>JAPFFF010000013.1:0-1307634 GCA_039105265.1 Tritrichomonas musculus
AGTAGTATATAGTTAGTAGTAGTATATAGTTAGTAGTAGTATATAGTTAGTAGTAGTATATAGTTAGTAGTAGTATATAGTTAGTAGTAGTATATAGTTAGTAGTAGTATATAGTTAGTAGTAGTATATAGTTAGTAGTAGTATATAGTTAGTAGTAGTATATAGTTAGTAGTAGTATATAGTTAGTAGTAGTATATAGTTAGTAGTAGTATATAGTTAGTAGTAGTATATAGTTAGTAGTAGTATATAGTTAGTAGTAGTATATAGTTAGTAGTAGTATATAGTTAGTAGTAGTATATAGTTAGTATGTAGTTGGTATATAGTTAGTAGTATATAGAGTATATGGTTTTGTGCGATACCTATTGGTTTTATACGATACCTCTATGCTTTGTTAGATACCTGTCTAGTTAGATACCTCTATATCTTTATGTAATATAGCTCGCATGGATATATTATAAGTGGATGTATTAGTGGATATATTGTTGGGTGTTCCATAAGTGGATATAATAGTGGATGTATTAATAGATATACTATTGGATTGTATTGGTGGATATATTGTTGGATATATTAATGGATATATTGTTGGATATATTGTTGGATATATTAATGGATATACTATAAAACCTCTAAACAGCAAAAATGTTGCTTTATATGGTCGCGTTTTAGAGATGGTAGAATTTGCCACCTGGATAATGTAAATGGGTCACTCTATGCGTTTCTAATAATGTTGTTCCTTTGTGGATTCCAAAAATAGAATATTGTATAAATCTTAAAAGTAGCAATTAATTGTTATAATATTTGGTTATGTCTGCTTCCTGCTTTAAGAAATAAAATAATAACAATGTCGTCTACTAATTGGGTGCATCTTTAGTGCACCAACAACAACTTTAAAAACACTTTCTTTGTCTTTAATTATATCGTCTAGGAATCTAGTGCTCTTTGCTGTTAATTCCTTGCCATCTAATCGAAAACTAATTAAATAGCTTCCTTTATATTCGAAAGTATTAAAAATTTCGATAGCATCCCCTTCTTTAACAAGTTTATCTATTGGTTCGTGTTTTCCTTTACGATAACTGTTATGTGTTAATATATTATCGTCTTTAATATTGTTCGGTACTTCTTTATCTATTGCTGTGTTCGTGTAATACTCTAGAGGTTGGTTAACATGTATCTCGTCTCTTGTTGTTGTGCTGTTAACAATATTTATTTTTGCACGGAGATTACGAGAAGCATTATAATAGACACCTTCCTTTTCTATCTCCATTATAGGTATTCCTAACGAAGAGCCATAAATGTTATTCGCTATTTCTGTCCATTTGTTAATGTTCTCTCGTAAATAATCGTAAACAGAATTAACCGACCAGTAAATAGATAAATTAGATTCGCTACCAATATTGTTTTGTTTACTGCATAATAATAAAGCCTTGTTCCCATATCGAGTAAATATAAATTTAAAAGCATAAACAAATAAATGCGTCTTGTTCTCCAATTCGATTAATTTATGTTTGTTCGAATTAAGAGTATCGTTAAACGAATTAATAAACATACTCTTTATTTTTGTGGTATCTTGTATCTGTTGGTTAGACTCTTCTTCTTTTTGTTTTATTAGTTCGTTTATTAATTCTTCTCTCGCATTTTTAAATAGATTCTCTTCTTTGTCTTTCTTTAACAGTTTGGTTATTTTGCTTATGTTATCGATTGGTTTAAACACTATAGGAATGTTATAGGTTGTAAATTGGTTTATGTTCTTCTTTGGTTGTAATCGTAAGCGACAAATCGGGCAATCTAATAAACCTACATCTTCGGCTTTAATGGTTGTATCTTTAGTAATAAATGGTGTAAAGTAAGTATTTCCGTTCGATATATAAGTTATTAGTTCGTTTAATACAAACGATTTGTTTATTGTGTTTATTAGTTCTTTTGTATATATTCGTTGTTTAATAAGCAAATTGTCGTTTCCTTCTTCGATAGTTCGCTTAAATGATACCAGAATAATTGGATAATTAAACGAATATAATTTAAGTATGTTCGAAAGCTTGTTTGTATTAACGTTCTTAATATAAAAGCCGTTTATGTTGTTTGTTAGCTTGTTTATCGAGTAAGAGAACAAAGCCAAGTTATAATCCAAATCCACAACACAAAGATTATATTTAATAGCATTAAGTAATAGCGACCATTGCTTGGATATACTGTTATAGAATATAAGATTTGGAGGTAATATATAAACAAAATAATCGAGGTGTTTGTTAATGTATTCTTCTGTTATCGCTTGGTTATCGATATAATATGTTATTTCTAATCTTAAAATACCTGTATCGAGAGATTTCTTAATATTATCCTTTAATATCTGTTCTTGGTTATTTATCCAATGGCTGTAATGGTTTCCGACACTACCTCGAACATTTGGAGATTCTATTGCTTGCGCGAATTTATTATAAAAATTATACCTAACAGCACCAAAAGAAGAATTCGTTATAAATGTTAAACAATTGGAACCGACAGATGCATTATTATCTATAATTATTTTAATCGGTTCTTCTGTTGTATTGTTGTTAATGGATTCCTCTCCTTCTTTTCTAAAGTCTGGCTTCGTTAATAAATAATCTATAACATCCTTCTTGTTAATGGTTCCGCTAAAGTCTTGGATTATTTCGATATCGTTTATAAATATACCATTATCGTTAAACTCTTTAATTCTCTCTTTATTGCATACAATATTAAGAACCTTATCTAGTGGAACATCTTGCAGAGATATTTTAATAAACTGTTTAATGGTTCCTTTATCGACTTTAAACGATGTCGGCTTTATGCTTGTCTTATTAATTAGTATATCGAATTTATTAAATAACTCTCTAATAATTTCTGTATTGTTAGCAAGGAATGGCGTAATTTCTTTAAGAACTTTATTAAATTGTCGGTCTTCTTTGGACTTTGGTGTATTCTCTTCTGGTTGGTCGTTTGTTCCCTTACGTTTAATATAATTCTTTAATGCTTTATTATTCTTTATAATATCTTCGGGTATAATAAAATGGATAATAATATTATCGCAGAATCTAGAACATAATGGTTTAAGCTCTTTATTGTTTGTTCCACCAAGCGTAAAATCGATATTGGCTGTATCGTTAATGTTTAATGTATATGTTATGTTATGCAGCAATGTTTCGGATTTGGAGTTAGTATAGAAGTAAGAGAAAGGAAGCTTAACACCTTCTTTATCGAATATATTGTAATCGAGTTCGCGAATTGTTTCGAAAGTTCCTTGTTCTTCTTGGCTATCGCAGTTTGTAGTTAGTGGTTGCATTTACAAACGAATAAAAAACATATTTAAAACGAAAACAGGTTGTTTGTATTTTTTGTTAGTGTGTTTTTTTAATGTATTATAAGTGGATATATTAGTATAGATGTATTAGTATAGATGTATTAGTATAGATGTATTAGTATAGATGTATTAGTATAGATGTATTAGTATAGATGTATTAGTATAGATGTATTAGTATAGATGTATTAGTATAGATGTATTAGTATAGATGTATTAGTATAGATGTATTAGTATAGATGTATTAGTATAGATGTATTAGTATAGATGTATTAGTATAGATGTATTAGTATAGATGTATTAGTATAGATGTATTAGTATAGATGTATTAGTATAGATGTATTAGTATAGATGTATTAGTATAGATGTATTAGTATAGATGTATTAGTATAGATGTATTAGTATAGATGTATTAGTATAGATGTATTAGTATAGATGTATTAGTATAGATGTATTAGTATAGATGTATTAGTATAGATGTATTAGTATAGATGTATTAGTATAGATGTATTAGTATAGATGTATTAGTATAGATGTATTAGTATAGATGTATTAGTATAGATGTATTAGTATAGATGTATTAGTATAGATGTATTAGTATAGATGTATTAGTATAGATGTATTAGTATAGATGTATTAGTATAGATGTATTAGTATAGATGTATTAGTATAGATGTATTAGTATAGATGTATTAGTATAGATGTATTAGTATAGATGTATTAGTATAGATGTATTAGTATAGATGTATTAGTATAGATGTATTAGTATAGATGTATTAGCATGGATATATTAGTATGGATGTATTAGTATAGATGTATTAGTATGGATATATTAGTATGGATATATTAGTATGGATATATTAGTATGGATGTATTAGCATAGATGTATTAGTATAGATGTATTAGTATAGATGTATTAGTATAGATGTATTAGTATAGATGTATTAGTATAGATGTATTAGTATAGATGTATTAGTATAGATGTATTAGTATAGATGTATTAGCATGGATATATTAGTATGGATGTATTAGTATAGATGTATTAGTATGGATATATTAGTATGGATGTATTAGCATAGATGTATTAGTATGGATATATTAGTATGGATGTATTAGCATAGATGTATTATTAGGTCTTTTCTAAGAGGGTCCTCGTGGTGGAGTACATGTGCCATTAAGTAGATGGTGGTATGTACGAGATTCTCGGGGTGCTACCTGTGCCGTTTCATAGATGGCGGGGTACCTAAGCTGTTTCGTAGATGGAGGGCAGTGGGGTGGGGCACCTGTGCTGTTTCATAGATAGTGGGCAGTGGGGCAGGTACCTGTGCCGTTTCATAGATGGGCGGTTGTGGGGTGGGGTACCTGTGCCGTTTCATGGATGGGGAGCAGTAGTGAGAACAAGAATATTTTTTTTTTCTTTTCTTTTTTTCTTTTTCTTTTCTTTTCTTTTTTTTCTTTTTCTTTTATGACGAGTTCGTTCTTAGTCCAGACCTGCGACCCACAGCGAAAACCGACTCGTATATACTACTAATTAGAACCTCGTTATGTAAAAATATTTGCATATGGCAATAAAGAATCATACAACAAATTTGTCCATACAAATAATAAATGCTACTTCCAGCTTGATAAACATGACATTTTCCAATTCGATCTCAATTCTATCCAAAAAGAATTTATCTATTTTAGCGATTTCTCTTTTATTTTGAATGCAATCGATATGCTAATTAAAAATAATCCATCTAAAAAAATCATTATTTTCTTAGATGATCTTCTAAGAAAATTTTCAGATATTAACTATTTTCAATTATATAAAATTACCATGATGTACCCTACAAACCAATTTTTAATATTTAATGATTCGTGTTATAGTGGCAGCATGATAAATCTGGTTGAATCATACAACCAGTTCTACAAATTCAAAATAAATAGTGAAATTCAAACAAACATAAATGCACAAGTTATATTCTCATTCTATGAGCTATTCACTTTTGTTTTAAAAGGAAAAAGTGCTGATAATCTATATAACACAATCAGTCAAATGATTGATTGTTATCAACACATCAAAGTTCCATTATGTTCTATAAAAAAAGTTCTTAATTTAGAGATTCAATCAAATATCAATCCAGATTTGTCTGTGAACGAAGTATGTGATTTTGCAAACGAGATAAGAATCTTTGGATTCAAAATAGTTCAAGATATATTGAATTTCCAAATTATATTTAATTCAGCAAAATCAATTCTACAAGAAGAAGAAGAAGAAGAAGCAACCTTTAAAAAAAGTCTTGCTATATTTACGAAGTTTAATTTAGACATGATTGTGAAATTATATGGCAAAAATTTTGAATTGTTCATGAAAACGCTTGAAACACTCTATTTGAGTAAAGATCATATTGATTTTGAATCAGCTCCTCATCAAAACGTTGAGATAATAACAAGTACTGATGAAAAGCACGTTTGTGTTTCATTTGCAAGTATTAGAGTAAACAAAGTAACAAAGATTTATCCAGGAAGTCCAGCAATAAGTTCATTCATCAAAGAAATGTTTTTGAATAGTTATTGTGAATCTCTCAATTTTGAAAATATTGTCAAAGAAATTTCAGTGTTTGAAGGAAAAAATATATTTTTCCATGGGAGAATAAATCAAAAATCACGTGAAGAAAGAAAGAAAAGGCGCTGGATTCATCTTTTTCCAATGCATTTCAAGCAAACAAAACAAGAATATTCGTGCAAAATTGATGAAGACATGTTATTAAAAGTTGCTGCTTTGAGGGCCATCTCTTTTTCAAATGTCATTGAATTAAAGAAAGCTGCCCAGTCACTTGTTCATCAAGAAGGCGAACCAAGCAAATTGAATTCATCTAATGACTGTATGGCAGATATTGTTTCTCTTGCAGCCATCTTAAATAGTAATAACAAAGAAGTAAATTCGCTGATCAGTAAATGCATTGTCAAAAACCCTACATTTAGATTAAAGAATTTATTAGGAATTGAAATGATTTGTTTGATTATCGAGTCTGCTTTTGGCTTGTCAAATTCACCTGTAAAAATGACAGCTGTTATTTTGAATTGTATAGATGCAGCTATCAAATTCGAAATTTATCAAATTTTACAATCCAGCTCAAGTGATTTAGAAAATCTAATTTTGAAAAGAGAAATAACTACATTTATTCAGCAGAAAAGCAAACAAAATTGTAATAGCAATGATGAATTAGAATTTATCGATGATATTGCAAAAGCTGCTTTTATCCTGTTAAATCCAAAATCAGTATTTTATAGCTTCATTATTGCTTCATCACTTCTTCAAGATCCTTTGATGGATAATGTGAAAATAACAGATTTAGCATTGTCCATTTCTTCATTGCCAAAAAAAGACTATCAATGCTTTATTCATGATGAAAATGAGCAGATAAACATCGAATTGGCAGAATGCTACCTTTTATCATATTCAAAATCTTCATTAATCAAAGTTAATTCGATTTGTGACTTGCAAATTAAAAATGACGCTATGAGATATGTTGCACAAAAGCTTCAGTATCTAAGTTCTATTTCAATGATGAAATTATTTGTTGAAAACTTTGAAATTAAAACAAGTCAGCTTTTTATTGATACATTAATTGTTCCAATTGAAGAAGTATTATCAGATAAGAAAATTTCAACTTTTTTCATCCCAAGCATATTGGCTTCTCTTCAATTGAGCACAATCATTGATGCATTATATATATCTGATTCAACTGTTGAAAGCAACTGGTATAATGAAGCTATCAACAAAATTAAAAAAATTGGGATCAAAAATCCAGATAATGAATATTGTAATACAATCTTGGATCTCGCAGAGTTTTCGTTAATAAGCCATAAAGATGTAAATGATAAAGCTGAATTTAATGAAGAAGTTGACAAAATTAAAATAAATATAAAAAATCAAATAATTAATTCATTGAACAAAATTCTCAAATTAATTGATGTATCAATATTAAGGGCGAGAGAAAATATCAGCAAAAACATGAATACTGAATTTTTAATAGAGCAAATAAATGAATACCCATAAAACTCACAAAAAATGTGAGTTTGCGACAATTCAATACTAAATTGAATTATAATTTTCTTTCAAAAATTGTGAGGCTTTAGCAGAGCCATACATTTCCAAAATAAAAAACAATTTTAACACCATCCCTTGATCCTAAGAGCTATCTCTTAGCTATCTTGTACATTAGGAAGAATATTCTTATCGTTTCATTCAATTACAAAGCAATTATTTCCGAATATTTCAAAATCCAAATATCTCAAATTTATCTCTCAAAGATCATTCAATTAATTACATATTAGAAACAACGATATCGAAATAAAAACAAATAGATACTTACTTGTTCATACAAATCACTTGTTTCTATTCATAATTAATTTCAAAAAAATTCTTAATGAAGGAGTTAATTACTTACGTTTAAATGCATATGTTTACTATAAAATCCAAAATAGCTTGCTAAAAGTTTTCAAGTATGTAAAGATCTTTGATATTCTACAATATTTTTTTTTATTTTTCTCCTTTTTACATTTTTTTTTTAATAATAAAATGATTTTTTGCTAAATCTTATTTTATATATTATGCTTGTTGTTCGAAATGTTGAAATATTCATAATTTTATTATCAATATTTATAGAAATAATTTTATGTTTTGATATTTTCATCATATAATTATTGTATGAAATTTAATTTTTAATCAAAATAATTAAATATTTGCTTACACCATGCTTTTTTTCAAATCATTATGAAAAAATGTTAAAAATTTTACGAATCATATTATTCAAATTGTAAATCTTAAATAATTAAAAAGAGAGCAACATGAATTTTAACTGAAACACTTCAAAAACGACATTAAAAAGGCGCCAAATTTGAGAAAAAAAAATGGCGCCAAATTTGATAAAAAAAATCTACAAATTCATCCATATCTTTTGAAATATTTTTATTAAAAAAAAAATAATTAACAAAATCAATTATACAACTTTTATCTGATTTATTTTTAGTATAATTTTTAAATACCTAATTAAATGAAAACAATTATTTTTTAAATATTTGAATTAAACTATGAAAACAGGATGGTAATATCATTTATTACTGATTTAAAAAAATTGGTAATAATAGTTTTCACTAATATTAAATTTTTCTGAGATTATTTAAAAAAACAGATGTTTTCCTGAAAAGTAAATTTGAAACATTTAATATAAACCTTATAACTGTATGAAACAGTATGATGAATATCATAAATTGAAATTTAAAAGATAATGCCAAAATTTAAAAACAATATTTAATAAGGTTTTTTAACATACGTTTTTTTCAAAAAATAATATAAATTCATGATGCACAAACTTTATATGAACCTATTTTTTATAATAATTTTCAGCAATATTAAAAAAAAGTATTCAATTATTTGATATCTATAAAATAGCTATTTTTTGATATCAAGATTTTTGATTAAAAATGAGATATTGATAAGATCAAAGGATGTTAATAGCAAATTGTGCGATTATACATCGTTTTGCAAAAACCTTTTCGAAATATGATCAAAATAATTATTATGTTTTTCAGCAAATTTGGTATATATCTGGATGATTAATAAAATTAAAATCTTTGATATCAGCTGAAAATAATGGCTTAAAAACAAAACATGAGATATTGATTCAGAACGAAAAATGGACTTTTAATTTTCTAATTTTCACAAAATATTAAAATTAAATGTATCAATAGAAAAAATTGAATAAAAATTAAAAAAAAGATTTTTTTTCTGAGTAATTTCATAATTTTTTTGAAAAGAATTCATTCAATTGTCGCAAACTCACATTTTTTGTGAGTTTTATGGGTATTATGATTTTCTGAAGCGAATTAATGAAAAGAAATTTGATGATAAGTTCCATAACTATTTATATTCTTCATTCTCAGAGTTAGCGTCGTCAATGTCAAATGTTAATAATACTATTGTTTCTAAAAATCCAGATAAAGGATTTAATGCAGACAAACATCTTATAAATACCGATGAATTGTTTAAAAGGGCTTCAAAAGAGCTTTATACAGTTGCTCGCATATTTGATATCTCTGATGATTCTGTCAATAAGAATTGCTTATTATCAGAAATACCTAATAAAAATAAGATAGATTTTGTAATTAGGGCAATGGCAGCCAGAACTTTTAATATCGTTAAAATCGCACCAATTAAAGAATTACTTGATAAATACTCAGATAGTTTTGTCAAAGAAGATGGAAAAAATCCGAACTTCAAAGAGTTAATGGGTTTGTGTGGAGCAAATATTTATATTCTTTCTGAAAAAGACTCAAAACGTTTAAGGTATACATTTGATGATGATGCAAATAAAGAAAAGAAAATTACAATTGATAATTGTGAAAATGAAGAAAATGATCCATACTATCCAGAGGATTATTATGAAGATACAACCGATTTACCATATAGAACGATTCAAATGGAATCAATTGAAGAAAAAATATATTTAAAAGAATATCAAAATTTCCCTTTTTTACAAAATCATAAATTTTATAAAGATCAAATATCGCTTGGGAAAATTGAAAAAGTTAGAAATGATCTCGATCTTGGGTTCAATGATTGGACATATGAAGCATGGTTAGTTTTTCTGCAATGTTTTAATGATAGATTAAACTGCAATCTGAAAATTAAATTTGATCCGAATAATGATTACAGTGATGAAAAATATCCAATCAAAATTGACAAAACAATTTCATTTATAGATACTTTCTATCCTACCTATCAAATTGATTATTTTATGCAAAATAAAAATCGAATCGAAAGATTTATAGGGAACAATCGAATTCATGAAAAGGAGATACAGCATGAAATTATTAAAACTTTCGACGACGTAGATAGAATAGTTACACCTTTGCACATGTTCCGTGAAACATATAAAGAACGCACAGATGAGCAATTAAAACTTATTTTCAAGTCATGAATAAATAGCTGGAGGGGAAAAATGAAGAAATTAAAAAAGGACTAGGTAAATGCCTGATAAACAAATAATAAGTTTGAAATCAATAAGAATTTAACTTTTTTATACAATATTTTTTGTTTCTTTTGGGAATTTTAATTGTAAATGATTTTGATTGTATCAATATGCTAATACATTAGAAAATACAAACAAAATTTATAATTAAAAGACATTATAAAACTGAAAAAGAAAAAGTTTAATGTAAATGGCTTGTTTTAGTCTTTTGTGATTAATCTTTACTAAACCTTCGAAAGGTCACACTAAAGCTATTTTTTTGATTTTTATCTTTGTTTTTTCTTATACTAGTCATAGATATTATTCTGAATTTGATATCGTCGGACTTTTGAACAGAAACGAACATTAAAACCAGCAACTTCTACGTGTGGACTTGCAGCATATCTTACTGGTATTATTCCAAAGGTCACTTTTCATCAAATAGTTGTACCTTATCATGGAACGGAAAATAGAGATAACTAAAATTTGGGTCTGTTCAGAACTACAAGGTTCTAAAATCTGTATAGTTAGATTTTGAGATTCAGGATCTAAACTGTTGAGGCAGTTTTCGTGTGATTAATCTTTTTGCAAAATTTTATTCAATTAAAAACTTTCAGAAATTTCAAATTTTTAAAATAGCAATATATGCTCAAATTTTATTTATATCAATATATATATATTTATTATAATATAACATTTTATATAAATTGCTATATATTATATAAATTTCATTACGTTTTTCAAAATTAAATAAGATAAATATGCTTATTTCGGTCATTAAATATAATTATATTTGAATAAATTCTTTAGAAAATATTTGAATAACCTCTATCAATTTATTTTGGAGCATGATGCCCACTTCTTTTTTTTTCTGAGAATTTTATTTTAATTTTGAATTCCTTATCAAAATATTGAAATAAAAAGTTAAGTGATGGCCACTTTATCTTGACGATGCCCACTTTTTCTTTATACTCTATTCCCAGTTATTTCGATACATAAAAAGATTTGTTTTTGAGATATCTGTTCTTCTTATTCTGGCATTAATGCTATATTTTTGATTTTCCAGTATAAAACTAATTCATAAAACTGAATATCTTTTTTTTTTTTTTTTTTTTTTTTTTAATGAAAATTAATAAGTTTTTTAAGTGCTATAAAAAAACTACCTTATTTTTTCTTACAATCTTCAGATCTGAAGATTGGTCTTTGATCAAATCTGCAAAAGAATTGTTGTAAAAAAAAATCTTATTTTGCTGATTTGTATTCAAAATTTTATTTATACCTACGATAATGTTTTATTAATTTGTTATTTGGTTATTTTTATATAATACTTATCAAAATATTAATATTTTTTTATACAATTTTGTTTTATTCAATTTAAAAATTTTTATTGAATTTAAAAATCTCTTGAATGGTCACTTTTTGAGGGAGAAAAACTCAAAAAGTGAAAGCAATTCAGAGATTTACAAATTCCACGTAGCACTTTTTGAGAGCGCGGCTCTCAAAAAGTGCTGAGCGGAATTTGTAAAATGCTTGGAATGGTCGAAATTATTGATATTTTACAACAGTATCTATGTTCTTCAAATGATTTCGAAATTATTTCAAAAACTCATTTTAATTCCGATTTTTATTTAGTCCGCAATCGATCAACTCTAGAGTTATATTTGGGCAAAGCGTTAGATAGGGAAAACGAAGATATTTTTGTCAAAATCAACGATGGCCGAGATTTAGTCCCTATTGAACTAATAATTGGCTCTCAATTATATTATCCTTCCATCATAAAATATATTGGATATTGTCAAAAGGGTATTGATTATGAAACTCGGCCAACTTTGATAATGGAAGACACGAAAAATGGGCCCCTGTCATTAATTATCGATTCGCAAGACATAACAAAATTTCAAGATATATTGAATCTATTAATATATAATATTGTTTCAGGCATGGCTTATTTGCATGCCCAAGATATTCTTCATTGTAATCTAAATACTTTTAACATTTTTATTGATGTAAATTACAATCCCAAAATATGTAATTTTGAAAATTCAGTTCAATTAAGCCAAAACCAAAAATACTGTATAAAAAAAAATGTTGGACCTTACACAGCTCCTGAAGTCATTAAAAATCAAAAATACTCCAAAGCCAGCGAAGTTTATTCCTTTGGAGTCGTTTTATATGAAATTTTAACTTTTCAATACCCATTCAATAATTTGAATTTGTCTGAAACCATTGAAAAAGTTGGTACTGGATATCGTCCACGAATTGATGATTCAATATCGCCTTTCTACAGAGAATTGATTAACAAATGTTGGTCACAAAATCCAGACGATAGGCCAACCTTCGGCCAAATATTGATTCAATTGCAAAAGCAGAATAAATACAACAGAGAAATAGATATTCACCGAAATGAGCAAGTTTTGCACAATACAATGACAGATGCCTTCATGATGGCAGATCAATATGTTGATATCAGCGCAGAATTTGATAATGCTGAGCATATTATGAGAAATGATACTGAAGGTCAAAGGGTGATTTATAATGAGCCTCTAGAAATAGACAAAAATCTGCAAAACCTTAGAAATTCATTAAATGAAGATTCAATTGAAATATCTGAGGAACTTCAGAAAAAGTTGGACTCATTGAATGAAAGGTCAAATCCACTATGTGAGTCTAATTATGAGATAATGAATTTGATTGAGCAAGGTAACATTGGTGAAATTTACAAGGTGAAAAACCGCCAGACAAAGAAAATTCAAATAGCGAAAGTCATGTACAAAGACCACTGCGACTAGCCAAGAGAGCAGCGAGAAAAGATTGATGCAAGTATGAAGGAAATGATCAATTTGGATCACCCGTCAATTGTGAAGTACATCAAGTTCAGTCAGTACGGAATCAGCGAAGAGTTCAGGCCAATGATTCTCACCGATTACATAAAAAACGGTTCGTTATCAGAAGCTCTCAAAAAAGAGAAGCCACTTTTGAATGACACTCAAAAACTGATCATAATTTACGGAATCGCATGCGGAATGTCCTACTTGCATTCGCATGGAATCCTTCATCACGACTTGAAAGCGTCGAGCATTCTTCTGGATGAGAATTTGTATCCGAAAATAAACAATTACGGAATGTCTGAACTTTTTGATAGCTCTGAAAAAATAGCAAAAATTGTGATGACACATCCGTTCACTTCACCTGAGGTTTTATTGAACGGTCCGGAGATGTTTTCAATGAAAAGTGACGTGTATTCGTTCGCTTTGCTTGTCTACGAAATCTTGACAAATAAAAAACCGTTTTGTAAGGTTGGAAAAGGCCAATTATTTGAGAAAATAATGAATAGTTATCGTCCTGATTTGAGTAGGTCTGTGCCAGATCAGTACAGAGACCTCATTGAAAAGTGCTGGAGTCAGAATCCTGATGAGAGGCCAACTTTTGACCAGATCGTTGACAGTATTGAGAGAAAAGATTTCTTCGATGATGGAAATGTAAGCGCTCCAGAGTTTCTTCGTTATTCTAAGCACATTGGACGAACGTGCACTGTGGGAAAAGTAGTAGAAGTAGGAGGAAAAAAGAAAGGCAGAAGAAGAAAAGGAAGGAAGCAAACAAAAAATGGGCAGAAGAAAGAAGCAAAAAATTCGCATGAAGAAGAAGACCAAAAAGAAAAAGATAGGGAATATGATTACGAGGAAGAGGAGGAAGAAGAAGAGGAGGAAGAAGAAGAAGAAAAAGCGGAAGAAGAACAAAAGTCAGAAAATGAAGAACAAAGGATAGAAAATGAAGAACAAAAGGCAGAAGATGAAAAGCAAAGTACTGAAATCAAAGGTCAAAAGGAAGAAGATGAAGGTTTCCAAATTCAAGGAGTTAAAACATTTGATTTGGAAAACTTCGAAAGTGATGATTATGTTATTGGAAATGGCGCCTTTGCTGTTGTCTACAAGATCACCCACAAATTGTCTGGTGCTATTTATGCGGCCAAAGTTCAGATCCAGATAAAAGAGAGCATCAAAACGGTTTCTCTCGTGCCCACCAAAAAGAACTGGAAGCTTGTAGATATAGTAATCGACGTTATGCGAGAAGTTCGCAACCATTCTCTCTTCCACACGAAGACGATAACCAATTTTCACGGCTACAATTCTAATGGAATCAAAAAAGCATGCAATCCGACTCTTGTTCTCGACTTCCATCCGAACTCTGACCTTGAGAAACTTCTAGAAATTGAGCGTGATCCTGATGTTTGCTTTGCACTTGAAGGCTGGGATGACACGCAGCGAATGATTGTTGCTTACGGCGTTGCACATGCCTTGTCATTTATACACTCGTTAGGAATCATTCATCGCGACGTGAATCCGCGAAATGTCCTCCTTGACGAGTACCTCTTTCCGAAGCTCGCTGACTTTGGTATATCAAAGAAAATCACAGGCGAAGATGATGACATTCTCCAGCTAATTGAAAAGAGAGATAAGATTCATTATGAAGATGATGATGATGATGAAGGTGAAGATATGTTTTACTTCAAAGGAACTGTCCGTTTCAGTGCACCTGAAATTCTATCAAATGGAAATTATTCCAAAAAAGGTGACGTGTACTCTTATGGACTCCTTCTTTTTGAAATTTTCAACAAGAGGTTGCCTTTCTCATTTTGTGGGTCTGATGAAGTAATTCGGTACGAGGTGGTAAAAAATGACAAGAAGCCCCCAATAAACAGGAAATTGAAATTGTGCTTAAAAAATTTGATTGAATCGTGCTGGAAAAGAGATCCAAATGGCAGGCCTTCATTCGATGTTATCCTAGAGAAGCTGAGGAGTGATGAGTTCATTGATAGTAGCATTGATAAAGAACGTTTCAACGGATACGTGGAGTTTATTAATAATGATCAGCCAAAGCCAAGTGAAATATTCAAAGTCTATTCATTAAATTTAATGAATAGACAATGAAAACTCACAATACCTTAATGGTGAGTTTAAATAAGACTCTCATAATATTTGTAAGATTAAATTTGTTTGTTATAGATAAATTTTCGTATTCATTATTTTTCTCAAAAGTGTATTGTCAATCAAGAGATATTCAAAATGGATAAATAAATGTCTTACTCTTTTTTGAAATTGAATTTACATTTTATTAAATTTAAGACATTCATGATCTATTTTCATATAAATATTATAATAAGGATAACATGGGATTATTTCAAATAGATGCGAACATAATAAATTTTCGAAGTTGAAGAAAACTATTTTGAATTAAAATCGTTCCATTCTTTCCTCAATGTTATAATTGAGTCACTTGGACGTTCACCAAAGATGAATGCATTCATCGATATTTTGTTAGAGAAAAACGAAATTGGAAAGAATGTGTTGAAACAAATGTTTGTTGATATCAGCAATGATGGATTCAATGATATGAAGCAAGCACAAATCAACAAGAAGAGTGCCAAGCTATTTGAAGGCAGAAATCATGAATAAATTCAAATGTGCTGCTTCTAACTCTAATTTCACTGATCTTGACCAGCTCGAAGAGAGAGAATCGTTGTCAGTTTTGATTGGTGTAATTTGTTCCATCTGTTCAAGAGCAAAGAAGAGCGAAAATTTGTCTTTCACTGTTCAAATTTGCATCTGACAAGCCTCTGAATGTCATTTGTAATCCTCAGTGCATGATTTCGACTTATGAAGTTTGATTGAGAAGCCTTGACTCAAAAAAGACGAACCTTCTTTCTGGTAATTTTTTCTTGATAGCAGGGTACTTGTACAAAATGTGTGGAAAGTCAAAGATTAGTCTTCATGAAAATGCACATATTAATGTTGAATCTAAACTCACAACTTTTCAGAAGTTTATCAAGCATTTGATTGAATGTGAGGAAATTATTCCTGTAGAAGGCAACAGCAACTATACGAAACAAACAAAAGAAACTTTCATGAAGATTGCTAGGTCATTTGATAGTTCATCAGACTTCTCTGCATCTTCTAACACTCTCAAAAAGGAGAAAATGATTTACTTGTTCCTGAAGCGTGCTTGTCTTGCTGACCACTTCTTACTTGATTTGGATAGAATTCTATTAGTTTCCAATCTTTCTGAGTACTTCTCAATCAAATTAGATTGCTTGATTAATGAATTTGAAAATATATTATATTATGCATGATATAAATATTAAATTAATACAAAAATAGTAGTTTTCTAAATTATTTTTTTGAGATATTTATAAAAAAATATAATCGTTAAAAATTTTACAAAACGATTATATTAAGGTCAATTTTATTCTAAAATTGACTATTTTATGAAATGATAGAAATGTTATACTAATTGAAAGAACAGAAATTTAAATTTTGAATTAAATTTTTAAAACGATAGCTAATGTTTCAAAAATGATATTTTAAAATTTTTTTCTATAGAAATGGTAATTATTTATTTATTATGTCGGACGAAGAAGACGAACAAACAAATATAAATAACAATAATCGTCAAGATTCAGTCGAACTATATTCATCATCAGAATTTAATACGCAATTAAACGATAAAAACGCCAAAGAAGATGCAATTAACGAAGATTCAGACAATGATATACAACGATATGTTTCATCTGAGCAAATGCTACCTGAGTCACCATTAATAAACGAAAATGTAGATAATAATATTCTACCCGATGACCCAGCTGAACAACCTGCAGAATTTGAATTACCACAACTACAAACGAATGAAGATGATTTATCTAAGCTACATCAGCTTTTGGATTCTGATCCGCAACAAATAATTGATGATAATAATAATGAAAATTTAGATGAAGTTATTCAAGACAATGCAGCTGAGCCACCACCAGAATCAGACCAACCACAAGTAAGCGAAGAAGCAGCAAATGAAGATATAGATATCATACAGCAAGATGATATGGAATTGCCTCCACCACCGCCACCTCCTCCTCCTCCACCAGCCGACTTCTTAACCGAAGCAGAAAATGTGCCATTTGTGCCAGTTGGAGGAATTCAGTTGATTCCGGGAGAAATGCCGAAACTGAGAAAAGTGGAGAAGAAAGAAGAGCCAGAAGAGCAAGACTCCGATTCAGACAAGCCAGTTGACTTTGCCACATTCAAAGAAAAGCTCAACAACATACTTTCAGCACAAGTCAATCAGAACACGAACCAAGAACAACAAGCGCCAGTGCCAATCAAACAATTAATTCAAATACACGCTGAAGAAGAAATTTACAAAAACGAAACAGAAAACGATAGCGTAGCACGCGATACACCTTCTGCACCTCAACCAGAAGCAAACGAAGAAGAGGTTGTCATAATAAGTGATGAAATCGACAATAATCAAATTCAAGAAGAGACAGCTGAGCCACCGCCAGAATCAGAACAGCCACAAGTGAGCGAAGAAGCAGCAAATGAAGATATAGATAACATGCAGCAAGATGATATGGAATTGCCTCCACCACCGCCACCTCCTCCTCCACCGGCCGACTTCTTAACCGAAGCAGAAAATGTGCCATTTGTGCCAGTTGGAGGAATTCAGTTGATTCCAGGAGAAATGCCAAAGCTCAGAAAAGTGGAGAAGAAAGAAGAACCAGAAGAGCAAGACTCCGATTCAGACAAGCCAGTTGACTTTGCCACATTCAAAGAAAAGCTCAACAACATACTTTCAGCACAAGTCAATCAAAACACGAACCAAGAACAACAAGCGCCAGTGCCAATCAGAGAACTAGTTCAAATACACAAAGAGGAAATACTCAACAGGCAAATGGCTAAAGAAGCAGCAGCAGTCAACGAGAATCTGGATCCAAATGCACAACGTGAACCAGTGATTGAAAAAGTAGATGAAGTAATAATAGAGAGCGCACCTAATGATGGCGTAATCAAAGAAACAGAAGTGATTGAAGAGATTCCACAAACAGACGATGTTTTACTTGAAAGTGATGCACCGCAGGCATATGTGATCAAAGAAACAGAAATAATTGAAGAGATTCCACAAACCAATGAAGTTTTAGCAGAAGATGATGCACTTCAAGATGGCGTAATCAAAGAAACAGAAATAATTGAAGAGATTCCACAAACAGACGATGTTTTACTTGAAAGTGATGCGCCGCAGGCAGATGTGATCAAAGAAACAGAAATAATTGAAGAGATTCCACAAACCAATGAAGTTTTAGTAGAAAATGATGCACTTCAAGATGGCGTAATCAAAGAAACAGAAGTGATTGAAGAGATTCCACAAACGAACGAAGTTGTTATAGTAGAAACAGATGCACCCCAAGCAGAATATGGCGAAGAAAAGGCCCTGGAAGACGAGATAAACGACATCATGAACATTTTCATGCATGATGAAGAAGCTGTCTCATTGCCGCCACCCGAACCAGAGGTTCCACAAGCAAACGAAGCAGCAGCGGAAGTCATCATAGAGCACGATGCACCTACAAATGACACAATCATTGAAACGCGCGTGATTGAAGAAATTCCGCCAGACCAGCAACTTCAATTGGCCCAGAAGAAGCTCGATTCATTCCAGAACGCTTTGGCCCAGAAATTGAAGGAACGAAAGGAGAACCTAGAAAACAACCCGATACCAATTGAGCAGATGCCGCAGAAGAAAGCCATCGAATTGCAGAGATTAGAAGATCAAATAAACCGTTTGACCAAGACCAAAAATGACAATATTTTCTCATCGCATGGTTCAATGTAAAATAGAAATAGATTTGCCAGAAACTAATATTATCTAGCAATGATAAATGAGTGATTAAAAAAAAGATAATAAAAATTTATCATTAAATAATTTTTATTTACAATGAGTTAATTAACTAGATAAGTCACATGGAATCTCGTAAAATTAGCCAAGAAGTTTCAATAATTTTATTTGAGTTTGGAAAATTTTTTAGCTTCAAAAAGTTTACAGTAATTCAAAAATTTGGATGATATCGATTCAATTTGATAAAATTTCGGAAGAAGTTAAAAAATTGAATAAATCAATGCAAGTTGATGATCCTTGTCTTATGATTTGGAAAGTTAATTATTGTCAATCATTCAAATAAAAATAGGTACATTTTGAATTTACAAATTTGATGATTAATTTCTTTTTTTATTTATAAAAACCAGTATAATAACTGCAAATTCTGAGGAGGGTGGATGACTGTATAATTATACTGGTTTTTTCTGGTCGGGTTTTCCCCAATCTGATAGTATTCATCATATCCGCCAACGACGATATTTTCAGCGTATCGTTGAGTGTGACGATAGAAACCGTTTCCTTCTCTTTCGTTTGACTTGGGTGATTCTTGCAGTGATTCTTTCATGCTGAAGTAGAAACACTTCCTGTCATTTCATTTGGATTGAATTTTTCAATGAACTCTTTCAATTTATCTTCACTCAAAAAGTCATAATTGACCTCTTCATAGAAATAAATGTCGCTCAAACCGTCATCCATTGAAAATTGGCACTTTTCCTTTTCTTTGCTCGTGAATTTGTCAATCAGGTCAAGGAGCCAGTCTTCGCTTTCAATTGTCAGTTTGGGGTTCCTCAAAATTGAATAAAAAGCAGTCCTCAGAAGGTCAATTATTTGACCTATATCAATCGAATAAAAATTTGACGAAATGTCTTCAAAAGTTTTACTCTGGTACCACATTTCTGCTGAATCTGAATCAAAATCGAGTTTGCCGATCATTTTCTTCTCAAATTTATCTTCTTCGTTGTCTTCAAAAAGTTCGTCAAGTTTCGTGAACATTTCTTTGTTTTTTAAAAGTATTTAGATGATTTGAAGCTGAAAACATTCTTCTTTGTCGATATCAATAGTGTTACCTTTACTGATCGATTCAAAAAGAGAAAAGACTATATCGTTCATTTTTGTTAAAGAGTTTTTTTCGACTGATTGGTAGAATTACTGCTACAAAAATGAATGGAAGTAATTGTTGGATCTGATTGATGAATTTGTGAAACTTTTGGAGAAATAAATTCTGTAAAAAGATTTTTCATTTGGATTTCGTACTCTCCAAAAATAAATTTAAAGTCTTCTCCATAACTTTGATTTTGGACTAGATTTTTTAATCCTTCTGATGATAATATGAACGATTTCTTGCTCATAATAATTGTTAGACTTTCCTAAATTTTTATCTCATTCAAATTTTTTTAACGAAGAATGTAAACATCACAAAACATGATCGTTTTATATAAAATTATATTTTTTTAAAAATAAAATAAAATTGTTATTTTAAATATTTTATTCTATTTAAATATTTCAGTCAAATAGTACGAGAAATCGCCAGAAAGAATCTCGTCAATAAACCTTTCATACCTCTTCTCATTGAGCGTCAAGGGCTGCAGCCTTGCGTACCCAATGTCAGGCGTCATGTAAAGATTCAGATAGAATGGCTTCAGAGTCGAAACAAACGACTGGTCAGCAACAACAACTTTCGATGCGTCGCCTCCGACATAGATGAGAACCGACGGACAAATCCTCGTTCCAAAGTCGAAGCAAATGTAAGTTGACAGTTTGTCTTTATCCACGGACAAAAGGTCCTTTTGGTAAGAATTAGGTTCACTTTCAACTTCACTTTCTTCTTCAAAATTGTCAAAATTTTGAATGAGTTGGTTGTAATTCAAAAAGTTAAAAACGGTCGCCTTGTCAATTTTTTCAACTGGGAAGTTGAACGGTTTTGAACAGAAACCGAAGAAGTCTTTTGGAAGCTTGCAAAAGACGAGTGGATTAAAGTGGAAGTCTTCGCCTTCATCAATTTTGATATTTTGGAAATTGACTTCATATTTGGTCGCAAGATTTTTGGCGGACAAAATTTCTTCCCAGTTGATGTGGTCGCCATCAAAGATGTAGTCACTGCTGTCAAGAAGGAAGTAGTCAGAAAGTGCAACTCTTCTGAGGAAAAGAAGAAGCTCCTGTTCTTTGCGTATCGAATTCACTTCACTTGGTGATTCTTGAAACCTTATGAATGATGAAGTGATGTGATGAAGTGAGTCTTCAGAAAGTTCGTCGGTTTCAATCAATTTCTTAACGTATCTTTGGATATCAGTCAGCTTGGTTTCATCATCAATAATTAACGGTCTCCCTTCAATTCTATAACCGTACCAAACCGTCAAAAAGAGGTTTCTTGCCAGATCAAATGTTTTACTTGGTTCAAGGCACCTTTTAAGGCTCCTAAAACGAACTTCGTATGTAACAATCAGTCCGCTAATTGACTTGATTAATTCAATGAAAAGTCCACTTTTTGAGAGAGTCGAATTTGTGAAGAAAGACTTGAATTTTTCAATGAAATGTGTAATTGAATGGACAACTTCCTCCGATAGAGTAGTTGAGTTCACTTCACATTCATCAATGTTTTGAATTTCCTTCTTAAAAAGTTCCTTCTTTGGAATTGAATCGATATATGGCAAGAAGCCGTTTTTGAATGATTTACATAGCGGACATTTAAACTTCTCACCGTGAATGCACTTCGGATGGACGGGATGAGGACAGATACCGAACTGGACGACATAATTAGCGCCAACAGTGAATCTTTTCATTCCCGTTTTTTCACTTTTGTTTTGACGCTGATTTTTCCTCTCTTTCTGCTTCACGCGAATCTCGTG
This sequence comes from Tritrichomonas musculus, assembly GCA_039105265.1. Taxonomy (NCBI): domain Eukaryota; phylum Parabasalia; order Tritrichomonadida; family Tritrichomonadidae; genus Tritrichomonas; species Tritrichomonas musculus. Next base: position 21,861 of record JAPFFF010000013.1, read on the forward strand.
CATCGTGTATTTAAACACGATTTGATCGCGTATTTGTTCAATCATTGCCTGCCTCTGTCTGATGACTTCAGGTGAATTACCTACCATGTTGAGTGAGCTCATGCTTTGTATCGCCACTTCTTTCACTCGCTGGTCGATTGAAATTGAATAGTCGTAATCGTCGTCATCAACTTGATCGACATTGTTTGCTGCCTCCTGGAAACTTTCATCTTCGTCGTCGTCATCGACTGCATGAAGACTTTCATCTGCATCTTTTGAGTCATACAAATGTGGCTTGTCAACAATGAACGGAATTTTTGTACGATAGAAATAAATCGGATACGAAAGATGAGTCATGTCTGTCGAACCGCAGACTGAGCAGCTGTCTGAATCAATGTTGACTGAAGATGATCCATTGAGTGAATTAGAGACGCTTTCTTTAGGAGCATTGAAGTTCTTTTGCACTTTATTAAATTGTTCCAAAATTGCTTGTTTTCTTTCTTTCGCTTGCATTTTTTTCTTCACTTTTTCATCCTCTTCTTCTTCCTTTCGTTTTTCAATGACGATGTCTTCTTTAACCGTCAATTGCGAGATGCAATTCAATCCAAGCTGTCCTTTGTCCAAAAGAACGTCAATGAACGATTTCGGTGCCATATTCTCACTTGAAAATTTGATTTGAAGAAGATTGACAAAATTATTTTTATTCAATGTGTTGCTCACAAAAGAGCTGTTTTCATTATCAACTCTGTAATTAAATATTTGCCTTTGTAGCTTTATTATTAAATCGTGGAGTGAGGTGAAGTGAATTTCAGAAGGTAGTGATGTAATATCTCCTTTTTCAGAGTCTTTTTGCTCTGTGACGAATTTTGAAGCAAGAATCAAAATGTTCATTGATAAATGGTCGTTTAGTTCTGAATTTTCTTTACTGTTTCTTAATGAATAATAAACAACCGCCAAAACTGTTGGTGTTAATACAAATTCTTTCAAACGAATGCTTAAGTCTGATGTATCTATTGATATATCGTATTCACTCTCATCGTTTTCATACAATTCTTCTCTCTCATAAAAACTTTTCTTTGGATGAAAGAAAAATTCTTCCTCAGGTTCAAAATCAGGAATTTTGATCAATTTTGATTGATTCTTTGAAATTTCCTGACTCAAAAGTGTCTTTTGCTGATTAATAGAATTGATTGCTGATAATGTCTTCCATTCAACTCCATCTTTCAAATAATAAAAGATTTCATGATCGATGTTTTCATCGTCTTTGTTTGACGTCGATACATTTGAGATAACTTTATCAGCCAAAGGAAAAACTTCAGAACGATTAAAAGCTTCAATATCATAAGCTGAATCGATCTTATAAATATTCGAGACTCCCTGTTTCAAAGCGAAAACAATCTGCTCTTCAACATAAGTGAAGCCATTCAAATTAAACAAAGTTCGTTCGATCACCAACAAAAGAGAAATATAAAAGAATGAAAAATATATTTTCTGCTTCTGTTCATTGACGTCTTCATCTTTGTATTCTTGTCCATTGAAGTCATCAAAAACTCCAACTTCTCTTGCAATTTCAAATGCGAAAAATTCTTTCAAACTGAATTCTTCGTCTTTTTTATTACTTTCAAGTCCAATCAAAAGTTGGAACAATGAAAAATACCTCGAAATTGTATGTGTTGTTCTCAAACACCTGTCAATTTGACTATAAATGAACATTAATCCAAAGTTTGACCTAGGCGTGAGTCCTTGATGATAGCAAACAAAAGACAAAATTTTTTTCATTGTGATAATTCCAAGCTGAATTCGAAGACGTTGAAATTTAGGTTGAATTAAAAACCGAGCGATTTTAATTCGACTCAAATTATCAAGTCTGAATAGAGCAACCAAAGAGTCATACAAAGGCATATTTACAAAGAATGACGCGCCGTTATGAAATGACTTATAATAGAATAAATTAGGGGAAAAACGACTGTCTTTATCAATGAATCTCTGAATGAATTTATCATTCAAATTCTCATTTTCTTTGCCAATTGAATTCTTGCCAATTTTGAAAATAGACGATATGTTTATCAACTTATCAAGTTGATCAAATAATACATCATACTTCAAATTCGGCTTGTGCTTGAAGCACTGATAAAATTTGAAGTAAAATTGATGAAAAACAAAAACAGGAAGATAGTAACATTCATCTCGATTTGGAAGGAAAGAAGCAACAATGTTTGTATTGTTTGTGTTCTTTCTTGCTTTTGTTGTTCCTGTGCAAAAGACTTCAGTGAACAGTCTGTCAAATAAATTTTGAGTGGGTTCGTTTGGTTGAATTTCTGTGATCAACGAAACATCAGAGCATAACGTCTTATAAAAACATGGCAAAAGTGAACTGTTAAATTTGTCATTTCCAATGAAGCCCAAAATTTCTTTGAAACAGTTGGAAAGTTTGACAAAAAGTGACACCCAATCCCAATTATATTTTTCAATGTTGTATTGAAATTGAGATGATGTGAAAACTTGCGACCAAAAATTCTCCCAAACTGCATAGTTATCGGTTTTTTTATTTGAAATCATGTTTTCAATCGAATCAGTCAGAAATTTCTCACTCAAATTCTCATATGTGGCGAGGGCCAAATATCGCTTGAAAAGCTGATCGTGAAAGCAATATAAACAGAGTGCATTCAAAAGGTTGTTAAAAGTGAAACTGTAATTTGAGACATTTTTTAACAATTCTTTTAAATCGATTTTTTCGGTTAGAGCAATTGAAAGCAACCGATAAAAACCGTCACCAAATTGTAAAAAAGTGGCTATAAATTGTATGATCTCTAATACTTTTTGATCATTGTCGTTGGTTAGCTCTGTAAGAGCAGTTATTGATGCTCTGAAAATAACATCCGTTAAAATTTTCTGAAGATTCGCGTCTAAATAGGATTCTGGATGCTCGTTGTGCTGGCATGTGTGTTTTGAACAAAAGCCTGATGGTTTCCAGCAGGATGAGTCACCACAGGAACAGTGTCCGTAAAATCTTGGTAAAATTATATAATAATGGCCTTCGTGATTCCCTTTCAAAAAGCAGGAAAGGCAAACTGTAAACGAATGATTAGTCGAACAATTAAAACATAAAACTGTTAATTGAGTAGAAAATAAATTTTCATCGCAATTTGTAACGATTTTATGCTGAGAATGAAATTCTTCAAATTTTTTATAAGAATCAAAATTTGAAATTGAACATATCATTTTTTTACTCTCTTCAATAGCTTTAGATGGTTCTGTTAAGAATAAATTTAATAGTTTTTGATAATCTTCTTCCATTTATTTATTTGAATGAATAATTCTCAAAAAAATTGAGATTGTTCTCAAGTTTTGATAGGATATTTGTTTAATAAATATATTTTATTATATATTAAGAAAAACTTTATAAATTAGTGATATTATTAGTTTTTTGAAATATTAAAAAAAGATTTGTCAAATAAAAAAGTTTAGTTAAATCAATTAAATAGAGATTTTATGAAAGGCAGATAGCCAAATATTTTGGTATGTTTATGATTTGACCATACACTTACCAGTGTAAGAAAGCAAATTAATTGACCAATAAAAACTTTTTAAGATATTCATCTATCAATAAAGAAATATAAATTGTTCAATAAAAATAATTTTATAAAATAACTTATGTTAACAAACAATTTTAAATTGTTTTTAATGTCTATTATGAAAATCCAAATGAATCGCATTGAATAGCCAGTAATAATTTTTCTTCAAATATCTTAATAGATGGATAGCATGGTATTTCAATTTTGTTGAAGCAAGTGTGTGATGTTGGAAGAGCATCTATACTATTTTTATTGAAGTGAATTGTAAACAAACCTCCGTTTTTCTCTAAGTTTTTGAATCCGCCGAATGGAACAATGGATGAGCCAGTGACGAATGAGAGCAATTTCTGAAGATTTTCCTGTGACCAAGCTGATATAATTATGAAGAAATCGTTATATTGCTTAGAGAATTCTTTGTTATAATTTGAGTTTTGTTTCCAATCATTGATGTCAATGATTTCTTTTCCATTAATGATTTTTTGAATGTTCTTTGATTTGAAAAGAGTGATGTAATTGAAATCAACAACTTCTCTAAATCCGTTGGCCAAGCAATCAATTAATTCTAAATTTTCATTGATCAATTTGCTTTTAATGATTAGTCTAATGTATTCATTCTTATTTTCTTCAGTAACCAAAATGTCTGCTCCATTTAAACATAGCTCGTTTTCGTTTGAATCAATAAAAGTCATTTCTAACAATGAAGGATCATTTTCTGAAATCCACTTTAATGATTCATACATGTCGCTATCATACTCTTTCATATCTTCTAATGTAACTTCTTCTTCAAATATTTTCTTCCAGATAAACGATGCCAATTTAATGTTTATATTTCTTTTATTGTTAAAAGCAGCTCCAATGAACTTGCCTGTAAAGTTGTAAAGCATCATGTCTTCATTTTGGTGATTAAACGTTAATGAATTTCCATTTGGTGTTGGAATAAATATTTCTGTGTTAATGATTTCTTTGCTGACATTAATGAACCAATCTCTTGATAATCCGCCTTCATCAGAAGCCAACTCGTCAACATAAGTGATATAAATCGATTTATTTTTCATGTCAGTATCCAAGAAGTAGCATATTGAGTCATTGAAGAGCATATTTCTTGATATGTTAAACTTGACAACTGGAAATTTTCTATTGTAATATATGTCAAATTTAACTTCATCTGTTAGTAATTCATCCAGATTATATTTCTTCATTATGTTGGTTGAGCATTCAATTGAAACATGTGATAATAATTTTTGTATTTTTGATCTATTATTTGAATCTTTTAATATGTTTTCGGCTTCTTTTGTTGGCTCGATTTCATTTAAAATATTCTTGGCTTCTTCATAATCATCAGAATCAATTGAATTTAATAAAATATTTATTTTTGTGTCCAAACTGTATGATTTTCTTGCTAAATAATATATTGCATTCTTTTTCTTTTTTCCATTTAAAAATGGAATTGCACATCCAACAAATCTGATGAAATCTTCTTCATAAATTGGATCTAATAATCTTACATTATAGCTTGAATTCATGAAGTAAATCTTTGAATAACCGTAATTTTCTGGTGATTTGTTATTTGTATCAAAAATTGATCCTTTTTTAAAGTACAAGAATTCATTATTTTTATTGATTATTTCGAAGTATTTTCCTTTTATTTTGTAGAAATGTAATTTAGCAAAGTCATCTGGATTTTTAACGTCTATCTTTGCATTTAAGAACGATAAATCTTCAAATGAATTGCCATTAAAATAGGAGCCGATTTGCTTTGCATAAATGTATCGGAGAATTTCATAGCTTATTGGATTCATTTCATTTTTTAATAAAGCTAAATCACCTAATTTTTTTTGATAAAGAATTAGCAAATATATCAAGGAGCATAAGTTTTTGACTTCTTTTGAATATGGTTTGTATTGAAGCAATTGTTCTAATGATAATTTGAAGAACAATAATTGATATAAGTCAAAGGTGATTTTTTCTGGAAATTTCAAATTTCGTAAATTGTAAACAACTTTAACACATGGATTTAAATAACTTAAACATGCCCCAGCATTAAACAAATAAGGATTGTCTTGAACATCAATTGAATAATTATCAATGACTTCATAAATATTTGCTGATCTCCAAAAATCGAGTTCGAAATATTCATTTGGATTTGCTTTAAAGTCATTATATTTTTTGATAATTTCATTTTTTTCTTTGTCGTTTTTCGTGAAATAGTGAGGAGTTTTATAAATATTGAGTTGATCATTATTTAAATTTAAGAAGACATCATCATTTGAGGTAGATTCATTCCCTGACCTAATTTGAACAATTGATATATTGCCTTTGAATTTAAAATAATTGTAAAATTTTTTAAAAATATAAAAAGCAATAACATTTGATATGTTAATTCCATTAATTGAAATATTCTCGTTACGAACTATTTTTAATGATTGATTTTTGATTTTATTTTTGAATTTTAACTTATCTGATGAATCAGCAAAGCATAAAAAGCAAATATGATATTGAGATTTAATCTTTTGTATATAATTCATTGATTTCACAAAATTGGATGATATATTATCCATTTTTTTAAGATATTTGATGAATAATAAATCGACAACCATGTCATATCCGTTTTTATTTGTAAAATTTTCTAATTCAGATAATAATGAATTAATGAATTCACTTGAATAATTATGAAACAATCTTGCTTCAATTAATAAATTGCATATGGAATCTTTTTCGCTGAAATTTTTGTTTTTAATCATTTTATAAAAGCCTGGAAATAAAAAAAAAAATGAAATTGAATATTCTATAGAAAAATTTTATAATTTTTTTGAATGATAATAATGTCAAATTCACAGAAATTTGTGGTATAGTTTTTTTTCAATTTTGAATTGGAATTTTTTAAAAAAATTTATATATGCATATCAACAAAAGCCAGTTTTTGATATAAAATTCATTTTACCTCTTCCACGTATAATTCTGATTGTTCGTTATTTTAGTATACTTAACTACTATTTTTATTTTTTGTTAACTGATAATTATCAGAGTATCTTCAACGAAAATTTTTGGACAAGGCCTCTCAAAAAGTGGAGTGTCAAATGGATTTTTCTCATTGATGAAAAGGTTTTATGATTTTATAATAATATAACATAAAACTTTATTTAAATCATTTACACTTTTTAAATAAAAGATTAAAATTATTGGAAAAATTGTATAATTTCACGATGCTAAAAATGTGCATGCGATCATCCATTATTTGATATAAATATAATATTAATTACAAATAAATAAATTTCAAATATAAGAAAATAATTTCTTGGTAGCGTTAAGCATAATTTTAATTTTATTCATGAAAAAATGTGAAAAATTTTGGAACAAAACAAAACATAGAATTCTTTCTTTTTAAATTATCTTTTTGAATTGGATTTGAATTATTAATTGAAAGATTTCCAACCTAGTGACTCTGCAAGTTCTTAACTATCCCATGAATCCAGCTTTAAACCCAAAGAAATCCAAAAATAATCAATCAAAATTCATATTATAATTATCTATAAAATTTGAATTAATATCAGGATTAATCATTTTTACATATATTAAAATATTTTTCAGTCTATTATAAAAAGGATCCTTTCATTGGAACCTTGCTTTTAATAAAAAAAAATACTAATAACCAACAAAAAAGTTTACAATTTATAATTATTTTGCATGCACTATATTAAATATCAATAAACAACTCATTGCAACATATATTTTATTATTTGCTTTCCGAAATAATAAATACAACTGATAAAAATTCCGGAATAAAATAGAATTTTCATATCACATTTCAAAAAAAATACGATGATGTTTTGAATTTTTTTCAGCTAATCTTAATTATCTTTAAATTAAAAGGAATTTGATATATATTTTTATATGTTTTCAAATCGACTTTTACAATAAGATTAATAACCAAAATGTCGAGAACTTTCTCCTATGCCTTTTAGTTTTTTTCAGAATATTCTCAATATTATGCACTTTTATATCTTTCTATTTAATATTGAAAAAATCTTTTATATATTAACCACAATTTTTCAAAATACACTAAAGGTATCGAGACCTGATCATCAATATTTGAATATATCAATGTAAATAATCCATTAGAAAATCTCCAATATCATTTATTTTTTGATATAAATGTTCTTGGCTTCAGCTGTTGATTGAAGTTCAGCAATCTTACCATTGAGTGACTCAATTGTTGGTCGTAATTCATTGATCTTGCCATTGAGTGCTTCAATTTCTCTGTTCTTGGCCTCAACTGTTGATTGAAGTTCAGCAATCTTACCATTGAATGACTCAATTGTTGAAATCAATTCATTGATCTTGCCATTGAGTGTTTCTATCTCTCTGTTCTTGGCCTCAACTGTTGATTGTAACTAGCTGATCCTGTCGGTGAAGGTTTCCATTTCTCTGTTCTTGGCTTCAACTGTTGATTGAAGTTCAGCAATCTTACAATTGAATGACTCAATTGTTGAATTCAATTCATTGATCTTGCCATTGAATGCTTCGATTTCTCTGCTCTTGGCTTCAACTGTTGATTGAAGTTCAGCAATCTTACCATTGAACGACTCAATTGTTGAATTCAATTCATTGATCTTGCTTTTTAGTGTTTCAATCCCTCTGTTCTTGGCTTCAACAGTGGGCTGTGTTTCCGTATTTATCTAATAAAAAATGATGTGAAAAAACATATCACATCAAAAGATATTATTAAATATTCAAAAATTTTTGACGTTAAATCTAAACTCGGCGGGCTTTTTAACGTCAAATTATTGCTAAATCTAAAAGTTTTTTTACACTTTATTATATTAACTATTTATAAGATTTGATTTTAAATATATTTAAAGACTTTCTCGAACCCCAAGAAGCATATTTTATGATGAAGAAGCATCCAAAAATTAATTTCAGATATTTTAATGTACTCATCACCGACATAAATTTGGGCTAGGTTAGAAAACTCAAAAACTTTTCCAATAGTATAATATTAAAAATGATGCAGTTTTTCACTATTTGTTTTTTCACCATTTCTATATATTATTATCTTTATAAAATACTTATTTGATTAAAATAATAAAAATCATATCTTACTATTTTTTATTTGAAGAAAAATGTAAAATTATTTTTAATACGTTTTTCCTATTCAAATTTTCTCGTTAATTTCATTAAAAAAATTTTCTAAAATCGTTATTTTTAAATTATATATAGTATAAGAAAAAAAACCTACCATTTTGTTATAGAAAGGGATATACTTTATTATATTTTAATAATAATTATAAAAAAATCTAATTAAGTAATATATATTATAATATTAAAAAAATTTTTCACAATCAATGACCTTTTGTGATTTCAATTGAAAGTTCATTTGATAACATGCATCATCGTTAACATTAACGTTATAATCAACGTTGTAATTAATGATATCGAAATAGTCCAATTCTTTACCAGATTTATTACTAAATAACGATACTTTCATGTGATCACTAAGGAATTCAACAACTGAGCCTTCCATATCTTTCACCATTCCGAATCGTTTCTGTAGAACAAGTTTCAATTCATCGCATTTACTAATGACAATAGCTGTGTAATACAATCGTTTGTTTTGATACTTCTCAAGAATGCGAACATCTTCTTTAGAATGATAGTATATATTTTTACCTTGCCAGCTATAATGTGATTCATCCTCATAAGTATATCCCAACTTCTTTGTAAGACAATAATGTAAACCAAATACTTTTTTATCAATGAATTCGAATGGCTGATCAACAGGTAATGCTTTAAATTCATCACTTTCAATATCATAACCGAAATCAATGTACCAGTATTTGATATCATTAATGATTTCCTCACCGAAGTCTTTAGGTTCATAGATGAATATCAAAGGTGATTTATGTAATGTGAATCCATTGTCAGCTATTAATTCTTTACATCTAATGAGGTTCTCAGATTTGATATTAGTTTTATCATAAATGATGTCAATCATTAACTCACCACGTAAAATCATTTAACGTTATCATTGACATAATACCAGGTTTGACGTTATCATCTAAGTATTCAATTGTGTAGTACGTTGATGATGTTACATAACGATCTGATTTAGATGAACATTAAAACTTTGTTCCGAACTTTGCTCATGAATGAATGGTATGATGTATTTAGGTGAACCTAGATCTATACGAAAGTTACTGAATGAATACGTTTTGTATGCATATGAATCTGCTGCACTACTAAATTCAATTTTGACCACATTCTTGAATAACTCTTTATGTAATTCATGATTGTAATGAAATATTGAATTAGGTAAATCAACACTATCTGATGGCAAATCTGAACCGTGAATTGCAAATTTAGCAGTACCATCACTAATGAATATCGCTAATGCTCGTTTATTTTTATCACAAATCCTTACTTCACTTCCTTCATTCTGTAATATCGATTGATCAGTTAAATTAACGATGAGTTTAATGTCAAAATCACAACCTACATCATTGAATGAAACTAAATCTGATGGCATAACTTCATTAACATTAATGAATTCTAAATTAGAATTTTCATTCGTTCCAGAGCTTTTGATATCACAAATGTATCCATTATTGGTATTCTTCACTTTACACGTTACTGTTTCAATTGGTTTACCATGTTGATCCTTTATGTAATCGGGTAGATGAATGTTAAGGAAATCAACTTCAGTATTTGATGATAAATGCAAGTCATTTGGTATATCAGTAATGGTTAATAAATAGCAAGTTGTTTCGTCATTCTCATTTGAACTCACTTTCTCTTGATTGATGGATATAATGAAATCAAGTTCATAATCAGGATTCATTCCTAATGATTGTGTAAAGAATTCTCTAGTTGCTTTAGGATATCTTGCTTCAATACAGCATAATTTAATGTCTTGCTTTGATGAGTCTTTAGAGATGATCTGAAATTGAAATGTGCCTTCAGGGTTGTTAACTGAATCTCTAATGTCAAACCAGTTTTGATTAACAGAAATGGTGTCATTATTGATTGATATACCATCACCAGCTTTATATGAAGAACCACCACTATTAATTGCTTCAAGTTGATTATGTTTATGTGAATCATCTAACGTAAGTTGGTTGAGGAACATTAAGAACACCATTTTCACATTTAATTGTTGTTCCATCTATTTGAGCTTTAATAGTTGTTGCTTCAATTTCAATTCCATCACCAGCAGTATATGTATTTCCTTCATTAATTGCTGTTAATTGATTCTGATCTTTAAGTTTAATTGTTGAATTATCAATTGATACATCAAATTTGTTTTTTGCATCTAATGTAAGAGCTTGACCAGCTGTATAAGTGGGTATCGTTGGCAGAGGAACAGTTAATTGATTACCAATAACTTTAATCGTTGTACCATCAACATTAACATCAAATTTGTTGTTTGCATCTAATGTTAAAGCTTGACCTGCTGTATATGTTGGAATAGTTGGCTGAAAGTCATTTTTGTCATTGACTTTAATGGTTGTATCATCAACTTTAACATCAAATGTATCATCAGTGTTCATATTTAATGCTTTACCAGCTTTGTATTCTTTTCCATCACCACCGCCTCCTCCATTAATGACTTCTAATTGATTTTTGTCATTGACTTTAATCGTTGATCCATCAACGTTTGAATTAATTGTGTTGTTATTGATTTGAATACCTTTACCAGCTGTGTAATCAGATGATAAACCACTTGACGAGCCTGAATTAACAACCGATAAAGCACATTCAGAATTGAGACATAATGTTGAATCAAATTTGACTGAAATCATTCTATCCTATAATGAAATTGCATGGTCAGCTTTATAATCTGTGTTTACATCTACTTGTTGTTTTGTGTAAGACCTGTTTTGAATTTCGTTGATGGTAAAAATAATTTAACATGAATGCAAATGAATACAACTAGCTCAGATGATGATAATACCGATCCTTTTGCTGTAACTAAGTCCAACGTTAATAGACCAAGCCCATTCATGGCGGACAACGTCTTAGTAACGAAAACATATTTCTATGTACAAGGTGCTGGTTATAGTCCAAACAATTATTATGAAAGAAAATAGCCACATGAATTGGTCTTTAGTAAAAATCCTAAATTCATTCACGTAATGCATTGCAGATGTTTGTTCAGTAATGCAATGATTGGTGATGTAATGCTTCATGCTTCATTTGTTGAAAGAGATAATTATTTTGATTCATTTATCTGTTTCACTAACACTGTTCTATGCAAAAATACAAAAAGTATGAAGTTACGCACGTGAAAGATCACTTTAAGGTTTGGTTTACTGATCTAATGCGTAATTTGATAAATGTACAACAGTTCGTGTAAGAGTTGATGTTGGAGTACTGAGGCAAAAATATATTTTTACATTAATGACTTAATCAAGTAAATCATATTGAATCTTGAATTTCGTGTAATATACTGATTCATATCTTTTATTAATGTCAGTCATCGTAATGTTTGTATGTCTACAACGACGAATTTGTTGACTAAAGAATGATTCATCTGATGAAAACAATTTACTGTTACTAATATCATCAAATAGAACGATTGCATATAAGTAAGGTTTACTGAAATCATTAATGTGTAATGTTTTGAATAGATCTTTACGTTGTTCATCAATGATTTTGTCTTCTAAATGGTCACGAAGAATGAGATAGTATAGATTCTTTGCAGCAATGAGAGTTTTAATGAATTCAACTGAATCCTTTTCACTAATGGTAACATAAGGCATTCGAATCATTTGCTTCAATGATTGAAAGGATTTATCGTTTTCATCACCGTTTTTAGTAACGTAAACCAATAAATGATGTGTATTTAATAGAGATATCTTAATGATTTCCTCTAATGCTATCACTGTTTTACCCAATGATTGTTTGCCGACGATAACATTCACTGAATTGTAACGAACTTTGATATCTTGATGTATTGGTTTAATTAATGAATTACTGGTTTCATTAGATTTGGACTTTAATGTATCATTAACTTTGTCTCTATTGAATGATAAACTGTATACATTATCTGTTGTCATTTAATGTGTTTTCATCAAAAATAAACATTAATTATTGAGCATATGATATATTTATTCTTCATCATTAAGAGCTTGACCAGCTGCCATACGTTGTTGATGAACATTTTGCTCATTAATGAATAATGCACGTAAATCAATATTTGGATTAGCTTGACTAAATTCAGCAACAACTTGTATTAATGTACTAGCTATATTGTTAAATATTTGTTCAATGAATTGACGATCATTATTATGTATAGCTGAAATGCAATTTGTAAATAAACCATCTATAGCACCTTTATTTTCTTTCTTAATTTTATCTTTAGCGTCTTTAGTTTGAGCACCAAGTCTATTGTAAAATGCTTCATCCAAATATAATTCCCAAGTTCGTGCTGATGCTGATGCAAGGAATTGAAGTTTATATTTCTTTGGGATGAATGTATTGTTATTTCGAGCGATTTGTGCAATGACATTATCAACGTAAGGACTAATGACAAATTTACGGAAACGTTGATAAGCAGACATTCTTTTTGAAGGCTTATCTTAATATCCACTAAGATTGTAACCTTGAAAAGATTCAGGAATGTCATATGATATATTACCATAATTGTTGTAATTATTACCTGAATCAACGTAACTAATATTCAATAAATCTTGTTTGTATGCATTTAATGGGTAAGCTTTTCGTGATTCTCTTGTTGGATAATCATTGTAAGTATGTAATGCAACCGGATAGTTACTAGTCTTAGTTGTGCAACCATTGACATACATTGGATAATCATTGTGATTTGAAATAATTACATCAGGAATTCCATCATTATTTACATCAGTAAAGTTTTGTAATGAAGCTGGTGCATTAGGATTACGTTTTTTGAGTTTCCATGGAGAATGTGGATTAGTTGCATTATGTTGAGCCACTAATGCTTCTGCACCTTGTGGAGAAATTGCATTCTTTACACGTTTGACATCACGTTGAAGATCTAATATGATGGGTTGAAGTTCTTTCATACCGACTTTTTTATTGCTAAATCGTTAATGGCTCTAGTGCATATTTATTATAAATGTTTAACAAATCCTGAACAGAAAGTGTATTTTCCATGAAATCAGCTAATGGATTAACCTGTTGTGGTTGCATTGGAACGTCATTTTGATCTAACATTTGCATGACTGTAAAAATAAAAATGAATGAAATTGAATTTATGTTTAAAATGCATTTGAATCAATTTCGGTTTCAATGAATTCATCTTTGGGTTCATCAATGATTAGATTTCTGATTTGATTAATGTTTTGTTGATTTAAGCATTGATGAATCTTTGATGGGTAATAAACGAATTCTTTATATTCTTGAGCTTCAAAGTCAACATTTAATATAAACATTTTTGACTTATTCTTAGGTAAAGAACGTTTTTCAGATTCACTGAATGATATACATAATTGCTTGTCATAAATTTCAAGTATTTGTTTGTGATTAACGTATATCTTTTTGTCTTCAAAGACGAACAATTCAATGAATATAGGCTTAATGCAGAGTTGTTTATGCTTGTTCTTAAATGCATCCTTATCTTCGAAGTAAACGTTTGCACTATTTGGTGTACATGAATGGTTTTGTTTAGTGTATTTACTAATGGTTTCAACGAATTTAGCGATTGAATTGTACGTTAACTTTGACATTTGCGTTACAGTAAAAATATTGGATATACCCGTAGTTCTCACGAGGACTTTGAGTTTTTGATTTTTGTGAGGTATAAATGGTCGATTCTCAGATTTTTTTTTCTGATAAATCATTAAAATCATTGAAAATATTGAATATGGATTCAAATAATTGAGTAAATTATAAAATTGCATTTAAATTTTTTTATTTTAAACGGTCATTCACTTAATATTTAGCCTTAATTAAAGAAGTTTCTCTTTTAAGTCGTAACTTTGATGCAAAATTCTAAGTGTTGGGATATCAAAGATGCCTATTATTTCAAAAAACGATTTTTTTTGAATTTTTAATAATACTATTTTGGCAATATATCAACCACTAATACATAATTAGCAATTTCATTTCGGCTATCAAACTTTCAGTACTATTATAAACTTCTTAAACCTTTTCCAACCTTTTTCAATTTTTTCTCTATCAAAATCGTATCTTATATCAACTCTTTTAAGACAACTAGTTATTTTTTCAAAATTTTAAGCAACATATAAGAAATAGTAAACAAATATCTACATTATACTTAAAAAAACTCGAAAGTTGTTGTAGTTGAAAGTGATATTTTTTTCAAATTTTTAGGCATATCCTTGTCTTTTGTGCCATTCCTTTTAAAAATAAAAGTTTGGTTAAGGTATAAATTTTTTAGGCATCTTTTTGACGGTGCAAATATTTCGCACAAATTTATCAATGCATTCAAATATTACAATTTTTTTTCCAAAACTGCTTAATTTTTATTATATATAGTATTTACAAACTGTTATTATATAAAAACTCAATGTTGCTTAGGTTGATTATATCTCATAATATAATAAGATTTACATATTTAATTAAAAGTAATAAAATATATTGAGCTTTTATTTTTATAAAATACTATCTTGTTCATGTGATCGATTTCAATGAAAAATAATGATATTTTTGATGATTTTTTTTCTGAAAGAACGGGAGACACTAAACCGTTTATAATTTTTTCGAAATTTTGATTTCGAAAAACGATTGATTTTGAATATTTTATATTCATTGTTTGAATTTTTATTAAGCACAAGTATAATAAAAGTTTTGATCTATTAAATTTATTATAATTATTGTTTTAAATGAGAAATTTATGTTTTTTAAAATCAGAATTGAGAACTTTACATGATTTCCTCTCAATTTCAAATCCGTCTTTTCTCTCCAATTTCATAACAAATTTTTGAAATATGGATAAAATCCAATTTATACCAACCAAAAAGCAAATATATGAGATTTTTTATGATATATATGATTAATAAAATGCTTTTTATAGAAAAGTTTAAACAAAATTATCCAATGTTAAAAATTTGCCTATTACGATCAGCATTTGAATTCAAAAGTGATCTTTTTTTTATAGTTATATCTTGTTTTCTGTCGCATTAAATATATCATAATTAATAGTTTAAATTTATTATCTGTCATTAAACAAAATATATTAATTATAATCATATTTATTATAAATTTGCTAGTCTCGACCCTTCTTTTCTGAATAAAATTTTGTCACATTGAATTATGATTTTAGATTCACCATTTTTCTATTAAAATGTTTTAATATAAAGATAATAAATGCCTGTAACATTTTGCTACAATTAAGACCATATGAAGAATAATTTTTCATGACATTATAAAAATATATAACATATTTGTTACAAAAAAATTTTTAACCAACATAATTTCTTATATCAAAACAATTAAAATGCATATCATTATAAATGCAAATATAAAAAAATAACTCACACCTAATTTAGTAAAATATAATTTAAGGGTAAGCTTAAATTTCTCTCAATTTTTTGAATTGAAGAAAAAATTCAAAAGTTAATATTTTTGATATTTTTTTATAAAAATAGAATAAGAATAAAAAAATATCAGAAGAATTTTTTTTATTAAAAACAAACTCTTATAGAAAATTTTTTGATCTTAATATCTCGTGAAATAAAGAAAAAAAATACAAATTCTCAGGCCAAAACTAATATTTTTTGTCGATAACTTTATTGAGATATATGGGATAAAGCAATTATGATTGTATAGTTATAGAAGAAGAACATTTTTTTGTTTTTGAATATTCAATGTACACAAATTTTGAATAATTATATTTTTATTATTTCAATTTTTAAATAATCAATTTAAATATAAAAGAATAAAAAAAATGCGGTTCATCGACTTGCTCAAGATATGATAATGTCAGGATATCACATAGAATATGATTATTCATCAATCCGTATAATTGTCTTATATTTGTATTGTTGTATCGAAATTATTATAATAGATTATATTATATTATTTGATAAAGTATATGGCATAAACTTAAAAAATGCATAAGAATTCAATAATAACGTTTTTGGTGAAAAATTGCTAAAATTGGATGAAAATTGGGTTTATTTTAAATCAGATGAAGCAAACAATGATGATTGAACTGGAAATTTAGCTTATAAATCAATATTTAAGTTACTTAATGAATTTTTAGAACTTTTTACAAAAATACTAAACAAATTCGTCGATAAATGTATTAAATATTGATATAAAATCTATATTTTTCAAAAAAAAATATATCAATTATATGCATTATAAATTGTATTATTGCATTATAACGATTAAAAAGGAATAAGTATTTTATATTTTGAGAAAAAGTTAAAAAAAGAAAAGATAAAGATAGAAAAGTATTCGGGGAATCGTATTTTTCTACACCACTTTTTGAAAACTTTTTAACTTTTTGAATACTTTTTTTTACATTTTTTATTCAATTTTTCCTAAATAATGCATAAATATATAGTTCAAATAGCTTCCCGATTCATCCAGCAATTCAAGGAACCTGATTCGGCTTCGCGCAGCCCCGTGGTGATCACTGGTGCGTATATCCCTGAAAAATTATGTAAAAATAAACAAATTTATATCAAAAAAAGCAAATAGTTATAATTTTAAGGAAAAATTTAAATTTCCGATTTTTTTGGTTAATCTTCTTAACAGAGTAAGTCAAATTTCACCTTATGATGGCGGTTATTTACTTTCCATGAGTAGCTACTCATGGATAGAAAAACCATTCAAAAAGTGGTGTAGAAAAAAACGATTGTCCAAAGTATTCAATTTTAAAATCTGACACAATTATTTAAATAATGAGTTTTTTTTAGATTTTTTAATTTATTTAAGCATAAAATAAAAATTCGTCTCGGCCATTACCCTTCGGACGTAATTGGAATTTTATAAAATTCAATGAAAAGACGTATTAAAATGTAAAAATTGCCGAAATGAAACGTAATTACATAATTTATATAAAAATAAAAAAAAAGCAAAGCGGTTTAGTTTCGAACTCAATACTTTTGCCTCAAATTAATTTAACCTCTAAGCTAAAGCTCTCAAATTTGAAAGGAAAAAATATTTATATTTAAAGATAATATCTTTATTTTTTAAAGGTAACTTTTTATTAACTTTTTTAAAAAAAAGACGTATTCTCATCATTTACACGTAGACGTAATCGTTAAACGTAATTGATTTTTTTTCTTGGTCTATCTTATTGAAAAAGTTTAAACAGAACGTAATTATTAAAACATCCGAAGGGCAACTCGGCCATTTTTTTTATTTTAAATAAATTCATATATTTCACTCTAGATGATTGATATCTCAACTTCCACGAAAGATAAAAATATTTTGTCAGGCCAAAACTAATATATTTCGATGTTAATTATTATACATATGACACAATGTGGTATCGTTCAAATTCGTCGAAATGGTGATTATTGATTCATTACGATTACGTATTATTCAAAAACATATATGCAAATAATGAGTATTATTATTCATAGTATTGTATTATAGCAATTAAAAAAGAATAAGTATTTTATATTTTGAGAAAAAGTTAAAAAAAGAAAAGATAAAGATAAGAAAGTATTCAATTTTAAAATCTGACACAATTATTTAAATAATGAGTTTTTTTTAGATTTTTTAATTTATTTAAGCATAAAATAAAAATTCGTCTCGGCCATTTTTTTTATTTTAAATAAATTCACATATTTCACTCTAGATGATTGATATCTCAACTTCCACGAAAGATAAAAATATTTTGTCAGGCCAAAACTAATATTTTTTAGTATTAATTACTATACATTCGAAATAATGTTGTATCTTTCAAATTCGTCGAAATGGCGATTATTGATTCATTATGATTACATATTATTCAAAAACATATATGCAAATAATGAGTATTATTATTCATAGTATTGCATTGTAGTAATCAAAAAAGAATAAGTATTTTATATTTTGAGAAAAAGTTAAAAAAAGAAAAGATAAAGATAAGAAAGTATTCAATTTTAAAATCTGACACAATTATTTAAATAATGAGTTTTTTTTAGATTTTTTAATTTATTTAAGCATAAAATAAAAATTCGTCTCGGCCATTTTTTTTATTTTAAATAAATTCATATATTTCACTCTAGATGATTGATATCTCAACTTCCACGAAAGATAAAAATATTTTGTCAGGCCAAAACTAATATTTTTTAGTATTAATTGATTTACCTTCGAAATAATGATGTATCATTTAAATTCTTTGAGATGAAGATTATTGATTCACCAAGATTCCATTTATCAAAAAAATATAAATATTTGCAATAAATTTTATATTAATATAAACCAAGCAAACACTCCGAAATGCTTATAAAGCCTTTTATGCTCCGAAAATTGATTTAAAAAATTTTTTTACATCTACAAAATAAATTGAATATAAATTATTTTTAATCTTTCAAAATTGAATAACGAGTAAAATAAATAAAATTATCAAATTTTGACTGAAGTTTGTTCAAAGCTTACCCTTAAATATATATATATGTTTTATAAAAAAAATAATTGATTCTCTTTTATTTTTGGAATAAAAAGTATATATACAACAATTATAAATAAATAATAAATGATTTTTGTAACTATTAAATTGGAAAGAAAATATTGAGGAGATAAAAAAATATGCCATATTAAAAAGTTGCAGCCATTGAGACTTTTTGATGGTAACCATTATAATCTTTCAATTTAATATGAAATTGTATTTTTATAATAATAAAAATAAATTGTGTTTTTTTGTTTTTTAATTATGAAATTCAACTATTATTTGGAGAGTAGAATCGAAAAATTTTTCATGGTGTTTTTTTTTTTTTTTTTTTTAATTATGAAAATCAATTATTATATGGAGAGTAGAATCGAAAAAAAATAATTGATTCGCCTTTATTTTTGGAATAAAAAGTATATATACAACAATTATAAGTAAATAATAAATGATTTTTGTAACTATTAAATTGGAAAGAAAATATTGAGGAGATAAAAAAATATGCCATATTAAAAAGTTGCAGCCATTGAGACTTTTTGATGGTAACCATTATAATCTTTCAATTTAATATGAAATTGTATTTTTATAATAATAAAAATAAATTGTGTTTTTTTGTTTTTTAATTATGAAATTCAACTATTATTTGGAGAGTAGAATCGAAAAATAAAATTTTCTAAATTTCGACGATAAATAATATTAATATTATAAGATATCATTATCATATATTGTTTTAGATCAAATTTTTGAAAATAAAATAGATATTAAAAAACACTGGATAAATTAAAAATTTTGATTGTAAGTTAAATATTAAATATATCAGATGAACAATTCTGAATCCATTCGTTGTTAAACATTGAATATTCAAAGAGTCGATTGAGAAATTAAGAATATCTTGTTTTTAAGAGATAAGAATATTGAAAATGCCATTTGAAATTTCAATAAATTTTTCAAAAAAATTGAATGGAGAACTTGAGAGACGAATTTTGTTGAAAAAAATCAGTTTCCATTAATGACGAATTGATCAATTCGTCATTAATGAGCATATTCATTGTTTGCATGCTATATCTGATTTAAAAATAAAACGTCAAGCTACAAAGAATGCATGTTTATTGCAGGCCTGAATGTTCTTCGTATTATCAATGAACCAACAACAGCAGCAATCGCATTCGGCTTATATGAGAAATCAGACAAAGAATGCCATGTTCTTAACTTCAATCTTGGAGGTGGCACATTCGATGTTTCACTTCTTGATATTGATTGAGGTATGCTTGAAGTTATAACAACAGATGGAGACACTCACCTTGGAGGTGAAGACTTTGATAGCAGAATGGTTGATTACTTTGCAGATCGTTTCCATAAGAAATTCAAATGATATCTCCGTCAGTCACTAAGAACACTTCGTACAACATGTGAACATGCTAAGAGTACATTATCAACAGTAACTACAGCTTCAATCATTCTGATTCACTTTGTGAAGGAAACAATTTCATTGATAAAGTTTCTCGTGCTATATTTTAAAACTTGAATGAAGAATTAATTAGTTCAACAATGAACTCAGTCGCACAAAATTTGAAGGATGCAAATATGTCAAAGAGTAATGTTGCAAATATTGTACAACTATTGCTTCAAGGTTTCTTCAATGGTTAACAAACATGCCGTAGAGTTGATCCAGATGAAGCTATCAAAGATAAATTGCAGCCGTTAAAGTAGTAATCATCAAAGGATATACATCAGAAGCAGTCAAAGATATTCTTCTTGTCGTTGAGCACAACCGCCACTTTCTCTTGGCATTGAAACTGCAGGAGAAATCGTGAGAGCTTTATTTCCTCTAAACACTCTAATTCAACCCAAGAAATTAGAAGTTTTCACGAGTTTCAGTGATAATCAGCCAGCAATTATGAATAAAGCATAAAATGGAGAAGGTTCAAGAACACGAAATAGCAATCTTCTTGGTACATTTGATATAACACGAATTCAACAAGCACCAAGAGGAGTCCCACAAATTGAAGTTACATTCGATATCACAGCCGATGGTATTATGAATGTTTCAGGAATAATCGAAAGGAAATGCTAAAGAGTGCAAGATTAAGCCGATGTCGATGAGATGGTTGCAGATGTAGAAAATTTCAAAGTGCAGGATGAAAAAGCTTGTAAGAAAGTTGAAGCTAAGAATGTGCTTGAAGGTTACTGCTTTGGAGTTCATAACTCATTATCAAACGAACAATTTGACAATTGGATTCGACAATCAGATAAGAGCACTATCAACTAGAAAATCAAAGATACACTTGCATGGTTTGATTCACACCAAGATGCAGAAGTTTTATAATTTGAAAACAAACAAAAAGGACCTGAAAACAAATTAATGCTGAACTTACACTGAATCAGAGTCACTGCTTTGATAAAAGTAATCATCTCCATTGCTTTCGCTTTCTGAACTTGTTGGAAGATACGATTCCAATCCAGGAATACCTTTGAAGGATGATCTAATACAGTTATCACTAATTTGTTTAAAATTCTTTGATGTTTCATCATGCACGAATGAAAATCTTTTTATGTCTAGAGGAACAGGATTGATGCTTTGATCTTTTTTATTTAAAGCTTTTAGTACGCCAAAAACCCTTCGGTCGAGAGGCTGGAGCAATCCTGTTGCTCCAGCTGGAATATATATCAAATGAATCCCAAGGTATTTAGCTGATATTGAAATACTTTCATCTACATGTGAAGGGTATTTGTCAAGAATGAGGGCAAATTCACGGTGATCCATTCTCTCAGAAAGCCAATTCAAATATTGATCCATAGTATAACTGTCATTCCAACCGCTTTCACTATGTATTATGAAATCTTCTTCAGAATTCGATGAATTATATTTTTGCTCGCTGGCTTTAGTTTGTCCTTTAGCAATAATTACAAGAGGAAATCTAATTTCAGGATTATAACAAATAGTCCCTATATAAGTTGTACCCTCCTTCAGATCTTTTCCATCATCATTTAATTTAATTGTTTCTTGCCCTCGCAAAGCAATTGTTTTTTCTTGCGATGCAAATGTTTTTATGTGGGTCTCATCCATATTTAAAACACGATTAACTCCATAACGAATTATTGCATCAGCAAGTAAATTAAGATACATATCAACTTCATCATCATGAACTTCCGTTCTTTTTTCCGAATGTGGCTTTCTCCATGCCAATCCATTTCGTTTCATATAATTATAAATCCAAGTTCTGCTAACTAAAAATTTTGAAATTCCATGCTTCTTCATAAACTTCTCTGTATCATCAGTGTCATCTAATAATCCATCAACAAGTGATTGAAAATCAGGAATTATTATATCACCATCATCATTAAATGGATTCTTCTTTTGCTATAACCACGAATTAATAATAGCCTTTCCAGCTAAATTTTCGGGAGCATAGAATTCATAGTAAGCAAATCTCGAAAGGTCATATGTTGTGACAGGTTTTCCTTCGTCAATTAAGTTTAATATCTTGTTCAATATTTTCTCTTCCTGTCTTTTGGTTAAAGCCTTAATAAACTTTGTGTTATATGTATAATTTCCTGTTTTTTTCTGATCCGACTGGTTATATATTTCAAATAAATCTTGAATTTTATTTTGTTTTTTTAAAGAATTGTATTTGTCGTAACAAGATTCACCAGAGCGTTGAAAAGTTCTGGATATTTTCATCCAGTCTATTTTTAGTTCTTTATTACAGTTTTTATAAAATATTTTACCATTTGTGGCATTTGTTTTTAAAAACTCTATATAATCGGTAGTTTTGGTTTCTGACCATTGTCCTTTCTCTATATCGCCGATACCTTTTGTCCATGCGTACTGGAAATTAGACATTTCCGATAACTTTATTTTATTTGCATCTTTTATAAAAGGATTCCTTTCATTCTGTATTTGTAGCTTTATTTTGGGAAAATTAGTTTTGCATTCATCTTTAAATTTTGAAAAATTTTCTGAATCAAGTATAGGATATCTTTTTCTCATTTCTGTGAACAAATTGAGGTAACCATAATATGTAGGAATTTTATGAACATAATATGCTTCCATAAAAAAATCTGCAGTATATACTATTTTTCCTTTATCAAAATATACACTTAAAGAAGATCTCTTCTGCAGATTTGTTAGTTTAGTTTTATCGTATAAAAAAGGCAGATAAAACTTTATATCATTTTCTAATGTAGGTCTTGGTCCCTTATACCAGGAAAATAATTGTGCAAACATAAAAATAATTTTTTCTGTCATTTTTTTCTCCGACCACTTTTCTCCTTTTTTAAAAAAAGAAAAATAAATCAGCATTTTTTAAATAATTAAACGAATAAATATATGAAATCATTATAATCATATTATATTATTTGAAATCACAAATTCGTCATGATATTTATGTTTCATATTATATCGATTTTTCTATTTATTTAGAAATTTGATAAAGTATTCAAAAATCAAAAACTCAAAGTCCTCGTGAGAACTACGGGTAATTGATTCAATTATTTTTGGAATTGTTTGAAAAATAATTGGTAGAATGAATTAAAACATTACTGCATCTGAATCATAATCTTCCCTTAACTGTTTCAATTGATCATCAGTAAATACTTCATCAGATTCGTTTGCACTAAATGAAAATTCATCGTATGATGATTAAACTTGTCTTTGTATTAAATGGATATCTTGAAGTAACTGTTCACGTTTTTGATTATCTTTACATTCTTTCTATTCTTTTATAGGACTATCGATATATTGTTTGTTACATTCGAAATCATCACTGAATAATATTGTCATCTTTTTCGTGGGTGATAAAATAAATTCTAACACTATTTCTTACATTAATTCTAAAATACAAATTAACATACAAATCATGCATAAAATTGAATGAATAAACCCATTTCTCAAAAGTTTCTAGTGTAAAGGGCTTTAGACCTTTATGCTAGTAACAGTATACTACTATTCTCTTATATAGATGATGGTTTTTTCTATAGATTTTACATGACCAAATTATTTATCAAAAAGTTTCCTATCCGTTTATTTATCTTAATAATATAGCTTATTTTATGATAACATAATAACTTCAAATAATCATGAATCAGAATTTATAAAAAAAGCAAAGTTAAGCAATTCGAATAAGCTATTATCCAAAGCAAAACTTTCAAAATTGCATTCAAATATTGATTGGAAAGATATCCAAAATAGTCGAATACTTGGAAAATAGTTAGATTGAATATTTCAAAAGAACTATTATTAATATCGCAAGAGTTTTTTCGTGAAGTTACATTGTGGTAAAACTTCAAAATATGATAATTATTTTGATTCTTTTCTCCAAAAATTTCTTTTTTAAGCTTTTATTCGCAGCCCATTCAATATAAAATCATACAATTGTTTTATATTAACACAAAATTGTCGATATTTTTAAACTAAGCCTAATTTCCAAAGAATATAATATTATAGAGAAATAAATCATAAATTAAATAATAATCCCAAATTATAGTATTAGGTGATATTAAATTATTCGGCTATTTAATTATTCTCATTCTTTTAGTTCTGAAAGAATATTGGTAATATTTAATTTTTATCATCAAAATTTTTCTTGATATTTATATTAATTATGTATTATTAAGAATATGTAAACTTTATATTATTTTTTCTTTTATATGATCTTTTCTTTTTGAATTATAGCTCTTTTTAATTTTATACGTTTTTTAAAAATTCGTTATTGACTATACAATTTTTTAAAAATAAAAACGTATAAAATCGTTTTTTTTGAAAAATTGTTTAACCTAAACCTAGCAACTTTTTAAAATAGCCTTCAATATTTGAATTGGACGAATATATATTTGAGTTGTACAGTCATCATAATATAGAATATTTGAGGTTTTTTTTAAATTTCCCCTGAAAAAGTGGTGCTTTATTTTCTGAGGACTCAATTTATTTCAATTTTTCAATTAAATTCGTTGGAAAATTTTTTTAAAAAATAGCATTTAATATCAAATTAGATTCAATTAATCTTAAATCATTTAAATGAAATAAAAATATATTTATAAAATAATATTAAAATAAATTTGATTTATTAATATACTATTTTCAAAGATATACTTATTCAATAAATTGATTGTATAAAAAATAAATATCAGAATCTAAAAATTTCTATAAAAATAACATTATCGTTTGCATTCAATAAGTTTGGAAATTTGAATGAGATTGAGAGGTTGCTATGTCCAGTTTAACCGTTTTTTTGAATAAAAGATCAATACAAAGACAATTGCAAAATTGAATAAAAATATTTCGAAAAAGTTACATTGATTTAAAGATCTATCAAAATGGTTGTAAACTAGAATTTTTAAAGTTCAGTTTATATAAAATTTAAAACAGCTTTATTTTTGTTTATAATTTATTATATTATAAATAATTATTATTTTAGTTTTTATATATATATATTAGATAGATAATAAATATATTATTATATATTTATTTATTTTTCAATAGAATAAAAGTATTTGAAAAGTGTACTAAACCGAACATTAATAATTATTTTCACCTAACCTTGCCGTGTAGAAAATTGTGGGGATTTCGTTATGGTTTAAGTCAAAACTTGAGCGACCAAGTTGATAAAATCATATGAAAAAAATGCTTAAATTTGAGTATTTAAGAAAATATACAATTATTTTTACGATTATATAATATTTTAATAATTTATATATTTATATATTTTATTCATTATTATATATTTTTAATATAGAAATCAATTTACTGTTTAATTTCTATGATATGAGAATTTTTATTGTTTTGAATGATTATCAGAATAAATTATGGAAAAAAAAAAATAATTGAGAGTTATCAGAATTTGATTGAAAAAAAAAAAAGAAATAAAAAAAGACTTATTATTAAATGAAAAATGATATATTAATTTATTATGATTTGCATATTATTATTATATATTTCTTATACTATATAATATATATTAAACAACATATAAATTATATTAAAAGGATGATAATAGTTTTTTATTTTGTGAGAATAAAAATAAAATTTGAATTGATCGTTTTTTTCGATATTTCGAATAAAATAATGCAACTAAAATATTAAAATGTTTTATATACTTATTACATAATATATATAAAATGAAAATCAAAAATTATACAACTAAAATAGCAAGATATATCACTTTATAAAATTTCAATTAAATTCCTAATCTCAATAAAGGTCGTACAACTGAATTTTAACAGTAAAACTCAATGATTGGTTTGTTTAAACTAATTATATTTTATTATAATAATAATAATCAGTTTTATAAATATTTGCATCGTACAAAATTCAAATTAAAATAAAAACTAAAAGGATATAAGTATATATTAAATTTTCTTCAGAAAATAAATTTGAGTATTTTATCTCAATTTATTTTAATTATTTTTGATAAGAATTTTATAACACTTTATAAAAATTTAGAATAGCGATAACTTTTTATATAATTTATTCTAATCATTAATTCTTTTGATATCTTTTTATATGCTTTTAAAACATTAAGTGTTATATAAAAATAGTTATTATTATTGAAAAAAAAATTCATTTTTTAGCTAAAAATGCAGAAAAAGTGAATTTGTTGAATTATTAAATGATGATTTTAAAAAAATTGGACGTTACAGGAGCCAAATGAAAAATACAATTTTATTTATATGCATTTACTTTCTAATATATTTGAATTTCAATCTAAATCAAATGTCAGTTTTTTCTAAAAATGAAGATTTAGTTGATTGGTTTCATAAATATAAAAAGTCTAATATTTCAGTTAATGAAGGATTTCGTCAAAAAGTAAAATATTATTTGTATAACACATAGTATACCCATTCAAATGACATCTATATTTTTTAAATGATGCAAATATATAAGAAATCGATATATATTGAATTTTAATTAAAGTCTTTATTTCAACCATTACATTTTATAATATTGGATATAAAATATAAAAATTATATATTATAATTATTAATTAAATTATTTATTAAGATAAATATAAATTTATTTAATTTTATTTTTTATTCAATTTAGTTGTACGACCTTTATCTCAATTTATTTTTTTTTCTCTTAATTTATTCAGATATACATTCAAAAATTTAAAAATAGTTTTATCACTCATATATATTTAATCAATGCTTATTATTACAGTGAATATAAAATAAATAATACAATTAAATTATAGTTAAATATTAAAATTAATAATTAATTTAGTATATAATTCGGTATTTTTATAAATTCACAAATTTCGAACACTTTTTCAAATGATTTTATCAACTTGGTCGCTAATAATCAGAATAATCAGTTCAAATTTGACTTAAACCGTAACGAAGTCCACACAATTTTCTATACCGCAAGGTTAGGTGAAAAATAATGTAGAGAAATATTCAAAATTCACTTTTCCATTTGAAAAGTTCGACTTTTTCTGAAAACAAGCGAAAAAAGTTCGACTTTTTTCACTTTAAACTGTATAGTTCATTCTCAATCTCTTTCTGAAAGATTTTATTTTTTGAGATAAATTCTATCACACTCAATTCTTTTGTGAAAACATAAAACATTTTAAGTTTTGTTAATAAAAAAAGATATATTATATCTATTATTTTTGATTTTTATCTTTAAATAAGCTTAAATTATAGTTTTTTTTTTTTTTTGAAATATTGAGAGATAATTTCAAAACATTATTTTTTATATATCTCTTCATCAACCAATCGTTTATATTTAAGATCAAATATAATGCATAAATGCATCATCTAAAGATTAATAAATCTATTATTTAATATAAATATTCATTTTTTCTTTTGAAAAGAAAAGAAAAAACTTTAATTCATTGAACTTCTAGCCACCTTATTTGAATATTTGAATTAACTTAAAAATTCATATCATTAAAATGCTTTTATTAGCTATTTCTTTTCTATTTTTAGGAAACTCTTTACAAATTCCTGAAACACAAAAAGATATTCACCAAAGTTTTAAGATATTAGAAGAAATAATTGAAAACCAAGAATTTGATCAATCTTCTTATAAAAATTATTCCCATATTTCTATCTCCCTTATTATTCAAAATTGCACTTTTAAAGCAATCGTACCGACAGATAACTCAGAAGGTGTCATATTTATTAACGAAAGCGCTGATGTTTCAATTAAAAATTGCACTTTTAGTAAAAACCAAGGCAAAGATTATGGAGGCGTTCTCAACATTGCAACTGACCAAATTTCAATAGAAGATTCCAATTTTATAGATAATGAAGCTGTTTCATCTAAAGTTTCAAGAAAATCTTCATATGGTGGCGCTATATACTTTAACAAACCCAGTGGAGAGCAAAATATAAAATCATGCAAATTCCAAGGAAACAAAGCAATCACAAAAGGTGGTGCTATTTCCGTATTTTATACCTCATCTCATGATCAACCACTTAACATTATAAATTGCCAATTCATTGGTTGCTCATCAAAAGATGGTGGTGCTATTTCATTTGAAATTGAAGATCCTTCATACTCTTCAAGCAAAGCTATACTTACAGGCTGCAGCTTTAACCAATGCTCTTCAACAGTAAATGGCGGAGCAATTCATTTTGATCAAGCAGCAACTCTTTCTCTTTCCGAATGCAATTTTGATGATAACGAAGCTCAAGAAAGTGGTGGTTCAGTATACGCTACAGGAGGCTCAGAATTCACAATTAATAATTGCAACTTCAATAGAGATAATGCATCTCTAAATGGAGGAGCACTTTATGTTGACTCAAAGAAAACCAATGTTCAGTCATGCAATTTCTCTAATTGCCATGCACAGTCTACAGGAAGTGACGCAAGAGGCGGAGCTGCTTACATAAATGGCAAATCAGCTACAAGTCGTTATTCTTTGACAAATAACTGCTTTGACAATTGCACGGCATCACATAGCGGCGGAGCATTATTTGTTTTTTGCAAAGATGAATATAATACCTTTAATGCTAAAGATGGTGATTATGCGATTATGATAATGAGCTCCAATTTCATAGGCTGCAAATCTGATGTTGAAGGTGGCGCTATTTCAAGTGGAATTAAAAATTCCCAAGGCAAAGTTGAAGGCGATAATGACTTTTATATCAGTGGCTGCAATTTTGTTGAGTGCCAATCCAAGAGCGGAGGAGCTTTATACTTCCAAGATGGTACTACCATTGGTGATGAAAACACACATATGGTTTTATGCAATTTCACAAACTGCTATGCTAGTGGAGGAGAAGGTTATGCAATTTCATGCCGATCTTACCAATTAACAATTTCCGCAGCAACATTCACAGGATTCAAGAAAACTACTAAATCTGAATCTTCAATAGTATTTATTGAAATGAATGAAGCTGAAGTTTCCCCAGGTCTATCAGATTTTGTATTTGAAGATAACACAGTCCCATCCCTAGTTATCAAAGCAGAAAATTCATTTTCATTTGACAACTTCGTATTCCGAAATTATGTTAATTCTGATCCATGCCTAAACTTAAATGAATGGTCAGTTAAAGGCACAGCAACATTATCAGAATTCAAGTTTACGAACATCAAAGGCTGCCGTTGCATCAGCATGAACAAGAACTCAGTTGTTGCTATTGCACAGAAGTGCACATTCACCAACGTTTCACTTTCCAGTGAAGAAGGAGACATGGTTCAAAGCCAATGTGGAAGCTGCATTTTTATTCTGAGTACTGTTGAGGTAATCACCAACAACATTGCAGTTAATGGGTGCACATTCACTAACTGCGGAGGTGTTGGAGATGGAGGAGCCATTTATGCAGAACTTCAAGGAATTGACATTTCTGGATGCAAATTTGTCAACTGCTACAGTCAATCACCTAACAAAATGGACAATGGTGGAGCTGTTTCATTAGTTGGATTCAATGCTCTTTCATATGAAATTTTTAGTGGAAACATATTTGAGAACTGCAGCTGTTCACGTGCAGGTGGTGCTCTTTATGTTTTCTGTCATGATAAAGAAACACCATCTAAAATCATTCGTGAGAGTGATCAGGATCAATATGTTATTCGCATCTTTAACTGCAACTTCACCAAATGCAAATCAGGAGAAGAAGGAGGAGCCATTTCTAGTGGTATTATTGATGAACAATCGCACAGCTGGGGTGACAATGACATGAGATTATCCACATGCCACTTCATAGAATGTGAATCCAAGAAAGGTGGAGCAATTTTCTTCCAAGATGGAGATGAAGATGGAGATGAAGAAACAGGCATTTCATCATGCTATTTCACCAATTGTTATGCCAGCTCAGGTGAAGGATATGCAATTTCATGCCGTTCATATAAATTAACTATGAGTTATTCTTTCTTTTATGATCATACTCGAACAGTTGAATCTCCCAATGGAGTTACACCAAGTATTGTTTACATCAACATGGATGAAACAGCACCGATGGTCAGTGATCTCACATTTGAACGCAATCCACAAGTATCAGCGCTCACCATCATAACCAAGAGTCCCACCACATTAGAACGTGTCAACTTTAATGACTACAAGAATGGCAATTCAGCATGTGTCAATTTAGATGAATGGTCAGTTAAAGGCACAGTAACATTATCAGAATTCAAGTTTACGAACATCAAAGGCTGCCGTTGCATCAGCATGAACAAGAACTCAGTTGTTGCTATTGCACAGAAGTGCACATTCACCAACGTTTCACTTTCCAGTGAAGAAGGAGACATGGTTCAAAGCCAATGTGGAAGCTGCATTTTTATTCTGAGTACTGTTGAGGTAATCACCAACAACATTACAGTTAATGGGTGCACATTCACTAACTGCGGAGGTGTTGGAGATGGAGGAGCCATTTATGCAGAACTTCAAGGAATTGACATTTCTGGATGCAAATTTATCAATTGCTACAGTCAATCACCTAACAAAATGGACAATGGTGGAGCTGTTTCATTAGTTGGATTCAATGCTCTTTCATATGAGATGTTTAGTGGAAACATATTTGAGAACTGCAGCTGTTCACGTGCAGGTGGTGCTCTTTATGTTTTCTGTCATGATAAAGAAACACCATCTAAAATCATTCGTGAGAGTGATCAGGATCAATATGTTATTCGCATCTTTAACTGCAACTTCACCAAATGCAAATCAGGAGAAGAAGGAGGAGCCATTTCTAGTGGTATTATTGATGAACAATCGCACAGCTGGGGTGACAATGACATGAGATTATCCACATGCCACTTCATAGAATGTGAATCCAAGAAAGGTGGAGCAATTTTCTTCCAAGATGGAGATGAAGATGGAGATGAAGAAACAGGCATTTCATCATGCTATTTCACCAATTGTTATGCCAGCTCAGGTGAAGGATATGCAATTTCATGCCGTTCATATAAATTAACTATGAGTTATTCTTTCTTTTATGATCATACTCGAACAGTTGAATCTCCCAATGGAGTTACACCAAGTATTGTTTACATCAACATGGATGAAACAGCACCGATGGTCAGTGATCTCACATTTGAACGCAATCCACAAGTATCAGCGCTCACCATCATAACCAAGAGTCCCACCACATTAGAACGTGTCAACTTTAATGACTACAAGAATGGCAATTCAGCATGTGTCAATTTAGATGAATGGTCAGTTAAAGGCACAGTAACATTATCAGAATTCAAGTTTACGAACATCAAAGGCTGCCGTTGCATCAGCATGAACAAGAACTCAGTTGTTGCTATTGCACAGAAGTGCACATTCACCAACGTTTCACTTTCCAGTGAAGAAGGAGACATGGTTCAAGGCCAATGTGGAAGCTGCATTTTTATTTTGAGCACTGTTGAGGTAATCACCAACAACATTACAGTTAATCAGTGCACATTCACTAACTGCGGAGGTGTTGGAGATGGAGGAGCCATTTATGCAGAACTTCAAGGAATTGACATTTCTGGATGCAAATTTGTCAACTGCTACAGTCAATCACCTAACAAAATGGACAATGGTGGAGCTGTTTCATTAGTTGGATTCAATGCTCTTTCATATGAAATTTTTAGTGGAAACATATTTGAGAACTGCAGCTGTTCACGTGCAGGTGGTGCTCTTTATGTTTTCTGTCATGATAAAGAAACACCATCTAAAATCATTCGTGAGAGTGATCAGGATCAATATGTTATTCGCATCTTTAACTGCAACTTCACCAAATGCAAATCAGGAGAAGAAGGAGGAGCCATTTCTAGTGGTATTATTGATGAACAATCGCACAGCTGGGGTGACAATGACATGAGATTATCCACATGCCACTTCATAGAATGTGAATCCAAGAAAGGTGGAGCAATTTTCTTCCAAGATGGAGATGAAGATGGAGATGAAGAAACAGGCATTTCATCATGCTATTTCACCAATTGTTATGCCAGCTCAGGTGAAGGATATGCAATTTCATGCCGTTCATATAAATTAACTATGAGTTATTCTTTCTTTTATGATCATACTCGAACAGTTGAATCTCCCAATGGAGTTACACCAAGTATTGTTTACATCAACATGGATGAAACAGCACCGATGGTCAGTGATCTCACATTTGAACGCAATCCACAAGTATCAGCGCTCACCATCATAACCAAGAGTCCCACCACATTAGAACGTGTCAACTTTAATGACTACAAGAATGGCAATTCAGCATGTGTCAATTTAGATGAATGGTCAGTTAAAGGCACAGTAACATTATCAGAATTCAAGTTTACGAACATCAAAGGCTGCCGTTGCATCAGCATGAACAAGAACTCAGTTGTTGCTATTGCACAGAAGTGCACATTCACCAACGTTTCACTTTCCAGTGAAGAAGGAGACATGGTTCAAGGCCAATGTGGAAGCTGCATTTTTATTTTGAGCACTGTTGAGGTAATCACCAACAACATTACAGTTAATCAGTGCACATTCACTAACTGCGGAGGTGTTGGAGATGGAGGAGCCATTTATGCAGAACTTCAAGGAATTGACATTTCTGGATGCAAATTTGTCAACTGCTACAGTCAATCACCTAACAAAATGGACAATGGTGGAGCTGTTTCATTAGTTGGATTCAATGCTCTTTCATATGAAATTTTTAGTGGAAACATATTTGAGAACTGCAGCTGTTCACGTGCAGGTGGTGCTCTTTATGTTTTCTGTCATGATAAAGAAACACCATCTAAAATCATTCGTGAGAGTGATCAGGATCAATATGTTATTCGCATCTTTAACTGCAACTTCACCAAATGCAAATCAGGAGAAGAAGGAGGAGCCATTTCTAGTGGTATTATTGATGAACAATCGCACAGCTGGGGTGACAATGACATGAGATTATCCACATGCCACTTCATAGAATGTGAATCCAAGAAAGGTGGAGCAATTTTCTTCCAAGATGGAGATGAAGATGGAGATGAAGAAACAGGCATTTCATCATGCTATTTCACCAATTGTTATGCCAGCTCAGGTGAAGGATATGCAATTTCATGCCGTTCATATAAATTAACTATGAGTTATTCTTTCTTTTATGATCATACTCGAACAGTTGAATCTCCCAATGGAGTTACACCAAGTATTGTTTACATCAACATGGATGAAACAGCACCGATGGTCAGTGATCTCACATTTGAACGCAATCCACAAGTATCAGCGCTCACCATCATAACCAAGAGTCCCACCACATTAGAACGTGTCAACTTTAATGACTACAAGAATGGCAATTCAGCATGTGTCAATTTAGATGAATGGTCAGTTAAAGGCACAGTAACATTATCAGAATTCAAGTTTACGAACATCAAAGGCTGCCGTTGCATCAGCATGAACAAGAACTCAGTTGTTGCTATTGCACAGAAGTGCACATTCACCAACGTTTCACTTTCCAGTGAAGAAGGAGACATGGTTCAAGGCCAATGTGGAAGCTGCATTTTTATTTTGAGCACTGTTGAGGTAATCACCAACAACATTACAGTTAATCAGTGCACATTCACTAACTGCGGAGGTGTTGGAGATGGAGGAGCCATTTATGCAGAACTTCAAGGAATTGACATTTCTGGATGCAAATTTGTCAACTGCTACAGTCAATCACCTAACAAAATGGACAATGGTGGAGCTGTTTCATTAGTTGGATTCAATGCTCTTTCATATGAAATTTTTAGTGGAAACATATTTGAGAACTGCAGCTGTTCACGTGCAGGTGGTGCTCTTTATGTTTTCTGTCATGATAAAGAAACACCATCTAAAATCATTCGTGAGAGTGATCAGGATCAATATGTTATTCGCATCTTTAACTGCAACTTCACCAAATGCAAATCAGGAGAAGAAGGAGGAGCCATTTCTAGTGGTATTATTGATGAACAATCGCACAGCTGGGGTGACAATGACATGAGATTATCCACATGCCACTTCATAGAATGTGAATCCAAGAAAGGTGGAGCAATTTTCTTCCAAGATGGAGATGAAGATGGAGATGAAGAAACAGGCATTTCATCATGCTATTTCACCAATTGTTATGCCAGCTCAGGTGAAGGATATGCAATTTCATGCCGTTCATATAAATTAACTATGAGTTATTCTTTCTTTTATGATCATACTCGAACAGTTGAATCTCCCAATGGAGTTACACCAAGTATTGTTTACATCAACATGGATGAAACAGCACCGATGGTCAGTGATCTCACATTTGAACGCAATCCACAAGTATCAGCGCTCACCATCATAACCAAGAGTCCCACCACATTAGAACGTGTCAACTTTAATGACTACAAGAATGGCAATTCAGCATGTGTCAATTTAGATGAATGGTCAGTTAAAGGCACAGTAACATTATCAGAATTCAAGTTTACGAACATCAAAGGCTGCCGTTGCATCAGCATGAACAAGAACTCAGTTGTTGCTATTGCACAGAAGTGCACATTCACCAACGTTTCACTTTCCAGTGAAGAAGGAGACATGGTTCAAGGCCAATGTGGAAGCTGCATTTTTATTTTGAGCACTGTTGAGGTAATCACCAACAACATTACAGTTAATCAGTGCACATTCACTAACTGCGGAGGTGTTGGAGATGGAGGAGCCATTTATGCAGAACTTCAAGGAATTG
Organism: Tritrichomonas musculus; assembly: GCA_039105265.1. Taxonomy (NCBI): domain Eukaryota; phylum Parabasalia; order Tritrichomonadida; family Tritrichomonadidae; genus Tritrichomonas; species Tritrichomonas musculus. Next base: position 57,015 of record JAPFFF010000013.1, read on the forward strand.
ACATTTCTGGATGCAAATTTGTCAACTGCTACAGTCAATCACCTAACAAAATGGACAATGGTGGAGCTGTTTCATTAGTTGGATTCAATGCTCTTTCATATGAAATTTTTAGTGGAAACATATTTGAGAACTGCAGCTGTTCACGTGCAGGTGGTGCTCTTTATGTTTTCTGTCATGATAAAGAAACACCATCTAAAATCATTCGTGAGAGTGATCAGGATCAATATGTTATTCGCATCTTTAACTGCAACTTCACCAAATGCAAATCAGGAGAAGAAGGAGGAGCCATTTCTAGTGGTATTATTGATGAACAATCGCACAGCTGGGGTGACAATGACATGAGATTATCCACATGCCACTTCATAGAATGTGAATCCAAGAAAGGTGGAGCAATTTTCTTCCAAGATGGAGATGAAGATGGAGATGAAGAAACAGGCATTTCATCATGCTATTTCACCAATTGTTATGCCAGCTCAGGTGAAGGATATGCAATTTCATGCCGTTCATATAAATTAACTATGAGTTATTCTTTCTTTTATGATCATACTCGAACAGTTGAATCTCCCAATGGAGTTACACCAAGTATTGTTTACATCAACATGGATGAAACAGCACCGATGGTCAGTGATCTCACATTTGAACGCAATCCACAAGTATCAGCGCTCACCATCATAACCAAGAGTCCCACCACATTAGAACGTGTCAACTTTAATGACTACAAGAATGGCAATTCAGCATGTGTCAATTTAGATGAATGGTCAGTTAAAGGCACAGTAACATTATCAGAATTCAAGTTTACGAACATCAAAGGCTGCCGTTGCATCAGCATGAACAAGAACTCAGTTGTTGCTATTGCACAGAAGTGCACATTCACCGACGTTTCACTTTCCAGTGAAGAAGGAGACATGGTTCAAGGCCAATGTGGAAGCTGCATTTTTATTCTGAGTACTGTTGAGGTAATCACCAACAACATTACAGTTAATCAGTGCACATTCACTAACTGCGGAGGTGTTGGAGATGGAGGAGCCATTTATGCAGAACTTCAAGGAATTGACATTTCTGGATGCAAATTTGTCAACTGCTACAGTCAATCACCTAACAAAATGGACAATGGTGGAGCTGTTTCATTAGTTGGATTCAATGCTCTTTCATATGAGATGTTTAGTGGAAACATATTTGAGAACTGCAGTTGTTCACGTGCAGGTGGTGCTCTTTATGTTTTCTGTCATGATAAAGAAACATCATCTAAAATCATTCGTGAGAGTGATCAGGATCAATATGTTATTCGCATCTTTAACTGCAACTTCACCAAATGCAAATCAGGAGAAGAAGGAGGAGCCATTTCTAGTGGTATTATTGATGAACAATCGCACAGCTGGGGTGACAATGACATGAGATTATCCACATGCCACTTCATAGAATGTGAATCCAAGAAAGGTGGAGCAATTTTCTTCCAAGATGGAGATGAAGATGGAGATGAAGAAACAGGCATTTCATCATGCTATTTCACCAATTGTTATGCCAGCTCAGGTGAAGGATATGCAATTTCATGCCGTTCATATAAATTAACAATGGGTTATTCTTTCTTTTATGATCATACTCGAACAGTTGAATCTCCCAATGGAGTTACACCAAGTATTGTTTACATCAACATGGATGAAACAGCACCGATGGTCAGTGATCTCACATTTGAACGCAATCCACAAGTATCAGCGCTCACCATCATAACCAAGAGTCCCACCACATTAGAACGTGTCAACTTTAATGACTACAAGAATGGCAATTCAGCATGTGTCAATTTAGATGAATGGTCAGTTAAAGGCACAGTAACATTATCAGAATTCAAGTTTACGAACATCAAAGGCTGCCGTTGCATCAGCATGAACAAGAACTCAGTTGTTGCTATTGCACAGAAGTGCACATTCACCAACGTTTCACTTTCCAGTGAAGAAGGAGACATGGTTCAAGGCCAATGTGGAAGCTGCATTTTTATTTTGAGCACTGTTGAGGTAATCACCAACAACATTACAGTTAATCAGTGCACATTCACTAACTGCGGAGGTGTTGGAGATGGAGGAGCCATTTATGCAGAACTTCAAGGAATTGACATTTCTGGATGCAAATTTGTCAACTGCTACAGTCAATCACCTAACAAAATGGACAATGGTGGAGCTGTTTCATTAGTTGGATTCAATGCTCTTTCATATGAGATGTTTAGTGGAAACATATTTGAGAACTGCAGTTGTTCACGTGCAGGTGGTGCTCTTTATGTTTTCTGTCATGATAAAGAAACATCATCTAAAATCATTCGTGAGAGTGATCAGGATCAATATGTTATTCGCATCTTTAACTGCAACTTCACCAAATGCAAATCAGGAGAAGAAGGAGGAGCCATTTCTAGTGGTATTATTGATGAACAATCGCACAGCTGGGGTGACAATGACATGAGATTATCCACATGCCACTTCATAGAATGTGAATCCAAGAAAGGTGGAGCAATTTTCTTCCAAGATGGAGATGAAGATGGAGATGAAGAAACAGGCATTTCATCATGCTATTTCACCAATTGTTATGCCAGCTCAGGTGAGGGATATGCAATTTCATGCCGTTCATATAAATTAACTATGAGTTATTCTTTCTTTTATGATCATACTCGAACAGTTGAATCTCCCAATGGAGTCACACCAAGTATTGTTTACATCAACATGGATGAAACAGCACCGATGGTCAGTGATCTCACATTTGAACGCAATCCACAAGTATCAGCGCTCACCATCATAACCAAGAGTCCCACCACATTAGAGCGTGTCAACTTTAATGACTACAAGAATGGCAATTCAGCATGTGTCAATTTAGATGAATGGTCAGTTAAAGGCACAGTAACATTATCAGAATTCAAGTTTACGAACATCAAAGGCTGCCGTTGCATCAGCATGAACAAGAACTCAGTTGTTGCTATTGCACAGAAGTGCACATTCACCGACGTTTCACTTTCCAGTGAAGAAGGAGACATGGTTCAAGGCCAATGTGGAAGCTGCATTTTTATTTTGAGCACTGTTGAGGTAATCACCAACAACATTACAGTTAATCAGTGCACATTCACTAACTGCGGAGGTGTTGGAGATGGAGGAGCCATTTATGCAGAACTTCAAGGAATTGACATTTCTGGATGCAAATTTGTCAACTGCTACAGTCAATCACCTAACAAAATGGACAATGGTGGAGCTGTTTCATTAGTTGGATTCAATGCTCTTTCATATGAGATGTTTAGTGGAAACATATTTGAGAACTGCAGCTGTTCACGTGCAGGTGGTGCTCTTTATGTTTTCTGTCATGATAAAGAAACATCATCTAAAATCATTCGTGAGAGTGATCAGGATCAATATGTTATTCGCATCTTTAACTGCAACTTCACCAAATGCAAATCAGGAGAAGAAGGAGGAGCCATTTCTAGTGGTATTATTGATGAACAATCGCACAGCTGGGGTGACAATGACATGAGATTATCCACATGCCACTTCATAGAATGTGAATCCAAGAAAGGTGGAGCAATTTTCTTCCAAGATGGAGATGAAGATGGAGATGAAGAAACAGGCATTTCATCATGCTATTTCACCAATTGTTATGCCAGCTCAGGTGAAGGATATGCAATTTCATGCCGTTCATATAAATTAACTATGAGTTATTCTTTCTTTTATGATCATACTCGAACAGTTGAATCTCCCAATGGAGTCACACCAAGTATTGTTTACATCAACATGGATGAAACAGCACCAATGGTCAGTGATCTCACATTTGAACGCAATCCACAAGTATCAGCGCTCACCATCATAACCAAGAGTCCCACCACATTAGAACGTGTCAACTTTAATGACTACAAGAATGGCAATTCAGCATGTGTCAATTTAGATGAATGGTCAGTTAAAGGCACAGTAACATTATCAGAATTCAAGTTTACGAACATCAAAGGCTGCCGTTGCATCAGCATGAACAAGAACTCAGTTGTTGCTATTGCACAGAAGTGCACATTCACCGACGTTTCACTTTCCAGTGAAGAAGGAGACATGGTTCAAGGCCAATGTGGAAGCTGCATTTTTATTCTGAGTACTGTTGAGGTAATCACCAACAACATTACAGTTAATCAGTGCACATTCACTAACTGCGGAGGTGTTGGAGATGGAGGAGCCATTTATGCAGAACTTCAAGGAATTGACATTTCTGGATGCAAATTTGTCAACTGCTACAGTCAATCACCTAACAAAATGGACAATGGTGGAGCTGTTTCATTAGTTGGATTCAATGCTCTTTCATATGAGATGTTTAGTGGAAACATATTTGAGAACTGCAGCTGTTCACGTGCAGGTGGTGCTCTTTATGTTTTCTGTCATGATAAAGAAACATCATCTAAAATCATTCGTGAGAGTGATCAGGATCAATATGTTATTCGCATCTTTAACTGCAACTTCACCAAATGCAAATCAGGAGAAGAAGGAGGAGCCATTTCTAGTGGTATTATTGATGAACAATCGCACAGCTGGGGTGACAATGACATGAGATTATCCACATGCCACTTCATAGAATGTGAATCCAAGAAAGGTGGAGCAATTTTCTTCCAAGATGGAGATGAAGATGGAGATGAAGAAACAGGCATTTCATCATGCTATTTCACCAATTGTTATGCCAGCTCAGGTGAAGGATATGCAATTTCATGCCGTTCATATAAATTAACTATGAGTTATTCTTTCTTTTATGATCATACTCGAACAGTTGAATCTCCCAATGGAGTTACACCAAGTATTGTTTACATCAACATGGATGAAACAGCACCGATGGTCAGTGATCTCACATTTGAACGCAATCCACAAGTATCAGCGCTCACCATCATAACCAAGAGTCCCACCACATTAGAACGTGTCAACTTTAATGATTATCACTGTGAATCATACTCACAACATCCATGCATCAGTTTAGATTCATGGTCAATCAAAGACACACTTACTCTTAGTGGATGCCGCTTTACAAACATCTCTAATGTTCAATGCATTTCATCAATAATTACCAATTTCGAAACAAATGTAACTTCGTGTGAATTCAAGAACATCAGTGCACACCTTTCGCCAGGATATATTTTACAATATGGAGCATGCATTGCATCATTATCAAGCCGTGCTAATCTTATTGTTGAAGACAGTTCATTTACAGAAGTTGAAGTTATTGAAGGCCATGGCGGAGCTATTTACGCACTTGCTGAATCTCTTGACATCAAACAATGCAAATTTATCAGATGTCGAGTTTCATCAAGCAAGAGTGAGTCATCTGAAGATCCTTCACCACAAGGAGGTGCCATTTATCTTGACGCATCAACAGGAAAAGAAGAGGAAACTATTCAAAATTGTACCTTTGAAAATTGCACATCAATATACAGCGGAGGTGCCATCTTTGTATATTGCTATGACCAGAATGTCTCATTAAGCAATGAACGCCATGCAATTCATATTCATTACTGCAACTTCACACATTGCAAGTCCGAAGTTGAAGGAGGTGCCATTTCAAGTGGTGTTAAACTTGCCAATCGGCCAATTGAAGGAGATGATGACTTTTGCATATCTTACTGCCATTTCGTTGAATGCGAATCTGGCAGAGGAGGTGCTTTATACTTCCAAGATGGCACTAAAGATGGTGATGAAGAAACGAATATCCATAACTGCACATTCATCAATTGCTATTCATCAGGAGAAACACATGAAGGCTATTCAATTTACTGCCGCTCGTATCGCATTAACATGACAGGCTGCGTATTCCGTCTTCATAAACGCGGCAACGATGCCAAGACCAACTGCATTGTATATGTCGAAACTAATGAAGAAGATGTTTCACCAAGTATTGCTTCATTAACATTTGATGACAACACTGGCGTTTCAGGTCTTGTTGTCAAATCAAAGATGCTAACAACAATTTCACATCTTGTATTTAACAATACAGCTGACAATTCACCTTGTATCAACCTTGACAACTGGGCAACTGAAAAGAATGTTATTATTGAAAACAGTATTTTCTCTAATATTATTAATGCCAGATGCATCACAACATTAACACTAACTCAAACATTCCAAGGAATCGTTCGAAATTGCCAATTTATTAACAACAGGGTTGTTAAAAGCCAACGTGGTGAATACTTATCTGGATGTGGTGCAAGTATTTTGTGCCAAAACAACGGCAATCTTTTCATTTCACATTGCAACTTCACTAACAACCTTGCTGAATTACATGGAGGCGCTGTTTATGCAGAAACCAATGCTATTGAACTTAGCTTGTGCCGATTCGAGTTATGCGCAGCAGCACCATATGATGAAGATGGCCGCGGAGGTGCTCTTTATTTGAACCAAACAGCTTCAGGTGACTTTGAATTTAGCAGTGGAAACGTTTTCATCAACTGCACAGCAAGTTATAGTGGAGGTGGAATGTACATCTATTGCAGAGACGTTAACTCACGTTCAGCACGTGAAGATGATGACAATCAATATCAAATCTTGGTTCTTACCTGCAATTTCACCAATTGCTCATCTGGTGTTGAAGGTGGAGCTCTTTCAAGTGGTCTTGTCAATCCAGAAACAGAAAGCACAGAAGGTGATAACGACCTTTATATCGCTACCTGCTATTTCCGATGTTGTGAATCAGTCAAAGGTGGTGCCTTATACTTCCAAGATGGTACCTTAGAAGGTGATGAAGAAACCCATATCAACTTATGCCATTTCTATGATTGCTATGCAACAGGCGAAAAGCACGAAGGTTATGCAATTCACTGCCGCTCATACCGCATCTACATTGACACTTGCGAGTTCTTCTATCATAAACCAAGAAAAGATGGTGAATCTGGCTGTATTGTATATGTTGAAACTAATGAAGCTGATGTTACACCTAATCTTTCTACTTTGCTATTTAATGACAATCATAATATACCATCTATTGTTGTTCGTTCCAAGCAATCAGTTACATTAGCTACATCAGTCTTCAGCTCATCACCATTGCACATCAACGATGAATGGGATGTTTCTGAAATCCTCTTTTCTGGATGCATCTTCCAGCATAACTCTGGTGAGAAAGGTGGTTCCGTTTACATTTCATCATCAGCACAATCAAGCAGATCCTCAAGACAAACCAAGATCCTAAGCGAAACAAGGTTTGTCTTTCAGCAATGCCAGTTCGTTAACAGCACAGCTAAACAAGGAGGTGCTATTTATGCTGACTCTATTACAGAATTAGTTTTGGAAGAATGCGCATTCTACAACAGCACAGCATCTGAAAATGGTGGTGCTGTCTACACATCAGTTCAGTCTGAAATTTCTAAATGCAACTTCTCTCAAACAACCTCACCTAAGGGTGCAGCAATCTTTGCTGTCCTTGATAACAATATCAACATCTCTGACATTACTCTTGATATCTCAAAAGAAGAAGGTGTATCAGCAATCCTTGTTTCTGGCGGAAACAGCTCAAATAAGGTTTCATTCAGTGGATCCGGATGCTTCATCTCATCTGGCAAGAGCGAGACAGATAAATCTGCTGATTTCATCGAATTCGAATCAGAAGGTTCATTAAGCATTGAGGGTGATATGTGCTTCTCTGGATCTCTTGATGAGTCAATCAAGCTTCCACCTGGATCTTCTATTAATAACAAAAATTGGTTCAACTGTGACAGATGCCCAGCACCACCACCACCAACAGTTTGGAATCCATCTGATGGTGCTCCAGTTAAGCCAACTCCTTCAGTCAACACTTCTTATACAGCTGGTCCTGGTGATTCTACCGACGTTACTACCAGATCTAAGTCCAAACTTAGCGCTGGAGCTATCGCAGGAATCGTTGTTGGATGTGTCGCATTCGTCGCAATCATCTTATTCATCATTCTCTTCTTCGTTCTCAGAAGAGGAAATGTTCCTGCACCAAATCCAACTGAAATTGCTAGCCAAGAAGTTGAATCTGTATTCAACAACGAAACAACTAACCAAGGTGCAGCTAGCCCATTCTGGACACAAGAAATTAACGTCAATCCAACATTGTCAAACGATGGCTATGCTGACCAAGGAAATGAAGATCCTTTCGTCAGAGAATTTGAAGAAGGATATTAAATCAACAAACTCGTTTATTTTTAAATAGGTAATAAAAAATTCCTTCACTTATTTTTGTTTTAAGAAATATTTATTATTTTTATTTTTATTTTTTTTTTTTTTTTCTTCTTTTTTTTCCCCATAACATCCAAGTAAAACCAATACTCTTTTTCAGTATCCTTTTAATTTTGCATTCTGATGCTTTTTTCCCCATCAATTGATTTGCATGTATTGACTTTATTTCAGTTTAAAATTAACATCCGTTTATAATTTAGGTTAAAATACAAATATCTTTTTAAAAATAAAATTTAAATAATTTTAAAGAGACTTTAAAAAGAGACGAATCATTAAAAAGCAAGATTACAATTTCAAAAAAACTATAATACTTGTCTGACTTTGTCTAACGATTAAATAATTGTATTAATATGAATTACCTCTTTTTATTTTTAATGATTTAATTATTTCAACTGTTTCATTTGAATCACTTTCATTGGCACCATACTCACAGGCTAATTCTAAAATAGCTGCTTTTTCTGAAATGTATTCAAAAAGCGGGCTTCAATTCAGAAATATTAATCAAAATAAAATAAATTTATATTTTTTCTTCTTTTTTTTTCAGAGACTACATACAGCCAGGCTGGAGACTAGCGAGGCCGAGTGGAGACCCAGTAAGCTGGCAGTAAGAATAAGTAAAAATTATGTAAAAAAAAAAAAAAAAAAAAACAGATTTTTAGTTTTTTTTTTTTTTTTTTTTCTGACTGATGTTACACTTTTTGTATAGCACTCATGCAATATCACCATTTTAGAATAGATCAATTCTCACTATTAGCCTGTTTTCACCAAGAGGCCAAAATTTGGAATTGGGCCAATTTTTATATTCTTTTAAAATATTGAGGAACAGAAAGCTGGAATATATGACCTTTTTATCTCATTTATCATCATTGCTTGCATCTTATTTTCAACTTTGGTTTTACAATTTTCTGGAGATCCAGAACTACACTCTTCCACATTTGAACCTTGACTTTCTTTCATTCTATTTTTCTTTCCTCTATCGTGAACCGTGAAACCATCTAGTCCATTATAAAGTCTATCAAAAAGTTAAAAAAGAACTTAATCTAGATTTGGTTGAAAATATATAAAAATCAAAAAGTATTAAAAACCTTACAAAAAAAAAAAAAAAAAAAAAAAAAAAAAAAAAATTTAAATTAATTTTACTTTATTTAAGATTGAGCTATTAATTTGCATCCTTCATGAAAAGCACTTTTTTCAATGCAAATTACTGAAGAAGGAATTGTTACCTGCTTGAGTGCTGTGCATGCACCGAATGCGCTGCTTCTGATTAGTTTTACAGACGAAGGAATCTCAAAATGATCCAGCGATGAGCACTCATTGAAAACGTTCTCTTCAACCACAGACAAAGAAGGAGGACTTTGAAACACAACTTTCTTCAATTTCGAGCAGCACTTGAAAGCTTCACGTTCAATAATTGAGACAGAAGCTGGCACTGAAACTTCTTCCAAAGACGAACACTGGCCAAAGGCACCTTTTCCAATGAATTTGACAGCTGAAGGGATTACAAATTTATTCAATGAGGAGCAATCGAAGAATGTAAATTTCTTTATCATAAGAGTAGAAGGAGGAAGAACTACATCTTTTAGTGCTGTGCATTTTTGGAATGCATTACTTTTAATTGAAATCACAGAAGAAGGAATTTCAATTTTATTTAACGAAGTACATAAAGAGAATGAAAACTTGCCAATTATTTCAACAGAAGAAGGAATGCTGATTTCTTTCAATGATGAACAATTATAGAATGAAAAATCATCAATCGATGATAATGACGATTTATCTTCAAATGTAACTTGTGCAAGTGATGTACAATTTCTGAATGCTGAATTTTTAATTGCAATAACAGAAGAAGGAATCGTAATTCTTTCCAGTGTTTTCAATCCTTCAAAGGCATTACTTGTAATAAGAACTATACTTGATGGAATTTTAATTTCTTTAATTGAACGACATCCATTGAAAAAGCATTGATGAATTGAGTTCATTTTTGATTGGCCATTAAAATCAATCAAATATAATGAATTACAACCTCTGAAAACATCAACTCCAAACGAAGTTACAGATGAAGGAATTGTTAATTCCTTTAATGAGTTACAACCTTCAAACGTTTCATCGTTAATTACTTGTATTTTCGAAGGCTCGTCAAATGAAACTTTATTTAATGATTCACAACCTTTGAAAGCTGAATGTTCAAGTATTTCAACAGAAGAAGGAATTGCTATTTCAATCAAAGAAGTACAATTATTGAAAGCATTAGATTTAATTGCTGTTACTGATGAAGGAATTTTTACATCTTTCAACGATTTACAATTATCAAATAAATTCGACTCAATTACGGTTAACGAAGAAGGTTCAGCAAATGTAACTTTTGTTAATGATAAGCAACAATTGAAAGCACCAGGACTAATTGTTTGAACTGAAGAAGGAATTGCTATTTCATTCAATGATCGGCATTCATTGAAACAATTAATATCAATTGAATGAACAGAAGAAGGAATTGCAATATCATTTAATGCAAAGCAGCCATCAAATGCGTGCTGGCCAAGAACATCAATTGATGAATTCGCTTCAAATGAAACTTTCTTTAATGATGAACAACCTGAAAATGCACATTTCGCTATAACTTTGACAGAAGAAGGAATTTCAATACTGGTCAAACCAGATTTGCTGAAAGCAGAGGCTTTGATTGCTGTTATAGATGAAGGGATCTTTATATCATTCAATGATTCACAGGATTCAAAAGTTTGCTCATTGATTTCTTTCAATGAAGAAGGCTCATCAAATGTAATTTGTTTCAATGACTTGCACTCAATGAATGCACAACAATCAATCAAAGTAACAGAAGAAGGAATCTTCATTTGTTCTAATGAAGTGCAACTTCCAAAAGCATATTTTTCAATGGATGTTATAGTTGCTGGAATATCAATTGAAGTCAATAATGAACAATTACGAAAAGTGCCTTCTTTAATTACGGTTATTAGCGGTTTTTCCCCAAATGTAACTTTTTGCAATGATGAACAATCACTGAATGCATATTGGCCAATTATTTCTACTGAAGAAGGAATGTTTATCTGTGACAATTTTATGCATCCTTGGAAGCAGTACTCTTCAATTGATTTAACTGAAGAAGGAATTTTTATTGACGTTAAAAAACAAAGTTTGTTGAATGCATATGAACCAAATGTAGTAACAGAAGAAGGTTCTTTAAATTCAACTTCTTCTAAAAATTTGCTTTGAACAAAACATTTGCTTTTAATTGAAGTTGGCGTCTTTGGAATCATTAATTTCTTAGCAAATGATGATGGTTCAAAGTTATCATCAAAAATTGCTCTTTTTTTTGCTAAAATATTATAAACTTTTTCTCTTCCTTTCTTTGCAACTTTTATAGGCGATACATTTAAAAAGTTAAATTAAAATATGATTTAAAATTAATTTGAAATGTGATAAAAAATTTTTTTTGTTTGAAATCTTATTAAATTTTTTCTTTTTCAATTCCATTCAAAAAGTGAATTGTGAACATTCTGAAAAAGTTACCCAAAAAAAGTTTGAAACTCTATTTTTTAAAATATGATTTTTGGAAATTAATTGTTGATAAGGATTGAAATCTTCAAGTGCTGCTAAAGCTTCAACGATTTCCCAATAATCATATTCGAAAGCGAAGAGGAACATGTAGCCAGGGTTTAAATCTTCAAGAAATAGCTCGAAGTTGCTGTATTCGAAAGCAATTCTGTAATATTCTTCTATTGTTTTGTCAGTGTAATTGCTGATCAAATATTTGGCAATGTTGTTGTAATGATATTTAATTGCCTCGTTGATAATTTGACCTATACTTTTATGAGATGGGCGAATGAGGTTGTTTTCAACGAGATGGATCATATCTGGATTTCTTGAGTAGATTGAATATGGAAACATATCTTGTGTTAGTTCTGCACCATTCAATTTTAAGTATTGAAAAATTTGAATGGCCCCATAAAAAGTGGCATATTCAATTAATGTCATCTTCTGGCGTTTGAATGCTGGATGATAGCTGTATAATTTGGGGTCTATTAACGTCACGAGTGAGTAGTTGGTTTGAGTGGTATATTGAATAAAATCATCAATAAGATCTCTGCGGATTAATGAACAAATATGAGAGGTTTGATCTCCTTTTTGATATTTATTTGCATTGCATTGATAATCATACCATCTAATTGTGGAATGTTGGGGATAAGGCAATTGATCAACTAAATCTCTTATTAATTTGGCCTTTTCAACATAATTTGGTCCAATACAATGAAATTCAAGTATAGATTTTATTAACTTGTATATAATTTTACACTTTAACGATTCATCTTGCACATATTTGGATTTATAACTAAGAGTAATTATTTGGGAAATTCTCTTATATGAATTATTATTTATCTGCTCGCTATCAAAAAAAGCTTGCAAAAGAGTATCTAACTCATTCATTTGTGTGAAAAAATTAACATAATCCATGTCGCTAATATTAAAAGTGAAATTTTTATATAACGGTTATATTTTGACAATGAAATAAGATCAACAATTGCTGAATATATCTTATTTTTTTATTTATTAAATACTTTATAAAATAATTTATATATTTATATCATTTTTAATTTAGAATATTAAATAAATTCTGATATAAAATAATTTTTTTATAAAAAATTTTCGTATAGAATTTTTTAAAAAAAATTTTTATTATGAATTTAAATGAAGCAGAATACAAAATAAGAAAATTCGATACAAAGGTTATACAAGAGAAAATCATATATTCAATAAATGTAGAAGATAATACAGCTCAAGTTGCTGGAACCATTTCACCACTTGATCAGATAATTATTCCACGTTCGATCAAGCATGAATCAAAGGAATATCTTATTACAAGTATTTCTGATTATGCATTTCAATTTTCAAAAATTAAAATAATTCAATTTGAGCCTGATTCAGAACTTCGAATTATAAACAGATTTGCATTTTGGAAATCATCAATTGAAAAGTTTACTATTCCTCCTCATCTCACAGTTTTATGCGACTCTTCTTTTGCCAATTGCAAACAACTTCTGGCAATTGAAATTCCAGAGAATTCCGAACTTCGAACAATCCAAAAAAATGCTTTTTGGAATTCAACAATTGAGAGCCTTACAATTCCATCAAGTCTTGTTGATCTTCAAGAAGGATGGTGCTGTGGAGCATCTAATATAAAAAGAGTCGATGTCAGTGCAAACAATCCACGATATAAAAAATATAATGACGAACTCATCATTGGGAAGTCGTCAATTGAATCAGATATAAATGATGTTCTTGTTTTTTGTGTTCGAAACATCAAAAAAATAACGATACCTAATTTTATCAGGATAATTGAATCGCATGCCTTTGGTAATTGTGAAAAATTACAAACAGTTGAAGTACCTTCTGATTCACAATTAATAACAATTCAAAAAGAAGCATTTTATTGCTCATCAATTGAAAGTTTGTCAATCCCATCAACTTTGATCGATCTCCAAGAAGACTGGTGCTATGGAATAAACAATTTAAGCAATGTTAATATCAGCCCAGACAATCCCCGATATTCACTTTTAGATAAAAAATTCATTGTTGGCAAATCAATAATAGAATCAGATATTTTTGATATTCTTGTTTTTTGCTTCAGAAACGCTAAATTTGCTTCAATTCCAAGCTTTATTAAATACATTGATTCTTACGCATTTGAAAATTGTTCAAAACTTCGAAATATTGAATTTTCAATGAACTCAGAAATAAAAACCATTGAAAAATTTGCATTTTACAATACTTCTATTGAAAAAGTTAGAATTCCTGCTCATCTCAAAGAAATTCGTACATCTGCCTTTTGTTGTGAAAAACTTATCCATGTTGAAATTGAGCCCAATTCTGAACTTTCAATTATCAACGATAGAGCTTTTTGGACCTCGCCAATCAAAAGTTTTGCTTTTCCACCTCACGTCACAGAGGTTAATGAATCATCTTTTGCTTTTTGCTTCGATTTGAAAATAGTCGAAATCGATAGTGATATACTAATCAATGACACTTTTCTCCATTCTTTTAAACAAGCAATAATCATGATTCCATGCAGATTCAGAAATTTGTATTCACAAACCTTGTAAGATCTTTCTGTGTCACTTTTTTAAACATTAGACAATATATGCAATATAATACAGAGATTTTAAAGGTATTGTTTACTTTTATTTTTTTTTTTTTTTTATTTGATTTTAATATATGATTTTATTGTCATCATTATTTATGATTGTTATATTTGATAATGCGAGAAATATAAGGTTTATTAAGATGATGAAGAAATAATTATAATGAGATAAAGTTTTCATTTTCAAAATAATTATTTTTATTAATATTGATTAATGATTTTTTTTTCTATATAATAGAAATTAAAATTGTAATTGAGGGTACAATAAAATGATGAACAATATATCGTAAATGCAATATGTCAAAAAATATGCTTTTTAATTAATAGTTAATACTTTTAAGTTTTTCTACTATTGGAAAAATTTTTGATGACAATTGAGCTTCTACTTCATCACTGTTTTTCTTGAATTCATATTCAGCCGCTATAATAAGTGTTTTAGATTTTATGAAAATTAATCCACCACCTCCACCATGTGCAACTATAGCATCACTGGCAACTTTGACAATTGTGAATTCTTCATTGCCATAATTAAAATGAGAACCTTCTGTTTGGCATTCTTTTAAAAGTCTAGCTATTTTAATCAACTCAGATGTTGAAGCTTTCCAGTCACCTAAATGCCCACAATCAGCACCTTCAAACGAGAGTATCGCAGAAGAGACAGCACTGTTCTGAAGAGATTGAATATATGATACCCAAGGCATATTTAATCGAAATAAAAAAATAAAGCATATTTTATTTATTTTTTTATTCATTTTGAAAAAGTTGATTTATAAATCTTATCTCCTTTCAATTTTGAATACAAATACAATTTCAAATAAACGAATATTTCAAATGCAAATAATAAAGAAGTGCGGGGACTAAAATAACGTATTTTGTCTATTTAATATTTTGCTTTTATTTCCTTTAATATTTTATATCTCAATAATTTTATTATATGTTTATTTTAAACTTTTATTGTATTATATGAAATACTTATTGTTTTGATTATTTGTTCAAAGGGAAAGAAGTTACATAATGGCCAAAAAACATTAAATATATATAAATATCTTAATGAAAAAATATTTTTAATTCATAATTATCGTATATTTAACTAATAAATATAATATTAATATTTAATAATTATTTGTATAAAATAAAACAATTTTTTTCATGAAAAAAAATAAAATTTATAAAAAATTGTATTTTACAACTCATTTTTTGGAATGGTTGTTTAATTCTCAAGGGATAACTATATATCAATTTATAGGATAATTAATATATATCACAATAAATATATGAAAATAAAAAACGACTCGTCAGGCGTAGCTGCGTTTTAACCTTTAATTTTTTAAAAAAATTTAAATTTTTGAATGAAAAAAATAATTGGCATGAATCTTTTTCAAGGATTTTTTTAATATGTCAAAAACTTTTTGACTATTTCCGGTTGGATATTTGACTATTTCCGGTTCATATTGAATTTTTTTTTAATTGCTTTTTTTTTCAAGAAGGAAATTAAAGCATGCAAAATATTTTTTGATAAATTATATATTAAAATATGCATTATTCCAACAGTCATCTTTTAAATTGCTCGGTTAAAAACAAAGAAAATTCTTTTTTTACTGAGATAAATTAGTTTTAATTTATAATAAAAATACAAAGATTACAACATATTCATTAATTTCTCCCAACAATCTCTTATTTAAACCAATTATGGTAAATAAATAAATCATCAGCGCATATCTTAAGGCATTTTTAAAAGATTTCATTGAGAATATTTAATATCAGATTTTATCAATTCATGTTTTCAAGAGTAGAAAAAGTTTCAAAAGATAAATCATATTATATTATGCAAAAATCATTCTTCATTTTACACATTTATCATTTAATTCATAGAAATTTAAAATGATATTATTACAAGATCGATTGAATTAATTTTTTTATTAAACATTTTCATATAATAAAGATGCATTTAATATTTTATGACTTTTTTTATGCAAAAACATGAAAAATATTTGATGAATTTTTTTTATAAATTTCAATGGTTTACGAAAATTAATAAAAATACTCATAAAACTCCACCTGACGAGCAAAACTCTTTCATTAAATATTTTTTATATAATATGGAATATACTTAATAAAATATATTAATATAAAGAATTTTTAAAAAAATTTTTAGTACCCGTACCTCTAATAATAATGAAATTTACTATGTTTTTGCCCTTTTGATTGTTTTTATAAACAAGTCACATATAATTTCATTTATCTTACTTTCTTTATTTAATTTGAGCTTGAAGATTAGGATAAGTTCATAAGAATTCTTTTTTTTTTTTGCATCAACTTTATTTAGATTATTCATTTATCTTGATTTTCATCCTAAAAAAAAAAAAAAAAAAAAAAAAAAAAAAAAGAGACCTTTTGATTATTCAGTTAATGGGATACTTTTTATATACAAAAAGAAAAACATAATTGAAGAGGTTTTCAAAGCTGATGGCTGCCAGCTAAAGTTATACGTTATTTGCAAAAATAATATAAATAAAAAAGATTTAATATTTATGTAAAAAATTTTTATTTATTAGTCTTTATTTGATTGGATAAAGAACGTATGTAAAACATTGTTTGAAATTTAATTAAAAGAAATGATGGAATTGTATTAAAAATTGTTGGGACTCCATGAAATTTTCATTGAAATGAAATTAAACATTTGAATTAACTTGATAAAACAATTACTAGAATTCTATTAAATATTCATCAGAATTGCATGCAATATTGTATTGAAATGAAATTAAATATCTGATAAAATTGGATTAAATCTTTGCTGGAATGTTATTTGACATTTGATGGAATTGAATAAAACATTTGTTGAAATTCTATCAAATTTTTGTTGAAATTGCATTAAATATTTGTTGGAATTTGATAAAATATTTTTTGTAATTGCATTAAATATTTGTTGAAATTAGATTAAATATTTGTTGGAATTTGATAAAATATTTTTTGTAATTGCATTAAATATTTGTTGAAATTGCATTAAATATTTGTTGAAATTGGATAAAACATTTGTTGAAATTCTATCAAATTTTTGTTGAAATTGCATTAAATATTTGTTGGAATTTGATAAAATATTTGTTGGAATTTGATAAAATGTTTGTTGGAATTTGATAAAATATTAGTTGGAATAGAATAAAATATTTGTTGAAATCCAATAAAAAACTAGGAGAAATTCCATAAAATATCATTTCAGATTGGATTAAAACCAAAACAATTAAAATTGATTGGTATGTTTGGCTTGGCTTTGCTTGTTGCATTTGCTTGTATCTTGTTTTTTGAATGTTTGATTTCTGATCAACTATTTGCTTGATTTCTTGCTTCAATCTTTGCGAGATCGATCTCCATGTTTCGTTAGTCAAATATTGATAATCAAAAATATCTAGAAATTCAATTATTTTATTTCTATTGACATTTTCAAACAAAACGTATTCAAAAAGTGGTGAATACTTTGTATCTTGGATGTATAAATGACAAATGAATGACAAAAGTTGATTTTCATCTTTAATCTGAAGATTTTGATTTTTAATAATTCGTTCTAATGAACTGATATCAAATGACATCAACTTTTCTTCTTGTTTATCTAAAATTTCACCCAAATTGCTCGAAATAAGGTCAATTTCATGGTCAATTGTTTCTGTGTAAAAAATGCTCGATTTTGAATGCTTTTGATAAAGGTCAATTACATTGTCTATCGTGATTTTGGATGGCTGGATTTTGATTTGAATCGAGTCATTTCCTAAAATTTCAACCACTTCTGAGATGAAGTCAATGTCTTCTTCAAAAAGTGGATTTACTTCAAAATTGACAAGTTTCAAAATTTTGGAAAAATCGCCTTTATTCTCGGTGTCGATGATGAATGAATTGGCTGTTGGATCTGATTTATGAATTTGGCAAATTTTTGGTGATAATAGATCAGAGATAATTTGTGTCGTTTTATATACTTTTTCATTGACGATAAAGCTAAATTCATTGTATGCACCTAACGGAACATTTAAGATGCTGCTAATTTTTAACTGGATATTATCAGAATTCATTAAATTAAATACTTTTTTATATCACATTTCATTTATTTAAAATATGTAAAAAAATTGGCCTAATTTGATGGCAAAAAGTTAAAAAGTAAAATTTTAATTTTATTTATCCATTTTAAATAAATTCACCGTTACAGGTAACATTTATATCCTAGTTATGCAATATGAACAAATGGTAAAGAATATAAAACAATTGTTCTTGTTAAAAGCAAAATTAAATAAAAGAATTTTTGTTTAGAAAATAAAATTAGTTGAAAATATATTTTTAGTCATTTTAAAGCCAATATTTTGATGACTTCCTATTTTAAAACTAACTAAAAGCCCCAATAAGTCTATTTTAATAAATGCTTTATATATAAAAATTTTTCAGATTTTATTTGGTCAATACTATTAAAATATTATTGAAAAAGTTTGATTGTTTTTTATATAAATGAACTTAAAAGAAAAAATATTAAACCAAGCTCAAATAGCATTAGACTCAAAAAATGCTTTCCTACTTTTTGCTCCCCAAACTGAAGCCGTTATTGATAATGGATTTAAATTTATAATTCGATTTTATGATTCTTCGCTTAGAGATATTCTCTCGAAAAACCCAAAAAGACCAAATCCTCTTACTCCACCATTTGATACAGATATTCATGTTTGTGACCTGAAAGACGGTGCAAGCCATCATGTTTTAATCAATAAATTTATGCAATGTAAAGGACATATTGTTATCTCATCCATCAAAAAAAGCGCAATGCAAGGAGATAATCTCGATATATCCGATTTTAATGCATTTGAACAAGTTTTTGAAAGTTTTAATTACGAGGGAATTCTCTATTACAATTCAGGCTCCAATTCAGGATGTACCCAACCACATAAACACATTCAATACACACCAATCGGCGAATGCCCAATCCTTGAAGCAATGATAGCTAATAAGAATTTGCCTTTTTATTATCACATCAAAAAAATAGACGGCCAAATAACTTCAGAAAAAATGATGAAAGTTTATGAAGAGCTTCTTGAAGAATCCAAAAAAGATCCTCCACATGATTCATATAATTTTATTATTATAAAGGGATATGCTTTTTATGTTCCAAGAAAGAAGTCGAAATTTCGGTGCGGGACTCTATTAAATTCGATTGCTGTTTCTGGAAATATTCCTGTTTGGAATTGGAGTGATCAATCCCTTAAAGAGAAGCCATTATCAGCACTAGAGGAAGTTTGTATACCAACTGTTGCAACTATTGAATGATTTACATTATGATTTCGTAATTGGAACCATACTTAAATTTAAAGGGATTTTAATATCTTGTTTTATTTAATTTTGTTTATAATAAAAGACTTGCTTTAATCTGATCTAAGATTTTAAAGTTTAGATGCAAATATTGATGAAAAAATATCTCATCAGTATCAGTGTTTTAAGAAAATAGTAATAGTATGCTAACAGGATATTTGAATGGCAATTAGAATGTGAAATTAATTTTCATTTTGTATTTTAATTTTTTGAATTATAATCTTCAATCAAAACTTCATTATTACAGTAATAGTTTCATATTTCAACCAGTACTATATTAAAATTTGCTGATTCACGTGTATGTTTTAGGTTTCTCTAAATGCTATATGGAATTCCATAGGTTTGATCATCATATTAAAGAAATATCTATTGATCTTACATATTCAATTCTCAATAAAAAAGAAGTTTTTGTAAAGCCTGAATTAAAATTGACCGATGATTAATCATAGAGAATCTGAAGACTCGTAAATAAACGTGGTTGTTTTTAGCAACTGTAGGAGATTACAGTAGTGTTTTTAATATGGTAACGGTATTTAAAGTGGTAACGCCTTTTTTTTAGAAAAAAAAAATTAAAAATACAAAATTTAATTTTTTTCAACATAAAACAGAGTTTATTTAAATTAAATTATATAATAATATTTACCATTATTTATATGATATTAATCACAAGGTTGTGTATCTATCTGTCTCAAATCACAAGGTTGTGTAAAAAAGATGAAGTCAATCCTATTCCAACAAGCGAAACTTCATCTTCTTTAAAGCCTGTTTTAACTTGTACATCGGTTCATTATCATGATACAGATCATCTTATTTATCAATGTTTTTCAACAGTTGAACCAATTTTGGAATCTAATTCATTTTCATTAAAAGGTCAATCTGTTATTCAAGATCATGATGGAAATGCTGGTAATGGAATTATTATTGGAAGTGTTATTATTCGTAATGGAAACAATAATGGAATTTTGTTTGGTGATTTTGATTCTAAAACAATTGGAGACAATGGTCTAGTTTTTCTAGGTGATGAAACAAAAGGCATCAATTATGATAATTATGAATTGGGGGTGCTTTGTTAATGGCTATGAACTATCTTATGGTGAAGATGTTGATCACCATGGTTAAAAAATCGAAATATCAGCTGCTTTTAGTGAAAAAAGCTTGTCATTAAAGATGGAAAAGTATATGCAAACTTAAATTTAAAATCGTTTTTAGCAGCTAGTGACAATAATCAATTTGACACTCCTCATAACAATGTTACTGGTTTTGTTATTGCTATTAGCAAATCCCAAGAGTAAATTGAATTTACAATAAAAATGCTAATTTCTAATTAATAAAGTAACAAATAAATAATATTATGTAAAGTAAAATTTTTTATATACAAATCTTGCTTTAAATATACCAAATACTAAAAAATAATTTTCTTTTTGTTAAAGTTTTTTTATTCATAATTTGAAAATTATATCGAAAAAGGCATGACTCCCCCACTCAAGGTTTTTTAGGTGGCGTGATCATCCCCCATTTTATACGCCAATTCAAAAATTGAGAACATTCTTCAGAAATCCTCAGAAAAAATAATGGCCTATGCCACGCCAATTGATTTTAATAATTTTTTATTTTTTCTTTCAATTAAATATATAGTAAAATAACACAAATAATAATTGATTAAAAAACAAAAATAACTTTTTAAATAAAGAAAAATTTCCAAAAATTATTAAAAAATACGTATTTATTTAATATCAATTTCAAAATAACCAAACATGTTCAAAAAGTGACTCGTCAGTTCGTCGACGTTTCGCCCGAAGTATTGACTGTTTTCAGTGCAATTTTGTCCGTTGATGGAAACATTTCTGATCTCTTTTCGCATTTGATGCCGCGTATTTATGAACTACTTGACACGCGTGACTCATTTTCATTGCCAATACTTCGAATGTTTCCACGTGTTGCCGTCAAGATACCTTCGAATACTGAGAACATAATTGACAGATCAATTCATTTTGTCCTTTCTCCTTCAATTTCGCTTCAATGCGCAGCACTTGACGCGATTATTGCAGCCATTCCGCTCTTCAAGGACCAAGAGAAGCTTCTTCCAATGATTCATCAAATGTGGGCGCCAATGGTCCTCATCATGAGATCGTCAGCTGACTGTAGCAATGCTGCTGCACGAAGAGCTGTTGTTGTTTGTGAGACGGCTTTACTTGCTGATCGTTCATTCGTTCGTAACAGAATTCGCGATCTTCTTCCTCTTTTCAGTCAGTTGATTGAAGGGAATTTGACACTCCTCGAAAATAATCCAGATCACAGACAGGCTTATGAAATGATAAACGCATTGCTCAGCATTATACAAACTTCATTGGAAGGACCTGATGTCGTGTTTGACTGCCTCGAATTGGAAGTGTTCAGCTCTCTTTTGC
Organism: Tritrichomonas musculus; assembly: GCA_039105265.1. NCBI lineage: Eukaryota > Parabasalia > Tritrichomonadida > Tritrichomonadidae > Tritrichomonas > Tritrichomonas musculus. Next base: position 79,091 of record JAPFFF010000013.1, read on the forward strand.
TATTTTTCAGGGCAAATACAAAGGCTGAATTTTCTCAGAAAGCTGTCAAATGTTTGAGACTGCTCTATGATTATTCGAAGACATTCGTGTGGGTCCTCATGATGGAAGTTGCTCAGAAGTATCCAGAATTCGCAAATTCAATATAAAGAAGACACACTATTTTAGTGACAATATTCCAAGAGATGTCAGCATTTTTGTTGGAAAACTTTTGTAGATATTTTGAAGTTTTTTTATTTAATTAAATAAATATTATTTTGTATTAATATCTTCATGAAAAATTTTATTTTTTAATCTGAAACTTTGTTACAGAAAAGAGCAAAATAAAAAGTTATCAATAAAACATTTAAGGCATGATTTTGGTGAATTAAAACAAATCTTATTTTAATCATTTTTTTTTAAATTCAGATTTACTTAAATCAATTTCAATAAAATAAATATTTAGGTTTTTTTTTTGTTGAAAAGTTGAAAAGCAAGCGGTTTTTGATTCTCAAAGTTTGATCAATGAAATTAAAGATGAAATTCATGGAATTTTCCAAGATTTGAAGCCTGATGAAGTTGAAAAAATGGCAGAAAAGCTTAGATTAATTACTGAAAGGAAAGCAATGAAACTGTTTGAATCTTCAGTTAATGAAAAACCAGAAAATTAAATTGATTAAAACTCAATTAATATTTATTTATTTACTTTTTTATTCATTAAAAAAAATGGAATCAATGTTTATATCGAGGAAACCAATTGATTATGCTACGAATAATAAAATTATTTACTCAATAAATGTCGTATTTCCAAGTTTGGTTTTTCTCTAGCCAATTCTAGCGCTGTTATTTCGTGAACTCTTTTTTCATAATTAATTGTTTCAGTAGTTTTTGATACATAGTTAAGAACAATATTTGGTTGCTCTATTAAAAGTTGCACAATTTCAAGATTTTGATTTTCAACAGCCAAGTATAAAGGTACTTTCTCTTGTACTATTTCACCCTTTACTTCATGATTAAAAAGATATTCTTTCAATCCAAAGTTGACATCAATGTTAGGTTGTGTTAATAAAAATTCAATCACATTTATATTACCATTTTCAATAGCATAAAATAACGAAGATAATTCTCTTGTTTTTAAACTCCTACAATAACAAATACATCCTCCACTTTTGCGTATTTCTGACTTGGATTTCATGTTTATATCAATTGTGGGATTGGATAACAATAATTTTATTATTTCAATATAACCTTTTTCTATAGCTAAATGCAATAATATTTTTTCATTTTTTTTTAAATAACAAGTATTTGCTGTTGAAAATACATCTTCATACATTGTTGTTTTAATAAGTGCACTATTAACATCAAATGTTTTATTTTTTAGTAATAATTGAACAACTTCAGAATATCCACTTTCAACTGCTTCGTGTAATACTGTTCTTTCTTCTTTAATAGGTAAATAATAATTATCAAATGTTTGATATTTTTTTTTGTACAATTTAGTAGATTTAATATTTACATCAATTTTTTTAATATTCAATAAAAGTTTAATTATATCAATATTTCTTTTTCTTGCAGCAACATTTAAAATTGTTGAAGTTTCGACATCATATTTGTATTTAGTATAATTTCTCGTCATTTTCTGAAGATATAAATAATAATCTTCTTTTCTTTCGTAGTCATAGAGGTCTTGATCTATATCATTATTTTTAATTGCTATATAATCAATAACATCATTATTTGGCTGAACAACAGGCTTGTAAACAGTATATAGATAATTTATATCTATTGCATTTTTGGATAAATTAAAGATAAATTTTTTTACAATAGTTTTACAATTAAGGACAAACTCCAAAATTAAATAGTAATCATATTTAGATAAATAATATGGAATATTCAATTGTTGATTAAATTTACAAGAGTTAATCAATGAATTTACCATATCATTAGTCAAAAATTGGAAATTATAATATTTAAGTGCTTTTCTATATAAATAAAAATCATATATTTTTTCTTCGTCACAAAAATTGGTTCTGAAATAATCAGTTATTTCATTATGATGACATTTAATTGATTCAACTATAAGATATTGATAAGATCTATGAATTGTATTAATTTTATTTTCTTCAAGGAAATAAATTATTTCTGCATTTCGTCCATGAATTGCAAATGGCCAAATTGAACTATTTAAGGTTACATTTTGTTGATTCAAATAATTCGTTATTTGAATTGAACCACAAAAGATAGAATATTGTATTAGTGTTGGATTTTTATTTATTAAAAATAAATTGGTCTCATATATTGATGGTCCGATTGTTGAATTTGGTGAAATATTATTTTTTTCTTTATAAGTAATGAAATCAACAACCAAGTCTTTTTGAATAAGATAGCAAAAGTAATGATCATTTTCACCAATATCCCTTTTTTTGTTAAATTCTTCAATTGAAGTTTGGTCTTTTAATTCTTGGATTTCATTTCTAATTGAATTTTTTCTTCCTTCGTCCATAAATTGTTCAAACTCGGGGAAAAAATATTCAATATATTTTCCTTCAATGAATTTTGGATTATTAATAAAAATAGAATAAATTTCTTCGGTTGGGATGATAACTTTTGAATTAAATAGAAATAGAAGTAATCGTTTGTTTTTTTGAAAAATATTGAAAATTTCAAAATTTGTGAAGTTATTTTGGATTTTGCCTTGTAAATTTATTTTTTTTAGTATCGACTCAATTATTGTGAAAAAATGCTTCGAGCGATGGCAATTGTTTGAGATTGATGCAATAAGATATAAAAATGATTTTAATTCATATTTGTTTTCTAAAAAGTTCTGATCTTGTAGATAATTATTGAATGAAATAAGATTTTCATTAAGTTCATCTTGTTTTTCCATTAATATGTGAAATTTTTCTTCAATATTTCTCAGTTTACTGAAATAAACCACAGGTATTTTTTCCATATAAATAGATGACATATATTAAAAATGAATTCATTAAAATATTATGTATGTTTTCACAATTTATGGAAAAAAGTTTGAAAATCTGCCCAATAATTTGAGTGGAAATTCATTAATATATGCTCAATAATTTGAGAGATTTTTTTTTTTCCAAAACCTTTCAATTGATTATTTTTTTGAAAGGATTTGAAAGGGATTTTAAACTCTGTCCAAAAATGTTCAACAATTGATTTTTGAGAGAGTATTCAAATTATCTTTTTTTTTCTCATGCACCTATATGGTGATTCGAAGGTTTTTTCCAAAGCTCTTTTTTTTTAGAGAGTAGCCCATGTCCCATAGAAAGTTGTAATTTCTCTTAAGGGAGTGGATATTTCTTTCAAAAACCAAGGTTCCTTATATAAAAATAGCTTACTGAAAGGATAATTAAAAAAATAAACTTCTGAAAAATTGAATACATTGCTTTGAGAGAAAAAAGAAATTTTCGACACTTTATCGTTTTTTTAGTCAATTTTCAGTGGAAAATGCGGTTTATGTGTACGTTAAGTCGAACATTTTTGGACAGGGTTTAAAATATATCAGAAAAAATTGAAAGAATTTGAAATAAATAAATACAAAGATGGCACTTTTGGGCTGATCTGAAAAAGTTAAATTGACCAATTGATAGATTTACTGAATAGAAAATTAAATTAATAATTGCTAATTAAATAAGAAAAATATTCTTCTTTTAAATAAAATATTATATCAATTTTAGTTGCTTTGGCGTAAAAGCCTAATACATAGTTAACTAAATATAATATTAACATTGCGAGGAGCCACTATTACAACTTGGAATGAGCATGATAAAGAAGCTTTAAATGATCCCAATTGAGAAGACTCAGAAATTTCAATGATTTGAAGTTTATCGCATTTCGAAAATGCTTCAAATCCTATCTCCTTGACACGCGGTGGAATTATGATGGATGTAATTGGTGTCTGATAAAACGCGTCGTTATCAATAAGTTCCAAATTTGAATCTTCACAAAATTCAACTTTTTGAATGCACAAGCAACATTCAAACGCAGACTTCCCAATAGTTATGACAGAGGAAGGAACAAATATGCTTTCAATATTTGAATAGGCAAAAGCAAAATCATTGATTGCATTCAATTTTGATTGACCTTCGAAATTGACCTTTCGAAGTTTCTTGCATGCAAAAAAGGCAGATTTTCCAATTAGCGTGACAAATGGTGGAATCGAAATTGATGGTAATGAAGAGTTAGAAAAAGCATTTTCTTCAATGATCATTTCAGAAGAGGAAGAAAACTCGATTTGATTGAGTTTTTGACAGTAATCAAAGGCGCAAACAGAAATTTTGTTAATAAAAGAAGGAATCTGTGCAAATTGGATGTTTCGATTTGCAAAAAAAAGAGTGTCAAAAGAGTCACTATTTTCATCAGTTTTTCCTAATATAAATTGACCTTTATATTCACTATAACGATGATTTAATGGTGAAATTGTAATTTTATTCAAATTTCGTGTTTCATAGCACCAGCCAGGCTGAAGTTCAGCTTTTGATGGAATAAAAAGCGAAGTTATGGTGCATTTACAAAAAGCATTTTTATCAATAATTCTTAATTCGGAATTTTCAGGTATTTCAACAGATTGTAGGTTAAAACAACAACTTATTAAAAAACTTGGAATTTCAATGAGTTTTAGTGGTAGCGAAATTGAATGAATTGAGGAATGAAAAAAAGCACCTTCACCAATTTTCGTAATTTCCGAATTTTCTTGAAAACTGATTGAATCTATATTAATTGAGCCATTAAATGAATTTTCAAGAATTTCAGTGATAATAAATTCTTCAGAATTGTATATAATAGATCGGGGTATTACAATATCTCCCACTGCTGTTTTATCTCTTTCTAGAATTGCTGTTTTTTCTTTTTCATTTAGTATATATATAAGTCCAGAATCTGCTAAAATCTTTTTGGGCTGCCTTTGAAAAAAGGATGCTATTTTTTTAAAGATAAACATTATGATTTGAAATTTGAATGAAATTGAAGAGTATACTTGAAATTAAAAGCCAGACCACTTTTTTTTCATTCAATTATTTTGGCATAACAATATTTTATTTCAAATTAAAATTTATCTGCAACGAAAATTTTTGGAGAAGGCCTCTCAAAAAGTGGACTGTCAAATGGATTTTTCTTATTGATGAAAAGGTTTTATGATTTCATAATAATATAACATAAAACTTTATTTTAAGCATTTGCACTTTTTAAATAAAAGATTAAAATTATTGGAAAAATTGTATAATTTCACGATGCTAAAAATGTGCATGCTATCATCCATTATTTGATATAAATATAGTATTAATTACAAATAAATAAATTTCAAATATAAGAAAATAACTCTTTGGTAGTGTTAAGCATAATTTTAATTTTATTCATGAAAAAATGTGAAAAATTTTGGAACAAAACAAAAAATAGAATTCTTTCTTTTTAAATTATCTTTTTGAATTGGATTTGAATTATTAAATGAAAGATTTCCAACCTAGTGACTCTGCAAGTTCTTAACTATCCCATGAATCCAGCTTTAACCCCAAAGAAATCCAAAAATAATCAATCAAAATTCATATTATAATTATCTATAAAATTTGAATTAATATCAGGATTAATCATTTTTACATATAATAAAATATTTTTCAGTCTATTATAAAAAGGATCCTTTCATTGGAACCATGCTTTTAATAAAAAAAAATATTAATAACCAACAAAAAAGTTTACAAATTATAATTATTTAGCATGCACTATATTAAATATCAATAAACAACTCATTGCAACATATATTTTATTATTTGCTTTCCGAAATAATAAATACAACTGATAAAAGTTTTAGAATAAAACCGAATTTTCATATCACATTTCAAAAAAAATACGATCATGTTTTGAATTTGTTGCATCCACTTTCAAATTGATAGGTTTATTTCCGTAAAAAAAGAAAAGAGGCCCACTTGATAAAAGAACAATTTTATAAAACATTTTTCAGAAATTAGTTTGTTAAATTCAAATGAGATAGATAAAAGTAGAGATAATTGTCATTTTTTTGATGAAATAAAAATATCATTATTATTATTAAAAGTATATATAAGAGAAAATGAGTAATTTTTATTAATATATGCTAATAATAGTTATTAAATGCATTTAAAACGCAAATACATTTCTTTTTTAATGATTGTATAAACGATTTTTCTATCAAAAATAAAGAATTGTTCTTAAATATATGATCGAAGCTCAAATAATTGAACACAAAAATATATATTAATAATGTCTGTTATATCATAATATTGTGATATATTATTTGAAAAGACTTTATAATTTTATTGTAGAACTTCAAATAATTTGAATCAATGAATCTATTTTTTATTATTATATGTGATTTATACATATTCCAATTTAATGTTTAATAAAATTTATATAAAATTTGTGCGAGCAAATATGCATTGAAAATTGTATTTGACGTTAAAAGATTTTGGGATGGATCAAACAAGCACTCCTCCTCAAGCGTTAACTCCAGACGACAAGCAGACTGACAACGATATTAAAACAGAAATTTTTGAGGAAGAGGAAGAAATTATTCAAATTCAGGTGCAATCTCATACTATAAATGAAGAAATTACTCAGCAAAAGACTATAAATAATGTCCTGATGGATGAAATAACACAAACCGATTCAACTGTTTTTGCCAAAATACAAGATGATTTACCTAAAACTGATCAATCTTCACTAAGTGCTTCACATTCTTTAACCCAAACAGAAATAATGAGTGTTCAAATCGAAGATAATAGAGATCAATACGACAAATTTATGGAAAGGGAATTTTATCCCCAATTCAAAGCCAACGAAGCGAAGATCGATTCCCAAATTGAAAAAATTGACAACGCGATTGCAAAACTTCGATTTCTTACAGACAACTTCAATGAAGACATAGACATTACCCCATCGACGTCAACCTCAGCGTCCATTGATCATTTTCCCAATCAACTCAAAATCAAGACGACCAAAAAAGCCCTCAAAAAAAAGAAAGCTAAAAAAACTACCAAAATTCCTATTGAAAACTATGTAACGAGCAAGAAAACACGGAAAAGAACGATCAAGCATCACAAGCGTTTTTTAAGTCCATTAAAAATGACAACTGAAAAACGGTTGGACATGCTCATGAAGAAAAAGTCGAACGACCAAATAAGTTCAGAAAATCCCATATATATTCCTCGCGGATTGTCACAATTTGATCCAATTGTTTTACGTTCTGGCTACCCGATTGTCTTTGAATACGAGCCAAAAGAGCCAGTCCGTCACGAACGGATTCCACACGGGCCCTTACGGACCCTTTTCAAGAACGGCGACATGAAGTATGAGTTCCATGAAGGAACCGTCCGCATCAAGACAACAACAGGCTTCACCTACACCTACTACACGAACGGCGACAAACAGCAAGAGTTCCCTGACGGTGCAAGCGCATATCGTTACAATTCAAACGGGAGCGTCGAGTTCAGATGCGTTGACAAGACTTTGATGTATTTCTTCGAAAATGGCCAAATTGAGGAGCACTTTTCTAACGGACAAACACGTGTCAGATTTCCAGATAGAAGTGAGGTGAAAATTTTTGCTGACAATTCGTTCATATTCAAGGATAGAAAAGGGAACATCCAGAGAGGGACTCTGTTTAACGAGAACTTGAGGAAACAGGTCAGATCGCCTTCAACGCCGGGAAGCCCAGGCGAGATGTCAACGCCAACTCCGAGAAAAAGAATTCCTGTTTCAACAAATTTGACATCGCAAAATAATGAAGATGATGATAAAGGCCTGTTGACTCCAAGAGAAAAATTGGGTGATGACAAAAAATAATTTGAATGACTTTTTTTTTAATGTATATATGTAAAGTTCTAAAATAAAATAAAAAAAAATTAAATATTATTATTATTATTATTTTAAAAAAGCTTCATTTGAAGAAATTATCTAATCCTGCCCATCTATGATTTTTTGGACATTTCAGGATTTAAAAGGAAAAAGAAAAACTGATTATTTTTCTATTAAAATCCTTAAAATAGAAAGCTCTGGAATATGTATGCCATTCAAATATCCTATTTTTGAATGCATTCAATCAAAAAATTGAAAACCTTGGGATATAAAAACTATTAGATTATCTTCTTTAGGATATAAAAATCATTGAATTAAGAAGATAATGAAAAAGTTTATAATTAGAAGCATACCAATGATAAAAAGTGCAATTTTATTTGATATGTGTCACAAAATCTATATGGATATTTCTTGTATCCTAGGATTTAAGTTATCCTAACTGTTTTTCCTAGCTCAAAAGGATTAAAATCAAGCTTGAATGTTTTTTAGTATTCAAATAGTTAATAACCGTTTATATTCAAATTTCAATATTGATAAATAAAAGTAATATATATTTAAATTAACAAGCTTTTACTAAAAATCATTCAGGGAGAATTTGGTGAAGAATTTATTAACATTTTGATTTCACTGCTCCTGGCATAATATGAAGGCTTATGTCATAAAAAGTAAGTAAAAATCATAAAACACCCAAGTGAAATGCAATTTAAAAACATAAGATGAAATTTCATCTTTAATATTTATGTTGATTGATTTGTTTTGCAATAAAAGTTTGATTATTTCTTGATTATTCTTGGCAGCAGCAATATGCAAGGCAGTTTTTTAAGCATTAATAATCAATTTTATTAAAAAAGCTAATGTTTTTAATTCTATTTGAAATAAAATTAAATAAAATTTGATGAAAGATTATTAATGTGAAATTTCATTCATATTAGTGAATTGAAATTCCATTCAAAAACAATTCTTTTAATTATCACATAAAAAATATTAAATTAAAAATTTCAAAAGATAAAAATAATTCAAATTTCATGAAAAATAGTGATATTAGAAAATTTCATTAAAATGACGAAATTATTAATTTCATTATTTTAAATAAAATTGAACAGAATGAAACAAAAAAAATGACTTTGGAACTATTTTAACACAAATATTTTGAAACGCCATTCAAAACTAATCAAAATGAAAACGTAATTGAAAAATAGAAATAAAAACATAATTTAAAAATATAATTACAAATTTCATTAAAATAAATTTGTTTTGAATTTCATAAAAAAAATAAATCATTCAAAAACTGTATTAATAAAAAAGAATAGATTTTAAAATTTGTAAAGAATTAACTTCAATATTTGGATGATTCACTAAAAGCTGGACAATTTCAAAATCTTCATTTTCAACAGCAATATGCAATGCTGTCTTATAAAATTATAAATAAGAATCTTATTAATAATTCTTCAATAAAAACGATATGGAAAAAAAAAATCTTTTAAAAATTTCATTAAAACTTTTTCTTTGAATTACGTTAGATTTGAAAATAGAACCGTAGATTCATTAAATTAATTAATATGGAATATAATAAAAGCACAATAGTTGAAATTGTATGAAACAATTAATTTCAAATTTCATTATTCAAAAAAATCATTAAATATCATTAAAAAAATAATTTGTGAATTTCATAACAAAAAAACAAATCAATGAATTTCATAAAAACCAATTTATCAAATTTCATCAAAAATTAAATAAATAAAATTTCATTAAATAAATGTTTTAAGTAAATGAGATAAAAAAATATGAAAGTTTGAATTGCATAAAAATAACCAAAAATTGAAATCATATTAGAAATGTGTTAATTAGGAATATAATCAAAAAATCAAATTAGCAAATTTCATTAATAAAATAAAAATGATGAATTTTATGAAACTTAAAATATTGGAATGAAATTCATAAATATTTGATATAAAACAGAATTCAAATATATCAAAATAGAAATGTATTCAATATTTACATCAATATCTGGATTATTTAATAAAATTTCAACAGCTTTTGGATTTCTTTTTTCAACAGCAATATGTAATGGCGCTTTATAAAAAATGAATTTTAAATTGAATTAAAATATAATCAATTGAAATGGTATTCAATTTATTGTTTTGAAATTTTATTTAAAATGAAAAATTTGAAATTTTATTTAAAAAAGAACGCAGTTCAAATTACAATATTAAATTAAGTTTAAAAACATTTTCATTAAAAAAATTATCTTGAAATTTCATTTAAATTTAATCTATTGAATTTTTTCAGTTGAATTAATACAATTATTTTAAAATTTCATTCAAAAAAAAATTAAATTGAAATTGACATCATATTGACTTCAATAAGTTTGTCATTTAATAAAAGATTAATTATCTCACAATTCTCTTTTTCAGCTGCTATATGCAATGTTGATTTATAAATATGATCGATTTTAAACTGTATTAAAAATAATTATAAATAAAACTGTATTTAAAAAAAAATTATTATTTGAAACTTCATTAAATAATAATATTTTCAAGAATTATATTTAAAAAAAATCATTTGAAATGTTATGAAAAAAATTGATTGAAATTTCATTTAAAAATTCAATTAAAAATTGAATTAAAATGATTATAATTGAATTTTATCAAAAATTTGAATTTTAAAATTATATTAAAAATATATGAAGTGAACAAGATTAATAAAATAAAAAAAATTTCTACCGAATTCACATCAACTTTACTGTTTTCTAATAATTTTCCAATAATTTCAAGGTTTTCTAATTCAATAGCTATATTTATTGGATAACAATGAAATGATTTGAATCCAAAATTTCATTAAAAAATATTAAAATTGAAATTTTATTTATAAATATTGATAAAAACGATATAAAAAATATTTTATTTTCAAAATTACATTAAAATCAAACTCAGAATTTCATTAAAATTAAGTCCAAATTGAATTTTATCAATTAATTTATAATTTCGTTATTAAAAAAAGTCATTCAAAATTTCATTAGAAAATAATTATGCTTTTAAATTTCATTAAAAATAATAATTTAAAATTACATCAATTTTTCAATTCGGAATTAAATTCAAATTAATGAGTAAAAACGATATTTAAATAATTAATTTAAATTGATTTCTGATTTGGGTCAATTTCTTTATGAGTTAATAAAAGCTGAAACATTTCGGTATTTTGTTTTTCAATTGCAATGTGTAATGGCGTTTTATGAAATTCTTTCAAAAACTTCATTCAAAAAATTTTTTTTTTTTTAGAAATTTCATTAACTCAAAAAAGAAATATTATAAATATTATAATTTTTGTAATGTTATTAAAATAGATATTCATGAATTGTATTAAACAATATACAATTTAAAAAACGACATTAAAAAGGTTTTAATTTGAAACGTGATTAAAAATCAATTGATTTTTAAACTTTATTTAAATTTTATTTTTTTAAAACTAAAGGTATGTTTATGCCAATATTTTTTTGTTGCAATAAAATTTCAACAATTTCAATATTTCCTTTTTCAACAGCCGCATTTAAAATTGTTTTATTTAAAACACAAAATTTTTAAATTGAATTAAAAAAATTTTTTTTTTTTGAAATTCTATTAAAAAAAAATATTTTGAAATGTTATTAAAAAGTAGATTAAGAAATGTCATAAGAAAACAAATTATTATTAAAAACTTCATTAGACAAAAAAATTTTTTTTGTTAAAATGATTTGTCTTGTATTGCTTAAATGATACTTCTTTTCCTTTTTTAAAAGATTTTCAACAATTGAGAGGTAATCGTACTTGCAAAATGAGAAAAAGAAATGAAAATCATTCAATTTTTTTTGTTGAAAAAGTGAATAATTTCTAGCTTTAATGATAGCCATATCAACTTCATCATCAAAAGAATTTGTTATTGTAGAGAGAGAATTTTGTAAATAATCTTTTAAGAGATTGTGATGACATTTAACTGATTCCAAAATTGCTTCTTTTATAAAATCTTCTCTCGGTTTAATTTCGCTATATTCAAGGTAATGAATCAAATCTGAATCGCTTCCATGCACTGCATAATTCCACAGCTGTGGTGTCAATTTAACTCCACCAAAACACAGGTATTGAAATATTTCATAAGAACCGTGAAAAACCGAGTACTCAATCAATGTCGGATTTCTATACAACAAAAACGGATTCGTTTCAAAAATTGACGGTTTGACAAATGAGTTTAAATCATAAATCTTATGTTGTGTAAATGAAATAAAACTTTTAACGTCGCCTTTTTGAATAAAAATACAAATAGCATCGTCGTTTTCGCCGATTTCTCGTTTTATTTCAAACAATTCATCATTTTTTTCAATGTAATTGATATTGAAAAACGAATTATCTTCTTGTTTTTCTTCTTCTTCTTCTTCTTCTTTACTTGAACTTTTTCTTTGGTTTATTTCGTTGAAAATTTTTTTGTCAAAAAAATTCTTAAATTCTTTGTAAAAATAAAAAGGATAAAAAGCGGTTTGGTACTTCCCTTTTGAAATGATTCGGGCAATCGTTTTGTCAGGTGTGAGAATATTGTTTTTAAATAGATACAGAAGAAGTCGTTTGTTGTTTTTGAATATATTGAAAATTTCAAAATTTGAATAATATTTTAATATTTCAGTCTTGAAAAGTGACAAAATTGCTTGGATTTTGCTGAAGAACCCACTGTTACGATGATAGTTGTTGGATATTTTTACTAGTAGATGAAGTAGCTCTTTTAACAAAAATTTATTTCGAGATATCTCTTGTTGAATTAATAATTCTGATAACGAATGAAATTCTATTTCGGGATCACTTTCATTGTCGATATATTCGAGTATTTGATTTAGTATGCCACTCATCATAGCAAAATATTCATTCGGTTCCATTTTAAAAAAAGGTATTTTATATTTTATCTGAAAGTTTAGAATTTTTATCAAAAAGTTAAAAAATCATCCTGTCAAACTATTCGAAAAATACATTTATATCCAAATATATTTAGTATATTAGCAAAATTATGCATATTTATTTAATTATGTGCTCATAAAATTGGGGATTTTTATTTTGAAACACTAAAAATGAGATATTTTCAGAAAATTTGATTAAATTATCGTTGAATAATAATAATTTTTTGCATTTAATTAAAAACAATTAAACAATTTTAGGTTTTATTTTTGTTTTATATTTCATTAAATTAGTAGTGGTTCTAGAATCAACTAAAAATGAGTTAAAAAGTGCCAATAATCCAATTTTTTACCTTTCGGACGTAATTGTTATTTTATAAAATTCAATGAAAAGACGTATTAAAATGTAAAAATTGCCGAAATGAAACGTAATTACAGAATTAAAATAATAATTAAAAAAAAGCAAAGAGGTTTAGTTTCGAACTCAATACTTTGTAATCAAATTAATTTAACTTCTAAGCTAGAGCTCTCAAATTTGAAAGGATAAAATATTTATATTTAAAGATAAATATCCTTATTTTTCAAATAAAAATTTTTATTAACTTTTTCTAAAAAAGTCGTACTCTTTATTTTTTCACCACTATCATATTTTTTTGTAAACATTTCAATATTGAAAAAACTCATAGAAAATAAAATTCAATGGTTATTATTTCAGAAAAAGTTTAAAACCTTAAAATTTCACCATTTCGATCATTTTTTTAAAATTTTTGCATCCTCTCATCTTTTATTTTTTATTGAAAAAAAGGAATAGGATTAAAATAAGAATAGAAATAAATAATTTATATATACCAAAACATAGCAAAAATACTCAAGAAATAAATTTTTTTATGACAATTCATTTTGTGATAACTCATAGAATTTTTTAAACACAATTTGATAGTGGTTCCTTAAAACATTATGAATAAATTATGTTCATATCACTTTAATTCAATTTCAGTTTATTATGTGTACTGTAAAATATATTTGCATTATAAAAGTGAAAAAATGAAATTAGGTTTCCGTATTTTTTGTAAGCATGTTAATATTGAATAAACTCATTGAATATAAGTTTCAATGATTTTTTTTCTTGATATTTTTGGTTTTGGTTTCAATAACAATTTTACTTGTAATGGATCACAAAATAGAGGATTTATGCCAGACCAGCCAACAAAAATACCAAAGAAGATGAAAGAGGTTTCTGTAAAGCCTCTTCCTCTTTTGTGTTGTACTGGCAATTTTCCCCATAATTTAGATCAACATAATGAAGATATAATAAATTGTGACCAAAACGAAGGAAAAGTTTTAGTCAAAATCCAACAACTTTATACTTAACGATCAAAAAAAATTTTGTTAAAAAAAAAAAAAAATCATTATATTTAAATCCTTAATAATTAAATATATTTATTTTTTTTCATCAAATATTTGAGTCTCACATCTAACCTTCTTGATAATAAAATGAAAATGTATTCAATTTTTTGGTTAAACGCATATTTTTATATAAAAAACAAAGAACAAAATTTTAAATCTCACAATAAATTATAGTATTAATAAATTATCTTTATTATTTTAAATATCTGACATATATTTTAAATTGAGTAAGAATATCATATATATTATATATCAGAAAAAAAAATTTATACATTATTTTTCAAAAAAGCATGATTAATGCAATCTCTTCAGTCAAGAAATTTGTTTCTCTTAATCTGAGTCTTCAAAACTTTAAATTGGCTGAAAAAATACAATTATAAAAATTATCAAAAGCGTTAAGTCACCTCACATGAATACCTCTTATTTTCATATAAAAAGGACGTCACAAAAAAAAACCTTATAAAAATGTTACATAATCAAAATATATTTTATCTTTTGTAACAATTTTTCTTTTTTTTTTTTTTTTAAAATAATAAACAAATTACAATTATTATTCAGAGCATTATTTTCAATATATCTTAAATATATGAATAAAAAAAATCTTATAAATAATTTTTCTTTTATGGGATAATCAATATAAGTATTTGTTCAATATTATAAAAATAATTACGTAAAAGTTTTCTCTTTTGATTTCTTTATCTCTCATTATATTTATTCTAGATACCCTAATATTGTTTATAATAATAAATTCAAGCAAATCGCATGTCATCAAAAATTTCATTTTTTTTATTTATTCAATACTTTTTTGAAATATTTGAATTGAAAATATTGTTAATGCTTATTCAATATTTTGAATGAAATTAAGAGTGCTTTTTTTTTATTTATTCATTCAAATATGGATGACTTTCCAATTTATGAAAAAAAGGATTCTCAGGACTATCTTTCATATACTTCGTTGGAACATGAAGGAACATATGATGATGATTTATTTGATTTTTCAGAAATGACGAATCAAAATGATAACCATATTTCAAAGATTTCTTCAAAAAATAAAGAAATATCAGTAAATGAATGTAATGATGAAATATCATCAAGAATGATGGCAATATTGCCAAATAATCAAAATTTTATAAGTTTTAATCAGTCACAATTATGTAGAACTTCGAATTCTTATCTATTCAAAACAAATATGAATAATAAGATGTGTTTATCATATAATTTATCCATTATGAATAAAAATATTAATCAAAGAATCAATATGATACCAATCAAACAAAACCGAAAACAAAAATTTAATTTGACGAAATTTCCACAACATATTATAACAATTTCAAAAGATAAACATTATAAAATATATGATTACTTATATCAAATCACAGGTGCATATTTAACTCAAAAAGAACTTTTATTTTTAAGGAAAACGATTTTTAAAAAAGTTTTACCTCAAATACAACGAGAAGAACAAAGATATAAATTAAAAAATATTCAATGTATGGAAGATTATTATGAAAAAATAATTCCAATAATTAAAAATCCTGATATTCAAACATCAATTCAAAATTATGTTTTCAATCGAAGACAAAACTTTGAAAGAATCGAAATGCTCTATAATATTTCACAATTATAAAAAAAACTTTATATATTTCATATTATTATTTATATCACTATTTATCACATATATTTCCTCTTCAAATTTCATATATAATTCGTGATTAATAATTTTAATAAATAATTCAAAGAAAAACGATGAAAATGTCTTTCATGACTTGAAATATAATTTTTGAAGCACATTGTATTATAAATGCAAATCACTTCATTGTTTATATAAATGATATTTTATTCTAATAAAGATGTTTTGTTTTTTATTAAATTGCTCAAATAAATTAGCCTTTTTACAAATATAGAATCATTTTATCTTTCATAACAAATTTCGTTTGTTCAATCATTTTGATTCATATTGATATATAAATATCGAATCATGCAAGTATTGTATTAAATAAAGGACCAAGAAAATTTGACTTTAGCACTTTAGTTATAATTGAAATCTTCATTAAGGCAATCATCAATATTATTAAATATTAAAGTTCTATTCTTATGAATTTTATTGAGACTTTTATACAAATAATAACATGTCAACAATTGAAATTTATTGCACAACTAAGTTGATAGAAGTTGAAGGAAACCTAACAGAACTTCAAATTTGGGATAGAATTGGCCAAAGAAAATTCAATTCAATGGTAATAATACATTTTAAACATGAAGATGGAGTTTTCGTAATTTTTGATGTCACTAATAGAGATATATTCAATTTAACCAGATATTGGATTAAATCAATTCAGGAAATAAAACAATAATTTAGTTAATATTCTTTGGCTGGGCAACAAATGTTATTTAGATGCCAAAATTTCTCTTGTGGAAGCAAACTAACTTATTGAGTCCTTCAATATTCTTTATATGGAAACTTTGGTTTAAAAAAGCCACTTCTCTTTTGTCATTTTATTTTTTAATTCCATATGAAATTTTAGCGCAACATCCAATTTATATTGTCGAGAGGATAATCAGGTCTGTTATTGTATTCATTTTATAACAAATATCTTTTATTCATATTCAATTTTGCAAACCAATTCAAATAACTTTTATATATTAATTCAAACCTTTATTTATTTTCTTAAAAATTGAAAAGCCTGTTAATCAAATAAAAAAAGTATTAATAATGATTTTTCTTTTAAAAATTAATGAATACCAAAATTAAAAACAATAAAACATATTTATAAATATAAATTATTATTTATAAGATATATAGTTTTTAAATAATACATAAATGAATAAGATATTATACTTTTTAACTTTTTATGAAAGTTTAATTTCATAAAATCCTTTGAAATTTTTTTTTATGAAATAATGATTTCATTTTAAAATACACTCCATGGAACATCTAAATAAGCTCGATGACCAATGGGTTCCACTTCAAATAAAAGTTTTTTCACGTTGGATGACATCACAATTGAAAGATATTTATGATATCCAAATTGATGATATTACAAAGGATTTATCCAACGGTGTTGCTCTTTGCAATCTGGCTACTCTTTTAACTCAAAAAGACAGACCACGTGGCTGGGTTTTGGAGCCAAAACGCCAAGTTGATATGGTTCAAAATTGTGAACTTGCATTGGAAATGTTTCAAAGTGACGGAGTAAAATTGGTTGGAATTTCAGGAAAAGATATTAATGACAATAATGAAAAGTTAATTCTTGGTTTAGTTTGGTCTTTAATTGTACATTATTCTGTTGACAAGTCAGTTCAATACGATGTTGAAAAAGACAACAACATTCAACAAATTTCAAAAGAAACCGAAAATAAGGCAAGCATAGAAAACCGCATTCCAGTTAAAGATTCAAAAAGAACATTATTATCATGGGCTTCAACAAGAACGGCTAATTATCCCAATATTAAAAATTTCCAGCCATTCAATTTATCCTTATGTGCTTTACTAGATACTTATGTTCCTGAAAAAATTAATTATTATAAACTTGATCCAAAAAATTCACAACACAACTCAGAACTTGCAACAAATGTCATGAAAGATCTCGGAATTCCAGTTTTAGTTTATCCAGAAGAAATTGAAGACCACAACAACAAAGTTGATGAAAAGATTCTTCTCACTCAACTTTCATCAGCCAAATTTGTTCTAGATAAAAAAGTTCCAACGCAACATGCATCATCAGGAAGGATTCCGATCCCTTCTAAGCAAAGTTCTCTTACATCTTCATATAAACCAACAATTAAGCAATCAATTGAAAATAGCGATGAAAGAACAAATATAAATGAAAAAAACAGTGACGATAGCGAATCAATTGAATGTCAAGAGAGTTACTCTGACAATGAAGAATATTCTTCTGATTATGAACATGAAAGGGAAGAAAATAATGATGAAAGTAAATTTGTTGTAGAACAACAAGAAGCAGCAGAAATCAATGATTCAGAACATGAAACAGTTGCTTCTAATGTCCCAGTAAGCAATATCGAAAACGAGGATTCTGACATTGAAGGAGAAGAAACAAAAGAAAAAGTTCAAGAAATTGAAAATGATGATGAAAAGGCAACAAAATTAAAATATTCAGATTTTGCAGATGATGAAGCTGAGCCAATATCAAATCATGTCGAAGATATTCAATACAATTGTGCACATGAAATGATTGAAGAAAAAGAACTCGATCAATCAGATCCAGATAATGAAACTGAAGAAATTTCTGAAGAAAATGAAAATGAACAAATTGAAAACAACGAAGCTGGAAATACAGATCAAATTGCATCAAAAAGTTCAACTGAAACATCGAGCAATTTGTTTAGTACAACTGAATCATATGAATCATCAGATGAGAACAGTGCAACTAATAATCAAATGGTCATTGATGAATCTGCCAATAAAGACAAAAACTCTCCACAAAAAGGCAAAGTTGATAGTTCTACAGAGTCAGTTAGCACGTCAAGCAGCTCATCAACCGAAGTAATTAACAAAAAAGAGAGAAAAGGAGAAGATTATGTTGACAATCTCAATCTAAATCAACTCAACAATAATGCAAAGTTGAGTACAGAAGATAGATTCTTCCTCAATAATATTTTAGTTCCACGAGCAATAATCATTCCTCGCAAGAACACAAACAAAGATTATGCAACAATTTTTATGTTTTCTGGATTGAAAACATTGTTTTAAATGTTGTATATAATAAAACTATATATTTAAATATAAACATGTTTTCTTTTTAATTTAAAAAATACAAGGTTATAAATTCAAGTTGGGAAACTTTGAATAAGTATTCAAATTAACTTTTTCAATACAAGGTCGGAAATTTACAAATTGAAAGATATCTTTTCACAATTGTTTTTAATGTTGTATATAATAAAACTATATATATAAATATAATCATGTTTTATTTTTAATTTAAAAAATACAAGGTTATAAATTCAAGTTGGGAAACTTTGAATAAGTATTTCAATTTACTTTTTCAATAGAAGGTCGGAAATTTAAAAATTGAAAGATATCTTTTCACAATTGTTTTCAATGTTGTAAACTTTTTTTATCTTAAGTGTCATTCAAGTTGGTATATTTTGAATTAAAAAAATTTTAATGTTATTGAAAATGCCAATGAAAAAGTAAAAACTATTTTGTTTTAAAAATAACATTTTCATTTATACTAGTCAAAACCAGCGAAAATTAGATTTTCTTTAAATGGAAGATCAGCATCCTTTTCAAAAAGTTTTTTCTCAAGTTCAGAAATTCTTAATTTGTCCCTTTTTTCCTTATTTCGAAGTGTCATTATTTCTTTTCTTGATTCAAGGAGTTCCAAAGTCAATCTTTCAATTTCTTTTTCTTTCAATTCAATCAATTTTTCCATTTCATCAACTGACAAATGAACTTTTTCTTCCTTTCCACTTTTTGAATGCATTCTCAATTTTTGATTTGGGTCAATTTTTTGGTTGGGAAGGTTATTTGGCAATTCTCCATCTTGGAACATGATCGACACGTAGCTTCCAGCAATACAGAATGGAACATTGTCATTTCCAGTCATTTCAACTGGTGGGAAAACAATATCGCCCGTTATTTCGTTGTTGAGTAAAATTTCGCCATTTGCATTACTTCCGCAAGCGAGAATTTTTCCATCAGAAGTCTTGAACAGTGAATGATCGTAGCCAGCAAAAGCAGCAACAATTTTGTACTTTTTTAATGATTCAACAATGGTGAATTTGGACACGTTTTTGGTTTCTTTGCTCATTGCTAATTTGCATTTCCAGTTGTTTCCAATTCCGAAAACTCGGCCGTCTTTACAAACTGCAAAACAATGAAGGAAAGTTCCTGTTATGTCGACAAATGTATGACCTTGAAGATCTTTTACTTCATTAAATATAATTTTTCCTGGGGCTGATAAGGGAGACTCATAAACATGACCACTTGAACCTAGGGCAACAATAAACTTGTTACAACATGCAACTTTGATGGCTTTGTCATTATTTGGTAAAAATGATGGTTTGATTTCAGATGTTGACGAAGTAAAGACAGATTTGGTGATTACAAGGATTCCTCCTTCACTATCAATAGCAGCTGCATTTTCAGAACCACCAAAAAGAGCTTGTGGTGTTCGACCATTTATGTCCAGAAAAAGTTGTTTGTGATTAAAATAAGAGTAAATCAATTGAATGTTATTATTTTCTGTTGAAACCAAATAGAGTGTGTAATATGTTCCACAAACAGCTGACAAAAATTTGCATGTATGACCATTTAAATCCTGAATTACTATTTCAGTGTCTTTCTGTATTGTTTCTTTTGGCAATGATCCGCCAATCTGTCCGTTATTATTTACACCAATTGCATATGCCTGTCCTTCATTATTGACCCAAACTGAATGCAAGTTATATGTTGAAAATGATAACAATGAAGATGCCTTGAGATGAGATTTGCATGGAGGTTTGTTGGCCTGGCTTGAGTTGTTGTTTGAATTAGATCCAAGCCTGGAGCATACATTATAACCGTAAATTATCATTTAGAGTTAATTAATTTTTTTTTTTGAAAAGAATAAAAATGGTGTGATAATTAACGTTTTGAATTCATATCACTTTTAATTGAAAATTTTTATTTCTAATAAAATACAGAATATTTATAAATAATTTTATTTAGTTGTTTCATATCGCAATTATGTCATAAAAAATGTGTATTGTTCAAAAAATAAAAATCAAATGATTTATTTGATGTTTATGAAAAAGTTCAACTCAACGTATTGAAAATTTGAAATGATTAAGAGTCCTCGTTTATATGATGAAATGATCCTTTATATTATTCATATTAATGAAGTCATTCTTTTTTGGAATATTTGCACCTTTAATTTTTTTTTTTTTTTTTTTTTTTTTTTAAATATTAAATAAATAAAGAATATTAAATGTTGATATTAAATTTCATAAATCAGATGTATTTATATCAGGATAATAATTTTCTCAATTTATATATGTTCTCATTAATAATAACATTTCCGATTTTGTAAATCAAAAAATAAATATTTATTTTATTTTATTTTTACTTCTAATGAGAGCAAAATTCGAATAGAAGTTTATCAGAAGATATTACATATTATATTTTGTCTCAAAATATAGCACAAACATATTTTAATTTTCTTATAAGATTTATAATGAAATGAAATCACCAAAACAAATTCTTTCTTTGTTATAAATTAGTTTATAGCATAGAAAAAATTGTCAACAATTGTTATATATATTTCTTTTTGCAGATTACTCATTCACTAAAAAAAACTGAATGTAAAACAGTTTAATCTTTTTGAAAATCGATTTTGAAAAAGTGAGAACGTTTTTTTTAAAAAGATTTTTATAAAAATTTTATTTTGTAAAAATATCTTTTTTCTATATCAGTAAGCCTCGGTATTATAACGGTTAGAATAGATGCTTTACACGCATTTGACCGCGGTTCGACTCCGCGCCGAGGCATTTTTTTTTTAGATTAAGGAGATTTCTTTTTTTGTAGGTAGATTATTTTTCGATAGATTAATCATAGTTATATGAAATTTAATATTTGTAAAATCCGAATCATCAAAAGGGCATATTATTTGAGGAATTCTTTATAGCACATGAAACTTTTTCAGAAGAAAATAATCGTCCATTTTTTCGAGTTTTATTTTACATAGAAAAGATTAAAAGTTCCTTGTATTTTTTATTGATTTCTTAATTTATGCCATTCAGAGAATATGTTAAACGCGAAATAATCGAAAATTTTCAAAAATGAGATTATTATTAGATAAATATTTATTCTTAAAAATGGTTAATTTAGATAATCAAATGGCTTAATGGGCTTCCTACATTGATATGATTTAGTATTTAATGGTTAAAATCAGTATTAAATAAGAAAATAAATATTTTTAAAATATTTTAAAGGAATAAAAAAAGCATGAATAGGGGGTCATGCTATTTTGTTTAAAAATTATTACTCAAAAAGTTTATTTAGACCATATATACATACAAAAAGTTCTCTGTGCTACAACACTGTGCTAAAAAATTACACCCATATTATTTTCAATAAAAAATAAATTGGGACGAGGAATTGACTATAGGAAAATTCAATTTCTAAACTGTTTTCAATCTGACGGGAACATAACTTTTTGTGTTATATATCAACTTTTTGAAAAGAAAGCTAAATTTTAAAAATTGAATAATTTATGATCCAAAAGCAAATATATACATTTAGATCCAATGACCCAAATTTATCGTCAAAAAAGGATGAACCAGCAATTTTATTAGTCCAAAGATCCAATAAATCTCGAATGTTGTTTCCAAGCTAATTATAAAGTTTATTTTCAAATTAGCATCTCAGGAATTTGCAAAATATGCATACCAAATAAAATATTCTTGTTATTGTTAGCAATATTTATGCAACGCGCGATATCAAAATTCTTATTATAACCTAATAATATGCATTTTTTCCAAAAAAGAATGTAATCAAAAAAAGTGGTGCATCAAAAAAAGATACGAGAAATTTCATAAATATTTTTTATTCGTTCTACTATCAATTATCATATACATTAATAATGTTAATATATCTTCACAAAAAAAGTTTTAAATTTAGTTATTTACACATTATAAATATTTTGTAGCATATGTGTATGGAGAACTAATGAAAAAATCTCATAAATTTGTTAATTCTATCAATATAATTAAAATTTTAAAAAACTCGTTTTTTTCGATCTGACAGGAACAAAATGAATACTTTACGACATTTGTAAAAACATTTATGAATAGAATTATTTTTTAAATAACGTGTTTTTTATTCAATTCCATTCAATTTTTGTTCCCGTCAGATTGGAAACAGTTTAATTGATCTTAAATGTCAAAAGTTCATGACAATATATTGAAAAACAATCAAACTTTTTGAATGAAAATAAGTTACCATATTTATACAATACGAACTTGTGATAAAAAATAGCAAGACTAGTTAACTTCTTTCACCGAATCAACTTTTTGGATTATTTTTTCAAACTAAATTTAATCTTTGAAGTTATGCTCAAACAAAACATATCATTTTATTGAGCAAGAAAAAAAGAAATAGAATATTCGGATCAACTAAAGTATGATTATTTTTTTCTAAAGAACCTTCAAAAAGTGGAAATCATTCAGAAAAAAAAAATCTAAATAAAATAATTGAAAAAACAAATCTTTTAATATTTTTACATAATTTTTACCGAGGATACATACCGCTCAGCGGGCGTCGAGCGAGGCTGAGCTAAGCGAAGCCGAATCGAGACCCCGGAGCTGGGGGTAAGAGTCGGTAAAAATTTTGTAACCTAAAAAAATTTTTTTAGATTTTAACCTTTTTTGAGCCTTACAAAAAAAAAAAAAAAAAAAAAAAAAAAAAAAAAAAAAAAAAAAAAAAAAGATTAAATAGTATTGCAACTTTTTGAATTGCCCCTGTGTGAACTTATGGAGTAGGAGTAAGCTGAGCAATGCAATGCCTATTGTATACTACTTTATGTTTTGATATTAATTAACTCTTCTATACGGTAGTTATATGATATAATAAGAGTTCCTGATTAAAAAAATTCAAACAATTGCAAACGAAATGCTAAAATGCATCTTATAAATATTTAAAAGAAGCTCAACAATATGAAAAGATCAATTACAAGCCATTAATAATATAAATATTGCAACGAAATCTTCTGGCTTCTTCCATACTGGCCAGATTTTTTAGGCAAATGTCATGATCAATACAATATTTGGATAAACACCCAACACTTGGAATATATGTCTTCATTTTTGAGTATTTGTATAAGATTTTGGAAGGGAAACTCTTTGAGATGTAATTTGAGCAATGAAGCTACCTCTTGCATAACGGTAAACTTTTAGTTCTAATATCAATTGCAAAGCATGTTTTGTATTCAAGCAATCAAGATCAAAACAAGCTGTATTAATCTTTCTTTTATAAGTACAAATTTCTACGTCAGAAAAAAGCAAGGTTTACCACCAACCGTTTTGGGCCCAAATGTTACCCTGTATAGCATCGATAAAACATGCTGATGTGTTATTTAAGGAGCGAAGTGAATGTTTTCTTACAATTTCATCACAGGAATTCTCTGATGCCTTTATCAAGTAAATATCTCTTTGAACTTCGGATAAAACTTCTATTTCATCTTTGGTCCATTGAATTTTTTTTTTTTTAAATAAATTCACCCGCCATTTTTTTTTCCCAATCAATTTATAACAAAAAAACTTTGGAGTAGCTTTTCAATAATTGAAATATATGTTTAAATTTATGAAAATTTTCACAATTTTTGAATGATATTATCAATTTATTATAAGGTTAATTTGTATGTAATATAAGGTTTGTGGAATTACTGTATGATTTTTTTTTTTTTTTTTTTTTTTGATCATATTAAATTGTATAATTTAAATTAATAATAACGAATAAGTGTGTGTATTAATAAATTTAATTATTCCAATTATGATTGTTCTTTTTCAAAAATCATATTTTTTTATAATATTTTTTGAATATAAAATGATCGTTCTTATTCTCTTTCCTAAAAAAATATTTTAAAAACATAACAAGCTGTATATAGCATAGAAGTTTAAAATTCTATTTTAAATGGAATTACAGATTGTCACATGCATTAAACAATATTTTACTGATTTGGAATTTCAATCTTCGGTTTGGTTTAGACTTTGTGTAAAATAATAAGAAAAATCATATTTTAAACAGATATATGTATAATTTTCCCATTCAATAAAGTTTTTCCTATAAAAATATTGAGATTATTTGATTGAAAGGGAAAATTCTTTAAAATTGGAATTTCTGTTCAGTAAACCATAGATAATAGACTAACTAAGAATAAATTGGTTAAATAAACATATAAAAATTAAAAAAGAGATAATTATAATTAAAACAAATTTTAATCATCAGAAACTATGTTCTTCGAAATGGATCCAAAAAGGAATAATTAATATGCTAATAGTCTAACAAATAATTTGCCAGAATAAAAGCTTTTCTTATTGAATACATTAGTATAAATAAAAAAGGTTTAAAAAAATAGTTTCTGATTTTGTTTATTCAATATACTCATGGCATGGATCCTTTCTTAAATAATATAAATTCTAGAGGGTTCCGTTGAATAATAAGCAGATCACGAGAAAATTGACTTTGTTTAATTTTTATTAATTTTAAACGTACACAATCATTTTGTGAAAGGATTTGAGAAATCGATAAAGAAAAGAATGCATAATGCATTTCTAAAAAAATGAAGAAACATCCATAACAATAAAAGTTGACAAATAAATATTAACACTTTTATATAAACGATTATCATAATAAAAAAGATATTATTTTCACATTACAAAATTTCATAATCAATATTAATTTTACTATTATTAATATTAATTTGGCCATTATTAATGTTTTCATCTATATTTAATCCATTGCTATTTGGTTGATTTGACTTTTGTCTACATAAAAAAAATTTCCATCGATTTTTAATTGAATTTGAACTTCTGTAAGGAAAAGATTTCTTGATTATTGACCATTTAGGTCCATATTCTCTGTATAATTTAATTATAAGTTCATCCTCCTCATTTGACCATTGACCTGTAAAATTTCCAGGTGTGAGATAATTACAATATCGATCTCTGCATTGCTTTGGAGTTCTCCCATTCATGAAAGTTGAAATTGTTGACCAATTATTCTTTCCATATTTATTCGCTAATTCTTTTAGTTTTTTATCTTCTTCCTGTGAAAAAGGAACTCTACATGTCTGTGAATGGACATAAGGTGATGATTTTAACTTTACGCTTAAATCTAATAACGAATTTAACATTTTATTGTTAATTTTTAATTCTTGTTTAACTTGTTTTTTCTTAAGACTAAGTTTTTTAATAAAGTTCTTGCTTGTATTTGCATTATCAGTTGTTAAATTACATTCTTCATTAATTGGAATCATATTATTTTCATCTTTCTCCGAATTGCTTTGTGATTGATTCTTTTCAACATATTTGAAGCTTTTATAACATGAATTGTTATTAATTTTCATTTTACTCTTGATGTAACTATTGTCTATTGAAGGAAAAAATATAAATAAATTAGTGATATTCTCATAAAAGTGTTTAATGCTTTTTCAAAAAATTCATAGATTTCAGAATATATAATTCAATTTTTTTTAACACATAACATTATTCTTATCCTAAAAATCATTTTAATAATTATAACTCTATTTAATAACTCAACCATTTTATCAGTTAAAATTTCTCAAAAAATTTTCACGAAATGAATGAAACTTTTTGAAAAAGACAATAACAAAAAAATTATGAACCCCTCAATTTTGCTTAATATATATATTATTTGATTTTCATAATAAATAAACAAGAATGACGCTTTTATATAAATTTTATTCAATTTCTATTCTCTGAATAACTTTTCAAAAAAAAAAAAAAAAA
The DNA here is from genome assembly GCA_039105265.1 of Tritrichomonas musculus. Taxonomy (NCBI): domain Eukaryota; phylum Parabasalia; order Tritrichomonadida; family Tritrichomonadidae; genus Tritrichomonas; species Tritrichomonas musculus. The sequence continues at coordinate 105,705 of JAPFFF010000013.1, forward strand.
TGAATGCAACTTTTTCAGTGGTATTGGTTTTTGTTCAAATTAAAATATCTTTATTAATACTTAATGTGAGCAGTCACTTTTGGAATTTTTATCAATTTTTCACAAATTTTGAAAGAGAAAAAAAATCTATTTGTTGAAACTTTACTTAAAATAGTTGGATATGATTTTGAATGAGATGGGTTTATATAAAAATTGTGTTAGCATAGAATTATTTAAATCAATTCAGAGACCATTCAAAATGATCAAAAAAAAAAAAAAAAAAAAAAAAAAAAAAAAAACATTTTACATGATCGAAAAAAAAAGCTTTGATCTAATTAAAAGAAGCAAAAACAAATTGATTGGTTTTAATTAAACATACATAAACAACAGCTTAATTCCAGCTTGATGGACCAATTATTATTCACTTAAAATGATTAGATAAAAAATTAAGGCAATTTGAAAAATGATTGTCTAAAAAGCAAAATATTCATATGTTTGGATTAAAATAAAAGTTAGCAACAGTAATAATTATCATGAGAAATAATAAAGTTACATGATTCTTTTCAATTTCACTTTTTGATTGTTATCTCTTCCATTTCAGTAGTTTATGGAACTACTTTTGAGATAATTGAAAAGAATTGAAAATCATGAAAATAAATAGGCAAATCTTCAAAAATATTGATTATTAACAAATATTATACAAAATAACTTAATAAAATATAATAAATACAATATTTGTCTACAGCATTTAAATATTTTGAGATTTTATCTTGACCAAATAATAGACTTGTTATTCTCCGATTCTCGAGATCGATAATTGATTGACTTTTTGATATCGATACATAAATATGCACAGATTCTCGAGATCGATTTCAGAGATCGAGAATTTTTTTTCTCAGCTTTTGATATCAGAATTTTCAATTAAACTTTTTGATAAAAATATGATCGTACTTTAATCGCAAATATTTAATAAAAAAGAATGTATTTTTTGATTTTAATCCTAAAATAAACATCAATACATTATATTATTTATTTTAAATATTTTAAAATCACAAATACCAATTATAAAAAAAGATAAATCTGTCTGAGATCTCGAGATCTCGGTAATTGATATCAAGTTTACAATTATTTTTATATCACATTTCATATCTGAAATCTTGATAATCGATAATCTCGATATCAGATTTGTAAACTGATAATCGAGTATCAGATGCAAAAAGTGACGTTTTTGATATCGATTCTCAAAATAACAAGTCTACCAAATAATAACAGAATATTTTATTCAAATATCAAATACGATATTTTATAAATTACAAAATATAATTGTTTAAACATATAAATGATAAAATTTTAAAAATAAAGAAAAATTATCAAAGAAACCTTAATTTACTAATCCTTAATCATAAATAGGCTTGTCATTTTGAGAACCAATATCAAAAATTTCACTTTTTTTCATATAATACTCGATTATCAGTTTCAAAATCTGATATCGAGATTATCGATTATCAAGATATCAGATATGAAATGTGATACAAAAATAATTGTAAACTTGATATCAATTTCGGAGATCTCATACAGATTTATCTTTTCTTATAATTGGTATTTGCGATTGTAAAATACTTAAAAATAAATAATATAATGTATTGATGTTTATTTTAAGATTAAAATCAAAAAATACATTCTTTTTTAATGAAATATTTGAGATTAAAATACGATCATATTTTTATCAAAAAGTTTAATTGAAAATTCTGATATCAAAAACTGAGAAAAAAAAATTCTCGATCTCTGAAATCGATCTCGAGAATCTGTGCATATTTATGTATCGATATCAAAAAGTCAATCAATTATCGATCTCGAGAATCGGAGAATAACAAGCCTATTCTTAGAATGGAGATCATTATTTGATTAATATTTTTTCATAAAGTCAAACAACTCTTTTTTGGTTGAATAAAAATAATTGTATCTGACACTTGTATTAGTTCCACTTTAATATATTATTATACATATGAATTAAAAAACTCTTTTTCATATAACATATCATTAATAAGTTTTTGACTTTTTATTAGTCAAATGAACATTTTTTTCAATGGCTTTCTATGGACAATATTATGCACAACAGAGAAATAATGCTCGTTTTGGACCGAAAACAACAACCGATTCTCACATCCTCTTTGCTAAAATAGATAATTCAGCTCCATTTAGACCCATGACTAGTGGCTTTCAGAACATTAATTTGCAATATCGAAATTTTTTTTTTAATTTACTCGAATTAATGCCTAGAGCATTTACAATTACCACAAAAAACGGATCTGCAATGTTTAATACTGATATTTTAAAAGATACGAGCTCTATTATATCTCAAGCTCTTAGTGTTGACTCAGAGAATTTGCAGTATCACCTCGATATTGAAGATACAGCAAATGTTCTTGGAAAATTTGAACTCCTTTACCAAGGCAAACCAGTTTTATTCCATAATGACGAACTTCCAGTATACGAAAAAATAATAACCGAATTAAATATTAATAATATACCAAAATTTCTTTTTCACAAACCAAACGGCAATCAAAATGATGGCTCCATTAAATCCCCATTTGCAAGCGCAATAAATAATAATTTTCCTGTTGTAATGTGTAAAAAGAATTTTTATAATTTTGTTAGACTTATAGAATCAAAAAGCTTTACAATTATAACAAACCGAAGAGAATATAAATGCAATCCATTTGGCGTTCTTTCATCCTCGGTTATCTGCGAAGAAATAGCAAAAGATCCCAAAAAGACAGAATACGTTTATAATTTTGACGATGAATTTGACGAATTTGGGTCAATTTGCGATCTATTCAATTTTTTTAATGTTAAAATCACTTCCGGCAACATGAATATCATAAAAGAAATATCTGAAGATCTTCAAATCAAAGATATTTTAAATGATCTTGATAAATACATAAATGAATACGAAAAAATATCGGAGACAATCGATGAGCAGCAAAATTTTATTGACACCATTGATGAACTTTTTAACATGCTTATAAACATCAATCAAATGACGGTTTCTACTGTTGCCGAAAATATTCTTAATTCAAATTGGTCAAAGACAGATGAAAGTGTCCAAGAACTTGCCGCTTTTATCTTGCAAGTAATTAAGACGAACATTCTTTTGCATGACAAATTAAGCGATTTATTGATCCAGCTTGACAAAGAAGCTGATGAAACAAATAGTTTGAAAATATTGAAGCCATTCATTAACGATAAGCTGTATAAAGCTTTTGGTGAGAGTAAACAAGTTTGTTCATTTATTTACAATTTACGCAAGAAAGGCTTCATTCCAAATGAAAAAATGAATGATTTATTGAAAAACTTCACACCTTTGCCACAAACTCAACTTAGAGCATATGGAAAACCTTACTCTTCATCAATTGGAAGTAATTCAATTGTCAATCAAAACATTTTTGATTGGTTTTTGCCTGAAATTGTTGAAATGAAAAATTTTGATTACAATGCTGAAAGAAAAAGATTCTCTAATCAAAGAGATGTGTTCTTTAGAAAGTACTTCCCTGACAAAATTGATGAATATAAAAAAATGCTGGATTCTGGTGAGCCAGATGATGAAATTACAAAACTTATTAGGCATGATAATGTTGATGGTTTTCAAAATATTGTTTCTAATGGTTCTTTTAATATTGAAAAAGCTAGCATTCCTTATAATATTTATGAGGAATTTGATTTAAAGACTCAATTGAGTTATTTGAATTATGCTGCTGCTTACGGATCAATAAAAATCTTTAAGTATTTGCTTTTAAATCACTGTAAAGTCGACAGTTCTACATTCGAGTATGCCATCTATGGAGGCAATATCGAAATCATTAAAATTGTAGATCAAAAAATTTCTGAAAATGACATAAAACTAACTCCTAATGTGCCAGCACCTGGGCCTTCAAGATTTGGTCAATCAAAGGTTCAAAATAATAAGTTCAAAAAAATTGAATACTCAATCAAGAAGCATCAAAATGACTTGTTTGATTGGATTCTTGAACAAAAGCTAAACAATGATCCAGCTTTGGAAAGCTTTCTGAAAGAAATTGCTATCTCATCAGCAAACAATGGAAATGCTCATGCTCTGGTCGCAGCCATTGACAAAGGATTCAATTTAAGGGCAAATCATGATATCATTTTAAGGGCAGCTGAAAATGGCTTTTACAATTTTGCGCAAATGGCTTTCAACATATATATTCAAAGAAATGGAAAAGATGAAGATAAAGAAAATGCAAAAGATGATGATGAAGAAAAAGCAAAAGATGATGAAGAAGAAAAAGCAAAAGAAGAAGAAGATGAAAAAACAAAAGAAGAAGAAGAAAAAGCAAAAGAAGAAGAAGATGAAAAAGCAAAAGAAGAAGAAGATGAAAAAGCAAAAGAAGAAGAAGATGAAAAAGCAAAAGAAGAAGAAGAAAAAGCAAAAGAAGAAGAAGATGAAAAAACAAAAGAAGAAGAAGAAAAAACAAAAGAAGAAGAAGAAAAAACAAAAGATGAAGATGAAGAAAAAACAAAAGAAGAAGAAGAAAAAGCAAAAGATGAAGATGAAGAAAAAGCAAAAGAAGAAGAAGATGAAAAAACAAAAGAAGAAGAAGAAAAAGCAAAAGAAGAAGAAGATGAAAAAGCAAAAGAAGAAGAAGAAAAAGCAAAAGATGATGAAGAAGAAAAAGCAAAAGATGAAGATGAAGAAAAAACAAAAGAAGAAGAAGAAAAAGCAAAAGATGAAGATGAAGAAAAAACAAAAGAAGAAGAAGAAAAAGCAAAAGATGAAGATGAAGAAAAAACAAAAGATGAAGATGAAGAAAAAACAAAAGATGAAGATGAAGAAAAAACAAAAGAAGAAAATGAAGAAAAAGCAAAAGATGAAAAAGATCATGAAAGAAATGAAATAATTAATAAGTTAAAAGTTTGGCTTAATGACAAAAATGCTAAAAATTTCCTTTCATTTGGAAATTTGGCGATTTTCAAGATAGTTGATCGAGTAGTTGAACCAAAAGTGCTTGGATCATGTTTAACATATTGTGTTGACAAGCAATACATGAAGATAATCAGATACTTTTTCGACACGCTTGCCAAAGAAGGCGTTTTTAAAATTTCGAACGAAATTTGCCATAATTCATTTAACTTGGCAGTTCAAAAAGACACAAATGATATATTCAAATATTTATTAGAGCACTTTGAACTTATAAATCCAATAATTTATGTAGGATTTAATTGGACATCAAAAATATTATCATCTGCATCTAGATTCAAGAATTTTGAAGCCATTAAAATCATTGTTAATTTAATTAAAAAGAATGAAAATCAAGAAAAACAAGTAGCAATTGGAAAAAAAGGCCACACACTTTGTAATTTTACTGAATGCTTTTCTAATGCTGCTATTGTTGGTTCATTAGAAATTTGTCAATTTTTGATTGATAATAAGTTATATATAGATTTTGCTAGTCTTGCTTCTAGTTCAAAAACACTTTCATCAGTGAATGTTGAAATCTTTTCATTAATGTATGAAAACTCTTCTTCTGTTGTAAAAGCAAAATATCTTGAAAATTATGTAATACCAGCAATTACAAAGAAAAACAACGAGCTTGTTCGATATCTATTAAAAGAAGATGCTCCATGCGAAAATGCATTAATTGAAGCAGTAAATACTCGTAGTCTTGAAATGGTTGACATTGTTCTTCAACACAAAAACAAACCTTATTTTGTTAACAAAAATTCAATAAATGGAACAGCTTTGTCAATTGCAACCAGAAATAATGATATTGAAATAGTTAAGCTTCTTCTTTCTGTCCCTGGAATAAATGCAAGCATTTACAATAAGAATCTAGCGACACCTTTACAAAATTCTGTATATAATTATAATACTGAAATAGCAAACTTGATTCTTGACTTTTATGAGGATGATGGAACTAATCATTCATGGGAAATGCATGAAATAATAAAGAAGCTTCTTGATATCGTTGATAAATATATAAATGGAAGGCCTACTGTTAATCAGTTGCAGGCAAGACAATCAGTTTGGATTAATGCAGCAAGACCATCAGTTTGGCAAAAACCTGCTACACCATCAACTCCCATTAATACTAATCCACCAGATCAAAAGAAAGAAGAGTTGTACAAAGTTTTTATTCGAATTATTAGCATGAAAGGTGTTGATATTAATTTTGTTAATAGTAAGAATACATTTCTTACTTATGCTTGTGCTAATAACAAAATTGAATTAGTTAAATCTTTATTAAATACAAATAAAGTTGATCCAAATTTGTTCTTGCCAAATACTGGAGATACAGCATTAATGATTGCTATTAATTCTAAATTTGTCGATATAGCTAAAATTCTAATTGAGTATCCAAAAACAGATCTAAATATTAAAAACTTTAGTGATAAAACAGCTTTAACAATTGCTGTTGATAATAATTTGGATTCTGTTATTGATATCCTTATTGTTAATGATAAATTAGATCCAGAAGAAAACAATCTTAATTATGCTTTTTATTATTCATCACCATCAATATGTAAACATATAATTGCATCTAAAAAAATTGATGTTAATACAGTTTTTCAATACAAACAAAGTAAACAAAATGGCTATAATAGAAATTATTACTTAAAAGAAGTCGGTACAAATGATACAAAATTAGTTCAAGCTACTTCAGCAAATGATTTAGAATTGGTTGATTTGATCATTAATCATCCTTCTTTTGATCAAGATAAATCAGATCTTAAAAGAGCGATATTCACATCAATTTCAAGTAATAACATTGAAATGTTTAGGAAATTGATTAAAATCACAAATAATGACATTAATACATATGAAAGGAATGGACAAAACATTTTCTCATATGCATTAGAAATGAAAAGTAATGAAATTTTACTTGATATTTTCAAGAATCCTTCCTTTGAATTGAAAGGACGAGATATTTTAACGGATTTCATTCAATCTTTCACACAAAATATTTCAGTTAATTTTCAATTGAAAGCATCAATTGAAATAATGAAAGGATTGTATAATTATGATCAAAATCATGATCATTTAATCAATTTAAATTCGTTATTAAAGAATGGAAAAACATTCTTTACTTCTATTCCTATGAATTTGGGAAATGTTGCAGAAACGGTTTCTTTCTTTTTAGAAAATGGAGCTGATCCAAACATTCCTGATTGTGATGATATATATCCACTTGAATTTGGAATGATGATTAATTCATTGGATTATGTAACACCTTTAATTGATTCAGATAAAATTGATTTTACACAAAAAATTCCTTCTAAACATGAATTTGGTTATGTTGGTCCAAAATATCAATCATATCTTCATTTGGCAGCCAAATCGAATAATCCAAGAATTCTTCAAAAAATTCTACAAAAGAAAGCAATTGATATTAATATAGTTGATGATCTAGGTGAGACGCCTTTAATGACTGCTTGTTTATTTAAACAACAACAAAATGTATATTTGCTGTTTAAAGAAGAAAATCTTGATTTTCATCATAAAAATAACAAAGGTCAAGATTGTGTTCAAGCGCTTTTAAATTCAAATGATCCAAATTACCAACCAAAAGAAAATAAAGATGATTATCTTGCCCAATTGTTGGAATTGGTATCTAATCCTTACATCTCTACTACTCGAAGAAATGAAGATATGAGCAATTTCAATATTGATGAAGCAATTTCTGGCCAATTGGGTAACACTATCAACATGGCACAAAAAGCATTCATTAATGGCAACAATTCAAAGTGGGGAAAATCAACATGGCAAGCATCAAGTGAAAAAGCTAAAGGCTGGGGTAAAACTACAAGTCCTTGGGGAAAAAAGATAAATAATAATGATAATCAAGAACAACAAGCTGAAGTTGATTATAAAGATAAACAACAAGTTCATATAAAAGCTCCAGAAAATCATTTTGTATGGGATCCAATAGCTACAATGAAAACTAGAAACGATTTTTCAGATTCTAAATGGAATGGTAACAATGGTTCTGTTTCTGGTTCTGGTTGGGGAGCAAAGAAAACTATTTGGAGAAGTAGAAAAGATGATTCCACAGTGAATACTGCACAAGAAAAACAAGAAATGGAGGCTAAGGTAGATACAGACAGTCAACATGAAGAAGCTAAAGAGATGACAGATGAATCTAAACAAAATGAAAGTTCATCTTTGCCTGCTGCAAGTGAAGAAGAAGCAAACAAAGTAAACGGAGAATCGCAATCACAAGAACAAACTCAAAAGGAATCTCCTCCACTTGCTTCTAAAGCACCGAACTATTATTCAGCATTTCATTCTTTTAGCAAGCAAGCATCTTTAAAGTGGGGAACTGGAAGCAATAATTCATCCAATGCTTCTTCAGAAAGACCAACAACACTTAATTGGGAAACTCGAAGCAGTAATTCATCCACTGCTTCTTCAGAAAGACCAACAACACTTAATTGGGGAACTCGAAGTAATAATATATCAAATGCTAATTCAGAAAGATCAACACCTCTTAAGTGGGGAACAGGAAGCAGCAATTGGAGCAATAGCAACACTTCAAGTTTAAGTTATGAAAATAAAAACGATGTTAATACACAAGAAAAGCAAGTGGCAGAGGCTCAAAGAGATGTTGACAGTCAAATGTCACAAAATGAAGAAGCTAAAGAAGTGATAGATGAATCTAAGCAAAAAGAAAGTTCGTCTTTGCCCGCTGCAAGTGGAGAAGAAGCAAACAAATTAAACGGAGAATTACACTCACAAGAACAAACGCAAAAGGAAACTCCTCAACCTGTTTCTACAACACTGAAATGGGGAACAGCCAATAATAATTTATCCACTACTTCTGCAAACAAGCCGACGACTTCTAAATGGGGAACAGCCAATAATAATATTGAATCCACTGTTTCCACAGGCAAAACATTTGCTTCCAAATGGGGAGCATCAAATACTAATAGTTCATCCAATGCTTCAACCGGCAAGCCAGCAACTTCTAGATGGGGAACAGGAAGCAGTAATGCATCGGCTGTTTCTGCAGCACATAAGTGGGGAACATCCAACAATGATAATGAATCCACTGCTTATGCAAACAAGCCAGCCACTTCTGGATTGACAACAGGAAGCAGTAATTCATCTACTTTGACAAACAATGCAGAAACATCCAGCACAAGCAACACGAACAATGCTGAAGTTTCCAACACGAACAATGCAGAAACATCTAGCATGAGCAGCACGAACAATGCAGAAACATCTAGCATGAGCAGCACGAACAATGCTGAAGTTTCCAGCACGAACAATGCAGAAACATCTAGCATGAGCAGCACGAACAATGCTGAAGTTTCCAGCACGAACAAACTTATCTCATTTGGCTTAGTCAATCACAATATTCCAATCACATCTAACCAAAACGAGAATTCTTCATCTCCAGCTGCAGAACAGGCAGAATCCAGCCAGCCAAGTGGCACAAACAATTTCTTCGCACAGTTCTCACACAGCAATCCCAACTACAGCATGCAGAATGATGCATCTAAAAGCAACGAAAAAACAAGCCATTCAAACGGTCACGAAGCAGATGCAGCCGAAAGCGATGCAAATGCACAACAAGAAGAGAAGCAGCAAGGCGAGAACAGAGAATGCGTAGATGATCAGAAAGAAGCAGAAAACGAAGTGCAGCAAGAATCACCACAAAAAGAAGCATCAAAGAAGGGCACAAAAAGACGCAGAAGAAGAGTGAGAAAGCATCATAATGACGATGACGATGACTTTAACGAAGTATTCCTCAATTATATGCAGCAGGCGCTTGGACAAGGCAAGCTTGAATATCCTTCTCAGCAGCTTCCTCAGAATCAATTCAGTTTTCAGCTGCAGAACGTGTTTGATCCAAGCCAGTATTACTACCAGCAGCCAGGATTCGTTCAGGATCCAATGATGCAAGCGCAATGGATCCAGATGAACTACCTCCAGCAGCCTCAGATTGGCCTGCAAATGGTGCCGCAGCCAGATTTGACGAACATGCAGATGAATGTGTTATCAAATCAGCAACAGCCAAAGAGAAGGAAGAGAAAAACTCATAAATAAATATTAATATATGTATAAACTACAGTTTGGAATAAAAAGTGGTAATAAAAATTTTTGCCTAAAATTTTTATTACCACTTTTTAGATATCAATTTTTTTTATGTGTATATTAAGGTAATTCCAAAATAAATTATAACATTATATTCAACATTATTTGTAATATATTTATTGATAATAATAATTCAATTTTCCTTTGAATATGAAATTTTTTTCCGAATAGGAAAATGAAAGAATTGATTTCAGTTACTGGCAGATGCTCCTGTTTTGCGCCTGATGTACATAATAATAATCTTACCACTTTTTATTCCATTACCACTTTTAATTCCAAACTGTACATCTTTTTGCATTCAATTTTTTTTTTTATAAGTATTATCTTTTGTCATTATTGCAATAACCACCTTTATGGTTTTCCCATTGTGAATTCTTAGAAAAAGTTAAAATACTTGATGATTCTGAGCTTATTTCAAGTGGAAATATAAATGGAATAGTTTTTTTTATAAGAAAGCCCATATATTTTTTATACCAATAAAAGGAATACTTTTATTAATACTAGCTCTATCATTTATCAGACAAAAATGAACAAATTTATACTATTCTGATAAACTTAATTAAGTTTATCCGAATAGTGTTCCGTCACAAAAAAAAAAAGTAATTTTAAAGTTTTAATAAAAATAATCAGGTTTTTAAGTAATTTTTTTATACTCATTCCATTTTCTATTAAACCGTCGGGAAAAAAAATTGAATGAGATTTTCCAAAATTTTGTACTTTATTCATTAAAAAAAAATTGAATGAAAATTTTCAATAAAATCTACATTTAAATTTTATGATTAAGAAATCATTCAGCAGGATTAAAAAATCTAGTCCAAAATCAAAACTATGGCAATGACTTTAAATTTATTTTTGGAGAGCGCGAGATCAAAATGAAAAATCTCTTTGCAGAATTTATTTCCCCATATGTTTCGCAAATTCATCAATCAGATCCAACAATTACTTCTGTTCATTTTTCTAACACGAATTCTACCAATCAGTCCAAAATAAACTATTTATCTAAAATGAGTGAAGAAGTCTTCTCTCTTTTTGAATCAATCAGTAAAGGGAACTCAATTGAACTCGACAAAGAACAATGTTTTCAACTGAAGGTCATATCAATTTTTTTAAAAAACAAAGAAATGTTCACGAAACTTGACGAACTTTTTGAAGAAGAAAAAATAGAAAAATTTGAGAAGGAAATCATCGGCAAACTCGATTTTGATTCATTTCTTGAAACGTATTCAGATTCAGCAGAAATGTGGAATCAGAGTAAAACTATTGAAGATATTGCGTCAAATTTATATTCAATCGATGAAGGTCAAATAATTGACCTCCCAAGAACGGTTCTTTATTCAATTCTGACGAACCCCAAACTGACAATTGAAAGCGAAGACTGGCTCCTTGACCTGATTGACAAATTCATGAGCAAAGAAAAAGAAAAGTGCCAATTTTCAATGGATGACGGTTTGATTGACATTTATTTCTATGAAGAGGTCAATTTTGACTTTTTGAGTGAAGATAAATTGAAAGAATTCATTGAAAAAGTTGATCCGAATGAAATGACAGTCCCACTCTGGGAAAAAATCAGGAAGTGCTTTTACTTCAGCATGAAAGAGTCGCCGCGGAAATCGTCCAAGTCAAGCAAAAGAGAAGGAAACGGTTTCTATCGTCACACTCAACGATACGCTGAAAATATCGTCGTTGGCGGAAATGATGAATGCCGTCAGATTGGCGAAAACCCGACCAGTAAAAACGAAGATGGTGAAGCAGTCATCCGCCCTCCTCAGAATTTGCAGCTGGATCCGTCTTCGCTCCTGTCTTACTCAGCCTGCGGCAGCCACTCGGTTTCTGTCACTCGTTCTGGCTCTCTGATCGGAGTTGGCAACAACAGCGACGGCCGAATCAGCGGCTCGCTCGAGAAGAAAATCATCAGCCAGTTTTCAGAATTTTCGATGAATGACAGCAGCGGGCGGCCGCTGGTTCCGGTTTCTGCTGTCTGCACTTTTTTCGGCACTCTCTACATGTTCACAAAAAGTTGTGGCAGCGGGAGGCAGCTCGTCTACTGCGATAGTGAAATAAACAATGGCACCCCAGTTTTTCTTGACATCGGCAACCACGAACCAGTGTCACTTTTCGGCAGTCTTACACATGCAGCTGCGATCTGCACCGATGGTGAAGTCATCTTCATCAACCGTGACTCAGTCAGAAACTCGCCATCGTCGCGCATCGATGCTGTTTCTCTTCCTGGCGGCGAGAAGGCGACGATGGTTGCCTGCCTCGACGGTTCAATTTTTGCGCTGAGCTGGAGCGGGCGGGTCTTCGCGGCAGACGTCGAATCAGAAAGCAGCGTCCTCAAATTTTCAGAGGTTTCAGAACTGTCAGGCCAAAGATTCGTCTGGCTGTCTGGCTCGTACGGTCACTGCCTGGCAGTCAGCAGTGAAGGACGAGTCTTTGGGCGCGGATCAAACTATTTTGGCCAGCTCGGCTTTGAGAAAGGAAGAAGTGAAGTTCCCTCGTTCACTGAGATTTCGTCACTTTCTGGTCACGAAATCAGGGCAGCCTACGCCGGATATTCTCAATCACTTTTCGAGACGCGTGAAGGCAGAGTCCTCGCCTGTGGATCTAATAATTCTGGCCAACTCCTCCTCAGTGGTGACCCAAGCGACGAAGGCGTTTATTCGCCAACAGAGACGACGATCACAAGCGGTGCCACTTTCTGTGTTGCAGGTGACTGTTTGAGTGCTGTTTTCATCGGTAGAGATCCGCCGCCAAACACACCAAACACGCCAGTCCGCTATCAGCACTAAGCAACTAAAATTGAAATAAAATATTATACAAAAATTAAATTGATTATCTTATTAATTTCATTTTCTATTCAATGGTGCATTTTATACATTTCATTTTTGATATTTTTTATATAATTTAGGTGAGTTAACGGTCATTTTTGATTTGAGCAGCAATAATATATTAATTTGTATTTAGTCATTTTTATCTCCTAAATATTCAATATACAAAAGTTCCTCATATTTAAATTTGAAAAGAGAAAATTGTTGAGCAAATCTTTTTAACATCATTTTTAATTCACTTTTCCAGACGCTTGTAAATAAAATGAATAAAAAAAAAATATAAAGAATAAAATGATACTCTTATAAAAAATCTTTATTTTTCAAAAGGAATTAAAAATAATACAATATATCAAAGATGTTCAAAATTCTGTTGGATTTAAGTATTCTTCTTTAACATCACCATCATCATCATCATTATCATTATCATCGCTCTGTTCATCTTTAAATATCTTTGGCTGGATCAGCTGGCTCATTCTTACATCCTGTAAGATAAACTTGCTCTTTTCTTCAAGTTTTTGCTCTGCATCAGGTCTTCTTATGCAGAGGCTGTTGAACTGCAAAGTCTTAAATGACGAAAGCATTGATGAAGAAGCCTGACTTTCAGGCTGATCAACAGTGCTCATCAATGATTTGGAAGCATAAACTTCTTCATCATTTGCGTCGTTGTCAACGTTGTCAACATCGATCTCAACAGCATCACTGTTTGCATTATGTTTGTCCTCTTCTTCGTAAGGAAGAGGAAGGCCGACAATCTCAGTGATTGCTGCATGCTTTTCAATTTGGACGTTATCCAAATCGAACATTTCTTGAAGTTCAAGAGTTGCCTCGTCGATTATTTCATCGAGAGTTTTATCTTTCAATAAAGACAATGATGAATACATTCCGCAATTTGACATGTTATTCAACACAACTCTCTGTGCAATCTGTCGCCTTTTAGACAATGATTGAAGCCTGTTTTCAAAGTCAGTTTCATTGTTCAAAAGATTGTAAATGTCATCAGAAGGGAAGACGTAATCAATCATTGAACTTGACTTCGAAACAGAGTCAAGGAAGTCTTCAATGATATCAATGTTTGTAATGGCGTTGTTGTCGATGTTGATGAGCTTCAGAGTGTCGCTTTGTTGGATGATTTCATTGATCATTCTGATGCATTCATCGCCAATCAAGTTTCCACTGATGTCGAGCTCCTCAAGGGAGCTGTTTGTGTAGAGACTTTTAATGAATGGAATAGCTTCATTTTCAAGTGAATAACCGCCAAAGAATTGACCTGTTTTACAATTGCCTGAAATGTTAAGTGAACTGATGTTTGAGTTCGCTAGAATGGACGATAGGGCAATTCCAATACCTGTCATTTTCTTGGTGAAATTAACCGCCAAAGACAACTTTTTCAGACGATGAAATTCAGGCAAATCTTTGAATATGCTATCGTTCAATGAAAGACCATTTTGATTCAATGAAAGTTCAACAATTTTTTCTTGATGCTCAACTAACGTATTTTTTATCAATTCATAACGGTTTCCGTGAAGACTGAGTCTGTTGAGGCCAAGAACGAGGCTGCTTTCTTCAACTGACGTGTTTGACAGGAGAGAGGAAAGAAGGACTGCAAGCTGGTGATCTTTGATGCTGCTGCCTGAGATGTCGAGCTCTCTAAGATATGTCGTTGAATTCAAAAAGTTCGAGAAAATTCTGACAGATTCGTCATCAAACGAACTGTCAACAATTTTCAAGATTTTCAGTGGGATGTTGCGGTCATTCAAGGACTGGATGATGATGCCTGGATTCTTGACTGGTCCAATTTCAAGGTGTTGCAAAACGCAGTCAATTGAATTGTCCTCAATTTGACCTTCAAAATTGCTGACTTTTTGAGAGCTGCCATTGTTTTGTTTGTTCCTTCGAATCAAGTGGGCCTTTGGGTCGTCATTATCGTTCTCAATATCATTGAATTCGTTTTCATCGCCATTTTCTGAATGCTCAGAATTTTCTGAGCCATCCACTTTTTGACTAGATGCCGATGAAATTAAATTTAAAAAGTAACAAAGTTGCTCACAATTTGATTGATTGAAACCGTTGTTAATGAGTGCCAGCTGCTTGATGGTATGGTTGTTAACGTTCTCCGTAAGTGAAGTCAATAAAGTGGTCACATCACCATTTGACATTTTACAATTGTTGAGACGAAGGGTAATTAATTGGCCTTGGTATCGTCCTAGGCTATCGGCGAAATAACAGATGTCACTCAATTGGTTGTCTGAAAAGTCCCAGTAAACAACGCCTTGGTTGCCTGATTGATTCATTGCATTAGAAATCATCATTCCACCTTTTTGAGAGCGAGTTTTAATTAGTCTCACAATTCGTAATGAAGGATTCATTAAAATTATCGGAGCTGATGCTGATATTATGTCATCTCGCGTAATATCTGATATATTTATGCCAAATATGTATGGATCAAACATTAATGACGATGTGATAGGCCGAATGTCGGTGGATTGGCCTAGACCGCATTCCATTAGATGAATTGGAAGTTGAGTGAAATCAAAAATACAACTGCCTGTGCTTATTAAATTGTGGAAATATCGTGGGATATCATGATAATAAGTAACATTGAAGTATGAACAACTGGAATTATATGTAAATTGAAATTGTTGGGATGGCGATAATGGAGGATTGAATTTAGGGAATTTTGATGGATCTTCTACTTTAAATGAAAATCGAAGAGATGGAGGCATCATTGGATTTGATAAAATAAAATTTCGAACAACATTGCGAGCAAATCGAAGAGAAGCAGGAGAGTCAATGCGATAAGTACCTTTAATTGTTTTAATTACCGTTAATTCATCACTTTTTGATTGCATTTCTGTGATATCATTAACATGAAAAACGACCAGAAGCTTGTAAGATCTTCCAAAAAATCCATGATGACAAATTGTAATCATATGTTCTGAGAGAGCAACAGCTGCATTTTTATATTCTTTTTTCGAATTTGATTTTAATTCGGAATAAATAACATTGGCTCTGAATGCTAAATGTATTTTAGCTTGATTGTATGGAACAAGACGCTCAACTTGATTTTGTTCATTATGCTGTAAATGATAATCAAATTTATAGTTTCTTGATAAGTTCATTATTTACGATGATGTAAAATTGAGGAAAGAAGATTTTTATTGAATAAATAATTCAATTAATTATTATAACTTTTTCTTAGTATCATATCATACAGTTGAACCCAATATAAAATCATTGAAATTATAAAGAGAAATAACTATACTTCTTATTTTTGGACAATTGTTCAAAATAAAATAATTAATTTCATAGCATTATCAAAAATTATCAAAAAGTTTAAAGAAATTGAATTAGAGTTCATGATGATGATAGTATGAAATTTGATAATATATTGAAAAACAACTATAGAATTCAGCAATATAAATTTATTTATAAATATAAATTATTATACAAATTATTTAATTCTGATTTAAATTTATTTTTACAAAAAAAAAAAAAAAAAACAGATCAGTTTTGTATTCATAATATTTTTTATTATTCCGTTTTAGTCAGAACGCTGGTGACGATCAGATATTTGAACAAGTCTATTAACACCAAGAAGTTTCTTAATTTCTTTTTCATATTTCTTTTGAATTTGGTATGATACCAATTTCAAAGAAGGAGTCATCAAACCATTTTGTGGTGTAAATTCGTCTGTGGTTAAAAATACATTACAAATTCTTTCATATCCGTTAAATTTCATTTCAATAGCTTTTTCTTCTAATAATTGAAGCATTTCATCAGGAGTCACCTTATCGTAACCTGATTGATTAACATCTAATACAACGATTGCAACAAGGAAACGACTTGTCATTGCTGCATGTACATATATTTGATTAATATATTTAACTTCAACATAACTCTTATTCAGCTTGGCAAGAGAAATATATTCGCCTTGGGAAAGCTTAACGAGTTCTTTTGCACGACCAATGATTTGCAATTGGCCAGTCTTGTTTACTTTGAATATATCACCAGTCTTGAACCAGCCATCTTCATCAAAGGCTTCTTTTGTTCTTTCTTCATCTTTATAATATCCATGAAAGATTGATGCTCCTTTAACATAAAGTTCTCCTTCCAAGTTTTTGGCATAATATCCCATATCTGGAAGATCTTTCATTTTGGCTTGAACACAATTAATAAGAGTACCAACGTTTCCATCTTTTGTATCTGTGCATTTTTGAACCGAAACACCAGCTGCTGTTTCTGTTAATCCGTATCCTTGAACGAAATAAACATTCAAAGCAATTCTTAAGAAATGTTGAATTTCAACTGATAAAGCTGAACCTCCACAAATGAACAATTTAAGGTTTCCTCCGACAGCTTGTGTGTTGATTGCATCAAAAACATTATCAAGAAGAGGAACATGTTGGATTCCAAAATGATTTGTTAAGAAAGATTTGATCGAGAAAGCTGTATTAAATGCAAGTCTAGTTAAGAAAGGTTTCTTTGCAATTTTCTTTTGCATTCCATCGTAAATACGTTCAAATACACGAGCTACTGAAACAAAAAGTGAAGGATGAAGAATTCCTACTTCTTCAATCAGTCGTGAAACTGAACCTGAATAAAATGCAATTTTCGCCTTTGAATGAATAGCGACAAAGTGAAGAACTTCTTCATAACTATGAGCTAATGGAAGGAAAGACAAAAGTGTATCACTTTCATTAAATGGATACACTTTTATGTATGAAGAAGCAGCTCCAATAAAGTTTCCGTGCGTGATGATGCATCCTTTTGGAGGACCAGTTGTTCCGCTTGTGTACATGATTGCTGCTGGCGTGTTGTAAGTAGGAGGTATGTGTGGATATCTATCTTTGATCTTGATAACGTCATCCCATCTTGTTATTGTACAATCTAATCCTTTTAAGAGATCACTGAAATCTGATTCTACGTATGGGTGCTCTTCATTGTCGAATACAACTATTTGTTTGACTAATTCGTTTCGAAGTTTGAGTAATTCTTTGAGTTTGGTTGAAACAACAAATACAATTTTAATATTAGCATGGTTAATGATATATGAAATGTTTTCCAATCCGAAAGTATCATAAATTGGAACAGGGATGTAACCATATGCAAAGCATGCATGTTGGGTTGCAACCCATTCAATCTTATTATATGATAAGATACCAATGTGGTCATTATGTTCATAACCACTCTGAATAAGAAATGAACCAATTGAATCTCTTAATTCTCTGAATTGAGTTCGATTTATGAATTCAAATCTGTTTTGCCATCTTCCATCTTCATAAACACGTTTGCCATATATGTCATAGTTTGGATATTTCTTATAGGAATTCTCAAATAAATGATACATTGTGATTCCTTCTGGAAAATCGTCATAAAGACCGTCTTTTAATGTCTGTGAAGTTTTTTTATAATTGGCGGAGTAAATGATTGGAGACTCGCCGGGCTTTTCAGGTTGGTTGTTTAATATTGTTACAGATTGATCTGATCCCATATTAAAACTAAATGATCTAATGGATAATGAAAATAAAAATGAAGTGTTTGGACTTTTTATTCAATTGATGGTAAAAAATTGCATTGATTTATAAAAAAATCAATTATCTTCATAATTAAGTGATTATTTGATTTATTTTCATCTTTTATATATATTTTATTATATAAATATATGATTTTTTCTATTTATTTAACATTTTTCCTTTATATTTTCAAAATATAATCGAAATTAATTCTTTTTAAAGTAAAAAAATATTTCTCTCAATTTGTACAATTGAATTCAAATTACTATCATCTATAATAAAGAACATATTTCCCCAATAAAATGAAAAAATGTATCAATTATGGTGCAAATCTTTATATGGCTAGATAAATATAATACATTCAAATTATAAAATAAATTGAGGGCCAAAGTCTTCTTCTTTGAAATTTTCTGATAAAATAGCTTATGGAGTTTTTAATATCAACGAATTCGAATAATGTAAAAACTGTAATATATATGTTATATTCGATCATTTTTTGGAGGAAATTAGTTCCGTTTGAAGTACAGTAATTCCAAAAATCTCAGATATATTCAATTAATCTCAGACATTTTTGAGAAAACTTTTAATTATTTGAAAGAATTTATTCAATCTATAGAATTATTTTAAGAGTATATTTGTTCAATGATTTGAATAGGCAATGATATTTGACCTTTTTATTCTTCATTGAAAAAGTAGGAATTTTGAAAGTTTTTTGAAAAAAATTGAAAGTCTTTCAGTGAGTTTTCTCAAAAATGTCTGAGAATTTTTCTTTATGTCTGAGATTATTTGAATTACGGTATTTATTTGGAAACCGTTTATTATTTTTATTTCATCGTTCAGAATTATTATTGATAAAAAAGTAAAAAAAAAAGCATTGTTATTGATAAATAATTCAAAAACCTAAGAAAATGTAAAACGATGATAATCTAAAAATATGAATAATTTTCAAAAATAAAAATGCAAATTTTCATGCTATGATTATCGAAATACTTCTATATATTCATTTTGAGCCATCGTTATCTCTTAAAATTGCCTTAATATAAAGATGATCGTTATCTCTTCATATTATTGAAAGGTCAATTAATTTGTCCTTTTTTGCCATTTATTATCTTTTTTTGATATGATGTACTTTGTCAGCGGAATTGTTTATAATATTACCAATATATATTGTTTACATTTTATTTTTACCTAACTGTTCAATTTCCTTTTTAGAAAAAAAAAAAAAAAAAAAAAAAAAAAAAAAAATTAAATTTTCAAGATTGATTTTGAGAATAAAGGAAAAACATTTCCTTCAATGAGTTAGATTATTTTGTATTCTTTTTTCATAATTTTCATAATGAAATTGTTTAAACAAAGAAACAAAATTGAAGATTACAAACTCATCTATTTCTTGCTTGATTGTTTAGAAGATTCATAATCTGTAAATTCTTTTCATAATCTGTAAATTCTTGTTTTTCAATAAGACTTTGTTTGTTTAATTTTTTTAATACCATTCTTTTTCTTTCTGTTAGCTTCATTTGAATCATGCCTGAACAAGTAATGCATGCTTTGTTCCTAACACTTGTTTGCTTGTTCTGTTTGATTTTATGTGACTGATGAATTATTTTCTTCAAAATATTTTTATGATTCACATCACTTTCTTTATTTTCATTTTATTTTGATTCGTTTGAATTTTGTTTTCAATCAAAATTTTGAGATTAATTCTGATAAAAAGTTTAAATGTGCAATTCAAGATCAAGAAGAATTATCATGTTTTTCTAATGTGTATTTGATATATCTTTGTGTTTATTCAGTCGTTAACAAAGTTCTCCAAGATTTAAAATATCTGCTTTATTTGAATGCTTCATATCATTTTTTTTGGATCAACAAAACTCACTCATTATTTTTTATTATCAACTAGAGCTTTATCTGTAATTAGCAAATACATATAAAATAAAAATCACTCTTTTATTCTAAAATATATTATGATTAGCTTAATGATACAGTGTACATTTTATTTATAAAATTTTAAAATTTCACTCATTTTTGGTTGTATCGTTATAAATCTGAGTGATGAATATCGAAATAGATCTTCGTTGATCGATTTCAATTCAGAATTCTCTGCAATCTCAATTATCTGAAGTTTCCTGCAAGAATAGAAGACGTCAAATCCGATTTTCGTAACTTTTTGAGGAACAAAAAAGCTTTCGATTGAAGAAGCATAGAAAGCT
The DNA here is from genome assembly GCA_039105265.1 of Tritrichomonas musculus. NCBI lineage: Eukaryota > Parabasalia > Tritrichomonadida > Tritrichomonadidae > Tritrichomonas > Tritrichomonas musculus. The sequence continues at coordinate 126,352 of JAPFFF010000013.1, forward strand.
TCTCTGCCAATTGACTGCAGCTCTGAATCATCATCGAGAATGACTCTTTTAAGCTCACTGAAGCCATAAAACGCGCACTCATCGATTTTCTTTATGTAAGATGGAATTTTGACAGCCGAAATTTGCGGAAGAGCGCAAACAAGAACATCAGTGATGTCACTTTTTTTGGGATCAGATTTCCCACAAATAATTGAATTATTTAAGCAAGTGAAATTTTTATTATCATCCATTATTTTTATTGATTTTAAATTTTCTGAACTACAACACCAGCATTCTTTCAATACTGACAATTTAGATGGAATTGTAAAGCTTTCAAAAGCACAATTTTGAAATGCGTATTTTTCAATTGTTTTCAAATTTGAATCGGCATCAAATTGAACTTTTTCAAGACAAACACAGAATGAAAATGCATATTCACATATCTGTGCCAATTTGGAAGGAAGTGTGATGCTTCTTATCATTGAGAATGAAAAGGCGGATTTTTGAATCAATTCCAATTTTGAATCCTTCTCAAATTCCACTTTTTGAAGCTTTCTGCAAAGTTGAAAAGCATTCTCGCCAATGTAAGTCACGTTCTTAGGAATAGCAATGCTTTCTAATGCTGTATCATTAAACACAGATTTATTGATTGACTGAAGTTTTGAATTTTTTTCAAATAAAACGGTTTTTAACTTTTTGCATGAATTGAAAGATGACTCTTCAATTATTGCTACATTTGAGGGAATAAATAGTCGTTCAATCGAACTGGATGAAAATGAAGATTCTTCAATACACCTCAATTTAATTGATCTTGAAAGGTCAATTTGTGTCAGTTTATCACAATATGAAAATGATTTTTTGCCAATTGACGTCACATTTGACGGAATTGAAATTTCAGTGACTGATGAATACGAAAACGCATTTTTATTAATTGTGCGTAATTCAGACTCATCTGAGAATTCAACAACTTGCAAGTTCTTGCATTGGTAAAATGAATTCTCGCTTATTTGAGTGACTTTTTTTGGAATGAAAACTTTTTCAATGGAAGACTGTGAAAAAGCTTCTTTTTCAATAAAAACTAATTCTGAATCAACTTGAAAATCAACTTTTTTAAGTTGTTTACAAGAATTAAAAGCAGATTCACCGATTTTTTTGGCATTTTTAGGAATAGAAATGCTCTGAATTGATGACATGTGAAATGAAAATTTTTCAATATTTGTCAACTGCGAATTTTCAGCGAATTCAACAGTTTTAAGTTGCTTACATCCTTCAAAAGAATAAGGTGCAATTACCTTAATAAATGACGGAATTTGACAACTGTCAATATCACGACTGGCAAAAACAAGAACATCGAAAAATTCGTTATTTTTGTCAGATTTTCCAACGATCAATTTCCCATCGAAAAACGATACGTTTTGAATTTCATTTTCAATTATTTGAATATTTGTGAGGTTCATAACATCAGAGCACCAAAAGTCTTCAAATTCACAAATACCGGACGGAATTGACAGACTTTCAATTGACGAGTTCGAGAAAACAAATTTTTTAATTTTTTTTATTTCAGAATTTTGGGCGAATTTGACACTTTTCAAATTCTTACAGCAAGCAAAACAACTCTCGCCAACATGAGTCACATGTGAAGGAATACAAATGCTTTCAAGTGATGAATTGTAAAAAGCTTTCTCACCAATCGATCGGAGTTCTGAATCAGTTGGAAATTGAATTGATTTTATTTGAGTTGAATTTTGAAACAATTTTTCTTTTATGCTCACAATTGTGAACTTTTTGGACTGATGTTCAATTGAATGAGGGATGAAAATGTCACCTTTGGCATCAATGCTTTCATTCACAATCGCGGTAAAATCTTCATAATCCAAAAGAAACGAAAAATCATTGAAAACAATTTTTTTACTTGTCAGTGAAATGACTTGTTCTAAATTTCCTTGTACACATGATCGATGCAAATCGATTTTGATCTGCACAAACTCATAAAAACTGTCAATTCCGTTATAAATGAGGAGTCTTTGAAGGATTTTTTGATATTTTTCTTTTTTGGTGATTAGATGGTTGTGATTGGCGTCAAGTTTATGCTTTAAGCTTTCTTTTCTGGATAATAATGTGGAAATTTTGAGTTTATTGGTGAAATTCTTGTAAAGTTTGATTAATGCCTTCATTAAATCGAATTCCTCACTTATTTGTTCATATTCGGTAATTGTACTTGGATTAAAATTTGGAATCTCTCTGTTTATCCAATATTTGATAAATGATTCTAAAACATTTACACTAACATCGGATTGAACTATATATTGTTGATTAATTATTATTTTGTTGTAAATATCTTCTTTAATGTCACTTAAATGATAAATTTCTGTTGGGATTTGGTATACTTTGGATTTAAAAATTAGATTAAAAGTAGCTTGACTACTCATTCACCTATTAAATTAAATTGAGACTAAATTTTTTGTGTATTTGACGATCATATTTTTCTCAAAAAGTGAAAATGTCTTGAAACATTGATTTTATATTGATTATTAGTTAATAAAATAAAAAATAAATATATAATCTGGTTAGTTTCAAGAATGAATTATATCTTTATAAAATATAAAATCTATCTAATATTTAAAATTTGATTTGAAAAATCTCAAACAGATATTTATTCCTTTGATGATACTACAACAATTAAGCTAAATCTATTTTGGGATTAAGTTTTCATGCTCCTGATTACAAAGATATTGTTTATACATTCTCATAAGTTATCAAAACATAAAGAGATGAGCTTATATATCAATTCCATTTCTATATTTATGACTCAAAAATTATTATTTTTGATAATAAGCATCAAAATTTAAACTTTTTTTGGACTTGATAATTAAGATATCAAATAATATTTTATAACCTTCAAAAATTGAGAGTTGCTAAGTAAAATTGTGTTGGAAAATTTTAAATTGTTGAGTGTGTTAACTTTTTTGCATTGAATTCTATCTGAAACCATATTTGATTTATGAAGTTATAAATATGATAAAGTATTTACATTATTTTTGAATGAAAAGCGTGTAGCATCCCTAATGCTAATTGCGAAAACCTTAATGCTTTTCATTATATGAATATATTCATAAAATTTAGAGGAAAATTTTACAATCATTGAATTTGATACCAACCATTCAATTTAAAAAATTATAAAATCCAATCCATATCGAATTATTTATAAAATTTAATGATTTTATTATTATTAAAAAAAGTAGTATTATGCATTTAATTGTTTTGTATTGATAATTAATTTTAATTATTCAAGAAAAAATAAATACAAAAATTAAAAAAAAAACGAATCCTTTTTTAATTTAATTTTCAAATAGTCTCTGAAATCAAAATTTTAATTCAATATAAACCAAATATTATACAGTTTACATTTATCCCATTCATGAATTTAAATATTCAAATCGACTCTTTAAGCTTCTTAAACAAACTCGTTCAGCCAAGTGATACTATTCGTATAATTATAACCACATTTCCAGAGGATGAAACTCAAGCAATTAGTATTGAATCCAAAAAAATTAAAGAAACTCAACCAGTTTTCACATTTGGTATCAGTCATTTAACTAAAAAAATAATTGCTGTTTTCAGGAAGAAAAATAATTTTAAAAAAGATTATATCTTTGCTTCTACAATTATTAGATCTGATCAATTTCCAAATAAAATTAACGACAAATACGATTCGGAAGTGAAAGTTATTTCTCTTTATGAGCCTTTTCCATCAGATTCCAGTCATAATCACTCATTACTTGAAAATAGAGGAGTTATAGGGAGAATGGAAGTTCGATTTGCTCTATCAGGAGTATCTCGAAGTGCTTGTAGCATTAATAAGCTATAAAATATAAAAAAAAGATGATTCAGCTTCATTATTTTAGTATGTTATAGTTAATGAAAACAGAAAAAGTAATTATTTACTTTTAATGTAAATGAATTACCTATAAAAGACGGAAGCAAGAGTTCTTAGCATATAATATCCGAGGTGATTACTTGAAAAAAGTATTAAAATGTAAACGTTTCATTGCTTTTATTACAGCATATAAAATGAAAGCATTATATTTATTTTTTGTAGATTTAATGGAGATCAATTCTATTAATTTTTTATAAAAAGTTTTTTCTGCAAAATTGTTTGATTTTATACTATTTAAATCATTTAAATAGTATTCCACTTGTTAAAAGGCTGTTATAAATTTAATATAAAAATGTAAAAATGATGATGATGGATTAAAATTTAAATTATTTTAGAATAATTTGTGAACATATTAAATCTGAAATAATAAGCATTAAAAAATCATTTTCACTTTGGATATAACGCCTTTTAATTTATAAAAACAGATTCTCAAAATTCAGAAGATTCTCAATTTTGTTAGTTTTACAATTGTAAAAAATAAAAAATAATAAAAAGAAAATAAAAATAACTAAAATTAAATCATTTTTAATGATTTAAATAAGGATAAGCAAATAAAATGCTTATCAAATGCTGTTTGCATCAGTATTCAAATTCTCATTTTCAACTTGATCATCAGAGAATGAATGCCTCCTTTTTTTAACAATAATATCAAGAGTAACAGCAACTAAAATAATTAAAGCAACTCCTGCAACAGGAACTGCCAATGAAGAGAACAATTTCATTGCTAATTTGTAGACATTATTGAAGATTGGGTTCTTCAAGTCAACCTTAGCGAAATTGCGATTCAAAGCGCGACTAGCGTCGCAAGGTGAAATATTGTCTACAAATTGGCCAATCAATATGGTGAGCGTCCTTGTCAATTAGGCCACTGAAATGGCAATTGCTGATGAGCAACTTATGATCATTGTTTCCGTGTGAATAAAAGATAGAACTCTTTGAGTCTTTGCTGATTTCGAATTTGCAGTAAGAAATCACAAAAGTGGCCAGTTCTTTATTGAGTGTCTTTGCAGACAAAGAGAAGTCATCGGTGACCTTTACCAAATATAATGAAGTTCAAGTGTAAGTACTCCAAGAGTAACATATCTTTCCCCATATATCCAGTTATTTCTCTTCTCTTGATTTCAAGGATAAGCTCTATTTCTACCAAATAATAAAAATTGTATAATTGATATAGCCATTTTCTTGGCAATAAATGATAACATTTTTCTCATCATGCAAAATAAGATTTTTTTTAATTTACTTATATGGAACAGCCACTAAAGGTTTTAAATATTTCTTTAATAGTTCCCATAAATTAAAAAATCTTTCAAAAAGTTTTAGACCATTCAAAGAATAGGCTAAATATCATTATTTAAACTGTTTGGTGGGTTAGTTGCATTAGCTTATATTGCTTTTTTATCAAGTAATGAAAGAGAAAATTGAGAGAATAAGATCCTTCCAATCTTGAAGTGTAGCAGAAGTGTCTAAATCTGATCTAACTCCGTTTACATAAACAGTAGGCGTTTTTTCTAAGCCACGAATCAAAGAGTACCATCTGTATAACGCTTTGATCATCGTAATTTAATTCAAACGTACTTTTGTCAATTCCAGTTTTTGATACAGCGTATTGTTCTGCCAGCTCTTTCACTTTTGCTTCGCTTGATTGCTTTAATATGGCTGGGTAAAATTGAATTTGCTCAAATTTTCCTAACAACCCATCAATCATCGTCTTTACATATTCTTCGGATTCTTTAAAACAAGCGAATATTGATCTTGTAAGAAGATATGACCATGTGTCAGTAAGAATATCGAAGAAATGATAAACAACTTTAACCTATGTTGGATATTCAGCTCAAATTTTTTGAATTGTACTATATTGTGATGCACATGCAGGACAAGTTATATCTATAAAAATCTCAGGGTTGATTGGAGCATAACTTGGTCCATATTTGATTCCTGATGGTCTACTTGGAATAGGGATCAAATTTGTACAAAGTGTAGCAAATATTATAAGCATTTAACAATATCTAAAAATTTTTAAAATTCACTTTTTAAAAGATTTTAATATAGAAAAAATTGTGTATTTTGCTTTAAAAAGTTGGATAATTTATTCAATTTTTCTTTTGTTATATAAATATCAATTTCTTAAAAAATAAAATTTAAATGCATTCAATTATAAATTTTATATAAATACTATTTTATAAATTTGTTATTTTTATAAAAATTATATTTTAAAATTTGAACCGAACAGAAAAAAGAAGCATCTGAGTCTCGAGCAAAAAAGAATTGATTTCAAAGATAGATTGCTCTATATTTGCATCTAATAATAAATTATTTTGATTGATATATGAAATGTATTCATCAATTGAGTCATTTCTAATCAAATTACAGATGAAATCATCATTTTCTCTAAGCTTTCTCTTCTCATCAAAATCTTCTGTTAATTCAACATTCAATATATTATTTGTAATGAAATCTTTGATTTCTGGATAAAAATAATGTGGATATTACTTATTAAAATATATTTTTGCCATCATGAAAGATACAACTGATTCGTATACAGTCAAAATTTTTATTTGAATTAAATATAAAAGAATTCTTTGATTGTTTTGAAAAGTTACAAGATTTCAAAATTGGGTAATTTCGTTTTGATTGACTCTTCACATCATTTTTATATTATTTCTATTTTGCTGAAAATATTGGGAGTTCAATGGTGTTGATTTGACATTACTAGTAAAAAACGAAGAAATAACTTAAAATATGATTGGTTTTCAAAGGTTTTATGCTCATCAAAAAATTGAATTAAATTTTTTGATAGTTTTCCTTGATTTTTCATCATATGATGATATGTATGCTGTAAAAAAAATTACGAGGGCTTTTAATTTTGCGAATGAAATGCTGGGAATTCTTTTTTTTTGAAAAAATGTCAGATAAGAAAAAAATTTGCCTACGAGCGGAGTCGGACCGCCGACCTTTCGCTTACAAGGCGAACGCAATAACCACTATGCTACGCAGGCTTTGTTAAACAAAATTTTTATAATAATATTTTTTAGTTTATAACAAAGCAAAAATCATATAGATCAAGAAATCGATTTTGAGATGATTTTAATATTTGTTTCAGATCTTTTAAATTGGAACTGAATCTACTTGACCTAGACCTTCAGTTTAAAAATTATTTCCCAAAAGCGGTTTTCTGATTAATAAAAAACAAATTCAATTTATGAATGCATTCCATATACTTTTACTCTCTCCAAATACAAAAATAGAACATCAGATAAAGAAATTTTGAAAGAAATTGACTATATTAACTATTTGAATTAAGATGACTCAAATTTAAACGATACATATGATGGTGAATTTGAAAATCTAATCTCTTTAAGCATGCTATTTTTAATGAAAACTTGAAAAAATCTTAATTATTCCCAAATTGAATTGAAGCACAAAAAACAATGAAAGTCCATCAAGTTTTTTTGGTATTGATAAATATACCACATTCATCATTATAAGTGCTTTTTCAAGTCAGGTGTTAACAATCTCAGCGAATTTTGAATTGACAAATTCAATTCCATCTAGGCTTGCTAAGTTTTGATTTTCTATATCGATAAATGATCCATTTTTCATTTATTTTCTTCAAGATATCTGATCTAGGCTTGTTAAGTTTCGATTTTCGAAAACAATAATTGATCCAAAGCCCTAATTCCTGTTGAAGCCAAACCAGTTCCAAAGCCCTCAAAAATTACAAAGACTGATATATCAGAATCACAATTATTTATGATTACGCATAATCGTCTCGAAGTACCTACAGATACAAAACCAACAAGCATTAAAAAGATGTTTCATACAACTGATGAAACAGCAGAAGCTGTTTCTTTATTTAACAATTCAATTCTTAACTTGTCTAAAATGAAGAACAAAACAGAAGTTTATGACGAGAGGCAGGAAACAGAAGATCCTTTGGAAAGATTCAGAGATAGAAATTTTTTTTTTTTTTTTAGAATTCTATCGGTTCTCCTCTGTTTAGTTCTGGGATTTACATAAAAAGAGATTATTTACAGGAGAAATGAAAAATATTTAATTCATTGATTATTCCCGCTTGAAAAAAAGTAAAGTTATTTCATATAATTTTCAGAATCATTTTTCCCTGAATTAAACAAAAAAATTGATGCAATTTTTTAAATCACATGTTTTTGTAACTTTAATGATATTCTTTTTTGGGCCTATGGAGATGTTGATATAGTGAAAGTTTTACTTTCACATAATAAAATTGATCCAAATTTATATGAAACTTATTATGATACTGCAGATAATGCAAACTACATCAGCAAAAAAGTTTCATTATATGATGCAATAAGCAATGAAAAAATTGAAAAAATTAAATTACTTTTGGGACATCCCAAAATTAATGTTAATATTTGTACAAAAAGAATAATTGAAAATGATTCTGAAAATGAGGAAGAAGAAGAAAATAATTCTATTAAGAAAGTATATAATGAAACTCCTTTGTGTTATAATAAAGGATATAATTAAAAGTTTATACGAGCTACTTTTTGAGACCGAATTTTTTCTCTCAAAAAGTCGTTAATTGTAAGAAATTTACGATTTTATGGAAGCTACTTTTTGAGACGAAGTCTCAAAAAGTAGCTGAGATAAAATCAAATTCATTGGCCTACTTTTTGAGACAATCAATTCAATATTTAAATACCTATTTTAATATTTTAATAAAGTTTTATTAATTTTTCAATGCATCTCAAAAAGTAGGCGCCATGAATTTTTTTTTTTTTTTTTTTTTTTTTTGAAAATTACCGGTGTCAAAAAAAAACTAGTAAAAAATTAACCGAAAATTCATCTTGATTTGGTTTCATATATTTAGTGATACTTTTTGGCGTAAAGTATATGTTGAGATATTGAAAAGAAACTACACTCTTAAAAATAATTTTTATTATTATTATTATATATATATAAAAGCTTTGGTTTATTAAGTCTAGGAAAATTAGTCTCTCTTTAATAATGAATAGTAAATGCTTTATTCATAAATGAATTTATGATTCATTCATTCTGAATATTTTTGTGTTTTGTGAGAAAATCAACAATTTCCATGAGATCTTTTTTTTTGGCATGGTCAATTGCAGCTTTAAAAATATTCTAAATTCAAAAATATCATAAATTGTTATACAAGCTCTAACTTCATGTTATTATTCAATTTGAATATTATGAACGTTTTCACTTTAAAATGTCTTTGATATCGATATCAATGCCATTTTGTGAGATTAATAATTTGACCATATCCGTATAACCATTTATTACAGCGACGATCAATGCTGTCCAATTTAAATATTATATCAAAATGCCATAAATGTTTGATCCTATTAATTTTATGAACAAAAAGTAAGATTTAAATATCATTAATTTTTTTGCATTCAAATGTTTTTTTGGTTGATATCAATACCTTTATATGATAATAATAACTGAACTGATTTTATATGATTTTTATCTACAGCATGCATAAGTGCTGTACTATTAAAAATATTATGATAAATTCCATAAATGATTGCGAAATTGAAATCCAATTAAATAAAATAATTATTGAATATTATTAATAATATTATTTACATTCAAATATCTCTTATATTAACATCTATATCATTATGTGACAATAATAACTGAATCAATTTTGTATTACCATCTGTTGCTGCAATCATTAATGCTGTCCAATTTAAATCATCAACTAAAATACCATAAAATATTGGATGTTTAAATTGAATTTAAAAATACCCGATTTGAATATTATAAAAGTTTTATGCATTCAAATGCACTTGGCATTTATATTAGTATCATCATATTCCAATAATAATTGAACAGTTTCTATAACACTTTCCCTTATAGCATGCATTAATAATGTATAATTAAACGCTGAAATTAAATTCCATATAATAATGCATATTTCAATATCATGAAAAAAAACTGGTTTCGAATATTATAAATGATTTTAAGTTTTTAAAATGTCTCTAATACTTATATCAATGCCTTTAAAGGTTAGTAGATATCGAACCAATTCTACAAGGCCATGATCTGCAGCAACCATTATAGCTGTTAGATTAAATAATCAAATTAAATTCCATGAATAATAAAAGTTTTCAATTGAATTAAATTAAGATTTAAATTTTATGAAATGTTTTTTCATTTAAATGTTTTGGATGTTGATATCAATACTTTTATGTGTTAATAATAATTTAGACATTTTAATATTATAATTGTATGCAGCCAAAATTAATGCTGTATCATTAAATGCTTCATTTAAATTCCATAAAAAAGATTGCGAAATTTCATTTAAAAAAAATGAGATTTTAATATTATGAACACTTTTATATTAAAATGTTTTGGATGTTTACATCAGTACCATCCTGTGATAATAATAATTGAACAATTTCATCATTTTTATTTATAACAGCACGATGTAATGATGTAAAATTAATCTTTCAAGTAAAATTCCAAAAATTTTAAAAAGTGTCAAAATCCAATACAAAAGTTGGATATGAATGTAATGAATATTTTTTGAATTTAAATGTTTTGGATGTTGATATCAATATTTTCATATGACAATAATAATTGAACAATTTTAATATTTCCATTTTCAGAAGCATACATCAAAGCAGTATAATTAAATAATAGAGTTGGATTCCATAAATAATTGAATTTTGATAAAAAAAAATTATATCATAAATTTATATGCATTCAAACGCTTTTGCAATTGATATCAATTCTTTTATCTGCCAATAATAATTTAACTATTTCAGTTTTATCTTGTTTGACGGCATATATTAAAGCAGTATTCTTAAATTTATGAATGAAATCCCAAAAATAATTCATTTTTCAATTTCACGATTAAAAAGTTAGACTTGAATAGAATGAATTTATTTGGCATTGTAATGTCTTTAATATTTATATCAATACCATCATGTGATAATAATTCTTGAACAACATCTTTAAAACCATTAAATGCGGCTAAATGAAGGACTGTAATATTAAATATTAAATATAAATTCCATAAATATTTTTTTTATTAAAAAAACTAAATTAAAAAAAAAAAAAGTTAGGAAAAAATTTCATAATAATTTTTATATTCAAATATTTTGAATGCTGGTATCAGTGTCTTTATAAGATAATAGCAAACGAACTATTTCTAAGTGATAATTATCCGAAGCAGTCATTAACGCTGTATAATTAAAAGTTCAGATCAAACTCCATTAATTTTTGTATATTGAAATACGATTAAATACTATTTAAATATAATTAAAATTTACGTATCTTAATGCCTTTAATGTTAACATCAATTCTTTCATCTGATAATAATAGTCGAACTATTTCTTTATAACCTTTTTCAGCAGCAAGAATTAATAATGTTTTATTTTTAAAAATTGAATTGAAATCAAATAAATAACTTTATATTAAACTTGATAAATAAAAAGTCGGAGTTAAATATCATGAATGCTTCTTATTTCAAATGTCATTAAAATCATTAATATTTCAATTATTATATCGTTTATATCAATATTTTCATTTTCCAAACAAAATTTGACGAGTGTATAATAATCATATTTACAAAAATAATACAGCATACTTTTGCATTTCGTTTTCTCAGGGAAAAAGCAATAGTTACGGCATTCAACTGCGCATTGATCAAGACTTTCTTTGAAGTTATTCTCATCATTATATTGCGGATTTTCTTCTTGAATCAAATAGTTCATAATGTAATTTGAAACATCATAAATTTGAAGCATTTAATTGATTCTTTGAGAATTGGTAAATAATCATTTTTCGGCGGTGAGATATGATTGTCTTCGAGATATTTAATCAGCTCTGCATTTTGACTATGAATTGCATAAAGCCACATGCTTGGTGTTAATTCAACGTCTCCATTTATTTTCATGTATTTGATGATTTCAATTGATCCAAAAAAAGCTGCATACTCAATTAAACTAACTTTTTTTTGTTTCATTAAAAATAGATTTGTTTCAAATTTTGACTCATTAATATAGCTTTGAAGTGATATATTGTTTTTGTTGACATAAGCACCGAATTCTTTAACTTCATTCAAGCGAATCAGTTTACACAAATAATCATCATTTTCACCTAATTTTCTTTTTTCATCAATTTCATGTGATCCATTTTTTTTTTCTTTTTTGATATTTTCAATGATTTCAGCCTTTACAAAACCTTCAAATAAATATTCAACGAGAAATTCATGGATTTCTTGTAAAAAATAATCCGGATTATTCATGTCATGATATTTAATATTTTGCAATCTTGAAAAAACATATTTATCAATCTTCATGATTCCTTCCAGAATAAGAAATAGGAGAATTCGCTTGTTAAATTCAAAAAGCTGGAAAATCTCTGAATTGGAAAAATATTTGGTTATTTTGTCTTTTAAATACAGAATAATTTGCTCAATTTTATTATTAAAATTGTTAATGCGGCAATGATTATTACTTATACTACTTACTAGCAATAATAGTTCTTTTAATTCATGCTGATCTTCCATTATCTGTTGTTCTTTGATAATTGTAATTAAAATCTCAAAATTCTCTTCAGCACTTGAATTTTCTTCGAAAAATTCAAGAAGAGCTTTCTGAACATTTATCATTTTATCAATGCATTCTTCATAGTTCATTCTTACAGCGTTTTTTGGTTATTTCGTTTTATTTTTATTCAATTTTGAAAAAGAATTTTTGAATATTTTATGCATAAATATCTCGTAAAATATTTTAATTCTGTATAAAATAATATTTTAATTATTTTTATATTATATTAAGTTAATATATTCAAAATTGTTAAAGTTTTTATTTTTTTTAATTCAAGATATAGCTGATTGAAACGTTTTTTATTTATTCACAAAAATTTGAGTTTTAGAGTAAAAACATTAAAAAAATAATATTCCAATATATTAAAAGAATAAAAAATGTTTATATAATTTGTCTCTAAAGAAGATAGCTAAATTTGATCGAAATATGAAGTTGCCTCATTAATTTAAAACGCAAATAACTATACCTCAAATATCATCAAGATTATATCTTTCAAATTCTTTCAGTTTTCCATGATGAATTAAAACCAGTGACATATCATTTTTAGAAAGAAGATTTTTTATTATCTTCACAAATAAAAACTCTCTTTAAAAGAAGAATAAGCAATTGTATTACCAAATAAAAAAAAATATTCAAAAATCCTATTAATGAATATGAAAAAGACATATATAAGGAATTATCGAAAGAGAAGAAGGACAAAAATTACTATATTTTCACAAATCATAATTAACATTTTTCTGAAAAAGAATTCAAAGGAATTGAATTTAATTGGAATTTCATGAAGTATATAAAAATAGCGATTTTGAATTAATTAAAATCTATCTGAGTGAAATGGTCACAAATTCATCAAAAGTTTCCCAATGCAAAATTGACCAAACGAATTGAATATCATCATATTTTTGAGTCAAAAACGTTCAATTCTAATCTACTAATTTATTTAATCACAAGCATTTGAAATATAAAACAAGAAATCTAAAAAAGAACTATGTTTCGGAATAATCACCAGTCAAAACATTTTCCAGAAATTCATTCACATCAACAGAAAATAAAGAAACGTTTATTTGAAACAAGTTTGAAAGAATTAAAAGAAGGACAATGCTGTTGGGGCAAATGAATTTAAAAAGTGAATCTCATTTTCATCATCCATTTGTCAATTCAATTTTAATAATGAAAAATATTAACTATGTAAAAGTGACGAAAAAATTGGCATTTCGTGTGTATTAATATACTGAATAGCAAATCAACACAATATCTTTTTTTGGAAATGGACAAACAATATTTGGGACAAATAAGCTGCCAAAAAGTTGTTGTCACTTAACTTAGATTGACTATAAAAACAGTCTTTTTTTTTATAAATATACTTTACTCAATGCTGCTATAATTCATTTTTCAACAATTATTCTTGATAATTACTTATTAAATAATTGGTATAACATTGATATCATATATTTGAATAATGTTTTAATATACTTGATTGAATTTGTCCATATATTAAAATATATATATATAATATTTGTTTTATTTTTAAAATAATAGAAAAAATAATAAATACTTTTAAAACTTTTTCTTTTTTTAAAGCAATATTAAACAAGATATTTATATTATTTAATAAACATGTCAAAAATTTTTTTCTCTCAATTATAATAAATTTTCTGAGATCATAAAAATTTTTATGTTCAATTTGTTATTAAGTATTGAAAATTCAATTTCTATTCATATTGGATTAATTACTTTTCTGTGTTATTGAATATTAGAAATATTTTATTATTATTTCATATCATTTTTTCAAATGATTGATAGTCTATTAGTAAACAATCTTGATCAAAGTAATGAATCAAAAGAAGGAAACACAAACTTCAAAATTATTGAATGTGAATATTTGAACAATTACAGATTTAATGGAATCATTTCATATATTAAACGAAGAACGAAAGATGTTGTCAATGGAAAAAATGACCATTTACGACTTTCAGCAGGAAGTGAAGTCCCACGTTATCCATTGTCAAATTTATTATTAAATAATGGAAATGATATTAAAAAGCCATACTATTCAGATGTAACATCTTCAGAAGAAGATGCTTACATTGAATTCGATTTCGTCAACAGAAAAATAAATTTGACATCTTATTCAATCAGAAAGATAAGCAAAAAAGCCAACCATTGTTATCCAAAGACATGGAAGATAATTGGATCAAGTGACCACCAAAATTGGGAATTGATAGACATGCAAGAAAACAACTCACAATTGAATGGAAGTAAACTGTGTGGTCATTTCAAATGTGAAATAAACAATAAATATTACAGATACATCAGATATATACAAATCGGCAATTGGAGAAATCCACTCAATAATACACTGAAGTGTTATATTGGATTATCAGCAATTGAATTCTTTTGATCAATCATGAGCTTATATTTTATATGCAAATTAATGATGGTGTAAAATGGTATATATTTTTAAATGATTTTTGATCGTTAAAATTTTATTATTTTCCATTTATTATTTTCAATTTGATGACAAAGAAGTCGTTCATACTTTCAGCCTCAGGTTTAAAAAATATAGTTCTTTCTTCTAATACAAAATCTAATTCATCATCGAATTCGAACGAAGGTGATATTTTTAAGTTTATCTTTGAAGATCAAGAAGTTAAACTGAACCGAATTTATGCCGAATTTATTTCGCCTATTGTTTCACATATCCACCACTCAGATCCGACGATAGATTCGATTGTCATCGAAAGATTGCATGATGGAATGCTGAGCAGCGAAGCGATTGAGAGCTTCAAGCAAATTTCAGTTGGAAACAGTATTGAAATCGATGAAAAAACAAGTCAAGAACTTCGGAATCTTTCAATTCTGATTGGAAACGAAGAGATTTTTGACCGGATGGACGATCTTTACCCGGTGGCGCTGGAAGAAGAGAAGATTTGTGAAATCATTGAAAATCTGAAATGTTTTGAGAACTTCAAGAAGAACAACAAGAAAGATCTCTATTTCCAGTTTTTGAATGATGACAAGATTATCGCCTTTATCGCGAGCCATTTTTATTGTGAAGAGAAGAGTCTCGCCAGCCTTCCGAAACCTGTCCTCCACAGAATCATCGGCAGCAGCCAACTGAGAGTTTCGAGCGAAGACTCGCTTTTTGAATTCATCAACGATATCTTTTCGAAAGAAGGCGATGATGATGATGAAGAATTGACGAAGATTCACTTCTACGAAGAGCTTGAGTTGGCTGAGCTGAGCGATGAAAAATTGTCAGAATTCGTTGACGAAGTGGGCCCGAGTGAAATGACAGGAACAATTTGGATGAAAGTGAAAGACGTGATCAAGAGACGGAATGACAAGAAAGTGTCAGGTATTCAGTCAGTGAACCGATATTTCAGACAGAACGATCATAAAGAAAGATTGAAAGAAAGGGCGATTGAATACGATGTGAAGAGTGGCGATGGCTTCAAAGGAGTGATTTTTCATCTTGGAAATGGAAATGGAACCAACAGTGTGAAAGATGGCAAGATCGACATCAAAGCTTCATCAATAAGTAGTGGCTCACCAAGCAATGTTGTCGACTTTGACAACAAACGAGCATCATTCACCACAAGAAGTGAGCAAGATTCTTGGATTCTGTATGACTTCAAAGAGCGAAAGCTGAAACCATCTCACTACTCAATCATGTCTGACCACTGGAACGGATCAGAAAGTGGATTTTGGCGTCCACAAACATGGATCATTGAAGGCTCAAATGACGAGAAGGAGTGGACGACGCTAGACAGCCGCCAGAATGAGAAATCACTCGATGATCGCAGCGTTTCGAAAACTTTTGAAATTCAAAATAAAAATAACGAATATTACCGATATATTAGAATCCATCAAACAGGACCAAGCACAGGAGGCGATTATTGTCTAAGGTTTTCATCACTTGAATATTTTGGTGTTCTGCTGGAGCCTTAGCTATATAATGCGATTCATTGAATGATTTATTCAGTAAAGAAAAGTGAATTGATTAACACATTTAAAATTTTTAAAATGTAATCTTATCAATTTCGTATTTTTTATGTGATTTACAATTTTTTATATGTTTAGTAACTTGCTATTTAATAATGAGTTGCTATTCATATAAGAAATTGATACTTACACATACTATTCATTTTTATAAATTAGAAAGACACAAATATTTGAATGATCATGGAATAGAACCATGGGAATCTTCTATTTTTTACGAATCAAAATTTATAAGTAATCATGTAAATAAACTATAATTAAAAAAGGAGTAACATTATGTCAACTTTTTAAATAGTTTAGTTTATTATGTTGATGCTTTTTTGATTCCAGTTCATATCAATCACAGAAAAATTCATTTAAAAATACTTAAAATGCTAAAATATATAAAATATTAACAAATTAGTATACTCATTTATATTTAATATGCATAGAATTATAAAAAAGACACTGATTTTTCACCATAATTCTATGAATATTTTAAAATAAGAAATACCAATTATAGAAAAAAGATAGATTTGCTTGAGATTTCTCTAATTGATATCAAACTTTCGATTATTTTCATACCATTTTTCATATTTGATATTACTAGCTGATCAGCTAGTATCAAAGGCAAAAAATGTCATTTTGAACATCGGTTCTCAAAATAACAAACCTCCGACTTCATAATTAAATAAATTATTTCATGTTTCAAAAAGGTTTAGTGATACTTCTTATTAATCAAAAAGAAAATTTGACATTTTTTTGAAAAAAAATTTTTTTTAAAAAAAAATAAATACTTACCAACCATAAGTAAGAGGAGTACTGACTTGTTCCTTTGTCTTTGAGCCACTGGATGTTTCGGTTTTCTTGCAGGCTTCTCTGCAAGCGATAACAACTCCAATGAATATGAGAACGAATAAAACAATGAGAACAATGCCAATTATAAGGCCAAATTTCTTAACAAAGTCATCGTATTTGGTAAAGCATGATTCTGTATTGCTTTCTAGTATGGTAAGATTGGCTGTGCTGTTTGGAAATTGGCAATTAAATGATTTTTCAATATCTTCAATATCTTTATCGGAAAGCTTCCCTTCATTATAACTATCGCGGAAGAACTTAGAGAATTTACTTCTGAATATTAAGACAATAACGGCACATGCTAATACAACTATTGCATAAGCTAAATAAATAGTACCAAGAGCACCTCTTGCGCATCTACCTCCACAGCACGATGCGTATATTGCGAAAATTAAAACAATTCCAGTTATGCATGTTGCAACAATTAGAACAATAAAAACTGAATCATTGATTTGTCTCGCTTTACTAGATATATATGTTGCAAAGATCATAAACATAAAAGTTAAACCTATCGTGAAAATTGTAAGCGTTCCTAGGCATGCAGCTGTACAGCAACGACACCCCATTTTTAAATTTACAAATTTTCCATCTTCTATTCAAAAAATTTTCGAACAAATAAATACTGAATTTTTTTTTCAATGTTCAATTCTAATTTTTTATAATTTTAGAATTTGATAACCGCCAAAGGTCGAACCCTTTTTGATAATATTAAATAACTAATCCTTACGGCCGTAGGCCGTAGTTGGAGAGTGCCGTTGTCAAATCTGTAATTTTGCCGAAACCTCTCTATTCAATTGCCACATTTTATATGGTCGATTTTGAGAAGAAATTAAATTATATTATTTTTTCAAAATCTTTTAAATTCAATTAATATAATTATTTATTAGTATTTTTTTATTACACGTTTGATAATAAATGGAGGAGACTCTTCAGTCTCCTGAAAAAGTTATGAGATTGAAAATAGATAATTGATTTGAGCAGGCGAAGATGATTTGAGTGAGTTATGTTATGCTGATGTTGAATAAAATCAACTTATATAACTGCAAGGACAACCATATGCAAGTGAGATTAATTTCTGTAATAAATTAGTTTAGTTTATTAAAAAGAATTTTTTATATATAATATAAAGTATTCAAAGCAAATATTCAAAAAGTTTTAATATGACCATTTATTATTTGAAAAAGTTGCCGTTTTTTATATACCGTAATTTCAACTCCATGCGCCTTAATTCCAAAAATCGGCATAAACTATTTAAAAATAAGTGATGTCGCCGTAGTTTACAAAACCGCCGAAGGGTTAGTTCAATTCTTTTGATAATATTTTTATTTGAATATATTATGAATTATTTTTTGGAATTGAGTAAAAATTATAAATTATATATATATTTCCTCACAAGAATGATTGATGTAATATCATATGAAAGTTTTTTACATTGTTGGCAGAAGTTTCTTTGATAAAACATAAAAGAACATACGGTCATTTCAATTATGGATATAAGAATTGACATTTTTTTATATTTGTTGATCGTTTATCACATCTTTGTATAAAATTTTTAAAAAATTATATTTTATTATATTATAGATTTTTTTGTGTAAGGCGTAGTAAATATGATTTTTGATAATATCAAAGAAACAAACCATCGTACATCGAGATAGCAAACCGCGGTCCATCAAAGCAAATATTTTTAATCTTAAATACCCTTAATATTTCATCAAATTTGATGAAACGTATTTATAAACCTTAATAAATGTTTATAAAAAAATAAAAATAAAACATAATTTTTGCTGCTTCATTATCTGCCAAAATGTCTGTTATTACAGCATCAGCATGTCCTGGATTTGCAGAACAAATATAACTGGAACCAAAGGATTCATGTCATACTGAGTATGCACGAGCAAGAAATCTCTTAAATCAACATCATTCACAGATTTCTAAAAGGCCCTTATTTCAAGGTGGAGAAAAATTTGTCTAATAAATAAGTTGAGAGGAATCTTGAGTTTGACTTTCATCTGTGACCACTTCATCATCAATTCATTCAAATCCAAATATAATATCTTCTTTATCAAAAAAAAAAAAAAAAAAAAAAAAAAAAAAAAAAAAAAAAGATGGATAATGAATTGATGGATTTAATAAAGATGCCAAAAGAAAATATATTCTTTTAAATGAATTATCATAGATTAGTTCTGGATACGATTCTCTAGATTGTTCAGCTGCTGCTTTCAGCATAACCAAACCTGATAAACAAAAGAGATATTTTTCGCTGATAAACAAAAGAGATGGATTCAAATTTATCAGATTCTGCAAACGAAAAAAGATAAATTTGCAAACGAAAAAAAAGATGATTTGCTTCTGGAAGTAAGGGATATACCAAAACCTCTTCTCTATACTTATCACGTCGAAGAGTTCATTGACTACATAAAAAAGTTTTCCCAAAGAATAAAACCTTGTTTCTGTATAGCTTGGCAAAGTAAATCTTTTTGCATTCTTTGTAACCATATAACTTTGAAAAACTGTGGATTTGCCATCCTTAAACTGGACTGCAAAAACCAAAGTTACATGCCCCAGCTTTTTTTTTCTATTTGCACCAAGAAGATGAACAACTGGATCAT
This sequence comes from Tritrichomonas musculus, assembly GCA_039105265.1. Lineage (NCBI taxonomy): Eukaryota > Parabasalia > Tritrichomonadida > Tritrichomonadidae > Tritrichomonas > Tritrichomonas musculus. Next base: position 146,274 of record JAPFFF010000013.1, read on the forward strand.
AAGCAGACCTCCATCAATAACAAAAGTGCTAGGAATTTGTATTTTCAGTTCCATGAACCAATCGGTGATTAAATTGGTAAGAACATTTTGGGATGAGGGCAAATTTTATATATGAATATGTCCAATCACGATTTGATGGTAATTTAACATTCAATCAAGAGTTTTCGATTTGGAAAGAATAGTCAATCCAAGATATTTAGGTGATAAATGGTCATTCCATTCATTTTCCGTGCAGTTTGGTGATGCTTTATGAAGTTCATTGAAGCTTGAATGAATAGTATATATTTGAAGAAGATTAATGATACTTGAAAAATAAGGATGAAGATCGATGATGCTTGCTAACTTTTAATGAAGATCGATGATGCTTGCCAACTATGGATGAAGATCGATGATGCTTGATAGTGTTTGATGACACTATTTGATGTCAAATGATACATGATGGAATTCAAGCATCTTAAAATCAAGCTGTATTGAATGAAGTTCTTCCGAATAAATAAATGAAGTTAACGAAAAGAGATTAGAAAATACCAAAGAAAAAAACCGTAGAAAGTATCACCTATATTCAAATACATTTCACTTATAATTGAGTAAAAAACAAGACAACTGCCAAATTAACATTGAAATTTATCTCCTTTATAATTAAGTTTGTAAAAAATTCAATGCTAGATGATCGTCTTTTACAAACAAATTTCAATTTCTCATTTTTACCTATAGCTCAAAATAAGCAAATACTAAATAATGCAAGAAACAAATCTTTCATATATATCAATATCATTGTCTTTGAAATTTGGTGTATATTCTTATTAGATTGCTCTTTATAAAAAAACATTAAATTTCTTAGTTCATTTTAAGAATATTGTAACAAATTGAATAATTGATTAATTTGGCAATATAAGAGAAGAATGACATATGGAGAATTGGATTTGATTCTAAATATACAAATGTAGTATCCTATTAATTTATTAAATTAATTTTCTTATGGAATTGAGAAAGGATTGATGATTAAAAGCATATAGATTATTAAAAATTTGAAAAAAATGTGGCACGATGGCCGAGTGGTTAAGGCGTGGGATTTGAGTCCCCATGGGTTTATCCCTCATCAGTTCGAATCTGGTTCGTGTCGTTTTTTTTTTTATTTCATTTTTGGTGAAAAAATGGAAATAAACTTAAACAAAACGCATTTTTTCTTAAAAATGACAAGAAGAATTACATTTCACTCATCATTAAACGCGATTCCGAATAAAAATCTCAAATTTGAAAACATTGATATTAATTTTTTGTCTTTAATTATCAGCAAATTTGGAAATTCAAATAGTGTTATGATTAATGCTTTCAATATTAATGAAATATATCACATTTTCCTACTTTTTACTGATGATCTAAAAGTAATATTAATTGATCAAAATAATTTGTATAAAAATAAGCAAGTCTTTAATGAAAAAAAAGAAATATTTTCCTTCAATGATATAAAAAGTGAAAATTGTTACAATAACTGTCTTTCACGTGAAGTTCCTCCGAAACAACTTGAAACCATTGATTTTAATTCAGCTGATCTATTTGAAAGGTTTCAAAAGGATGTTGTGAGTTGTTTAATAAAGAAAAGTTTTATAACAACGAAAAAGAAACGTCAATTTTTAAAATTCACTACAAACAAATATAATTTCGAAGAATTTATTGAAATCAACCAAATTGCTTCAAATATACAATTAAGATACAACATTATCGATCAATGCCTCTATATTTTCAAAGAGTATAAAACTGATGATAAAGAAAATGACATATTTTATAAGCATGAGTGCAACTTTTATGAAAAAATTGAAAATAAAAGCAGGTTCATTTCCAAATTTTTCGGATCATTCGAAAGAAATAACATTATATATATCGTCATTGAGTATATCGATGGAGAAACCTTGCATGATTTCATTAAATCACATAAAAATAATATCAGTATTGAAGCGAAGATTAAATTTATTCTAGAAATAGTCATTACAGTTCAATATATTCACTACAAGAAAACAGTTGTAAGAGATATTAAATGCAATAATATTATCATTGATTCAAATAATGATGCAATATTAATAGATTTTGATAAATCAAAAGAAGAAATATGTAAAGATGATGCTAATACTGGCGATATTGGTAGTATTTTTTACACATCACCTGAGCAATATTATTTCAATGAATATTCATTCAAATCAGATGTATATTCACTTGGAAAAATTATTCATTTTATATTAACGGAAGAATTTTATAGTGAAAAAATATCATGCGATTATACAAATGCATCTAATGCTTTTAATAATATGAACTTTATTTCTGTTCCAGAAAAATATGAATGTTTCATTTCTATATATGAAAAATGCATTGATTTTTCACCTGAAAAAAGACCAACTTCATTTGAATTATTCCATAACATCATTAATTTTGTCAAACAAAAATATTACCAATCAGAAAACATTGATATAATCAAAATGATAAGCCATTTGTATTCAAAAATAAAAATTGAAAATGATAAAAATCACCAGAATGACAGTTATATTGAAAAATTATATCAAAATATCAATAATTTGTTACATTGCTTGAATTTAAATATAAATCAAATTGGACATTATAATCAATATTATATTGGAAAAATATATTATGAAGGTAAATATATTGAGCGTGATATGAAAAAATCAATACAATTTTTGACACTTTCCGCTAATCAGAATAATTCAGATGCTAAATATCTTCTTGGCAAAATTTTCTATGAAGGAAAATATATCAAGCGTGATATTAAAAGTTCAGTACATTATTTAACTGAGTCAGCTGATAAGAATAATTCAAATGCACAGTTTTATCTTGGTGCTATTTATCATGATGGAATATATATTGATAGAAATGTAAACAAATCAATTCATTATTTAACTCTTTCTGCAAATCAAAATAATTCAAATGCGCAGTTGTTTCTTGGGTCAATATATCATGATAGTAGTTATATACAGAAAGATATTAACAAATCTCTTTACTATTTAATACAAGCATCAAATCAAAATAATATACAAGCACACTCAATTCTAGCCAAAATTTATTTTGAGAATAAATATTTTCCAAGAGATATGAATAAGTGTATTCATCATTTTAAAATTGCTGCTGACCAAAATGATAAAGAGGCCCAATTTCTTTTAGGAAATTTTTATTATGAAGGGAAGTATATTGAACGTGACATTCAACAGGCTATTCATTATTTTACTCTTGCTGCAGATAACAACGATTCATATTCTCAGTATTTACTTGGCTCAATTTATTATCAAGGGAAATATATTTTGAAAGATATTGAAAAATCAATTCATTATTTCACACTCTCTGCTAATAATAATAATTTAGATGCACAAAAAATACTTGGAATGATTTATTATGAAGGAAAATATGTATCAAAAGATATTGATAAAGCATTACATTATTTAACTTTGGCAATTAATGAAAATGATCCTGTTGCTCAATATTTATTAGGTAAGATATATTATGTAGGTGAAGGAATTCAAAGGAACATTGATTTATCAATTCATTATCTGACACTTTCATCAATTCAAGAAAATAGTGATGCACAATTTTATTTAGGAAAAATTTACTATGAAGGAGAGTTCATTCCAAAAGATATTCAACAATCAATTTTATATTTTACTCTATCATCTAATCAAAACAATTCAGAAGCACAATTTTGCCTTGGAAAAATATACTATGAAAACAAAGATATTCGAGTGGACATCAATAAAGCAATTTATTATTTGAAACTTGCATCAAATCAAGGTCATTCCGACGCTCAAAGTTTATTAGGAATGATATACTTTGAAGGTAAATATACACCAAGAGATATTTATCAATCGATACATTATTTATCGTTAGCTTCTGAATTAAACAATTCATTGGCACAATCACTTCTTGGAGCGATTTATTATGATGGTTTTTTTATTACAAGAAACATAAATTTATCAATACATTACCTAACATTATCAGCAAATCAAAATAATTCCAATGCACAATTTTCACTTGGTTTCATTTACTATGAAGGTTTGTGTATTCAACGAAATATTAGAAAATCAATTTATTATTTGACCAAATCTGCAAATCAAAATGATATAAATGCACAATTTTTACTCGGGTCGATTTTTTATGATGGCATATATGTTGAAAGAGATATAAAAAAGTCTATTTTTTATTTAACACTTGCAGCAAACCAAAATGATTCAAATGCACAAGCTTTTCTTGGTTCAATTTATTATGATGGCAAATATGTTCAGCGTAATATAAAGAAGAGTATTGAATACTTTACTTATTCAGCAGGTAAGAGAAATCAATTCGCTCTTTTTTTACTTGGTATCATTTATTATAAAGGAATAAATGTTGATAAAAACATTGACAAATCAATTCATTATTTTAAGGAAGCGTCAAATGTTAATAATTCTTTTGCCAAAAATAATCTTGGAGTTATTTATCAAAACGGTGAAAATGGCGAAATAAAAAAATTTCAAGCAATTCAATATTTCGAAGAATCAATCAAAAAGTATAATGATTTTTATTCGTATTACAATTTAGCAAAATTATATTATTTTGATGACGAAAGAGGGAATAATTTGGACAAATCTATTGAATTGTTAGAAAAAATCGTTAGATTTAATTTTTTGCCATCTTTTATTTTTTTGTTTTATATTTATAAATTAGCTGAAAAATCAGATGAAAAGAAATCTGAGACTTGTTTAACTAATATTAAAGAGAAATGTAAAAATATTGAAACATACAGAATTATCTATTCAATTAGTTGCAATAACAAAGTAGATTTGGTATATTTTCAAAGATATCATTTGTTTTTGAAAAATTATAATTTATTTCATTCATTAACAGAAAATTATGAGGAAGATTTTATATATTTTATGAAAACAGGTGATTTTTCAAAAGAATTAAATGGTAATGAGGTAATTAAAACAAATGGTTTAAAATCTTCAATTAACATTAATGATAAATTTTATGAAGGATTTTGTAATTAAACTGCGAAATGATGTAATTGTGCTCGTATAGCAATTATTTGGTAAATTACAAATATCAATCATTTTATATTGATTATACAAAAGATTTCTGAAATGTGCACGCGATTTTCTATGTTCACCTACGAATCGGTATTTTTTTTTTTTTTTTTCTTTTCTGAAATGTCATATGATATTCAAATTATTTTTTTTTTTTTTTTTTTTTTTTTTGCATACAAGAAAATAAGGGTTTGGAATAATTTAGAACGCACTGCATTAAGATCTTTGAAAACTTAAGGAATTTGGCGAATTCGATGTAATTGACGCTTTTTTTTAACGATTTAGTCTGTTTCTTAAAAAAATGAAAAACGTTATTTTATCAAAAAATAGGGGTATAAAAAATCTTTATTTCTTTTTTATTTTATGGTTCGAGATTAGTGCACATTTTTTTCATCTTTTGGTGCATACATTCAACTTATTAAATAAAAATATTTCTTTTCCAAATCCTTTTGACGAGCAAAGTATGTTAATTAAATCTATTTTTTTTTTTGATATAAATTAATTATATAACTGTCATTTTTTATATTTATAATAAAATCTTTTGTGACTTCTTTTTTATCAACTTTTTCAATAAGTCAAATCAAAAAAATTCTATGAATATGGATGCTAAAATTTTGTTTTTATTTTTGTAATTTTATTATATATTTAAATTGAAGATATATCATATATAATTAAAATAATGATTTATTCTGAGAAATTCTTTTCAATATCAATATATCAGATCTTTTTGAGTAAATTTTTATGCATTAATTTGAAAGGAATATGCATTAATTTCAATTTCAATTCAAATATTTTCAAAGCTTTTGCATTAATTTGAGAGAATTATGCAGTAAGGAAATAAAAACCATTTTATTAAAGATTTTTTTTTTGATATGGTTTATTACTTTCAAAATAAACAATGAACTGATTATTACTAAAAGATTGCCTAATGAGTAGTTATCATTAACTCTATAGAATAAAGACAATTCATTAATTAATCATTATTCTTTTCCAGCATTTCTACTTTGGTTATTTTTCATTCTTGAAATTTAATTTAAAGCCAACTACGTTGTATTCCATGATAAGCATTCCAATTGGATTTTAGTAGATGCCATTTTAACAAATAAGGTAAAATTTGACTTTAATATGATCTGAAAAAAAAATATGCAACTTTTTGAATATTCTTCCTCACTGCATGCTTTTTTATCTTTATGTACTAATCTCGAACCATATTTATTTTTTAGAATTGTATTGCAAATTTAAAGATATATTCATATACAAAAAATAATAATCATATCTTTATCTGAGACTTAATCAACTACCTCCTTAAATTTTCATGAAATTTCTTGAGTTTGATTTTTAATTATGTAATGATAAACAAAAAGCTTGATTTGCAGAAAGTTTTAAAACTTTCCTTCATAATAAACAATTCAAAGTAAGAACTGCGAACTGGAATTATATTGACTTGCAAATAACATCAAATAATCAATGGATTTCTTTATATCACGTGCAACATATGAACCATCATAATAAATAAACCAAGTAAAAATTGTGCCTTGGCATAAATTTTATTTATATCTTTTCTATCATATACAAAATCAATCTTAATTTTCATAAATTTTGTTATTCAAGTTTTCACACCATTTTAACCAATTAAAAATATTCTAATTTTAACCTACTTCTTAGCTATCAAATTTTCAATACTTTTCATATAACATTTCAGATTTGACTAGTATTTTCCTGAGAATATCGATATCAGGTATACAAACTGATAATTGATTATCAAGTTTTAAAAAAGTGTCAATTCTGATATCGATTATCAAAATAACATACCTATTTAAAAATGGATAAAAAACTTTCTGATAACAAACGATCAAAAATAGTTCAATTATTATTCTCTATGATAAATTGAAAGATTATACTACAAAATTGTTCAATTATTATGGAAAAAGAACTTTTTCAATACGATAAATAAAAAATAGATAAATATTTTTTTCCGAACTTTTGCAAAATTTTCTATTCAAAAAAATTGAATGATTTATTTTTTATAACCGTCAAGGCCAAGCATTAAAAAAATTTTTATACAGATATTTACTAAAAAGGAAAAGATTCATTTCTTATTTGTTTTATTTGAGAATAAATTTCAACTTCTTATAATTTTTATGTTTTCAAAAAGTGAATTTTCCTTTTCTGAAAATTTCTCCAATTTTACAATCATACCGTAAATCTTAAAAATTTTGGAATTCAATATTCAATTTGTAATCATATTTAATATAAACTTTTTCTGTGTTATTGAATATTAGAAATATTTTATTATTATTTCATATCATTTTATCAAATGATTGATAGTCTATTAGTAAACAATCTTGATCAAAGTAATGAATCAAAAGAAGGAAACACAAACTTCAAAATTATTGAATGTGAATATTTGAACAATAACAGATTTAATGGAATCATTTCATATATTAAACGAAGAACGAAAGATGTTGTCAATGGAAAAAATGACCATTTACGACTTTCAGCAGGAAGTGAAATCCCACGTTATCCATTGTCAAATTTATTATTAAATAATGGAAATGATATTAAAAAGCCATACTATTCAGATGTAACATCTTCAGAAGAAGATGCTTACATTGAATTCGATTTCGTCAACAGAAAAATAAATTTGACATCTTATTCAATCAGAAAGATAAGCAAAAAAGCATACCTTTGTTATCCAAAGACATGGAAGATAATTGGATCAAGTGACCACCAAAATTGGGAATTGATAGACATGCAAGAAAACAACTCACAAATGAATGGAAGTAAACTGTGTGGTCATTTCAAATGTGAAATAAACAATAAATATTACAGATACATCAGATATATACAAATCGGCAATTGGAGCAATCAACGCCAATATAATTACATTGGATTAACAGCAATTGAATTCTTTGGATCAATTATGGTCCCATATAATAAATAAAAAAAGATCAAAATGAAAGCCAACTTATTTTTTTATCAATAACTATGCCTTAAAAGTAGTTTATTTGTATTGTATTCAAGAACTTCGTTCTCTGATCGGAGTTGGATACAACAAAAACGGCGAAATCTGCTGCCTGATGGAAAAAGACAGTCAATCTACGACTTTGAGGAAGGAAGAAGTGAAGTTCCCTAGTTCACTAAGGTTTCGTCACTTTCTGGTATCATAAATAATTTAGATGATAATTTTCGTTTTCTTTGCTAGTAAGTAACCAAAAGAATGATTAATTGTACTAATTCTTTTGCGATTGTATGCTCATTAAGAAATGCTTAAAATAAAGACTAATTCTCACTTAAAATAAAATAATTCGTTTATAATTTTTTTTGCAAAAGTGGAAAAAAGTTCCAAGCTTTTATTTTCTGAAGAACGATAAAGGCCAATATTGACCATAACTGCTGCGGGCAAATCCGATTACGGACAAATCCGATTTCCTAAAAAAAAAATTAAATTGAATATGTATAACTTTTTGAGTTATGTAAAACACTCAAAAAGCTATTTTATTTATTATTTTAATTAAATTTATTAATAATGATTATTCACTTAGTTATTTTCAATTACATATAATTTCCAAAATTGGAAAAGTAAAAAAGAATATTTTATTGTAGTTGTGAAAACAAGAAATAGCAAGCTAATTTTGTTATTGCATCTCCGCATTAAAGATTCATGAAAAACAAAAATTATAATTACAACCACAGATATTGATATGAAAATAAAAAGGAAAATTTTGTAATTCAACGAGAGAAATGAGAAACACAATTCAGTTACAATTAGAAACAAGTAGAAATCATGATGGAAAATAGCTAATAAAGATACTTCTATCATTATAAAAACAAGAAAAATTAAATAATAAATTTTATCATTCTTTTTCATATTGAAAATAAAAAATTGAATAAACAATGATAAGATTCCAAATAAATAAGAAATCTTTTCATATTTCTTAAATATTCTATATTTAGACTGCTTAAATCCGAAAAATATGAGTATAAAAAAGAACATAATAAAAGCTGCATTTGATATGAAAAGTGATGAATCTTCAAAATTACAACAATAGATAAAAATTGCTATTTCAATAATAAAAACAGGGAAAATAGCTGAAAAATTGTAATGGATATAAAACATATATATCATTTCTAGCACAAATATCACACATATAAAAATAAACAGTTTTTTCTGTTCAATCTTTTCTTTCTGATATATTTGAATGTATTTATATACTGATGCAATGATGATGTAACAGAAAGGAATCATCAATGAACGTCTTGATGAAAAACTTAAATCATTTTGATCTGAAACGAAAGAAAGAGCTACAATCGATGTAAAGAAAATAAAAGAGAAACAACAATAACATAAAAATGAAGGACAACCAAAAGCAAATTGAAAATTCAATAAAATTTCACAAATGAAAGAATATACCAAGCAAAGACTCATATTCGTATATGAATCAACAAAGAAACTGAAAGAAATCGTAAAAACAATAAAATCTACAATTGTATATAAAGTAAATTTATAATTGATTTTAATTGATAATGTTTGATTTTTACTGTATTCATTAATTGTATTTCGCAATTCTTCTTCTATTTGTTTTTTGATTATTTGTTCATTTTCGTAATTTTGTTTGCACTCTTCTAATTCTGTTTCTAGGTTTTTTTTACATTGTTTTTCATTTTCAGTATTCTGTTTACATGCTTCTAATTCAATTTCAAGTAATTTTTTACATACTTTTTCTTTTTCATAATTTTTTGTTATTTTTGACATCCCTTCCTTCAGATTATTTTTTAAACTTTTGATTTCTAATCCAAGTTGATCATTTATTTTCATATCATTTTTATGCATTTCATTAGCCGATTTTAATTCAATTACAAGTTTTTCATTAGATAATAATGAATCTTTTAATTCATCTATTTTCTCATTGAATTGCTTGTGAAAATCGCTTTTTAATTGACAAATTTGATTGTAAAACGAAATTGACGTGATGGCAAAAAATAAACTTATTATTGAAGAAAAATAAAGGAACTGCTTTAATTTTTCATTGATTTTGATTAGATCAAATGATGCTAAAAAAAGTGATGAGTTGATGACATTAAATTCAAATTTGTGTCGGTATTCAATGTATAACCGTTTGATAATATTATAGAGATCTCGACTGTGTTGTGTGTGCCTGAATAAAATTGACGCTTCTTTTCCTTTCATTTCTAAATAGTCAAATAGGAAATTTATAACTTCCTTTTCTTCTTTTGGATCTCGATTATTAAGATTGAAATACTTATTAATGATTCGATCTATTGACAATAAATCTCTGTTTAAAAATTCTTTTTCATGTAAGTATTTAACTAGATTTAATCCAATTTTATCTTCATCTTCTGTACATTTAACATTTTCCATTAATGTATCTCTAAATTTTCTATTTATTAATTCTCATATAAAAAGTTTTCAAAAAGTGAATATATTTTTAAAAACGTTATTTTATATTATGAAAAAAATTGTAAAAGCAGACTTTTAAAATAGCATCATTATGTATTTATTATCTTGTATAATAGATAAATATTTTATATTTTAATTTTTTTATTTACGTTGGTTATCCAATTTCACGAAAAACAAAAAAATAAAATACTTTTTTTTTTTTTTTTTTTTTCACCGATTTGTTATTCTCCGATTCTCGAGATCGATAATTGATTGACTTTTTAATATCGATACATAAATATACACAGATTCTCGAGATCGATTTCAGAGATCGAGAATTTTTTTTCTCAGCTTTTGATATCAGAATTTTCAATTAAACTTTTTGATAAATATATCTCATAAAAAAGAGTTTAATCTCGATCTTAAAAAAAACATCAATACATTCTATTATTTTGTTGATTTTAATCTTAAAAAAAAAACATCAATACATTCTATTATTTATTTTTAGATATAATAAAATCACAAATACCAATTATAAAAAAAGATGATAATTGGTATTATAACAAATGCTTTTATGTTTTTCAATTCATATAAAAGCAAGTAATTGTAGTGATTCTTCTAAACCTTGACATGATGAACCAATGAGTAATTCAATAACTTTTTTATAATCCTTTGGTTCTTGTTCTTCATTTAATTGTAAATTTGTCTTAGTGTCTGCATTTTTGCAAAAATTTTTCTCAATATTGAAACTTGGACAGTTTTTCGTTTCAATGCTGAGACAACGATTGATGCAGCTGCATAGTTGAAATTCTCTTCATTATTTAAGTACTTTGATAAATCATTCTGAAATTTTTGTTTTAACAAATTAACATGCTTATTTGTCAATTGATCTTTCTAAAATTAACCTTTATTTGTATATCTTTTTTCTTATAAATGACATTATTTCGTCTATTTGTTGTTTGTTTGCTTTGGTTTGATTATTTTTTGATTCATTGATTATTTCATCTATTTATTGTTAAATCATTTTGGAATTTACTGTTGTCTGTGATGCAAATTTCAGTCTCTTTCTTGAGTTTTGAAGCTGGAAGGATTCCAATGATTCTTTTAAAAATGTTGTGGCTGGCAGCCAAGGATTATCTATCACCAATAAATAAAACATGATAAAAGTGTTGAAATGTTCATATTAATAATTTTCAATGAATGCCATGTTTGATTGAAAAATAAAGGTCTAGGTAATTCAATAAAAGTAAGGTATTTATGATGTTCAATGGTAAAGAAAAAGTTCTTTTATTTTGTCCTTTTCTTTCACTTTTTCAATCATTTTCCCTTTGGATTCGTTATATATTTCTATAAGTCTACTACTTGAATAATTACATTAAATTGTGATAATTAAATGGTTAAATTGATTTCTCATTAATATATATATTTAAAAATAAAGCAATTATGATAATTATAGCAATTATAATGTAATTATTATGATTTTCTTTGCCAAAATTAGGATGTGAATTTAAAAAATCGATTGCTTCAATATCACCTTTATCTGCAGCCATTTTAAAATATTTATAACTTTCTCTTTTATTTGAAGGAATTATATCACCATGGTACAAATAATTAGCATAATAAATCATTGAATCAACATAACCTTTATCTGCAGAAATTTTTATATATTTGATTGCTTCTTCTTTATCAGATTGATTTCCATGAATTTTAATATTTGAATAATTGAACATTGCTATTTCATCACCTTTGTCAACTGCCATTTTGATATAACTTAATCCTTTTTTCCGATTTTTATGAACTCCTATTCCATTGTATAGAAATATACCATAATTTAATATTCCTTCTGTAGATCCTTTATCTGCAGCCATTTTGAAATAATGTGCTGATTGTTCATTATCAACATCCAATAACATATTTGCATACTGAAGCATTGCATCAATATTTCCATTATCTGCCATTTGTTTTATATCTGTATTTTCATAACTTTCTTCTTCCTCTTCTTCTTCTTTAAAATTACTAAAAATTTCATAGAAATGTTGTGCATCTGGATTTCCTTTATCTGCAATAATTTTCAGATAACGAAGGCCTTCTTTCATATTTTTTTCAATATATTTCCCTTCGATTAAAAATTGTGAATATAATAATATAGCTCCTTCATTTCCATTATCAGCAGCAATTTTCAAATATTTAATTGCTTTTTTGTCATCAATTTTAATTTCTTCACTTTTGGCAAGTAACAAACCATATGAAACAATAGCATCATAATTTCCATTGTCTGCTGCCATTACACAATATTTTGCTGCTTCATTTTTGTTGACTTTTATTCACCATTAAATAACATACTTGAATATTTAAGCATTGCATTACTATTTCCATGATCAGCTGCTTTTTTGAAATATTTGGCTGCTTCTTTTTTATTCTGTGGAATAAATTTTCCACTATCTAATATTAATGCATAACCAAACATTGAATCATCATTTCCATTATCAGCAGACATTTTTAAATATTTAATTCCTTGCTTGATATCGATAGGAATTCCATCTCCTTTTAGTAGCATTTTGGCTAAGTTATTCATCGCATCATTATTACCTAAATCTGCTGCTTTTTTAAAATATTTTGATGCCTCCACTTTATCAGTTTTGACTCCATCACCTTTATCAAGAGCAAGACCATATTCATATATAGAATTAACATGACCTAAATCTGCAGCTTTTTTAAAATATTTGGTTGCTTCTTGATTATTTATTTGAACGCCATCACCTTTTTTTAACATTACTGCATATAAATATGATCCTTCAGCTTTTCCATTATCACCAGACATTTTAAGATAATGAGCTGCTTCTTTTTTATCACCTTGAATTTCATCATCAAAGATCAATGTAAGTCCATACTGATACATAGCATCAATATTACCATTATCTGAAGCTAATTTGAGATATTTCATTCCTTCTTTTTTATTGCATTCAATACCTTCTCCTTTGTACAACATATTACCATAAAAGTGCATTGAATAATAGTTTCCTTTATCTGCTGATATTTTAAGAATCCTTGCTGCTTCTTTCTTATCATTTTCAGAATTACTTTCAAGTAACATTGTTCCATAACAAAACATTGCATCGATATTTCCCTTATCTGAGCATATTTTATAATATCGAGCTGCTTCTTTTTTATTCATTTTAATTTCTTCTCCCAGATCCAACATTTTAGCATATCTATACATAGCATCTAGATTACCAAGTTTCGCTGATTTAATGATATATTTAGCTCCTTCTTTTTTATTCTCTGGAATTCCATCACCTGTGTATAACATTTTCCCATAGTAGTACATTGCATCATCATATCCAAGATCGGCTGCTTTTTTATAATATTTAGCCGCTTCTTTTTTATTGACTTCAATTCCATCACCATCATCCAACATTATAGCATAATTCACTATTGCATTATCATTTCCAAAATCTGCAGATTTTTTATAATATTTTGCAGCTTCTTCTTTATTAATATCAATACCATCACCATGAGATAACATCACTCCATAATTAAACATTGCTTCATAATCACCTAAATCAGACGCCATTTTAAAATACCTAGCAGCTTCTTTTTTATCTGATATAATTCCATTTCCATGATAAAGCATTAATCCGTAATTTAGCATCGCATTAGAATCGCCCATATCAGCTGCTTTTTTCAAATAAAAAGCTGCCATTTCTTTGTTTTGCTTAACACCAATGCCATTCATTAACATAAGTCCATATAATGTCATTTCTTTAATTGATCCTTCATCTACATATTTTCGTATATCAAGAGACTCATGTAAACTTGGATTCATTAAATCTTCATCAAATAAATCAAGATAATCATTAACTTCTTCTTCATCAATGAAATCAAAGGCACCTCTAAATTTTTCTTGTTTTATTTCTTCAATAATCTGACTAAATGATGGTCTTTCAAGCGGATTTTGTGACCAGCATCGTGATAAGAAATCTCTGACTACTTCATTTGTAATTAATGATAAATCAGGTCTTTTCCCACTAATTACGTTATCAATTAAATTAAAAGTACCTTTATTTTCAGTATATGGAAGTTCACCAGTTATTATTTCATAAGCCAATATCGAAAATGCATAAACATCAACTTTATATGAATATGGTTCATCTGAAAAAATTTCTGGAGCCATATACATAGGTGTTCCAACTTCTTCTGATTTAATCAATGTCTCCGTGAGTTGTTTATCTGATATAAATGAACAGCCAAAATCACATATTCTTGGATAAAGATCATTGTTGAGTAGAATGTTTGCTGGTTTCAAATCTCTATGAATAATGCCTTTTGAATGAAGATATTTCATACCAATTGAAACACCTAACAAAATGATATATTTCTTAGTTGGTGTAAAGTTAAGTGGAGCTAAATAAAATCTTTGATTTTTGAGCATTTTGTCAAGAGATCCATTTGGCATAAATTCTGTAATCATTGTTGGAAATGGTTCATCATTAAAATTTTTTAAGCTATAACCAAAAAGTATTAAAATTGCTGGATTATCAGATTTTGAATACGATAAAATTTCTTTAAAGAATGTGCATTGATTATCTTTAGGGTTATATTCTTCTTTCGTCTCTTTAGCTGCATATTGTGAAAAACTCTCAATCTTTTCAACTTGATAAACTTTACCAAATGATCCTTCTCCAATCATTTTAATAATTTTGAAATTATTTAATTTGATAATAGGAACTTGCTGCATAGATTTTACAAATAATTTATCTTTCATTTTACTTCAAAAAGTTTCAAAATATCGAACTTAATGCTATTTTTATATTAAATATCTTATTCTTTTTCAAAGAAACAACAAGCGTTGCTAGTGTAGTGGTTATCATGTGAGCCTTCCAAGCTTGAGATCCGGGTTCGATTCCCGGGCAACGCAATATTTTTTTTATAAAATTTAACAATCTTAAAAATATTGCGTGTTACCGTCAAGATACCTTCGAATACTGAGAACATAATTGACAGGTCAATTAATTTTGTCCTTTTTCCTTCAATTTCGCTTCAAAGTGCAGCACTTGACGCGATTTTTGCAGCCATTCCGCCCTTCAAGGATCAAGAGAAGCTTCTTCCAATGATTCATCAAATGTAGGCGCCAACACTTCAGCTGACTGTAGCAATGCTGCTGCACGAAGAGCTGTTGTTGTTTGTGAGACAGCTTTACTTGCTGATCGTTCATTCGTTCGTAACAGAATTAGCGATCTTCTTCCTCTTTTCAGTCATTTGATTGAAGGGAATTTGACATTCCTCGAAAATAATCCAGATCACAGATAGGCTTTTCAAATATTTTGATACATCATGCAGAATTATATAATTAGCTTACAAACCCAAAAACTTTCATTTATATTATTGTATCAAAGTTTACTTAAATTTATGTCAAAATAAACTAACTTTTAAGACATAGTTATTGATAAAAAACAATAATTGAGTTCAGCAATTGAATTACATTCCGTTTTGGATCATGATTGATCCAAAGAATTCAATTGCTGTTAATCCAATGTAATTATATTGGCGTTGATTGCTCCAATTGCCGATTTGTATATATCTGATGTATCTGTAATATTTATTGTTTATTTCACATTTGAAATGACCACACAGTTTACTTCCTTTCAATTGTGAGTTGTTTTCTTGCATGTCTATCAATTCCCAATTTTGGTGGTCACTTGATCCAATTATCTTCCATGTCTTTGGATAACAATGGTTGGCTTTTTTGCTTATCTTTCTGATTGAATAAGATGTCAAATTTATTTTTCTGTTGACGAAATCGAATTCAATGTAAGCATCTTCTTCTGAAGATGTTACATCTGAATAGTATGGCTTTTTAATATCATTTCCATTATTTAATAATAAATTTGACAATGGATAACGTGGGATTTCACTTCCTGCTGAAAGTCGTAAATGGTCATTTTTTCCATTGACAACATCTTTCGTTCTTCGTTTAATATATGAAATGATTCCATTAAATCTGTTATTGTTCAAATATTCACATTCAATAATTTTGAAGTTTGTGTTTCCTTCTTTTGATTCATTACTTTGATCAAGATTGTTTACTAATAGACTATCAATCATTTGATAAAATGATATGAAATAATAATAAAATATTTCTAATATTCAATAACACAGAAAAAGTTTAAATTAAATATGATTACAAATTGAATATTGAATTCCAAAATTTTTAAGATTTACGGTATGATTGTAAAATTGAAGAAATTTTCAGAAAAGGAAAATTCACTTTTTGAAAACATAAAAATTATAAGAAGTTGAAATTTATTCTCAAATAAAACAAATAAGAAATGAATCTTTTCCTTTTTAGTAAAATATCTGTATTATTTCCATTAAAATTGTTTTTAACATGCTGACATGTTGTAAGTTATTTTTTTATTTAACGTATTGAAAAAGTTCTTTTTCCATAATAATTGAACAATTTTGTAAACTCTGACTATTAATTTTCGACATAACGAGCAAATAACCGTCAATTCACATTCAAAATTGACTAAAAAAACGATAAAGTGTCGAAAATTTTTTGTTTCTCTCAAAGCAATGTATTCAATTTTTGAATTGTTTATTTTTAAATTCAGAAGTTTATCCGTATTTATATTTTTTAGAATAAGAAATTTACTTATAGAAAAGCATGGCTTTATTGCGATATGGTGAGTCTTATGAGCTAGCAACTCCATAAGGATGCTTCACATAATCCTCCAACAGAGGGAGCTTAGCAGAAAGCATATGGATCGCCATCAGGAGATCGTTTTATAAAAAATGATAAATTGAATGCACTTTGAAAAATTCAATGTCGAAAATTAATAGTCAAAGTTTAGTATAATCTTTCAATTTATCATAGAGAATAATAATTGAACTATTTTTGATCGTTTGTTATCAGAAAGTTTTTTTCCATTTTTAAATAGGTATGTTATTTTGATAATCGATATCAGAATTGACACTTTTTTAAAACTTGATAATCAATTATCAGTTTGTATACCTGATATCGATATTCTCAGGAAATTACTAGTCAAATCTGAAATGTTATATGAAAAGTATTGTAAATTTGATAGCTAAGAAGTAGGTTAAAATTAGAATATTTTTAATTGGTTAAAATGGTGTGAAAACTTGAATAACAAAATTTATGAAAATTAAGATTGATTTTGTATATGATAGAAAAGATATAAATAAAATTTATGCCAAGGCACAATTTTTACTTGGTTTATTTATTATGATGGTTCATATGTTGCACGTGATATAAAGAAATCCATTGATTATTTGATGCTATTTGCAAGTCAATATAATTCCAGTTCGCAGTTCTTACTTTGAATTGTTTATTATGAAGGAAAGTTTTAAAACTTTCTGCAAATCAAGCTTTTTGTTTATCATTACATAATTAAAAATCAAACTCGAGAAATTTCATGAAAATTTAATATTGCTTTTAAATAATAATGCTAAGTTATCTAAAGCAAGATCAAGCTTTTTCAACTTTTTTTATCTTTCCTCTGAATTTTCTGACGCAAACAGTTCTTGTATACATATTTTTAACTGAGCAATCAGTGAAAAATATTATTACATCATTGAAGTATATTCAATATTCAGTTGATAATAATTGTCGTAATGCACAACTTTTTCTTTGAGATTTGCTTTTTGAAGGGAAAAAGTTCAATATCCGAATTTACCCTTAATATCATATTTCTTCATAGATCTGTTGGATTTATTTTATAAAATTATAACTTTTGAATTTTTATGAACTTAATTTAAATTTGACATCACAGTTTTATTATTTACAAAAAGTTTCTATTCAAATATTTGAATGAAAAATAATGAAAATCTCACAATTTTCAAAAAATACAAGTCAACTTGAAAACAGCTGTAATATTAAATAAAATAATCAATAATTAGAAAGAATACTATTTAAATAACAAACTAATAATAAAGAAAATTCAAAACCGTATAATATTATATTTTGTTGATTGTATAAAATGGATTTTCAATGGCTCTAGGTGAAGCGCATCGATGTGATATTTTAATATTATTAAAATTCTTATTATTAATTTTAATTTCTTCTTCAGCGCTTTGGCCTACTTCGTCTTCTTTCAAATCCTTTTGTTTAATATCATTGAAAAAGTTTGTTTTAATTTCTTTTTGTTCATCAAAATCAATTTTCATGACTGGCTCAAAGTTCATTCCAATTTTAGCATCAGGAACAGAAACATCTTTCAAAAAGGGATGTTTTAATGCATCTTCGATTGAAATTCTCTGATTCAGGTCAATTGCCATTAATTTGTAAATTAAATCAGTACAACAATCAGATAGTCCAGGAGGAACTGAAAAATCGCCGTTTAATATTTGTTCGTATATTTTTGGCTTCTCTCTTTCTGTCCATGGAAGATAGCCTGTCGTAATTGCATATAAAATAACTCCACAAGACCAAATATCACTCTTTTTAGCATCATAAGGAAATCCACTCACAATTTCTGGCGCTACATAACAAGGAGAACCACATGGTGTTTTTGTTAAGTTAGTACTATCATCAAATATTTTTGATAATCCAAAATCGCAAATTTTAATTCGTCCAAATTGGTCAACCAATATGTTTTGTGGTTTTAAATCTCTATGTGCAACATTCAATGAATGTATATACTGTAGACCAATTAATATTTGCTTGAAAAATACGGATGCTTCCTTTTCCGTTAATTTTTTCTTTTTGAGAACCATCTGAAAAAGTTCACCACAAGGAACAAATTCTAGAAATATGTAGTAAAATGAAGAATCTTTTTGAATATCAATTAATTGAACAACATTAGGATGATGCATCAATTTATGTATCTGTATTTCTTGGATTAATCGTTTTGAAAATTTCTTTTCTTCAATTTTTGTTGTCGGAACGATTTTACATGCAACATATCGTTTTAAAATTGGATTTCTGCGCATATTCTTTTTTTTGGATTCATTCAACTGATTTTTTGCATTATTTTTTGAATTATTACCAATTGTTACTGTTTCTTCGGCAAGGGAAACTATTGAATAAGCTCCTTCCCCTATTATCTTTAATAATCGGAAGCTGCCTATTTTTTTGCCAATGAATTGATCAGGATTCATAGTTTTTTAATGACTAAATTTTTTGATTATCTCCTATTAAAAATTTTGAATTTTTTTCAATATAATTCTGAACTTTATTTCTATTTTATTAATGATTCTTTTCAATATTTTATTTTTTCTGAATTTTTCTATATATTAATGATCGGTACTAAAAAAAACATGTTTATTTTTTAAAAAACGAGTTATTAAGACATTATTATGAGCATTATAAATATATATGCAGACTTTAATTATTAATTTTCTATTTAAAATAAAAATATCGAAAATAAATCATTATTTATAAGAAGTTAGTCATCAAAAAATAATTATTTTACGTTTAAATGGTGTGTATTAATTTTTTATCATATAATTATGATTCATCAAAATAAATATTTAATATATTTATCATTTTTTTATCAGAAAATGATGAGTTTTGTAAAAAAGATATCGTTTCTGAAAAAGTTTGTTTTTTTGAATATATATTTAAAAAACTTTATTATCTCATTAAATTTACTATTTTATTAATTTTTAAATATTTTATATTTTATTAAAATATATATAAGATATTTATATAAACGATAATAAAGAAATATTTGATATAATATTAAGATAAATTGAAAATAATATTGTATATGAGATTTTGAATATTTACATAAAATTAAGAAATTTTGAATTAGGAAAATTTTCATTATATCATAAATATTTATTATATTCTTATTTTAAAATATAAAAAATAAATAAAACAGTATTATTTCAGTAATATTTTATCTCTATAGAAATTTCTTATTATAAAAATGCTTCAATTTTAAATTTTTGATTCAAAATATTTCTGTATTTTCACAAATTTGATATAAATTTTTCAGAAATCTTTTAATAGATAATATAAAAATTTTTGAGATATCATTATTATTTAATGCATACTACTTTTAAAAGACCAATTCCAAGTCCAGAAATGCAACGTCTAAGTTCAAATGAGTTTATCCAAGAGAATTTAAATTCATCAAAACAACGAATTAACAAATCTGGACAATATTTCTCTGTTAATTATAATGGATCTACATTTTACGTTGACCCAATTAGTTTAAGCAATTCATCTACAAAGTTTAAAGAATTAATTCAACCATATAAGCACAACATTGAAGAATTGAAAACTTTACATCTCGAAATCTATGGAAAACAATTTTCAAATAGAAACATTGATAATTTCCTTAAATTGTGTCAAAAACTTCCAACTGATGTACGTGATTCAGAAATGGAAGAAATTTGTGAAATCGCAAAATTATTCAAAGCCAATGAAATTTATGATACAGGGCTTAAATTCATTCAAAGCACTATTGATCCAAATTTCAATGTTCCAAATAGCAAATATGAAGGGCCGAATAGTCCAGCTTATATTTTAATTGAAGGTGAGAAAAATATGATGGAAAATGATTCAGATCTAAGTGATGGTTATTTCGAGAATACCAAAGATAATGATAATAAAGGAAATTACTACCAAATCAACGAAAATAAAAATAACAATTCAGCTGAAATTGTAATTAATTCAAAATCAGCTCCGTCAGACAAAGATAAGCATGTTAGACCAAAGAGAATAAAAACAACAATTATATATCAGATCAAAATAAAAAATCATGGTCTTCAATGTCCTACTTTCACATTTTATCATGATAATTCGGCTCTTTTCACGGCCAAACAGAAGAATAATGAAATTTACATTGCTGAAGGAAGTGAAGTTCATATTAGCCAAAAAGAAACTCATATTGCACGAATAATTCAAAACACTCAGAATTTGATGATTAATACCATCCAAATGAAAGATACCAGTTTTAACATGAAATATGTTAACTCAGGGAAAAAGAATCGTTATTCTATTGAAGTGTCTTTTCCTCTGGTTGACAAAATGACAACATGGGTGCCAAGAAAGCCAAGATACGACCCGAAGAAAGACAAATACACTCTCAACTTCAAAGGTGAATATCATCACAACCCAGTTCCTTCAGCAAAGAACATTTTGTTGGAAAATAAAAACGGAAAACCAACTTTCATTGCTAGAAAAATGAGTAATAGTACATATGAAATTGAATGCTTGCCTTCTGTGGAACCTTTGATTGCATTTTGTTTGGGTATTTCAGATATTGTTGGCCCTTATTGTGATGAAGAAACAAATGGAGAAATGTTTTAATAATTTAAACTCAGTTATTTTATAGCTGTTTTTAATGTTAAGAAAATAAAAGCAAATGTTTGATTTTTTTTGTATATTTTAATAGTATATTCGCAAAATATAAAAATGAAAAAATACTATTCAAAAAGTTGGAAAACATGCTTTTTCATAACAAACACTCAATTTATTTAGGTAAATAATTTCACAAATATAAAAATTTTGAATGAAATAAAAAATTGAAAAGAATTTAATTGAGTTTATTTCATTCAAAGAAAAATCTTATTCAAAATTGAAAGATTTTACATTTTTCTTTCAATTTTTTTATTTTTTGTTTCAAGAAAAAGCAGCCAGAGACAAAACTTAATATTTGTTATTAGAGTAGTCAACAAAAAGATCAAATGCATTCATCTGTAGTAGCTAAGCTAGCCAGGGAGGTTTAGGGTTTCTATTTTAAACTATTCGCATGATTTAATAAAAATTTTCATTTTTATTCAATTTTTTTTTACTAGATCCCCCGATAGCTTCTTTTTAAAAAAAATAATTTTCATCCCCCGATAGCTTCTTTTTAATAAAAACCTCAAATAATCATTCAAAATATTGAATAAAAATATTCAATTTTTTTCGAAAAATTGAATAAGAGATGAAAACAATTTAATAGAGTTTACAACATCCTCTCAAAATTCAAATCAAGAACTTTTTGAAAAGAAAAAAATTTTTTTTTATCATTTCATTTTTGTAATCATTGCTTTTGGATCATGCTGCTTTTCTAGAAATAGATGTTTAATAGGAATAAATGCTAAAACAGTTTCTATCAAAGGAATTCAAAAAGGTTTAATTATTTATTTTCGAAGTCGTTCAAACATTTGTTCATTCAGAGCTAAATGCACAAGAAGTTAGTTATATTTTCTCTAATGATTTAAAATTTGCATTTATGATACAACATTTGTTGTTTGTAATATATTTATAAAACCGAAGATCAAAGCAAAAGACGAAGCAGAGCAAATTTATAAAAAAGCGGTTTCTTTTGGGAGAATAGCTATTTATGGATCAAACATAGATAATGGACTCACAATGTTTAAACTTGGCAATGTACCACCATTTGTTGAATGTAAAGTTATCCTTCAAATAGTTTTCACCTCACTGCAAATAAACGAACAAAAATTTTAATCAAATTTCCAATTGATGTCTACACACAGGATGGATCAGTAGGTTGCTTAGAATTGGCAAATTCTGATTTTTCATTTCAAATCGATTGTGATGATGAGAATATCAAAACGGTAACATGATTTCAAACATCCGTATAAATAGTGTAGCTGTTATTTTTATTCGGATGAAGAAAAAAAAACAAATGAAAAATTGTCAATTTGAAGATGGAATTTTGATAAGTGCAAAATATGGCAAAAAAACAGTAGAAATTCAAATATATGATATTGAACCATTAACCAATGATAACGGAATTGGAAAATCACTTTTTCCATTGTTTGCTTATAATATTCTCCAAACTTATGAAAGACCATATAATATTATATGAAAGATCATATAATATAAGCAAAGATGGTAAATTGAAAGCAGAAGAGTTAAGTATTTCAAGCGGCGTTTTATGCAAATACACAGGATTTGTGAGCATAACTAATATTCCAACATATAACATTAAAAATGGTGGAGATATGTTTATGAGGAATTCAATTAAGATCAAAAGGAAAGCAGATGGGAAAATTTTTTCTATATTATAATGATTTTACTTTTTATGATTCTAGTTTCCTTTTTCACAATTCTATAAGAAAATGCATTAAAAATTGTATTTTATTTAGATTATTCATATGAATTTAAAATTCATATTTTTATCGTAATGGAACTAAATTTACTACAATAAGGAAAAAATAGAAAAAAATATAACCATTTTTTGTAAAAAACGTAAATAATTGAAAAAATATTGTAACACAATTTTTGAATAGTAAATAAACTCTGTCCAAAAATGTTCGACAATTGAATTTTGAGAGAGTATTCAAACTATCTTTTTTTTTTTTCTCATGCACCTTTATGGTGATTCGAAGGTTTTTTCCAAAGCTCTTTTTTCTGAGAGTAGCGCATGTCCCAAAGAAAGTTGTAATTCCTCTTAAGGGCGTGGCTATTTCTTTCAAAAACCAGGGCTACTTGTATAAAAATAGCTTGATGAAAGGATAATTATAAAAATAAACTTCTGAAAAATTGAATACATTGCTTTGAGAGAAAAAAGAAATTTTCGACACTTTATCGTTTTTTTAGTCAATTTTCAGTGGAAAATGCGGTTTTTATGTACGTTAAGTCGAACATTTTTGGACAGAGTTTATTTATTTCAAATAAATAAATAAATAAAATGATTTTAATATAAAAAACTGAGATATAACAATATTTTAAAAACATTGAAATTGAAAGGTAAAATATTTAGCCATTACAATAAGCTTATTGTATTAAAATTTGATTATTTATTTGGCAGCTTAAGGCTAAAATAATCTGCCTTATAATAGGTCAATATAAACGGTTATGTAAAATTAAAAAAAAAAATCG
The DNA here is from genome assembly GCA_039105265.1 of Tritrichomonas musculus. Taxonomy (NCBI): domain Eukaryota; phylum Parabasalia; order Tritrichomonadida; family Tritrichomonadidae; genus Tritrichomonas; species Tritrichomonas musculus. The sequence goes on from JAPFFF010000013.1 coordinate 170,542, forward strand.
AATAAGTATTCAATTTTAATTGACCATGGGGAAGGCCAAAAAAAGCGGTATACGAAAAAATCGACGGTTTTTCGTATAAGAAACCGTTTTTATTCACCATATTGAAGGCCAAAAAAAAAGCGGTATACGAAAAAATTGAAAGGTTTTCGTATAAAAATTCATTCAATTTTGAGCTTTTTTGAGATTTTTTTAATCGTTAGACGATAATATTTAACTGAAATTTTAATGATCGTGATTTATATATTTTTCAATTATTTATGGGACTATATCAAAATTTCCACTTTTTCTCTGGCCAGTATCAAAATTTTCAATTAAAAAAAAATAAGTATCATTTTTTAATAGAAAAAAAAATTCTAGTATCATATTTTAATAGAAAAACATTTCATGAGTATCATTTTTTTTTATCAATTTTTTTATCTTTTGCAACAAGTACACAGGAAAAATCTAAAAAAAATATATCTCGAATCAGCTACAGGAGAACGTTCAAATGATAGTATTTTTATGCAAAAGTAAACAACTCGCTCGACATATTAAAATTTAATTCACCAAGAATCATTCGAAAAAAAGTATTTAACGCTGGTTTATTGTAGAAAAACAAGTTTAACTTAATTTTTCTCAGCAACATGAGCTAAAAACCAGTTTTTCAAATCGATGTCTAATTACGAATAATCAATTTTTTTACGGGTCTACTTATGTACCAAGTTTTACTGCTTCAATTAATATTCTTTATCATTTTTTACATATATTCATGACTACAAATACTATGTAATTCGCTTTCTATTTTTGAAAATTCTCACGAATATTCAAAAAATTATTCAAAAAACAGAGACAAAAATATGTTATATCTACACTATATATAGTATAACTTTAAAATATAGTAGTATTGTTTCTTTATTTTCTTTTTTATGTCTAAAAACTTAATAATTTTGCAAAATTGTAAACGAATAATAAACGTTCTTCTTTTTCATTTATTTTTCTTTTCATCAAATTATAAATTTTTTGAGCTTTTTTCTAATGAAAAATTTAACATTTTAAAAATATTTAGAAATAAATTATTGTAATTTAATGAAAATGATTAAATATTATAATCTAATGAAAATTATCCAATTAATATGATTGAATGAACTTGATTGTTTATAATAATTCGATATTTATAAAAAATGCAATTGTTTGAATGTGATTATTTAGAAGATTTAATTTGATTAGAAGAATGTGATTGATTAAAAAATTTATTTGAATCAATTATATTCAATTATCCCTAGGTAATCACTTTCATTCTTTCATTCGCTTTAATTCAATCACTTTTACTCATTCAATCATTTTCATTCATTCAATCATTTTCATTCATTCAATCATTTCATTCATTCAATTACTTTCATTCATTCAATCATTTCATTCATTCAATTACTTTCATTCATTCAATCACTTTCATTCATTCAATCATTTCATTCATTCAATCACTTTTACTCATTCAATCACTTTCATTCATTCAATCATTTCATTCATTCAATCATTTCATTCATTCAATCACTTTCATTCATTCAATCATTTCATTCATTCAATCATTTCATTCATTCAATCACTTTTACTCATTCAATCACTTTCATTCATTCAATCACTTTCATTCATTCAATCATTTCATTCATTCAATCACTTTCATTCATTCAATCATTTCATTCATTCAATCACTTTCATTCATTCAATCACTTTCATTCATTCAATCATTTCATTCATTCAATCACTTTTACTCATTCAATCATTTCATTCATTCAATCATTTCATTCACTCAATCACTTTCATTCATTTAATTACTTTCATTCATTCAATCATTTCATTCATTCAATCATTTCATTCATTCAATTACTTTCATTCATTCAATCATTTCATTCATTCAATCATTTCATTCATTCAATCACTTTCATTCATTCAATCACTTTCATTCATTCAATTACTTTCATTCATTCAATCATTTCATTCATTCAATCATTTCATTCATTCAATCACTTTTACTCATTCAATCATTTCATTCATTCAATCATTTCATTCATTCAATCATTTCATTCATTCAATCATTTCATTCACTCAATCACTTTCATTCATTCAATCACTTTCATTCATTCAATCACTTTCATTCATTCAATCATTTCATTCATTCAATCACTTTCATTCATTCAATCACTTTTACTCATTCAATCATTTCATTCATTCAATCATTTCATTCATTCAATCATTTCATTCATTCAATCACTTTTACTCATTCAATCATTTCATTCATTCAATCACTTTCATTCATTCAATCATTTCATTCATTCAATCATTTCATTCATTCAATCACTTTTACTCATTCAATCATTTCATTCATTCAATCACTTTTACTCATTCAATCATTTCATTCATTCAATCATTTCATTCATTCAATCACTTTTACTCATTCAATCATTTCATTCATTCAATCATTTCATTCATTCAATTACTTTCATTCATTCAATCATTTCATTCATTCAATCACTTTCATTCATTCAATCATTTCATTCATTCAATCACTTTCATTCATTCAATCACTTTTACTCATTCAATCATTTCATTCATTCAATCATTTCATTCATTCAATCACTTTTACTCATTCAATCATTTCATTCATTCAATCATTTCATTCATTCAATCATTTCATTCATTCAATCATTTTCATTCATTCAATCACTTTCATTCATTCAATCACTTTTACTCATTCAATCACTTTCATTCATTCAATCATTTCATTCATTCAATCACTTTTACTCATTCAATCACTTTCATTCATTCAATCATTTCATTCATTCAATTACTTTCATTCATTCAATCATTTCATTCATTCAATCATTTTAATTCTTTCTTTCGTTTTAATTCAATAAATCGCTTTAAGATGGTTCTCCATAACCGACATTTTTAGAATGCATTAATCTCAACGAATACTAAATCTCATAGAACCAAACTCAATACATAAAGCATACAATTATATATATATATTTTTAAAGTTCACAGACATACAAAATCTAATATTAATTTTTTGATGAATACAGCGGTTTTGGAAATAGATTAGTATTTTTTGGAAATAAAATAGCATGATTTAAATGTGTTTATAAGACCGCTAAAAATTCCTTCGAAATAAAATAGATAATGATTATTTTCCATTCAATTTTCCATTTTTTTGTTGAGGAAAAATATAAAATCTTAGCAATCTTTTACCAATTTATAGTGTTTTAAAACACTATAAAATTTCTTTAATCTATCTCTTAAAACTGTTTTTAAGTATGATTAAATTGAATAGAAAATGTTCGTTCCTATTTTGTGTCCAAAAAATTCTAATCTATTTCCAAAACAGCTGTACTCATTTTAAAAATCAGCGAGCTTTATAAAGTAATAATAATATATTAAAATAAAAGGATTTATGGAATATACTCATGAAAAAGTTATTAAGGGCGTACATTCCAAAAATACCATTTTATCGTTGAGGTTACTAAACAGGATAGATATCGAGGTAGATCTAACCTTTTCACGTGTCGATTTAGTACCTAGCACAATTTCTTGAAGTACTAGTATATTATTCGATAAGTTTATCTATATATTTAAATGATTTCGTATTTGGATCGTAATATCTAGATTTATATGTATCACTCTTTTCTGGTTCGATATTCTTACGTGGTACTGTTCAAGATATATTACAGAGCTTACCATTGCGTTTCGTGAATCGTTTATTCTTTTAGGGTAAATATTCATTAAAGGATCTAGCATTGAATTTACTAGCATAAAGATTAAGACATAACTGAATATTAAAGGTTTTATGGTCGCATTTGGCAGTTAACTCCGTAATCGCTCTTTTCAGTAATGGTAAATCATCTATAGTATACAACTCTTCTAGACTTGGCTCTGTTGTATTCTTGTTCTTACTATTCGTAGAAGATATTTCTCTGAAACTCATTTCAGTAGTCATATTTTATTTATGAATATTGGATTAAAAATTCTTTTAAATTCGTGTTTGGGGTTATTTATAGAGATATCGTAAACAGGATTTCAGTGTAGTTTTATCGGTTACTAGAACTTTACTGAGGAACTATCTCATGTATATCATTAACTCACTAAAGTTCGATCTATCGTTTAAAAACTCGTTGGAAAGCTATATATATGGAAGGTCCATAAGTGTTCTCGGAGGTCTTAGAAGGTTTTAAAAGCGTGCAGAGTGAGGATACATCGCATCCCTTAATCTTACTACTCATGCTGAAAATGATAGAATTGAATTCCATTCGCCCGAGCACGTTATATATCTGCAACACTTGCTATAAGCAAAGGAAAAATTATTGATATTCTGGATCATATTTTTCATAATCACAATTAATAAACCCCTGTAGTTCTAGATGATGAAATAACCAAACCTTGAAATTTTTGTTTTGATCTCTTCATAAATTGGACGAAATTTTTTTTTCCGAAAGCAAAATCATTAAATATTTTAACATTAAATTATTTTCAAGTCTTTTGATGTTACATTTATCTTTACAATGGCGTTTTTTGCTGATTTTTTGGTTATATAAAATGATTTACATAATGAGCATATAAAAATTAGAAACAAATCATGTGCATTGTATTTGGTAATTTTTTTAACAAAGCTAAAAGTAACATCAAATTGATTTATAAACCAGTCACTCATATTAATTGAAATTTAAAAAAATATCAGAATAAAAAATAAACTATTGAATTTTCAAAGCTATAAAAAAATTCTGAGCTTTGAAACTTTTTGTATATACCCTCAGTTTTGATAAAGCAAAACGTAATGGATTGTAAGAAATATATACAGAAAATGAGAATGGTTCAAGCCAATATTCTCTCCTTTATAAAAGAAGATAAAAATACAGAAGAATACTTTCAAATTTTAACCAATTTATTTGATGATCAAAATTATAATAATGATAAGCAAAAACTAAGAATCATTCTGAATATGATTGCAAATATTGTTAATAATTATCATCGGGTATCCGATTTCTTCTGAAAAATAGAGAAAATTTTAATGTTTCTAAAGGATGATATCATTAATATCTATTCTAATTGAATGAATGAAAGTAATTGAATGAATGAAAGCAATTGAATGAATGAAATGATTGAATGAATGAAATGATTGAATGAGTAAAAGTAATTGAATGAATGAAAGTGATTGAATGAATGAAAGTGATTGAATGAATGAAAGTGATTGAATGAATGAAAGTGATTGAATGAATGAAATGATTGAATGAATGAAATGATTGAATGAATGAAAGTGATTGAATGAATGAAAGTGATTGAATGAATGAAAGTGATTGAATGAGTAAAAGTGATTGAATGAATGAAAGTGATTGAATGAATGAAAGTGATTGAATGAATGAAATGATTGAATGAATGAAAGTAATTGAATGAATGAAATGATTGAATGAATGAAAGTAATTGAATGAATGAAAGTGATTGAGTGAATGAAATGATTGAATGAATGAAATGATTGAATGAGTAAAAGTGATTGAATGAATGAAATGATTGAATGAATGAAAGTAATTGAATGAATGAAAGTGATTGAGTGAATGAAATGATTGAATGAATGAAAGTGATTGAATGAATGAAAGTAATTGAATGAATGAAAGCAATTGAATGAATGAAATGATTGAATGAATGAAATGATTGAATGAGTAAAAGTAATTGAATGAATGAAAGTGATTGAATGAATGAAAGTGATTGAATGAATGAAAGTAATTGAATGAATGAAAGTGATTGAATGAATGAAATGATTGAATGAATGAAATGATTGAATGAGTAAAAGTAATTGAATGAATGAAAGTGATTGAATGAATGAAAGTGATTGAATGAATGAAAGTGATTGAATGAATGAAAGTGATTGAATGAATGAAATGATTGAATGAATGAAATGATTGAATGAATGAAAGTGATTGAATGAATGAAAGTGATTGAATGAATGAAAGTGATTGAATGAGTAAAAGTGATTGAATGAATGAAAGTGATTGAATGAATGAAAGTGATTGAATGAATGAAATGATTGAATGAATGAAAGTAATTGAATGAATGAAATGATTGAATGAATGAAAGTAATTGAATGAATGAAAGTGATTGAGTGAATGAAATGATTGAATGAATGAAATGATTGAATGAGTAAAAGTGATTGAATGAATGAAATGATTGAATGAATGAAAGTAATTGAATGAATGAAAGTGATTGAGTGAATGAAATGATTGAATGAATGAAATGATTGAGTGAATGAAAGTGATTGAATGAATGAAAGTAATTGAATGAATGAAAGCAATTGAATGAATGAAATGATTGAATGAATGAAATGATTGAATGAGTAAAAGTAATTGAATGAATGAAAGTGATTGAATGAATGAAAGTGATTGAATGAATGAAAGTAATTGAATGAATGAAAGCAATTGAATGAATGAAATGATTGAATGAATGAAATGATTGAATGAGTAAAAGTAATTGAATGAATGAAAGTGATTGAATGAATGAAAGTGATTGAATGAATGAAAGTGATTGAATGAATGAAAGTGATTGAATGAATGAAATGATTGAATGAATGAAATGATTGAATGAATGAAAGTGATTGAATGAATGAAAGTGATTGAATGAATGAAAGTGATTGAATGAGTAAAAGTGATTGAATGAATGAAAGTGATTGAATGAATGAAAGTGATTGAATGAATGAAATGATTGAATGAATGAAAGTAATTGAATGAATGAAATGATTGAATGAATGAAAGTAATTGAATGAATGAAATGATTGAATGAATGAAAGTGATTGAATGAGTAAAAGTGATTGAATGAATGAAAGCAATTGAATGAATGAAATGATTGAATGAATGAAATGATTGAATGAGTAAAAGTAATTGAATGAATGAAAGCAATTGAATGAATGAAAGTGATTGAATGAATGAAAGTGATTGAATGAATGAAAGTAATTGAATGAATGAAAGCAATTGAATGAATGAAATGATTGAATGAATGAAATGATTGAATGAGTAAAAGTAATTGAATGAATGAAAGTGATTGAATGAATGAAAGTGATTGAATGAATGAAAGTGATTGAATGAATGAAAGTGATTGAATGAATGAAATGATTGAATGAATGAAATGATTGAATGAATGAAAGTGATTGAATGAATGAAAGTGATTGAATGAATGAAAGTGATTGAATGAGTAAAAGTGATTGAATGAATGAAAGTGATTGAATGAATGAAAGTGATTGAATGAATGAAATGATTGAATGAATGAAAGTAATTGAATGAATGAAATGATTGAATGAATGAAAGTAATTGAATGAATGAAATGATTGAATGAATGAAAGTGATTGAATGAGTAAAAGTGATTGAATGAATGAAAGTGATTGAATGAGTAAAAGTGATTGAATGAATGAAAGTGATTGAATGAATGAAAGTGATTGAATGAATGAAATGATTGAATGAATGAAAGTAATTGAATGAATGAAATGATTGAATGAATGAAAGTAATTGAATGAATGAAAGTGATTGAGTGAATGAAATGATTGAATGAGTAAAAGTAATTGAATGAATGAAAGTGATTGAATGAATGAAATGATTGAATGAATGAAATGATTGAATGAGTAAAAGTAATTGAATGAATGAAAGTGATTGAATGAATGAAAGTGATTGAATGAATGAAAGTGATTGAATGAATGAAAGTGATTGAATGAATGAAAGTGATTGAATGAATGAAAGTGATTGAATGAATGAAAGTGATTGAATGAATGAAAGTGATTGAATGAATGAAAGTGATTGAATGAGTAAAAGTGATTGAATGAATGAAAGTGATTGAATGAATGAAAGTGATTGAATGAATGAAATGATTGAATGAATGAAAGTAATTGAATGAATGAAATGATTGAATGAATGAAAGTAATTGAATGAATGAAAGTGATTGAGTGAATGAAATGATTGAATGAATGAAATGATTGAATGAGTAAAAGTGATTGAATGAATGAAATGATTGAATGAATGAAAGTAATTGAATGAATGAAAGTGATTGAATGAATGAAATGATTGAATGAATGAAAGTGATTGAATGAATGAAAATGATTGAATGAATGAAAGTGATTGAATGAATGAAATGATTGAATGAATGAAAGTAATTGAATGAATGAAAGTGATTGAGTGAATGAAATGATTGAATGAATGAAAGTGATTGAATGAATGAAAGTGATTGAATGAATGAAATGATTGAATGAATGAAAGTGATTGAATGAATGAAAATGATTGAATGAGTAAAAGTGATTGAATGAATGAAATGATTGAATGAATGAAAGTAATTGAATGAATGAAAGTGATTGAGTGAATGAAATGATTGAATGAATGAAAGTGATTGAATGAATGAAAGTAATTGAATGAATGAAAGCAATTGAATGAATGAAATGATTGAATGAATGAAATGATTGAATGAGTAAAAGTAATTGAATGAATGAAAGTGATTGAATGAATGAAAGTGATTGAATGAATGAAAGTAATTGAATGAATGAAAGTGATTGAATGAATGAAATGATTGAATGAATGAAATGATTGAATGAGTAAAAGTAATTGAATGAATGAAAGTGATTGAATGAATGAAAGTGATTGAATGAATGAAATGATTGAATGAATGAAATGATTGAATGAGTAAAAGTAATTGAATGAATGAAAGTGATTGAATGAATGAAAGTGATTGAATGAATGAAAGTGATTGAATGAATGAAAGTGATTGAATGAATGAAATGATTGAATGAATGAAATGATTGAATGAATGAAAGTGATTGAATGAATGAAAGTGATTGAATGAATGAAAGTGATTGAATGAGTAAAAGTGATTGAATGAATGAAAGTGATTGAATGAATGAAAGTGATTGAATGAATGAAATGATTGAATGAATGAAAGTAATTGAATGAATGAAATGATTGAATGAATGAAAGTAATTGAATGAATGAAAGTGATTGAGTGAATGAAATGATTGAATGAATGAAAGTAATTGAATGAATGAAAGTGATTGAATGAATGAAAGTGATTGAATGAATGAAATGATTGAATGAATGAAATGATTGAATGAATGAAAGTGATTGAATGAATGAAATGATTGAATGAATGAAAGTGATTGAATGAATGAAATGATTGAATGAATGAAAGTAATTGAATGAATGAAAGTGATTGAGTGAATGAAAGTGATTGAATGAATGAAATGATTGAATGAATGAAATGATTGAATGAATGAAAGTGATTGAATGAATGAAAATGATTGAATGAATGAAAGTGATTGAATGAATGAAATGATTGAATGAATGAAAGTAATTGAATGAATGAAAGTGATTGAGTGAATGAAATGATTGAATGAATGAAAGTGATTGAATGAATGAAAGTGATTGAATGAATGAAATGATTGAATGAATGAAAGTGATTGAATGAATGAAAATGATTGAATGAGTAAAAGTGATTGAATGAATGAAATGATTGAATGAATGAAAGTAATTGAATGAATGAAAGTGATTGAGTGAATGAAATGATTGAATGAATGAAAGTGATTGAATGAATGAAAGTAATTGAATGAATGAAAGCAATTGAATGAATGAAATGATTGAATGAATGAAATGATTGAATGAGTAAAAGTAATTGAATGAATGAAAGTGATTGAATGAATGAAAGTGATTGAATGAATGAAAGTAATTGAATGAATGAAAGTGATTGAATGAATGAAATGATTGAATGAATGAAATGATTGAATGAGTAAAAGTAATTGAATGAATGAAAGTGATTGAATGAATGAAAGTGATTGAATGAATGAAAGTGATTGAATGAATGAAAGTGATTGAATGAATGAAATGATTGAATGAATGAAATGATTGAATGAATGAAAGTGATTGAATGAATGAAAGTGATTGAATGAATGAAAGTGATTGAATGAGTAAAAGTGATTGAATGAATGAAAGTGATTGAATGAATGAAAGTGATTGAATGAATGAAATGATTGAATGAATGAAAGTAATTGAATGAATGAAATGATTGAATGAATGAAAGTAATTGAATGAATGAAAGTGATTGAGTGAATGAAATGATTGAATGAATGAAATGATTGAATGAGTAAAAGTGATTGAATGAATGAAATGATTGAATGAATGAAAGTAATTGAATGAATGAAAGTGATTGAGTGAATGAAATGATTGAATGAATGAAAGTGATTGAATGAATGAAAGTAATTGAATGAATGAAAGCAATTGAATGAATGAAATGATTGAATGAATGAAATGATTGAATGAGTAAAAGTAATTGAATGAATGAAAGTGATTGAATGAATGAAAGTGATTGAATGAATGAAAGTAATTGAATGAATGAAAGCAATTGAATGAATGAAATGATTGAATGAATGAAATGATTGAATGAGTAAAAGTAATTGAATGAATGAAAGTGATTGAATGAATGAAAGTGATTGAATGAATGAAAGTGATTGAATGAATGAAAGTGATTGAATGAATGAAATGATTGAATGAATGAAATGATTGAATGAATGAAAGTGATTGAATGAATGAAAGTGATTGAATGAATGAAAGTGATTGAATGAGTAAAAGTGATTGAATGAATGAAAGTGATTGAATGAATGAAAGTGATTGAATGAATGAAATGATTGAATGAATGAAAGTAATTGAATGAATGAAATGATTGAATGAATGAAAGTAATTGAATGAATGAAAGTGATTGAGTGAATGAAATGATTGAATGAATGAAATGATTGAATGAATGAAAGTAATTGAATGAATGAAAGTGATTGAATGAATGAAATGATTGAATGAATGAAAGTGATTGAATGAATGAAAATGATTGAATGAATGAAAGTGATTGAATGAATGAAAGTGATTGAATGAATGAAAGTGATTGAATGAATGAAAGTGATTGAATGAATGAAAGTGATTGAATGAATGAAATGATTGAATGAATGAAATGATTGAATGAATGAAAATGATTGAATGAATGAAAATGATTGAATGAGTAAAAGTGATTGAATTAAAGCGAATGAAAGAATGAAAGTGATTACCTAGGGATAATTGAATATAATTGATTCAAATAAATTTTTTAATCAATCACATTCTTCTAATCAAATTAAATCTTCTAAATAATCACATTCAAACAATTGCATTTTTTATAAATATCGAATTATTATAAACAATCAAGTTCATTCAATCATATTAATTGGATAATTTTCATTAGATTATAATATTTAATCATTTTCATTAAATTACAATAATTTATTTCTAAATATTTTTAAAATGTTAAATTTTTCATTAGAAAAAAGCTCAAAAAATTTATAATTTGATGAAAAGAAAAATAAATGAAAAAGAAGAACGTTTATTATTCGTTTACAATTTTGCAAAATTATTAAGTTTTTAGACATAAAAAAGAAAATAAAGAAACAATACTACTATATTTTAAAGTTATACTATATATAGTGTAGATATAACATATTTTTGTCTCTGTTTTTTGAATAATTTTTTGAATATTCGTGAGAATTTTCAAAAATAGAAAGCGAATTACATAGTATTTGTAGTCATGAATATATGTAAAAAATGATAAAGAATATTAATTGAAGCAGTAAAACTTGGTACATAAGTAGACCCGTAAAAAAATTGATTATTCGTAATTAGACATCGATTTGAAAAACTGGTTTTTAGCTCATGTTGCTGAGAAAAATTAAGTTAAACTTGTTTTTCTACAATAAACCAGCGTTAAATACTTTTTTTCGAATGATTCTTGGTGAATTAAATTTTAATATGTCGAGCGAGTTGTTTACTTTTGCATAAAAATACTATCATTTGAACGTTCTCCTGTAGCTGATTCGAGATATATTTTTTTTAGATTTTTCCTGTGTACTTGTTGCAAAAGATAAAAAAATTGATAAAAAAAAATGATACTCATGAAATGTTTTTCTATTAAAATATGATACTAGAATTTTTTTTTCTATTAAAAAATGATACTTATTTTTTTTTAATTGAAAATTTTGATACTGGCCAGAAAAAAAGTGGAAATTTTGATATAGTCCCATTATTTATGATCGAAAAAAATATTTTCTAAACGTTAAAATTTAATTAAAAAAGTTACTTTTAAACGATTAAAAAATTATTAAAAAAATTAGCAAAAAACTATGTTTTTTAAAAGTATTTTTCATTTTCCACGATAAGACAAACTATAATTGAGAGGTCTGTTTCGTTTAAATTTATGCTGTATGAATTTTTTTAAATAATTAGTATACTCTTCTCCCCCTACAAGTGGTAAAATAATATAAAAAAATTTTTTATTTATGAGTCTATGTTATTTTGTTGAAATATAATTTACATATTTGGTAATTAGATTATTTTCATGTTAAAACAAGAAATTTATCCCAAACAAATGAATATGGATATGATTTTTTTAAAAAAATAAATTGAATTGATCATAAGATATCAGAAATTTCAATTGCATTTAAAAATTCAATAGAGTTGAAATAGTATTTTTTTTACAAAATTACAATAAAAAATTTATTGATTTTGCAAAAAAAGTTCATTTATTTACTTTAAAAAAGCTGCAAAAAATATAATCCTCTTAGCTAGAATAATCCTTTATTTTTTTCAAATAATGGATTATTCAAATAAGATGTAAATAGATAAACACAATTGATATTTAATGAAAATTATTATGATAAATTAAAAATTTAAAAAATTATAAGAATATGTTTAATGAAACTCCGATATCCAAAAATGATTTTTGGAGAAATATATATATACCCATTTACTTAAAAAAAAAAAAAAAAAAATGCATAAATAGTTTATTGATCATTAGTTTATTAAGTTTAATATTCAAAAGATTATATACTTATTTATTTTTTAATTTTCCAATCAAAATTTCATTAAATGAATATAGGAATGTATAGGTATAAATAGAATTTTCATAAAAAAAAAACATGATATGAGATTTTCATTTTTACTGAAATTCTAATCGCAAAATTTAACTTAAACAATTGAAAGAAAAACGAAAAAAAGGATAGAAATTTGTATTGATTTTTTTCAATAACAATTTAACTTAAACAAATTGTATTACTAACCATATTTTTTCTATATTTTCCTTTGGTAACTCTGATAATCATTTTATAATTAAAAATATGTATTAAATGATTTCATTATTTGAGAAAATTTTCTCAAATAATCTTTTTGTCACTTTTTTCTATTGTTGTTGAAGTGGAAATTACAATATCTTCTTAACCTTGCATAATATCATTAAAATTTTCCAAAATTAATCTCTACTTCATATGTAATTAGTTGAAAACAAATATTGCATTTAAAAATTCAATAGAGTTGTAATTTTATAATATAATATTATATCCAAAAATGTTTTTTATTTTTCATGAAAATTAAACGATATTTTTAAAATAGTGAAATGTCAATTATATAGTATCGAATTTTTTTTGAATTTTTTATATTCATATAATAATTCAGAATTCTTGTTTTGTTGTTGAGGTATTATTATATATATGTATTTATATAAAATCATTATTATTTATCAAAAAATATATTTTGTAATCGATTTATTTTTAGCTGAATAAAATATTTCATTTTAAAAATTCATTTTATTTAAGTACAGATGAATTCATATTAAGGAGAGAAAAATGAATAATATCCTTATTTTGTAAGATGTATGAATATTTTTATTTTTGAGTTGGTTGAGAAATTTCTATTAAAAAATAAATTTGGTTGAGAAATTGAAATGTCTACCATTGAAAAAAAAAATGAATGTCTTACTCAATTCCTTTTATTTTGAATTTATGATAAAATTTCGAATTAAAAATTTATGAGAAATAAATGTATGGAATGTTTTTTGAAATACTTTTATCTTTTTATATAGTAAATATTGATCGGTATCATTGATTATTCATATCATACTTATGATGTATTATATATATTTAACTTTATAGACCAATTAATTTTTTCTCATCAAAATGGAATATCTGCATGATACCATCATATATGTGCATTTATATTTGTTTAACATATGTTTTATTGTTTTTGAATGCTAGTTTGTATTTTATATCACTTATTATTTCACTAATTATGAAGATATTATAAATTAAATTTTCGACTAAAAAAAATGTGATTTTTCTGGAGAGATTGGTTTAACCGTTTAATATAATTTTCGGATATGTTATTATATAATAAAATTAATGGTTTTTTATCGAGGCAAAGAAACTTGATATAGCCATTAAAAAAAGATAAAAATGTTTGAAAACCAAATCCTCTCAAATAAACGTCTATTTTATTTTAATATTCATTTTTTTGAATAAGCACGTTTTTTGGTTCTCACAAAAAATCTTGAATTTTCTGGAAAGACTGGAATAATATTACAAGCTCTAAACAATATATACCTTATAATATAAAATATAATGAGGTTTTACCGAGCCAATTAGGTTATATATGTTTCTATTTTAGGATATTTATGTTTACATAAATTTTTACATAAAAGTTCTTCAAATATTTTGTGAGTATAAAATTTGGATTATTTATTTTTATCTTATTAAAACAATTTCTAAAATAGAATTTATATTAAATATATGATATAAATATGATATAATAAATATAAAATGAAACACAAAAATTATTTACAAATAAATACATATATAATTATAAATCTCCAAATGCATTCAAAATTAAAAACTCATCCATAATTCAAAGGTATAAATATATTTTGATAAAGCATTCATAAATAATTGTATGTGCTATTTTAATTTCTCATTATTAAAGAAAATAATGATAGATTTTTATTTTCTCAAATTATTGTATGTAATCATTCAATAAAATTAATAACATTTTATTGAAATTAAAATCATAGTTTAAATTACCAATATCTTATTAAATTTTTCGAAACCTAAATTATAATTAATAATTATATATATAACATTTTATATTCATTCATATTTCCAATGTATAATAAATTTTTATTGATTTTCATAATGGATTACTTGAATCGTATTTTTGAATACTTAAACCTTGTTCAAAAAACATTACCTCCCTCTCAATTTAAAATAATCATATCTTTATATTTTAAATATGAATTATTTTTTTAAAATTTGATTAATATTATGATAATTATCTAATATATTATTAATGAAGAATGATGCATTCAAATTGTTTAATAAAAAAGATAGAATGATTTAAAATTTGAAATGGAGGTAAAGTTTTTTGAACTCAGTTTAATAGTTTTTATTTATTCAATTTATATATTTTGCATATATCTCACAATAAAATTTAAATATAATATTTTGTGGCTATTATAATAATATAAAATTCCATATAAAAACATATTATAAAATATGATGATTTAAAAACCACTAGTTATTTCTATTTCGTTTTTTTCGAGTTTCCATACATTTTGAGAAATAAAATCCTTTCTGAATTATTGAATAATAAACTCTTAGTTTTTCAATTATTTCTGATAAAAATAAAAGAATTTCTATTTGTAAATATATTATTTACAATAAATTATTTAAAGAATTGGTGCTTTGAAACATATTATATTTAATAAGTGAATTGTAATTTTGCAAAAAAAATTGATTTTATTAAACAATTTAATTGCAATTGATAATATAATAATGGCTTTATCAAATATTCCTTATTAAAATCGAAACTCATGGATATTTCTAATGTGGATTGCAAAATTAATGTTATCAATTTGAAATATTTTTTTTTTGTGAAAATATAAAAATATGTTCGAAAGAATAACATAAAATTATTTATATATATTGAAAATGTACAACATATAAAATTTTAATTTGATATAAAACCTTTGTATTGATTAACAAGATTAATTAATTGAAAAAAATTGATTCTAACATACTAATATGATTAAAAATGCATCAATTCCATTAAAAAAATTTACTAGATTTAATTTTTCTGATATGATATTACAAAACAATAGCATATATTATACAACTGATAAATTGTTCAAAAAATTGAAAATACCTTGATCCAAAGGCCAATCGATGGTGTCATTAGTTGGAAATAATGGCGGAAAGAACATTTTTTTATCCTTTTTAGCTTTTTCAGGCAATATTTCATAATTTTCATTTTTCAAATTATTATTAATATTCAGACCAAAAGATGGAACTTTTTTCGAATTATCATCCTCATTAAATAACAGTATAGATTTAATGGTACTATTTTTGCTGTTTGCTACTGGATTAATTGAAATTAAATTATTATTATTAATGCAATCATTGATATTTTGGATAAAACAATCACCAGCATATTTATTCCCTTCATAATGCTTACAATTTGAAACATTATTAATACATTTTAAATTTTGGAAGTCCATCGTTGAATCATGCCTTTGCTTGCTGACATAGGTGTACCACCTATTTTTAATATTATTTTCACTTCTTCCGTGGAAAAAATTTACAATTTTATTCCAATGCTGCCCAAGTTCGTTTACTTTTTCTTCTAACAAATTATCTTCTTCTTTAGTCCAAGGCCCATTTGATAGAGAAGGATCAAGATAATTGTGGAAACGATCTCTACATTGTCGTCCAGTTCTTCCTGGCATGGATAAAGCTATTCTGTCCCATTTTTTGGCACCTTGCCTGGCAATTAAATTGATAAGTTTCCGATCTTCCTCAGGGGTAAATTTTCGTTTATGGTTACGTACTAAATCTGAAGAAGATTCAATTGCAGATTTGGGAATTTTGGAATAATTGTCTGATTTTGAACCATAAAAAGAAGATTGATTGCTACACTTATCCCTATATGTTGTAGCACTATTTTGGTTGCCTAATGAGGCATGATTATTAATTTTTTGATTATTTCCATTTTCTATAGGAAAATGATGAAGTTCATTAATTCCTTGTGGAATTCTGGAGGGAATTGGAACATTAAATGCTAAAGAATTGTTATAGAATCCCAAATTATGCTGATTCCACTCGGAGTTATTTTTCATTTTTCAAAAATAATTTTAATAAATTATTTTAATTCAATTTTTTTATAATTTTATTTTCTATTGAATTTTCTGATGGGTTAAAAAAATAAAAAAATGAAAAGTATTCAAAAATCAGATAAAGTGTATTCTTTCTTTTTCAAAAGCCGATATTTTTAAAATTCAGTGTTCATTGAAACGAATATTATTTTCAATTATTCATTTAGCACAAAGTTTTGTCCAATAAATGAATATATAATGCTTACTGATTATATTTTTTGGATTTGCAAAATCTTGGTCAATCTTAATAATTCATCGGTAACTTCATATATCTGGGTTTTAATTTTGCTTTATTTAACTATATTTGATTTGAATTTTAAATAAACTTATGTATAGATTTTAGTCGCTTTGAAAATATTCTGAATTTCAACCCACATCACAATCAATTCAAATTCTCCATCCACTTTATCAAAAACTGGGATTTGATGAAATTTGTAACAATAATTAGAAAAGATAAAAATTCAAAGTATAAATCTAGTATGTTTAGTAACAAAGATTTTTTGGTTATTATGAAATAAAAAAATGACATAATATAAAAAACGATTATTTTTATTAATTTCATATAACATGTCATTAAATTTGTAAATTATCTCAAAGTAAACTTTTTCCGATGGGGAAATTTTTAAAAAATAAACGTCCAGTATCTTAATTTAATTTATACCTTTAAGCTAGGCTTTGGTATCCAAACGTATTTATATTCAAAAAGTTTAAAATGGATTCTTCAAAATATCCAAAAAAAATTGAGAACTTTGAAATAGCCAAAATATCCATTTTTGGATAGTTGCTTTCAATTTTGGTCATTATTTAAATTTTCAATTATAAAAATTTAACGATAGATGACTTTTTAATATAATACATAGAAAAATTATTAATAAATACTTGAATTTTTGCTATCGTTATTTCTTCTTTCAAAATTTGATCGTTTTGGTCAATTTTTATTATTTTTATATTTTTTAATGATTTTCATAATTTTAATATCACTTTTAATGAACCAAGATTGGATAAAGCTTCCAGAATTTAGAAGAGATTGAAAAGATAGGAAAATTTACAAAGCTCAATGTTTGAAGTGTAAAAACTTTTTCAGTAATCATAGATATATGCCAAAACATACAAAAGCTTGCAAAGGGAATAATAATTTCCAAATACAAATAATAAACACAGGATTTTTACCTCAAGTTCAAAATGGAAAAATTGATTTTCCAAAGTTTTATGAAGATATAATTAATTTATTTTGTGCAGCCAATATTTCTTTTTCTCAAATTAACAGTCCAATTTTTAGACAATTATTTATTAACATGGGAATTGATGATAAAGAAATCCCAAATTCTGAAAACTTTAGAGATTTAATTTTTGAATTAAGTAATATAAAACATTCAGAAAATATAGAACTTTTTCAAAACAAACTTGTTTCTTTAGTAATTGATGGTACAACAAGTTGGAATAAAAGCTTGTATCTAATTTCAATTTATTATCCTGGTTTACTGCGACATTTGACATTAATTCAAATTGATAAACCAACTGCAAATAATTTAAAAATCGTTATAAATTCAATTTGTGAAGAATTATCTAAAAACAATATATCTGTAGTTGGTGTGACAACAGATAACGCATCTAATTTAGTTAAATGTTTTAATGATATTCAAAAAGAAGTTTTTGAACAAGATAAAAAATTTCCCATAATTCGTTTCGCATGTGCAGCACATACTTGTCAATTATTGATCGAAGATCTCAGAAAATTGAATGAAACATTTAATAATTCAATTATTATTATATCTGAATTTATATCATGGATTCGAAGGAAAAAAATTTTAATAGAAAGCAAATCTCAAGGATTAAAAAATTCACCACCAAAATTAAATAGAACAAGGTGGAATTCTTTATATATTTGTGTAAATTACATTTTAAAAAATGTTGACTTTTTCAAAGGTACGATAGAAAAATTTTCTAAAACAAATGAAAAATGTCCAATTCAGTTAAATGAAAAAGAAGTTAAACAATTAACAGCCGTTTCAAATGTTTTAAAACCAATTATTGATTTCACTAACTCGGTACAAGGAAATTTCGTTTCAGTTGGTAGTGTTTTTTGTGAAATATTAAAACTCTTAAATAGTATAACATGTATTGACGATCCTTATGGTTTTGGCTTTGCAAAAATTATCACCGACAGAATATCGATACGTTTCTCTCAAAACTGTGACTACATAATTGCAGAACTTGGTTTTTTATTTACAAGATCAGGTCGTGAATGGTGGCAGATGAAAACCATACGTGCAGATGCTATTTCATTTAAGATAGTTCAAAATGAAGAAATATCAAACGAAGATTTAAATTTCATTCAATGTTACAACTTTGAAAAGCAATTATTAATTAACAAAATTGAAGAAATGGCAGCCTATTTACATATAAATTCACAAAATGCTGTAAAAGCTTTCTTATCATGGCTAAAATTAAAAGATGTGTTTCTTGAAGAGCCAATATCATACTGGAAAACGAATATCACAGCCTTTATATCGTTCAATAATGAGCAAATAAAATTACAAGATTTATGTACAATTGCTGTCAGAGTCTTAGTCTTGCCTGGGTCCGAAGCTATCTGTGAAAGGTGCTTTTCGCAACTTAAGTTGATTCACAATCATTTGAGAACTACTTTAAAAAGTGATATTCTTGATTGCTTACTCAGAATAAAGCTTAATCTTATTTGGGAGCATGAATTGACTGAAATTGATTCGATAATTGGCGAATTAAGCGAAGAGGAGGAGGAAGAAGAAGACTTTGACAATGACATTGAAAATGAAAGATAACTCAATCATAAATAATCAATTAAAAGAATTACAAATTCAAAAATTACTAAAAAATAATACTAATTAAATTTTCATTATCTATTTTTTTTTTTTTAAAATTTGTTTATCTTAAATTCTGTTATATTTTTGAATTATTTTTGAATTATTTGAATGAATGACATCAATTCCAAAGTCTATGTAACAAATAGCTAATTATTATTTCTAAAAAAATATTTTTAAACAAATAAAACACTGATCTGATATGCTTGAAACAATATATGACTATATTTATTTACACTTAATATTTGGTTGATATTGCACAAATATTATAAACATTTTTTTCAAAATCCATTTGTATAATTTCGCATACCTTGATTTATGTTCCTTTTAGAGACCGGCAAAGCAAACATGATTGATGTATTTATTAAAATAAACAAAATATCAATAAATCCTTAAAATAATAAATAAATGAAATTAGTTGAATAAAATATATAGCAATGCCTTAATTTTAATATTATATGATTGGTTAATTCATGAATGTGTTATTTATTTCTTAAGATATTAATAGAAATATTTCTCAAAAATTTTTCCGATCTTTTTTTTTTTTGAGATATTTTGATAACCGATAAATAGCAAATTTGTGAAAAATAATTTAATAAACTTCTGAATTTAATAATGAGAAATTTTTTTAGCAAACATTATATAATGGTTTATTAATAAATAATAGATCTAATTATTTAAAAAAATTAGCATTATATATAAAGTATCCAATTTCAAAATTATTGGATATTTCAATTCAAAAAATTGAATAAAAACACGATAAAAAAACTCGTTTTTTGTCCATAAAAAAGTGACAGCTGTTTTCAAAAAGTCGAAAATGGACATTCAATTCACTGGACTCAAAAGCCTAGCCTTTAAGAGACCACTATCAAATTCTGAGTTAAAAATTCTATGAGTTATCACAAAATTAATTGACTTAAAAAAAATTATTTCTTGAGTATTTTTGCTATATTTTGGTATATATAAATTATATAAATTACATATCATTTATTTCTATTCTTCTTTTAAGCCTATTCCCTTTTTTCAATAAAAATCTAAAAGTTGAAAGGAGTAAAAATTTTACAAAAATGATCGGAATGGTGAAATTTTAAAGTTTTAAACTTTTTCCGAAATAATAACCATTGAATTTTATTTTCTATGAGTTTTTTCAATATTGAAATGTTTACAAAAAAATATGATAGTGGTCCCTTAAAAGAATAGAGAATTATTTTAAAGAAAAAAAATAGTAAAATTTTTGTAATTGATTCAGCGTTGTATGTCGGACCTATAAGATAGCATGTTTTTACATTAAATTATCGATATTTTAGTAACTGCAATTTTTTTTGACATTCTCAAAGAATAAAATGACATGTTAAATAAAAAACGATTATTTTCATCCATTTCATGTAACATGTCATAATGTTTATTTAAATTGTAAAATAAGTGTCAAAAACAAGCCTAGTCAATTTAAACTTTTTCAGAGACAGCAACTATTCAAATAATAAACGTTCTTCTATTCAAAAAATAACGTACTGGATTTGTACCTTAAATATGAAATTTTAAATCAATAAAGATAATTTAATTTTACAAAAAATATAAATTTTTTAAAAAGTGAAAAACGATCATTTTTTGTAAGCTTCTCAAAATCAATTTTGGTAAATATTTTTTGCCTTGATATTCTTTGAATAAAAAAAGCGAAAAATATTTTATTATCCCGGCATTAATATTTCATAATTAGATATAAAATTTGTTAATTTGCAAATTTGGAGATAACAAAGGCCATTCAAAATATCTCCAATAGCCACAATTCCAAGTAGAAAAGAGGAAATTTTATAGCCTTATAGCGTTGTTCTCAGTAATAATTTTTTTGTTGGTAAATTGATTCTTTTTTGAAGATTTTGAAAATCATTTTTACAATTATTAATCAAAAACTCGATTTTTAACAATCTCATTATAATATTGGTCATATAAATCTCTTTGGCTTCATTCAACTTATATCAACGTGTGGTATTGAAATGCAATTATTAAGATGCAATTCCAAATGTTAATCACAAATTACCATCAATTGAAGAACCTTAGACACCTTTCAATATTACCTCAGGAATTTTTGAAAAAATATTGAATGAATTTATTCAAATAATTGAATATTTTTTTCTGAAGAAGTATCTTTTTCAGAAAAAATGTCAAGAGTAATTTTCAATGAAACCATCTTTTTTTGAGAGAATTTTTTTGGTAAAAGAGAACGTTTATAATTACAATTAGCACCTATTGCAAACAATATCCTGATTATTCAATGGTCTAATGAAGAAAGATCAACTTTAAGCCAAGTTCAAATGAATATATTTGAAGAGAAACTAAAAGGAGAAAGTGTTGGAACAATAATGGCTAATAATAATGTAAATAGATCAAATGTATACATGTTTATGATACTTAAATTGAATTTACACTTTTAGGAAACCAATAGGAAAGAGGGAAATCAATTGGTGGAAGCTTTGCATATTTAGGTGATATTGATTCTCAAATAATGAAAAGTAAAATAATCAACCGAGCTATTGATATGAATTGCACAAAAACTATAGAATTAGTTCAACTTACAATTAAATTAAGGGCCTCAAGAAGGCAAAAGGAAAAATTTTATATTGGAATACTCGAAAAAGAAGAAACATAACAAAAAATCCAAAACATATCGTAAATTACTTGATTATTTAGAATCTTGTTCGGTATCTGAATCTTGGTTAACTCATTTTGCTGAAAGAAATCAAATTAAAATAAAAGATCCTACAATTAACGAAGAACAAAGACGAAAATACTGTAACCTGGCAGCTTTATATGATTTTTATTTATAAAACTACAACATCCTAAAGAATACCAATCCTCATTTACTTTGGAAAACTGACGAGGCTTCGCATACCAGCACTGTTATTGATATGAACATATATACATCAGAAAAAAGAACAAATGATACACACGTGACTATAATGTTTTGTTATTACATAATAGGCAAAAAAATGAAACTTTTCATTATACTTCTTTATATACCTTTTTTGCCTTTCGCATTTGAGAGTGTTTTTAGTACTTACTTTGCATCACAGCAAAACGGTTGGATGACACGCACTTTATTCGGAGCTTTGACTGTATATTTTGTCAGAGAACTCACTCATATAAGACAAATAATTGCAAAAAATTGTATAGAAAAAATATTAGTAATATAGAACAAATACCACAGCCAAAATACTAAAAAATTATTTTTATGTTCAAATTTAATGATGAAGCAAATGAAAATGTTATATCGTATGGAAACAAATCCAGGCCATCTTCAAGAAATTTTTAATGATATAAAAATATAGCAAATTAAAAACCATTGTTTATAACAAATAATAGTAATACTTTGTTTTTAAACCAACAAACAAAAATTAATTACAAAATTATACACTAATATTTTTGAAAATTTAATACTTATTTTTACGCAAATTTTCAAAAACCCAAACATATTTCCTCATTAAGTATTAAAACTTCAAAATTATTTCACTCAAAACTCAAAAAATATGATTTTCGATGAACGCAAAAAAACAAAACGCATTTTCTCACCGGATTTCCCAATTTATAAAATTACTATTCCAAATAAATTTAATGTTTTCAAGTTTTTATAATCTCTTTAAAGTTTCGTATTCTTTAGGATATTGCAGTTTATTTTAATGATTTTTAGCTTTCATTTAATTAAAAGAATATGATATAGTGTGGTGAAAAAGTTTTTGAATATTTTATAATTTTTTGTATATTGACTTTTTATTTAAAAATGTTTAATAAATAAATAGTGGATTACATGTTGCTTGAAATATTCTAATTATATGATTAAATGATAATTTAATAAAAAGTTATAAACCTTTGAAAAATTATACGTTTATTTTTTTAAAAAAAAGAATATGGAATTTCGGTATGTTATTCATAGTTTATGGCTTAAAAAAAAAAGCACTCAAGAGATTTATCATTACATGCAAGAAACATATAAAGATGCATGTCCTTCATCACCCACGATATATTATTGGGTTCATCAATTTAACAGAGGAAGAAAAACTGTTATTGATTTGCCTCGGTCTGGAAGACCCAAACTTTTTGAAAAGATAGATGAAGTTAAAAAACTAATCGACGAATTTCCATTCGCATCATGCCATTATATAGCACGCATTGCGAAAATTGATAAAAATACTGTTAAAAGGATTTTGACAGAAGATTTGAATATGAGAAAGTTATGTTGTCATTGGGTTCCTCATGATCTTACAGAAATTCAAAAAGCAAATAGAGTGAAACAATCGAAGGAACTTCTATCAATTTTACAATCATTAACAAAAAGACAAACGATGAAAGTGATCACTAGTTAGATATGGTAGTGGGTGTTTCACACCACACTACACACATGAAACTTACACTTTTGGTCGTTTTTCGTTATGAAAATTAATTTTGGTCTCGCCAAAAGAAATGTCATGATTTACGTCTCGTGGCGCGTATATTTAATGTATAACCTCGATGTCAGAGCTGTTGGTGATGTTTCAACAATTGATACAACAAATGATATTCATAAATTGCTATTCATCAGATGATGCACAAATGAAATATAATTTATTGATATCATAAATGAAACGCTTAACTGACCCAATCGATTACACACCAATACCAAAGGAATACGTGTTCTTCAGGGAAAATGATGAATTGAGGGCAAAAATAAATTCACTTGCTTTAGAACAAAATGGAAATCAAGGTAGTGCAACAGGAGATTTGATTTCATATGCCACAAAAGCAGAATTATCACAATATAGAAAATTAAATGACATATCCTATCATAATCATCAAGAACTCCTAATCATAAATAAAGAAGTGTTATTGGATAATGGTGATGAACAATGGAGATTTACAACATCTCATATACCATATCATTAGGTAACTCATTTGATTGGAAAATATACAGATCCAGATGGTGTTGAGCATGAAATAAATACGACATGTATATTTGTTGTGTCTCACGAGATGCATAGTAGTGGTTTCTTAGAGTGAACTTTTTATACTGTGTCATAGTTTTTAAATCTGATGGTGTGCCCATTTGCGATGTTTCCATTTGTGATGTGAACAAATGATTTGAATCAGTGAATTTTTTGAATGAAACTTTGTATGAAAAAAACTTTTTGAATGACTGCTTGGGATTGTTAGGTCTTGGGTAGCGAAGCATGCCAAAGCCTACCGTTAACTACTCAAGGATTGATATTAAGATTAGGGGAAAAAATCATCAAAATCAAGAAATGAAAGAAAAACTTTTGAATCACAAAATTCGATCGTCAAGTCCAGGAAATCCATATTTTAAGGACGACCTTTCACCGTTTATAATTTATTTTATAACGATTAATTTTTGTATTCATTTTCATCGTAAATCATTGAAAATTAAAAAATTTAATAACTCAAGTTAGAAGGGAAAAAAGAAACTTGTTTTTGTGTTAATACAAATCAAATAGAATAAATTATTGATATCCGGTTCGAAAAGTAATATTAATACTTGTTATTTATCATATTTAATCATTTTTTTATTTAATCTACTAAAATTTCATCTTTTTCTTTAATATATTATGAGTTTGGAACCGGATTATTTTAAATATTCGTGTTATTTAATAAATGGTGCATAGAAAACAAAATTGTTTTTCTTTGAAATAGAGTTATTTCATTTTGAAATTCTTAGAAAAAATATAAACGTATTTTGGTTTAATTCACTTTTATTTTTTGAAATATCTCTTTTTCAAAGCTGAATAATTATTTAATTATTTTTTATATGCATTATATTCCAATTATTTATTTGTTAATATGAGTTTTACAATAAAATTTTGAAAGATTGAGGAAAAATTAAATGTAACCACGACGATCATTTTTCATAGAAAGGTCGTCCTTAAAGGCCAGCCTCATCATATCCCATAACCAACAAATGAAATAATCGGAAATATTAGAAAAAATGCCAGAGTATAAAATAATATCCTTTTTTCATTGGATGCTGTGATTTCATTTTCATACTACATATATTAAAAGTAAAAAATGTCGTAAAAAAACATTATAATTAATAGCGCTTTTTTGTATCAATTCAAACCAATTATTTCATATTATAAATGTTTCACTATATATGTTCAATCAGCTACTTCGGGGAAAGCTTGTCAAAAACAAATTGACCTTTTATTTACTATATCAAAAAGTTAAATGAAAAAAAGATTTTCTGTTTTTTCATTTGCATAAGATGGATATCAATCATATCATAAATAGATGAAAATGATCATATAAAATGTAAATAGATGA
Source organism: Tritrichomonas musculus (assembly GCA_039105265.1). Lineage (NCBI taxonomy): Eukaryota > Parabasalia > Tritrichomonadida > Tritrichomonadidae > Tritrichomonas > Tritrichomonas musculus. The sequence goes on from JAPFFF010000013.1 coordinate 196,713, forward strand.
AATCAGCACAAAGAAAAACCAATCAAATATTTTGTTAATGATTTATATATTAGTGACCTATATCGCTATAAACTTATAACACACGATATCGGTTTATTACAAAGAGATTCTGGGCAATCTCAATCTTTTTTAAAACGTTTGCCTTTTGAAATTTTTTTAAAAATAAAAATATCTAGTTTCTACTTGAATTTTATTTTAATAAAAATATATAATCATATTTAATAAACAATATTATAAATGAAAACATTTATTAATTTAATCAATCTTTAAAAAACTTCAACAATTGATCAGATTTGATTTTATTGTTTCTCGAAATTGAACAGAGGAATATGCTCAATATTTGACCAACAACTTGTTAAGCATATAAATATTGTCTGGTATCAATTATATCCTGAAAACTAGAACATAAAAAATTTCGAACACTTCTATAATATCATTTTTTTTTTTTTAAATTTCCAAAATTTTATAAAGATTATTTAATGAAATTGAATTGTTGTAATTTATTATTTAAGTAGAGCGAAGCTCAAAAAGTAGGTTCCACAAACTGGTAATTTATAAAAGATAAGGGTAATTTTTCCTCAGAAAATTGAATGGAAAAAACTGGGGGAAAATGGTAATTTTTTGAATTAAAAATGATCGTTTTTTTAAATTTTTTTTTATAAAAATACAGCATAAACTACATTTAGCGTTTCAAAATTAAAATAAAATATTAAGAAAAAGAACAATACATAAAATTCATATGTTTATTACCTCAAAAAATGAAATTTAAAAAAATCATCATTACCTTCAAAAATATTAATTCCAAAATTAACATCATTCAAATCAACAATCAGCAATCTTTAAGTCAATAATTTACAATATTAATTCAAAAATAAAAATCATTCAAATCAACATGATTTAATTTCATAATTTACAACATTTAAATGTTGTTTAGAATAATTCACAACAAATAGATCACCAATTCAACATTTAATTTGAAATAAGTAATGTGCACAAAACGGCTCAATAAATATCATTATATCATCGATATGCATCAATTTACATATAAGTAAACTAATTTAATATTTCCTTTTTGTTTTTTCATAAAAAAATAATTGAAAATTTTTAGCCGATATTATTGTTATGAAAATAATACCGGCAAAAAACCTAACGTTCGATATAAATTTACCACTTTTGTATCGATACTTCGGCTTTTTATCGATTAATACCGTTACCTGGGTTTAGAGTAAGTAATATCGATAATTAACGGGAAAATAACCTTTATCGGAGAGGATCGATACCCAGCCATGCCTGACAAGTAAGAATAAACATATATTTATATCAATTCTATTATATAATTAAAAATAAATAGAGCGGTTGTCCATTTGTAAAGTATTGAAAAATATTAAAAAAGGCTAATTGGCTTATAATATTTTATATTTGTGGTTAAAATATATGGTTTGCTCAGATATATTCCGTTGATTATGAGAAAAAAAATTTCAATATAAAAATAAAAGTGTTTTAAAAATTTTATATTTCTCACAAAATTATAGACCCGATTTTCTCTTCATTATTTCATTCCTTTTTATAAATTACTTTATTTTTCATATTTTATCTTTTATGAGTTTATTTGAAGATTGAATTTTTGTATTATTATTTTTGGTCAATTCAAATTTTCAATTAAATTTTTCAATTTATTCATTTTTTAAAATATTTTTATAATGATACGAAAAGGAGATATTGATTTCATAATTATATAAAAAAATAATTTATACTAATATTATTGTAATTTTGGATGATTGATAAATTGATTGAATCATAAAAGAAAATATATTTTTTTTAGATAAAAAACTAATTTCCCAGATGCCAGCTATAAATCCTTATTTTATAATCTTTCGTTAAACTTTCCTGATTCACATGCGATTTCTGAATCAAGTTTTCCTATCAATATTATCTAAAGATCAAAATTGATTATCTTATTTAAATAATTATTTCGATCTTTTAATCACAATCGTTCAAGATGCAAGTCTTCTCAGTTTTTCTGATATATCTATTCAAATATTCATTCAATTGTTATTCCAATTGGAATACCTGTTGGCGAAAAAAAATTTACTTTATTTATAAATTTGATAAAGACACTTTTTGAGCGTAGCTCAAAAAGCGGCTATCTTGTTATTTATTAAAAAAAAAAAAAAAAAATATATATATTTCAAAACCCAAAAATTTATCATTGAATTTTTTAATTCAATAAGTATTCTATTTTATAATTTTTTTTCCCATACTTTTTTTAATGTTATTGTAAATATAATTTTATTTCATTATTTATCAAGGAAGTATAACGATTATTTTAAAATTATAATGTTTGATTTTCAAAGTATATCATATTACAATATTATGCAAATTTATTAAATAAAAAATATTCAGATATATATTCATTAATCAAAAATGTTAAAATATGATTTTTTAATTCTTTTTTCAATTTGAATAATAATATTAACATGTAAATTATATTTTTACTTTAATCGATTATTTGAAAAAAGTGACCAAATTTAAAATTGCTAGTACCAAGAAAAAGTGGATGACTTCGCGAAAAACTGGGTGACGCATTCAATTTCTATAAATTTTGAATAAAAATAATGATCGTTCTAGTTTATAACATAAATTTGAATTTGAATTAATTTTCACAATTTTTTTTCTATAGATTGAGAAGATTCTATCAAAAAATTGAATTCGTCACCTAGTTTTTCGCTTCGTCGCCTACTTTTTCCCGTTACTATATTAAAATTATTATCTTCTTTTCAACCAATTTACATTGAAATGTTTTCAAAAAGTTAAACTTTTTATAAAAGGAGGATAATCTTTTTGAGTATTCTGATGGCAACATGTTTAAAAAAACCTCAGAATAATTTTGTGAACATTCAAAAAAAATATTGAAAACATTTTATAAATTTTTTGAATATTTTATTGAAATAACTTAATTATTTTTTAAATGTCTTCTTTTAATGTTCCTGTTAAAAAAGGATTAATGAGCTTTCCTACACCTCCTTCAATAATCACACTTGTTTTGAAGGTTGAATCAAAAAATGCAATACAAGAATTATTTGATTTTTTTAGTAAGTCTGTAGCTTGCCTTCACTTTCGTTATATTGATGATTGCAACCTTGAATATAACAAAAACAAGATTTTTCAATATACAATTCCTTCAGAGTTAACAGATCTTGGAAAAATATGTTCTTATGTTGGTCATAATTTTACTCCACCAAAAGAAGAATCTTTTGGATCAATTGCAATTAATGAAGAAAATAAAATAATTGCTTTAAATGTTTCTCATAGGTTTTGTGATGGAGGATTTTTTAAATTTCTTCTTGATAAATTCAATAAACATGAATTCCCAGAGCAACTTCCAATATTACCACGATTCTCTGCAGAAATATTCAGAAATGAAATTAATGATGCTCCAGATATCAAATCATTATTTAATGATCCAAGCATTTTTAGATTAATTCCTAACAAAATAACCACGAAAACACATCCAAGTTCTTATTTTATAAACTATGACATTAAAATGAAAGCCAATGAATTCAAAGCATATGATGAATCCAAAAATTCACCAAGAAGTATCACTGATTTGATGTATTTATCGCATTATTTTGCATCTGCCTGCTACAAAGAGAAACTTTTTGACAAATTTTCTGTTGCTACAATTATTGATCTAAGAGAATCATTAAATTACAAACCAGACTTTTTGAATTGTTACCAATGTGCACAAATTATTCCTACAGTGTCAAATATCTCACCAAATGACAAATTATCAGATTTAAGCATAAGGCTAAGAAATGATTTGAAATTACAGCGTAAGCAAAATAAACAATTCGCAATGCTTAAAGCAAAATGTGATATAAATTCAATTGTTCATGGAATAATGTTATATTATTCAGCTGTAGGTGTAATGAACATCAAAAGACCAATTATTGATGCTTATGCAGGAATTCTCGTAAATTGCTCAAATCCAAAATCGATTTCTGTAGTCAATGATCAAGTGACATTATTTAACTGGTCTGTTAGAGACGATGAAAGAAAGAAAAATGATTTTACAACACAAATCTTATATAATCCAAACATTTTCGATTCAAGTGAGATGAGTTTATATGGAAGAAGAATCAAATACTTTTTGCATAATATTTCCCTTGATCAAAAAATTGGAGATGTTTATAACATAATCAAAAAGGTTAAATAAATTTTTGGTATAAAAATATTTTAACTATTTTTTGCTTTTAATATCTTATTAAATAGGTAATTATTAAATTAAGAAGGTTTACTATTTATATTTTGAAAATCGATTTTAAAATAAAAAAGCTTCATAAAGACATGCTAAATCTTTTATCAGCCTTTTTTTTTTTTTTTTTTTTGTAAATTAAATTTTTCTATTATTAACTTGTAGGTGTAAAGATAGAGAAAAACTGAATAAATTTATATAATAACATCATAATATGTCAAATATTATTTAATGCATATTATTTTCATTTTGTAATATGAATATAAACCATTATATTTTCTGTAATATATCAACCATATAATTTATTGAAAATTCAATTCTTTGAAATTGCAAATATATATATATTTATAAATATGAAAAATATATTTAATTTTTTAATTTTATACTATATTTATATTAGTAAAAAACAAAAATATAATATAATATTTCAAAAAAATATAAATTTATGAATAATATTTTCAAAATTAATAAAATTAAATTGCGTAAATTATTTTTTTTAATACAATTTTTTGAATAACTCTAATAATCAGTGAAAAAGTTGAGTAGTTGCCTTATAGAATGATGCTCCTAATTATGATGAAAATTATCTTCTCGGATCTCAATATGACTGCCCAAAAAGAAAATCAATTCACGAATATATGTTCATGAACATCAAATCATATGATAAACAAATTTTATATTATTTAATTAATTTCGATTATGCTGATCAAAAAATTCCATATTAAGAATTATTTAATGGCTTAAAAAATAATTATTACATCAATTCCTTTTAACATGAACAGATATATCATCCTAATACAGTTACAATTTGTTCATCTGCAAAAAAAATGAGCAAAGTTGCTTTTATTGATTATTCAATGATTAGACACATATTTTTTGAATTTCCTTTTTCTATATCTCAAATTGGACCAATGCTCTTTCAAAAATCAATTCCTCCTTCTGTAACCCAAATCGGAAATACAAAATTCATTAATTATAATACATTCTTCTGTAACACATATCGGCAAATCGGCTTTCAGAGGTTGCTCTTCATTAGCAAAAGTATCAATTCCTCCGTTTAAAGTTTGTCCACTAATTATAAAGTGAAGTGATATGAATAGAATTTGACACCAGCATTTTCTAATCTTATATCAAATGTTGAATTGATTACTAACATTGTTGATTTTTTTTTTAAGTAACTATCATCACCGTGGATTAGGTTTTTTCCGTAAAATTGAAAAAATACTATTTTTTTTTTTTGAAAAATAGTATCAAACAAACCTTGTCAAATTTATCGATATTCAATATTTTTCAGAGCAACAAAGTGATTATTCTATTTCTTCTTAATTTAGGAATAATTACACTTGACGAATCCATTTAATAAATTCTTCTTCAGTTGTTTCTATTAAAGAAGGAACATTAAAAAATTGTTTTTCATTGGCACAAATAACAATATCTTCTTCTTTAAAATAGATCGAAAAGAATGCTTTCCAAGATTGTAAATCACTTAATAGTATATCAATTCCATCTGGCATTACATCAATTGCTGATTATGCTTTTAAAGGTTGTTGTAAACTTTGCAAAATATTAATTCCGACTTCTGTAACATCAATTGGCATTTGCTCTTTTAAGAAATGTTCATCTCTAAGAAGTTTTCCACTACATTCATTTATATCGATGATTAGTTGCAATGCTTTTGAAGATTGCACATCATTGACGCAAATAGAAATCCCGCCCTCAGTTACATCAATTGAAAATAACACATTTCTTCATTGTGCTAATTTGACTAAAGTTATTATTCCTCCTTCTATTGCAACAATTGGAGATAATGCATTTGATGGCTGTAAAATATTGACGAAAATATCTATTCCTTCTTCAGTTACTTCAATTGGAAAAAGTGCTTTTCGTGAATGTAAATTGTTGGCCGAAATGACAATTCCTTCTTCTGTAAAATTTATTGGAGAGAATGCCTTTAATAATTGTTACTCAGTGAAGAGAATCGTAATTAATGCTTCTATATCAAAAATAGAAATAAATACTTTTTATCAATGCTGCAGTTTACAAGAAATTATTTTTCCATCTACACTTGTTTCAATCGATGATTTTGCTTTTGCAAATTGCTATTCTCTTGCTCAATTAAATTTTCCTCTTTCTTTAAGGTCAATTTCTTTGTGTGCTTTTTATGGATGTTCATATTTGAAAAAAGTGTCACTTCCATCAGCTTTAGATGAAAAAGTTTTTTTTTTTTTTTTTTTCAAATGTAATAATTTAAAGAATTTGATAACAAAATATAATTACTTCTTTCGTGAAATCATTAATTAATGCAATGAAAATATGCAGAAATAATTGTATGAAAAATTGATTGTCAAAATAGAACTCTTTGATAACTTTTTGCTCTCAAATTATGATCGTTTTTTTATAAAATAAAAAAAAAGATCAAGCTGCACTCACTATTTTTACAACTATATATCCTTCTTTCAAGCAAAAAAACAGAAACAAAAGTTTTAAAGTGCCCCAAAAAAATAGGGGTCTCATTCAATAAAATAGGGGTCGACGATCAAGTTAAGAAAAAATTGAATATTTTTTCAGAAAATATAATTTTAAGAAAAAAAAATTTTTTCAAATATTTTTTTCTCAAAATAAATTTTTATTATCGTTTTCCCTTGAAATTAATTATTTTTTGAATCGACCCCCCTTTATTTCTCTCACTTTACATACATTTTGATAATTGCCCTTCTTATAAGGCCAAATGTGTGTCAGAATATTTGACTCAGAAAAAGTTTTCAATTGCACCTCATCCTGCATATAGCCCGGATTTAAGTCCGTCTGACTTCTACCTGTTTGGTAAACTAAAGGATAAGCATTCTGTCAGATTCCAATTACTATCCTCGAGTGTGTGATTTTGTTCTTTCTCGTTGCTTCTCTATTTCAGTTACAAATTCAATGTAATTGGCAATGGAAGGTCAATTATGTACACCATTGTACTTAGCTTCAGGAATAATTTGCAAGTGAGCAATCCCATTTTAATAAAAAAGCTATTCTATTTTGTTCATTCTAGTATTGATCATTAAATAAAGAAGCTTTCATTTTCGAATATTAAAAATAATATGATATCATATTAAAAAATCTTTACTAATTATTCAAAGGAGGAGAATGATGCTGTAATAAAGCATCATAATTAATTTGTAAATTATTGTTATGATCTCTTATTCTCTTCTTCCTAATCATCACAATTCCAACAATTACAAATGCAACAATAGCAATTGTAATGCATCCAATGACAATCATTGCGATTTCAAGTCCATTCAATCTCAATTTGATTCCACAGAAAACGTCATGATCATAAGAAACAAACTCCAATTTCTGATGTTTTGGAAACACGTGTGACCCACAAAATGGTTCTGAACTACCATAATAATAAACCTTTGAAAAAGATGTATTAGCGAATGCTTCATTATTCATTTGAATATTATTGCTTTGAATGACTAATTCAAAAAAATTATTGCATGAATAAAAAGCTCTTTCACCAATGATTTTCACTGAACTTGGAATCTCCAATGTTCCAGACAAACAATAGCAATCTTTGAAAGCATAATTATCAATGAATTGGAGGTTGTTTGGCAGACTTAAATAAGACAATCCTGAGCATTTTTCAAATGCACTGGATTCAATCAAAATGACATTTCCTGTTATGAATAAATTTGTCAATTTTTCACATCGATAAAATGCTTTGAAGCCAATTTTAACCACACTCAAAGGAATGTGTAACGAGCCAATCAAATTCAAGCAATCAGAAAAAACAGAAGATTCAATTATTTCAATATCTGGCAAATGTAGTTCACAATTGAATCCAGCACAATAAGAAAAGGCGCCTGAACCGATACTCACAACTGTTTCTGGTATTTTTAATTCGCCTTTTAATGAAGCGCAATCGAAGAAAGAATTGTCACCGATCGAAGTGAGAAACTTTGGAAGAATCAACTTATTGAAGCCAACACAACGATTAAATGCATTTGATTTGATCGTTGAAACTTGATCGGGAATGGTCAGTGATCCAGTGAATTTGCTGCACATGTAAAAAGTACTCTCTTCAATAGTAGTGATGTTTTTTGATAATGTCAAAAAGCCGTTGAATCCATGGCAATTTTGAAAGGCACATTTGCCGATATGTTGGACAGAGTTGGGGATGATTAAATTGCCTGTTAATTGCTGGCAATTATCAAATGCATATTCGCCAATTGATATAACAGAATCAGGTATTTTTAATAAACTTTTAAGGCCAGAACAATCTTTAAATGTTCTTTCATAAATTTTCGTCAAATTTGCTAAAATTGTCAAATTTGAAAATGATTTACAACCTTCAAAAGCACCACTATGAATTGTAATGGCAAATTGAGGAATTATTAAAGAGCCGGTGAAACTAGAGCAACCTTTAAAAGCATCATATTTAATAACCTGAAGATTGCTTGGTAATCTCAATAATCCAGTAAAACTGCAGCAGCCATAGAAAGTTGATTCGGCAATTTTTGTGATTTTGTCAGGAATATTTAAAGAACCAGCCAATTTAGAACAATTATAAAAGGCTTTTGAATTAATTTCAATCAAATCACTATGAAGTGCCAAGTTTCCTTTTAAATTGCTGCAGTTGTAAAATGTGCTGAATTCAATTGTATTGGCTGATTTTGATAACTTTAAAGAGCCAGAAAAACCGTAACAATTATAAAAAGCACTATTTCCAATTGATGTAACTGAATCAGGAATTATCAAATCAAATGTTAATCCATAACAGTTATCAAATGCATGATATCCAATTGTTTTAACTGAATTATACATTGACAAATAACTAGAAAAACCACAGCAATGATAAAAGGCAAGATTGCCAATAGTCTCAACTAAAGAAGGAATTGATAAAGGACCTGAAAATCCTTCACAACCGTTAAATGCATCAGATCCAATTGACTCAAGTTTATCAGGTAAATGCAAATTGCCAACAAATCCATAACAATGATAAAACGTGCCACTTTCAATACTTTTGATTTTTGAAGAAATTTTCAAATTTCCGTTGAATCCAGAACAGCCATAGAAAGCATCGTCGCCGAGATAGGTAACAGAGTCTGGAATGTTTAAAGATCCATTAAATCCATAACAATCTCTAAATGCTTTTGAACCAATTGAAACAGCATTATTAAGAATGATTAGTTCACCTTTCATTTCACGGCATCCAATGAAAGCTCCAGAACCGATATCTACAACAGAATCAGGAATCGACAAACCAGAAAAACCGCTACAATAAGAAAAAGTGTTATTTTCAATTCTCTCTATAGAAGAAGGAATTGTTAATTGGCCGGTAAAACCGGTACATTCATAAAAAGCTTCATATCCTATTGTTTTTGTATTGTCAGGTATTTTCAGGTTGCCAGAGAGTCTCCAACATTCGTAAAATGCTCTCGGACCGATAGACTCAAGAGCTTCACAAAGTGTCAAATTTCCATTGAATCCAATGCAGTGATAAAAAGCGCCAAAACCGATAGATTTAACAAAAGAAGGAATGATTATTGATCCATTGAAACTGTAACAGTAGAAAAATGCATAAGAACCAATTTTTTCCAATTTGTCAGGCAATTTTAATTCACCATGTAAATTGAAGCAATTGTAAAAAGCACTTTCTCCAATTTCGGTTACGGTTTTTGGCAAATCTAACGTTCCTTGAAGATTTTCACAATCGCAAAAAGCATTATCTTTAATAAACTCAATTTGTCCTTCAAAAATTAAAGTTTCATTGAATCCAGAACAAGAACAAAAAACGTCGGATTCAATTTTTGTGACAAATTTTGGAATTTTCAGAGAGCCCACAAATTTTGAACAGCCATGAAAAGCGCCTGATTCAATTGTTTTCAAATTTGATGGTAAAATTAAAGAGCCGCTAAAGCCAGAACAACCGTAAAACGCTCCAGACTTGATTGAAGTAACGGTTGATGGAATATTCAATTTTCCGGTGAATCCAGAACAACCGTGAAAAGTGTCAGATTCAATCACATTCAATAAATTAGGCAAATTTAATTGCCCACTTAATCCAGAACAGCCGTAAAAAGCGCCGGATTGAATGCTATTGCTACTGGTCAATATAGAAAGGCTTGAAAAGCCAGAACAGTTGCAAAACGAAAAAGATCCAATTGACTTGATATTTGAAGGAATGGTCAGTTTGCCATTCAATTTTGAACAGCCTGAAAAAGTTTCATCGTTAATGATTTGAATGATTTGTGGTATAGTTAACGATCCAGTGAGTGATTTGCAGCCATGAAAAGCCCCCGATCCGATTGATTGAATGTTTTCATGTAAAATTAATTGACCATTAAAACCAGAACAACCGTAAAACGCATTTGATTCAATTCTTTCAATTGAATCTGGAATTTTTAAATCACCATAAAAATGGGAACAACAATAAAAAGTTTCTCTTTCAATATATTTCAATGATGATGGAATATCTAATCGGCATGAAAATCCAGAACATCCATAAAAGGCGGATTCTTCAATTGTTCTTATTGAATTAGGAAGTTCTAAAGAGGTAAATCCGGAACAATTGTAAAATGCCCATGAATAAATATTATTAATATTTTTTGAGAGGATTAAAGAAGAAAAGCCATGGCAATTAGAAAAAGAACTTGATTCAATTGTTGATATTGAATCTGGGATAATTAAAGTTCCAGTGAAACCAGAACATCCTTCAAACGCATGGCTTCCAATCGATTGAACAGAATTGGGTATATTTAATACACATGAAAAGCCAGAACATCCATAAAAGGCGGATTCGTCAATTGTTCTTATTGAATTAGGAAGTTCTAAAGAGGTAAATCCGGAACAATTGAAAAATGCCCATGAATAAATATTATTAATATTTTTTGAGAGGATTAAAGAAGAAAAGCCATGACAATTAGAAAAAGAACTTGATTCAATTGTTGATATTGAATCTGGGATAATTAAAGTTCCAGTGAAACCAGAACATCCTTCAAACGCATGGCTTCCAATCGATTGAACAGAATTGGGTATATTTAATAAACCTGAAAAGCCAGAACATCCATAAAATGCATATTCACCAATGTGAATTACGGATGAAGGTATATTCAATGAACCAATAAATTCAGTACAATTAAAATATTCGTTTTTGTTGATCTCTTTTGTAGAATTTGAAATTATTAATTCACCTGAATAGCATTTATTTGATGAAGAAATTTTTAATATCAAAAGAGGAAACAAAAAGTTCATTAGTTTTTTGAAGTAATCTGGAATTGAAAAATTTGAATTAGATATTTATAGTTTTTTTATAAATATAAAATTATATAAATAATAAAGTAATTTAAATTATAAAATATTTTAAAATATCAATATTATAAATATGATTTTCATTATTTTAATTGATAAAAAGCGAAATATCGCTTTTATTTTAATATAATTGCCAATTATGTGCTGAAACAAATATTTGAAAAATTTAATATGTTATATCTTAACATTGGATGATTATTTAGATTTATTTTATCATTTTATATATATTAAACAATAAATATATTTAAAAAAATGAATTTATAATTAAGATTGTCGTGATAAATATTAAAAAAAAAAAAAAAATATTTCATTCAATAAGAAAATTTTTGTTTATTAAGAAATATGCTTTGATATTTCTTGTGAATTGCATTGAATATGATTCAAGATTTTATTAGAATGTGGAGCATAATTGTTATAATATTTTTTTATAGTGCGAAATTCTTCTCGTTTCATCAAATCCAAGCCTATTTCATAGCATATATGATTATGAATCTCTTTCACGTTTTTCTTGTGCAATCGCTTTGTAGGAAACAGTTTGAAAAAATTCAAACGAAATTCTTTTCCAGCTGGAGTTAATTGAACAGTTTGACCATGGTGTTTATCTCTAATTCCATTCCTGAATCGTCTGGAATTAGAACCTTGAGTCAAAATATTCGTATTTTGTTGATCAGTCCCTAGATTGGGATATGAGCTTGAAAATAAGATATCATCAGTAAGACCTGGTGGACCTGGATGCTCAGTAGGTTTTGGTTTATCTGGCGGAACAGTTAACATCATTTCATCATACAATATACTCCAATATTCATTAAGAGACATGAAATGAAATGAAAAAAAGGGAGTTTAAATCCAAAGAGTTTGTTTGTCATGTTTTATTTGAATACTACGAATTGACCTTATTTTTATTTATTAATTTATTGATGAGAAATTCATTTCTACTTCGCTTTTTGAAATTTTTTTTTTTTAGATCAAAAAACAAAATTTTCAAAAACATGTAAGGTGAGGTCATCTTAATGTTAAAGCAAAAATTCATAGTATAATTGATTTAGATTTTATTTATGAATATATAAAAATAAATATAATATATAATAGTTATTATATCTAAAATATCTTTAAAATTAAATTATGCTAATGAGATAAAAATATTTATTTAGGTATCAAGATAATTTGAATGTGATTCTAAATTTGAGATAAAAATATTTCAATTAAGGTTTTTTATAAAATTGCGGTTATTCTCAATTTTGAATGATGCTTAAAAAATCGTATTCAATTTTTTGTGATAAAAGTGCCTTATTCAAGATTACGGTCAACAAAACGAAATATATGCCATTATATTATATAGCATTAAACATGATTAGTTTATTCAAAAAAGATTTTTTTTGGGTTCAAAAATGATTAGATTTTTTTACAAATATAATATATATTTTTAAACTTTTATTTTTGGTTTAAAATATGGCATTTATATCAAAATCATGAATTTTTAGATGATTTTGAGTATCAAACATGAATTTTTGGCATATTTTATTTGATAATTTAAACCAGATCCTCTAGTTCATTAAAATAGTAAAAGAAAAAAGATCTTTCTGATTTGATTAAATCCAAATATTTACTAATTGACACTAATTACAGAAATTTTTCCAAAATTTTTTTATTTGATGGCAAAGGCTTGCATATGATAAATGTTTGGGAGATAATGATGTAGAAAAGACGAAAAGAATTATCTAGTTCTGACTTTTGCGTTATTTTAGAATAATCTTGAGGTACAGGTCGTATTAGAGAATAGTAATTTTAAATAGTATAAATTTTCTCTGGTCATTATTCATGATGTGTAACAGCTTGTAAACGAATATATCTTAATTCATGAGAAATCCCAAGAAATTTGAGGTAATGTTTTGCAATGTTCCAAATTCCATCAACTTTATAACTTAATTTTTTGTGAACATAAAAAAAGTTGATGGTTTACAAGCATTTGATTTAAAATTTGTTTAAGAAAGTTACTGATTAAAAATATTCGTTTCCTATATTTTAACATTGCAAATTGATGGACAATATGATTATATTTATTGTGTTATCATTAAAAATGTATTATTAAATAAATCAATCTTCATATAAATTATCTAAGCTTCATAGTCTCAGGATAGATCATCTAGTAAAAAAATATTTTCAGTTTTTCAAAGCTTTATTTATATCGTCCCTCTATTAGAAGTAATGAAAACAAAAAAATATGGAAATATTTATCAAAAATATACAAACATTTACGGAGGGGAAAAAAAAAGAAAGAAAAATTATTTTTTTCTTTTATCATTACCTAAAGCGATACGCATTAAATCTGATATTTCCTTTTCAATTGGAAAGCATAGACAAAAGTCTTCATAGTGTTTTTCAAGGTAATCTAAAATTTGTTCCTTGGGCAAAGAAGGGTCAAGTTCTCTTTCGTTGGGGTACTTGTTCTTCATATATTCTTTGAATTTTGGACAATATTTATATCTCAAATCAGTAATACTTGGATTAAACAATAATTTGCAAATTCTATATTGAGCATATTTTCCTTTCTTATTCTTTTTATTAATTTCTGCATTCTTATTTTGCTCAGTTTGTATGACTGGTATATCAATAAGAAAATCATCAAGTTCAGCTGTTCTACAATCATTAGAAAAACAACCGGGTGAAGCTGTTGTTGGTGAATTGATTGGTAAGGGAAGTGTACTTGAGGTATGCTCTTGCTGTAATTCGGTATATCTGTTATGGATATCACTAGAAGTTCTGTTTGGTAACCACTTCGCAATCTTGTCCCATGCTGGGCCCAATTCTTTGAATTTTGTGAGTATAATATTATCTTCATCTTTATTCCATGGAAGAGAGCCAATGTCTTGTTGCAAATAGTTAGATTCGTAAAGTTTTTTTTTCGGGGATTGATTAAAGGCTTGAGTTGGAGAGGAGGTATTCTTGTCTTGGTCTAAAGTAATGTCATCAATCAAGAAAGGGTTATCAAACACCTCACTAAAATCTTTTTCTAAAAATAAAATGATTTGAAATTTGAGATTACAGAAAAATAAAAATAATTGAAAGAAATTTATAGAATGAAATTGAGATACATTATCATAAAATACTGAAACAGCAAAAACTAGATCTCAGAAAAAGTCGAGCTTTAAAGAGTTTATTTTTACTTTATTTGAAAAAAAAAACTTTTTTTGTTTTTGGCTTTAGTCAAATAACTCAAATAAATATTGAAAAAAATAATTTTATATATTATAATAAGTAATTTTCTGTCAGAATAAATGTTTTATTAAAATATATTTGTTAAATTATATAAGAAAAAGGCATATTACAATTTGAATTAGGTAGTTTTAAGAGCAAAAATTTTTAGATAAAATTTTTGGTTATACTTTTCCAAATCTGAAGAAATTTTTGGCCTATTTTTTATTTTGAATTATCACTAATCTCAAATTATTTTAGAGGTCTATCGTCTTTTCTAATATTCTGCAGATTTCGATCAACAATTTCAATATTCTGCATGTATCCGCCGTTAATATCAATTTTTTCACTCATGATCATCAAAATTTGGTAATGGGTTACTCTTTAATTTCTAGATATAAATTGCATGATACAA
The DNA here is from genome assembly GCA_039105265.1 of Tritrichomonas musculus. Classification (NCBI taxonomy): domain Eukaryota; phylum Parabasalia; order Tritrichomonadida; family Tritrichomonadidae; genus Tritrichomonas; species Tritrichomonas musculus. The sequence goes on from JAPFFF010000013.1 coordinate 211,874, forward strand.
AAGAAGATTAAATGCAAATAAATAGCGCCTAATTATCTCAAAAGAATACTGAATAAAGGTGGTTTATGGAATTGAATAAAAAACATGATAAATGATCGACCCAATTATTAACAAAAAAAGTTGATTTGGTAACAATTATGTGAAAGAGAAATCTAGTAGAAATTTTTTTTTACTTATTCTAGTTTTTTATATTATTAATTTGATATCAGGGATTGCAGACCTGAACGCATTGAAGCTGCTTGGGCCACTATATATTGGAATTACTACAGCAGTAAAATGATTTTTCATACCTTCAGTTACAAGAACTTTACGGAATATTTGAGCAATAACCTTCGGATCGTTTTGACATTTGCCACACCCAAAATCACCAATAACGAGAACATCATTTTTCTTGGCCGCTGCCAATGTAATAATCTTACGAATCCTATCTTCCATAATTCGATCTGCATTTGGAACGACGCGTTTTTGATTGTTAACTGGAGTTGAAGAAATAATATTTATTAGGAATGGATTTTTGACTCTTTTACATCCTTCATCACGGATCACGTAAATATTTGATGAATATATCATTGTATTACTTCCTTCTGCAGATCTACCATTAACAGCGTTATCACCATATAGTCTATTATCTACTAGAGTTGGGTAAATAAGAGTTTGAAGGCAATTGCTTGATTCTTGTGCTCTATGGCCATATTTGAAACCTTTTCCAGGTTCTGTCGAATCAGTAAAATTGAGAATGCAAATTTGATAGTTTTCATCTTGAGTATGGAAGGTAATAGCAGCATTAATTGACGATTCCTTGGTAATGTAAATTGGAGAATGTTTATAGCGTGGTGGAAGACCTAAATTGACGGCAACATAGACATGGTCAATATCGTATAATGTTTCAACTTGATGTTCATCAGGTAATGGGTATTGTGATTGAATGCTTTGGTTTTCTTCGGCAACTCTTTGACGAATTCTTTCTTCAAGCTTATATGGAAGAGGAATTTTAGGTTGTTTATTTTTCATTGCTAGAAATCCTGAATAATATGGATGAGTGTTTGCAGGATCATATCTAGGAGTTGTTAATGTGACAGTTGATTGCTGATCAACATTGCTGCGAATATGGGTAAACTTTGATCGATATGCTCTTTTGTAAACGAGAGTCTTTCTAGGACTGCTTGGCTCGAAATTCATTTCCAATTACAAGATTATTTCACTATTTTTATACTCTTCTCAAAATTGAATTCAAGTGTACGTTAATTTTTTGAAATAAATACGTTAAATTATCAAATAAAAATATTTATGTATCTTCAAAAATTTAGCTTTTGAAGCAAAATAAACTATTAAAATATTCTAAATTTTTATGAAACTGTTATAATATTTAATATAGTTTAAATTTTAATTGTTTTTTTTTTAATGGAAATCTCTTATGATACTGTGTTCGAATTTTTTTTCATATTAATGCATTTTTTAATTTATTTGGTGTTCAATTTTTCATTTTTATTTAATTATTTTTCAATTATTATTCTTGGTAAATAAAAATAAATTTGTTACATTAAAACACAAAAATAAAAGAATATAATAGCCGTATATAGAATTATTTATGGTAAAATAGTTAATATCATAAGTAAATAATATAAATAATGTAAACTAGTATAGAAATATCATTGCTTACTCAAAATTAGGTCAGTTGTTTCTTTCATTTTATCTCTTAATTCTTGATCCAAGCAGTTATCATAGCCTAAATTTAAAATCTTAAGAATTGCAATACTCTTTAAAAAGGCAGTATTATGAACTGAACAATTTTCAGAGCATTGTCTTGCTGCAAGCATGAAAGAATTGAACAAATCGCCACCAATCATTGGATTTATTTTTAATATAAAAGAGGCAAGTCTATCAAAAAGAAGTAATTGTTTAATCTCATGATTAATATCTTTTTCATCATGAAAAACCTTGAAATATCCACGGAAAACATCGCATAAATATTGATAAAATAAATTATCATATTCAACGTCAGCTTCATTCAGAATATCAAGATTATTACTAAGATCCATTAAACATTCAATCAATTCAAAAAGTGGTAATTCAAATTGATTTATTAATTGATCGTTATGGTCAACACTCAAAAACATATTAGCTATTGCATCAAGAATGAAAGGATGAGCATCTTTCATTTGATTGTTATCAATTAAACCAATTAAAATATTGAATATGTCAATCATCAATTGCTGCAAAATTTGAATTTTCTTTGACAAATACAAAAACAAGTTGCTTATCAGACAGCAAGTAGCTCTGATTAAATTAGGATCATTAGAAAGGAACGCTGTATGAATAAACTGATTAATGAGGATATTAAACGTATAAGGTGAAAATATTTCAACTTTGTTTGCTAATGAATTTGTCGCAATAATTAGTGATGCAATTGTCCAGAATGCTTCCTTCCAAATATCTTCGTTTTTTATTTGCAATATATCAAATAAAACTTGAATGGTTCGTTCAGCATACTGTGAAATGATTAATTCACATATTTCTTCATTTTTCTTCAATCTCAAAAGCATGGTTGTCATATTAGAACAATAACAAGAAATCGCAAAATAGCAAGTTTTTTCATTAAGAATTGAATTTTTCAAATGAAAAAGTTGATCCAATGATTTTTCATAAAGAACTGAAAATTTAACTAATGAATCATCTGTTGAGAAAGAAATCAATCTATTTAATGCATCACTAGTTTTTTCAATCAATTCGATGAAGTCGTTATAAATTCCATAATTAAACAAAGTTGAAAGAATTTCATAAAAACTATCAAAATAAAGACCAAGATTTGAATTCTCTTCGTTATACCACAATGATGACAAACTATAAATCAAGGAAGCATAAAGTTGGAATATAAAACAATCATCTGTTGAAATATTTTTTTGTTGCTTTTCATCAATTTGAATTGTTGATAGAAAAAGTTTTATCAATTCAGTGATCATTTTGTCAGCGATCTCGTTTTGTTGTAAAATTAAGTGTGAATAATTCGTGATCAAAAGTCCAATGACCAAAAGTGAATTATATCTTAAACGTGGAATTTGATCAGGCATTGACTTTTGAAGTAAAAAATCTAAATGATTGATGATATAAACGCCAACTTCTTGTTCAGCAGGTTCATTACCAATTGAATTAAGTAAAAGAATTCCAGCATAAACATTTGTCCATTTTTCTTTAGATAATTCATTGTCAATTATTTCTTTAATTTCATTAAAAATTAAAGGAACGATTTTATAAATCGAGCCAATTGTAATAATGATATGTTTATATTGGCCCGTCCTTTCTTTGTTCTCAATAACAATGTCGTTCGTATCGATTGTTTCAATGTAAAGCATGAAATAATGAATCAATGGCTTGAATGCAAGTTCTGATAATAAAGGTTTCAATGGTTGAATTTCTTCGTCAGGATTGTTTGAATATAATGTTCTCTCAATTAGCTTCTCTTCATATTGAGCAACTTTGTTCCAAAAATCAATCGATAAGCATGCATAATTTCCATTCGTTAAACAAAACCCATTCAAAACATAAGTTGAAATCGTTTCCATGAATTTCATTGATTGTAAATAAAATTTTTGGACAATTATTAAAAGAAGGTCAATTAAATTGGCATATAAATTAATATCGTCTATTTGAAAAGAATTCGGTAGCATACATAGTAAAAAGGGTATTTTTATTCCAACTTTTTCACCATCATTCAAAATCGGTGGATAAACATTGATTAATTCATGAACATATTTACAAGCTTCTGTTCTAAGTTGAGGAATAAAAATTTGTTCTTGTGGTTCTTTAGATAAAATTTCAATACTTATAACAAAAACTTGCGTGAATTGCTCTGAAAAAGTGGGTAAAATTTCGGTTACAAAAATGATGCTCGTAATAAGTTCTCTCATTATTGATAGAAAAACAATAAAGCCATTTGGTATTAAATTTGTGTTACTAAATGAATTGACAATGTTTGTGATTCCTTCTTTCCAATTCGGTGCTAAGATTGAAAATAAAAGTGAATAACATTTGATACAATTGTTTCGAATAATCGGATTTTCAGAAAATATATTTTGATTTAATGTGTTTTTTGTTTGTTCTGATATTTCATTGGAGATTGTTGATCTTTTATTGCTTAAATCTGTCGCATTTTGATATTCTAATACTTTCAAAAGAAAGTAAGATGATACTTGCTTTGATATTTTTATGTTATCATCATTTTTATCGTCAATCATCAATATTTGATTGCAAATACTAATGAAAGAAGGTATATCTTTTTTCATATTTTCAAAAAATGAATCTTCCATGATTTCTATGCCATTTGGATTTTGAATGAATATATTTGTAAACATTTGTATCCAAAATAAAATATTATCATTGGATGTTTGCGACATTTAAATTAATAAAGAATAGATTTTATTGATTTCTGAATTATTTTTTATTTTCACAAAAAATAATTTGTAAATATTTCAATTTTTTTTATTGTGATTTTGTATATAATTTGATCGTTTTGTTGATTTTATTTTCATTTCAAAGATTTTGCTCAAAATTAAGGGCTAATATCGAAATGAAAGATAAAAAAAATTGATCAACTAATCAATTCTAAAACTTTTGAGCAAAAAAATTGGTTTCAAGCTACAATATCTCACTATGATAGGGCTACTAAAAGTACTATCTATAATAAGAGCAGATATTGATTTCATGATGTCACTTATGCAACACTTTTCAAGACTTTTGTGATTCAAAAATAATTTAGGTACTTGTTCCTTCTTTTGCAGATGATAATGATTTCCATTATTCAGTTGATAAGGTCTCTAAAAGAATAACATTAATAGGGTGCATTTGCCTTGACGGATCTTCATTGAAGTTTATGTTGGTTCAATTGAACAGGAACTCTGAAATATGAGATATAATGACTCAAATTGTATTTTTGTAATCATACGCGAAAATCCCAAAAATGCTTTATTACTGTATCACGAGGCAAAGCTTTTATCAATGCCGAATTTTTTACTTTTTGGGCAAGTTAGATATGGTAGTGGGTGTTTCACACCAACTCTAACTGGGCAAACGAGGCCTTTTTCCCATAAATTCTTAAGATTATCAAGAAGAGAAAAATATAGTTATAAAGTTTTAGTTATTCTCCTTCTAGATGGATGCTCTTCTCATTTTTCGGACTATTTCCTCGATGAATGTACTTTTAATAACGTATTCCATTTCCCGAACCTCTTGGAAGTTCAGACAATGTCCAGAGGCTTGATTCGGGAATATTTGGATGCTAAAAAACCAAATTTGAATCAGAATGATAATATCATTAGAGAAATTATAAATTCTTAGATTAGGGCTACGATTTATGAAAACATGTTTTCGGCTTTTCATCAAGCAGGTATTTTACTTGAAATAGATAATGAGAAGTCTAGAACACGATGCTCAATCAATAAAGGAAGAGTTGTAAGAGGAGGTTTGCATGAAGAATGCAAAAATATTTGTATTTCTTCAAATAAAAGGAAGGAATTAGGATCTTTTTAAGTAGTGAACAATCAAGATATGCCTATAAATATTTCTGGCCTTTGAGAAAGAGGTTTGTTGAATTATTATTGAAGTTACAAAAGGGAATTTTGATTGATGTAAATATTTTTATTCATTACTTATATTTTGCATTAATAGAAATATTCTTTAAATTTTACAGAATCTATAGCAATTATACAAACTGATAAAAATTTATATTGCAATAGATTCATTATTTTACTATATAACTGCATTTTCTTCTGTCTTTATTGATTTTATCAAACATAATTAATTCTTTCATGGTATTTCTGCATCCTTCCTGGGTTTCTTTTTTATTTTTCCTCTGATAATCTTTTTTTAAAGGATTTAATGATTAATAATGATGTCAATAATCCAATTTCTCCTTGGAAAAAAGATCAATTCTTTTTTTTTTTTCTTCATCATTGACGGCGAAGTGACAAACTATAGAAAAAGTTACACCATTTTTTTCTGAGGAAAATTCGTTATTCTGACTTTTTGAGTTAATTGAGAAGGCACACAAAAAGTTCTAAAATTTTCTTGTAAAGTTTTGAAAAAGTTCACTAAGATAAAACCATGAAAAAGCGCCATTTTTATAGAACTAAACCAATCAAAGAAACCGAGATGACGACATTGCCGCCCATAGCATGATCACGATCAGTAATGCTTAGCAGCTAGCTGGTTGTAACTGCGGCGAGTCGTCATCCGGACAAAGATATCGCGATTTCATCCGGAAGATCTGGAATTGACGACATTGCCGCCCATAGCAAGACCACGATCAGTAATGCTTAGCAGCTGGCTGGTTGTAACTGCGGCGAGTCGTCATCCGGACAAAGATATCGCGATTTCATCCGGAAGATCTGGAATTGACGACATTGCCGCCCATAGGACGACCACGGTGGCAATAAAAAGATGAAAATAAAACAAACAAAAAACAAACAAAATTGATTATTTAATATTATTATTACGATTTTTTAATTTTTTTATTTTGATAAAGCTTATTTAAAATATTCTGAGTCTTCTCAGAAATTTGTTAATTTTTTTTTTTTAATAAATATATATAACTTTTTGAAAGAATTATGGTCTTTTTATATTTATGGAAGAAGACCAAAATCTTTATTATTCAGCGAAATATCTATCTCATACGCAAAGACCTAATTCTTTAAAAGATAAAGTTCTAAAATTTTCTTGTAAAGTTTTGAAAAAGTTCACTAAGATAAAACCATGAAAAAGCGCCATTTTTATAGAACTAAACCAATCAAAGAAACCGAGATGACGACATTGCCGCCTATAGCATGATCACGATCAGTAATGCTTAGCAGCTAGCTGGTTGTAACTGCGGCGAGTCGTCATCCGGACAAAGATATCGCGATTTCATCCGGAAGATCTGGAATGACGACATTGCCGCCCATAGCAAGACCACGATCAGCAATGCTTAGCAGCTGGCTGGTTGTAACTGCGGCGAGTCGTCATCCGGACAAAGATATCGCGATTTCATCCGGAAGATCTGGAATGACGACATTGCCGCCCATAGCAAGACCACGATCAGCAATGCTTAGCAGCTGGCTGGTTGTAACTGCGGCGAGTCGTCATCCGGACAAAGATATCGCGATTTCATCCGGAAGATCTGGAATGACGACATTGCCGCCCATAGCAAGACCACGGTGGCAATAAAAAGATGAAAATAAAACAAACAAAAAACAAACAAAATTGATTATTTAATATTATTATTACGATTTTTTAATTTTTTTATTTTGATAAAGCTTATTTAAAATATTCTGAGTCTTCTCAGAAATTTGTTAATTTTTTTTTTTTAATAAATATATATAACTTTTTGAAAGAATTATGGTCTTTTTATATTTATGGAAGAAGACCAAAATCTTTATTATTCAGAGAAATATCTATCTCATACGCAAAGACCTAATTCTTTAAAAGATAAAGGATTAAGAACATTCATTGAAATTGTTCCTTTGCATTCTCAGAATTTCAATATCATTTCGCTAATCCTTTTCCTCGATAGCTTAACCAAAGAATTTATATGCAACAACAAAAGAGTTTATAATGACATTTTTTCGTTTAGTTGCTGTAATAAATCAAAGATAAATACTGAAATTCAAATATTTAGCATAACTGTCAAAAACGATTTGGAAACCATTAAAGTTCTCGCTAGAGATCAACTCCTTGAAAACCAAACTATGAAAGTTGTTACTATTGATTTTGAAGAATGTATCATGACGTCGCCATATACTTTGAAAAATAAAGAGTGTCCTTTTTTGACTCAAGATTTTTGGAATAAACAATGTAAACATAAAAATTCAATGCTTTATACTTTTTGTAATTACGTAGCTCGAAAAAATTCTAATTTTCCAATATTTATAAAATTTGCTTTTCAAAACTTTTTAGATAAAAGAACCTTGCGTAGAAGAGCCGTTAGTTTTCAAGGTTATGATGATTTTTATAAAATTTTATTGCATTTACCTGGTTTTGTTTATATTGAGATAAGTACTCAAAAAGTTCAGGACGATGGATTTGCATTTAAATTTAATAATGATTTTGCTTTTATTAAAAATATAATATGGATTATGCCTTGGGCTTTAGAAGTTATAAATTATATGCATTATTTGCAAATTGATGCTTCTTTTTATGCGCTTAAGCCTTACAAATTTTGTATATACCATTCAATTTATTTCAATTCAAGTTTTCCTTTCGCATTATCAATTGGCCCTAAAGAGAACCGTTTTTTATATAATTTATTATTTGATGGATTAAATAAGTTTTGTTTAAATAAAAATGTTTTTGAAAATAAAGTTGTTTTATCAGATTTAGGTTCTCCTATCAAAAAGTTCTGTAAATTACATTCAAATATTCAATATTTTTGTCATCGTCATATTATACAAATATTTGGACCTAAATCATCTTTAGGCATATGGGTTGCAAGGTTATTGAGATGCAAAACATATTTAATATATAAACAAGAAAAAGAATTTATTTTAGTTGAAATGGACGAATATAAAAAAGATCCAAATTCACCTTTATTTGACGATACCGATCAAGATAATGAAAAAAAACAAAAATTAAAAGATTTTGAAATTATGTTAAAAGATATAGATGAAGTGGAAAGAATGCCAAATAAAGAAGAAATTAAAAAAAGTGATTATTATATTGCTAATTGGGCAATATGGATTCGTTCTGACCACCATGTAGCTCGTTGTTCAAATCATTCGGAAGGTTTCCACGGAAATATCAATCAAAAATTGCCAGATTCCGGAACTCATTCATTTAAAACTGGTTTCACAACAATTGTAAATTATTTATTAAATTATATAAATAATTACTCAGATATTTGTGGAAATTCTTTTCAAAATAAACATCAAAAAATGATTCAAAAAGTTATACAAATTCTTAGCAAGAGACCAGATAATTATTTAAAATGTTCAAAAGAAAATTGTGATTGTGGTGAAGATGATTTTGTTGAATCAATTTATGGAGTGAAACTTCCTTGCATACATACAATATTAAATAATTTTTGCAAATCAGAAATATTTAATATTGTTAAAAATAGCAATGAAATTGATATTCAATATTTATTTGTTCAATCTCTCAAAAAGTTCCCCAATTATAAATTTGAAAAAAATCTTTTTAAATCAAATAGAAAAAATATAGATAGAATAATATCAATATACGAAGTTGAAAAGAATAGAAAGTTTGATAAGGAATCATTGAATATATTAGGCTCTTTTATTAATGAGTTTCTTAATTGTTTTACATATGTTTTACCAAAATTCCCAAATATTAATCCAAATGATGCCAAATATTCTGGAAATCATTTTGATTTTCGAGCACTTGATGAAAAATTGGTTTTCAGAAAAAAGAAAGAAGAAAGTAACACAAGTCAAAAGAAAGAAAAATTAAAACTTGAAAATTTATACGACGAAGATGACAATTTTGATTCAATGATAAAAGACTGTAATGCTGACATCGAATTAATTAAGAAAAAATACTATGAAACGAAGGCTGAAATTAAAGGAATGTATCCTCAATTATCATATCATGATATCGAAAAAATATGTTTTTCTAATTTTGTCCGCTATGTTTTTGAAACTAGATGCGATAATTCAGGTGTCATATATTTTTTATCTAAATTCAAAATAGCAAGTTGGAAAAATGCAGATTTAGCTGCAGGTGGTAACAGATTTTTCTCTTAACAAATTTCTGAGAAGACTCAGAATATTTTAAATAAGCTTTATCAAAAAAAAAAAAAAAAAAAATAAAAATAAAAAATAAAAATAAAAAATAAAAAATCACAATAATATTAAATAATCAATTTTGTTTGTTTTTTGTTTGTTTTATTTTCATCTTTTTATTGCCACCGTGGTCGTCCTATGGGCGGCAATGTCGTCAATTCCAGATCTTCCGGATGAAATCGCGATATCTTTGTCCGGATGACGACTCGCCGCAGTTACAACCAGCTAGCTGCTAAGCATTACTGATCGTGATCATGCTATGGGCGGCAATGTCGTCATCTCGGTTTCTTTGATTGGTTTAGTTCTATAAAAATGGCGCTTTTTCATGGTTTTATCTTAGTGAACTTTTTCAAAACTTTACAAGAAAATTTTAGAACTTTTTGTGTGCCTTCTCAATTAACTCAAAAAGTCAGAATAACGAATTTTCCTCAGAAAAAAATGGTGTAACTTTTTCTATAGTTTGTCATTCCGCCATCATTGACTTCAAAAAGAGAAAAGAAATTTTGCGCATATTTCTAAATAAAAGTATTCCTTTTAAAATTTTACATAAAATTTAATAATTCCAATTGATTGTTTAAGAAACATAAAAAAATATTGATAAAAAAACTGATTTTTATTTCTTTGAGTGTTTATCAATTTTTTTGAGATAATACATTCAAATTTTAAAATTGTAATTCTTTGATTTAAACGTAATAAAACCAAACTATTTTCTTCAAAAATGTTAGCGAGTTATATATGTTATTACACATCATATATAAAAATTAATACAGTAAAAAAATTAAAATTTTTAGCATATGTTCCAAAGATAATTGCTAAACATTGCATTTTTAGACATTATCTACATTTTTCTCAAATAAAAATTAATGAAAAACAAAAATAAAGAGTTTTAACTAATAAGTAATATATGAATAATTATTTTATTTAATTTATAATCAATAAATGTTAATTTCAAAATGTTTAAAAAATTAATGCAATTCAATGAAAGCATTCAAAAAGTTATGAAATTCATAGAAAATAATCATCCAAGATCTTATGTGTCAATTGGTCAGATTTTCACATATTTGTTTTATCTCCTATGAATAAATTAAAGCACCATAAAATGATTAAGTATCGAAGTAGTATATGTTTGTCATGATTTTAGGACTTCGTCCCAAATTGTTGAGTGAAAATAGGGGGGTCAAGTATGGGGATACTTAAGAAATTGTTGGACGACTTTTTGAGTCAAAAAAGGGCTAAAATGAGGTGTTTGAGACCAAAAAAGTGCCTAAAATAAGGTGTTTTCAAAGGGTTTGTCAGGAGTTTGGGACGAAGTCCTAAAATCATGACAAACATATACTACTATCGAAGGCGAATAAAGAAAATAAAATTGAGAGCATAACGATCATTTTAAAAATACCATTATCTTACAAAAAAATTTTAAAAAGTAGATTTTTATCTTAAATATAATATTAAAAATATCACATTTATATAATAACAAATTTGTAATTCATATAAATAGCATATTTGTATAAAAATAGCTGAATTATTTAAAATACGTTTTTTTGAAACTTTTGCGTTTTATCACGTTTCTTTGATTTTATTTCAAATACAAAATCTAAAAAAAGAAAATTGAATAAATTTATTCAAATGATTTGATTGATTATACAAATTCGCATACAAAATTATTTCATTTATAGAAGAGAAATTTGATTTATACGAATCATACAATACTTTAATCATTTGTAAAAACAAAAAAGCAATTTGTGCAATAGACAGGTCTGATTTTCATGAAGTGTCAATAGAACTTACAAATGAAAAATACATAACTTCATTTTATTTTATTCTTGGCCTCTACAAATACGAAACATATGATAACAAAGTTTCTTATTCTCTTATTTTAGTTACAGAAATCGAAAAATCAAACTTTTTCAATATATGCAAAATTATTTCTTTTAAAATCGTAAATTTGAGCCCAAAAAACCAACAACAGATATGAAAAATTTTTTTGAATTATTAAAAATAGGTCTGAATTACTGTTCCATGTATTTTAGTGATAAATATAATTAGACTTTAACATTTGTGCAACAATTTCAAAATTTACCATCAAGGACTTATTTTATTTAGAATTTTGAAGCAATAAACTGTTTGAAACAAGTTTGGCCAAATGCAAAATGCTTCAAAGAAGTAATTGCCGGTTACTTTCAAAAAGTTGACCAATTTATAATGATAACAAGGAAAAGCAATAGAAGCAACGGTTGTCACAGCTGGAACCAAGGTGCTGACATTGAAGGGAATGCTGCAAACTTTTTGGAGAATGAAGAAAATAATGATAACAAACAATGAAGAAACAAAAACGATTGAAAATTGCCACATTGACGCTGTTTCACATTTCGAAATAAGTGCTTCTTGCCCTATTTTATGGAGTAAGTATCCAACAATGCAACTGATGAAGAAAACGAGAGACAATTTAATCTCCATTTTGATCATCTTAAAAAAATGTATCTGAAAGGAAATGAAAGAATTATGAAACCAAATGTGATAAAAAACATGGAAAACGTTCTTTATTTATCATTTCTTTATTGAACAATCACGGGAAAGAATTGAAATTAAATACGATTTACAAAGAACTTGCTAAAAAAAAAAATGCATTCGATACAAGCACATTAAATTCAATCATTTACTTCGCAAAGGTGGCCAGTTAGCTGAAAAAATTAGCAAATTGACAAAATATTTTGATGCAACTATAGTCAAAGATGGAAAACTTGTTCAAAAGCAGTTGAAAATAATCAGCGTCAATTGTTCAAGCTGTCTTGATCGGACAAACATTTTCATGGAAATGCTTTTTCAATTCATTTTTGAAAAACAAAATTATTCACTATTCACTGAGAATATTGATAAACATAAATTGCTTTGGCATAATCGAGCCGAAATAACTGCCCGGGAATATGCTTTAACAAGAGGAATGAAGACTTACTTAATTGAAAGTGATTATCAAACTTTCCTTTTGGAAAATTATTCTTTTATTTGAACGTTTCTTGTGCAGCATTTTTTGTGAAGGTCTGTACTGCGATGCTTACAATGCCGTTCTTCAAGAGAGGCCTTTTTTGAAATTTGATAATTATAGCTTCTTTTGGAAAATTATTCTTTTTATTCAATTGATTGTAATTTTTGTTTATCTTTTATTGTTTGAAGTTGCAGAAATGGCAACAAAAATATGGAAAAAGAAAATAAAAACGATCATCAATCATCCCCATATAAGTGAACTACTTGATGCTTATGAATATTATGATAATAGCCCGATAAATATGAAGAATAACAATGTAGTATCACCTCCATAAAATTGCATGCTATTCAGCATGCTGAATTATTTATTTATTTTTTATTTAATAAAAATAAAATCAAAAAAAATCATTTCCAATGAATCGAACTTAAGCTTTATGCATTAATACTTTCTTTTGGACTTATTTTTCACTGCCAAATATATTCAATTATAAATACAATAAAATATTTTAATTAAAAAAAAGTAAAACGAAGAAGAGAAATTTATATTTAAAAAATATTAACTTAAAAAAATTTTCTAGTGAGGAAACGAACCTCAATTTTAGGCTTCAAAGGCCCACGTGCTTACCATTACACCACAAGAAACTCATATTATACAATCAATTTAAAAAAAATTCAAAGATGAAAAAAAATTTTTTTGATTGAATTTTTAGTTAATTTCTTATGGAGAAGCCTCTGATGATAATTCAACTTCACTTTTCTCTCTCCTTGCTCTTGCCTTCTTCCTCTTACACTTGACAATTAGCATCTTGATACCAATCTCGATTCCCTTGAGGAGGAACATTGCAGCTACCATTGCGACTGAAATAAGAAGGGACATCCAGCCAGCAACAACGCACAAGAAAATTGAGATCGCTGTGATCGGAACGCAAACCATTACAACTCCAGCCCAACCACCAGGGACAACAAACTTGTTAGTCAAGTCTTCGTAGTCATAGTTGTCGTCATCTTCGGCCAGAGACTGCTGCTCTGCCTTTGAGACCTGTATTGAAGCGTCAATGCTTGAGAGTTCGACAGCTTCAACTCTTGCTCTAAGAATGGCTTGTTCTCTCTTCATTCTCTTGACCATTTTAGGGAATCTGAGTGCTATGTAGGCTGCCACTTGGATCAATTGCTGGAGAACGGTTAAAAGGCCACTCCATTCAACAAGCATTGAAAAATCAAAGAAGGTGAAAGGAACTGTTAGGACACTCATAGTGACGAGAGCAATGATGGGCAATGGCTCATGCTTCATGTTGTTGTTTAAACGGCCGAGGTAGCGAGAAAATGGAAATGCATCTAATAAGGCACCTGCATATGTTTCTCGTCCGGTACAGGAAATGGCAATATTTAACATTGAAAGAGCTGATAGAATTCCTGCTACGCTGATCCAGTAACCTAGCCAACCATTTCCACAATGTGGCAATTTTTCTGATATATCAGCGAATGCTCCACTTTCCCATTGGTCAAGATCAGGCTCAACGGAAAGACCCGAAATAGTGGGTAAAATATAGACCAATACGACAATGATTATTGTTATTGATAAGGCAATAGGAAAAGTACGTTTTGGATTTTTGGTTTCTTCTGAAAGAGCGGAGACAGTATCAAAACCACTGTATTGCCAAATAAGTGTTGAAAGCAATAATGACCAATCAACAGAACCGTATTCTTTTGGTTTATCGGCAAATACTTTTTCTGTTGTCATTTCTGATGCACCAAATATGAAAAAGAGTAAAAATGGGAGAATAATAACGATTGTAAGAATAAATGATACCGATCCAACTGTTTCGAGTCCTGATATATTTATAGCGAGAACAATAGCGTTTGATACTATGCAAATAAGGAAACGATATCCAAGGCTATCAACTGCTGGTATAAAATTGGTTAGATAATCGGCAACCATACCTGGATAAATCGGATTATCAAATAAAGAGCATAAAAATCTAACATAAGTATTTAAAACACCCATAAATCGACCTAAAATAAGACCCCATTCAGCACAACCTCCACATGTAGGCAATCTTGAAGCTTGTTCACTAGATATTAAAGCAAGTGGTATACTGAATACAATTGGCACAAGTAACGTGAAAACAAAAGTCCACTTAGCTCCTCCTGCTGCAATTGCTTCTCCTTGACCAAAAGGTCCTGCACATACAAAAAAGAAAGAAATACAGACAAGATGAAGAATGGAAACAGCTTTAACCATTTCTTTTGGGTTATTCTTAGGGCGGTCTTCGATATATGTTGATTCGTTTTCGGACATCTCGTTTTCGCTTAACCTTCAAAATCAATGGTTTCTTGTCAATTGAAAATATTCAATGAAGTATATCAATTTTTCTTCCATTTTTTATATTGAAAATAATGGTTATTCTTTTCAAAAAAAGCACCCTAATATAATATGAGTATTTCGAAAAGTAAATAGATAAAGATTTTTATAATACAATACTAATATTATTTTATATATTTGAATATCAAAATGTTGAATATAATCTAGATAAATTGTTTTTTTACTATTGTTTAATTATTCTTAATTATTATTTATTTCAATAATTAAAAATCTGTTTGCAACTTTTTCATATATTAATTAATCACTTTTGTTTTTTGAAAAATGCATTTGTTTTATTACATATTTTATAAAAAATAAATATACTTCAAAATTTATTTAAAATATAATAAAATAAATACATAAAATAATAATTTTGAAATATAATATCTCAAATATTAAAAATAAACATATTTTATGATTATAAAAAGTTGTTTCCATTCAATATTCAATATTTCTATGTACTTTCAAAAAATATTTTATACATTCAATATTTCTATATAAAAATCTATTTTATTTAATTGAATTTTTTTTTATATTGGATTTAAAAATGAATATAAAGATTCACCGTCACTCTTCCAATTTTTTTTTGCTGAATTTTTCAAACAATTTATTTTATTTTATATTTTTATAAATCAGTATTAAAGTATATTTATCAAATTATTTTTCAACTTCCATCGGTGAATTTAGAAATATTTATATTTTTTTAATTTGTATACCTCAAAAAATAAAATAAATTCAAAAAGTTTCTGATAATAAAAATAATAATATTTGCTTCTTTTCCTATTCATAATTAGAAATTCTGTTTTTTCTTTTTTTGTATTAGGTTATTAAATAAAAAGGTTTTAATTTATGATTAGTTATAAAGAAAAAGTTTAATAACTATTTTAAATAAGATCGTTTAATTCATAAAACTCAAAAAAAAAAAATTAATAAAACAAACAATAAAGTAATTGTAAGTGTGATCCTTACTTAAATTTTCTTGTTTTAATTCTTTATTGAGTTCCTCTTTCGATATTGATGATAATCATTAAATTTATACTGAGCATCTATAAGAGCAGTAAAGCCTAGGCGTCATAGCTGTGAACGAATTTATTGATTAGTAAATAGTCTTTATTGACTTCCCTGTAACTATTTATCTTTTAGATGTTTATTTTGGAAGGTTCCTTGCCTTCGTAGCCTCTTGTCTGTATTGAAAGGAATGGCATCTTTGGTTTTACTTCGTCTGTATTGACCAAAATGGTTGTTTCAGCAGTAATCGTAATGCTCTTTGTATGATGGATAGTGAAATGAGTACTCAAAAAGTTAAAACTCCGAAAATGGAATCGGTGTATTAAAGAAAGTGAATAACGAATTAAAAGAGAAACTTAAAAAAATGGAATCTGTTTATTAAAGGAAGAGGATAATGATATTATAAGAGGTATTTAATTCAACAAAATCAAAAAATAACGAATAATTATAATAATAAAATTAATAAACTGAGAGAAGACATCATTTATATTGTGAAAATAAAACAAATAAAGTAATTAAATCTGAAAAAATGGAAAATCAATTTTATTATTCAAAAGCCAAAATTGAATCCAGTCAAGGAATTAACTTAATATCAAATGTAATATGATGAACAAACTATTAAAGTCCTTGCCTTATCAAAATCTCACTGATTATTACATACTTCAATTTTTAAAAAAATAGAATAAAGGAAAATTTAAGTAGAAAACAATGGATGACGAAATGATTAAATAGAGAATTCATTTAAATTAATTTTGGTCCACCTGTAATTGTAAAATTCCTAAATTTGACATCGAAAATCAAAACTCATGAAAACCAAGCACCAACTTGCTTTTAAATAGTTGTTTCAAATAATAAAAATGATTTTGTAAGCTAGAAAAATGATTTATTTGGAGGCAATTTAAGCTATAACTTTTTGAGAGCATTTTTATTTCATCAGTTTTTCGACAATGAACAATAACTTTGACTTTATTCAGGAATATTTAGAAAAAATGACCATAATACAAAAAAAATTAGTCGAATTGCTAGAAAAAAGAGAAGATAATGCAATAACATCCTTCATCAATCAT
This sequence comes from Tritrichomonas musculus, assembly GCA_039105265.1. NCBI lineage: Eukaryota > Parabasalia > Tritrichomonadida > Tritrichomonadidae > Tritrichomonas > Tritrichomonas musculus. The sequence goes on from JAPFFF010000013.1 coordinate 229,057, forward strand.
ATTAGAGAGGACAAAACATTTGAATTCAATTCAATAATTCACTTAATTTCGGTAATATCAAATTATCATCACAGGACTTCATCTTTTTTAAGCAAAATTTACAAGATTCTTTCAGAATTAAAAAAAGATATTATAAATCATTTTTCAAATTATGAAATTTTTGTGATATTTAGAAAAAATAAACTTATTCTTCTATATCTATTGGAAGAAAAAATCCTAATTCCAGACCAAACAATTTCAAATATTATTTCTTCGGAAAAGTACTATATTAAAAAGTATCCACACTATTTTTTGCCAGAATTTAAATCATTTTTCACAACAGAATTTATCCAACGAGTTTCTAAAGAAAGTAACGATGCTTTTCAAAAAGATCCTCAATTATTTTATCAAAAAAGAAAAAACGGCCAAAATGACGGTTATTTATATCAATTAATTCGAGATGATTCCATTTCTGAGTTTGTAAAGCACATTACTTTTAACCACATTTCATTTACTACAGCAACCGTCAAACCGTCAATTTTTGAGACAAATTCATTTTTATTGAAAAATGAGGCGACATTAATTGAATATTCTGCTTTTTTTGGCTCGTCAAAAATTTTCAATTTTTTAGTAAATAAAAAGGCCAAAATTAAAGAATCATTATGGATGTATTCAATTTATGGTAACAATCCTTATGTCATTCATTTTCTTGAAGAAAATCATATCATCTCAGATGAGTCAGATTTTTATCAAAAAGTTTACATAAAAGCAGTTAAATGTCATCACAACGACATCATGAATTACATAAAGAATTTATATTATGAAGAACAAAAGAATAAAGATAATTTGAATGACATTATATCAGTCATTAAATATTATAATTTTGAAGCGTTTCCTTCAAATATTCTTGACTATATATCAACAGAATTTTTGATTGCCTCTCAAAATTTACCACTTTTTCAGTTATGGTTAGAAAAACAGAAAATTGATTTAAATGGAAAAATAAATGGAAATATTTCATTTTTACAATATGCAGCTCTTGTAAATAACATAGAATTATGTCTTCTTTTGCTAAAACAACCAGAAACTGATGTCAATTTCAAGTCAGTTTGTTATCAAGAAGAAATTTTTGATAACAAAATATTAATTAGGAAATGTGAAGATGAAAAAACCGCATTAAATGAAGCAATTGAAAAAAATAATTTTGAAATTGTCTATTTTTTACTCCTTCATCCAGACATAAAAGTCAATCTTATATCCAATCATCGCGTCATTCATTTTAATAGTAAATCAATGTCAACGATAACGGATGAGCTTACACCTTTAGAAGCTGCTATTTCAAAAGAAAATGCTGATGTAGTTAAATTGTTATTAACAAATAAAGATATCGATATTAATCAGATAACTACCTTTTCACGTTATAACAATACTAAAAAAATTGAAGAAACAAATGAACAAAAAACAGCAATATCATATGCAATTTCTTACGACTCATTTGAAATACAAAAACTTTTGCTTGAAAGAGAAGAATTAAATATCAATATGAAACTCAGAAGTAGCACTTGTGACACAAATGAATATATTGATGGAAAAAGAGTTGATCCTTATGACAAAAATAATCAATACTTTATAAAAAAAGAAATAAAGAAAAAAATTAAAGACGAATCATATTTGCTTCTTGCCATTCTAGATAATAAAATTGAAGTGGTAAAACTTTTGTTATCCAAAGGAATTGATGTAAATACTGAACTTATTTCTATTCAAGATGATATTGCTATTTTGGACACAATGACAAATGGATCAAATTCAATTGATTATTCACAAAATTCTATCGATGAATATAATGATGATTTAGATGGTTTAAATAAAAATATTGAAGTCTTTAAAATCAATGCAAAATCCAAGTTCACAAAGAAAAAAAGTCAAAAAAAGTACAATCACAAATATTTCAATATTGACAAATCAGAAAGAAAAGGAAATAAAAAACCAAAGAATAAATATTTTTTTGAAGAAATTCAACTTCATGAAAATAATTCAGAATGTGATCAAGAAGAAGAAGAAGAAGCAGTTGAAAAAATAGTATTTCAAGAAATAGATAAAATTGAATCACAATTCAGTGAGGTTATGTTCGATCAAAGAATTCAAATCAAATGTTTTTTTCTTATGAAATTTATTATTCAAATTTTTTTTTGATGTTTCAAAAACAATAATTTTTTTTGATGAAATTCACATCAATTTTTTTTTTAAATGAAATTTCACATTTTATTAAATAGAATTAAAACATAGTTTCTATTAAATACTGTTTCAAACCAAAGTATATTTCAAATAAAATTTTAAACAAAATTAATTTTTTAAAATAAAATTCCAATGTAAAAAAATTTCATCAAATTTCAAATTTATTTTATTTTCATAAAATTTAAAATATATAATTTCATTCAATTTCAGGTCATTTAATATTTATCGAACTGCATTATATTTTGCTCTCAAGAAACTTAAGATCGAAATCTTTACACTTTTATTAAATCATCCAGAAACAGATATCAATAAAAAGTGTATCAATTATACTATCTTCAAATCGACAATAAGAGAGAGCTATTCAACTAAAAATGAAAAAACAGTAATTGAAATTATACATAGACGATATGCGCAAGAGTTATTAGAACCTTTATTGAAAAGCAATAAAATTAATATGAATGAGAAAATATCATTTTATTCTATTCATTCAAAATCTGATATTTATAAAAGAGCTCAATATTATTCAATGCCTATTTGGTCGTTCATTCTTTCAAGCATTTTAGTAGACAGATTTATTGAATGTGTTCCAATTGACAAAATTAATATTGATGAGATATACATTTCAACAAGTATCACTCAAATCAGTGACTGTGATTATGAAATCATAAAAGAAGAAAAGTCAGCTTTAGAAATTGTTTATCAAAATTTGAATTGTTTTGCAGAAAGCTGTACAGTTAGAGTTTTGGATTCATTCTTAAAAAATCTAAAAATCAACATCAACAAAAGACGCACAACTGAAAAGATAAGAGAATCAATTTCACATGATATAGTAAAAAATGTGTGCTTGAAAAGAAATTTATTGCATAGAGCAATTTTTGATAAAAAAACAAATTTAGTGAAATTTCTTTTGGAACAGCCAAATATAAAAGTGAATATTGAACAAGTGGAAAAAACAGTAACAAGAAAGATGAATAAAGAACAAATTAAGATTTTCGAAGAAACACCATTACATATTGCAGTAAAAAGGTGCCAATTTGAATGTTTTATTTTTAAATTTGATACAGAAATTATTGAGCTTTTGATGAAAAATCCTTCAATAGACCCATTTATACAAGATAGTGATGGAAAAACACCAATGGATTTAGCAATTCGTAGTGAAATAAAAGATTTTCTTACGAAAAATATTAAATAAAGAATATAGCAAGATATACATGATAAATATGTCTATGTAGATAAATAAAGCACATTTAAAAAATTTAAATAAAAATATTTATCTCTAAATTCTATTAATGAAAGATGAATACAATTATTTAAAAAAAAAAAAAAAAATTGTTATAAAATCCATTTTGATTATCAATTTTGTTTGATATGAAATCATAATATAAAGTCTAATAAAAAACGAAAAGACACCTATAAACCATTCAATTCAATTTTTTTTTCAATAGTTTATTAAATATCGTTGATTGAAATTTTCACTTTTTGAAAGAAGCATTTTTTTTCTAACCTCCAAAAAATATGCAGAACATCGATCGCAGCGAATTAGACGTGAATTTTCACTAGGTATTTACTATACCCATTCATACATTAATAGTATTTATCAAGGCATTGGTGCAATAAAAATTTGGGTCTAATTTGCAGTGTTCATTGAATTACGATCAAAACAAAATAAAAATTTAAATATAGAATTTTTTATAAACTATTGAAAATGTGTCTTATCGTTTTTGATTAGACTTTATTAATTAATTTATATCAGATCGCCTATAAAAAATGTCATTTTAATCAGATATTCAAATAATGCCTTGACTTATGTAAAATATAAAAAAAATTTTTAATCTACTCTTTATATATTAGTTTTCTTGTTTTTTTAGGAACTTAGACAGACTTAACGTGCTTAGACATATTTATTGTTTAACTTCATATAGTTTGGTAGCTTATTTTACTTATTTTTTTTTTTTTTTTTTCTCAAATTATCGAATATCATGACAGTCTTTATATATAATACATGATGTATGAAATTGATTTAAGAATTTAAACAGATCCAAAAGTTTGAACTTATTTTTTCTTCTCAATTTTACATTGATTTTATTTAAGTTTATCCTTGCTGATGACAATAAGTCCTAGCATTCATTATTCTTCTACATGCTTCTTCGGAGATTGAAAATTCTTTCCATAGAATCTGTTTCATTATCCCTTCTATTCTCATCCTCCAGCACGTCAATATATGAATTAACTTTTTCCATGTTAACAATCTCTTCAATTGAAATCTCATCAAATTAATACTTTTTCCTTTAAATTTTCTTCTTTTCAGCTCCAATTAATACTTCCAAATTCTATAAAAACAATTTGCGGCCTTTGAGAATTACATTGGCTTTGTTTTTTATGATTGTCCAGAATTTACAGGTTCTTTAATTATCCCAAATTCAGTTACAATAATTGGTATTAAGAGTTTCTCTCAATACTATGGCTTAAATGGTTCACTTAATGTTCCAAGATCTGTTTTTTAAAAAATTTCTCATAAAGATTTTGAATATACTGAATTTAAGAAAATATTTTATGATGAAGAAAAGATATCTTGTTTAGACAATATTGGATTCATGAATGATCAAATTGAGTATGTAAATGAATTATATCAAGATAACATTTTTTGTCCATGCGATATTCAATACAGTTCGCCAGATATTATTTTCAAATATCAAATACCAAACGAGATGGAATCAATTGAATATTCAAAGAAGAAAGAGGAGATTCAAGAATCATCCAAATGCAAATGTAGTCAAAAAACCGTTCTTCTTAATAATTCGACTAAAAAGGTTCAATTATCGAAATTACAAAGTCTAACATTATTTGTTATATGGTTGTTACAATGATTTTACAGATAATAATTATAATTCAATCTATAATTATTATCTGTAAAAAGTAATTTAATTATAATGATGCTAATATCTCATTAGAAACTTCTAATATGGTTTGAATAAATTTCATATCCTAATATTTATATTTAATTTTTTTCAAATTATAATTGAATTTTTCAAATATCAAATTGAATTTTTCCACAATCAAATTGAAAAGACAATTTACCAAGCTGTATGATCCAAAGTTTCAAAGATTTTACCAAACATTTTAAAGAAAATAAAATCACTATTTTAAACAAAAGATTTAACCACTTAATTCGTTACTATTCTTTTTATTTTTTATCTAGTGATCTAAATGTTTTTAAAGAAGACAAATTTAAACAAAATAATAACAATCTCTCTAATATATTAGTCATTGATTATTATGAAAAATCAGAAGATCGTTTTTTTATAATTGGATTAATTAATATTATAATATTTGTTGACAAATTTTCAATAGAAACTCTTTTGAGTCTTTTTCTAGACAAACAAATTTTTTCAATTTGCATTTTACCAAATGCAAAAAAGCATTTCAAATATATTTTCAATTTTCATTTTAACGAAATTAAATGTGATGACATTTTCCAAGAAGAAATACAACATTTCAATGAAAATTTATCAATTTCATCAAGTAACACTCGTTCAGATCGTATAATTTGGAATATAATTAAATCTTGTATTTCAGGTTGTTTAATTAAGCAAGGTTATCAAAAGTTACAAAAAAATAGATTTAATAATATAAAAAATGTTAAGTCCATAGATACTTCAATCAAAATTTTTGAAGATGATGATTATATTAATTTACGATCAGTCGGTTTTGGCACCATTAACATAGCTCACCTTATTTATCATATTGAAAAAGAAGAATTTTTCATTATTAAAGAAGTAAATTCATCAGATCAACATATTGAAATATTGAAAGGAAGAGAACTTGAGAATTATAAGATACTTTGTCATCCACTTTTTCCAAAATTTTACGGAGTTACTGCCAAGAACAGATCTTTTGTTATTGAATTCATAAATGGCCCAACATTGGAACGCATTGAATTATTGAATTTGACCGATAACGATAGGCTCACAATTATTTTTGAAATGATGATTGCTATTCAATTTATTCATTCAAATAATTATGTCTATCGTGATCTGAAGCCAAACAATGTCATAATTGATTCAAACAAAACAGCAGTTCTTGTTGATTTTGATCGAATGGTCAAATTTGATGAGAATTCAAATGAAGAAGAACGCACTGGCGATTTCAATGATCTTGAATTTCAGGCACCTGAAATTTTTAAGAGGAAATATTCATTTGCAAGTGATATTTTTTCACTTGGCAAGGTTTCTTTATATATAATGCAAGAAAGAATTCAATTAAAAACTTTCCAAGAACTTCAAAAAATGTGTAACAAATGCATCAATGTAAATGACAAAGAAAGACCATCTATTTCACAACTGATCATTGAGTTTTATATAAATTATCATTATTGCATTCAAATCGATAATGTTATTGAGCTGTTTGAAAGTCAATTAAGCAAATGCTTTGATAATGAAACATTATCTTCACTAAAAAAATTGTCGGCAAATAAAAATGATTCAGAAAAAAATTTTTTAATCGGCCTTTTTTATTATGATGGAAAATTGATACCATCTGATGTTCAGAAAGCTTTTGAATACTTCAAATTAGCTGCAGAAAAAAATCATCCAGAAGCACAGTTTTATTTGGGAACATTATATCACAATGGAAAAGCAATTGCAAAAAATTTAATGGAAGCGAAAAAATTATATGAATTATCTGCAAATCAAGACAATGATAAAGCTCTTGTTATGCTAGGTAGACTTTATCATAAAGGAATTGTAAAGGATTATAAAAAAGCAAAATACTACTTCAATAAAGCAATACAGTTAAAAAACGTTGAAGCTCTAATGCGTTTAGGCCAACTTTATATAACTAAAAACAAATACTCTAAAGGCAAATTCTATTATGAAAGTGCAGCAGAACAAGGATACATTCATGCATATTATAAAATTGGAATGTTATATTTTTATAAAAAAGGTGTGGAACAAGATTATTTAAAAGCAAAAGAATATTTTGATATGGCAGCAGAACAAAATGATCCAAAAGCTTTGAATATGATAGGATATATGTATGACTGTGAAATTGGTGTTAAGAGAGATTATGATAAAGCAAAAGAATATTTTGAAAAAGCAGTTAAATTAGATCTAGCAGTTGCACATAATAATTTAGGAAGAATATTAGCAAATGGAAATGGAACACCACCTGATTATTTAAGAGCAAAATTACTATTTAAAAAATCATCCAAATTAGGAAATGCAAGAGGTTCATTTCTATTGGCAGGATTATATTTTAATGGCCATGGAATCAAACAAGACTTTAAAAAAGCTATAAAATATTATAAAAAAGCTGCTGAACTAAATTTTTCCCCAGCAATCTGCTTTCTAGGTGATATTTATTATAAAGGATTGTTTGTTGAGAAAAATTACCAAATTGCAAAAGACTATTACGAAAAAGCATCCAAATTTAAAGACAATAGAGCTAGTTTCCAATTAGGAATCATGTATTATTATGGACTAGGTGTTGAACAAGACTTTTTAAAAGCAAAAGAATATTTTTTCCAATCAATAAAATCTAATGATTTGAATTCATATTATTACCTTGGAGAATTATATAAAAAAGGAAAAGGAACAGAAATTGATTTAGATAAATCAATTGAACTTTATGCAAAATGTACATCAAAACAAGAAGATACAGTTATAATATATTATAATCAAGGAAGTGCTCATTTATACATAATTAATAATAAATTTTATTTTGCATACAACGATCTTGGTTTGATTTATTTATTCAAATACAATGATATTATGATGGCCGAAAAAATGCTTTCAAAGGCAGGATACACCGCTTTTCCATTTGGTAAGCATAATCTTGGTATTCTGAATGAGTTCTATTTGGGAAATCAACAGAAGGCCGATAACCTATTTGGAAATGCCAAAGAAAATTTCACTCTTACTACGTTTCATCTTGCACAAAAAGACGGAAAAAATAACAAAATTGAAGAGTCAATTAAAAAATATCATCATGTGATAAAATATGAAAATGAACTCTTAGAATACAATGGAAATTTTATTGATGATGAACAACTTCATGATTCAAATACATACATTTATTGTCTGTCAAATTTAAAACTTTTTCAATATTATTCAAATCCTAAAGATGGCAAGTTTCCACATTTTTTTTTAATTAATGCGATATTTAGACCTTTGTTTGGATTATTGATTAGCCAAGATCAAAATTCATATTTGTTTAAATTTGTAATTGACACAAAAGACAAAAATTTATTTTTGTCCAATTTTAAAAATTTTCTATTAAATTTCCCTTTCTATGGAGATAAGAAGTTGACTGAAGGAAATGGATGGGAAATCATAAAGCAAAAATCTAATGCAAAAATAATAAAAATTGTTATTGAACATAAAAATCGAAACATTTCATTGTATGATGAAATTACAAATAATTCTGACTTTATAGATTTTGAAACGAAAATTAAAACTATTTTCGAAGGAATAAATAAAAACAGAAATAGCTCATGCAAATCAATTGAAATTATAGATAAATTCGATATAAATAAAGAAATAAAGAATAAAGAAATTGATAATATGCAATTACAAGAAGATTTGCTTGATAAAAAGAATCAAATGAAAAGTCAAGTAAGAGTAAGCTCTGATGCTCATAATTCTTGTAATACAAATAATGAAAAATGTCACATAAAGACATGCGTGATTTCTTCATACCAAGATGATATAGGACGTTATCTTGAATATCCAGAATGCTTGGAAGACTTACTAATTCAAAGTATCCCACAAACTAGAGAAATCATTGATGAACTAATAAAAGATATGATGGGAAATATATACATGAAACCTTATTCGATTCTTTTTGGTAGAATTGGTGAAGAAACCACGGCGATTCAAAATCAAAAACATCATAGAATAGATAATCAAAAAAATATTGATTCAAACTTTTATGATGGCTTTGAATTAAATGCTTAATTTCATTATATTATATAAATAAGATATAAAGATGGCGGAAAAAACCGTCGACGAAGGAAATAAATGTCGACTCTGGCTCTGTGGTTAAGATTATCTCCTGAATTTTTTTTTATAAAAAAATTTTTTATATAACGTTTTTTAATCAAAAAATTAATTTGATCGTTAAGGACAAAATTGTTGGATTTTGACCACAACTTTTTCAAAAATTGCTTATTGAAACTTATATTCTATTTCGCTGCATTCAAAGGTCACATAGATATAGTTGAATTACTACTAAAACAAGAAGGAATTGATATCAACTTCGAAGATGTTTGAATGCCAAAACATTCATTGAATTCAAAACTAACCTTTTCATCGAATTGAAAAATACAATCATTTATGGAATTGAACACAAAAGTTTAACAAGACTCCATTAATATTAGCTGCAGCAGGAGGCCTTCCAAAGATGGTTGAATTATTTTTACAGCAGAAAGGAATCCTGCTCATCTACCGCCCAATTTGAACGCAAAAAAATTCATGAAATTCAAATCTATCTTTTTTTCATTTTATTGGAACATTAAAATTTTTCATTATATTTGAAAATAACAATCATTTATGATTTTTTCTTTCAATTTTTGAATAGTCTTTTTTGGTTTGAATATTTTTTTGTTTGGACTTCCTTTTTTTTAAAAAAAATATTTTCTATAATTTGATTATAATGCAAAATATAAAAATATGATCGTTTTCAAAAAGTTTTCATTTTTCCGGGCAAACTGAGCTCCAACAAATTCACAAGAAAATTTATTTCATTCAATATTTTTAAAAAAATGGAAGTTCAAGAATATTTTGAAATAATGAAAACCATTCAGACACATATTATAGAATTATTAGATACTGAAAATGATACAGATGATGAATCAATAATGAAATTAATTTACGATCATCAAATTAGAGAAGATCGAAGTCTGTTGGCTGCATTAATCAATTTAATAGTCAATATATCAAGTAATCATCATCGACCTTCAAATTTTTTTAAAAAAATTGAAACAATATTTTTGATATTAAAAGATGATATGAGTCACCACTTTTCAAATATTGAATTATACGATTTTAGCAAAAATAATAAACGTATTTTATTATTTTTCTTTCAAAACAAAATTGTTGTTCCTGATAAATCAATTGCATCTTTTCTAGTTTGTCAAATTGAAAGCAACACTTCATCTCAAGAAGAACAAAAAAATGACAATGCTTTGTTTTTTTACCCAGAAATAAAAGAATTCATTGATGATGAAGAATTAAAGGAAAAGATTGAAAAGAGATTGGAGAATTTGCAATTAAATAATTCTATTTTTGATGAAAATAGAACAATTGGTGAAAATGATAATTACATTTGTCATTTGATTCGTAATGATCTTGTTGAAGAATTTGTTGCATATGTAAATCGTACAAATTATGATCTTTCTTCAAAAATAAAGCCATCAATATTTGAAACCAATAATTTTTTGATCAATCATAAATGCCCATCTTTAATTGAATATTCAGCCTTTTTTGGATCCATTCAAATATTACAGTATTTAAATTTTAACAAAGTTCAATTAACAAGATCGTTATGGTTATATTGCATTCATAGCAATAATGCAGACCTAGTCCATTTCCTCGAAGACAAACATATTGGAATTGAAGATTATTATCATAAAATTTATATTAGTGAAGCAATTAAATGTCATCATAATAATATTGCAAATTATCTTATCAACTGTTTCTCTAGAAATGAAAAAGAAATTGAAAATTTCATATATTTTAAAGGGATCAAATATTACAACTTTTCTTTTTTCCCTGAATTTATGAATGACAATGTATTCAATTTTATGTGTGAACTTAACTGCTTTCCTATTTTGGAAACACTATTAAAAATGGAGAATTTAAATGTTAATATTAAAGGTGCATTAAATGTTTACACAAAAAAAGAAAAAATTGATATTGTTAATTTAATAATTAAACACAAAAGCATTTTTAATCGTGCTTTTGAAGGATGCACTTCATTATCACAAATAATTATCCCTTTTTCAGTTAATTTTATTGGAGACTTTGCTTTTGAAAGGTGCATTGCACTAAAGCAAATTGTAATTCCTTCATCAGTTAAAAATATAGGAAACAACTCTTTTGAAGGATGCATATCTTTAGTTCAAATTTCTATTCCATCCTCAATTATATCTATTGGGAAATATGCATTTTCAAAATGCACTTCTTTGGAACAAATTTTATTTGATAATCATTCTTCTCTTCTTATAATTGATGACTACGCTTTTGAAGGATGCAAAGCTTTAAAAGAAATAAGAATTCCACATTCAGTAACAAAAATTGGGAAATTTGCATTTGGTGGTTGCTCTTCTTTGAAAAATATTGAAATACCAATTTCAGTTGAAGAAGTTAATGGTGGTGCTTTTTTAAAATGTTCTTCTTTAGAAGTTATTTCAATTTGTTCTCAATCAATCAAATTAGGGCTTAAAGTATTTGATGGATGCTCCTCTGTTGTTTTAACAAATAATATGAAAATGATTCCTTCATATATGTTTTCTGGATGTTCTACTTTAACAAAGATAATCCTACCATCTTCCGTTGTATCTATTGAAGACCATGCATTTGAAAAATGCTCGTTTCTCCAATCAATTTCAATTCCTACTTCTGTAACATCTATTGGTAATAATGCCTTTGATGGCTGCTCTTCTCTCATTGAAATTTTAATACCATCATCTGTAAATCAAATAGGAAGAAGTGCTTTCAATGGATGCTGTTCTTTGGTTCAAGTATTAATTCCATCTATTTCATCAATAAAGAATCATTTATTTGCAGGATGCTCATCGTTGACTCAAATTTCGATTCCTTCTTCGGTTACTTCTATTGGAAATAATGCTTTTTGGAAATGTTCATCTTTAAATCAAATTTCAATTCCATCATCAGTAACTTGGATTGGTAATAATGCATTTTTGGGATGCAATTCTCTTGATCAAATAACAATACCATCATCAGTTATTACAATTGGTAAAAATGCTTTTTCATCGCTAACAAAAGTAATTAAAATTAATAAATAATTTTTATAATGAATATCTAATTTTTACAAAAACAATTTATATCATATTAATCAATATTATTTTGTAAACATAAAAATAACGATTTTTTTGATCGTTTTTCATTCAAAAAATATTAGAATTTTGAATGGCTTTTCCTTTCGCCAATATAATAAATATAAATATAAAAGTATATAAGCAAATAAATATTTATTGATTTCAAATTATGAAAAAAGGATGTTCAAAATCATGATGCAAAGATAGTAAATAGCAGCTATTTATTTTAAAATCAAAAATAAATGCATTATGAATAGTTTTAAATAAGTAAAAAAAAAGAATTAAATGAGTTTGTGTTCGTTTCCTTTCAAACGATCACAAATATCTGCGAATGAAGGACGATCACAAGAATTGTATGACCAACAATCGCTTATAAGTTTAGATGAAAAATTGGTGATAAAGCTAGGAATTTCTGCACTTTTTCCATTTGCAACATCAACAAAATTAATGTCAGGATATTTTCCTTTAGTCAGGATGAGGAAAACAACTACACCAAAAGCAAAAACATCAACTTTTTCATCGTAATCTGTTCTTCCATTAAGAAGTTCAGGTGACATGTATTTCAAACTTCCAGTCATTTGCGAGTGACTTAATGAACCATCGTCATTTTGGATGAATGTACAAAGACCAAAGTCACACAGCTTAGCAACATTTGCTGAATCGAGTAGAATGTTTTCGAGCTTTAAATCTCGATGAATGATTCCAAATGAATGAACTTTCTTCATTGCTGAGCTCACGTCAAATATGATTTTAATTCTTTCATCATTTGAAAGATCTTTTATTCGCTTCTTCAAATTTGATTCACAATAATCAAGAACAATTGCCGGAGGTTCATTACAATCACCAGGGAAGAAACCATATGTTTTAACAATATTTATATCATCAAGTCCATTAAGAACTTCACATTCTTGAAAGAATTTTATCATTTGATTCATCTTTTTGGATTCGTTTTCATCGTCTTCTACAGATGTTTCTTTTTCCATTTTTTGAGCAATGTCGAGTGTTTCTAAATCAAGAACTTTCATTGCAAATTTAGTTTCTTTTATAACTTCATAAACTTCTGATGTCGTGCCTCTGCCAATTCGTTTTCCCTTCTTAAAGTTTTTCATTTCGTTTGATTGAAGAATTGTAAATGACAGCTCATTGGCATTCCCTTTCTTTTCGAGTGGTCTTTCTTTGATACTTTTTATTTTCTTTTTCAGTTCTGAATTTTCTTTATCAATTTTTTTAAGACGTTCTTCGAGCCCTTTGTTTTGAGTTTTTAATGTTGAATTTTTTTTATTAATTTCTCCATAACGTTTTTCACATTTTTCTTTTTGAGTTCTCACGCTTGAAATTTCTTCTTTTAGCTTTGAATTTTCTTCTTTTATCTTTGAATTTTCTTCTTTTAGCTTTGAATTTTCTTCTTTTAGCTTTGAATTTTCTTCTTTTAGCTTTGAATTTTCTTCTTTTATCCTTGAATTTTCTTCTTTTATCTTTGAATTTTCTTCTTCTTTTTCTAAAAGAATCCTTTTAATTTCTTCAATTTCTATTGCTAATTCTTTTTCTTTGCTTTTGAATATTGAATTTTCTGTTTCTGTTTTTATATCAGATCCGGTCTCAGATTCTGTTTCAGATTTTGTTTCAGTTTCTGTCTCAGATCCTGTTTCAGATTTTGTTTCTGTTTCTGTTTTTGTTTCAGATTCTGCTTTAGTTTTTGTTTCCGATTCTATTTCAGAATCTGAAGAATTACTTTGGATGATAGCCATACTGTATATGGGTGGTGCAGAATTTGATTCTTCATCAACGTCTTCTGAAACATCTGAAAGTGGAATATCTTCAATTATCAAATTTCCCTCATTTAATTTACTGGATAATGAAGTATCAACTTTCTTTGAAGTTTTATGAATAGGCTGAACTATTGCACTTTCCGGTAGAGTTTTTGGTATTGCTGGTGGCGGCATTTCAGTTATTTTTCCTTTGTTCATGAAAATTATAAAATATAAAGTTTTGAGTGAAAACTGTGATTATTGAAAAAGTTATCATCATTAGAGGAATTCTTTATAGCACATACAACTTTTTCAGAAGAAAATAATCGTCCATTTTTTCGAGCTTTATTTTACATAGAAAAGATTAAAAGTTCCTTGTATTTTTTATTGATTTCTTAATTTATGCCATTTAGAGAATATGTTAAAGGCGAAATAATCGAAAATTTTCAAAAATGAGATTATTATTTGATTAATAATTATTCTTAAAAATGGTTGATTTAGAGAATCAAATGGCTTGTTGGGCTTCCTAAATTGATAAAATTTAGGATTTAATGGTTAAAAACAATATTAAATAAGAAAACAAATATTTTTAAATTATTTTAAAGGAATAAAAAAAGCATGAATAGGGGGTCATGCTATTTTGTTTAAAAAATATTAATTTTAATTTCTCAAAAAGTTTATCTGGACCATATATACATACAAAAAGTTCTCTGTGCTGCAGCACTGTGCTAAATAATTACACCCTCATCATTAATACAAAAAGTATAGGATAACGAGTTTTTTTTTTTATTTAAATTTTATTCTCCAAAGAACGTTCTCATCTAAAATAATTTTAGAAAATAAAAGTTTATATAATAATACATTTAGATTCTTAAATATATTTTGAATGGACACAAACCATTAAAGCCAGAAAACATTACACAATATCACTGGGAACTCATTCAGACTTGCTGGAAAAATGATTCTAAAGGCATGATAATATTTGAAGAGATTATTGAAACATTGAAAGATGACAAATTTTCACTCGAAGAATTTGTGATGGAAACAAATCTTGATGAACATCACCAATACTAAGAAGAAAAAATATCATAAAGTTGTTTCAAAAATAGGAGTGAATGATTTTGACGATGCAAAATATATGAAATTGATAATTTGCCAATTTTTGCCATACATATTATTTTATCAAAATTATCAAAACTGATTAAATTTGAGCATTTATACAATGTGTTTAACGGTATTACTCTCCTTTTTATTAATTAAAGCTGACAATGAAAAGAAGGCCATATTTAATCAAAAAAGGTGATGAATAGCTAATATTTTTCATTGTTACAAAATAATGAATATCTAATTAATTTTCAAAAGAGTTTTTTTATTAATTTAATCTGATCCTGATTCAGTATCAACATCAGATACATCATTTTTCTTCTCCTCGGTTTCTGTATCATTATCAGTATCGCTCTCATCTTCATTGCTTTTTGCAGCACTTTTCTTGGCCTTCTTTGCGGCTTCGTCGTGAGCTTTTGTGTCTTTATCAGTCAGTTGTCTAAAGACAAGATTATAATAAAATCCACCTTTCTTAACTAGTTCATCATGATTTCCAGACTCTTTAATTTCTCCAGCATCAAACACATAAATTATATCTGAGTTACGAATTGTTGACAATCTGTGTGCAACTGTGACAGACGTGCAATTTTGAGTAACTTTATCCAAAGCAATTTGAACCTTCTTTTCACTTTCTGAATCCAATGCTGAAGTAGCTTCATCACAAATTAGTATTATTGGCTTTTTAATAACAGCATGAGCAATAGCAAAACGTTGTCTTTGACCTCCAGAAAGAGTTGATCCTTTATCACCAATAAGTGTATCGAGTCCATGCTCAAGTTTTGTCAAAATTTTCTTTGCATTTGCATCTTCATCAGTTGCATCATGAGCTCCATATTTTATGTTTTCACGAAGTGAGTTACGGAAAAGAACAGGTTCTTGTCCAACAAGAGCATTTTTCTGATGAAGCCAATGAGGATCAAGAGTCCTTATATCATGACCATCAAGAAGAACATAACCTTCATTTGCATCGTAATACCTTTCAAGAAGCTGAACACAAGTTGATTTACCTGAACCTGAGTGGCCAACAAGTGCTCCACTTTGGAACATGCTAAACTTCTTTTTTGTTAATATCAAACGACGATACGTTTTGCATGCACACAAATGATGAAGACTATCTCCTTTTTTTTTTTTTTTCATATAGTCATATAGTCATATATCATAAAGTCGGATTCAAAAGGCTTGGGACAAACTTTTTGAAAACGATAAGGTCAAATTTATAAATCTTTTAGGTCAATTTGTCCCAAGCTGAATGTTTTTTTTTTCTGAGAAACATTGAAAAAAATTGAATGTTGTCCCAAGCATTTTGAATCCGACTTTATAGTATATTAAATTTTTTTTGTTTATTTTGATTTTTTTCGGTCAAAAAGTTTCCATAATTTGATAGAGTGAAAAATAATCATGAACTTTTTCTTGGCACAAAAAATAAAATAGTGTTCTCGTTTCAATATGCTAATTCAAATAAATTGTATGTATGAATGGTCATATATAAAATATTAATATCTTTTTTATTTGTTTAATATTTTGTAATTTTATTGCTAAAAATTCTTTCTTAGTAAATTTAATAATCAATGATTTTAATTTTTACAGGAAATGATTAATTTATTAATTTAATCTTTTTTATATATTGAAAAATACATGAAGGCATCATATATTATATGCATTAGTATAATTGAAAATAATAATAAATTCACAAAATTATTCTTCTTTAAAAATTCAAATATATAATGGTATTATCAAAGATAAAAGCTAAAATTGCAATTCATTTTCAAAAGGTATTCTCTTCCAAAATATATTGGTAATGCTGATATATTGTGGTTTAAAAGAATTTTATTCAAATGCGAAGCAACAAAAATTATCGGGTGGCCTCTTCTCAATTCTCACAAAAAAAATTGAGAACCTTCATTCAAAAAAATAACTTTTTGAAAGCTGAAATTCTATGAGTTCTTTGAATTTTTTCAATAGAGAACAAATATAAATAAATAAAAGTAATTACTTTAAATCAATTATTATTTTAAAATTTGATTTATCAAAATCAAAACGGTTCATATTTCAAAGTATTGCTCATCAATTCACAAGATTGTAGAAATATATTTGTTTCATATATATGTCAAACATGTGGCCAAGTTTATTTGTCCAAAACCGGTGCAAGTGAGCACAAATGTAAATTATATATGATTCAAAAATGGGCTACAGAAAAAGAAAATCATCATAAAAAAGCTATTGAATATTTATTAAGATATATATGTACAGCCAACCTTCCTCTTAATTCAACAAAGAATAAATTTTTTAGATTAATGTTCAAAGAATTAGATCCAACATTTGAAATTCCAAGTTACTCTAAATTAGTTAATTCAATGCATGAATTGGCAGATTCAATTAGAAGTAATATGTTAAATGAAATTAAATTTAAAAAAGTGTCAATTTTATTTGATACGTGTTCTAGATGGGGAAAGCACTATCAAGGCATTGTCATATACACAATTCAAAGACTATACTTGTATTCAATTATGGCAACTGAAAATTCAACATCATCGATAGAATTGTTAGTGTTTTAGCTGTCAATAAAACAGAAGTTATTGCGATCTGTACTGATAATTTGAGTGCAAATGTCGCAGCATTTGATAAAAAAGTGCCAAAAAAAGAGATAGTTTAAAAAATGAAATAAATGTTGAAAAAAATGATGAAAGAAATGATTTAAATAGTCCAAATTTCATTATAGAGCCTTGCTCTGTTCATTGCAGCAATTCCACAATTAAAGATATGTTTGAAAATGATGAAACTTATGGATTTATTTCAGATAGAATCAATTTTTTGATGGAGCACATTCCAAAAGATACTCATCGTCCAAGTTTTAAACCTCGACATAGATCAATTAGATGGATCTCACTTTATAAATGCGCGAAATTTATCCAAAAGAATAAATCTAAATTTGAAAACACGCGAATTGATGAAGTAAAAACATCTTTATCCAAAATTGAGGAGAAAATTGGCTGGCAAAATTTAATTCAATTATTAAAGATGATGAAAATATTTATGATGAGTTTATCAAAAAATCGTTCCTCAATAGCAGATATTATACCATGTTATATTAAAGCAAGCACAGAATTATTTAATCTGAATAATGACGCATCTTTACAACTTGCAAATTATCTCAGAAAACTTTTTGTGTACAAGTGCATTAATTCAATGTGCAATTAACGATATTAAATACTTAAAAGGCGCTTGGAGCATCGTTCTTGCTGAAATTTTGGCCCTTGAACAGATTGTTTCTGTTCACGTTTGATTTCATTAAATCGATTAACGTAATCATCTACACGTATACCTCTAAAATCGATATTCATCTGGTTGATACGATTCTTCAACAACGGTTTCAACTCTCTGATCTTGAGTGATTCATATTCATCAAAACCCGGTAATGATAGAATATCGGATTTCGTTAGCTTACTCAATAACTTGGTCATTTACGATAAATAAAAAAATAATTTCCATAGTCTAACAATAATTTTCATCCACATCAATATTAACATTAGTATCGACTTTAATGGTATCATCTATCGAATTAACATTCACGATTACATGTATATGAATATCATCGTATAGTATTCTATCGATTTCATCTTGAGTCGGTTCCGAGTATTCGACAGCTACATCTATTTTACGACCTCAAACGTCTATGGATTTGAAACTCATTTAAGTGAAACCAAAAATAGCATTCATTTACTCTTCATCAGTTCTATCTTAGTCATATTCGATGTAAGAGCTATCAATTGATCATTAACATATTGCGAGTATCGTTCGTTCATATCGTTTACTAAACAGTACACATGCGAATTACATCTAACTTGATAACTCAATGGTCCACAACCCAGTTTATATACCTTTCGTTGACTTGGACTGAAGAAGTAGACTTGTTTACGGAACATATCTGTTCCATCACAAGTAGACACTATTCGTTTAATATCATTCGGATACCTATCTGGAGTAATGAAATGGTAACTCTCTGGTTTAAACCTGAAATCGTCATAGTACTTGAAGTACTCACTCATTTGCAGTGACGATAAAAAGTTAAATTAATATCAGTAGCGTTGTCTTTTACAAATGATCGGTGGAGCTATGGTTTTGGACCATCAACAGTGTTTTCGCTGATGAGTGAACTCGACGTACAATGCTGTTAAGGACGGGTGAAGTACGAAGTACGAAACCCTCCTTAACCTATCTACTCTTTCGATTGACTTTACTAATGAAGGAGTAGTATGTATAAGAGGGGGGCGATGGCTATTAAAATTCGCTAAAACAATTACGTTAACTTTATACGGTTTTACTAGGTCCGAACAACACTCAACAGTTCAGAACCAATTCGAAACACATCGCCGGTATATTGATACCCACTAACTGAAAACTATTACGAAAATAATTGGAAACGTTAGAGATACCCATATAAGTCCGATAGTTCGATAAAATCGTTAACAACGTCTGGAAAGTCCATCACAGACGATAATCATATACTAAAAATAATAGAGAGATCATTTTAATAGCCATCGCCCCCCTCTTATACTATCTACTTTGATTTTGTCACCCTATAGAAATTATTATTATAGTTCAACCGATATTGATTTGTAACTGATAAACCTAATAACTAACTCGCTAACGAATTAATCTGTAAACGATATCACTAACGAAATACATTAAATGAACTCATGTGTATTGTTTAGTAAACGAACTCACTAACGAGTCATTGAATACGAATCACTAACGATAACATGTATGAACCATCTATAAACGATCAGAATCACTCATGAACCACATCGTTGGTTACCGGGTTACATCTAACACGAAATGTACCACTTTTGTTAACAAGTCGATTTTATGGTCGATAATGATGAATTCGCTGACGAATCATGAGATGAATTCGCTGACGATGAAGAGTAAGTGATGTTTATTTTTGGTTTCACTTAAATGAGTTATAGAAGAGATAACACAGAAGATGAACACATTCCGTTACCAATCGAAACGGTTTATAACTCTATAGTTGATTCGTTAAGAGTTGAAACTGCTTATGGAACCACTAAATATTATACCGATAATGATGAACACTTCAACAGAATTTGCTTTAAATATCCATCTGAATGGAGAACATCCAATCTCGGTGAAAAAATAATCGGTGTTCGTCATATGTCTGTTAAATGGAGAAACATCAATGATCTTAACGAACTCAATAATCGATTCATAGCTAGCTATGATGATGTATCTATGGATAAGAAGATCCAGTTGATCTATAAATGCATAGAACTTATGATAAACCGATCAATGAGTTAAACCATATGTAGATTCCAATGAGTAGTAAGTGATGTTTATTTTTGATCTCATTTAAATGAGTGATATACCAGTCGTTGTCGATTACTCGGAACCGACTCAAGATGAAATCGATAGAATACTATACGATGATGTTCATATACGTGTCATCGTGAATGTCTCATCCGATAATGATGTCAAAGTCGATACTCATGTGAATATTAATGTTAACGGTAATTATCGTTAAACTATGAATATTATTTTTAAATCGATTGAAATGACGAAGTTGTTGAGTAGACTATCGAAATCTGAGATTCTATCATTACCAGGGTTTGATAGATATGGATCACTCAAGATCAAAGAGTTGAAACCTATATTGAAAAAGAGTATCAAACAGATGAATATCGCTTTTAGAGGTGTACGTGTAGATGATTACGTTAACCGATTCAATGAAATTCGTGAACAGAAACAGTCTGATGACGATCTATTCAAACGAATGTCGACAATGAAACGTCAACAACAGAAACAACATCAAAGTCATGAACAGTATAAACAGTCATTGAAAGATACAGCTATGTTCGAACGTTCATTGATGAATATGAGTGAACTCTATTCAGTTCCAAAACCAAGTGAATCTAAACTATTCATCGAATCGTTAATGAATGTCGATACTGAATATACGACAACCAAATCCGATGAACGACTCCGTTATGAAGAGAATGTTCATGACAAAGATGAGTATCAAAACGAAATGAAGAGAATGATGATCGCTGTTAAGAATCATGAAACATTTGAAATCGATATCGATGATGATAGTGAGAAACAATACGCTTTCGTTAAAGTGTTACGACATATTCGTAAGATGAAATCAAATGAATGGAGACCAATTATAACTGGTTATGACATGAACGGTGATGGTCGAAAGTTCAATCTAAACAAAGAGTTAGATCTCGAAACTATGATACGATGTATACTCGGTGAGATAACTGTAGAACAATACAGTTCTGATTGTGATCCGAATCTAATCGGTTGGGATTACATTCCAGTTCGATTCGAAGTGAAGTTCATCAAGATGACTAAGAATGAAGAGACTGGAAAGACTGAGTTCATCGAAAAGGTTGATGGTGAAGAAGTAGTAATCGAATCAGTTGATGACTTTCGTGGATCACCAGACGGTGGTTTCTTTCCATATATCAACCTAATCAATGGTTTAGACTTGTCTAGATATCAAATATTCAACACCATTAACAAGAAGAACTATCGAGATAACTGTTTTGTATACGCTTGTGTTCAATCAGGGGTGTTCAATGATGACGAACTTCATAAACTACGTTCAATAATGTTAACTCGATCGATACCAAACAAGAAGATATTGGAAATAGCTATTCAAATGAAGTGTCACTTCGTGATTAGTAGAGTTGATGAAAAGAGAGATTCACGACATCAGAAACGAGACTCAGTTGATACGCGTAAGAATCCAAAAGTCATAGCTGATCGTGTTGTTCGAATGCTGTTATATAAAGATCACTTCATGATTGATCATAACGAATTACTACCAATAACGAAGTTCTATATCGAACACAAAGATGAGATCGACATGTTATATCCAGATATGAACATTCAACAACGATTCATCATATATGATATCACTAATAAAGGTACACCTATGATAGAACCAGATGATTGGACTGGAACTGGATTCAAAACGATTATTAAATCTATGTTCGAACATGGATGTTTCAGAGAGATCAACCAATGTGAACAGGGTATACTCGATACATGTGAGTTCGATAATCATTTGAATGACTACGTCAGTCTCAGTTACGATGAAGAATCATGTTGTAGACTTGAATCCGCTGACACTAAGAAGATAACTGAATGGTCTCATATCTATTACGCTGATTACGAAACTGATGTAACTGTATCTCCACATCGCCCATATCTGATTTGTTTCTGTGATGACAAACATTTAGAATCATTCACTGGATCTAATATCACATCGAGATTCTTGAACTCACTGAAGAGTAACTCATTAACGTACTTCCACAACTTGAAATACGATGGGTGTTTCTTCATCCATGAACCAGATTGGGAGACTCAAGTGACTCAACGTAGTGGAACTCTATTACAAGTCGTTATGGACCGTCGTAAGACTATTAAAGTACCTGTTATTGATAAAGAGACTGGTGAACCAGTTATCGATCCGAACACCGATGAACCGATAATGGAAGATAAAACGATTCATATTCGCTTGACATTTCGTAACAGCTATTCGATTATACCAGCTCCATTACGTGATTTCGATGACATGTTCAATCTAAAGGTTCATAAAGAGATCATCGCTTATCGAATCTACACTGAAAAGAATCTACAACGTAAAACTATACCATTCGATGAATTCTATGATCAATACCTTAACGAAAACATCGATAAGAAGACAGTAGATGAACTCGAACAAGATCGTAAACAGTTGATTTCAAACGCTAAGTTCGCTAAATCATACGATGAAGCTGATAAAACAATCGATATCATGAAGTACGCTACGTTCTATTGTAAGAAAGATTGTATCACGTTGATGTATGGAATGACGAAGTTCAATAACGATTTAGCTGAAGTGTTCACCAAAACCGATAAACCATGGATTGGTATTCATCAATTCATATCTATCTCAGCTGTTGGTTATGATTTCGCTCGTATATATGGTTGTTTCGATGGATGTTATCTATTAAGTGGTAAACCACAGAACTTCATTCAACGTTGTGTCAGTGGTGGTCGTACAATGACAGCTAATAACGAAAAACAGTACATCGTTGATCGTATCCAAGACTTCGACGCTGTTAGTCTATATCCATCATCTATGTCAATTATGGATGGAGTCGCTAAAGGTAAACCAAAGGTGATTCCAGATGATTGTACTCATGAACAGTTAATGAATTACGATACATTCTTTATCGAAGTCAACATCAACAAATTATCGTGTAAGTCCAATCGTCCGTATAAGTTCGGTCATGTATTCAAACATAACGACAAAGGTTCGAAGATCTTCTGTAATGAAACAGTCGATCATTACTACGTTGATAAGATCACCTTGATGGATTTAATCGAATTCTATGATATTGATTACGAACTCATCCGTGGATACTATTTCGATGAAGGTTTCAACAAAAAGATCAATGAGTTCATCAAAACGTTATTCGATCTAAGATTGAAGTATAAGAATGAACATAATCCATTGGAGAAGACGATTAAACTGTTGTTGAACTCCATCTACGGTAAATCAATATTGAAACCAATGAATGATGAAATCAAAGTGGTCAATCGTAAGAATCTTATATCATATATCTATCGTAACTATAACTTCATCAAAGAAGTATCATTCAATGATTCAACTAAATGTTTCGTTAAGAAGATCAAACCAATCAACAATCACTTCAATCTTCCACAGTTTGGAGCTTCTGTATTATCATGGAGTAAACACATCATGAATCAAGTGATGTCAACAGCTGAACAACACGGAATCGATATATACTACACTGACACGGACAGTGTCCACATAAAAGAATCAGATGTACCTGTATTAGCTGAGATCTATAAAGAAAAGTATGGTAAAGAGTTGATCGGTAAACAGATGACACAGTTTCATTGTGATTTCGATTCATTTCCAGGTGCTACTGGTCAGATACATTCACTAAAGTTGATCGCTCTTGGTAAGAAATCATATCTCGATATATTAGTTGACGAAGTTGGTAATGAAAACTATCATATTAGACTCAAAGGTTGTCCAAAACAGTGTATACTCAACAAATGTAAACGTATGAATATTACAGTAGAAGAGTTATATGAACGATTATACCGAGGTGAAGCTATTACGTTTGATCTCACTGATGGAACCAACTGTTTCCGTAAAACGAAGTGTTTTCAACAGATAACATTACCACAGTTCACTAGAACTATCAAGTTCTAAAACTAAACAATCATCGTCACCGGATCACGTCATTGGATTTGAATCAATTATTTTTATTCTATCGAAATGTCTGTCGAAATCAAACCAACCGTCAAAAGCTTCGTCGAAACCATTCATCCAATCAACACTGATAAACTCTATGTGTATCTCGATAATAAGATCTATCCAAACGAGTTCGGTATCAGTGTTCGTCCATTACTCGTCAAATACGGATCAACTGTTATAGACATGTCCAAGATGATCGACATGTTTGGTAAGGTTCCATACATCACCGTGAAAGAGAATCGTTTTCGATCAGTATATAGAGATCCAATGTTGATGACAATCGATTTGAAACCAAAACAATACAAAGACAACAATTATTATCAATACTTCATCGATAAACTATGTTTACAATCCGAATTGAAGAGATATGAAGTGATCTACAACAAAGCTCATAAAGTCATCAGTGAATATAAACAAACGATCACTAAGAGTCAGTCAGTTGATGATTTCCGTGAGATTGATAAAGATGACGATGAACCAATCTAAATGGATTCATTCTATTTTTGATCCAAAAAGATGATCATCGAACAAAAACCAACTGTCTTCGTAGATGCGTCATGCATTCGATATGAGATGATACGTACCCGGGATGATACCACCCCATAAAGAGAAACAATATGCATCTACTCGGTTGGGGAACGTGTTTAACACGTTCATTACGAGGATTACATTTGCCGACAAATGCTTCTGTGTTATCTATACCACAAGTAATAGTTTACCACAAGGTGATTAGTTCGCTAGGGTTCTATCACAAATATGATACAAAATAACACAGAAAAGTGGTATGGTAGCGAATCGAACCAGTGTTCCGGACCACCGATTCATGACTCTACCACTATACCAGTTAGCGCTAACACTTATTAGATATCGATTTACTATTTATTCCGTTCACAGTCACTCATAATCGATCAGAATCACTCATGAATCACTTCGTTGGTTACCGGGTTACATCTAACACGAAATGTACCACTTTTGTTAACAAGTCGATTTCGATACTATTTTGATCCATTTTCGATACATTTCGACCATCATAATACGTTCACCAGAAACGCTATCAATCACATTCTAATCAATTATTTTATCGCTAATTCAAATGATCGCTGAAACATCAACAATAATCAACGGAAGTAGTATATGTATGTTGATTTGGACGGTCAGATAAAGTTTAAAGTTAACGGTCGCCACTTGAATATTCATCTTTGATATTTATATTTTATTTTTTTTTATTTCTATAAAATGTATTACATCTATGAATCAACTTTTGGTGAAATGCCAAGAATACCAGACCCTGAAATGATGCCGAATGATGTTAAACGCTTGAGATTCTTTCGTGAACATACATTTAATAAACGACTTTATTTTATAAGTGAAAGTGAAATGATGATATATCGTTATTATGTTCCTGAAGAATACATTCAACATCCGAGTGAGAGAAGTTGGGACAAACTGCATCCAGGCTGTGAAAACGGATATATTAAAGAAGTTCATCATAAAGGAACAAAAACAAAAGGCTTTGAATTGATACCTGATGATGAATCTAAGAAAAGAAGGGTGTGGTTGACATTGAATGACAGTAATATGAAACAACTGAGAGCTCAAAATGATTTATAAATGAATCAACATTAATGATGTTTTATTTTTGTGGAGGTCAGATAAATTTTAAAGTTAACGGTCGCCACTTTTGATCTTCATCTTTGAATCTTCATCTTTGAATTTACATCTTTGAATTTACATCTTTGAACTTGTTTAGTAGTATATATCAGTCGGTTTCCGTCGGGCTAAAGCCCACCGTCAACACGACTAATGACCAAAAATAACAACAACGAAAAATAGAACTTTCAAAAATTTTTTATTTTTTTATCAGCAATTTATAATGTCAAACCAAGCCGAAACATTAAGCATCCTCATTAATAGAATCAACAAAAAGCTAAAAGGATGGAGACCTGCATTAAAATACCTCTACGATAATGATGATGTTGTTGACGGAGTACTAAAAGAGATAAATCACTTTATTGAACAACTAAAGAAATTCAACGGTAGCTGCGAACACTCGCTGCCTCCGACGAACGGAGGACCTGCTGAATTAATTGCTGAACTTGAAGAGCTCATTTATTAAAAAGATATCTGAAGTGTCTTCAATGACGTTTTTATTTTTGTTTTTTGTTTTTTAATTTCACTCTAAAGATATGTCAACACCAAAAGTTTATGATTACATCAATTCACTTATTGATATGTTGGATGAATCAGAGAAGTTCAAACAATGTGATTTCTCAATTCTGTGTGATAGATATCCAATACCTTGTGGAAAGGCTGCATATAAATCTAAAGTGATATACATATCATTGAAGAACAAAGATAATGCATTTAAACGATTATATTATGATAAGATTGTTGAACTCGGGCTCGAATATATAACATTAACATCAAATGTTAGAAGAAGAATATCAACAACATCTATTGAGTTCTTCGTTGAAGGTTCAAATGAAGAGCAATCATTTAAAGAATACAAGTATTATAATTACAGTATCAGGAAAGTTAATGATAAGAAAACAAAAGAACTCATTGAACAAATGAGACAAAAATATAATATCAATACACCACAACTGTTTGTTGGTGTTCAACAACAAATTGTATTAGATGAATGAAAGGTTATTAGTTCGAACATTGATTAAAACGAATTGATGTGCTTTCATTGTTCTGTATCGATTCCATAGCTCTTCGAAATCTATTGGAAATGGAACTTGTTGATATATGTAGCCGAGTTTCTGTCGTGAATAACCACTAAAGATAGTAGTAAAGTATAGGCTCCGGTACGCTTCGCTCCCCGAAGCCTATACCGCAGCGCTCCGCCAAGGCTCCGCTCGCGCTACTCCAGGGCTCCCGCCCCGGACCCCATTTTTAAAATAGATATATTAATTGTATACCCCTTCCTCCCCCCCTATAAATGAAAATTAAAAAATTCAAAAAAACTGAAAATTGAAAAAACTGAAAATCAAAAAATTGAAAAATCAAAAAATTGAAAAAAAAAATTTCAAAAAAAATCTCTAAAAAGTAGTATATATAAATGGCGTGATTTCTTAACGTCCCGTCAAGAAATCCCAACCATTTTTTATCACGACGACAAATGGACGCCCCGAGTGATTTAAAAATGATGACAGAATATAAAGGCTACACTTTACGCAACCCCTATTATACATCAAGACAGACGCAACAAATCTATGATGCGCAAAAAAATGTTAGGACGTGCGATAGCAAAGGATACGTCATTTTGGAAGTATTAGATGAAAGGAACAAGTTTAGCGGCTTTAGATATGCAAAATTTAGACGAGCAGCTTTGTTGAAATATAGTGGTGATTACGATTTGTTGAAGGAAAAAGACGCTCCAAGATATCGATATTTCGATGAGAACCATCAAATATTTAAGTGAATCTAAGCATTTTTTTTGGAAGAAATCCCAACCATTTTTTGTTAAGATATCCCTTCGAATCAAGAAGTTGTTTTATAATGATTGAAATGTACCCGACGCTCAATCCAGCTGAAGAACAAACACCAATCCCTATGGAGCACGCTTTCTTTATAGTAATGAATGTATTTCATTCTTGGTGTTATCTTCAGCTAAGATACCATTTGATGTAAAGAATGTTGTATTTATCAATATAAAATTAGCTGTTGCATTGACAATAAAATTGCTACTATTTAATGGAAATTCAATATTGTTTATCCATATCTTATTTGGTTCGCATTGATATTCATACTTAGGAGTATTTTTAACATTGAATGATATATTGATTTTCATTTCTTTATCACTGGCAACATTATTTTTGTTTTCATGATATGTCAAATAGAGCATAGCTTCATATACATCAAGTTGTTGGTCAAATTGATAACGAATGCTAGTACTATTTGGTATGCTGAATGTATAGTTAATTCGTGTTAATTTATTCTCTAACGCTGCTAATCTTGTCTCTAAGTTTTCTATCCTTGTCTTCAATACTTCATTCTCACTTTTCAAAGCATAATTGGTCAAATCAACAGGTTCAGGAATCTCACTTTTTAATGCTATTTGGTCTTGCTTCAATATTTTTTCCGCTAATATTAATTTGGTATCAAAATAGTCTGCCCCGTTATCGATAAAAAAGCACAGACCATTACTATCACTTTTATAATAAGTTAAGTAATAAGTTGTTCCGTCGATTTCAAAAGCGACATTAACATCTCCATCTTCAGTAATATCACCATTATAATCAAACAAATAATCAAACTCTTTTACAAAGCCATCGTTATTTGATATTGTTCCAACAAGATGAGTTCCCCTAGTCAATTTTATTTTGACTTCCCACGTTCCTGAACTATCTTGTACATTTTCAAAAGGCACATCGACAGCATCTTTATATATCAAATCATTTTTTTCTCGATATTTTGATAAATCTACGGCGGCAGGAATCTCACTCTTTACTTTCTCCAACGCCTCATTTACTTCATCAACAGTAGGGAAATTATTAAATTCAGCTTCTAGTTCATTTACTTTTTCGGCAAGTAATTTAAATGCAGGCTTCAAAGAATCTCTAAATATATTACCAATATCCATAGCCCCACTTAAAGTTAAGGCTCCACTGTCAGGGTTATCATTTTCATCTTCAAATTTTATATCATCTAATGGTTTATATTCTTCTTCACACCACATAATTATTGGAGTAATATCTTTTGTGATAGACCTAGCGACGGTCCCAGACATGAAATTAATAGATGACCGCAACAAATCACTCATGCCTTTCGTTGATTTGTTAGAGAAAATTCTCTTCAAAAATCCACCGCCCTTTATTGTTGGAAAACTAATTCCTTCGGGAAAAAGCTGCATGCCTATAGAGCCCATAGAACCTGCTGTTCCTGCTACTCCAAAAGCTAAAGCTGTCCATGACACAATTCTTAACTTATCAACATCTTCTTCTAGATGCTGAGTTATTGTTTCTGCTCTTGATACTCTTCCTTTGAGGCTTTCCATTGTCGTGCTCATTTCCTGGACGTCATAACTTATCACATCAACATTATTGCTTACCATATTTAAATCACTTCTCATTGTAGTAATATTGTCGGCAGTAATAATTTTGGATGAGGTAATGTTATAGTCTGTATATAATGTTGTTGCAGCATTAGGATTGGGATATATCTCATAAAATTGTTGTTTGATAATATATTCGAAGGGGTTTGTTGTAGGGTCCCAATTGACCTCATCTATCGGGTCAACATATTCTTTGAATAAATATATTCTAATATTTCGTGAGTCATTAGGGGTTGATGAAGCATAACAATATTCTACTTTTTCACACGAATCTAATATACCAGTGATGAAATACCATTTCTTATCACTCTTGGGGTCAAATATTTTTCCAGTAGGTCTCATAGAAAATCTGTTTGCCTTGATGGTACCGTCCAAAGTGATATCAAGTAAAAATTCTTCCACTTTAGAAATATCTAATTCGCTCCCTGTACCGTTTGCTTTATAGCATCTTATAGCTTCAATATCATATCCATCAACATTTATTCCTCCATTACTTGTTTGATAGCCCAATCCATATTTTGAAAAACTTTCTATCTCACCCGTCTTTAGTTTTAATTTACAGTCCAATTTACATTTCCCTCCATGTATCATATAATGTAGGAGATTATCAATAGAATAGTTATCAGGCTTTTTAATCAACATTTTATTTCTTTCACTTCTCTTGATTCTAATATATGTTCCATCCTCTCCATGTTCATTCTCTTTATTTAATGCATTTTTTATATTTCCGTTTATGTTTCCTTGTATATTATCTCCTACCCACTTAGTTCCATCCCAGCTTAAAATCCATTTATTACCAAAACAATATTCACTAAACTTAAATTCCAAGCCGCTAGGTATATTGTAATTATCGTCTATATTCCATTGCAGTAGCCAATACATTTTATCATCTATTTGGACTTCACTAGTTAGTGTGGGTTTATAGAGATACAATACATCACTTTTATGAAGCTTCAAAGCATTATCAGCCTTGATGATTGAACATTTTATTGCCTTCTCTGTTTGTAAACTATCAGCAAGATATTCATTCATTATACTCAACTCACCATTCAACCAAAGGGAATAGGGATTAAAATCGAGGCTAGAATCGAAAGCTATGTTGATGTATTCAAATATGGTGCTGTTATTTATAGAACAGCCATTACTGCTTTTGGTTATGAGAGGGCAATAAACCTTTCCATCCTTGGCATAAATAAAGAATTCCTTCACTAAATTTCCATTCGTATCGTATATAATATTTTTTCTCAAAACAACTTTGAAAAGATTTGTTTGGGCTGTTATTTCCTTCACTTTATTCATGAAATCCTCAGGTATATTAACAAATTTAAGAATATGATATTGGGTTGTTGATGACTCAAATGACTCGTATTGTATATTATTATTTTTGATATTAAATTCTGGTATGCCATCTACTTCATTGAATAAATGGCCTGTCTGAACATATCCATCTAAATCACTTAGGGTTAATAACTGGCTTGCTTTACGAGTGCTGTCTCCTACCTTGAATTGTATATCTCCGATGAATTTTGTTGTTGTTGCTGCCATTTCAAACCCAAAAAAATATTTCCCTATTCTACTCAATATTTGCACACTTCTTCTCCAATGCAGCAATCCTTTTCTCCAATGAATCGATATATAAATCCTTTTGCTCCAGCATTTCTTTGACTTCCAATTTTGTAATATAAGCAGTCATATCTATATCATCTAGGGGATGCTTTGTGCTTTGAACAGATTTTATTTCGTTAGCTAATATTTTGAAAACAGGCTTCAAAGAATCTCTGAAAATATTACATAAATTAAATGTTGCCTGAAGAGTCATTACCCCCTTGTCTGGATCGTCAAAATCATTTTCGAAAGTAATCTCTTCTAATTCATCTAACCCTTCATCACACCATTCTAATACTTTATTTGTGTCTGAAATTGTCCTAGACCAAGGGTCAAATTTTCTTAGCCGAGAAGCGCCGCTAAAATATGACTCTTCCAATAAATATGATGTCCTAGCATGAGTTATTGTTGTCGCTGCTACTGCTACTTCTGATGACGCTTCTGCTCCTCCAAATGTAATGCCCATCGATGATAAAGCTAAGCCTCCACCAACTATTCCACCTGCTATAGTGAAGGCTAAAGAAATCCCTTCAACAATCTTTATTGACTTCATATCTGAAATTAAATGTTCAGTCTTATCTTCGACTGTTATTAATCTCCTATCCATTTGGCCAACTTTATTCTCCAATTTATTGAAGTCATATGATAAAACATCAAAGTTATTACTTACCAAATTTAAATCACTTCTCATCGTAGTAATATTGTCGGCAGTAATAATTTTGGATGAGCATATATTATAATCTGTATACAAAGTGGTAGCTGCATTAGGATTGGGGTATATCTCATAAAATTGTTGCCTGATAATATATTCAAAGGGATTCATTTTACCATCCCAATTCATTTCTTCGAAGGGGTCTGCCATGCTCTTTCGTAAATATATTTCAATATTCCTTTCCTCAGGATTGATAAAACTATCTGTCCAATCACAGGCTATTCTATCTATTGTGTCCAAATCTCCTATCAAATCAACATTTCCATTCAGCTGTCCATAAACATGAAGTATTTGTGGTAATATTTTGAATGTTAGTCGGGTAGGAGTAGATGATTTTGGCAAATAAATATCTAAATATACTCTTGAGATTTTAGGAATTAATTCATTAAATTTAATTATATTAGCCTCATAATTAAATAATCTACACTCAACACCTACCAAATCATAGCCTTCATATGTCTCTTTATTATGTCCTCCCATCTCAAACACCCAACAACTAATATGATTTTCATCCCCATTTATAATTTCATCATTGTTTAACAATAATTTGGTTTCTAATTTTCCTTCTTTACTAGCGAGTGCATATAAGCTATACAATATACCCTTCTCTCCTCTTGGTATTATTTCGTTGTGTATATCATCATTTTTCATCATTGCATAGCATAAATGTGTTCTATTATCATTATGATAATACCCTGTGTTTCTTTTATTTAATTTGTTAATGACACTCCCTCCTAATCTTCCGCTCAAATTATTGCCTGTCCATTTATCTTCCTTCCATTCCATTTCCCATGAATTACCGAAGCAATACTCCTTGAATTTGAATTTGAAGCCTTCGATGAGATGGTAATCATCTGGGATTTCATATATCATTTTATAATATTCTTTATCTCCTATTGTAGCGTCAGTAATTTTTGTTGGTTTATATAAATAAATAATATCAGAATTATGTAATTTAAGAGCATTCTTAGCCTCTATTGTATCACACTTTATTGTTGGCTCAACAGCTACCAAAGAGTCTTGAGGTAATAAATACATTATACTTAGCTCTCCCTTGAGATATAAATCATAAGAATCAATTCTAACCCCTTCATCATGAGCAATATATAATTTATTTGTTGTCGTTTCATGGAAATAACTAAGCCGGGTTTCATCATGCTCGGTATTGTGTATGAGGATTGGATTATATATTTTTCCATCTTCTGCATAGATATAGAACTCTTTAATTATTTTTCCATTAGCATTCATCATAATATTGTTTCGAAGAATTATTTTAAATATATTTATCCTTCCCTGAGTATCTTTTATTTGTTCTTGTATTTCTTCTGTACCACCTATCACCATCATCTTAAAGTCTCTATCAAATAATCTAAAAGTATCTGTGCTGAGCAAATTATTGGTGAGAATATATTTGGGAAAGCCAGATTGATAAGTAAAATTAGATGTGGTAATACCCCCTCCCGATGATAAATTTGATATATCTACTCCATTTATTAATCCATTAACATTTAAATTTGCTTTGATATTAACATCTCCATATATTGGTTTTTCTCTATTAAATTGATAATTCTTTGGTGGTTCGATATATTTGTTTCCATATACTTCTAATGCTTTCTTGAACGATTCAAGGTCTGACCCTGGAATTGAAATAGACCCATCAGGCTGTTTTGGTGGTGTGCCGATATCGATGCTATGCGATGTCAATACTCATGTCCGAAGGACTATCTATACTCAAAGGGC
Organism: Tritrichomonas musculus; assembly: GCA_039105265.1. Taxonomy (NCBI): domain Eukaryota; phylum Parabasalia; order Tritrichomonadida; family Tritrichomonadidae; genus Tritrichomonas; species Tritrichomonas musculus. The sequence continues at coordinate 262,597 of JAPFFF010000013.1, forward strand.
TAACAGCACTATTGCAGTATATCCATTCATTTTCATTTTCATCCCATACTATATCTCCTTCTTTGTTTTTTGTATTGTTTGCCATAAAGGCTGCATACACAGCCACACTCATTCTATCTTCATTATTCCTCCAACCTTGACATTTATTATCAAAATCAGTAATCATAATCTGAATCCAGTTTTGTCTGTCCACATCAAATATAAATGAAGGAGGCGCATCAAAGCTTCTATTTGTTCTCCAGCCTGATGGAAAATCATCAAATGAATACCCACTTTCTGTTAATAAAACCCATCTATGAAAGAGGGCTGACCAATAATATCTTTCATCATGTTCAACATCAAAAGACCTATCATTCATGAAATTGGTATGCTGTATATTGGAATCTATATGCTGATTTTGATTTTGATATTGATTTACCAAATCATTTATACCGTCATCATTATTGAAAATTGAAAAGTCAACTACCTGTGATTGAGCCAGCTGGACCTGATTATCAAAATGCAAACGACTAATATCATGCTCTTGAAGATGGCCTTCGACTCCATCAACTCTATCATATAAATCAGAAAATAATTCAATAAATATGTCATCATTTACATCTTCAAAATTATTCTCTCCTTCTTGATTACAATTGCATGATTTTATTTTTGAACAATAATCAGCCCAATAGTTTAATGATACTATTATATTATTTATATTCAGCTGGACATCATTTAGGATTTGATTTAAACTGACCTTTACTTTTGTACCATCGATATTGTCAATTTTTATTGTATGGTCTACAGTTAATGATGTCGTAAATAGTTTTAGAGCCGATGCCAGCTCATATCCAAGAACACTAGATAACAATAGATTTTGAATTATTTTTGGATAATTTGCGTAATTATCTTTTTGATTTTGCATGTATATATCAATAAATTCACCCGGGCTTCCTACCTCCACTAGCTGGTCTGCTTTAACTTCTTCATCGCTATTTTTATATTTATATCCTATTGTCTTAAGAGTATTGTCTTGAAGATTGTAATGATATTGCTTTGTTCCATTTATGAATTTTATCCAGTTTGCTTCATTAAATACCTCATATAATATTCTCGTTGTGTTTTGATTTCTCTTTTCATTCTTCATAATATTCATCAACATATCAGCTAAATTATGATATGACTTGTATTGGAGGAAAGGTTCAGTTGGCTTAGGCTCTGGTGGAGCAGTATGAGTTTGAACATATTTAACTACTTCACATTTCCCCTTGTCTTCTTCCAATACTACTTGTTCGTATCCATCTGCTGCGCACATCAATTCGCTATACATATCATGGATTGCTTCACAAGTCTTAGATTCCCCTTCGATAATATCATTAAATGTATTAACACAATATTCATCTCTGATAAGTTCTCTGTTGGATTCAACAAATGAATTCGTTCTTGCTAATGCTTTGTATTCAAGTATTTGTGTAGATTTTTCAGTTATGGGAACATCCCCAAATCCTTTGAGACTACCTCCATTTTCAATATAATCATTTACCACTCTGGCATCAACTTCAGCTTTATTGTATAGACAATTAAATTTTGGGTATTCATCGGGCTTATCTTCTTGGATGATATTTATTTTTTCATCTTCTCCAGCACATATTTCAAATCCATTTGCTTTAAGTTTTTTTGCTTCTTTGCTCTTTGCAGAATATAGTGTCAAGGACATTTTAATCTGAAATTAAATAATGCTGTATAGTGTTCAGAGCCAGCCAGAGAATTATAATACTGTAAGAATGAATATAGATATTCCTTGGAAATGCCCTTTCGTCAAGTATTATGTTTCGTCTATTAATACTAAAGCCAATATTTTGTTAACCACCGATGATGATTATTTAATATTTGAGACAGAAAATAGTGAAGTTCGAATTGATTTCGAGGAGTCGTATGCCTATTCTTTTGCAAATCTGGTTAAATTTTTAAATGAAAGTCAGACTGTAATTACCTTCAAAAATGTCAACAATAGAACCATATCTTTAAAGCCTGTCCAAACAGTAAAATTCAAAGAAGGCAGCCATAGAGCAAAATTAATCACTGGATTGTTCAATACTAAGCCTGGACATATATTTCCAAATGGAGTTGAATGCAACGTCCCAGATTTGCCAATTCTTGATTTTGCCAATAAATTATATTTAGTATCTTTGCAGGGTGTAGCAGCGCACTCATCTATTGGAGACCAAGAATATACTCCCAGCATCATCGCAAATATTGATACAATGATTATGGACCAAGAAGCTTTAATAGTGAATTATGATTTGACAAAACCAATAAAAGTAAAAGTAAATACAGATTCGTTAAAGTATTTGGAAATGAGGTTGGTCGACTTTATGTTCCAGCCAGTAATCTTAAAATCCCCCTTGTTCATTACTCTGAAGATAAAACCATCCCAGGATGCTGATATATATGATATACTCACGAAGTGATTTATATCTCACGAAGCAATAGATATTTTTAAATTCTGATTATATATTTAGATTCTACATTGGATTTGCAAGATTTTTCACTATAAGAAGTTTAAAAAATATTGAATATTCATCGAGTTATTGAAAAGGGATTTTTGAAAAAAAGCGTGAGTAGGGGGTCATGGTTTTGATATTGGAAAATATAAAATAAGTTTAAAAAAATATGTATGAGCAGGCATGTTCATTTTTTTATATATTTTACTTTCAAGTTTTCCAAAAGATTAGGAAAATTAAACGGTCGACAATAAACGTACGGATGAATAAACGTACGGATATAAACGTACGAATATAAACGGTCGATAATAAACGGTCGACAATGAACGTACAGATGAATAAACGTCGACAATAAACGTACGGATATAAACGTACGGATGAATAAACGGTCTATAATAAACGGTCGATAATAAACGGTCGACAATAAACGTACAGATGAATAAACGGTCGACAATAAACGTACATAAACGGTCGATAATAAACGTACAGATGAATAAACGATAATAAACGTACGATGAATAAACGGTCGATAAAAAACGTACAGATGAATAAACGGTCGATAAAAATTTTAGATTTGAGAGGGTATTGAAAAAAATGATCGGAAAAATTTTGCCTCATAATTGTGAGTAAAATTTTGGTTAGTGCGGCATTAACATAAGATAGTGCGGCATTAACATAAGATAGTGCGGCATTAACATAAGATAGTGCGACATTAACATAAGATAGTGCGGCATTAACATAAGATAGTGCGGCATTAACATAAGATAGTGCGGCATTAACATAAGAAATTCAGACAAAAATTTTAGATTTGAGAGGGCATTGAAAAACCTAATCGGCAAAGATTTTAGATTTGAGAAGGCTTTTAAAATTTTTTCTTTCAAATTATTTTTTAAAATTTTTTCTTTCAAATTATTTTTTTAAAATTTTTTCTTTCAAATTATTTTTTAAAATTTTTTCTTTCAAATTATTTTTTAAAATTATTTTTTAAAATTTTTTCTTTCAAATTATTTTTTAAAATTTTTTCTTTCAAATTATTTTTTAAAATTTTTTCATGAAATGTTATTTGAAAAAAATAAATTAAACGTATAGATAAATAAATATATGGATGAATGTGGCCAGATAAGTATTGAATTTTGCCTTGCTTATATCTCGATGAATATTCAATATTTTTGAATGGTTCAAGAGAGAAGTTCCTTCCAAATTCAGAGGAGAATTCAAATATTCAATCAGTATTGAAAAATCTCTATTGCCGATAGGCAAGTTCACTTCGTGAATCGTACATACAGATTTGAATGTATCTTTATTGAAATTTGCCTTGTTTATATCTCGATGAATATTCAATATTTTTAAACGTTCTTATAGTCAATTTTCTTCCAAATTCAGAGGAGAATTCAATGAAATAATTATCTATTTTTAGTCTGCAGGTGAACGGGTGAATTCTCACCTCCAACTTCACCTCCAACTTCACCTTTCAATTTTTTCTATTTTTTATTTTTAGGCCAAATGACCCTCCTCCCCGCAGCAACAAATCAAACCAGCATTACAGCCATTACTCTTGCCCAAGACAAGTATAAATCCACTTTTAAAATCAATTTAACATTTGATGAATTGAAGAGAAAAATTGAAGAAACGGGCTGTTCACAATATCAAATGTCCATAGAACCATGTATGTAAATAGGAAATAAATGAGAGGTGAACTGGCAGGTGAATTATTGGGTGAAAATTCACCCCTTCACCCCTGGATGATTTTTACAGTTTTTTTTGCTCATTTTTGAGCCGAAGCATTTTTTTGTCGCGTGATATTTTTTTATCACTTTTTAATTTTATTGTAAAATGGCTGCTACGCAGACTCTTGCAAAGCAAGTGGACAACCAGCTCATTTCCAAACTATCCAAGAAGCAAATTTTATCCCTCCCAGGATTCCAAAATAAAGGGAAACAAACCGTAAAAAAACTCCGAGAAGAGCTCAGACAAAATATCTCTCGAATGAAATTAAACAAAAGAGGCTTGAAAGTGAAGGATTATATCAAGGCATTTAATGAAAGTGATGATAAGTTGTTTAACAATCTGCGCAGGCAAAAGAATATCAGACAAAAAGAAAAGGCATCGCGAAGAGAATACAAACAAAGCATCAAAAATAATGCCAGAGCAGAAAGGGATATATTAAATATTTCGGTCGATTTGTACTCTACAGCTAAGACCGAAGCCAGAAAAGAGTACAAGGAAAGAGTCAAAAATATTAAAGATAAGCCAAAATTTAAGAAGCAGATGAAGGAATTTATGATGAAAGCGAACAAAGAAATTTCATTCGAAATAGTTATTGGAGATGATGAAGATACCAGGATGGCATTTACTGAAACTCTAAGGCAGCTTCACAAGAAGAATAAAAAGAACGTGGTAGTAAAAAGTGAGTCGTTAGATGGGGAGGAATATAAGTGGTATACCATCTCATCGGCACGAAATATTGACACAACTATTGGTCATATCTCCGGTACAATAGATTTAAATGATGATTGTTCTGATAATAATCCTTGGATTGGTAATGTATTTATCCCAGCAAAATATCAATTACTCTTCATTCAAAACAAAAAGAAAGGCAAACAAACCGTCTTCACAATCAATAAACAAACTAGTAAAGGGAAGCTATATGAAGAAGAAGTAGAAATTGATGAAGATTATAGAGAAAAACCAGACGGAGGATTCTTTCCATATATCAATCTTTCTGATATTGATTTGACTATATATCAAATATTTAAGTCTGTGGAGAAGAAAAATTATCAAGATAATTGCCTGGTCTATGCATGTATTCAATCAAAAGTTTTCTCAGAGGAAGAAATAAATCATCTACGTTCCATGGTGAAAACAAGGATGGTGCCAAATACTTTAATATATGATATTGCTAAATATTTTAAATGTCATTTTATTGTCAGGAGGATTGATGAAAAATATGCTACGAGAGACCAACAGCAAATCAAAATAGATACCCGAAAGAAAGCCTGGGCTAAAGCTTTTAACAGGACTGTAGACCTGTTATTATACAAAAATCATTACATGATTAACAAACCTGTGGGAAACACAAAGCTGATTACAGTCCTACGAAAGCTATTTAAAGAAGGCATGTTCAGAGAAATAAAATCTTGCGAGATGAATATTTTGGCCACAAATGAATATAACAGTCATCTAGCAGATTATCAAGATTTAAATTATGACCCTTCCCTTTGCTGTCAAAAAATAGATTCGTCTGTTATGAAAAAAGAGAGGGAGTGGTCAAAGATATACTACTCTGATTTTGAGACCGATACAACATTATCTCCCCATAAACCATATCTTAACATTACAGTATATAGAACAAAAGAATTGATACATAAAATGGTTTTTGATGGGGATAATATAGCCGAGAGATTATTAAAATCTTTGGAAAATAATTCTTTGACATACTTTCATAATCTAAAATATGATGCCTGCTTCTTCATCAACACCCCTGGATGGGACGTCCAAATAACTGAAAGGAACGGTACAATTCTTCAAATTGTCATGACAAAATATAAAATAAACAAAAGATTAACCTTCCGAAATAGCTACTCTTTGATACCTGCTGCCCTATCTTCCTTCGCTAAAATGTTCCAACTACCCGTCCACAAAGAAGTGATGGCATATAAAATATACACAGAAAAAAATATCAAACGAAAAGAAGTCTCAGCACTAGAATTCCAACTACAATATTATCTCGAAAATAAAGACAAAAAAACACTTCAACAAATAAAACAAGACTGGAAACAGCTTATCGATAATGCAATAAATTGTGGCGCTTATGAAAATCTCCAGATAGACATTATGAAATATGCCATCTATTATTGTAAGCTCGACTGTATTGTTTTGATGAAAGGAGTTGAGAAATTTAATCGAGACTTGATAGAAGTGTTCAGACAAACAAAAACAGATATGCTAGACGTCCATAATTTTATCTCTATCTCTTCGATTGGATATTATTATGCCTACAAATTTGGTTGCTTCGATGAGTGCTATCAGCTAAGTGGTAAGCCACAAAACTTTATCCAGAGATGTGTTTCTGGGGGAAGAACTATGACAGCCAACAATGAAAAGCAGTATGTAGAAGCGAGAATACAAGATTTCGATGCCGTCTCTTTATATCCGTCGGCCATGAGTATTATGTCTGGAGTGCCCAAAGGAATGCCTAAAATAATTCCTGAAGGAATATCTACTGAAGAACTATTACGTTATGACCAGTTCTTTGCTGAAATAAACATTAAAAAATTAAGCTGTAAATCAGAGAGGCCATATAAATTTGGGCAGGTATTTAGCAGGAACGACCAGGGCTCAAAAATATTTACCAACAATCCAACAGACCACTATTATATTGACAAGAGAGCTTTTATGGACCTGATGGAATTTTATACTTTTGACTACGATTTTTATCGAGGATATTATTTTGACGAAGGATTTAATAGTAAAATTAATATATTCATCGAGAAATTGTTTAATCTCCGAAAGAAATATCAGGATGCAAAAAATCCTCTACAACAAACTATTAAACTCCTCTTGAATTCTATTTATGGAAAATCTATTCTCAAAGCCACTACGACAGAAACAAAATGCATACCAAAAGATAAAGCCATCAAATATATCTGGAAAAATTATAATTATATCACAGAAATAATAGAGAATAAATCAATCGAAAATGTGTATGTCAAGAAAGTAAAACCAATAAATAATCACTTTAATCTACCACACTTTGGAGCAAGTGTGTTGTCCTGGAGTAAGCATTTGATGAATAGAGTGATAAGTTCAGCAGAGCAGAATGGGATTGAAATATACTACACAGACACGGACAGTATACATATCAAAGAAGAAGATGTAGCAAGGATAGGAGAAGTGTTCAAAAAGAGATATGGCAAGGAGTTAATAGGCAAAAAGATGACTCAGTTTCACTGTGATTTTGATTCGTTTGAAGGAGCTGTTGGGGCTGTTCATTCAAGAAAATTAATAGCTCTGGGGAAGAAATCATATCTCGATATTTTGGTAGATGAGAAGGGGAATGAAGGCCTACATATAAGACTGAAAGGAATTCCAAAACAATGTATTCTAAACAAAGCAAAGAGGATGAATATATCAGTGGAGGAGTTATATGAGAAATTATATTGTGGCGAAGAGATAGTTTTCAATCTTCTTGATGGGGCTAATTGTTTCAAAAAAAATAGCTCATACCAACAGATAAATTTACCAACATTTGAGAGAAGAATCAAATTTTGAAGTATATATGAGGCTTTTTTTAGGGTGATTTTGAAAATGGGATCGAAAATGGGATCGAAAAAATGAAAATGGGATTGATTGAAAAAGACCCTATTTTAGCTGTTTTTTGACCTAAAAAGTGCTTAAATCAGCCTCTTTTTCTAAAAACGCTATCCCATTTTTGATCCCATTTTTAATCCCATTTTTAAAAAAAGATATATAAATATAAGATTTACGTTTTCTTAAAAATAAATTATATAACTCTTCTATAGTTCGTATATATATATGTTAGAAATTTTTGGGGGGATCAAAAAATGGGATCAAAAATGGGATCAAAAATGGGATAGCGTTTTTTTTTTTATTTTTTTAATTTTTTTATCACGAAGCCAAATGTGTCAAGAAATGACATTACAAGAAGCCCTCCAAGAAATTCAAAAATTAAAAGCTGAAAATAAAATGAAAGACGAACAGATTGCTGACATCCAGGCTCAGAAAAGCATGCTCGAAGATGAATTTGAACATAATGATGTGATGTTCTCTGAAATATATCATGAAAACCAATTCAATAAAAAGCGAGTCCAGGAGCTGGAACAATCCTTCAATACAGTAAATGATGAACTAAAAAGACTCAAGACCAAGTATGAAATCACATCTCTAGAACAATTTATGGAGCACTACGGGAAGATTATGAACAGGGGAGATATAAAAATTATCCAGGAAAAATACTTCGAAGAGACAGGAATAAAATATTCTGTACAGCAACTGAAAAGAGAGTTGGAGCAGCTAGGATTCCAAGTAAAATGGTTAGGAAATCGAGCAACCCATTATGTTTCCAAAAACGTTAAAGGCCATATATATATAGTCCAATTAGCAAAACATAAAGATACAGAAATATATAAAGTGGGGAGGACATTTTGCATGAAACAAAGATTAAATACATATAAAAGATATGACGGAGGAGCTAATGAAATAACATCATCCAAAGTAAATAATCAATTCAAAGCCGAAGTCAAACTACTTCAATTACTCAACGATGCTGTAGATAGAAATGAATTAAAGAAGGATGATTATGGGGATGAATATTTTGAAGGCCCCCTTGATGTAATCAAGAAATATTACGATGATGTAGTCAAAGAATTTAAAGACGAAGAGTAAAAAAAATACCTCCATCTAATATTTTTTTACTTTATGCCTTCACTAATTCAGCCAATTTTTTCAGCTCCTCTAGCTCTTTTTTCTTTCGTAGCCTATACTCCTTCTGTTGTTGCCTTCTTGCCTCGAGCCTTTCCTCTGGTGTATTGTATTTACTCTTTCTGCCTCGCTTTTGTTTTTCAGGGAGGGGTTCGGCTTGGGTTTCCTCTTCAGCTTTTTCTTCAGAGATTATTTTTAAATTCTCTTCGGATTTACTTTTAGATAGTTTTTTTATAATATCAGTTTTATTGAATTGTGTGAGGTCTATTTGATTAGTCATTTGCCTTCGTGATAAAATGTAAAATAAATTTCTAAACACACACATATTTCAAACACAGATGATATTTGTTAATTAGTTCGTTGTATTGTTTGTTATATACTTGCTTGAAGTCCATACAAACTTCTCCCTTATCATTTACTATTTTTATTGCTTCGATTCTGCGTATCGGATTAGCTTTCCCAGCACAGCATTTTATATCTTCATCCACATGCAATTCTACCATCTCAGCTTTGACAGAACATTTAATTATATCAATCAACGCCTCTACTGGAACAATGATACAATTTTTTGAAATAAGATTAGTTAGTAAAGCTTTATCTTGGTTCAATAAAATATTGGCAAAAGTCTCGAGAATAATATATTTTACATCTTTTACATCGTCTTCTGGGCTGTCTTCTAGCTCCACATTTCTTGTTATCACAATCTCTTCCTTCCCATCATCCCTTTTGTTTATGATGATATTGTTATTAATATTTGATGTTGATTGAGCTGCGGCTTGTGGTTCTAATGATAAATTAGCATTAACACCTGCATTATTTGCTCGTTTCTTAATCATTTCATTTCGAAAAAAAATTTTATTTAATAGATTATGTTCTCTATTTTTACTTTATGCTGCGGGCCATATATGACATTCCCTTTATCTTTTTCATTAGCCTTCCCTTGTATCTCCCCTAATTTTTCAGGTTTCTTGAGGTAAGGAGGAAGGATGGGTGCTTTAGGAGCCTTATCTTTTTTTAAATAATACCCTCCGTCTGTGATGCTGACAGGTGGTTCATGCAAGGGTTTCGTTCTATGTTGATTACTCTTTGGTGGCCTCACAGGCTTGTTTTCAATATATTTGATAGGCGGTCTATTGTAATATGGATTAAATGTGATAGCATAAGTATTATCATTAGAGAATATGCCAAAATGATTAAAGCCTATGGTGTGTTCTGTTTTTGTTCCTTCGTTGAACATTTCTCCTTCTACTCCAATGATAGATGAACTAGGATTCCTATATTTATTCATTTCATTTCCAAAAAAATTATCCAGCTTACTCTAGGACGAGTGGTTGATGCTCCCCAATGTATAGTTCCGGCGTGCTTAAATTGTATTTCTCTCGTAGCTGAATAATTAATTCTTTCGTTTGTTTTGAAGCATTTTCTATAGAATAATTATAGTAGCTATGCGCTTCATATACCTGTTCTTGATTTGAGCCGTTGATAAAGAACTCATTCATCCTATAATTTAATCGACGGCGAGAATTTGCATTGATAATTACATGCTCTATTTCATATTTTTTGATTTTGTCAGGATATATTCTCCAGGTCTTTTTTTCTGTCTTAAGTGATATATATATTACTTTGCCCAAAAATTTGTTGCGAGAAAGCTGGATGGGAAATTTATCACAGAGGATAGCAAAATTACATTCCTTCCATTCTTCTGGATTTTCAGCGAGGGAGATAATATTGTTGATGTAATCGTAGACTCTTTGCTCTTGCATTTGTGGTGGAGATAAAAAAAATTTTAAGAATGAATATTTATTGTGGAGTAGTGAGGTCATAATTTCCAAGACGAACGAGAGGAGGCATACCATTAGGCTGAACCAAAATTGATATTGATGAATCAAATAAAAGACAAATTAGAGGTGGGGTTTGAACATCACTGGCATATGTATTTGCCCCAGTATTTTGTGATACAATAATTTCAAAATTAATAGGAGACAGAGATGTGAGTCCCTGCTGATATGTGTTGTCTGTCTCTGTTGGCAGAGCAATGAAAAAGCTGGTCCTGTCATCAGGATAATTTCCAGTTGAGCGTCTGTATGGTTGATTATTTGTTAGTGAAGCTACGACTTCTTTATTAAACCCGCTTTGTCCACCATTCATATTCATAGCGTTTTGGCAGTACTCTAAGAATTCTGGATACTCATCTGTCGTTCCAAATGCTTTTGCAGGGATGTTTCCATAGCCTCCACAGTTTAATTGAAATAGCTTAAATTGTGGATTCTTGAAGTAGGTATGATGAGTGTGCTTTTCAGGGAATAAACAAAATATTGAGTCAACAAAGCGAGGAGTAATAGTACAGGTGGTTTTGCAATTTGGATTTTTTAGTCTATTTGTTGTAGTATATACAGAAAGGGTTTGTGTAGGAAATGTTAATGGATGAGTTGGGTCAGCATATCTTTGAACGAGACTGGAATAAATATTATCTTCAATACCAAAGCATGGTATGATAGATGAGCATTCAGTAGTTTCATAACTGTTTACTTGGAATGTTCTGGGGTTTGCTGTAAGTGTTGTTTTGTCTGATGATATGGCAGTATACATTGTTATTGGTTCATTTATTGGAGTAAATTCATTCGTAATATTTGGTAAAGTATATTTTGATATTTCTTTATAGTTATTTTGCAAACATAGTTCTGGGCCCAAAGGACAGCATACCATTCCAGCACACGAGAAGAATAATCGAAGCTCTATCTTGCCTGCGAAGGCTGGGAGGTATTTAATATTAGAGAGTGGTAAGAATCGTCTTAAATCTATCTTGAGATGAATTTTATATTTTTGTTCATACCATTTAATACCATTTCTCTCTTTCCAATCAACAATGAATCCTGTTCTACTTCCTGACTTACCATTCCATATATCTTTATGTCTGGCCTTAGAATATACATCTGCTCTCTTTGTTGTTTCGTTGGCACAACAGGCTGTTAAAAATGATTCTTCACAACCAAAATTCTGTGTATAGATAGTAATGCCATTAGCCACGATTTCATATTTTTCGACGGCATCTCTAGCATCTTTAAAGCCAAACCAAACTCTATTGAATTGATAATTATCATCTGTATTTTCTATTTCTTTAACCTCTTGTCCAGCAGCTTCTTTAATACTGACTTCCATATCAGCTCTAATAAATCCATTATATATGTCTGCTGTATTGTTTGTGTTTGGAGATATAATAGCAGTGGTATATGAGCCTTGGGGGATTGAAGGAGATGGAGAATATGATGTCTGGGGACTTATAGTATACTGTTTGTTGGTATCACTTAGGGCTATACAATTATCTACAATATCAAAATATGATGCTATTTGGGTACATACTTCAGCTGATGTTCTGAGTTCAATCTCTGGATTAATCATGGTGTTTTTATAAAAAAATAAAAACTTTATAACATATCAGAGAAAATATTATTCCTCCTTCTACGAATGACCTGAGGTTGAGGAGGAGGTGTTGGTGGTAGTTCTTCCTCTGGTTCTTCTTCTATATCATTGACAAAGTCAACTTTGCCTGAAGTCAAATTAGGCTCTTGAATATATTGTGGCTGAGTATATTGGTAGTAGGGTTTGCTCATTTGTTTTTGCACCACTTCTTTTATCATCCTTTTTTGTTCTTTCTTTTCTCGTTTATTTTTTATTTCTTCCCCCAATAACTTTAGCTGATTTAATATTTCCATATTTATTGTAGGGTCCTCCGCTTGTCGGAGGCAGCGAGGGCTCGCAGCTTCAAAAATGGCTGAATTATTTGATTGCGGCTTAGTCCTTTCGATTTTTTTGGCAGAGCAGACCTTTCCCTGAGAGCAAGTGGGGAGAGGTTTGGTAGGCTCTTCTGCTGGCTCTTCTACTTCCTGCTCTTCTACCTGTGGTTCAGCTTGAGGTTTGGATAGGGGCTCTGTTCTTCTTTTCACAATATATTTATTCTCTTTTTTTGTAGGCAAGACATCCCACTCAGGGTCATCACGACCATTTAACCAGTTTTGTATTACTTGTAATCTCTTCGATCCAGTCAAATGTTTAGACATTTAAATAATATTAAAATCGCTTTCTTTGAGTTTTATTTGCTTTTTTGGAGTTTTTGGGAGTTTTTCACCTCCTTGCTTTTCTTCTTCTTCTCATGCCTCTTATCATTCTATATCTTTTGCCTTGATATATTTTATAACCTGATGGTTTTCTTGAATAATGGATACGTGGATAATTTAAAGAATTTAGATAATAATTGGCTAATAATTCATTATTTACGTCTCCTATTTTTTTCTCTAATTCTTTCTTCTTCTCTTTGTTGTCTATTCTCTCACTGCTCTCTCCTAGTGATTTTATTACTTTAGCTCCTACTTTAACATATTTATTGTCTGTTGCATTACCAATGGTTTCTGCAATTTCACCACCTCCTATGAGTAATTCAGTTTTATTATCCCATGCCCATTTCAATCTCTCTTTCATTTTATTTACGTGTTCATAATTATTTTTGGGTATTCCATCTGTCATTTTATTATATGCTTTTTTAAGCTTGTTTACAAATTTCCCTGCTATCCCTTCGGAATTATTTTGAGTTGTCATAGGGGGTGGCATAGGAGCTGGTGCTGGTGCTGGAGGCGGCATATAATGTGGGGTAGGAGGAGGTTCTTGGATTGGCTTGGGAGGAGCTGGAGTAGGAGTAGGAACTGGAACTGGTTTTTGGATTGGTTCTAGAGAAGGTCCTTGGGTGGGTTTTTTGCTAAAGAATTTGTTATATGTATTGCTCACAAGATTTGATATTTTATCACTTATCCCTCCTATTGGCTCTTCTGTACCATCACTTCGTAGGGTAGGAGCAGTACCCATCGTTAAAAATGGAATAGACATTTAAATGAAGACAAAATTTAGCTTACCAATCATCCTTCTCAAACTTGTCATATGCTTCTCTTTGTCTTCTTACAGCTTCTTGTAGATCGGCCACAAATTGTTTATCTTGTTTCCAATTTCTAGCTTTTTCAGCTGCTGACATTTTTTTCTTTGGAGGTGATTCTTGTTTCTTTGGTAATGCTTTGGGAGGCGGGGATGGTTTTTTGGGAGGCGGGGATGGTTTTTTGGGAGATGATTTTTTATTTTCTGTCGTGGCTTCTTTTTGTTTTTGCTCTATTTGTTTCTTCAACTGATTTAATTTTTCATTGGCTTCATCAATATATTTATTTCTTCTTTGATACATTTTATATCTTGTTGGCTTCCTTCCATAAAACATCCTTGGTACATCAGCGTAGGCTATATGTTTGTTTCCAAACATCCGAGCATTCCTTTCCTGAATTAATTGAGCCAACAATTTTTCCTGGCTGTTTTTATCATCAATTTGTCCTGCAGTTTTACCAACAACTCTTACAACATCAGCTGCTACATTCCATTTATTATTTCCAGTCGCTTCCCCAATTATATCACCTACATCTGCAGCTCCTTGTAAAATTTCTGCTTTATTATTATTAATCCAATTACCAATTTTTCCAAATATACTAACACCAGCATCTGAAGGGGTAGATGGAATATATTTTCCAGAATCAATAGTTCCTGAAGGCATTTATTGTGAAATAAATCATTCAAAGTAATATTTGTTGGCTGTTATATTACAAATAAATTTGTCGTGAGGCTCACGATGCTGCAAATATTCCTTGACTGTTTTTTTGATATTTAGATTGTTATTTGTTTGTTGGAGCAATGATGTAAAATCTTCTTCTGAATATCCACTATAGCATATAATATCGGTGGCCAATCTCTTTGCATTTATATGGACAAATCTAATGGTTTGGATAGCCATAATGCATGTAATATTATAGTGCCTAGTTTTTGTTAGTAGCCTTAAGAATTCAGTATTATTATGCGTCAATAAATCGCTCCCAGCACAGTCATCCAATATTATTAGAGTGTTATATGGATATGATGAAGTTTGATATTTTACTAGCTTGTTTGCTATATATACTATTCTATCATCTATTTCTTGAAGGGAGTGCTTGTTTATAAGCCGCTGCATTTCTTCATTTGTCTCTTTCATTTTTGATAATACATGCTTTACCATCGCATAATATTTTATCTTTCGCTTTAGATGTTTTTTCAAATAATCCATCAATTCTGCTTCGTTCAAATATATGATTGGTGTCTTGACATTTTGACTCATCGCCTCTGCAGTTTTGTCCATCTTACCGCTTGTGGAACAGAATACTATCTTCTGGTAGTAGGGATACTTAAATAATCTCTCGGTAATTAAAATGTGTTTCCATATCCAATAACTTTTTCCAGCACCTGGTTTGCCTATCAAAAAATATATACCGTTCGTGCTAAATGGATAGGAAGGATGAATTGGTTTCATAAGTGCAGACTCTATTTCCTTTTGGTTTTTTCGCATGGTTTTTTGGATTAAAACTTCTACTTCTTTCATTATTTGTTTAGCCATTTATTGTTGGTTAAATCCATTTTTTAATGTTTGATGGGATATTTTTTTGTTTGCTCCAATAATCCATTTCGAGGTTTGATAATTTAGTTGGGGCTCCTTCTCGTAAATTTTTGGCTGGAATAACATCTTCTGTCCCTTCACTATATTTAATTTTATATTTATTCTTAGCTGCATCGTAGGATATAATTTTATCCACAATACCTCTCTTGCCTCCCTTTAGTGTCTGAGCAAGAGGCACTTCTGCCCCGGGGCCCTTCAGGCCCTTATTTTTATTCTGTGTTTTTATCAATCTATATCCCGGCAACTTATCTATTGATTCATCTTTGGACTTAACAATAAATTGATTTCCAGCTTTTGAATCAACAATATAAGCCTCCTTGCTGACCCTATTTCTTCGCTTCGAAAATGGTTCCTTGGCTTGTATAATTCTCACCCTGTCGTTAGGCTGAAAGTCATAAGGATTGATTTGTGATTTAGTATTAATATATTCTTTTTCATCTTTCTCTGTCATTTCGTTTGGTATTTTATAGTCCAACGATCGGTGAGGGGATTTATTGTAGGAATCTATTAATCCCTTCATTTCTTGTTCTCCAATAAATCTATTCTCTCCTACCATATCTCTTATAGTTCTCATGAATCTATTTATGATGCCTAGTACATTATGATTATTGTCTTCCGTAGTATTGTATATAATATTTTTTGCCTTCATTATTTGCAAAACATCATTGGACAAATAGGCTGCATCCTGGTCTGAAGTAATAGAATAAACATTTGGTTCATCTACTAAAAATTGATTTAATGCTCTAGCTACTTCTTTTGCTCCCTTCCCTCTCATCGCATAACAAAAAGCCTTCCTGGTATTGATATTTATAAACATCAGATAATTCAAACCATCTTTTGTTTTGTCATTTATGAAAGTGTCCATTTGATATCCTCCTGAGTGTTTTGAATATATATTCATAAATTTTGCCTTTGGTACTTTAACATCATGCACTATATTCTTCAAATAATTTAATGCTGCTTCTTCTGTAAATCCATATCGTTTTGCAAGAGGAACAAATTTTGATGGTGTTTTCCACGGAAACTTTTTATATAACTCCTCTATTGTTTTGTAAGTCATTGTTTTGAAAAAAAATAAACCCTCAGTTAATATAACATTTTACGGTAAGGGAAGAATATCATTTCGATAGAAAAGCTTTCGCTTCTCGGTATTTTTACTGGTATATCTTTATGTCGACCAGAATATAGTTCGATCCAGAATCGTTGGTCAGTTGAGTTCAGCTTAAAGTATTTTATGGGGTTGAAGTATATTGTTGTGTTTCCAACATATCCTTGATTTGATTGGTCCCCGAAGGATGAATAAATTTTACATGAATGCCTATCCCATACATTATAAAAATTGACTTCTCTAAGCCATTTAAATTTATAGTTATTATGATAATTTGCCCCTTGGTCTGTCTCTCCACTAATATTAAACACATCTTCGAAATCATATTTTCGGTCTATCAATCCAAAATCTTGAACGGTTCGATGAGGAAAATCAATTGATATGTCAATATAAAATGGACTCTTCTTATCATAATTATGTCGAGATAAAATTCTTTCCAAATATGTTTTTCTCCTATAATCATAGAATCCATCAGCCATGACATCAAGCTCAGTTGAAAGGCCATAAGGGTCTTCACTAAATCTTGGCTTGTCTTTATACTTAGCTTTCTCTTCTTCTGTTTTTGCCTTCGCCAAATTGTCTTCAATCTCTTGATTATATTTTTTCATTTCAGCCCATAGATATTCATATAATACGTGTCCAAAACCACCGAAATCATCCTTCTCACTCATCCACATTAAAACATTTACTTCAACCATAGATTTCCTTGCAGCAGGTATACTTATATACGCTGAGTGGTCATATAAGTTTGGGTCATCTGATTTTGGAGGAGGAGTGGCATATTTATTGTAGTCCTCTTTGTAGTATTTCCTAACTTTAATTTTAAATTCTAGCCTTCTCTTTCTAGCTAACATAAATATATTTCTAACACCAATAATAGACTCACCACGATTAGATGTGCACCATTCTTGTGGAAAATTAAAATAATAACGATTAAATTTCGCAGGGTCTCTTTCTCCATCTTCCAGAAAGAAAGCGTGCTCCATAGGGATTGGTGTTTGTTCTTCAGCTGGATTGAGCGTCGGGTACATTTCAATCATTATAAAACAACTTCTTGATTCGAAGGGATATCTTAACAAAAAATGGTTGGGATTTCTTCCAAAAAAAATGCTTAGATTCACTTAAATATTTGATGGTTCTCATCGAAATATCGATATCTTGGAGCGTCTTTTTCCTTCAACAAATCGTAATCACCACTATATTTCAACAAAGCTGCTCGTCTAAATTTTGCATATCTAAAGCCGCTAAACTTGTTCCTTTCATCTAATACTTCCAAAATGACGTATCCTTTGCTATCGCACGTCCTAACATTTTTTTGCGCATCATAGATTTGTTGCGTCTGTCTTGATGTATAATAGGGGTTGCGTAAAGTGTAGCCTTTATATTCTGTCATCATTTTTAAATCACTCGGGGCGTCCATTTGTCGTCGTGATAAAAAATGGTTGGGATTTCTTGACGGGACGTTAAGAAATCACGCCATTTATATATACTACTTTTTAGAGATTTTTTTTGAAATTTTTTTTTTCAATTTTTTGATTTTTCAATTTTTTGATTTTCAGTTTTTTCAATTTTCAGTTTTTTTGAATTTTTTAATTTTCATTTATAGGGGGGGAGGAAGGGGTATACAATTAATATATCTATTTTAAAAATGGGGTCCGGGGCGGGAGCCCTGGAGTAGCGCGAGCGGAGCCTTGGCGGAGCGCTGCGGTATAGGCTTCGGGGAGCGAAGCGTACCGGAGCCTATACTTTACTACTAAGATGAAGAATGATGTTGCATTATTTTTCCATTCTGTTGTTAAAGCTTTGAAGAACTGGATGTTAACGAATATGATTAGATTCTTATGTCGAAGCTGACTGATGGTATTGATAAAATAGGATGATTTAATTAGTTTCGATTTCAAGAAGTCTTCACAAAGAATGATAGTATTTAGTGGTTTATTTGGTTGACCTAGTTTATTGATATGAAGAAACTCAAACATATCGTTTAACTTCTTTTCATTTTGCTTCGCAAAAGGGGACTCCGTCCCTTCGATTACTATTTTTGGTGTTGATGAATATTTGTTATACAATTCTTTATATAAATCAAGTTGTTTAAGATATTCTTCAGCATTGCTGTCAGCAACAGTTTTTATTGGTAGCTGTATCAATTCGCGTTGGCTTTCGAATGTTGCATCATTGATTGTTCCGTTTCGTGATACATAAACAATTAAATGAAAGCCAGCGTTCTTCATTCGAGACATTTGAATAACATCTCGTAGCATTATATGACTCTTTCCTTTACCTTGCTGACCAACGAGTATGTTCAATGAATTGTAATATGAATAAATACCGTTTGCGATTGGTCTGATTGATTCATTCTTTATTTTTGATTCATTGCGTTGATATGCTTTATTCATCTCGTCATCAATATTAAATGTTGTTTCATTAACAGTTGGCTTGAATGATTCATATTCAAATGCAAAACTCATTTGGTCATCATCATAATCAGAGCCACTAGAGAATAAAATCTCATTATAATTAAACTGAGTGGGTTTCATGAAACGTTTCATTTCTTTAGTTTTCGTTAAAGCTCTTCATGAATACATTTTTGTTCTTATCTCTTCACTGAGTTCTGGTTCTTTGTCAGGCATCATTAAAGATACTTCAACAATCTTCACTAAAAATAAACCTGTTAATAATGAAACAACTAATATTTCATATATCATTTATTAGTTTTTAAATACATGTTTTTAATGAAATGTTGTGTCTAATGAGTTCGGTATAAATGCTATTATATTTGTATTTCAAGTCATTTGATTCATTATTTTTGTACACCAATATCCTATCAATTAAAAGATATTTGGAACGAGAAACGCAACCATTACACGCACAATCATCATTGACAATCAATTCAACTTTATCTGCTTGTGTTAGTAATTTGATGAGTTCCATTAATGTATTTGAATGACAAATCAATAAATCATTGACTTTTATTGGTTTTGTTTCATAGATTGATAACAATATCTCAAGGAATTTGTTTTTGGTTTCAAGTTCTGTTATATCAGCTCCAATATCACTGATACCTCTTTCTAGGGAAACGTTGTTTGTTGGATGCTGTGATTGATATACTCCATTCATCTGAGGTATAGTAAAATTTGTGGCTTGAGATGATTGTGGTAATGGTTGAACTGATGGATATTCAACTGGTTGTGGTTGCTTTGGTTTGATGTTTATATTAATACTGGTTGATTGTTCCTGCTTAACTGATGCATCGTTCTCACTGGAAAGAATACGAGCTTTTGATAATGCCATGAATGTTTGAATAAAAATAAAACAACATTAATGATGAGTCATTCAATGATTCATTTACAAAGTCATTTGTTCAGCTGATTTGATACGTTCATCAATAGCTCTTAATTGTATTTTAATCGATTCAATATCATTAAATAGTTGTTTATATATCGACAATATGTGAATCATCTTATCAAACTTTCCGTTTAATGCATCATCTTCAGAATTCATACATTCATTGAATATCTTGTCTTTAACTATTCGAAACTGAGCGTGTAAAGCTGATGTATCACAACTCAAACCTTTAATTGCACTATTCATTTTAAACCAAAAATAAACAAATTAATTAAATGATATTTTTATTCTTTGTTGTTCTTAAATGCCAATAATCTATTAATCATATATGATGATACATTTAACTTCAATTTTTCCTTCAATAAGTTTTGTGTATATGAACACCTTTTATGTCCTGGCAACTTATTTATATCATTCATTACTTTATCATCCAAAAATTGTATAACTTTTTCACGTTCATCCTTGTTCAAGAACTTTGATGAATTGAATATTGAACGCGTTCTTTTATGGTTTGCTTCTGTATTTGCTTCTTCATTTGTTTCTTCTTCTTCACTTACTTCTTGTTTTGATTCTAATATCAAAAGTAATTTATGTATTTCTTCAATGTGTTTTATTATTTCTCTTAACTCAGACATTTCAATGAAATAAAAAACTCGAAATATTTTTTATTTTTTGATTTAACATTTTTTTAAATTTCAAATAATTTGATTTTTTAATAATATCATAAATGAGTTCTCGTTATTACTATAGAAAAGATACCAAATCATTTGTTATTGAACAAATCAGGTATATCAATAATGAACTTCAATTAAAACCTCGTTTGTCAACATCTAAACCTAGTGATTATGAAGTAAAACATTTCAAGTCAATCTTAGAAAATTATCTAACTTCATTTGGTTTTAGAGAACATGAAGGTAATAGAATAGATGACATATCAATATTAGATTTCGTTAATAGAATGAAGAAAGAAGCAGAAGAACAAGCAGAAGAAGAGGAAGAAGAGGAGGAAGAAGAAGAAGAACAAGATGATGAACAAAAACTAAAACAAAAACAAATCGAGAACAACATTAAAATTGCTCATGATGCACTCAACAAAGCCCTTCAATTAATTAAATCTGAAAATATATTATTGAGACCATTACCGCCAAAGACAAACAAACAACCTCAACGATATGAAGACATTCGATTTAACAATGAAAATGCTGAATTAATTGAATATCTCAAAAAGTTTAGCTATAAAGGTGTTCATTCAAAACATGATTCATATTTCATAATCAACGAACCTGAGAACTTTGATGAAGCAGTTGAAGCATGTAGTCATTTCATTGACCAATTCCCAAATGATAGTGAAAAGGTTGAACGATTAGATGAAGACAGTAAAGAACCGATTAAAATATATTACAAAAACGGTGTTTCATCAATTGAAGACATCAATGAATATTTAACTGAAACAGTATTTAAACAAGAAGTGAAACCGTTCAAAATATATTTTCAATTGACTGGTATATTTGAGATACCACCAAAGAATGAAAGTGAAAGATATACATATGAGGCAAGTGATATTAATTGGAAGAATTATAAATCATCAATTCCGATAATTGTTAGAGAGAATAAAGATATTGATAAAATTAAACTGTATATTGAATCAAAGATTCATGAATATGAAACCACGGCTTCAAACATTAAATTATGTATCGTTTGGTCTGTTTCATTTACAATCTCTCGTGTAGTTAAGATAACAGGAAAGATTGATGAAGTTTCAGAATTGTTTGGCAAAAATAAATATATCATTATTGATAACGTTGATGATTGTTTGTGTTGGTATCGTTTCCTTGCTTGTTGTTTGTTTCCTGAACTAACAAATCAAAACAAAGATGAAAAGAAAACAAAATATAATACAGCTAACAGAACCAAAGCAGCAAAGAAAATATTATGTGAAGACCACGGAATAACTTATTCAACTAAACCTACAAAAGAAGCAAATCAAATCATCAATTCGTTCAAAGGTATCACGATTGAAGAAATGAAGGAATCAGCCAAGAATCATAACATCAATGTCAACATCTATGAATATGACAAAGAGAAACATATTTATGATATTCAAGAACAATGGCATAACATAGACGAATCAAACAAAACGTTTTCAGCCCTGTTGTATTCAAAGGATAAGATACTTCACATAATGTACATCATCAATGCTGAAGCATTAACAAATATTCATATTTGTCCTCATTGTGGTTCATACATTCACAAAGGAAATAACAATATTGACAGATTCAACAGACATGTAGATAAATGTGAGAAGCTAGGAGGCAAATTCAAAAAGGATTTCATACCTTCACGAGAAGCTTTACCGTACTGCCCGCACATCTTAAACAATCCTGTTTATTTGTATTGTCTTTCATATGAGCTTGAATGGAAGCCAACAAAGCATTATATCACTTATGATTTTGAAACAATGGAACAAAAGATTGAAAAGAAAGTCAGTGATAAATCTGTTATCAATTCTCGATTGATTCCTTTGAGTGTTTCATCATGTGTGAAGCTTGATAAAGGTTTGATAACAAAGAACTTTGATATACGAACAAATGAATTCATTGCCAAATGGATTGACTGGTTATTTGTTGTTGGCTGTGATGTGTATGTTGATAAATTGAATCATTTAAAATCATTCATTAAAGATAAATCGGAAGAAGAACTCAATAAAATAGATACATCATTGAAAACAATAACAGTATTCGGTTTTAATTCATCACGATTTGATTCAAACTTATTCAAAGAGCAATTGATTAAAAATCATTGGTCTATCGATAGCGGAATGATTGGAACAGCTGCATCATTGAAACAATTTATATTGAAATCATCAAAGTACCCTATTCGATTACGATTCATTGACGCACAAGCATTTGTTGCTGGAGGAACACTCAAACAGTTTGGAATCGATTTTGGCGGTATATCTAACAGTTCGAAAGGTGTATTTCCTTATGAAGCAATCAACAGCGAGAATTATAATGAAGTGTTATCAAAGAATGAACCATTCAAATATGAAGACTTCTACAGTTATCTCAATCAAAAGAATCCATTAACAAAAGCTGATTATGAAGAGTATTTGATTGATTCAAAGAGGTTTGCAACACGTTGGGATTACTTGTTATCATACAATGACAATGATGTTGAAATGATGATTAATCCTATTGACAACCTTATTCAAATGAATGCTGAATATAAAGTTGATTTGATTAGCAATCTTTCATTGTCAAAGAACGCATCATGTATCAAATATGCTCTTGCTTACAAAGATTTCAACCCGAAGAATGACTATGAAACCATAAACAAGATGAATACATTCAAACCATCAATGAAATGGTGGTTAAATAAATGTGATAACTATCGAAAGCAAGACATGAAACATAATTTTTGCTCGCAAAAAGGCGATTCATCGCTTCAATCAAATCAAAATCAACGTGATATATCAAAATGTGTTAGTGAAAAAGATTTTGATGCATTCATGAAATTGTATGAATCAAATGAAACAGGTAAATGTCATTTATGTGGTGAACACTTTACTTACAACAACAAACCAACTCTTGACCGAATAGATAACAACAAAGGACATCAGATTGATAACTGTTTACTTGCTTGTGCTGAATGTAATCGTTTGAGACAACGTGATGATGACAAGATAACAAGAACCAAAATACAATTGAAGAAATTCTGCAAGCTCCATCACCTGCCAACACTCATAACTGATGAAAAAGAATACTACAACTTGAGAGAGAACATAACAGGAGGTTTATCAAATGTACTTCATCGAGTGAACATCAGAGGTCAAACATTAATCAATAAACTCAAATATGATGCCGTTAATGACAGAATCATTAGCTATGACACTTCAAACATAGTTTCACACGTTGCTGGTATTGATTTCAATTCATTGTATCCCTCATCATTCAGTTCAGTAAAACATTCATTCAATCCTTATCACGGAGGAATCATGTACATGCCTGGTTCATTTATAAAACGATTTGATGTTTATGATGAACAAGGAAACAAGAATGAAAAGGTTCTCAATGCTGCAATGAATATCATTCAATCAAAGAAGCGATTTGATGCAAACCCTGAGTTTATATTCAAAGCTGAAGTCAAATTAAGATGTCCAAAGAATAAAATCAATGATTTGATTAACTTTCCCCCTGTGTTTAGAAACATCAATATAATGAATGATGAGCAAACAATCGGAAGTTATATGTACAAATACATGAAAGACAATAAACTGAATTCAGCCGATAAAGAAACAAGAAAGCTGACAATGTTGCTTGATACATGCGGAACATTTATGACGTTCTCGAATTACCTTTTATGGTTTTTAATCGACCACGGACTTATAGTTGATGACATTAAGAGCTTAAGTTTATATGAAGCTCATGACGGATTCAATCAATTTGTTTGTGAGTTTATGAAGAAGCGTCAAGATATATTGTCAGGAAAGGCACACGGGAACGAAAAGTTTTACAAGATTAGTATGAACGGATCTTACGGATATGACGGTATGAATTCAGAGAACTTTAATAAAGTCAGAATTGTTGATAAAAATAAAGCCTTTCAATTGATTGCATCCGATACTTATCGTAATGGATGTAAACTGTCAAATGATTGTTATTTGATACAATCACAACCTCATTCATTCAAATGTAATACATGTCTTCAGGAATCATTTTGGACTTTAGACAATGCGAAATATTGGTATTTAACTTTCCTTTATGACTTTCTATACAAATGCATTGACATGAATAAGATTCATTTCAACTCAGTCGATACGGACAGCCTTTACATGTCTATAGCTGGTGATATGAATAAACCGATTGACCAGTTGTTTGATTACGTCATCAAAGACAAAACATTTTATGACAAACACATTTATAGCTTTATGCCAAACCCTGCAATCAATGATGTATATGATGAGAAAAAGATACTCGGATGCTGTGTAGAAAAGTTCGGAGCAAATCAAGTTGCTTTATGTGCCAAGTGTTATACGATTTGGTCAGATGACAAAACAATTTCATTAAAGCTCAAAGGTGTTTCATTGAAGAAGAACAACATCAAATCAAGTGATTACAAAAATGTCATTGAAAAGCAATCAGTAATGAAAGGAAAGAATATAAACCTTCAATTAAATTCACAACTGATGAGTAAAATAACTGTTATCAAAAATGCTTTAACAGCAGCACATTCAAAAATGTTGGTATTATCAAATCATTGTTGTTGTCCTTATGTCAATGGTTTCACTGCAAAGGATTATTTCATTGAGAATCATTAAACAATTAATTTAATGATTTTATTTTAAAAAATCAATTTTTTTATTTTTGTTATAAATGAGTCAACCAACTGAACAAACACAAATTGAAAATGCTGAAGCTGAATTTGAACCTTTGAAAGGTTTTGAAAGTGATTATGAAATTCAAACAACTTTCCCTTATAACATCAAGAATAAGAAAACAGGAAAAATAATAGCTGAAGGTGAATACAGACAAAATGTTTATCCGTGTGTAAACCTAAATAACAAAATATATTATAAACATATTCTTGTAGCAAAGCAATTTATTGAAAACCCTAATAATCTACCACAAGTCGACCATAAGAATAGAATCAAAACTGATTATCATCTTGATAATTTACGATTTGTATCAAGTTCAGAGAATAATAAAAATAAATCAAATTATAAAGGTATTCAATATGAATTCATTGATGACATACCTGATGATGCAATTGTTATTGATTTCTATGAAACAAAGACAGAAAGGAAAGAATTTGAAGAAAACACGTATTATTATTACCATGATGATACTAATAATGAAGACATTTTTTATGCAAAGATTACTGATAATATTTATAAAATTCTTCATATCAATACAAATAAATCAGGCAATGAATTTATTTCAATGAACGATATAAATAATCAAAAAGTTAGCGTATATATTAATAGATTCAAACATCAACATGATTTGATTTGATTTGATTTACTCTTTGAATACAGCTAATGTTCTTTCATCAATGATACTTGTAATGATTCCAACGGTCATACGTTTTATTTTTGATGTTATTGCTGTCTCTCCTGAAAGAACTTTCAGCTTATTGTCTTCATTATCGATAAACACCTCATCACCGATTGAATAACATGATGAATCATTAACGCGAACCATATAATCACCATGACTTGCAAATGTTATACATTTATTTTTGTCATCGATTCTCACACATATACCGACATATTCTTTCCATGTTCCTGATGTTTTGACACTACAAATACAATCAGTTGTATCATCTGCTGTTGATGGTTTCCATTCATCACCAACATGTTTGTAAACCTTACCTGTCATATACACTGGAGAACCAACAACGAAATCACTAACAGAGTTCATTGATGATTCAATCGGCGAGTAATGTGTGATTGTTGTGTTTGATTGTGCACCGTAAATAGCAGCCTTATATTTTGCTAAATAACCTCGGGACATGATGCATCTTGAATATATTTGTTTAGCATCTAATAATTCCTGAGTAGTTGTCCAAGAATATCCGCCTATTGGGAAATTATATGTCAGGGGTCTTCCTGATGCTATATCAACAGTGTCTTCATAATAGAATGGGAATTTGAAATTGTCGAAATACACAGTTCTTTGATGTAATACAAGAACAATGTTATGAGGATTTCCAGTTGTATCATAGAATAATATTCTTATTTCCAAACATAGCGCATAATCACCTACTATGTATTCCAGTTTAATTACCTTATCTTCAAGTTTTAGATAATGAATTGATATTTCACCGCCCTCTGTAATCGGTCCGCAATCAATAGCACATTTTTTTATTAGTTGTTCTTCTGTTATGACGTTTGACTTCAGTGCAAAGTTATCATTCACATATTTCACCGAAGTAATCATATCATCATTCACAGGTCGGATGCTGATTAATGTGATAGATGCATCATAAATATTGGTTAGTGTATCATCCTCAGCTCTCAATGAAACAATACGTGTAGCTACACGAATATCTATCAATTCACTCGACTCTCCGCTGGTTGATTTGTATATGAGATTTGCACTCTTTCGTCCAGAATATTCGTATTCAGCTTCTTCATATGTCGCATCATCAGCATTTCGTTTGAACTTTACAATAATATTTTTGGTTGTTAATACCCTTCGTATATATTCATCTGGGATTACACAACCACTATCATTCTGTGTACATTGAATTGTGATTTGTTCTGGACTTCCATCAACAACATTCGAGTCTTTGATAAATGGCGATTCGATTTGGGCTCTAATGAAATTATATGCTATTGGATTATTATTTCTATGTGCTGCAATATATGATACATATACAATTTGTCCATCATCATAACGCCATATTATTCTATCAATGCGTTTGCCATTGCTATCATACCTGTCCATGCTGTCATAAGTGCTAGTAGAACCATTTGGTTTAAATATTACATCAATATGCATTATATCATCATCTTGATTATCTCCCCAATTAACATCAAATATCAAATGAACTCCAGCATTTGGTAGCTTAGGGGTAATATATGCACCGTCATATAATTTTGCAGGATATTCAATATTCAATTCAGTTCCGTATAGTGCAGTATTCAATGCAGATTCATTAACCAAATCAGTTGGAATTGTTGGTATATCTGTTTTCAATGCATATTTATCTAATTCATAAGCTAATTCATCTTCATCAACAAACTTCTCATCAGCTTGTGCACTAGTATAATACGGTGTCAAGTCAACTGGTTCTGGTATATCCGTCTTCAATGCATAAGTGTTCGACACATATCTAGCTGAATAAGCGTTTCTGTCTGTTGGTTCGATAGTTTTGGTAATTGAACACGATAAAACTTCTGGTGTATCGCCAGTTCCTGGATTGATTAATTCATGGCTGTCATACAAAAACCAAATACTTGAATCACTTCCTTCGATACGCATTATCTGAGAGGGTTGTTCGTCATCATCGTCATTGTACGAATAGTCTACATGAACATAATGACCCGTATAAAAACTGTTTGATGAAACAATATCCAACCCGTATTGCTCAATCAGTTCATGATATGTGTTGTAATCCAAATCAGGAATTGTATTATTGACGATTTCGAATTGAATTGTTGTTTGACCCTCAATAATTTCTGGGATTTCACTCTTCATTGCATATTTTCCTTCTGCAACTGTTTTCGTTTCATACTTATCCAATTCATAAGCCAATTCATCCTCATCGACGAACTTCTCATCAGCTTGTGCACTAGTATAATACGGTGTCAAATCAATTGGTTCAGGTATATCACTCTTCAATGCTAATCTTTCTTCTGTTTCTGCTAATGTTATTGTTATTGGAAGGTATTGATATCTATCATAAATTGCTCCACTAACTTCATCCCACACTAATTCAAAATACTCACCTTCACTTTCAAATCCTTCAGCTTCATGTTGTTTAACGTTATATTCATCATCAGTATATAATTCATTTGTCTTGAATCTGATATCAAAATGGAATATATCACCACTATTGTCTACTTTATAACCAACCAAATGTGTTCCTTCTTTGAACGGTAAAACGTGAGATGTATCCATTCCGTTTTCTTCATATTCTTCTGGTACTGGACCTATATTAGGAAACATATATGTCTTAGTTTCAATTGTGTATTCAGTTGATACATTCAAATTATCTCTCGTGATGTAATTCTTCAAATCATCTTTTGGAACATATCGTTCGGCACAAACATCCAAAGCCGATTGAAAACCTTCATTAGCCGCTATACTTGTTAAACACATTGATGCTTTAGCTGATAATGGTTTATCATCTTCAGCCATCAATTTCTGAAACATTTCTTCCAGTAATAGTTCTTTTATGTTCAATTGCAACTCACTATTTTTGAGTACTTCTGGTATTTCACTCTTCAGTGCATAATTCGTTAAATCAACAGGTTCAGGTATATCAGTTGATAAAGCATAATTGTTGATAACATAATCACGCAATCCGTTAACAGCTTCATTCAATTGTTCCTCAGTGATTCCATTTCCGTTTGGAATCCCTACGTTTCCGTTCGATGAATCGCCTTTGATAACATAATTATCGACATATCTTTTAATGTATTCGTTAATCAATCCGTCAATAGTATTTGTTTTTGTTATGTGTCCGCTCTGCTCAATCGTAAACATTCAATTTATTAGAAACTAAACAATGTCAAAACAAGATAAAAATAATTCATCTGATAGCTTTGAATTAGATTTAAGTAATATTGATGATGAAACTATATTTGATAGTGAGGTATCTAAACCTGATGATGATGAAGAACTAGAGGACCCGATAGATTATTTTAAGAACACGTTTCTCAGTACATACAAACTAGAACACCCCAATGATTTAATTAATTTGTTGTATCAAATACAAAACAATGAATATACAGGAAGAAGTGTCGGAAAGATTCGTGAAATGAAAGTCAAGTTTCGTCGATTTGTTTCATTGATGAACAAAATCAATGCAGGTATTAAAAGTAAAGGCAATCGATTCCTTAGTTTAAAAGAGTACACAACAGATAAAAAAAGTCTTGATACAATTATCAATTACTTCAATATTGTTGTCAACGATGATTTGAATTATAGCTCTGATGGTTTTCGTTCATCACCCATCAAACCACCGAGAAAGAGTCAAACACCACAAACCAACAAAGGAAGAAGAAAGAGAACAAGCATACATGAACCAACACTTGATACTAATAAACGAAGAACACCAAGAAGAAAACGCATAACTCCGAGTGATTCTGATGAAAATGACTCGACAATACAATTGCCTAAAGACAGTGAAGATTCATTACTTAATATAACATTAAGCGAATCAGATTCTGAGTCATTAATATTGAAAAACGATGATTTATCTGATTCTTTTATTGAACCATCAAAGGAACACAATAAAAATAATTTTTCAACTAATAAAATGGCAGACGACAACAACAATAATAACGGACCTCTTCAATCATTATATGATGATGAATTAGATGATTGGCAAGATGATAATGAAGCAGCAACCGAAGCATACAGATATACAAAAACACCTGCAAAACAACCATACAAATATGATGATGATGAAGAAGAAGCACAAGAAATTAAATCACCTTTTGCAAGGAAATACAAAGGATATGCAGAAGATAACAAAGCAGATGATGAAATACTTGATGAATTAATAAGAAATGCAAAGCAACCCTCAAAGAATACTCGCGGACGACGTGATAATAAAGATATGCCACATGTTAACTCAACATTAAAGGATTCATTTGACAAGCTTGAAATACCTCGTGTTGGTGGTAATATATCCTATTACAGAGATAAATTTATTGATATGATTATTAACGGAAACTTCAGAATCAAATACATTCCGAATGCAGCTTGTCGTGATACAGCTATTGAATACTGTAAGAATTCAGTTGATAAAGACGGTAAACCAAGATATCGTTTATTACCAGAAAATGCCAAAGACCCGTTAGGAAACTCAATAACAGACTTGAACGGTGATAAAGTTGATGATGTTGTTTTAATTGATAGGAACGGTAATCCTTCAATCATTAACGGATACAAGCTTGTATTTGCTTCTCCTTACAAGAAAGTTTGGAAATCTGTTATTAAAACAAAACAAGAAAGAAAAGAAATGCCGTTCAATAAATGGATTCAATCATTATTTGATAAAGATATCAAGAAAATTGATTGGGATGCTGGTCAATACAAATTAACAAAGGGAAAAGAAATGCAAGAGCTAGAAAATTATTACGGTCCTATGGGTCTGGGAAAAGCAAGAGTCAGCAAACGTATTACACCAAGTTCTTATTGGTCATCAATCTTTTCTAAAGTCTGGAAAGTGTATTGGAATGACGAACAATTCTTTGTATTATCTCCTTTGAAGAAACTCATCAATTACCTTGCTGTATCAAATATGTTATTTGCTTATCTCTTTGATGCTCCTTTCAAAGAACTAATTCAAGACAATAAGTTCAATGGAAAGATATTAACATATGAACAATGGGTATATTGGAAACAACAGAACAATAAAGAATATGTTTCAGTATTAGGAAAGAATGTTCAATCATATGTTGAGAAGATTATTGATAAAGCTATTGATATCACATCAGGAGAATTAAAGGCTGAACCAAGTAATTGGGGTAAACAATTTACTGAATTAATGCATTACATTGATTATGTTGTCTTTGGTGTTGGTTTCAATGTTGATGTAAGTAAGCAAGAAGGATATAACAGGTTGAAACGAAATGCAGAAGGAATTAAAGAAGCATCGCCAGAAGATATTAAGAACGTTAAAGATAATTTCATTAAACGAATCTCTGCAGCAATAGAAAGAGATATATATCCAAATTGTGGATACACAGCATTCAAAGCACAACTTAAAGAAAGCAAATTGCAGAACAAAAATAAATATGATAATTTTGCTGTTAATCTTAAACCATTACATCAAAGAATGAATAATGAATAATTAATTTAAATCAAAACCTCCATTATTGTTATTATTATTATTATTATTTTTGTCATTTGGGTCTGAAACGATTCTAAAACTATAACGTTTTGTTGATTGTGGTTGTTTCTTCTGGTCTTGCTGATTATCAAGTGAAGTTGACAAGTCTTCAAAAGTATCATTATTTATGTTTTGTTGTCGTTCAGAATAATTTGATGTCTTATTAGGATTTGGTGTTTCAAAATAAAAGCCTTGTGATTGATTTTGATTTCTTACATGCCAATCGTCTTCAATTTCCATAGGTTCATAGCTTGTTGGATAATTTGGTTTTGTACTTATGGCTGATGCTGAAAAATGAACTTTGTTATCATTTTCTTTTGATTTATGCTTTCTTGGTGGATTGGGAGTTAATGATTTAATATTTTCTGTTGTTTCATTTGTTGTTGTTTCGTTATCGGGTTTTATATTTGGTTTGAATATAGGATATTCAGTGAATATAGTATCATTTCGAAAACCTAAATGTGCAGGTTTCTTCGGTTTATAATTCGTATTTTGATTTAAATCGTTCATTGTTTGTATTCTAATATCATTGGTGTCAGAACCTGGTTCTGTGTTATCATAGAAATCAATTATCGGTATTAAGTTTGGATTATCATAAACGGTGAATGATATATATGTTTTATTTGCATTAGGATTATAACCTGTATCAGCTGCAGTAATTATATTATTAAATGCATTCATGAATACCTCATAAGTAAAAGCGAAATTTACTCTATTAAAATAAGCTTCACCATCATATTCTACATAATAATTTGTTATATCTTTAGGTGTGTTATCATTTAATAATACAAATACAGGTTCTTGAAATCCTGGTAGTATCTTTCGTATAAATATGTATGACGGACTATAAATTCCATCACCAATTAAATATAACATCCATGCAGGTCTAGTCGTTAATGTTGTACCTTTATAAATACTTTGAACTTGCCTCGGAAATGTAAAAGTTGATGGAAAAATATAAATTGACCTTGATTCAGTAGTCGTAATCATAGCAAATGCAATCGGTGCTACACCCTTAATTTTATAATTGCTCATATCAGCCAATTGATTCGGATTTAAATAAAATACATGAGAATCCATTTTGAATAGTCATTAATAAATCAAAAGACAACTGAATATAAATGATTCAGGTTCAATAACGTTTCCTTTCATATCTGTAAACCATAAATGATACTCTTTTTTTGTATTGTTCAGACACTCATATTTTCGATATTTCGTTTGTCGTCTGTTAGCAAGCATAATGAAATGGTCGCAGAAAGGCATGAATTCAACAATATCTGAATGAACCATCAAATCACCGACAATATGTTGATTGACAACAGCACCACAATACTGAACAACAATGTACTTCTTGTTGCGACTATAAACGAAATCATCAGGAAGATTAAAATCTTTTGTTTGTGTGTGATAGTATCGTTTTGTGATTGGTTGTTTAGCTTTCATTTTGCGTTTTATAAGTCAAAAAGAATACTTTATAATCATCATTCAAAGCATCTATTGATGAACAAACATATTTTGTGTACATGATTGGGACAGTTATTATTGTTTTGTTCTTCAGTGTTTTGTTAGTTTGACGCAAAGGATTTAATAGTTTACATTTAACGTTTCCAGATTCATAACAAATGAATTCAGCAAGTTCATTGAACACTCTTCTTCGCTTTTCATGTTTCTTTTCTGTTTTTCCGTAATCGGTGTGAATGAGTATTATATTTTTGGGTTTATATGACAGAAGACCTTTAAATCGTTGTTTTTGTTGAATCTCTTTCAATTGCATTGATTTTGCTCTTATGTACTGCCATTCAAAGTCGCGGTCGTCTTGCATCTGTTGAGGTGTAAGATAAATGTATTTTGATTGCCGTTTGTCAAGGTATTCATCAGTTTCTTCATCAAATGATGTGTATAAAGGATTCAATAAACGAAGAGATGAGTGAGGAGTGTTATTGTACCATGCAACCGTTTGTTGCATCAATACATTGTTTGTCATTCGTTGTTGTGATTGACCGAAAGCATTTCGTAATGTTCTGATTACTGCATCAACACATTTATGTGCATTCGTGAAAGGTGAATCATCAATGATTAACTTTATTTTGTTTGGTGCTTTGAATTTAATTGTGTGTTTGTCTAATTGATATCTTTGCTCTTCACCGTTGCAATAACTTTTGAATGCATTTGATATAAAAGCCTTTTCACCATCACATTTAATTGTTTCAATTCTGATATTTCTTTTATTGACTAGTTTATCAATTACTTTGATTACATAATACTCAGACTTGTAATCAATTGGTTCAACAATTAGGTATTTGGTGTTTACATTGATTATTACTAAATAAGCTTTATTTAATGCAAACATTATATCAATTTCGTACGCATACGGTTCAAATGAGAAGTCAGGTTTTGATAGTTTCTTTACTGTCTTCAATTGGTAATCCTTAATATAGGGCTCGGTTTTAATGCCCGTGTCTTTGATGTACTTGTATTTAGATTTGAAAGGATAGTTGATTGATTCATTCATTTGAATCGCAAAAATAAAGCATTAATTTATGAAGGAACTCTGTTCCCTTTTGCAAAGCAAAATGATTATTTAATGAAATCAATTTATTTATTCATTTGCTTGGCTTCCTTTTGGTGATTCGTCGTCATGATATTCTAAACCGTCAAGTGATAGTTTAAAGTAAGAGTCCCTAGTTATCCAAAGTTGAGTCGGAGGAGGTTTGACAATGGTTCCATCTGGTTCAACAACATTGAAATATGTGTCATCATCTCCTGTATATATTGGTTGCCCATTGACTTGTATCTGAACGTTTCCGAAACCTCCATCAAGTCCGTCATAACAATATCCTGCACTTGCTCGTTCTGTTTGAATGTTGAATACAAATGATGTTGCATCACTGATTGTGTTGTTGTATCTCTTACCGTTAGCGTCATTCTTTGGCATTGTCATCGAATCCTCAAATTCCTTTGTGCATGAAAGAGTGATTGCATCTAAATCACCAGCTGTTAATTGATTTTCAAAGAATCGCGCACCAATAGTTGAAACGTTTTCG
Organism: Tritrichomonas musculus; assembly: GCA_039105265.1. Taxonomy (NCBI): domain Eukaryota; phylum Parabasalia; order Tritrichomonadida; family Tritrichomonadidae; genus Tritrichomonas; species Tritrichomonas musculus. The sequence continues at coordinate 297,097 of JAPFFF010000013.1, forward strand.
TCTGGGAAGTTCTTTCCACCAATATTCAAGAAACAGTTTTGATAAACTGGATTTTCAAAGACAGTTAAATCATTATGATGCTTTGGAAACATGATTGATAAATTAGTTGCATTGATTAATGGGATATTCAATGTTGACTTGATTCCGTTAGCTGCTGGAGCGATTGGAAAAGCATGATAATCAACTTTTTGTGAAGGAATGATTAAACCTTGTCTTAAAATGTCTTCAATTCCTTGTCTTGTAGCTTCACAAACTCCAAAGCCTTGCATATTAGATTTACAAGCTGTGATGGTCATTCGATTAACTGTTAATGTTGCTGTTTGTTTTGAATAATGAGCGCTCATCAACTTGTTGGCTTCAGTTTTAGATACAAAGTTAACGTAAACATGACCTGCATGTGATGGTTGAGGTAATTTACCATGTTCTTTGGTATAATGGGCTTGACAAATTGCTTTATTATCATCAGTCTTTTCGATTCCAAGTTCAGTAAATTCATCATCAGTAAAGCTAAATATTAATGAACAATTTTCAATCAGTTCATCGAAATCACCTCCAGATGCAGATACGTATTGTTCTCTAACTTCATACTTCAATTGATATTTCGTTGGTGTTGGTTCAGGTAATGGTGGGTCTGGATTGTCTCCAGGTCCTGGAATCACTGCTTGATTACCAATTTGTGTGAATTGATGTTTGAGGTGTCCTCGTGCTTTGATTTCCTTTAGTCTGTTTAATTCTTCCATCGATATTGAATCATTGTCTTCAAGAAATACTTTTGCTTCAGCAACTGTGTAAGGGTCTAATACTGCCCAAACAAGACCAGCTGGACTGACTTGAAAACGAATTGATAAATCACCAATGATTCCGTTAGGGAATAAATCAAATGCTTGTAATGCGAGCAAATCATCAAAAGGAACATTCAAATCAAATTCGACTTCACTTCTTCCTGTGTTCTTAAATGAATTCAAGTTAACATAAGCTCCTGCATGTGTCTGTGAATAGTTGCTAATGTTTTCCCACAATGAATGAACGAATCTGCGACGTTTCTTCTCGGCTTCTGGTTTAACTGAAGAATATAAGAAGCCCTCACGAATGCATTCATTCTGTTGGTATCCGACATTGACATTATTATGAAGAATCTCTAACCTGTCAAACAACTGGTTTGATGATTTGAAACCGACAAACAGTTTGTACAAGTTGTTGGGGTCATTGATTTCATTTAATTTACTCATATCTGTATTCAATGATAAATCTAATTTAACGTGAAATGTTAAGAAACCTTTATCAATATCACTTATGAAGTGGTCAGGATGTGTTAAACTTATTTGCGAATATTGTCCTTGATGAAATGGAGCTGGTTGGTCATGACAGTCAACAGTTCTAAATGAAAATGAACGTGTACCGTCATTGACATTAATCATGTTTCTCATCTCTTCAAATGCATGAAGAACGTTTCCTGTTTCAGTGCGAAGATTATGGGCTCTCTCGTTTCTGTATAACATTTATGATTAAATAAAAAGGAAATAAAACTTTTTTATCATTAATTAAATTATGGGTGTCGGTATATTCAACAAAATCAAGAACGCATTTAAATCAATTGGCGGCAAAGTCAAATCATTCGCTCAGAAAGCAGTTAAAGCAATTCCACAAGTTGTTGATGTTGGAAAGCAAATCGTTGACAGAGTTAAACCGATTACACAATTCATTCCTGGTGTCGGTCAGGTTGTTGACGCAATTGATACAGGTTTAAATGTTGCTGACAGAGTTGGGAGATTTGGAAAATCAATATTGAATGAAGTTAAATGAAAAACAATGAATTATAATGATTTAATATAATTATAAATGAATGAAAACATTAATGAACTTAAAGTTATAAATGATAATGTAAATGAATCAAAAGTATTTAAATCAATTGAAGAGTTCAATTTGTTCTATCAAAAGAATATCGAGCAAATGAAATCACAAACGACTAACTATTTGAACAAGATTTATAAAATCATCACTAATGACGGCAACGAATACAAAATCACTAAGCGAAATTGTACAGACGGTAAAAGACTTAACGGCGACATTTATTTGAAGAAAGTTGGGAACACAATCACTAAAACACTTGAAAATGACAACATCAAAGCTGATATATCATTAATGAAAGAATCGATTAACGAACTCAATGAATTAATAAATCAATTGAACAACAAAAATAAAATACTTGAAGAACATATTAATAAGCTTTCAAACGTTGTCGACCAACAATCAAAAGTTATTAATGAATATGTATTAAATGTTGTTGCTCCTGACAACCACAGAATGATTAAGTGAATCATGATGATTTAATGATTTAGTCGTTTTTGGAGGTGGTTCATGAAATATATTTCCTTTTTCATTATAACATTTCACTGTTGGTGCTGAATTTATTTTTGTTCTATTCTTTTGCATCGTTAATTGTAATCTATCAAAATGGTTTTTATGCTTATCGTCATGAACGGTTCTTAATTGATTAATAGCAGACATTTAATTATTATTAAATGAGTGAACTAACAGAATACAAGAAAGAAATACCCGAACTAAAACGAATCAAACGAGGATTGAAAGAAAAGTGTTATGATTACAAACAATGTCTAAACAATATCAAATCAGGAATGTTAGGTTCTGACGGTCTTGCTGTTCGTGAATCTCTTATTGAAGACATCAACAGCCTCAAAAATAAAGTTCATCAACTTGAGAACGAATTGAATGAATTGTCTAATAAATGAGCTCTTCAAGTTCAGCAATTAATTCAGCAGGTCCGTTGAATTTCTTTAGTTGTTCAATAAAGTGATTTATCTCTTTTAGTACTCCGTCAACAACATCATCATTATCGTAGAGGTATTTTAATGCAGGTCTCCATCCTTTTAGCTTTTTGTTGATTCTATTAATGAGGATGCTTAATGTTTCGGCTTGGTTTGACATTATAAATTGCTGATAAAAAAATAAAAAATTTTTGAAAGTTCTATTTTTCGTTGTTGTTATTTTTGGTCATTAGTCGTGTTGACGGTGGGCTTTAGCCCGACGGAAACCGACTGATATATACTACTAAACAAGTTCAAAGATGTAAATTCAAAGATGTAAATTCAAAGATGAAGATTCAAAGATGAAGATCAAAAGTGGCGACCGTTAACTTTAAAATTTATCTGACCTCCACAAAAATAAAACATCATTAATGTTGATTCATTTATAAATCATTTTGAGCTCTCAGTTGTTTCATATTACTGTCATTCAATGTCAACCACACCCTTCTTTTCTTAGATTCATCATCAGGTATCAATTCAAAGCCTTTTGTTTTTGTTCCTTTATGATGAACTTCTTTAATATATCCGTTTTCACAGCCTGGATGCAGTTTGTCCCAACTTCTCTCACTCGGATGTTGAATGTATTCTTCAGGAACATAATAACGATATATCATCATTTCACTTTCACTTATAAAATAAAGTCGTTTATTAAATGTATGTTCACGAAAGAATCTCAAGCGTTTAACATCATTCGGCATCATTTCAGGGTCTGGTATTCTTGGCATTTCACCAAAAGTTGATTCATAGATGTAATACATTTTATAGAAATAAAAAAAAATAAAATATAAATATCAAAGATGAATATTCAAGTGGCGACCGTTAACTTTAAACTTTATCTGACCGTCCAAATCAACATACATATACTACTAACGGACTTGACTTCGCTGATGAATCATCACGTAAGTTACTCTTCAACCCATCACTCATGATCATCGGAACTGAACAGATCATGGAGAAGTACAATACCAACTCCAATAACGATCAATTGAAAGAGTGGTATACTAAACGATCACAGATCAAAAACGATCTCTTCAACAGAACACTCGATACGAAGTGTACTCGTGATAGAAACACTAAGAGTGTTGAAGATGTAGTCAATGTGTTCAATTCAATACCATCTCTGTTGTCATTCGCGAGATCCAAACCGATTATTCCAGAGTTCGATGAGATCCTTGTTGAACCAACTGATACAGCCGATATCAAAAAGTTCATTCGTAAAGTCAACTATGAGATGATTGGTTATCATTGTAATCATAAAGTGATGAACGAACAGTGTGATCAAGTGTTCAAAAACATATCCGATCTATATCACAGTAAAGAGTATGTCGAGTATGAATCATTCATTGATAGACTCTCAAAATTGATACATCAGATCCGATCGAAAGATAGTTACGGTAAAGACTTTCATGATGGTGAACTATATTACATACCATTGAATCATGAGATTAAACACATCATCGATAACGTCATCAAGATGAATGGATCCATAACAGCTTATAACGCTAAGACCAATCCTGAATGTAGTCGATGTAAATCAACTGTACGTAAATACGAGTACTCATTACGTGAGATTGAACGTATGAGATCAGAGATTCAACAGATTCATCAACAAGTTACATCTAAACCAGCTGAATTCAAATACGATATCAGAGAGTTTCTGATGAAGAACTATCCAACAGTCGACCGAGTTCCGTTAAGAGATGTCAAAGATAGATACAAACAAGAGTTCAAAGTGAGTCTCAAGTTCGCTGATTTAACTGAGAAGATAGAGTCAACGAAGCTATTCAAGATCACTAACGTTCATAACATCAAGTACATGAATCGCTTATAAATGGTTTATTTTTGATCGAAATCGGCTTGGTTACTAAACGTGGTACATATTGTGTTAGAGTTAACCCCCTAACCAAACGATTGATTCATGAGTGATTCTGATCATTATCGAACTCATCCGTCAACATTTATGCGATACGAATCTACTGATTCATCCATCAACGTTCACGTTCAATACTAATATTTTATTTTCAACGCAAATGACTATCAACACAGACATCTTCAACGAAACAGACGTAATCAAATCATTACGATCCAAACAATCAGACGAATTAGTCACTGACGACAACAATGTCAACGAACTACTCGCTGATGAACCATCCACTCCATCCAAATCCAATCGTGGACGTAAACGTAAATACGCTACTGATGAAGAGAGAATCATCGCTAGACGCTTACAACAAAAACAATACCGTGAACGAAAGAAACAAGAGTTAGCTGAGTTACGCGCGTTAAAAGCTCGTCTCGACGCTGAATCCAAATCAAATGAGTAAATCCATTAATGTAATTTCATTTTTGGATTATCACATGGTTTAACTTTAATGGTAACGAACATCGGACTGGCTAACACTACTGGTTGATACTGGAAGTCGACTAGTTGCAGATCGATTTGTTTGAACGAATCTATGTTAACGATATTTTTGATTGGTTTACCATAGGTTTCGAAGTTCTGGATGATTGGTGTATCTATGTCGATGATATGATCGATACTAGCTATGACTGATGGTGTGTATTCTATGTCACCGATATTAGATTGAATAGCTTGACCCTGTTTCGATACCAAATATAGTTTATTCGCATAGTCTCTAATCGGTCTCTCAGCTATAATCAATTTATTAGCTGGATATACTGTATTGAGTTTCATGTTGTATAGTCCAGTGACTAATCCAGCGCGATGATCAATTCGTGTGAATTTGAATTCATCCATTAACGGAGTAATCAGTGTTCGACCTCTACTTCCATCACCTTCAAGGTTAACTCCGACATTGATATATCTTTCAGCACCATCCCATGTGAGTATACTATTAGCATCTTTCTTACTAACGTTGAACAGATCCATACACTTCAATGTATGTTTATCGGTGTCACCCCAATTATCTTCATATTCGAATTCGATTACATCATCTTCTGTCGTTATCAATAGATCTCTCGTGTTTATCGAAGCGACATGATATTCAATGTACTCACAATTCCATGGTATGTTAATGTTTGCTTGTAAATGACTGTAGTCCGGTCCGGTACTTTGTAACGATAACAGCATTTTACACGTAATAAAATGATTACCCCATTAGCTGTGCGTGCAATGACATTGAAAGATCGCGGTTACAAAATCAAAGTCAGAGACGATGAATTAAAGATCACCAAAGACAGTAAAGTTGATGATGTACGCATCAATTGTATCTACACCAAGAAAGAAATCGATGATCTAATCCAAAACACCAAATCAGAGATTAATGATAACTCACTATTCGAACTACGTGAATCCGATCAACTGTATCTATATAAACCGTCATTGATCACTCAATCAAGTAAGTACTATGAGATGATATGGAATATCGATTCGAACTATGAAATACCATTACAGTTAGAATTCGAATTCAAAGACTATCTGTTTGGTCATACATGATCATTAATATGGGATGGTCATTCATGGACCGGAAACAACGTCGTGAACCTATCATTCAATAAACAGTCAACCGTTAGAAACAACAATGGAAGTCCAGCGATAGTAGTTCGTCACAATGATTACATCGCTAAATGGATCCGCTGTTTTGTAGATACCGTCAAAGACTCAGACAACTATGCTACTATACTATCCAAATACGTTACAAACTGGAGAGTAATGTACGCTGATGGAACCATCATCAATGTATCTGATGATAACGTTAAACTCGGTGAATCACCCCATTACGATAACATCGATGTTCAACAATTCGGTGTTAAAGTATCTAACGACGTATCCAGTAATAACATGTTGTATGTACTAGCTGATATCAATATCAACGGTTTTGTAACTCCATTGAAGTGGGATCTGAACATAACTACTCCAATCAACCTTCATTATCTGAATACTCGTGATAACAATCCAGTTATAGAGTCATTCACATACATCCGCGAAGTCAAACACTCGAACAAGTCTATTCCAGAAGAGAATACAAATAACGACATTCACATCTATATCGAGAAAGAGTATTTCGAACAGAAGCCAGATACCGCTGATGAAACGTACAATCCATTCGATATCATGATCACTCAACAGTTCTATGGAGTCAAACCAGATCCACGTGAATGTACTACCATCACCACTGACAACAACATCTACTCATCGAAGATCATATGGGCTGATAACATCATGACTATGCGTAGAGATCTGAACGTAGTTGGTGGTACCGTTGACGTACTCGCATATGACTACTCAGTGTTACGTGCTATCATCAATGGTATCCAAGAACAACTTCGATTACAAGCTGCGTATAACGAGTACATTGATTCTATTCGTAAAGGTTTAGCGATTGCTAGTGACATAATCACAATACTTTCAGGTGCAGTGAATATGGTTAAAGATCTATCAACTCTATCCATGACAGGTGAGAACATGAACATCAACACATATCGAACTGAAGACTTTACATTCCCTGGAATGGGTGGACCGAATGATGATTACCCCGGCGGTAAACAACCGATTAGTGGTAAATTCCTCCTCGATATGGATACTAGCGCTGCTGGTCAAGTACTGAAACGATTCATTCCAACACAGACAGAGATTCCAGCAGCTACATCATCGTTAACTGCTACTGATTTGGTACTAAACGCGATGAACTCGTTAACTCAGATCGGTACTACAACCACGACATTAATTGCTGGTGGATTAACATTAGATCGAGTACCGGAAATGATTGAAGGTGTAAGAACTATTCAACAATCGATACAAACTATTACTGATTCAGTTCGTGAATTGCGTCGTAGATGGAGAGAACATAGAGATAACACCATTGTTGATCACACAGTCGAAAACACTGATGATATGGAACTAGATGATTTAGATGATGATGATGATGATTTAGATGAAACACCAACGACTAGATTAACTCATGATACAACCACTAACGCCGGATCTGGATTTGGTGATCATAATCTGGAATCATTATCGGATCTCACTGATGAAGAGTTGTTAGCGTTGAACTCATCTGATGTCCATGTTGATCAGATCGGTAATGATCTCATACTCATAACGAGTGTAACTACTGGTGAAGTGGTTTATATCAGAAGACGTGATCATGTACAATCAATAACGACTCCAGAACGTATCAGATTCGATAGCAGACGTCGTGTAGATACCTCCTCAACATGGTCTTATGATGGACGAACCGCGTTAGAAATAGAACAGATGTTATTGTCTGATCGAATCCTATTCGAGAATACACATCCTGAACTCCAATTCGTTAGAAACAGTGATGTAGATACCGGTGTTGATTGGACTGAAGTGAGAGATTCGACTGGTAGAACTGTTGCGATCATCGATGTAACCATGCTGACTCGTACATCAGTTGACGGTGATGGAATATCGATTCACAATCACGGATCATCTGTTAACGTTAACTCAGATGGTATTCACGTCAATGATGATACTCGTGAACTCATCGCTAATGAATACAATGTAGTGGTTGTCAATCACGAACTCACTCCAACGGATGATGCTGATGTAGTCATCCCTGGAACAACTATCACACTTGGCGATATCGAACAGATGGATTGGTTTCAACGTCATAGACTCGCTAATGAGATCAATGGATTGAGATTCAGAGATTCGCGAAGCGAACTTGGTTCCACTAACAATGATGATCACACAGAAGTGGTTTACAAAAACAATGTTATTGGAGTTATCGATCGACGACATATCAATCAAGTAACCATCAATGATAATCAAATCACTCTCACTAATCCCGATAATCAACTAACACTCACTGATCATGATATTCAATGGATGAGAGATCACGATGAACAGCATCGATCAACATTACGTGGATTCATATCGAACATCAACAACCGATTAGAAGAGATCAACATGGATATGGAGTGGTTACTAGATCATCCGTCATTGACTGATCGTTATGTAATCTGTAGAGGTTCACGTATATTGGTTCCGATAGTAGATGCTGTGTTGTATATACCCCGATCGATTCGCAAAGCTAGTGCTTATTCATTAGAGGGTGAATCCGTTGATGGTGAATCCGTTGATGGTGAATCCATACCAAATAAACTCAGTCTACAACCCCTTATCGATTGGTGTAAGAGTACTGAATCTGATATATCGATTCCAGATGATAGTAACGAAGCTATATCATTGAACTCATGCGTCAACATATGTAAGACATTTCGTGATACTATTAAGGGTCCATTAGAGTTGTTATCGTATAAGATTCAAGAGGTTGAATCCAATCAACCATCTACTAGCGGAGATAGCGAATTCGATACCGTCGATGGTTATCCCGCATATTACGTCAAACATAGTGATATCACCACATATGAACCAACATCAACTGATTCAGTTCAAGATCCAGTCATCATCATGAAGATATCATTACCAAGTGAACTCAAGAGTAGGTTTACTACAACGGTTGATGTGTTCAAGATTCATATGCGAAATCTATTGATATTGGATTGGCAAGGGAATGTATTGAACGATTTCATCATATCATTCGATAACGGCAAATTCATATGTCCGGAGTTGACTCATAACAAAGCTCGTGATTGCTACACATACTCAACTCGTGAACGTGATGATCCAGAGATCATGTTCGATAAAGACCTTAACATAGAACCATACTCATGCTATCTCAATGGTGACATGACCATTCATAACTTACTGAATGATGACTCATTAGTATCACGTAAACCAGTTATCAAATGCGATATCATCGATGCGAAGAACGCGTTGAGATTACAAGAATCTGATGTCTACTATTTCTATCGTCCATCAATGATCACTTATGATGAACATGTTAAGTATGACGATACATTCGGAGACGAGATATTGGAGTATGAGTGTGAGTGTTATCAGATGATTTATAAGATACCATCTACATATGAGATACTAACTAATCTGACATTCAAGTTCACTGAATACTGTTTCGGTAATAAATGGTCGTTAACGTGGGATGGTAATAAATGGATCGGTGATGATATTCAAGGTCGATTCCAGAGTAAGATCATCAGTAAGTGTCAGAAACGTGATCCGAAACCAGATAACTATGGTTCAACTGGTTGTATCATTGCTGTTAAACGAGATACTAATGGTCTCACTGTGGGGAAGATTTTTCCCCATGGGGGAAATCCTTGGGGAAATGTAACCATCTCTTTTCAAATTTTTTTTTTTTGAAATAAAAATATAGGAAATATTATGATATTTACTGAAATATTTGATGAATTTTGAAAAATCAAATAGCAAAAGTGCAAATACTGTCTATTCATATATTTATCAACGTTTGGAATTTGCAATTTTGGTTTTCTCTAATAATAATTTATTGCAAATATTTATGAGAAAATATAAAGTTGCTTTAAAAGTGTTTGAAATTATTAAAACGAAAATTTTTCTCTGAAAGCTTTCGATATTATAAATATTAAGTTATCTTATTAAATACTAAATATCATTTATATTTTTAATTATATATATAATTTTCATTTGATAATATAATAATAAAATAATGTTAAAATGGAACTACTAAGATAGAAATATATAAAACCATATTTTAACAAAATTTTCGATAAATTATGAAAATTCAAAAAAGTGGCAAAAATTCGATACCTACAGTAAACAGTCAAATTATTAAATTCTCAAAAGATGTAATGCATTGCATCAAATATCAATGTAGAGTGTTAAGGTAGTATTCCTTTTACATATAAAGAAATCATCATTTTTCTGAAAAACAATTAAATGAAGGAAAAAATCATATATAAAGAATGTTTACTTAAAATAGCCATCAAAATAGAATAAATATAAAGTATTATAGACTAATCTATTAAAAGTATTGAATTATTCCAAATTGTTCATGAGAAAAACTTATTTTAAATTCATTTAAAAAAATGAAGCAGATTTTGTCCCGAAATTGACTTTTGTCTACCAACTATATATTTTATGTTGTTGAGCAATTAATTTTTGATCGCAATTTTCACGATATTTGGCTTCGGACGTTGATTGCAATTCGCTGATATTGCCATTGAGCGATTAATTTTTGATCATAATTCACTAATATTTCAATTGAGGAATTTAATTTCCCGATATTCGGCTTCGATTTTTGATTGTAATTCTGAAATCTTGGTATTAAGTTGTTCAACTTGTTGTTGTGGTTCTTATTTTCAGAGTTCAATCTTGAGATTTCGTTGGTCAATTCAGTGATCTTTCATTTGATGGCTTCGATTTCTCTGTTTTTGACTTCAACAGTGGATTGAAGTTCAACAATCGTGCAATTGAGTGATTCAATTGTTGAATTATAAACATTGATCTTGTCATTGAGGCTTCCGATCTCTCTATCCTTGGCTTCATTTGTTGATTGCAACTAGCTGATCTTGCCTTTTAGAGCTTCGATTTCTCTGTTCCTTGATTCAATAGTTGATTGTGATTGTGCAATCTGCCTATTGGGTCCTTCGATTGTCGAATTCAATTCATTGATCTTGCTGTTGAGTGCTTCAATCTCTCTGTTCTTGGCTCCAACAGTTGTTTGAAGTTCTGTAGTCTTGGCATTGAGGGAATCAAATGTAGCTGTCATCTCGCTGATCTTGCCAATTAGAGCTTCGATTTCTCTGTTCTTAGCTCCAATTGTTGATTGTTATCCTGCAATCTGTACATTGAGTCCTTTGATTGTTGAATTCAATTCATTGATCATGTCGTTGAGTGCTTCAATCTCTCTGTTCTTGGTATCAACAGTGGGCTATATTTCGGCATTTATTTAATAAAAAATGATATGAAAAAACATATCACATCAAAAGATATTTTTAAAATGAATTTAAACTTGACGTTAAGTATAAATTCGGCGGGCTTTTTAAAGTCAAATTATTGTTAAATCTTAAAGTTTTTTTTTAATTTTACTATATTTTTGGCTTTAAATATTATATTCATAAAAATATTAACGATTTATAAGTTTCGGTTTTAAATTTATTATGAATTAAAAAAAAAAAGATTTAAATTTATTCAAATATAGTTAAATTATAAAGTTCTACATTTGCTCTATCATGGTTGGCATGCATTCTTTATTAAAAAAATTATTTTTATATAATATTCTTCTTTTTAAAAAGAATTTAATGGATTAACTTATAAAAAAGTATCTTTATTCGATAGTATATTTAAATCCATCCTTTAATTTCCAATTTGAAAAAATAGAATAATATATTAAAATAATTTGTTGCTCAGATTTTCTGGGGAATGCAATTTTTAATTATATGACCATGTATAGAAATTATTTATAAAATAAAAAAAATAGCAAATTTTTCGATTTTCATCCCCTGGGGAAAAATCCCCAAGCTTTATTTGGGGGAAAAATTGAATGAAATTGAATGGTTTATGTTTTGGGGATTTTTCCCCAAGAAGATTTTTTGGGGAAAAAATTTAAAAAATGAAATTAAACAAAATATATTTATTATTATAAATATAATATAATGAATTATAATTTACTTTATCTCTTAACACCTAAATTATTGATTTTTAGAGTTGGTTTACTGTAAATTTGGAGAGTTCTTTAATTTTCAAAAAACCATGGGTAGCTACTCACACTTAAAAAAGGAAAAACAAATTATTTCTTCAAAAAAACCATGAGTAGCTAGCTACTCATGGTTTTTTTGATATAATAATATTAATTAATATTTATTATTAATATTATAAATAACAAATATATACAGAAGTATAATCAAATATTAGGCACAAATAATGAATTTTAATATATTATAACCATTTTTTTGAGAATTTTAGTATATTCCCCATCTCCCCAAGGCTGGGGATTGAATCCCCACGGAATTTGGGGAATGTTGAGAGGGTTACGAGATACATTGAATAGTAGAGCGATTCGTGAAACAAACTCGAATGGACTAGCATATTCGTTACTTCGTACATGTATGAGTGACGAGGGTGGTGTATACGAACCGTATATCAAGTTCAAAGATGGTTCTGTCGTTAACGGATCTGATTATTCATTGAGTATTGGTTTCACATCAGCTGATTCATCAGTCGAGTTGGATGGATATGATCTCGCTTCAGTATCATGTACTATCGGTAATTACTCGACATCGAAGTTGAATATCAGTGATATCGAACAGTTATATCTCGATCTGGTTCTACCTGGACAAGAACTCGTTAATCGATTGTCTTTCACGATTGATGGTGATGAAGTTCATCGCAGTGGTACCAACGACAATGGTTACGTTGATTTGAAAGGTGCATTGGATACAGTCGATAGAATCGGTTACGTATGGAGTATGCGATCGAAGAATGACACTGGTCGTGATATCACTTTATATCTACGTCATGACTATACTGATCCGATAAATGAAGTCAACTGGGATCCATCAACGAACGCGTTCGAGTATATCATCAAACAACAGTTCTATGAAGTATCACCGAATCCGAACGCAGCTACGACACTATATACTGATTTCAATATCACATCATCGAAGATCATCACAGCTGATAATATAACAACAATGAGATCGGATTTGAATCTAGTGACGAACAACGTTGATATAGTATCATACGACGTTAAAGAGGTGAAGAGTAAAGTCGATGCACTTAGTTCAGAAATGGTTGATCAACAATCGAAGACCAAGTATCTACAGAAAGAGGTTGACAATATCGATATGAAAGCTAATGTTGGTATCGCGTTGGGTGTAGCTGGATGTGTTATAGGTGCTACTGGATTGGGTGTCGCTGGTAAAGCGTTGTCGTTCGCATCGAAAGGTGTTGTTAATACAGTCGGTCGTGAGTTGGTGAATACTGTTACGAAGGTTAGTGATGTTGGTGCTGATGTCGTTACAGACATGGCTGGTAAGTTGGTTGATGAGTTACCGGATATTGGTGCTGATATATTCTTCGGTGATATGGTTTCAGTACCAGTTAGTCGAATGATGAAATCGCGAACGGTGTTATCGAATACAGATAAACTGAATAAGATAATCGAATGGTGTGATCAAGAGTACGTACCTGTTGAAGACATGACGTTCACTGATGAACTAGATGATCCATCTAAAGTTGCTATGACGTTGACATCAACGATGGATATGTGTAAACGATTCAGACATACGATGAAACCGATGATCAAGACACTAGCACAGACTATGCAGTTATCGAGAGATGATGTCATTGATATTGTTGGTAAGATTGATGGTATAGACAAAAATATCCAACTCGTTGCGGAAGATATTATCACTGATGGATCGATCAGAGTTAAACTCATGGTAAGAACAATAAGTGAGTTCAATGATGTTGATTATGATGAACAGTATGTTTCGTTAACGATCACTAATGGTGTCATATCTGAATATGTTGGTACGGATACATTTCCATCAGCTACAATGGATGAGACTGTTACACAGATCATTATATTGAATCCACAACACGTTCAAGTCACTGGTATCACGATTAAAGAGAACACATTGATCAGACACATGGAGTTCACTACTGATGATATAGCGTATACGTGTGATGTAGATGCATTACAAAAGAAGATAGATTCATTACATGATCAACTCGAACAGAATGATAAGTCATTGGCTACTACACTGAATGAGTTTCCGACTGTAGATGAAGTTAACACAGCGTTGGATACAGTTAAGAATGAATCTGATATCAAATATGCGTTGAAGAGTGAGATACCAACAACGATTGATCTTAGTGATTATTCAACAACGACTGAATGTGATTCTAAGTACATTCATCAAGATAGTATCATTCCGAGTACAGACACAACTACTACTGAATTCACTGATGATGATATTCTATCAGCGTTGAACACCGTTAATCGCATCAATAACGCACAGTTCTGGTATCGATCGGGTAACGTGATAAGACCGATTTCTGGTGATTTCGTTCGATGTATGTTCTATGCAGAGCAACTCAGGTTCACTAACGATTCAAGTAGATACGTCAACGATCTCGCGTTGAGTACCGAAACTGTAAACAACGATACTTCACTAGCAACATCAGCGTTCGTACATAAATGTGTTGATGACGCGGTTGCTAACATTGATTTAACTGATTATGCGTTGAAGAGTGATATACCAACCAATCATGTAACTACATCAACGTTGTCATCAACTTTGAACAATTATGCGTTGAAATCAGATATACCAGCGGCGGTTGACTTGAGTGGATATGCGTTGAAGAGTGAGTTACCAAACATTGATGTTAGCAATGTCAGAGCATATGACGATCTATCATACTGTTCTACTGATAAGACATCGTTGACGATAGGTGTTACTGGAACTTTAAAATTACCATCGATTCTCCCTTTCACGGAAGGTGCACATATTGTAGTCGATGCCGTATTTGATGATGGTACTGAACATCTCGACTTCATATTCAAAACCAATTCCAGTGCCAGTAATACACATACAATGATTTACAACGTGAATGGAACGGAAGCTGTAATTAGATATCAAGACTACACGATAAACTGGAATAACAGTACTGGTGAGTTCACTATCAAAGGTTTCGTGAAACATAAAGGTTTGAACCCATCAGAATATAGAAATTTACGTGCTGATACCGGTGATCATCATGATTCGTTGGCGTTGAATAGCCAAATCGAACAACTATGGAGTTACATCACAGCGTTAGAAACACGATTAGCTGCACTCGAATCGACGTAAACCAAAAATAGATGAATCGTTATTTTTGAACTCATCCGCCACCGATTCGCTGTCGCTCATACGACTACGTACTTCAGACATAAGTGATATACATTGACGAGATCGTTGAACTCTTTGTTATAGACTTGTTTGAAGTCAGTGACTATCTCACCAGACTCAGTAACGATCTTAATAGCATCGATCTTCTGTATTGGTGATACTTTCGCGACACAACATCCAGGATTATCATCAGTGTATATCTCAACATCACCACCTGTAACTGATTTGATGATTGATGCTAGATCTTGTTGTGGAACGATGATAGTATGTTTACTGATGAGATTACTGATCAGAGCTTTGTCTTGATCGAGTAGTATCTTCGCGTATGTTTCTAGAATGAGTGATCGGACATCGTGATTGACGACTGGTTCATCTGGTTGAACAGTTAATTCACGAGTGATGACTATATCTTCTTTACCATCATCACGTTTATTGATGAAGATGTTGTTATTAATATTGTTATTGGATTGTGATGCTGATGTCGGTTCGAGTGAAACATTTGCATTGACTCCATTGTTGAGTGACCTCTTCTTAATCATTTCATTGATTTTAAAATACATGGAATCCGTTGATCAATACGAGTTAACATCATCTTTATAGAGTATCAACTGTTTAGCATTGACGCATCTACATGACTGATCAACCGCTACTAGATTCTCTTTATGATGAGTTGCTGGATGACGATATTCGGGTTTCGTTATTGGTGGAGTCGGAGTCGTGTGTTGTTTATGAGACATTACTTGAACTGATTTACCGGACATTTAATGAAAAATAAACAAACCATTCGATTTAGATGAATCAATCATAACTAGTTCTATGAAATACTTATCTACTAGTCACATCGTATTGTCCGATTTCAATAACGGGCGGGAGACCATTTGGTTGAACATGAATGGATATGACAGTATCTTGTAACAATGCCATAATAGGAGGTGGTTTTGGTTTGGTTGCAGCGTAATAACTATCTTCTGGAAGATCACAAACGATTTCATAAGTGATTGGAGTGTTACTGGTTTGACCTTGTTGGAATGTGTTATCGGTTTCAGTTGGAAGTCCGATAAAGAATGAAGTAATATCGTAACTAAAGTGTCTACGTGGTACAACAGGATCTTCATCTTCAGTTTTGACATACATCAATGATTGAACCACCTCTTTGTTGAACCCTGTTTGTTCACCGTTAACGTTCATAGCGTTCTGACATAATTCGATGAACATTGGATCAGTACCATCAGTCGCAAATGGAATAGTTGGAACGACACCATAACCACCACATCGTAACTGGAAGTTCGTAAACTTAGGGTTCTTGAATACAGTGTGATGAGTTGATTCTAATGGGAATAAGAAGAAGATTGAATCGACAAATCTTGGAGTAATGGTTTGAGTGGTTGATCCATGACCGACATTGAGACTCTTACTCATAGTCGTGAATGTCAATATCTGAGTTGGAAAGATGAGTTCTTGTTGAGTGTATCGTTGAACGAGTGATTGATATATATCATTATCGATACCAAAGTTGGGGATGACACTATACGCTTTATCGGTTTCGTAATTACGTTCGACTGTGATTCTACGAGCTGCAGATTTTAGTCTTGGTGATTCATAATCAGTAATCATAAACGCTGGATCACCAATTTGAACAAATTCAGATGTAATTGGTTCCATTTGAAACTCTTTATAGATACCAATATCAGCAATCAACTCTTTAGATGGAGCAACTGGACACCAAACCAAACCCTGTACACCGAACATTACTTTGAGTTCGAATTTACCAGCGAATGCAGGTAGATACTTGATGTTACTTAATGGTAAGAATCGTCGTAAATCGATCTTCAATGGTATTTCAACTTTATACCCGCTATGTTCTGTATCAAGTGGTACAAACGCACCGCAATGAGCTAAATCGAATTTACGATTATATATATCTTTATGACGAACTTTAGAGTAGATATCAGATCGTTTTGAAGCTTCATTAGCACCACATGCTGTTAAGAATGACTCTTCTGGACCAAAGTTTTGAGTGTATATGGAGATACCATTAGAGAGGATCTCATATTTTTCGACTGAATCCATAGCGTCTTTGAATCCAACCCATAATGTGTTAAATTTATGATCATTTATATCTGTTAGTGGATTATTAATTGGGTCATTCATGTTTATCGTAATCTTCATCTGCGCTTTGATGAATCCGTTATAGATATCAGCTGTGTTATCACATGTCGGACTGATAATGAATGTCGTGAATGATCCAGCATGAATAGGTGCTGATGGACTATATGAAGCTTGCGCATCGATAACGTACTTCTTGTTAGTGTCTGACATGGCTATAGCATTATCGACTATATCGAAATAACTAGCCACTTGAGTATTTACTTCAGCTGATGTCTTGTGAAAGACTTCGTTGTTGAATGTCATTTACTTGACAGAAAAATATGATGGTTTAAGTCGACGGATTCATACTTAGCGTCGTATACGTGATCGAAATATGGGTTGTTCAATGACTGGTTCAGGTTCAACTGGTTGTGGTTGTGGTTCAACTGGTTTCGATTGTGATTCTGGTTGAGGTTCATTAACAACAGGTTCGGATTCAACTGACTCTGGAAACATATCCGGTATATATCGACTACGAATACGCGATTTCGATAACTCTTTGTTGACGACATGTTTGATATACTGTTTCTGCTCTTTCTTGAATCTATCATTGCGGATCTCTTCACCGAGATTACGTAACTGTTCGAGTATTTCGAGATTAATTGTTGAATCTGGTGTAGTTGATGGAATCGTACTACTAGATGTTCGCGGTCTACGTTGTTTGATTACAGGTGGTGGTGGTGATTCAGTTTCAGACTCGACATCGTTAGTAACATCGACAGACTGTTTATCAACATCTACATCGACAGATTGTTTATCAACATCGTTATTGGTTTGATCTACTAATTTAGTCTCCCTCAACTTGACTATATATTTACCTTCTTTTTTAGTCGGAAACACTTCATATTCAGGATCTTCAATCCCTTGCAACCATCGTTGAATGATTTGATTTCGTTTCACTCCACGTACGTACTTAGAACTCATTTGATTTTAACAAAAATATCATCACTGACAATACTCACTTACGTTTGTTTTTACGAGTTTTGGATTTGCGTTTACTGGTTTTGATATATGGTACGGTTACGTCATGAGTATTAGTGTTATCGTGATATCGTGTTGGTAATGATCGCGGTCTAGTGACTTCGTTATACATAGTACCAGGTCCAGATACGATAACAGAATTACTCGATCTATATGCATTTGTTCGATCTCTGCCACTCATTTATAATCCGTTAAATCCCCCGAAATGGAACGAATTTATGAGGTTTCTTTCGTGAATCAGCTGCAGCTTGTGCTGTTGATGATCCACCTTGTTTTAATTCACCACGTGCGAACTGTTCACTGATCTTCACGAGCTTGTCTTTGACCGACCCCTTTGGCATGTGACTGAATATGTTTGCACCTGCTGATGTAATAGCACCTAACGTTGGATTGAATGCGGTAGCGAATGGTGTTATCGCATGTAACATAGTACCGATAGCTTTCGGATTATTCATAGCGAAGTTTTTAGCACCGATCAACCCCTTTTTGGTCGCATTCCATACTCTATGTGCGACGTTTTTGGCACCGATGAGCCCCTGATGGACATCACTTTTAAGTCTATTCCAACCACTTGTAATGAAACTCTTGAATCCCATGATTTATTAATCATAAAAACAAACCAATTTATTGTTCAAAGTGTGATTCGTTGGCGGTGATATTGATGATAAACCGATCATGTTGACCCTTATGATTTAGATATTCGATTGTCGTTGACTTGGTATCGAGATTGTTTGGAGTCTGTTGTAACATCGATGTGAAATCTTCTTTACTGAAACCGCTATAGCATATGATATCAGTGGCCAATCGTTTAACATTCAGATGAACGAATCGTAATGTTTGAACAGCTATGATACAAGTCAGATTGAAGTGTCTCGTTTTCGTTAGTAACCGACAGAGTTCACTGTTACCGTTCTTCAGTAATGGGGATCCAGCAGCGTCATCTAATACGAGTAACGTGTTGAACGGATACGATGCGGTCTGATATTGAACTAACTTGGATGCTATATATGCTATTCGATCTTCGATTTCCATTAACGAGTGTTTCTAGATGATTCTAGCCATTTCTTCATTAGTTTCAACCATTTTGGATAGCACATGTTTGACCATCGCATAGTATTTGAGTTTACGTCGTAGATGTCGTTTAAGATATGGAAGTAAATTCTCTTCTTTGATGTAATCGATAGGGGTCTTCACATTCTTGGATAGTACTTCAGCTGTTTTATCGAATTTACCAGACGTGGAACAGAATATGATCTTACTATAATATGGTTTCGTGAATAGTCGTTCAGTTATCATGATGTGTCGCCAGATCCAAAACGATTTACCAGCTCCCATCTTACCGATTAGAAAGTAGATACCGTTTGACGAGAATGGATATTCAGGAGCGAGTGGTTTAATCAACGCCATTTCAATATCTCGTTGATTCTTACGTAATGTGTCTTCGATTAGATCTTCAACTTTCTTGATTTGAGTCATTTATAGTAAGTTAAATGAACTTTCTTATTTGATCGGGGATGGTATTTTGATTCAACCAGTATTGACGTTCCATTGTCGATAATTTAGTTGGATGACCTTCACGTAGATATTTCGATTTGATAGTATCTTTAACGGTTGAATCTTCATATGTGATCGTATATGTATCTCTCTTCTTGTTATAAGATCGAATCTCTTTAACGATACCGCGTTTACCATCTTTGATTGATGTCGCTAGTGGAACGTTATTGGATGATTTCACGAGTTTATATCCAGGGACGGTATCTACAGATCCGTCGATAGATCGAATTAGAAACTGATTACCATCTTTGGAATCGACGATGTAAGACTCTTTAGATAGATTTGAACGACGTTTCGTTAATGGACTCTTATCAAGAACTACTCTAACTAGATCACCAGGTTTGAAATGATATGGATTTACTTGACGTTCCATCTTATCGATATACTCTAACTCATCTTCATCTGTTATCTCATTCGGAGATTTATAATTAAGAGATCGATGTGGCATATCGTTATAGGATTCTACTAATGATAGTATATCAGTGTTTGGTTCATTAGCTTTCATATCACGAATGGTTCTCATGAATCTGTTAATGATACCGAGTTTGTTATGATCGTTATCTGTCGTTGTTGCATATACAATATCATGTTCTCTCATGAAATCGAGTACGGATTTCGATAAGTATGATGCATCTTCATCTGATATGATAGACTTACACTCAGGTTCTGATTTGATGAACTCGGTTAATGATTTCAACACTTGTTTAGCACCTTTATTGATCATCTCATACGCATATGCTTTACGTGTGTTAACGTTAATGAACATCAAATAGTCTGGATCTCCAATAAATGTATCCATTTGAAACGCATGTTGAATCTTCGAATAGATATGCATGAACTTTGGTGGCGGAATATGTTGATCGTGAACGACTTTGTTTTGAAGATAGTCTTTAGCTTCATCATCCGTGAAACCATATCTATTAGCGATTCTCTTGAATTTCGATAATGTATTGGTCGGATACTTAGAATAAACTTCATCAATGGTTTTGAACTTGATTCGGGACATTTATAGTGGATTAAGAGTATAGCAGTTTACGGTTTTGTAAGAACACCATGTCTATTGTGAACACAACATTATCGTTGATCGGTAATGGAATCTTAATCTCGTTTTTGTCGTAGAATTCAATCCAAAATGTTTCATCACTATGGTTCAACTTATAATATTTGATCGGACAGAATGGTTCGTTAGTTCGACCAACAAGATAATGATTCGATTGAGTTGCAAATGAAGCTACAACTTCACACTCCAAATCAGTTAATATATTCTTCAATATCTGTTCTTGATGATAATGGCATAGATTAACGATAGTGTTTTTGTATGGATTACTAAATCCCATATTGAAGAAGCTAGCTGTATACGGATCGAATTTAACAATATTATATATTTCTTCAGTAGTCATATTTAATACATCAGGGTCATTCGGTTCTTTACCAGGTTCTACCGGAATAATATGTCCATTTTCATCCAACTGATGTTCTAATCGAGATGGATTATACGGTCCATTATAAAACAAAGAATATGCATGATTTATACCTGATTCATAAGACTTCGTAATCATTATATCAACCGATCTAAATAAACCATAATAATCAACATCTTTAGATCGTAATTTCAATATATGTTGATTATTTTCAAACACATCTTCAACTATAATATCTTCGCTTTGTAAATAGAAAGGTAGATATTCATCAATCCATTCAGCACTTCTATATAACATCGCATTATAATCATCTTTGATCTCTTCTAATTCATCGAGTATATCATTTCGTGTATCTGGAGTAATCTTTCTACTCTTAATCTTCTCTTTCAGATAATTATATAGATTATGATCATCAATAGCTTTTCGTATATGATTACTAATATCGATCCAATTATCATTAGATGTTACTCTTATACGTACTGGAATTTCATATACTCTTATATTATCTTCTGATATATTATCTATAATTAGTTCATGTATCGTAGTTTCTGATAACGTTTTACATAATTCTTCATTAGCGTGAGTGAAAAGCGTTTTTATATTATCATACACATCAGAATCATATTTTCTAACATAAATGTTAAACTTAATCCAACCAGTTCTCCATTTAACAGACATATGACGAACACCGATTATTTTTTCACCGAGATTGGATGTTCTCCATTCAGATGGATATTTAAAGCAAATTCTGTTGAAGTGTTCATCATTATCGGTATAATATTTAGTGGTTCCATAAGCAGTTTCAACTCTTAACGAATCAACTATAGAGTTATAAACCGTTTCGATTGGTAACGGAATGTGTTCATCTTCTGTGTTATCTCTTCTATAACTCATTTAAGTGAAACCAAAAATAAACATCACTTACTCTTCATCGTCAGCGAATTCATCTCATGATTCGTCAGCGAATTCATCATTATCGACCATAAAATCGACTTGTTAACAAAAGTGGTACATTTCGTGTTAGATGTAACCCGGTAACCAACGATGTGGTTCATGAGTGATTCTGATCGTTTATAGATGGTTCATACATGTTATCGTTAGTGATTCGTATTCAATGACTCGTTAGTGAGTTCGTTTACTAAACAATACACATGAGTTCATTTAATGTATTTCGTTAGTGATATCGTTTACAGATTAATTCGTTAGCGAGTTAGTTATTAGGTTTATCAGTTACAAATCAATATCGGTTGAACTATAATAATAATTTCTATAGGGTGACAAAATCAAAGTAGATAGTATAAGAGGGGGGCGATGGCTATTAAAATGATCTCTCTATTATTTTTAGTATATGATTATCGTCTGTGATGGACTTTCCAGACGTTGTTAACGATTTTATCGAACTATCGGACTTATATGGGTATCTCTAACGTTTCCAATTATTTTCGTAATGGTTTTCAGTTAGTGGGTATCAATATACCGGCGATGTGTTTCGAATTGGTTCTGAACTGTTGAGTGTTGTTCGGACCTAGTAAAACCGTATAAAGTTAACGTAATTGTTTTAGCGAATTTTAATAGCCATCGCCCCCCTCTTATACTATCTACTGAAGGAATTGCAATTTGAGTTAATGATTAGAATTCATTAAATGAATTATATCAAATCGAAGTTACAGGAGAAATTATAATTTTTTAGGCTTGATTGATTCTGAAATTTCTATTACAATAAAAATGGCATAAACGATCAACACCTTTTTGGAAATTATCATCTTCTCAATTTTTGAATATTCTCTTATTAATTTCAGAACTTTTATATTTTCAATCACATCAAGTTTTATTTGATGAATCACAACATTAATTGTATTACTTTTAAAAAGTAATCGTTTTATAACGAAGTATTAAATTCATTATTTACTTTTTTCATGATAAAATATTTCACAAAAATATATAATCCTATAATGAAATCATCTATAAAGATCAAGTGATTAATTTAAATTTAACAATTATATTGTTATATATTATTTAATATGAAAAATTTTCACTTTATTTTTTATTTTTCAAGATATTTTATATTCAATATCTTTCTAGATTTGTAAAAATTTTCACTCAAAAGGATTTTAAATTTCACCTAATTTCACCTTCTAAAATTTTTTATCTCAAATATTGTGATAAAAAAAAAAAGAAATTGAAATAGATTCGTTTAAAAAGACCCATAAAATTTTCGTTCCTTAAATGAGTAAAATTACGTACTCCGTCGCCCAATTGAGGGCATTCTACCATCCATCTCCACCTCCTAGTAATTTTAATGAATATGAGAGAGTTGTTGGCTCTTCAAAACCTTTTAGCCCTTTAACTTTTACCAAAACAACCAATATTACAAACGTTAAAGCAAGCAATTATTCATCACAGCAGCTACTTAAAAGCAGTAATAGTCATGCTTACAACCAAAACAATTCAACAAAAAGCCAAAATAATTTTAATTCTAATAAATCTACACAGAATTGGGAACCAACCAATTATAAACTTCATCAAAACCCAAAAAGCAACAAAATAGAGAGGGAAAATCATCTTCAACCCGAAGAATTTGGATTAAATGCGACTAGCAAAGATGAAAATTACCAAAATGAAGCTGTATTTAATCAAGGAAACAACTATCAATCCCAATACAATTATAACTCGAATTTAACATCCAATAACAATATTCCATATCCTTATCAAAACCCAATTCCACAGCAACAACAATTAAATTTAAATCAAAACAATTTAAGTCAAGGATTGCAATCGAATCAACCTATCCAGCCAATTCAACAAGTACAACCTCCATATCTCATGCCATCTCAATATGTCAACCCACTGTTACCACCATTTAATCCATTACAAATGCAACAAATTAACCTTGTACAGCCAATGCAATTCATTACGCCTCTTCTGCAGATGGTTGGTGGAGTTCCCTTTCAAATTCCCCAAATTTCACCTTACATGAATAGCTTTCAGTCAAATTATAATTTTGTTCCTTATGATGGACAACCATTCGCTATGCAAAATAACTTTTCTCCTTTACAACAATCAGTTCCACAACAATTTTACCCAGAACAGCCAACTAATTCTTTTTATTACCAATCAATTGATAATCGAAGTTTGAATATACCTGAAAAAGCCAATCAAAGCGACGGAGGAACTAATTTTCCTCATTTAATTGAACAACAATCACAAATACCAAGTAATACTTACCAGCAGCAAATGGTAAATAATTCTGATGGATCAGATTATTATTATCAACCTCAACCTTTCTCTAACCAAAGTAATGAACAGTATCAACAAGATTATTATGAACAACCACAAACTGATAACCAATTCTTTTCATCATCTTTTTCTCAAAAAGATGATAATTATCAAAATGACAATTTTGGCTCTGTTTTAACCAATAGTACATATGAAGACAGCGGACAAATATCAGACACCGATTTCAGCTACTGTTATGATTCTCAAAACGCCGAAAATAATTATCAAGATAATCCAAATAATTTCTATCTCAGTTCAAAAAGTGAAACTCCAATTATTGAAAATTTTGAGAGTGTTTTAAACATTTCCTCACCGAATCCGACCCCAACATGCAGCGATTCTGGCTCTGCCAATGATTCTTTTGAGTTCATAAATTTCAATAGAAACGGTTACACAGAAAATTCTTTCACTGACGATTCAAATTCCATCATTCAAGTCCAGCCCCCAAAAAGTGCTAAAAATCCATCGCCACCAGCCACACCTCTTGAATTTGTTCCTGTCCATTCAAAAAGTCAATTTTCATCGTCAATTGCGAAGGAAAGCTTGCCTCTTGCAAACCAAGCAAACAACGAGAACAACAACATCAATAGTGTTGACGATTACGAGCTGGTCAGTAAGAACTTGCTTGATGAAAAAATTCCATCAAGACCAACTTTCAACCCAGAAAAATTGGCATCCACGTCCTTCTACGTCTCTGCAACATCACTGCCAAAAATTAGCCAAGCTGTCAAACCAGTAAAAAGAAACAAATACTTATAAAGATGAAAAGCAAATTTTTTTTTGCTTTTTCTTTTTAAGAATAAAAGTTCAAAAGTTTCTTTTCATTCAATTAGTTTCTGATTATTTTATTATTATTTCAACTTAAATTATAAGATACTGACTTTTCAAGCTAATTCTTAGATTTATTGATTTGAAATGCTTGAGATTTTTTTTTTTTTTTTGATAGATTGAAATGTATTATATTGTATTTAAAGTTGCTATAATTTGAAGATCGAGTAGATCATTTATTACAATAGAAACTATAACTCGAAATTTCTTGGAAAACTGAGATTGTATATAACATATCAAATTTGGTTTTATAGCAGAAAATCAGATTTGAAAACTTGTTCTATAAGAAAATCGTATTTAGATAATTTGAAAATCTGATTTTCTGCTATAATATATATGAGAATATAAAACTCTTTTTTACATATCATACGCACTTAGTTACCTTTCACTTTTTTTTCTAATATACTAAAGTGCAAATTAACATGCACCATGCATAACTTTGTTTCATACATATCTCTACACAAGCCATGGCTAAGTAAACATTTAATAGATAATATATGATTAACTATACATCCTATATAATATATTTTCACGATATCTTTGAACTCTTGCTATACTATCTTTTTCGCGTCATTTTTGAAAAAACGTATTTTCCGAAAAACCCAACGCCACGATTTTGCTCAAAATTTATATTTGATAATATTTACTCCCAATAATTATAATATATCAATTTCGAATCATATCTCCAAAATTCGAAAGTTTCCTACGTTCTAGAAAATATAATTATAATTACAAAATTTCGTCAATTTCACTAATTGGATTCTTAAATGGCTTGTTCAAGATTAAAAAATATTCTTTCTATATAATTGTAAATATTATTTGAAAAAAAAATTTCAATATTTTCCATATCAGTACGTTTAGAAATCGCAATTTTTTTTTGACACTTTATTAAAACTAAAGGACATGTTATATAAAACAAAAAATGTTTTTCAGTATTTTTCAAATTTTAATTGAATATATTAAAATTTTTAACTTTTTGTTCTCTTTTGACTACGAAAATTTTGGAAAAATCAAAATTAAAAAATCTTTTACTAAATGCCTATTAAGAAAAACGCTAATATTAAAAGGCGAGAGAAAAAAGCTAAGAATAGATCATATACCCAAAACGAACCATCTGAAGAAAAAGAAGAAGAAGAAAAAGAAGAAAAGCCTGAATTACCAAAAGAAGATGACAAAGAAAAACCTGCAACAGATGATGCATTAGACACAGATTTAGATCCATTGGCAGATCTTGATAATGATGCCCCACCCGAATTTATCTGTCCAATAACAATGTCTGTAATGAAAGATCCGGTAATTATGCCAGATGGCCAAACATATGAACGTGAAGCTATTCAAAGAGCCTTATCCGTCAACCCTATTTCCCCAGTTACGCGAGAACCTATGGATATGAGCCAAGCTACAACGAACTATGCACTAAAAAATTTAATTGACAAATATATTCAAAGCCATATCCAAGAAATTGAAAAAGAGCCCACCATAATTGATCCAACTACCATGTTTCAACAAGATCAACAACCATCGCCAGAAATTCCCATCATTGAGCTTGACAAGATCCCCATTGAAACTTTTTCAGCCCAATACACCACAGATTCAATGCTCATAACAGTCAAACCCCAACAAATAAACGGTCGATTACCAGTATCAATCATTGCCATCATCGACATCTCGTCCTCTATGATCATTGACGCAACCATTCATGACAACTCATCAGAAGACACAAGTATCTCCCGAATCCAGCTTGTTCAGTACAGTTTGAAAACGATCATTTCAACACTCGGAGAGTCCGACCAATTAACAATCATCACGTTCAACGGGAAGGCCCATGTCAAGGCTTCTGGTGTTCTTTTAACGCGTGAAGGCAAGGAACGAGTGAACAAAATAATTGACGATATCGATCCGGATGGAATGACGAATCTTTGGGACGGACTCGATAAAGGAATCAACGAAGCCATCAAACAGCAGAACAAACGGATGAACACTTCACTTCTTGTGTTCACAGATGGCCAGCCAAACGTGCATCCACCGATGGGTTTGATACCGACATTGAAAGAGAAATTGAGTGATTTTAACGTATATTTTTCAATCTCAACTTTCGGTTACGGTTACAATATTGATGCGGATTTGTTGGAGGAAATCGCAGAGATTGGCAGCGGTGTTTATGGCTACATTCCTGACGCATCAATGGTTGGAACAATCTTTATTAATTATCTTTCAAATTTGGTTTCAACGGTTTCTCCATTGGCCACTTTAACCGTCAATTTTGATAACAAAAAGCCAAAGAAATTCAATGTTGTTCTTTATAACGGTTCCTCAACGAATGTCATGCTTTCATTGGGCAAGAATGAAGATCCAGAAAAAGCACAAATTAATTTGAATTTGATTCTCTCTAACGAGTCTTTGTTAGTTAGCGAAATCAAGAAACTTGACGAGAATGATGAAGAATCATGCATGACTTACAACGACCAAAAATATAGAAAATTGTTGATCGATTTGATTCTGAATACAAAAGAAAAAATGCCAATTTCTGGCCTCAGAGACGACGTCATCCAACTATTTGAGAAATTGAAGAATGAGAAAAATCGTTCCCAATTCATGAAGTACTTGATGATT
This sequence comes from Tritrichomonas musculus, assembly GCA_039105265.1. Classification (NCBI taxonomy): domain Eukaryota; phylum Parabasalia; order Tritrichomonadida; family Tritrichomonadidae; genus Tritrichomonas; species Tritrichomonas musculus. Next base: position 325,466 of record JAPFFF010000013.1, read on the forward strand.
GACCTCTACAACGATGATGAACAACACGGCGATATTGAGCGTGCTTATCATAAGGACAATTTTAATAAATGGGGAAAGAATTACCTCTTCTCTCTTCTCCGCTTTCACATGCTTGAACAATGTGGAAACTTTAGGGACATGTCACTTCAACTGTACGGAAATGAAAGCTTCTTGAAGTTCAGAAAATTCGGAAATAAAATTTTCATGAATTTGCCAATCCCAGAGAAAAAGGATCCTTACGAAAGGAGCAGGAAAAAGAGGGTAAGAGCTCATTTTTCAGACTCTGATGATTCAGATGACTCATCAGACCAAAAGCCACAGAGATCAAGAGGATTCCAAATGGCTTTCAGAGGAAGACCAAGACCAAGGCCGAAGTGTAAAAATAGAATAAAGAGAAGAAGAATTTCTTCTGATGATGATGATGATTCAGAAAGCTCATCAGGCAAAGTGTCATTTGACAAGTCATGTGAAATTCCAGAAAGAAGAAAAATGATTTCGGAAGACTCATCTGAAAACGACTCTGACGATAATGATGATGTAAAAATGGGAAATTCTGACTCTTCTGATGAAAAGCAGGATATGGATGACAGACCAAGGAAACCACAGATAAAAGCTAAAACACAGAAATCCAGGTCTACCACAATGAGAATGTATAACCAGAGAAGAAAACAAAGGTCAAAAGAATGATTTTTATGCTTATTCTTTTTAAATTAAATAAAATCAATATAAAAATCTATTTTTATTTATTTATTCTTTTTCAGTTATTCAACCAAAATTCAGCTTCGAGAGGCCAATGTTAGCTTTAGAAATGAAAAAAAAAAAACATCATCCAATTGAAAATGATACTTTGATGAAAAAGTTTGAGAACTAAAATTAAGCAAATGAGAACTTGATTTCTATTAATAAAAGAATGAATTTGTTATAACAGAAGAATAATTTTAATACAGTGTATCAATATTTATAACTAAATTTCACACGAAAAATATTGAAATTCTTGGTGAAAAAATTCCAAGAATTCAAATCTGCAAGAGATAATAAGATAAGCTTGTATGGATATATGTTTTTTTCAAATGATAAATAATATCCAATTATTATCACACTGAAAATAACGATTACAATGATATTGATAATAAGCATTTCATTGAATATAACATTTTATTTAATGAATATATAAAAAAAACAATTGTCTATAGGTGGACTCGAACTTGATCTCCTAAAAAGTCGTAAATAGGACTTAAAGTCTAAAAAGTTTATCTCAAAAAATCATTAATTTAATTTTAAGTCCAAAAAGTTTATCTCAAAAAATCATTAAATTGAATTAAAGTCTAAAAAATTTCATCTAATTTGTCATTAAAATATTCTATTCCCTCAAAAGTTTATCTCAAAAAATCGCTCAATTTATAACTAACTAGAAAAATATTCTATTCCACTTTTTGAAAACTTTTAAACTTTTTGAATATTTTTTTATTCATTTTTTATTCAATTTTTGCTAAATAATACATAAATATATAGTTCAAATGGCTTCCCGATTCATCCAACAATTCAAGGAACCTGATTCGGCTTCGCGCAGCCCCGTGGTGATCACTGGTGCGTATATTCCTGAAAAATTATGTAAAAATAAAAAAAAACTATATCAAAAAAAGCAAATAGAAAGGTATGAAAACTTCTATCCACTCGACAGATCATTTTTCTTTCAATATATAATTTTTAAATGACAGTATTAATGATAAATATAATATAAAAAAGACATATTTTTCGAGAGGAATTTAAGATAAAAATAAATTATTTTTTTTTTGAAAAAAATTGAATCCTAATCTGGTTATCTTAATTCAAAAAACAATTTTTTTTTATTTTTATAAATATATTATTTTTAAATATAATTATATAAGTAATTTATATTTCATGAGGAAGAACTCGAAATTTACCATTTTTTATATTCAGATCACAAGTGATATGAATTATTTTAACCTAAAAGGCGAATTTCAAAATCTTGAAAATTATGAGTTTATACAGGAAATAGTTTTCTAATTTTCTTCATATTGATATTAAAAATTCTATTCCCAATTCGTTCAAATCACTTTTTCCATTTTAATTGTTGATTATACATCATGGATAAAGTAATATACGTTTGCCATGATTTTAGGAACTTCGTCCCAAAATCCTGTCAAACACCCGAAGTTCGTATATCGATTCTGGACTCAAAAGTGATTTTTCAAGTGCTCGTGTATCCCCATACTTGAGACCTTTTTTTATCCCACTCAACAATTTGGGCTCAAAAAGATGTTTGTCATACTCACTAATAAATGTGTGATTTTGGACCTATCAATATATTTCAACTTTTTTGAAAAAAATATTTTTTATCCCCAATGCAAATGACAAACACGACATCTCTGATGACTCCTGCAAAACAGGCAAAGCCACTTTACTTGTCTGTCAATAAATTGGGTGATAAATTGGAAGAATATATTGAGGCCAACAAAGAGAAGGACCCCGCCATCGATTCGGCTCATGAATTCTACATCATCATCGACAAAGAGTATCTCTTTCCTGACAAATTTAACGCCAATAGAATAGTTTGCAGGCCCTTAGTCGTCTCAATTTATAAGAATCAACAGTTTCTATACAAAGAATTGTGTGAATTATTTGACTGCGAGAAGGTATATCTATGCTTTAACAAGAAGGGAAGTCACTACTCAATCGACACAGCAAAGAACGGAAAAAACAAGATACAGGATGTAGTTATTGTAAGGGAACCAAAGAAATTTACAACAAAGGAGGGCAAAGAGATTGAATATCATCAGATGTTTCAATATGATGCAAGCTTTTTGATCGACGAAATAGATACTAGAATTAAGTCAAATCGTCCTAATTGTGCCGGTCTGAGCAAGGATTATGGTAGATTTATCAAGGAATGTGGCATATAAACAGCCCCTTATTTTTTTGGAAATCAAATGAGTAAATCGTCAATAAAACTTAATACAGGACAAGTAATGCAAGGCAATAACACGCAAAAATTATTAGGATATTGTAATAGACTCAACAATGAATTGGGATTCAATATCATTACTACGAATGCTCAGGGAGGATTACTGAGGGATAGTGTATATGCCGAGTATTTGTCGAAAGTTCTAAATGAATTCAATTTTGGTCTTTATGCAAATGTCATCAATAGTAATACAATAGAGAGATTCATTCAAAGGTTTCAAGAAGAACATCCTATAGATAGACCCTTGACTTATAGTGAAGATTTAGTGGATATGAGTGATTATAGATTCACTTCTTGGATTCTAAAAACTGCCAAATTTTACAAAGAATTATCCGAAAGAGTCGACAAACAAATCCTAGAACAATATAAGAAAAAATCTTTTCCAAGACATATTATTCGTACTGCAATATCTATACTCAATTCTCATAACTTTGCCGCAAATGACAACTTCGATCATAGATATATTCGGCGTATTAATTTAGAAAGTCTTCAACATTTCGTAAATAGAGTATATTCACATAGGGAGCCTCAAGAGCATTCAGGACCTTTCTTTAGATTTGGAGCAGGAGAGACTTTTCCGGAATTAAATCCCTTAAACGAATTGAGAAGACCTTCTTCAACACCTCAAACGCCTCCAACTACTCAAAATAAACTACATATAAAAGGCGTGATTTCCGACCTTCGGTCGTCAATCCCTCCTTCCATGGTCATTTTGAAGGAATCAGATTGGAAACCTTGAGATTTAGTTAACGATTCCCGTTGCTGAGTCGATTTAAGAATTGGGTGTTTATGGAGTTCGGATTGGATTAGGGAATGAAGGGTTGGTGATGAATTTAGGTGATCCTTGAGAAATGATTCGAAAGTGAAGGTCTGGGAGTTTCGGTCAGGAATCACGACAGGCTTGGAGGTGGAGATGTGAGGGTTGATTTGAAGGGTTGGGTGGGGCAGATAGGGATCATAAGTTTTACGATAAAGTGGTCTGATGTGATGAGAAAATTTAAAACGACGGCCTTTGGATATCTTTTATAATATTTTTATTTGACATAAAATAAGATGAGTGGTAGTAATAATTCCTTTGATGCACATTCTTTTATTGATTTGTTTGATTTGGCGTTGATGCTTGGAATGAGAGATGATGAGATGGATGATATCCTCGTTAATGCAGAAGGTGCACCTGAACGACTCAATGAGCCAATGGTGTTATGGATATCGAATACGATACTTGATATGGGTTACAAAGGTGATACAGATTACGATAATGTGCATAGGTTTGCGGACATGGTTTATAATTATACGAAGGCGTTGAGCGAAATGTGTAAGAGTAATGATGATGATGGTTTTGGGCATTTGGCTGATTTGGCGTTTGTGATTGGCATTACTGAGAAGGAGATGGATGACATTCTCGTTAAAGCTGATGAAGATCCTGAACGAGCCGTTGAACCATTGGCAAGGATGATAGCATATACGATAATTGGTATGGGTTATGAAGGTGATGGTGATTATGATAATATGTATATGTTTGGCGAAAGTGTTAAGAATTATACGAAAGCGTTGAATGAAATGATTAAGAATAAACCATTACTGAAACCATTACCACCAAAGTTAAACAAAGAACCAAAGAGGTATGTCGATAGCGATGAATATAAACGAAAAGAAGATGATGAATTCTTTAAGAAATTCGATAGAGATAGATATAGAGTTCATGTGGATGAAGGCAAGAGTGAGAGACATTCAATAAATTGATGGAAAACTTTACGGAAGAGAATTTTGTGTTTGATCTTGAAAGTAAGGCTCCAGAATTTTTCTATGAGAATGGAGGTGAAGAGTTGCCAACATGGTCATTGTTTTCAGCACTTAAGTTCTGTTTGTTTGAGAACAAGGGTGGGAATAACGATAGAGGTGGTTCGTTCTTTCAATATCTGACGAAGGAGACGGTTCCAAAAAGGGTTGTTGAATATCTTAAGAGGTTGCAGATATTTGATTCGTTGGTGGATGGAAAGGGTAAGCAGAGAAGAGAATTAAATGATTGTTGCTTTGTGTATGCGTTAGAGCAGACTGGATGTTACGATAAAGATACATTAGACAAGATTCGTTTGAGGATTCGAAATAGGTATTTGTCTCAGAGTTCTATTAATGAATTGTGTATGGAATTCGGTATACATATCAAGTTAACGTACATTGATGAAGATGCAAGTGGCAAAAACAAGAAGCAATCGGTAAAATCAACTAGTGATGGTAAACGTAAATGTTACATGGGTGTTGACGAAGCGGAATCAAATAGAACACATCACTTTAACATATATCAGAAGCATTACTTTCTTGAAGAGGTAACGGAGTTCAGTACGTATTACATTAAACATTTAAGTGAGTGTGAAGATGATAAATACAATAAGGAATGGAATGTAGATCATTGGCGAACAGGTCGTTATTTCATTACTTCTTCGAATTTAGTTTGAGAATTGTTTAAGCAAAATTACTTTAGACCAATCACTTACGGTCAGAATAGTGTTTTGAATACGGTTTTCTATAATGTTTTACTTAATGAAGAGATAACAGATCTCACTTACGATTCCAAATATTGTACTCGTTTGATGGCTCCATTTGAGAAGAAACCAGTTAAGGGTGAACCAAAGAAAGTGCCACCTACGTACTGGTATGCGGACTTTGAAGCTGATACTTCAGAGGAGTGCCATAGACCATTCATGCGTGTTTTGCATAAGGATAACGGGAAGATTAAGAAAGAGTTTAGAGGTGAAGATTGCGATAAAGATCTATTGAACTATTTACCTGATGGTGCTGTTGTGTACTTTCATAATTTGGCTTATGATATCAGGATGATTCGTCCAACGGGTACTTATGAGGATAAGGTTAAGGTTGGAAGTAAGAAGGTCAAGAAGACGATGTATAATGGTATCATTAAATCAATCATTAAAGGTACGAAGACGATGATGGCTGATGTAAGGTTTAATGGAAAGGTAATTCATTTCAAGGATACACTTCCGGTATTATCATGTAAGCTGTCAGAGTTTTCAAAGATGTTTGACATTAAAGGTATCAAGAAAGAGTTGTTTCCGTATAACTATTACACTTTGGATAGGTTGAATAGAGGTGGTGTTGGTGTGATTTCGGAAGCGGGATTGTTTGAGGTTGAACCATGGACAGATGAGCAAATGAATACCTTTAAGGAGAACATAGATGGTATCGATGGATGTAGGATTGATGATGACAAGTTTGATATGTGGAAGTATTGTTCATTTTATTGTCAGCAAGATGTGAATATTTTGAGAGAAGGCTTTAATAAATTCAGGAATGGTTTCATTGAGGATTTCGATATTGATCCGTTTAAGTTCATTTCGATATCGTCTTTGGCTAATGAAGTGTTTAAGCAAAGGGTCTATTATCCTAATCGTAATTTGTTTGAGTTAGGTGGAGTCGTTAGAAAGTTTTGCTCAAGGGCTATATATGGAGGTAGATGCATGACGGCTTACAATAAGAAATGGCATACAACGGTACCTTTGTGTGATTTCGATGCGGTTAGTTTATATCCATCAGCAATGGCGAGATTGTATACAGTTGAAGGGAGGCCGATAGTGATAACAGAAGATAAACTCAATTACGAATTTCTTTCAAAGCAGTCGGCATATGTTGTCGATATTGAGATAACGAAAGTGAATAAACATTATCCGTTTCCGTTGATTGTTAGGAAAGTTGACGGTTTGAATTTGAATGATGATAATTTGAAGGATGGAGAGGTTGTTAAAATGACTGTCGATAACATCATGCTTGAGGATTTGATTAAGTTTCAAGAGATAGAGTTCAAGTTAGTGAGAGGGTACTATTGGAATGGCAAGAAAGATTACACGATACAGAAAGAGATAAGGAATATCTTTAGCAAACGTTTGGAGTATAAGAAGAGTGGTAATCCTTTACAACAACTCTATAAGTTGATCATGAATTCTTGCTATGGGAAGACGATTGAGAGATCAATTGAGAAAGACTTTAAGTATTTCAATGAAGGGGAGGAGTTAGATAGATATTGGAAGAAGAACTATTACAAAATCGTTGAAGATAATAGCATTAAAGGTACTAATAATCATGCAGTGAAGACGTTGAAACCAATTGATAAACATTTTAACTTTTCGTTATTGGGTATTCAAGTATTGTCTATGTCAAAGAGAATCATGAATGATGTGTTTGGCTTTCGATATCGGTTGTTGTATATACTATCAAGATACTGATTCATTTATGATTAAGCATTCTGATTTAGAGATTCTCGAAAAAGGTTTTAAAGAAAAATACAATCGTGATCTCATTGGTACTAACTTAGGAAACTTCCATTGTGACTTTCCGTCAATTAATGGTCATGATGAAATGCCTTTTTCTGTTGAAGCTTACTTCCTCATGAAGAAGATGTATGTATACAAAATTACTGATTCCTCAAATGAAATCGATTATGTTATTCGTGGAAAGAGTTTGACTCAGAAATCAATTCAATATGCGTTTAGGGATAAACAGTTCAATGGTAATGTGATGGAGTTGTATAAGCATTTGTATGAGGGGAATGAGTATACGTTTGATTTAACGAAAGGTCAACCATGCTTTTCAATGAACAAAGACATGACTGTTTCAACTTTGAAGAAGTTTGAGAGGAAAATCAAAGTAACATATGAAGAGGGTGATGTTGAATGGTATGGTAAACAGCAGAAAGCTATTGGTTACGATTATGATAATGCTAAGAGTTTGTGTTTAAAGTCCAATGTTGATGGATTATTGGGTATTGATGAAAGCGAGATTGATCCATTGTTTGCTGATCGTGAATTCATGAGTGGTTTGATTGAATCATTAAGGGAATCGGTTAATGGACATGATTAAGATTTTGACTGGATGTGAGAAAGTTGAGTTGGTATTGGATGAAGACGTTGGATGTGGTGGTTGTGGTGCAAGTTCAGGTAAGATAATCTATGTTTCAAAGATATTGGTCACTAAAGGTGGGAAGACTGAAGACCTTAAATATGCATACAATGTTATCTATTCACAGATCATCAAGTATATCGTTGAAGATGGTATGTTGAGACAAACGTTAAAAGCAAAAATAATGATTATATTTTTAGAATTGGAATTCTGGATGATATGTTGGAATGAACGATTTCCATTCGTCAACTTTCTTGTGTGCATCATTCAATTGACACATAAGATTGTTATCATTAGGATTTTCTTTGAGTTGTTGTTTAAGATTGTTGTACTTGTCAATTGCATGTTTCAAATCATCTTGTTCCCATGAATCAAGACTATGTATATCATCACGAACTCCCCAACATTGTTTGTTGACTAATTCTACATCGATCTTTAATGTAATCTTTTTCCGGTCGCGTGAAGGTGAAAGAAGAGCTATTATAGTTCCACACTTAGATGATGTTCGCTAATGCGTTCCGGTCGTGCTAAGTTGAAAGAAGAGCTATATTGGTTCCGTCATTCCGGGATGTTCGCTGAAATATACGATACATATACATATACAATTTTTGAATCATCATGACGCCATATTATTGAATCAATTCGTTTACCTTTGCTATCATACCTGTCCATGCTGTCATAAGTGCTAGTAGAACCAGTTGGTTTAAATATTACATCAATATGCATTATATCATCATCTTGATTATCACCCCAATTAACATCAAATATCAAATGAACTCCAGCATTGGGTAGCTTAGGGGTAATATATGCACCCTCATATAAGTTTGCTGGATATTCAATACTCAATTCAGTGCCATATAATGCAGTACTCAGTGTAGATTCATTAACCAAATCTGTTGGGATTTCTGTTTTGAGAGCATATTTACCTTCAACCACATCTTTGGTCTCATACTTATCTAATTCATAAGTCAATTCATCTTCATCAACGAACTTCTCATCCGCCTGGGCACTAGTGTAATATGGTGTCAAGTCAACTGGTTCTGGAATATCTGTTTTCAAAGCAAAAGTATTCGACACATATCTTGACGAAAAAGTATTTTTATCTGTTTTTTTGATATTTTTGGTAATTGAACATGATAAAATTTCCGGTGTTTCACCAGTTCCTGGATTGATTAATTCATAGGAGTGATACAGAATCCAAAGACCAGAACTACTTCCTTCGATACGCATTATCTGAGAGGGTTAATCATCATCGTTATTGTACGAATAATCTACGTGAACATAATGAGCCGTATAGAAATTGTTTGATGAGACAATATCCAACCCGTGTTGCTCAATCATTTCATGATATTTGTCGTAATCCAAATCAGGAATTGTATTATTTTCAATTTTGAATTGAATCGTTGTTTGTCCCTCAATAATTTCTGGAATTTCACTCTTCAATGCTATTTCATCTGTTCCATCCTCAGCCATGATTGATATAATATAAACAATTGGTCCTTCACAATGTGTTGTCGAATTTTCTAGCTGTAATGTACCATCATACTTCCAAAACAAACTGTATTCAGTACCTTCAACATCAATGAAGTTATCACACCAATATCCTAGTGAACTAATATTACCAGTTGTGAATACATAATCATATTCAATATCATTATATCTAAATTTGATGAAACATTTTTCGTAAACATGATGACAAATACCGTTTTCTTCTATACTTCTATCAATTTCGAGATGATTTAGCTTTGTTATACTTAAATCATTCATTTTACGATACTCTTCTAAATTCGTAAGCTTTGCATAATCATTTAATGTAGTCGTTAACGATTCATTTGTAACGGGATTCTCTGGCATTTTTGGGATCTCATTCAGCCAATTTGTTTTATGGTTTTCAATGAGTTTCTTGATAGCAGCTGCAGGCATCAATTGCTTATTCGTTAACGTTTCACCTAAACCTAATTCAGAATTTTCAACTTTGGTTGTATACTTGATTCTAACTGATAATGGTTCATGACTTTACATGGTGATAATCATTAAATATGGATCTTCGAAAGTAATTTCATAAAGTGACTCATTTGTTGACTCATTTGATGTGAAACTCTTATCTTCATTGATGGAATATGTATTTAACTTGATTACTTCACCCTCATTGTCCACTTTGGTTTCAACTTCTAATGTACCTTTCAATGTATCAGTATAATATCTGTGACAATATTTCTCATTTGGGATCTCAATGATGGTATCGACATATGTCAATTCTTTAATGATTTCTCTTGATTGATTCACAGATTTGTCTCTAACGACTTCATCAATATCTTCTAATTCTATTCCATCATCTTTATCAACATCTTTGGCAAATGATAGTTTAGAAAGACCTTTAATTCCATCAATAGAGATTTGCAATAGATCTCCAGCACCAACTTTCCCAAATGTAAATACAGATGATCCAATGTTAACGAACTTACCTGCAATGTAATCAAACCAGCTGAATTTAGGTTGCATGTCATCAAATTCTTTCTGCAAACGATTACAATATTTCTCCAAAGATGATATGTCGTTAGCAGCTATATCGACAACATTCCCTAACGAATTCAATTCAAAGATATGTGATTCAATATTCTCTCCAATGACTATTCCAGAAGAAGCTAGAAACTCGAATGTATTGCCACCTGGGTATTCAATATTTTCATCAATTGGGATGTTGAATTCTGGTGATGCCTTCATGTAAACTCTCAAATTATCAGAATCTGTTTCAATAAATGATTCATAACGGTAAGGGATATATTCAAAATAGTTGTCGGTTTTGATCTCATATGTATGCTCATGCTTCCATGAATATTTAAATCCAATGACGAATTCATAAGTATGTCCATCAAGGGTAAATGTAGCAGAATAGTCTCCACTCTTATCTTCATTGCATCCAAACCATACACGCCAGACATCATCGGTTTCATCTGGATCACCCATTCTAGTATTGGAACTATATGTTATCATACCCTTGTCAAGCATCATCTTTAATGGATTCCCGGATTCATAATTGATTAGACCCTTCAAAGCAAATATGTTAGCAGCATTCTTCTTGATTGAAATGTATCGAATGTCTCTATTCAAAGATCCATATGAATTCTCTTTACGCATCTTCAGTGGAATGTTAACGCAATAATTGGTACCAATCCATTTACCTCCAGATTTAGTAAGCTTGTAATGAGTCCCAAATACGTTATCATGAAGCTCGAATGTCTGCCCTTCAATGAGTGAATTGAATGAATTGGAATCAGGATTATATCCCCAGTCAGCATAATATAAACCATTTGCAGTATCCAAATTGTAATCCCCGATTGACTTGATTGTATAGAATCTGGTAAAGGAGACCTATAGAGTTTGAAGCAATTATCAGCATCAATGAGATTACACTTGAGATTCATTAATGTATCGTTACCTTCAGCACTTTGAGAGTCTTTAATAATTGCAATTTGATGCATTTTTCCAACGAATTTGATCTTCATGAATCCATCAGTATATAGTTCAAATGGGTCATAGATTGCAGATTTCGACATGTATATTCGAGGTTTTGATTCATTGCTGATGTACTTCAATTGATATTTCTCATCAATGTATTCAATAATAGGATTCGTGAATGATTCATTCTCAAATTTCAAGATTCTTTGGAAAGATGATCTCAAAGACTTGTCCACTTACAGATCCAGAGTAATCAATCTCAAGAATGTTGTATGTAGAATTGCCCTGAGGATCATCTGAACGGACTTCTCCCTGAGGATCTCTTAGATCCAAATCACTTAATTTATGAATATTATTTGCATCGATGATGAATTCATCACAACCTTCTTCATAAGTCATTACCTTCTCGATTGCAGTTGGAGGAGCATTCTCTAAAGTTGATATTCTATCTTCATGGTCAGAGAGTTCTGTTCCATGTGTATCATTAACGGTTCGATGTGATTGAATGTCGTTATTCATATCCGTTAATGTTTTCCCAAATGTTTCGAAGCATTCTTTGACACTTTGAGGTTCACCATATTCTTCACCAAAGAAGAATTTACAACTACCATCGATCGTGGCATCACCTTTAACATGAATTGAATCAAATATTCCATCACCACCTTTGCCAGAACCTCCTATCAATGTTAAATAATTTTTGGTATCAATCAAAGTATAAAATGGTTGACATATTTGATTCATCTAGTAATTCTCAAGGTCAAAGTCCAGTTCTTCCTAATGTTCAACCTGCTAATCCTGATATAGCATATTTTCAATATCAAAGGCAGCAACAACCACCTCATCAACGACTATATCGAAGGGAACAACCACAGCAACAACCACCACCACAGCAACAACATCAACAACAGCAACAACATCAACAGCAACATAGTCAACAGCAACAACAACAACATCAACAACCATATCAACTACAACCACGACAGCAATATCAACCACAACATCAACAACCATATCAACCACAATATCAACAGCAATATGAGCAACCACATCAGCAACAACGTCAACGTCAACCATATAGACAAGAAGCTGTCCATAGAAATCCTTATCAACCACGAGCTGCATCTTCATCAAGTCCATCACGATCACCAACTCCAAATCGAATACGACCACAACGAGAAGGATTCATAAGTCGACTCTTTGATTTGTCACACATTAATTTAAAATAATAAACGAACATTGAATTTAAATGGTTCTCATGGTTCAATATCAGAACCTAATCAAAATGCATTGAATGTCATACTGATGATAATAATGCAGCTATAGCCATGAGGTCAATTGAAGCAGACATTAGACTTCGAGAATTAGAAAACGAAGATCGTGAAAATAGCCGTAATCATCGAGACAAACGAAAAAATAATCAATTCAATAACAATTTGATTCCAAATACTGTTCCAGAAACACCTCGAGATACAGCAATTAGTAATTACATTCAACATGTGTGTCATTATTTTGACATTGATGCTCAAAATAGAAATATAAATGATGTAGGTTTCACTCATGAATTCGTAGAGCATATTGCTAAACCAAACTATGTGAATTCAATTTTATTCTATGGAGTTGAAGCATGCCATGCCCAAGATAAGTCTTATCTTCTTATAGATTACCATAACCGAAAACGTAAATCAACATTAATAAAAATGGGTAACGGATGGTCCTATGAAGTAGTGAGATCATTGAGACCAAGAGATATAGTTCTTGTTAGATTCATGCTAAATGATTCAATCAGAAATACAGGATCTATGAAAATAACAGACGATAACTGTCCTTGTTGTCGTGGCTGCCCATTCTGGCCATTCTAGTAAATCTATCATATCAAGAGATGCTTGTTAATATTTTTGTGTGGATGAAATGGCAGATCAGCAACCAGCACTTCCAGCACCAGAAGAGCAAGTAATACCACCTGAAGTTGAAGTAATCCCAATTCGTCAACCAAGAAGAGAAAGACAACTCGAATATGATCAACGTTTCCCAGAAGAAGCATTACCTGCAGAGGTTCACGAACGTAGACATACATCAAAAATTCCAGTTGGCTTCAATTATGATGACAACGATGTTGCCGAACTCAAGCAATATACGTTAAAGAATCTTGTTAGTAGCAAGCAAGCACGTGATATAGTCAGATCAGCAAACTTCATGCCAGGTCAATTTGATATATGGAATGCCAAACCAAATGGTGGAAATAATAGGTTTAATGGTGATTTCGAAGATCTTGATGGAGATGATATCGATGAATTCGTTGTCAGACGTGATGGCAAGATTGTAGCAGTTAATGGATACACAACCAAAGCATCAGATTTTCCATTCAAAGTTGAATATTATCGAACACATCCAACACCACAACAACGTAAAGATACACCTTATCGTAAATACTTGAATAACCATAACTTCTGTCATTTTGTATAAAAAAAATATTTAGCAAAGAAAAATTAGTTAATTTTCAAGTTTATTAATCTCTTTTCTGCTTTCTCAGAAGCCTGTAAATGAGAATGGCAGAAATCAAAATGACGATTAATAGTAATTCAATTATTGTTGTTTCGAAAGATAATTTTCCAGGAACATCCGAATCAAGGAGTTTAAAATAATAATCAAATTCGTTTGCCAGCATGATATCAACAAAATTTCCTGCTTGTTCATTTGAAAACTTGTTTCCTGTTTCACCATTGAGTTTTTCATTATATTCAATCATTTCATTTAAATAGTCAGTCCATGAGTCATGATTTGATCTATGATATGCCCAATTATGTCTGAGTAATTCACAAGCTCTTTTTTCTTCAGGAGGTAAATTTCTTATTTTACAATAATTCATCAGTAAGAACAAGAATTCAAACATTTAAAAAAATGAAATGACCTCTTATTCCAAAATTTTCTTTGAATTTCAATCATTCAAAAAGCTCTTCCGCTAGAGTCAATTCAATGAGCTCTCTCAAAAATATGAAATATTCTTCACATGTCACATAATTTCCCTTTTTTTATATCACTTTTTTATAATGTCCTTCAAAAATGATTTCGATTACTCTTGGCCTCCATTCGAAACTAATGATAAAATTAAAATAATAAGGAAACTTCATGAAACATGTGAAAACATATTGAAAGAATTTAATGAATTCGATCAATTATCCAACGAATACAGGAAAATAACAAGTCAAATTTGTTCAAAAAAGCAAGAGATTCTTGATTTTTCTTCTCAAATTTTTGGACCATATGATGACAATGCTCAAAAAGCACTATTTGACCTTCAACATAAAAATCAAGAACTCAATCATCTCAATGAGGATTTACAAAAATCAAATAAAAAATGTTATGAAAAAAGGCATAAAATTGATTGTTTTAAATGGGAACTTGGTCGCGAAATTAATGACTTGTATCATTATTTGAGATCACTTGACCGCTTTCCAATTCTACCAATTTTCAACGATAACAATAAACAATAATCCTTGACGTACCTTTTTTTCAATAACTTTAAAATTGTATGAGTTCATAGAAAAAGTTCACTCGTGTAAACCATTCACTCACAAATAAATTGTGAGGGCCTGCTGAAAGCAGTCAAAAAGTTCTACAAATGACCTTCACAAATGACCTTCACAAATGGTTTTCAATGAGCTGTATCAAAAAGTTTGACCACAATAATGAGCTCTCAAAAAATGACTACACAGCGGCCAAATGGCGTGGGTTGTTAACGGACCTATAGGGACGTTAAGAAATCATGCCATTTATATACTACTGAATCGATGAATTTGCAAGTCGTTTCATTGTTAGTAAAGCATTGTCAAAATTCATTGATTTTATTGATTTGGCACTCGGCGATGCACTCAGTCCAATTGGTAAGTAGTATATACTAGTCGGTTTCCGCGGGGCACGGCTGCCCACGCGTCAACACGAACTAGTTAAAAAAAAAAAAATAAAAAATAAAAATTAAAAAAAAAAAAATTTAAAAAAAAAAATTCTTCTTCTTCTTTTCATGTTATCCCACCCACCCACCTCAAAGCTCACCATTTATTAAACGGCACAGGTACCCCACCCCACAACCGCCCATCTATGAAACGGCACAGGTACCAGCCCCGAGAATCTCGTACCTATTTCTTTCTATATGTAAATGTCATTTGTGCCACTCAAAGGCTTTACTAACGACTATGAGATACTGAATAGGTACCCCTTTACTATAAGACGTAAGAGTAATCATTTTATATGCAAAGATGCAAAACATATAAAGGGGTATATACGTGTATGTCTAAATGGCGACTACTACTTGAAACATGTACTTATAGCAAGACAGTTCATACCTAATGATGACCCACAACATAAAACAGAGGTAGACCATATCAATAGGAATAGGGCTGACTACCATCTATGCAACTTAAGATGGATAACCCCAACTGATAGTAACTATAACAGGGATATGCCCAAAATTATAAATGCGAGGGCAGATTAGATATTTGGTACTCTAAGAACTCAAATAGCAAAATGTTCTATTTGGTCGATAAATTCCAAATCACCATCTTTCATAATTACATTAAGAATTTCAGGTTCGAAATACTCAGCAGATAACTCTTTTATCTTTTTAATTAAAATATCACATACACCCTCATTAGTCTCACATCTATAATCATAGAGGTAAGATACTATTTTATAGAGGATATTCATACGCTCTTTTATGGTCATGTAATAAGCCATTTATACAGAAATAAAAAAATGAAATGAACAATAGAAAAATATTTAGTCATTTCACTTTTTTCTTTGATGAATATCGATAAGAAGATACGATTGACCACTGAAATGCTCAACGCTAAAATCATGGATGAAAAGCAAAAGCTTGAAGCAAAGATAGACCATACTGAGACTTACTTGTTGCTCCAAATTGACCAACTCAACCAACGACTTGATGAGGTTCTTAATAGGGCCAACCTGCTATCCTTAAAACTCGATTCTGTCATTGATGACCTTGCAAAGATGAAGGTCAACGTTGATGATATCAACAGCAGCCTTGATAACCTTCCTTAATAAACAACATCTTCTTCTTATTTCTTTTATTTGATTTTTAAATGACAAGTGATGTAGGTACACAAACTAAACCTAACAATAAAATACAACTATTACAAGGTACTATTAAATTTCGACCTAAACTAGTTGATAGAGATGTTGCAAGATTAACAAGAGGTTTGGGTCAAACTATATGGAAGTTCTCTAATAATCAAATAAATCTACAAAAATTATATGAGACATATTTAAATACTAGTATAGCTTTTAAAGACGTACTTAAATTTGCTAATAGACTCAAGAGAGAGAGACCAAAAGCAAAATTTACAGGTTGTGTGTTTGCGATTAAGAAAAATCAAGATGATAAAGATGAACATGGGCATTACATAACAGTATTAAAGCCATATCAATATACTCTCCAAGAATCAGATCAAGGTTTATTAACAGAGATAAAATTACATTATGATATTATCAACATAAGGATATCTCGAATGAAGACTGAGGAGGAAAAACAAGCAGCTAGAGAACTGAGAGAGCAGATGAAAGAAAGAACATTGAAAAGTGATAAGAAAGAATATAAAACTAGAGGTATTCAAACAGATGATATACCAGAATTGGCTCCATTACCCAGACCTCCAACTTTAAATCGAAATGATTATCATCTTAACCTTAGGAAAATCGGTAGGAACCGACCCACAAATGTTGAGCCACCAACAAGGGATCAAAATCAAAACAGAATTCAACGTTTAATTCAAAGTAGTACAAATTTAGACGAGGATGATGTACCTAAGAAAAAATTAAAACAACCTAAGACAAAATCAAAACGACCTCGTTCACCTTCACCTCCACCTCCTCCTCCTTCTCATTCACCTTCACCTCCACCACCTCGTTCACCTCGTTCACCTCCACCTCCACCACCTCCTCCTCCTTCATCACCACCTCCACAGTTTCCATCATCGCATACCTCATGAGGTACTAGTCCTCCTCCAAGACAACCCCGTATGACACCACAGAAGGCAGGAGAGTATACAGTAGACCAAGGACATAATAGGATTCATGATTGGAGGAGTTTAGTCAATGATGAAAATATAGAAGAAGATGTTATTGATGACTACTTGAAACTTCTATATAACAAAGGAAAGAGATTGAATAAACAACCTGGTCAAAATGAGGCAGAGTTTGATAAAAAGAAAATATTGGTTTTACCTACTGCATTTTATACCCTCCTTTCTATAGCATATGAGACTAATGATAATGAAAAAATACATGAACTGATGAAAAGTCCTATCTCAGGTAAACAGTCATTTTCACATTTCGATAAAGTATTTGTCCCCATTTGCTCAGATGGAGAACATTGGGTTTTATGTATTGTTCGATATCCAAAGAAAATAATCGAATGCTATGACTCTGAGAATAAGTCAATGGCTCCAGAGGTAAAGACACTTAATAAGTATATCGATATTTTCGCAACAGGTAAGTTAAAAGCAAAATATTATGATGTACCTAGTCAAAAGAATAACAAGGATTGTGGAGTGTTTCTAATGGAATCTTGTCGTACCTTTTTGCATGAAGGAAATGGTAAGTTTAAACAACGCAATATACCAGATATTAGAAAGAGAATACTTCGAGAACTTCAAAACAATAAATTAGAAACAGGTGTTGTATATAAATAAAGACTTTTTATTCAACTCGAAATGGAATTACCACCAAGTGTTAACACTTTATATCCTAATCGAGATAATATAGTTAATGATGGTAATACACCTCTTCCAATCGAAACAGCCTACTTCCTTGAGGATTCTCAACATGATAAAGCTAAGTTTAATAGGTATTGGTTTAATTTCCCACCAGAATGGTCAACTGCAAACAAAGGGGAATCTATTGTTGGCGTTCGTTCAGCACATATCATTAAGAGAAGACGCAAAATGGAAGTAGAGATTGAAATATATAAGATACATAAGAAAACATATGAGTTTGTTTGTGGTGGAACATGGAATGATGGAACACTTAAAACAGACTATGTAAATGGTACGAATCATAAATATGGATTCTTCAAAGTCATTGATTGGGTGTCAATCGATGGAGATTTACGTGGATTTTTTGATGCAGTTAATCATGCATTCAAGTCATACATTAAAACTTCTTCATTAGACAAATTTGTTCAAAATGATGACAATATACAGGATAGAGATATACAAACAGATGGATACTATGATAAAAATGGTTTTCATGAAATCATTTATACAGAAAGGAATAAAGTATGGAATCAAAAATACTACTTTACCAATAGTAAGAATGAACAAGATTGGGAGTATACCGCACCATATATGAACTTTTTCAAACTTAAATCCTGGAATGATGATTTTGCAGATGTGTTTAATATAGGTAATAGCATATTTCAAAATAAACCAGAAAAATATCAAACATGGAGTAAGGAATTAATATTCGATAATATATGGGACAGACAATCATGCAAAATATATTCATCGATAGGTGAACAAGCATTACATAATTATATAGGAAATAGCGATGTTGAATATAGTCCTATTAAGTACTTCAAGTTAAACTCAATGGACCAAAGGTTTTGGATAGACTTCTATAGTGATGTTCATATTATTGTCCAACCAAACTACCTCTAAATGATTCATTTGTTATCGAAATGCAATTCCTTCAATACGATAAGATGTTTATTTAAAAATAAATGAGTAAAGAAGAACCAATCCCATATGAAAAATTATACAACAAAGCTAAATGGAAGACCTTGGACAAATACCTTAGCATGGCAAAACAAGAGAATCTAAATGAAGAAGAAGCAAAGAAATACTTTGATGAAAGAGTAGTACATGATAAGAGAGTACCTAAAGCACAATTTATACCTATTGTATCCAAACATCCTCATGGTTATCAAATGGGTACCTTCATTAATAATAAAGAGGCAGGTGGGTTGAATTATCTAATGTTCATCAATATCAACACCAGAAAAGCATATGCATATCCTATGAATGGTAAAGGAGCAAGAGAAGTATTAACAGCACTTCATAAATTTGTTAATGATGTACCTCATGTATATTCGATAGCAAGTGATGAGGATGCAGCATATTTATCATCAACAGTCTTAAACTTCATGAGAGAGAAGAACATAAAATACCGAACAACAACTGAGAATAACCATAATGTACTTGGCATTATTAATAGGTTTATGAGAACCATAAGAGATGCTATTGGTGAAAATAGGTTTATTCAACCAAAGGAGATGCATGATTTGGTCAACATATATAACAACTCTCCTCATAGGTTTTTAGATAATAAAGCACCTAATGATATTACTCCAGAGGATGAAATAAAGTACATACAAAAGAATGCACGCATTAATCCATACCATTTTAATCCAGGTGAGAAGGTCAGGTTAGTACTCGAAAAAGAACCATTTGGTAAAAGAAGAAGTAATTTGTCTAATGAGTCTTATATAGTTGACTCGCAAAAAGGTAACCAGTTTGTGGTCAGGTCCAAAGATGGTTCAACAAGTTCATTCCCTGGATATAGGTTGTTAAGGACAAGAGACAAAAGGATTAAAGTAGCTGAAAGACTAAATGAAGGTAAAGAAGGTATTATTGAACGAATATATAACTTTGATGAAGATACTGGTAAGTATGATTTAAAATGGGAAGGAGTCGAAGGTGATGATGCCTTTGTTAGACAAACTATTAGAGATGTAAGGAGAGGTAATCCATTAGTACTTGGTACAGCAGAAAGACAATATTGGTTGGAACAAAAGAAAAATTATGAACGACAAATTAAAGCAGGTCAAAAGGTTGAGGGTAAACCAATACCAGATAAAATTATGAAATACATTTACAAATTTGTAAATGGATGAACACCCAAGTGCAGAACTAATAAATAAAGTAGAAACATTGATTAAAGAGACCTTACGGAAGAACATGAAAGAGATAGATGGTGCTTTGATTAAACCATTATCACCTGATTATCCTTTTAGCACAAATGGTATATACTTTTTAATTGGTAAACCAGGTGCTGGTAAAAGTTTTTGGATATGGAGACATTATGATAACAGAGAGGTTGTTTAAACATCCATACTACCAAAAGATAATATTTTGCTCAAGATCTGGTAAAATGGATAAAACAGCTGAAACACTTAATAAACAGATACAATCAAGAATCGATTATGTAAAGGAAAGAGAATTAATGAGTTATCTTAAAAGACATCTTCGAAGAAAGATAAAGTATTATGCTATTGTCAAATATGTATTATCTCGAATGAAAGAGACCAATGACGAAATGAGGAGGCTCATTGAGAAGCATCATTTAAATGAGATCAATGATAAAATAATATATATAGCCAATAAGTTAGTCAAGTATGAAACATCATCATATCCATATAACACATTATTGATACTAGATGATTGTGCAGGTAGTGATTTATTAAAGAATGGTAATAGTGAATTTATCAAGTTGTTAACCAAGACAAGACACTATAATTTAACATGTATCATGGCTATCCAAACTATTCGATTTGTTCATATGAATGCTAAAAGGTTAGCAACAGATATCATATGTTATACAGGATATAGTGAGGAAGATTTTACTAGCTTGTTGCAACAAACTAATAACTCATTAAATACTAAGCAGACAGTAGCTGAATACTTACAACATAAAGAACCACATGAGAAGTTTGTAATGAATATTTCTGCTAATAAGTACTATTTCGAATAATTTTTTATTTTTTAAAAATGGGAATTGATCCAAATTATTCTATATGGAGAGAGATGATAAAAGGAGGAATCGGCTTAGGTGGTAAAGTCTTAATGGGAGCTGCAGATAATTTTACAGGCGGTCTTGCAAGTAAATTATTAAATACAACAACAAGTGGATTAACTAAACATTCTGGTCTTATTGGTAAAGTTGCGAGAGGTCTTGGTGAAAATTTCTTGAGTGAAAATGCAAGAGGTAAATTAGCAAATATAGCCGACACAGCATTAAAGTATGTACCTGAAGGAAATGTGAAAACTGCCTTAACATCAATTAATAAATCTGCAAAGGGTGAATCAATTAAAGCACCTCTTGAAAAATCAGCAAATACACCGAAACCAGAGAAACCATTTCAAGAACATGATTTTAGTACAAACCATCATTCAAGAACCTACATCTAATGAAAACTCAAAAAAACTCAATTTATAGACTTTTTTGTTTATTTTAAATGTCAAAACATCTAACAGGTTCTAAGAGACTTGCAGTTATTCATAGATGGCTAAATGGAAGGGATGACCCAGATTGGGAAGTGCTTCCTACGAAAACCAAAGACAAGTATATTGTAAAACAGCGAAAAACTCCAATAACTCGAGAATATCAAGAAAACTCAGAAAGTGAAAATAACGAAGAAACTCAAGAAAACTCAGACAGTGAAGAACATGAGGAACTTGAAGAAAAGCCAAGAAAGTCATTAAGTTCGAAAGCTGCACGAAAACCTCCAAAACCTCGAAAAACTCAACAAAGCCAAGTTTATGACCCTACTGTGAATGAGGAAATACTAAAACAGCTAAAATCACTAGGTGAAGAAATGAAGATAAGTCGAGAGAAGAAAGAAAAGAGACGTATGATAAAGGAGGTTGTTGATAAAAGGATGAGTAAATCAAGACAACAGTATGTTCCTGAAGAACCACCACAACAATATGAAGAAGAACAACAACCTCAATATATACCTATGAGACCTTTTGGTAGGAGAAATCGCATATTTGAAGATATGATGTAAATTTTTTTTAATCTAAAATGCTCAACAAGGAATCCTATATGAGAACCTCAGCAGAGGTTTGTACCCAGATTGCATCTTATTTTGATGTTGTCGATAATTGCATAGCACTTAGTGATACTAATAAGTCATATTCTCTAAATCCTCAAACATCATATTCACCATCACCACCTATTAAGAGTGGTTCATATACAACATGTATTATATCTCCTAATACTCATAATACTGCAGACATATATAATGGATTTATTCGAGCAGATATGAAAGTGACAGTAAATATTGATAAACCATTTGCTAGTAATTTAGAAAATGTCAATGGTTATAATTTTGGTAAGGTATGGTTTGGTTTCAAGGATGCTCGAGATGCAGTTGAGAAGTATGAAATTGTTGCAAATGGTATGACGCTTTATACCCAGAACTTTGAATGCGAAGAATCCTTTTTAACAGCATGCTGTGCAAATGAAGTTACCAAAAGAGCTGATATATATAGCAAAGCAAGACATAAGGATATTTGGAATGATACTCATGGAAGGAGATGTGGTTTTGTTGCCAACCTTAACCAAAATGTGACTTCCGTTACATCAACAATAAGATTAAAGATTGATTTACGACGATTCCTACCATTATATAATATCAAGTACTTGCCAGCATTTGCAGGTAAAATCGAATTACGTCTATACTTTTCAACAGCTGGTATGGTATATTGTCCAGTCGGTTTTGAAAGAAGGTTAGCATGTAATCCACATGCAATGAAAGACTTCAAAGTTGATGAAATTACAAATGAATTTCGACCTATTGGAGAACCAATATGGATGTGGACAAGTACAACTAAAATAGCAATGGATAAGATTAATCATCCAAAGCATCTTACACCTGTTGGTGATAATCATGGTGGAGCATATGAAGTCGCAGGAGCTAACAATACTAAGGCAAGAGTTGACCAAACTGTTTATAGTGATTGGAGAACATGGAGTGTTGTTGATTATTCCATTGAAGAATGTTCAAGTATCATACCTTGTTTTGGTATTCATGAATCTGTATATACAGCACTTGTTCAAAGATATGCTAACCCACAACATCCACTTACATTCCCAACACAGATTATGTCATTTTACACTTGCACAAGACCTCTTAAGAATGAACAAGATAAAGAAACCATCAATATTACACCTAATTTTGTAGATAGTATGTTTTGCTTATTCCCACTCAAGCATACACATAAGACATACTTCAAGAATCCTCAGTTTGAAGCATTCCATATGAATTGTGGTAATTACAACAATATCCCTGCTAAATCATTTGGTACTAATGGTAAGTATCCAGAGTTCCTTGAATATTGCCAGAATGCAATGAACATGAATGGAGAGCAAAATGGATTTAACAAAGAGGTTATTACAAGTCTAGCTAATGAGTATCAATATTATGAAAATACAACAGGTTATTATCCAAGTGATAGGTCCTCATTCTTCATAGGTCTTCCTACTGAAACAGATGGAACATATCAACAAGGTCTTTCAAGTCTTGCACCTATTAACTTCGAACTGATATGTAGTCAAATGGCAAATAATCCATTTAGACAGGAAGTAGATACACCTCCATTATTATGCTTATTAACAGATATATCAATTAGTATCTTGATTAGACCAAATGGTATGCCACCATTAGTACGTATAGGAGCCTATGATTTAACAACTCCTGAGTAAAAAGAGGTATATTTTATTTTATAGAAAATGTCGAACGATTATAGAAGCCCACATGCTGAGATTGTTGGAAGAGAAGGTATAATGTATAATGAAGCTACCATGAAAAATAAAGACATAGAGTTTCAACATTTTGGTGTGTTCAGTAATACTAATACTTATACTGTAACCTTCAACCCATATATTAATCGACCACCTACCCAGATTATTGAACATGAGGACCCTGTTAGATTTCCAGATACTCGAGAACATATAACCAAACCTGTTCGTGAACCTCCTGTTAGTATTACAGATGGTGGTTTTTATCGACATATAGGTGAAAAAGATAAACCAGTACCTCTCTTACCAAAATATCTTAAGAAGCCTGAGAAACCACCAATGCAAGGTAGAGCAAGAGAATATAATAAACAAGATATTCGATATGAACCTACTCAGCATATCTTTACCCAAAATAACATCTATTAATTTTTTATTGAATTTTTTATCCAGATGAAAATGACAACAAGAAACGTCTATGACTATGTCAATGAACTTCGCGCAAAATGTGCTCCAAATACTAAACAATGTAATTTCTCGATACTTTGTGACAAGTACCCAATGAAAGCAGGAGAATGGAGCTATTTAGGCAAAGTACTCTATGTCTCAATCAAGATAAAAGATAAGTGCCACAGATTTTATCCAGATAAGCTCAAAGAACCAAATGGTGGAAATAATTTCCAAAGAAGTTATTCGTTCTTCATGGTTGATTAATTGATATTTCAGAGAGATTCCTCCCAAATTTATATCTTCTCCAACGGTCAAATCTTGTTCAATATCAGCTGTTTTGGCGCTTATTTCATCACAATTTATTGAGGAAGGATTCTTTGAGCCACCTATAAATGCACCGTCTAAAGCGTTCTGTTTAGTCAGTATTGCTGTCATTTTTCTCAAAATAAATGCCTAAGACATACTTCATTACCAAGAAATACAACAATATTTTGCCCTCAGAATTCACCAATTCATTGAATAAACGATATATTTCCTTCCAATATTGTCGAGCCACCTGTAATGGATATCTGGACGGAGAAACAGAAATGCATGCTTCATTTATTCAAAGAGATGAGTACGAAGATTCTCTTGTCTGGTACGCCAATTTGACTCCTCCGGACGACAATAGGAAATACGAATTTGTCGGGACAAAAAGAGAGTTTAGGATATGGTTTACAGACGCAGAAGGGAACGAAATAAAGCCTGACAATTTCACTGTTTTCTTGAAGTTGGAACTGATACAAAAAAATATTGATTTACTGTTTTTTTTTACGCGTAACCTGCTGGTACTGAATTAGGATAATATTCGACTCCATTAACGCTCCAAGTGAAATATGTATCAGAACAGATCCAGGCCTCACAACTAGGTGGATGTTGGTCTGGAAAATCTGGGTCGGGAATAAAGTATGTGTCATCATCGCCACGATACATTGGCTGACCTCTGAACGTGACGGTTATTGAAGTACTTCCAGTATCTATTCCGTCAAATACATAGCCGGCATTGCTCCTTTCGAGTTGGAAATTTATACCAAAAGATGTCCCGTCTGAGCGGCAATTTGTATATCGTTTTCCTGTTGCTGGGTCGTTTAATGGCTGTGTGAAAGAGTCTTCAAATTCTTGTGTGGCTTCTAAGGCTCCATCTAGTTCGTTTGCGATAAGCTGATGTTGATAAAATCTTGCAGCATAAGTATTGGCAAATTCTGTGTCTGGATATGTTCTTTTATTGACTACAAGCTGGACATTTTGATACATAATATTGTCGAAACAAGTAATGTCAGCAGAGATTTTGGAAACATCATCGTGATATTTGTCGAATTTCTCAATGGAATTGACTTACTGACTTCGAGACCGTTTACTTTGGCAGTTCCTTCGAATATTTCTCTTGTCAGTTCCTGAGATGGAATCAATAAAGGAGTTTGTAATTCTCTGACAAGTCCTTGATAAACATCTGGTTTGAGACCAAAACCTGCCAAATTTGAACGACCCAATTGAATAGTTCCTCCAAGGACATCCAAAGTAATTTTCTCTGTTTTGAGATTTATATTGTACGATTTTGTTGTGGCAAGTAAGGCGCCTTTCAATTCACTTTTGATAATTTTGACGGTATCTCCTGGATCCAATGGTTTGTCTGGATTAGCTGATGCGATTAATTCTGCAAATTCTTTTTTATTGACATCATCTCTTGAAACTCCATATTTTGTAAATTCTTCGTCAGTATATCCGAAATCAATTGTTGGATGTTCCAAAACATCGTCATCATATACATTTGCGCCTTTGTATCTTTGGTATTCGATATGAAGTTTTTGTGAAGGAGTTGGTTTGGCAGAATAATGAGAAACAATAACAGACGGACGGCCTATTTGTGTGAATTTTCTTGATATTGGGATGACAGCAGGCATTTCTTCAGCAATTTCTTTGTCTTCCAAAAATTGTAGAGTTTCCTTAACGATATTTGGATTGATTTGTGCCCAGACAAGAGCGCGTAAAGATGTCTTGACCTCTTCTTCTATCTCTCCACAAATTGCGTTTGGATATAACTACCATGCCTGAAGAGCCAGTTGGTCGACAAATGGGATGGTCAATTCAATGGTAAATTTATGTGGTTGTCCATCAGCAATATCCTTTAAATCGACATAACAACCGCAAACTGAAGGGGAGAATTGACTGACATTTTCCCAAGTAGAATGAGAATATTTTGAAGTTGCTTTTGCATCACGAGGTTTGATGGAATTATAGGCGAAAGATTCTCTTTGGAGTTCGTCTTGTCGATATGCGCCTAAGAGTTTATCATTTATCCAGAAGCGACAATCTTCATAAAATTCTACAGCATTCTTGAATCCGACAAATATTTTCATCAATCCGTTTGCGTCTGCAGATACGTCAATAGGCTGGGACAATTTAATGATGAAATCAAGGAGAATTGTAGTAAAAGACTTTTCAATTTGGGTGATTGTATGTCCGGAATGAGATAATTTGATACGTGTTTTTGTGCCGACTGGGAGTGGGGCGTCTTTATCTTTGAACTTCTCCATGACGAAAGAAAATGTATTATCTCCTCCATTTCTTTGAATGAGATTTCGTAATTTTGACTGGAAAAATGAAAGAACATCGCCTTCATCATTTCCTAAATTTTTGGTCTGTGCGTTGTAGTAGGTCATTTGATTTAATATAAAAATGACAATAAAGGAGTTGTAAAGTTTGTTATATGAACATTTTACTTAAAAGGAAATGGCATTCGGAAGTTGGTTTAAAAACATTATTAACGGAGCAAAAAACGTAATTGGAAAAGCATTACCGGTACTGAAAAAAGGTGCTGAAATTGTGTTAAAAGTCGCTCCAGTACTTGGCGGGGCGATAGGAGGACCTGTAGGAAATGTAATCAATAAAATAGGCGATTATGCAGGAAAATTTGCAGGAAACAAATCATTGGGAGTAAATGGAGCGGGGATAAGACAGACAAATAATAGTTGGTCTCAGCAAATTAATGGTCCAGTAACTAATCCAGGAAGATTTGACATTTCTTTGTTGAAATGAGTAAAATGGAATGATTTTGGGTGATTTTTATTGAAAAGGAAATGAACGACATCAAGGTAATTGAGCCTATCTCAAAGCATACGAAAGAGTTTGATACAGTTGATGAATTCAATTTATACTATAACAAGAATAAAGAAGAGATGGACGGACTCACGACGTTAAAGCAAGAAGATACATGGAATCACTTCCTCACAGAGACCCAATTGATTGGGCACAGGCACTTCGTGGAGCTACAGAAGAAGAAATTGATCTTATTTCAAAGATGATTTGTTGGGACCCAACTAAAAGAATTTCAGTAGATGAAGCTGTTGAGCATCCATACTTTGCAAAGCTTCATGATCCATTTGATGAACCTATTGCATACCCAGTTGATGAATTTGATTTCGAGAGAAATGATATTACAATGGATCAAATGAGAAGAGAAGTTTGGAGAGAAGTTCTTCACTATAATCCAAAATCACGCTAAAATATTTTTTTTTTCATTAATGATATAATATCATTAATCCAATTGTAATTAATTTGCCATAAAGATTCAGCCTCATTTATTTAATATTATCATTCTTTTTTTAATTTGTTCATAATACAGCCGTTTAGGAAATAGAATTTTTTTTAGGAAATAGATTAACAACGATCATTTTACATTCAATTTTCAATTTAACAAAATACGATTTTTTTAGAGAACAAAGGAGTATGTACCTTGTTTTATTATTACAAATAGTTATATATATAATAATAAATATAACTATGATGATTAATTTATTAAAGAATATTCTAAGATACATCAAATATTAGATTTTCATATAATTTTATTTTTCTAATTAAAAAGCTGATGTATGCTTAATTAAACATCATAAAATATTCATTTTTTTAAGTTTTACTAATATTTATTGAAAAAAATAATAATTAGTTAAAATTAGTAGAAAAAATGAAACGACAAGGAAAACAAGCATAATAATAATTTATAAAATGTTCAAATATGAAAGTGTAATATATCTGTTTTTTAAAATAGGTAATATTAGTATTAAATTTAAAAAAAAAACTTGAAATTTTCTCATTCACTTGGAAAAATTATCAGATATAATGATAAAAAAGTTTTATAGTCACATCAACATGAAAATATGATCAATCTTCAAAGATGAAATATTGTTGAAATATTTGAAGTTTTCTAAAAAATGATGTAAAGGCTTCATTCTTCTTTCACAATCTGAAATATCGATATACATTCATTTGGAACAAGATTTTTTTGAAATTATTCTTCTTATGCATAGAAATATCATCTGAACTTTAAAAAAATTTATAGAATTGAATACAAAATGATCGTTGCTAATTATTTTCATAAAAAAAAATTATTTCCTCAAAAATTAATCGGCTTTGTAAACCATTCAAATTTTGCTTTTTTATTTCCTAAAATTTTTTTTTATTTCCTAAACGGCTGTACATAGATAATCATTCTTTATTTAATGAAAAGAAGACCAATTTTTGAGAAAATTGAAAAAAATATTTGAATGGTTATTTTCAATAAAAACTCAAAAAAATTCAACGTTTTATATTTTTTTAAAGTTTCATCAATCTGATTTTTCTTGAATGCATTCAGTTAAAATTCCAAGCTCAGAAGTCGTTATTTATGAAACACAAGGTAATGGCGTAATTCTTCTTGTTAAAAAAGCTTCTGATCAAAAATATTATTTATTTCTTATAAATTCAATAAATGGAGCAATTACATTTGATGGTATTGAAGGATCATCAATATTCGATACAAAACTGCAAGCTCTTAAGTCAATGCAAGCGAATTTTAGTCTTTCGATGGACTCTAATCCTGTTGTCGCCCAAGCTTTGGTAGGCGCTGCTCGATATGGTCCAGTATTATATATTCTTGTTGTTAAACAATCGGCTCCAATAGCTCGAATTCAAAATGCTCATACTATTTTTTCTGTAACAGACACTGAATTTTATAAAATTAATTTGCATTTCCATCCGCCATTGACACAACAAGAACAAAGGAGAATCGACAGAATAGTTGAATTTCCTGTTGCAGAATATCATATGTGGTGTGAAACAAAAGATCTAACTGTTCCCATATACTCAGATCAACATGATTCATCATTTTTATGGAATAAACATTGGACGAAAGTATTTGAAGATTTAGGACAAAAAGATGTTTGTATTGAACTTCTTCAAGGAACAGCAAATACTGAAATCATTTATTTAAATTCATCTAAAAAAGGAATTTCGCGTCAGCAGAGTCAAACATCGCAAGAGACGCTTATAAATAGTGATCAAACACAGCAATTTAAACCTACTTTGAGTGCCAATGCGTCAGCAAATAATTTATCTAATTTTAACAAAGTTTCGTCCCAAAACAATATAAGTCGTCAGTCAAGCAGCACTGGATTACAAACAGAAGGAATGTTTTACCGTTTTACTATTATTTCAATTCGTGAATCCACAAATGGAGGCACTCGTTATTATGCAAGAGGCATTGATAAAGATCACCATCCAGCAAATGAGGTAATGTGCCATCTTGTAGTTGAAAGCAACGATGGACACCTTTGGTCACACATATGGCGTCGTGGATCTATTCCAATTAAATGGAGTACGGTTCTTGCAAAAAATCTTCCTACTGTTTCTATTTCTATTCAACCAGATTCAGGTTCAGATACTCATTTTTATTTTGATTACTTGAAAACATTTTTCCCCGAAAACATTTTCTGCATTAATCTTTTGCATAATCATTCGACCAATTCAGAATATCCTTTATGCCTTGCTTATCAAAGTGCAGTTGAAAGGCTTGAAAACATTAGTTATATAGAATTTGATTGGCATAAAGAAGTAAAAGATAAGGGAATTTCAGGTGCAGTTGAATTGCTTTATTGTTATCTTCCAGAAATCGAATTTACATATTCAAAAACCCAAACTGATATTCCAATTGCCCAAAATTCAAATAATAATGCAAAAAATCCAATTCAAAAGCGTGGTTCAAAGCCAAGTATATTTTCATCTCTCTCAATTCTTTTTCCAAATGAAATTTCAGATTCAGATTCACATACAAAACTCAATTTGGTTGACAATGAAAAAGTTCTTCTTCCAGAATTCGGCTGTCCTTTTACCAAAATACAAAAATCAACTGTTAGAATCAACTGTATGGATTCTCTTGATCGAACAAATGTTGTTTCATTTTTTTATGCTACTAAAGTTGTCTCTAATATACTCGAGCAAATTGGAGTTTGTGAATCAATAAAAACATATGAACAGTTGATGCAGCTTCCATTATCAATTCGTAATTTCCTTTGCGAATCATTTTTAGGTATTGGTGATTGTGTCTCTTATTTATATACAAATACCCCAGCTTGTATGACAGAAATATTTCATGAAGTTGCTGAAGATGATATAAAAACTAAAAGCGATTCATCAATAGCTGTTAAGAGACGATATCATAATTTCTTAACAGATCGAAAACGTCAAAAAGCATATAATATGTTTCTTGGTAAATGCTTTGAACAGCATATACCAAATGTTGATTGCTCAGAACTTCCAATTTGCGTTTCAATGGGATCAGCTCAATTTATGAAACCATTTTTAAGTGATGGGAAAAACGCAATTGACCCAACAAATCTTTTGCAGATATCATCATATACGATTAATTCAGTTGGCTGTAAAGCAATAATAATGTTATTAAGTGAAATTTGCTATGTGACTGATATCTATATGATCATATCACCACCAAATCCTCCTTCAACTGTTTCAATTAGCAGTTCTTTAGGATTTGGTATGAAAACGCCACTTGTAGAAAAAGTAGCACTGCCATTCGTTACCAAACCGCAACCAGTTTTTATTAAGATTCCACCAGATAGAAATAACTATGAGCTCAATATGATGAGGTTTTTAATATTCGAGTTTGAAACTCGAACTGTTGATAAGAAAATGAAATTTATTCAGCCAGATACAATCACTCTCTCGAATATTTTTGTGTTTGGAAGAAGAACATGCAATCCAAGCTCAGTTAAAAAATATTATAATTTCACTTATCAAAATTTCCCAACATTTGACCAACAAAGTAAATTACATTCAAATATATCTCTTAATGAAATTTATTCAGCAAACCAAGATAATACAAAATTATCAGCTGGACAATCAATGGAATCACTTTATCTATCAAGTGATTCATATGGTTTTCGATCAGCATCATCTATTCAATTTATGTCTCCGCCAAGTAGTCAAGATATACCTTTTTCAAATCCAGTCAACACTTCGACCAGCAATATAGTTATTAATTTGCCACCACCAAGCTCGTTCACCAAAGAAAACATGAAGCCAGATGAAGTATTGAAAAACTTGAATAGGCATGATTTTATCGAATTTTTATCAATTATTCAATTCGAAGACTCTAGAATTACTCATCATTATGGGCGTCTCCAGTCACTTAAAATAGCAGCTTTGCATGGATTTAATCCCCTCAATTTCAATATTTCAAATTATTTCCGAGATATTCCAGATATAAGCCCTATTGAACACAAATGCTCAGTGTGTGGCAAAACGTCATGCTGGCAATGTTTCTTATGTGACAAACATTTTTGTAAGAGCAAATCCTGTTCAAAACAAAATTATTTCCAAGAAGCTTTCTTTTTCAAGCAATCTAGTATTGTTTGTGATCAATGTGCAAAGACATTAGAAAAATACCGCAATGAAATTAAAAACTTACTTTTTGGTTATAAGAATTTCTTCGCACTTGAAAATCAAACAGAGGGTGATTTGAATGCACTCATGACCTCATTTATTAACGATGCAAAAACCAAGAAGATTGAATTGCTTAAACAAGAAAACGAAAATAATAATAAACAATCTGCTCACTCGGGCTACATAACTGAGCTGAGTCTCGAACAACAGAAAGATCAAATTATTCAAAAGCCAATAGAAACAGATCCATCAAGATTTCCACTCGCTTTCTTCATTGATACACTTAATCCTTCTTATAACCTCCTTCTTACGGAAGAAGGTTGGTCAATTTCAAGTGAAGAATGGGGAAAGAATTTCTTTTGTATTGCTCTTGGTTACAGATTAGAACTAACTTCACTTTTCGTAAAGGGAAGTGATGATTGTGTCATCAGAATTACTCAAGGAGAAGGCAAATCTGAATTGATGGAATTAAAAGCAAACACAGAACATAATTGTCAAGGCTTTTGTGGAAGACTTTTCAGTATTAACTTGGTATCTGGAACTCTTAACTCAATTTACTTCAAAGGGAAGAAAATTGCTAGAGCTGAAAATCGTCAAAAATTACCACCAGCAACTTCTAATCCTTTGAAATTGAAATACTTGAAGACAAAAAATAATCCTATTAATACAAGTAAAATAATATCTACGGAATTAAGCAAAGATAAAAGTATAATGGGAGTCGTTCTTCAAAGCTTCAGTGGAATTCATTCAATCTTAATTGAATTTTATAAATTACATTCGATTATTCCATTCAAAGTGATAAAAAGATATATACCTGAAACAGACAGTGGAAATGAATTCATAATTATATTCAAGAAGCCTGTCGTTGGTGCTCGAGTTGACATTCAGGTTATTGATTCTGGTATTCTTAAAGAACCTAAAGTAATGTTGATTTAAATTGAATTGGAAAATAATATTCTTTATTGAATAATTATCTTGTTTTATCAGTACCGTATATTTAAAAACCTCATACTACTCTCAATATAACTTCATACTAAATCCATTCAATTATTGAAATTTATTATAGTTTAAGGATAAAGTTGGATTTAAATTTAATTGAAAAAAATTGAATTTGCATAGAAATTATTGAATACGCATTGAATTTATTTCTATAGGTATTCAATATTTGAAGACAATAAAAAATGTTATTCAAAAACTAGGAGCTAAATTTGAAGCTTCAAATATAACAACGAAAGACATAACATTACATTTGAATCGAAAGATGTTGAGACCAATCGAAGAGATTAATTGGGACCCAACAACAAATCCCTTCAAATATATCATTGATCAACAGTTTTACACAATCTCTCCAAATCCAAATGCTGCAACAACATTGTATACTGACTATAATATCACATCATCAAAAATAATCACAGCTGACAATATAACAACGATGAGAAGTGATTTAAATATAGTAGCGAATACACAAGATGTCATAGTTTATGATGTTGACAAGATAACAAAGCGAGTTGATAATTTAGATGTTGAAATGTCTGATGTCAAAAATAGAGTTTCACATCTCGAGAGTAAAGTTAAATCATTGAACATCAAAACTGATATTGCTTTAGTATTAACAGCTGCATCAACTGCGTTATCGATTGGAAACACTCTTGAGCTAACAGGTAAATATATATCAATTGGGATGGGAAAACTTAGGAATTTCATTAATAACGGATACACCAGATTAGCAACAACAGGTGGTGAAGCATCCGAGGTTGAATTAGCAGCACTTGATTATAGTGAAAATTTACCACCTGTTCCATTCGAAGGAACAAGAATGACAAACACTGATGGATATGTTAAATTGAAATCATGGATTCATGCTGGTCATGTAAAACCAAAATTCAGTTCATTATATGCTGATGATAATGAAGAGAGCGCAAACAATCCACATGCGATGATTGTGTCATATGCGACGTTGGTATTTTTATTTCACAATTGAACCTAACTTATCACAACCGACAAAAGATAAATCAGGAAAGCTTCACGGCATAAATCTACAAATGTTAAATGATAAAACGTCTGGACTCTTTCCGAGAGATTATTATCAATATTTAGAATTATTAAAGCGTCAAGGGAAAAAAGCTAAAGGACGAAATATTCTAATTTGGAATGGAGAATCTTTTTATAAATTAGAGAAGGCACTCTCAAAAAAAGCATCAAAGACAAAAGCAAAGAGACAATCCATCTTGAATAAAACGATCAATGATATTTTCAAGAATCATCCAATGACTGATTTTGATGGAATATATCTGGGTTATCATCGTCAATGGGCAAAGGTAAATTTCGGTCATGCAATATTGGTTATAATTTGTCCAAAGTTCAACCCCATTAAAATTTATATATTTGATGCATCCGATTACAGTGATTATAAAATACCTAACTGCACAAACATCATTAAAGAGATTGCAAAAATGCAAGGACTGAAAACTGATAATTGGGAGATTGAATATTTCAATCCAAGAGTTTTGAAACAAAAGAAGATTTATTTCCCCGAACAACGCCGATCAAGTGATTGTTCGATTTTTGCAATGGAATTTGCCCGTTGTTTTATGAATGAAGGAGATGCTAATGATATTGATCAATGGAATATTCAAGAGTGCCGAGAAAGAATCAGACAAGAATTAGAAAATTACAAGCTTGTTGAAAATTATCAATATCCTCATCCGAAACATTACAAGATAAATTCTCGCTTTTTCACTCATTCTCAAAAAATTCCACAGACAACGATGAAACAAAAACCCCGTACAATAGATACATACGAAATAACAGATGTTGGCAGAAAGAAATTACCAAAGAGTATTTATAATCATGCAATGAATGACCCTAAACTTCTGTCTGCCAAATCTCTTTATACAAAACATCGTGAAATTCTTGATACCATTCCATACAATCAATACCTTGACATTTATGACGAATATGAAAAATTATGGAAGAAGGAACATCTAGCACCACCACCTCCTCCACCTCCTCCTCTACCGGATGATCCATATCTACCACCATGGCCTTCCTCATCCGATTTAGATGATTCATGGTGGGAAGATACACAAAATGACGAACCACCAAAAAAGAAAACAAAGAAACAAAAACCATTATCTCAACCTCATCAAAAACTCAAACCAATAAAAGAAAGATTACCTAAACCTACCCCAAAACCCAGAACTGCAAATGATATTGGAGTAAAAGAAAATGTCCAATGGATTGATAAAATAACATCAAAACCAGCAGATGTCGATCAACCAGAACATCAAATGGTATTCCTCAATCAAAACGAATTAGATTCACTTGATCCAGGTGAAATGTTAGAAGATAATGTTTTTAATAATTATATCTTTCATATTGATAATAAACGAATTCAATCAAATACCGATAGCAGATCAATTTATCTCATGGGTAATTCAAATATGCATTTCATCATTAATGACTATGCTAGAGGTGAACCTGTTTCTCGCACCACTCTTCTTGATTCTGCACCAGAATTTCAAAAAGATAACTTTATCAAACATTATCAATATGTTATGTTTCCAGTCAATACGATTGATCCATATGCACAAGTCCATTCACAAGGAAACGGAACTCATTGGATTCTTATTATGATTCATTTAACAAAGCCTAAAATTACTGTTACCATTTATGATCCTGCTGGACAAGATAGAGATAATTATTTCCAAATTATGAGACAATTCTTAACCGATCTTGGATTATTAAAGGCAGGAGTTAAATTTGAGACAAAAATGGTAAAGAAACCTCTCCAAGGTTACAATAATGAATGTGGTCTATTTGTTGCCGAATATGCTGAACGATTCTTGTTGAACAAGCAAATCAAGATTTCAACAAAAGATTTAGACAAAATAAGATCAAAAATAGCACGAACAATTTATAAAATTAATCAACCTCCTAAACCAAAACCAAAACCTGCTCCACCTCCTAAACCAAAGCCATAGGTAATTCATAGTAATTCACAACCAAAAAAGGGACCAAAAAAATAAAAAATGAATTTTAGGTCTTCATTTACCCATTACTCCCACGAATTTAGTGAGTTTGCGTATTCAATGGTTTATTCTCAGAAAAAATAATTTTATTTTTTTTATTTTATAAATTTTTTATTCAATTTTTTTTATTTTTAGACAATTCTTTTTTTTCTGATTCAATTTTTTGTATAATTTTATTTGGTGTACGTTTATATTTATTTTTTTGAGTAAATTTTCAAATTTTTTATATGATATTTTAAGCAAATGCTATTATTCCTTATAAAATGTTCATATATGACATCTTGTCAACTTAATGGAGTAGATAAAAAAAAATCTCATTTTTTGATCAATGATAATTTTTTAATAACATAAAATATATTCAAAATTGTGGGTAACATTCTTACTAAAATTATTAGTTTTTGTTGTAATATAACAGAATATTGAGGTATAAAATGATTTTATTTTTTTTCTTTTCCAAAATCTAATAATTGATTACTTTTCAGCAGGCTCATTTCTCATTTTTTCTGTTTTCTTTTTGAGCCTTCTTTTTTTATTTTTACAAATAAACATGATTATCATTAGTCTTGTTAAAGCTTTTTTTATTCTCTGCAAAATATCTTTTTTTTCAATGTTTCTTTGATTTTTAGACTGTGTTGATCAGCTTAACATGTCATAAATTATATAAGCAAGCACGCTAATCATTTTTTATTATATTCATAATTTTTTTATTTAATCTTATATATATGTTTTTAATTTACTCCAATGTGTGTAAATTCAACATTATATCATGTAATTACTTTCAATAATTCAAAATAATGCACAATTATATCAATATTAAATCAAATTATAAAAATCAAATTATGATATTAATGGAAACAAATATGTTCTCATAAAAAAAGTATTTAATAATTATTATTAAGTGATTAATACAGAATAATGATTCCAAAATTTAATTTTTAACTACTTATTCTACGTAATATCATAATTATTATATTTTTGTTTTTTTACATTGAAACTCTTACTCAACTCTTTTATTAACATCCAATTAAATATATATTTATAGTATTTTACTTGCATTTTAATTCAAACAAATTTAAATTAATCTTTAATCATCATCTATTTTTTTTAATTTTAACTGTGAATATATTAATATTGTATTTTCTAATTTCAGAAATAGAAAAGCATGTAGAAAATATTGTATTATTATAAAAAATATGGAGTTTTCACACTAAAACTTTTTTTCAATTAAAAAGTTTATTAATCATTTATATCATAAAAAATATATTATATTTGCTTTTTGGTTGGTATAAAAATAACATTTTTAATCTGCCTTTTACATATTAGTTTTCTTGTTTTTTAAAACTTAGACAGATTCATCGTCTAACTTTAATTGAAAGATTGAAAGATTGAATAAACGAATAAGTTGATGAATGAACGAAAAAATTGAAAAGAGATTGAATGAATAATTAAACAAATAAGTGAATAAATAAAAGTAAAAATGAATAATTGAAATATTGAATGATTGATTGAAAGATTGAATGAATAAAAGAATAAGTGAATGAATAAATAGATGAAAAAAGGATAAGTGAATAATTGAAAGAATGAATAAACGAATAAGTGAATGAATAAATATAAAAATGGATAAGTGAATAATTGAATGATTGAATGGAAGATTGAAAAAAAGAATTAATGAACCAATAAAAAAGTGAATGAAAAAACGAATGATGGAATAACTGAATGAATAAATGAATAAATGGATAAGAGAATGAATAAGCAAATGAATAATGGAATGATTGAATAAATAAATGGATGAATAAATGATTGATTGAATAAATAAATGATTAAATTAATAAGTGTATAATTGAATAAAGGATATGATAAAAATATTTTTTATTTCTTCTTCAGTCCCTTTTTATTCGCCGTCTGGTATATCTTTATCAACATAAAACTCTATTTTAAATATTCTTATAAATTCTGAAATATATGACGGCAAATGATCGTTTTCGTTTTCTTTTTTTTTTTGGAAATATAGCTTACAAGATTATAAGATTGTTTATTAGATTTTGAGATATCCTTGATTTTTCCTCATTTGATAAATATCGGGTATTGATTTAAAAATATTATTTCTTTATTTATAAATAAAAAAGAAATAATGCATTTTCTGATCATAGACTTGTCATTAATATGATTAACTTCTTTAAAAAAGAGAAATATAGCAGTTATAATTAATGGAATTAATTTAACCAAAAACATCTTGAAATGAATCATAATCAATAAAAAAATTTCAATAAATTTATCAAAAAAAGAATAAAAACATTTTTAAAAGTGTATTTTTATAGGATGGCAAGATATATGTGTATTTATAAATTACATAAATTATTTGAATTCAGGATTGAATAAATATTTATCGAAATATTTGATATTTAGATAATTTTTTTAGAAATTTAAATAAAATATTTAAATTATACAATAAAAATTTAAAATAACAGAAATATATATTTTTTTATGAAGTTATAAACAAAGGGGATAAAAAAAATTCAATGACAATTCTTTTTTGAATGTATTTATCACAAAAAATAATTATGTTTCTGAAAATTGAATAGTATTGAATACGCAAACTCACTAAATTCGTGGGAGTAATGGGTATTTTTTTTTGTGATGATTAATCATAAAATGGAGTTTCATAATCTGCAACTCCATCATTTACTTCCATTGTTGCATCAAAATCACGTTATTTCTATTGTTCTTCTTCTTCTCTCCATTTTCGATGCTCTTCTTCTCTCTCTTCATTCATTTTATTATATCTTTTTGATGTCTCATTCCATTCTTTTATTGGATTTTTACTTCCTGATCTGACTTTTCGTATTAAAGCATTATATGGTTTCGAATTTATTCCACCCCTTGGTATTGATATTTTCTGAAAACTATGATTTCCTTCGAGTGGAACAAAATGCCCATTTTGCATATCACCTAATTTACCTATTAAATATCCTTTACAATTTGGCCATATTCTTCTGATTTTACCTAAATGTTCACCAAATGCTAGACAAAAATTCTCAACACAACTGAAAGGTTGAGGTTCATACATATATTTTGGTTCAAGAATGACTCCTTTCATGTTCCATTCACCATATGTTTTCGGATCTTGAAATAAAAAATCAAAATGTTTCTTTCTCTCTTTCGTATCAAAAGCTCGACTAAGTCTAAAAGTACATTGTATTGGCAGAAAATATGACATTTTTGATATTTTTAAAATTTATTTCATTCCTTTTACATATTTCTTTTTTGGTATCCATCGAAAATCATTAGGTCCATCAATAAGTATTCCATTTCTGAACACCATTCTCCATTCCTGATTTGATTTACCAGATTTTACAACACAAATAATTTTAACACGAATATGATGTTTTTCCATTCCATCAACATACAAATAATCAGATGCATTTTGTAAAAATTTTGTTAATTTTGTGTATTCTACCCAATCATAATCACAAACTGGCACTAAATCAACACCATTACAAACGAAATAATCTTTTAGTATGTCATCTACGACCTCTTTCTCTGCAGAATTCACCTTTGGAGAAACTTTTAAAGTGCATTTTAAAACCATAACTTCTGTCATTTTGTATAAAAAAAATATTTAGCAAAGAAAAATTAGTTAATTTTCAAGTTTATTAATCTCTTTTTCTGCTTTCTCAGAAGCCTGTAAATGAGAATGGCAGAAATCAAAATGACGATTAATAGTAATTCAATTATTGTTGTTTCGAAAGATAATTTTCCAGGAACATCCGAATCAAGGAGTTTAAAATAATAATCAAATTCGTTTGCCAGCATGATATCAACAAAATTTCCTGCTTGTTCATTTGAAAACTTGTTTCCTGTTTCACCATTGAGTTTTTCATTATATTCAATCATTTCATTTAAATAGTCAGTCCATGAGTCATGATTTGATCTATGATATGCCCAATTATGTCTGAGTAATTCACAAGCTCTTTTTTCTTCAGGAGGTAAATTTCTTATTTTACAATAATTCATCAGTAAGAACAAGAATGCAAACATTTAAAAAAATGAAATGACCTCTTATTCCAAAATTTTCTTTGAATTTCAATCATTCAAAAAGCTCTTCCGCTAGAGTCAATTCAATGAGCTCTCTCAAAAATATGAAATATTCTTCACATGTCACATAATTTCCCTTTTTTTATATCACTTTTTTATAATGTCCTTCAAAAATGATTTCGATTACTCTTGGCCTCCATTCGAAACTAATGATAAAATTAAAATAATAAGGAAACTTCATGAAACATGTGAAAACATATTGAAAGAATTTAATGAATTCGATCAATTATCCAACGAATACAGGAAAATAACAAGTCAAATTTGTTCAAAAAAGCAAGAGATTCTTGATTTTTCTTCTCAAATTTTTGGACCATATGATGACAATGCTCAAAAAGCACTATTTGACCTTCAACA
Organism: Tritrichomonas musculus; assembly: GCA_039105265.1. Classification (NCBI taxonomy): domain Eukaryota; phylum Parabasalia; order Tritrichomonadida; family Tritrichomonadidae; genus Tritrichomonas; species Tritrichomonas musculus. The sequence goes on from JAPFFF010000013.1 coordinate 366,035, forward strand.
TAAAAATCAAGAACTCAATCATCTCAATGAGGATTTACAAAAATCAAATAAAAAATGTTATGAAAAAAGGCATAAAATTGATTGTTTTAAATGGGAACTTGGTCGCGAAATTAATGACTTGTATCATTATTTGAGATCACTTGACCGCTTCCCTATTCTACCAATTTTCAACGATAACAATAAACAATAATCCTTGACGTACCTTTTTTTCAATAACTTTAAAATTGTATGAGTTCATAGAAAAAGTTCACTCGTGTAAACCATTCACTCACAAATAAATTGTGAGGGCCTGCTGAAAGCAGTCAAAAAGTTCTACAAATGACCTTCACAAATGACCTTCACAAATGGTTTTCAATGAGCTGTATCAAAAAGTTTGACCACAATAATGAGCTCTCAAAAAATGACTACACAGCGGCCAAATGGCGTAGGTTGTTAACGGACCGATAGGGACGTTAAGAAATCACGCCATTTATATACTACTGAATCGATGAATTTGCAAGTCGTTTCATTGTTAGTAAAGCATTGTCAAAATTCATTGATTTGATTGATTTGGCACTCGGAGATGCACTCAGTCCAATTGGTAATTTTTCTAGATTTAGTAGATTATAAAAACATAACGTTCGTGTAGTCGTAGTTACACCAAGAAGTTGATAATTTTTAAAACAACAAATTGCTGAAAATGGACCTGGTGAAGGAATTTTTCTTTTGTATGTGAGTGGATAAGGATTCCAAAATTTAATTGCTTCACGACTAGCTGTAATGTATTCGTCTGTCCATGAGGAAACTATTACCTGAAAAATAGATTCTCGATGCTTATGCTGAAAAACTTGAGGTGAAACAGGTGATCGATTTAATGTTATTGGTGAATCAACAATTTGAGCTCCTGTCATTGAAGTTAATTCAAGTAAAATATATTCTACAAGTTCATCCCATGAAACTCTTCCATCACAATTGGCATCTATCCGTAAAAAATATTGCTCATAATCTTCATTTGACAGTTTTCCTTCTCTCAAATAAAATCGAATTGAAGAATTCATCCATTGGGCTGGCGTTAATGAACCAAGATTATCTTCATCTGAATCATCGAATGATCGACGTAAATCCCGAAGGTACTTATTTGCATAATTTTCGTTTCTTTGCTGTCTATGAGCCGTTCTTTTTTCTTGCGTATTTGTAGGTGGCCTTCTAGTACTTTTCACAGACTTACTAGCATTTCGAGCTGTCACAGATTCTGGAGGCAATTCGAAATGCATTAAACTTATTTCAATGAAAAATTTTCTATTCAATTTTCTCAAAAAGTTTCTCAAAACACGTTAAATTTCAATTTCTGAACAATTCTGAATTCAAAAAAGCAAACGATTAAATTACTTTCAAATTTAGAGTAATTAAAATCATGAATAGTTTACCGTACCTTGAAAAACCTAATATTGCTCTCAAATAACTTCATACCAGATTTGAATGAAATTGAATGATCTTTATAACAAAGAAAATTAAGCATATCTCCAAAAATTTAAAAGAAATAATACATTATCTTTATCTAAAAAATATTATTATTAATTTTTTGATGATCTAGTAACAATATATTTTCGATTTAGGTAACTTGCAATATTATCAGATCTATTTGCTATAAAAATTAAGTTTCTCATAATGTAGCTTAACGAAAACTATTATGATTTACTTTTATTTGCTTTTCGACTGCTTCTCTTCTTTTGGTATTTTCAATGATATTATTGTTTTTTTTTTTTTTTTTTTTTTTTTTTTTTTTATGAAAGAGGTATTGAAATTACCAAAATTTGAATAAAATCCAAAATTAAAACGATTTTTTCATAATTTTTTAATATAAACCAATTTCTTATTAAAAATTTTTAATCAATCAAATTGTACATTTTAAAAAGGCATTTCTTGTGAATCTAATAGGACTCATTAGACTTGGAAAATTAGAAAGAACATTTCCTTTAGATATTTCTTTTCTTTTTAAATTATTAAAAGAACTTGGATGTATTTTTGGAATCTGATTTACATTATTATAATGAATTTTGTAATTTTTCTCATAAATTTTTAATCTATTTTCGTCCGAAGTCAACAGTTGATTTGAAAAATTCAGTAATTTTTTGTATTTCGCTGGAATTTCTTCGTTTGTCTGTCTAACTCGTTTGTTTGAAATGGCGATTTGAGGATTTAAAGGATAAATTCCAGTGTAAATGAATCCATTTTGGAGTGTTTCAATTTTGATACTGTTCCAAGCGTTTATAATACTAGAAGAAATTATATAACGTGCTTGTGCAGCTATTGAGCCAAATTTTTTTGAGAAACTGTTAACCTCTTTGTCAATCTTATTTTTATTCATATAACTTTTTAAGCTCTTTGCAACCGTTACATCAAACGGTTGCAAAATGTGAGATGCGTGCGGTGGCATCGTTAGTAAGTGAATATTATTTTGCTTAAGAAGCTCTATTGCAAAAGTGCTTATTCTGCTTGGATGGTTGTCAACTATGAGTATTGTAGGTTCAGATGCTAAATTAGGATGTAATTGCAATCTATAATGACTAATTTTTGTTGCAAAATAAATACAAAAAACGATAAATAATTTTGATGTCATCCAACCAGACTTTTGAGAGCAAAAAAATGCTTTCATATTCTGGAGTTCGTTTGGAAGGTTTTCAATGTTTGGCAAAATAATGAACGGATCAATCTTCTCGCCAATTGCATTGAAACAGTACATTCCAGTAACATGCATTTCATGCTTATTGGTACTGGAAACAGCATATGAGTGCTTATCTGTCAACAAAATTTTGTATCGTTTGGAACTTACCGATGAACTCTCATCGGCGTTCCAAATGTTTTCTGGATGAACAGACTTGAGCAAAGCTGAATGCTTTGTAAAGAAGCTTGTTATTATTCTGCTCGTGCAAAATCGACGACGAGCTTCTTCTAAGGACTCTGGACTTTTAAGAGTAATATTATTTGCTTTCGCGAAATTTGTTAGCCAGCTTTCGCTTGGAACATAAGGCTCAAGTTGTTTCAAAGTTCTAAGATATCTTGGTGGAATTATACTCTTCTGTTTGACTAATCTAGATATCAAACATGCTCTTTCATATCTTTTACACCTTAATTCGTATGCAATTTCGTACGCTTCTATTGTCTTCAAGCAATCGAGGTTCAAACCATATTCGTCTATTTGTTTCTTAAATATAATAGTGTCAACATCTCCAATGTAAGGTATATTTCCTCCTGATTCGCTATGAGGAAGCCAACGATTTCCTGAGAGAGTTGCACAAATGGCAGTTGAAATAGATTGAGGTGTGAGACCAAAAGTATTTTCAATATATTCTTGTTTCAGTCCTTGCCTTTTCATTTCACATATCTGGATTTGTTCTCTGGAAAAAGTAGTTTTTTCTTCATCTGTCCAATTAAATTGATTCATATAATAAAAATGAAAATCAACGTATATTTTTTTACTTCATTTGTTAAAATTAAAAATTTTCAATGAATAAACTTCACAGTAGTTTCTCAAAAATTCTTTACAATTGAAATATTTGTATTAAACTATAATAAATTTCAATAATTGAATGGATTTAGTATGAAGTTATATTGAGAGTAGTATGAGGTTTTTAAATATACGGTACTGATAAAACAAGATAATTATTCAATAAAGAATATTATTTTCCAATTCAATTTAAATCAACATTACTTTAGGTTCTTTAAGAATACCAGAATCAATAACCTGAATATCAACTCGAGCACCAACGACAGGCTTCTTGAATATAATTATGAATTCATTTCCACTGTCTGTTTCAGGTATATATCTTTTTATCACTTTGAATGGAATAATCGAATGTAATTTATAAAATTCAATTAAGATTGAATGAATTCCACTGAAGCTTTGAAGAACGACTCCCATTATACTTTTATCTTTGCTTAATTCCGTAGATATTATTTTACTTGTATTAATAGGATTATTTTTTGTCTTCAAGTATTTCAATTTCAAAGGATTAGAAGTTGCTGGTGGTAATTTTTGACGATTTTCAGCTCTAGCAATTTTCTTCCCTTTGAAGTAAATTGAATTAAGAGTTCCAGATACCAAGTTAATACTGAAAAGTCTTCCACAAAAGCCTTGACAATTATGTTCTGTGTTTGCTTTTAATTCCATCAATTCAGATTTGCCTTCTCCTTGAGTAATTCTGATGACACAATCATCACTTCCCTTTACGAAAAGTGAAGTTAGTTCTAATCTGTAACCAAGAGCAATACAAAAGAAATTCTTTCCCCATTCTTCACTTGAAATTGACCAACCTTCTTCCGTAAGAAGGAGGTTATAAGAAGGATTAAGTGTATCAATGAAGAAAGCGAGTGGAAATCTTGATGGATCTGTTTCTATTGGCTTTTGAATAATTTGATCTTTCTGTTGTTCGAGACTCAGCTCAGTTATGTAGCCCGAGTGAGCAGATTGTTTATTATTATTTTCGTTTTCTTGTTTAAGCAATTCAATCTTCTTGGTTTTTGCATCGTTAATAAATGAGGTCATGAGTGCATTCAAATCACCCTCTGTTTGATTTTCAAGTGCGAAGAAATTCTTATAACCAAAAAGTAAGTTTTTAATTTCATTGCGGTATTTTTCTAATGTCTTTGCACATTGATCACAAACAATACTAGATTGCTTGAAAAAGAAAGCTTCTTGGAAATAATTTTGTTTTGAACAGGATTTGCTCTTACAAAAATGTTTGTCACATAAGAAACATTGCCAGCATGACGTTTTGCCACACACTGAGCATTTGTGTTCAATAGGGCTTATATCTGGAATATCTCGGAAATAATTTGAAATATTGAAATTGAGGGGATTAAATCCATGCAAAGCTGCTATTTTAAGTGACTGGAGACGCCCATAATGATGAGTAATTCTAGAGTCTTCGAATTGAATAATTGATAAAAATTCGATAAAATCATGCCTATTCAAGTTTTTCAATACTTCATCTGGCTTCATGTTTTCTTTGGTGAACGAGCTTGGTGGTGGCAAATTAATAACTATATTGCTGGTCGAAGTGTTGACTGGATTTGAAAAAGGTATATCTTGACTACTTGGCGGAGACATAAATTGAATAGATGATGCTGATCGAAAACCATATGAATCACTTGATAGATAAAGTGATTCCATTGATTGTCCAGCTGATAATTTTGTATTATCTTGGTTTGCTGAATAAATTTCATTAAGAGATATATTTGAATGTAATTTACTTTGTTGGTCAAATGTTGGGAAATTTTGATAAGTGAAATTATAATATTTTTTAACTGAGCTTGGATTGCATGTTCTTCTTCCAAACACAAAAATATTCGAGAGAGTGATTGTATCTGGCTGAATAAATTTCATTTTCTTATCAACAGTTCGAGTTTCAAACTCGAATATTAAAAACCTCATCATATTGAGCTCATAGTTATTTCTATCTGGTGGAATCTTAATAAAAACTGGTTGCGGTTTGGTAACGAATGGCAGTGCTACTTTTTCTACAAGTGGCGTTTTCATACCAAATCCTAAAGAACTGCTAATTGAAACAGTTGAAGGAGGATTTGGTGGTGATATGATCATATAGATATCAGTCACATAGCAAATTTCACTTAATAACATTATTATTGCTTTACAGCCAACTGAATTAATCGTATATGATGATATCTGCAAAAGATTTGTTGGGTCAATTGCGTTTTTCCCATCACTTAAAAATGGTTTCATAAATTGAGCTGATCCCATTGAAACGCAAATTGGAAGTTCTGAGCAATCAACATTTGGTATATGCTGTTCAAAGCATTTACCAAGAAACATATTATATGCTTTTTGACGTTTTCGATCTGTTAAGAAATTATGATATCGTCTCTTAACAGCTATTGATGAATCGCTTTTAGTTTTTATATCATCTTCAGCAACTTCATGAAATATTTCTGTCATACAAGCTGGGGTATTTGTATATAAATAAGAGACACAATCACCAATACCTAAAAATGATTCGCAAAGGAAATTACGAATTGATAATGGAAGCTGCATCAACTGTTCATATGTTTTTATTGATTCACAAACTCCAATTTGCTCGAGTATATTAGAGACAACTTTAGTAGCATAAAAAAATGAAACAACATTTGTTCGATCAAGAGAATCCATACAGTTGATTCTAACAGTTGATTTTTGTATTTTGGTAAAAGGACAGCCGAATTCTGGAAGAAGAACTTTTTCATTGTCAACCAAATTGAGTTTTGTATGTGAATCTGAATCTGAAATTTCATTTGGAAAAAGAATTGAGAGAGATGAAAATATACTTGGCTTTGAACCACGCTTTTGAATTGGATTTTTTGCATTATTATTTGAATTTTGGGCAATTGGAATATCAGTTTGGGTTTTTGAATATGTAAATTCGATTTCTGGAAGATAACAATAAAGCAATTCAACTGCACCTGAAATTCCCTTATCTTTTACTTCTTTATGCCAATCAAATTCTATATAACTAATGTTTTCAAGCCTTTCAACTGCACTTTGATAAGCAAGGCATAAAGGATATTCTGAATTGGTCGAATGATTATGCAAAAGATTAATGCAGAAAATGTTTTCGGGGAAAAATGTTTTCAAGTAATCAAAATAAAAATGAGTATCTGAACCTGAATCTGGTTGAATAGAAATAGAAACAGTAGGAAGATTTTTTGCAAGAACCGTACTCCATTTAATTGGAATAGATCCACGACGCCATATGTGTGACCAAAGGTGTCCATCGTTGCTTTCAACTACAAGATGGCACATTACCTCATTTGCTGGATGGTGATCTTTATCAATGCCTCTTGCATAATAACGAGTGCCTCCATTTGTGGATTCACGAATTGAAATAATAGTAAAACGGTAAAACATTCCTTCTGTTTGTAATCCAGTGCTGCTTGACTGACGACTTATATTGTTTTGGGACGAAACTTTGTTAAAATTAGATAAATTATTTGCTGACGCATTGGCACTCAAAGTAGGTTTAAATTGCTGTGTTTGATCACTATTTATAAGCGTCTCTTGCGATGTTTGACTCTGCTGACGCGAAATTCCTTTTTTAGATGAATTTAAATAAATGATTTCAGTATTTGCTGTTCCTTGAAGAAGTTCAATACAAACATCTTTTTGTCCTAAATCTTCAAATACTTTCGTCCAATGTTTATTCCATAAAAATGATGAATCATGTTGATCTGAGTATATGGGAACAGTTAGATCTTTTGTTTCACACCACATATGATATTCTGCAACAGGAAATTCAACTATTCTGTCGATTCTCCTTTGTTCTTGTTGTGTCAATGGCGGATGGAAATGCAAATTAATTTTATAAAATTCAGTGTCTGTTACAGAAAAAATAGTATGAGCATTTTGAATTCGAGCTATTGGAGCCGATTGTTTAACAACAAGAATATATAATACTGGACCATATCGAGCAGCGCCTACCAAAGCTTGGGCGACAACAGGATTAGAGTCCATCGAAAGACTAAAATTCGCTTGCATTGACTTAAGAGCTTGCAGTTTTGTATCGAATATTGATGATCCTTCAATACCATCAAATGTAATTGCTCCATTTATTGAATTTATAAGAAATAAATAATATTTTTGATCAGAAGCTTTTTTAACAAGAAGAATTACGCCATTACCTTGTGTTTCATAAATAACGACTTCTGAGCTTGGAATTTTAACTGAATGCATTCAAGAAAAATCAGATTGATGAAACTTTAAAAAAATATAAAACGTTGAATTTTTTTGAGTTTTTATTGAAAATAACCATTCAAATATTTTTTTCAATTTTCTCAAAAATTGGTCTTCTTTTCATTAAATAAAGAATGATTATCTATGTACAGCCGTTTAGGAAATAAAAAAAAATTTTAGGAAATAAAAAAGCAAAATTTGAATGGTTTACAAAGCCGATTAATTTTTGAGGAAATAATTTTTTTTTATGAAAATAATTAGCAACGATCATTTTGTATTCAATTCTATAAATTTTTTTAAAGTTCAGATGATATTTCTATGCATAAGAAGAATAATTTCAAAAAAATCTTGTTCCAAATGAATGTATATCGATATTTCAGATTGTGAAAGAAGAATGAAGCCTTTACATCATTTTTTAGAAAACTTCAAATATTTCAACAATATTTCATCTTTGAAGATTGATCATATTTTCATGTTGATGTGACTATAAAACTTTTTTATCATTATATCTGATAATTTTTCCAAGTGAATGAGAAAATTTCAAGTTTTTTTTTTAAATTTAATACTAATATTACCTATTTTAAAAAACAGATATATTACACTTTCATATTTGAACATTTTATAAATTATTATTATGCTTGTTTTCCTTGTCGTTTCATTTTTTCTACTAATTTTAACTAATTATTATTTTTTTCAATAAATATTAGTAAAACTTAAAAAAATGAATATTTTATGATGTTTAATTAAGCATACATCAGCTTTTTAATTAGAAAAATAAAATTATATGAAAATCTAATATTTGATGTATCTTAGAATATTCTTTAATAAATTAATCATCATAGTTATATTTATTATTATATATATAACTATTTGTAATAATAAAACAAGGTACATACTCCTTTGTTCTCTAAAAAAATCGTATTTTGTTAAATTGAAAATTGAATGTAAAATGATCGTTGTTAATCTATTTCCTAAAAAAAATTCTATTTCCTAAACGGCTGTATTATAGTAGTTATATATTTGCCACGATTTTTGCACTTCGTTCAAAAACCGCGTCAAATATTTCCCATCCGCGACCCCAGCCCCGCTATGTCAGGTATGATCCCCCACTCCCATTAATGATCTTCCACTGGGCTTGTTCTCAGGATTCCTCTCAACGCTCTGCTAGGAAGGAGGCCCCGTATCGTTAACATCAAAAAAGATATAGAAAAAGTTGTTAATTGTGTGGTTTACTTAAAGGCAATCGTTTGCATGGCATTCAATTGGATAGTATATCCATCTTGTGTAAAATCCTATTCTATTAAATAAATGCTCTGCATATGAATCTAAAAATTGGTACATTCCTCTTTGAGGGTCCAATAGGGTCCAATCAATTGTGGTATTTGGGAAAAATTGAAAGAATCTGGTAGAAATGCTCGTAAAAAGATTTTCATCGAAATTGAATTTACATTTGACTATATCAAGGGTTGTTTCAAACATTTTTTGTCGAATTTCTATGCATTTGTGAAGTTCACGATAATAATTTCTGATAAATGCTTGCTTTGGGCCAATATTGAATGGTGAATCTTGTGCAGTAACAATTTTACATAAGCTCTGGTACATATAGTCATCTTCATTTAAATCTAAATCTTCTGGGTGTTTATCGATAAGATCTGATAGGTTCTCTATTGGGTAGTTCTCTGTAGGCTCTACGTTGGACTCGGAGATGGCGAACATAAGTAAAAATGATGTGATGAGGTGAGCACGAAAAATCATATTTTTTATTTGGGTCCCTCATGGGGGTGCCCTAGGTGTTGCAGGGGTGCCCTCTAAGTTTTTGGGGTGGAGACCGTTTACCAAAAATCTAATTTTTTCTCGTTAGGTCATCACATCACTTTTTTTCATGTACAGCAGGAAGCAAGATAAGCAAAGTCTTAAGGTTTTCAGAAAGACAGTACGCAACTTTATTTATGATACAACAAGGTTATTGGAATTAGCTGATTCATTAAACGACGACATGAAAACAATTGAAAGACTGGAATCAGAAAATCGAAGGCTCACCGAAGAAAACGGCTATATAAATGATGAAATTGATAAAAATCCAAAGTCCGATCCGATATGGGAAATGATGGTTGAAAATGAGCTAAAAATTGATGAAAATCGAGATAAATTGGACGATTTGAAAAAAGAAGAAGAAAAAAAGAAAGTCCAATTGGAAACAAAAGCACAAGTATTGAATCAATTTGTCGATGGGTTACGAGATTGCTTCGTTGACCCACTAAATTTGAAGGAACCAGAAGATTCAAATGAATAAACCATTTAATTTTCACTATTTGTTGTTTTATGTTTATTTTTATTGAAAAATGACTGAAAATCAACAACCTGAACAAAATCAACAACCTGAACAATTAACAGATGAACAACTCCTTGCAAAATATCAAGAAGCAAAACAAGATTTATTAAATAATAAGGGTGGTGTTATAAGTAAATATGGTGGATATATATTTCCTGATGAAGATAGTAGACAAGAATTTGATTGGTTGTATGATGCATGTTGTAAAGTATCGAATGAACCACCAAAATTAAATACAGTAATTAATTATTATCAAAAACATCCAAAGGAAATAGAGAATGAATGGATTGATTTGATTGAATACACTCGAGTAGTTTTAGATTTTACGATTAACAGTGAAGTCAGAAATATTTATTGCCCTGGATTCGGTATTGCAGAAATTGATAAAGAATTTCAAATATGTAAAACCAATAATAAATCTCTACTGGATAGTTTGGAAAATTTTCGAAAATATAGATTGGACAGACTTTTTAAAGTATTTGGAATAGATGATGAGGAAATAAAAGAATGGAAAAGTAATTATCAAAGTGGGGGAGAATATCTTGGGTGGACAGAATTGGAAGCTGCTTTTTGGTGGAGTGTTTGTCAACGCATTTATCGATTTAATGGAAAATATGAAATTGATTATCTTGTTAAAATTTTAGAGATTAGAGATCCACTCGCAGATATTGTTTCATTTCGCGGAATCAGTTATCATCAAGAAATGGTCAAATTTTATTTAACAATGAAGGATGATATTCTGAATATTAATTTCAACATTTTGACTGGTTTAATTCAAAATCAAGATTTGAATACAATGGTTAATTACTTCAGATCAAAAATAACTCGAACAAGTCCGGCAGGAAATCAAATTATTTGTCCAAAAGAATTGTTTGACATAAGAGTATGGGATTATTATCAAGATGCAGCAAATAATACCATAAAAGACGTATTTTCAAAATTGAAGTTGTTAGAAGAAAAATTTATTGAGTTGGAAGCACTTGGATGGAAAAATACATATATTGTTTACACATGGACCTTTTATAAATTGAGAGAGCAAAACATTCGTTATCTCGAACCTGATAATGCAATTAATACATTTATTGATCTTACAAATATCTTACCCACACTCGGAACAGATGATTGTTTAAAATTATTATATGTTCCAGGAATCGAAACAACATATAATGCAATCGCTAAGCTGACTGATACACAAATAACTGCATTTAGAATCGACACTCAAAAATCTAAAAATTATCAAAGAATTTTAGAAGCTCAGAGAATAAAGAAAAGAGCAATTTATGATTTAATTAGAGAGATTTATGCTGTAAAAAATCCAAACGTACAAGGTCAATTAACAGTAGACCAAGTAGATCAAATTTATTATACAAAATTCAACGAAAGATATAAAAATAATCAAGATCCATCTCAAATAAATGAACATATTCTAGATGAATTACAAAATGAATATAAAGAAATATCTCCTGAAAAAGCAAAATTGAAAATCGAAGAATTCCAAAAACAGAGGTTATGGTCAAATGAAGAACTTTGGAGATTTTGTGTTATGTTTAACTATGCAAAAGGCATTGAGACAAGTGGAGATGCTGATATATTATGTGATTCGTTAAGTCAAGAATATGATTTGAATTATTATGCTGCTAATGAATTTTTAAAAGATTCATTGGATCAATCAAATCCGATAGAAATGGAAAAATATATTGAAGCATGTATCGTAGCAATGTATGTTAATCTAATATTGATAAAAGAAAAGAATGGCTATTCTCGAAAATTATTTTGGGACGGCTTTTATTATAATATCCCACAATTACAGGAAACAAAAGAACATGAAGTAAATGAAGCAATTCAAGGATTAGGTCCGCAAAATTTGACAGATGAGCAACAATTTACACAAAAACATAATTTGACAATGAAGTGGTATCGAAAAGAATATCAGAGAAAAAAGGATGAATTCAAGAAATTTTTAACAGATCATCCAGGACAACAATTTGAAACATTCGCAATTTTCCATGATCAATATCAAGAAGAAATGATGAAAAGAGAAAAAAAGCAAAATGAAGAAGATGAGGCATTTGCAAAAGAAATCCAAGATTCAATAGAAATTCCAGAAAGAAAATTAGAGGCTATCGTTCAAGAATCAAATATGGAAATAGAGAATCCAGAAAGGGTTAAAGAAATAAAAAAACAATCTTTGCTTTTAGAAAAGGATGAATTATTAGAAGAATATAAGCAAAAGTGTTTATCCTTTTTTGAGGAGAACTCATATGGTTTACCATGGATTAAAATATCGAATTGGGCAAATTTAGATAACGAAATATCAGGAATTCAAAAGTTAATTGCAGAGGAGACAATACAGACGATTGACGAATTACAAGCATGTATGAGTGAACATTCACGAAATATGATTGATAATTGGATAAAAGTGATTGGAAAATTTTATTTAAAATTTGAGAATAACATTCAAACTACAAATGAAACATTGGACGCAGAATTGGGAAAACTAACAATTGTTAAACAAGCAGATAATCATTATGCGAAAGATGACTTAGAAAAAATATTAACTTTATTGAATAGATCATTTCAAGATATTCGTTTAATCGTTAATGAAGAATTTGATTCATTATATCGTATGACAGGAAATACAACAAATTTAGATGCAGAATCATATTATCAGAAAAAAATAATTCAAAAATTAAATAATGATTTTATAACAAGAGGTGAAGTACCAACGAAAATAGAGGTTATTGAACAATTACAAAAAGGATCAGGATCAAAAATAGAAGAAGTAGAATTTCCACGATATCTTGGATTATATCAAAGTGCTGTGAACGAAATATTAAAGCCGTTTAATTTAAGTAAGAACAAGTTAACTGAATTTTATTCATTATTTGTTAAAGATGGATCTTGTCAAGCTTTGTTCAAAGCAGATAGAGAAAAACAATGGGAGAACAAATTAAATGAAACCTCAGAAATTGTTAAAAATTATCGAGATCGTTATGAACAATCGTTATCAAATCGAAAGAATATGATAAAGGATCTAATTCAAATAGAACAAGAAACAAGTAAATATCGTCCAAATTCAAATTATAATCAAGCAGTAAGAAAAAGTGAATTGGAAGCTCTTTATATAAACGGTGATCAAATTACAAAAGATTTGGACGAGGATTTATCTCATAGATTGAATTTCGCAATTCAAGAGAATGATATCGAACAGAAAGAAAATAAGAAAAAGAAGGTGTTGTCAATGTTAAATAGTCATGGATTACAAGTTGATGACGATACTCTGGAAAGATATACGGCAATGTATAATGATAAAGAAGGAAAACGAGCCGTGGAACAAGATATTACAAATGCAAAGACTACATTAACAAATAAATTAAAATCAGATGTACAATCAAAAATAACAGAAAATCTTATCAAAATTAATCAAATCGCTGAAAAAGTTCCAGGGGTTAGCTCAGTTGATGAAAATACAATCTTACAAAATGTTACAAATAAAATTTTATCAAATCCTAATCAAATAAATACAATTATTGATGAGGAAGAAGAGAAATGGAAAGAAAAGTTGGAACAAGCATTAAAACAAGAAAATGATTATATGTCAGCAAAAATCGTCGAGATATTAAGACAATCAAAGAGAAAATTTGACCAAAATGATGTTATACAAATAAGATCTCAATTTATTAAACAAAATGATATTCCGACTAAAGAAGCACAATTTGAAGAATGGCAAAGATCATGGATTGCTTCAAAACAAGATATTGATAAGAAAATGGGAGAAATAATAACAATAATAGCACAAAGAGCAAATCTAGAAGGTCAACCATTTGATCAACAGAAAGAAGAGAATGAAATATTTATAAAGGATATTGAATCAGAAACCGAACAAAGTAAAGCCTTAGAAAAATTACAAAATCGGCTCAATAATGAAAAATCTCTATTGAAATCTGTTCAAGATAAAAAGAAACTTGAGAATTTAAAAGTTCAAGTACAACATGCTTATGGAAGTGAATTTACTGATAACTTTTGGAATGGAATATTAGTCGATCAGAAAATTGAAAATAAAGAAGAGTATATCAAAGAATTAATTAAAAATAAGAATACAGAAAAAGGAAAAGAAGATGAGAATTTGAAAAATGCTATTAACGAAAGTTTTACAACTCTATTTCCTGATTGGGATATCAATCAGTATCGTTTTGATCATTTAGTTCAATACTTAGTTTTGTATACACCAAATGTAGAAACAAAAGCTGATTTATTAAAATATATGAATGATCATAAGGAAGATTTCTTCAGGGGAGGAATTGTAATGAAACGTTGGAATAAATATTCATATAACAATAAAAAAATAGGGTTTCAATCATTAATTGACTATCGTTATAATTTAGACGAAATCTTTAATATGTTAAAGAGATACCAAGCTGAAATTCAAATTTTCGAATATTCACCTATTAAAATTATTGAATTGAAAAATGTTTCACCTCCGTTAAAATCAGATGGTCAACCAGATTATAATCAAATTATAACTAATTACCAAAATATCGTTCAACAATACCAAAATTTAGAAAGACAAAAGAAAAATGATCAGGCCTTTTATCAAGAATTCAACGAACGAACAAAAAAGATTCATGACAAAGAACAAAAAGATGACTTATTCAAAGAAGTTGTTGGCCATTGTAATAATTCAGGAGATATTCAACAATACTTGAATGCACGAACTTATTACATTTCTATGGGTCATGATATGGATAAGTATTTTGATAGATTAGAATTTGAAAAAGTTTATAAAAGTTATGAAGGAAAAGAAAATATGAATTTAAAAATGGACGTAATCATTGGAAATACAAAAGCAGAAGATATTCCTCAAATCAATATGCTCGAACAAGAATTACATAATCTTTATCCAACTCGATTTACTGACAAGAGATTTCGTGATGTAAAAATGACTTATTTCCCTCAGAATGGTTCTGCATATAAATTTTATTTAGAGTCTGAATTAGCTTATGACAAATATAAAAAATATCATGAAAAACAAAGTCATTTTCCAACATTTATGGATTATTTTCAAAATCAGACAAATGGTGATTTATCAACTCATGGACAGTATTTTCAAGATGAGGTTGCAGATATCGAAGAAACAGAACGTGTTTTATCTTTGAATGATAACATAAATAACAAAATAAGAGAATTGAATGAATTTTTACCGAATGATGATCAATATTCAATAAAAAGAATAGCAGCTGCTTGGAGAAATAAAAATGTTGTTCAAGTTGGTGAATCTTTACAAAATATGATTAATAATCAAATCAATGGAAGAGATACGAATGCTAATTTGGATCAAGCTTTAATGATTTGGAAACAACATTTTCCTGAGGATCTCAAAAGTCCATCTGATTGGAGAATGGAATGGGAAGGAAATTATAATGCTATCAATGCGATAAATAAATTAGGTGCGTTGTATGAATTTTATTATAAAACTCATCCTTGGGAAGGTGTTAATTTAAAGAAATTTGTAAGAGAGAAAGCGAAGGATTCAATCACAGAAGCTCAAAAAATACTTCAAGATTATTATGATAAAAATTATCACAATTATTCTGTCACTTGGGATCAAAGTAGTGTGTTTCATGATTATCTTGAAAAATATTCAAAAGCATTTGGACGAAATTATGTTGAAGCTTGGGGACATTTGTATGGAAAATTCAATGGAGATTTGAATGAATGTATTGATTTCTTTGAGAGTTATGAAAAAGTGAAGAAAATAAATGAGAAATTTCCGAAAAAAGGTAATAAATTATATAACGACGTCATTCAATACTTTAATGAATACATGAAAATGACAGATCCAACAGTCAAATCTGCTTATCGAAAGAATTGGCAAGAGAAATATGATTCCTATAAGAAAACTTCAAAAACTTGGTCAACTGATAGTAACTATAAGAAAGCAAGAGAATTGTTAGCGAAAATAAAACCACAATATGTTTCTTATATAACTCAACCTGATTTAACTTGGACAAATGAAGAAATGTATGCAAACTATTTAATTCCTATTGTTTCAACATATTACAAACAATTAAACAATGGAAAAGATTATTCAATGACAGGTCAAGAAAAAGATTCAACATTATTTGATCAAATTTTGGCGAAAGTGGAAGAAAAAGAACAAGATGAAGAAACGTGGGGAAAATCAGATGTTGAAGCAACATTTGAATCATATAAATCAACAAATCAAATAGATTCAACATTAACATATAAACAATTGAAAGACAAATATAAAACTCCTGAAAAAGCTCGAATTGCTATTGAAATTGATAAATATAGAAAATTAATTAAAAATAGATTCTCTATATTTGATGAAGATTTGCCAGGTGATACTCGTTTTACTGGATATCATGAGACAGCCTTAGATTCAGAAGAAAGATTAGCTTGGTGTCGAAAATTTTATAGTCAAATAACACAAAATTATGCACAATCATGGAATTCACCTGCATTCAATGAAATTTGGCATAAATATCGATATTATCATAATGATGATGAACAAACATCTTCAATAGAAAAGACAGCCGCGTTATATAATTTTGACTATAATAAAGGTAAAACTGATTTAAATTATAAATATCATTTAGATTTATATAATGACACATTCAAGAAAAAATATACTGTTAAAACAAAGAAGGATAAATATATTTCATTAACAAGTGATAAAGCAGGTGAGTTGACTGATGAACAGAAAGAACAAGTGATAGATATTATTCAAACAGCTGTTCGTGGTTATAATCAATATCGAAGTGATGAATTTCAAAATGCGTTATTAACGCTTAATAGACATGCTGATCGTGAATGGACAATTCATGATATAGTGCTTGAATATGAAGATAACTATCAAGGAGCATTATTCTTTTGTCAATGTCAAACTTTGAAATACAAATTAATTGCTTTACTTCCAGATAAGGTCACAGAAATAAACGCAATTCCGAATTCAACGGATGGAAAGACAAAATTAGAAAAAATGTTACGTGAAGCTGAAAAAGATGAGAGGTCATTTTTCTCTGTGACTTTTCAAGATCTACTCCGTCATTATAATCATATTACACAAGAAGTTCACGATGTTGATTCAATCAGAGACAAATTAGGAAAAAATTTCAAAGATTGTACAAATCGAATGAAGATTGAATTAATCAAATATGAATTAGAAACCGTATACGAATATCCAAAAGTGAAACTCAATGCAATCAATGGTGACAATTGGGAACAAATATTAGATAAATTAGAACGATTACAAAATGAGTTGAATTTAAAAATTAATAAATTCGGAGGAGATACTGTTGTCACTCGATATTGGAATGAATATGCAAGAACAGGGAATGCATTTAGTGATATCACAGAACTTTTGAAATATAAAGAATATGATATAGATGAGGCAAAGTATGAATTCTTATCAAAAATATGGGAAAAATGGTCAGGACAAAAAGATGATCTCAAAGGAACAACACTGAAAGAAAAAATCAAAAACTTACAGATATTATGTGATGCTTATTTTGATAAATATAATAGATTCCGAAGTGATCCCGTATTGATACAATTAATAAATGATCACTCTAATAAAGTTACTTGGGAAACTCTCATAAACAAATTTCAAACAGAAACAAATGTAGAAAAAGCAGTGTTTGATGCAAGAGCTTATGTTGCTAATGAAATGAATCGTGACCAATATGCAGTTATGCTACGAGATTTGGGTGAAACGGACAATGACTATTTAAAAATTGAAGACCCTCAACAACTTTTCAAATATTTGGAAGATAAGATTCAGAGATATCATGAAAATAGAACAAAATGGACAACGTTAGATGCTGATAGACAGATTTGGAATTCGAATCATAAAGAAGATAAACTACCTGAATGGCAAAATGCTTATAAAAAATGGAAAGGTGATTGGGATAATGCATACGAAGCACTTCGTGCAAATGCGTTAAGTGTTTGGTATAAAAATGAGTTTGGTAAGGATTATGTATCAGATAAAACGAATAAAGAAAAAGTTATCACATTAACTGATTTAAAGAATCGATATGACTCACATTATAAAGGAGTTGGGAAATGGAGGAGATATTGGAAAGATTACGACAAAAGATTCGAAAAGAAAACGACTTTTGAAGAGATTGTTAACTTATTTCAAGATGATGTTGACGCTGCAGAAGACTATTTTCTTTATCATATTATGAGAAGCAAATATAAAAATCAATTTGGTAAAGAGTTTGATGATCTGAAGAATCCAACACGAGAAGATATAAAAGATTTAGAAATTGAGGTGAAAAGATTAGATAAAGCTAAAAATAAAGCAGCTAATGACCAAAAACTAAGAGACTTATTTGAAGAATATCAAAGAAAATATCCAGAATCCGATACTGCTGTAGTTTCAACAATACGTTCAATGTTGAACCAACATAATATGAATGTTGAAGAAACTAAATATTATCTAGAACTGAAAAATATTATCAAAGATTTTGAAACGAAATATAATTATGTAATTTCTGATCACGATCTCATGGAAGGTGAGTATGGATCAACAAAAGAAGCTCAAATAAAGAAATTAAAAGTTGAATATCAAAGATTTGAAAATGAATATGATAAATTACAAAACTTTCCAAAAATCAAAGAATATTTAGAAATTTATAATGATGATTTAGGTGAAGGAAAGAGTTTATTAGATTTGTTTAATAAAGAAGAGAATGATCATAATGCTTACAAAACTTATTATGAAATATTGATAACTGTTCATAACAAAAAGAATCCGAATAAAGCAAAAGATATCAACCAGAAACCTCAAAGTTATTCAAGAGCATGTGATGATTTGAAATTAGAAGTTGAAAATATTCTTGAAGCAATTAGAAAATTCGGTGGAAACAAACAATGGTCAAAATTAACAAATGCAGAGAAAGATGAAATTGTGAAAGAATATAAAAATACCGAATATGGTCACGTTCGAATGGCAATGAAGAAAGATATTGAAAATTATAACAAAAAGAATGATAACGAATTTAATTTCGAAGTCGAACGGAAAAAGTTTGAGAAGAAAGGGAAAGATTTATCATTACTTAATAATTATGTGAAAGCTGCTTTACAATATTCATATGATGAAAATTTAGATGATCTCATAAGTGAATTCAATGCAAATATTGACGATGAAAAATTGAAATTAGATTCAGAAAAACTTCAAACATACACAAATGCTTATGAAATTGTTAAATATTGTAAATTAACTCCATTACAGAAAAGATATGAAACTGCTTTTGGCCAAAAAATAACTTTGGATCAAATGATGTATTACCCATATAAAATTCGTGATAAGGTTCAATGGAACATTCAAAACGAGAAAGATTTACAATTTGATATTGAGACAGCTTATCATGCAAATCTTGCAAGAATTGTTCATAAGGAATCTCTAGAATTTCAAGGAATACCAAGAAAAGAACAAGAAACATATGAAGAATATATTGATAATTTACGATATAATCCAGCTACTCAACAACATGATAAAATTTCAGAAGACGAATTGATTGGTGAATATCAAATAGCGTTTAAATCCTTTGAGAAAGAAAAAACTGACACAGAAAAGAAAATAATTGAAAACATCGATGCAATAAATAAAAATTTGGAAGAAGGTTCAAAAGTGACAAAAGATGAGTTGAAAGGATTAACATATTCAGCAAAAGATTTGGATTATGTGAACGCAATTTTAGACTTCAAACCATTATATGAAAATCATTTTGGAAAAACAAAAATAAATGTAAAAGATATTGTTAAAAAATTTGCACCAGATAAGAAAAATATCGATTGGGTATATGTTTTAGAAAGTATTGCATTTATACCAATTTTAGATGATCATAATGCACTTCAAAAGAAGAAAGGAACAATGAAAACAGAAGATGTTGCATTTGTTCATCAAAGTTATATCGAACCAGAAATAGCAAAAAGAACAGATAAAAAAGTGACAGTAGATGATATTCGAAATGCATATATCAAATATAAAGAAAAAGTCAATACCGAAAAGAAAGAATTTTTCAAGAATCTATTAGAAGAATATCATAAACATATCGATGATAGTTCTGAAACATATGAAAAGCTAGCTGAGTTATATCCGTCATTGGATGATTTAGAAAGATATTTGAAATTGAATCGCTATATTGCAAAGACGAATAAATATTATCGAGATCTGAAAACAAATTATAAGAAAGAAAATACTCTCTTAAAATATGATGATTATAAAGATAAACCATTGAATAATTTGGAACCAAGTATCATTCTTTTGCAACAAAAAGAGAATGAAGCAAAGAAACAATGGGATGATGAGAAAGCAAAAGATGATAAAGAGAAAGAACATAAAAAGAAAGTAGAAGAGAAATTAAAAGATTTGAATTCGTATCGTCGAAAAATAAATATGACTGAAATTGGATTTGAAAGATTTAAGAATCAAGATACTGAAACTGCATTACATGAAATTCAAAATATGATAAATGAAGCTCAAGAAAAAGAAAGACAACAAAATCAAAATAATGGTAATACAATTGGTGGTGCATTAAGAAATACAGGATTCACAAATCCATTCAATAAGCCCGCAACAACAACAAATACAACACCAACAACCACAACAACAACAACACCAACACCAACAACCACAAATACAGATTTAACAATTAATGATGATTCAGAAAAGAAAGAAGAGAATGTTTGGGCTAAACGTTATGAAGGTGGAATTACAAGTTTAATTCAACAAAGTTCGAAAGGTAATGTATCAATACGCCAATTATTGTTAGAACAACAAAAGAAAAATAAATTAAACGGAAAAACATCAATAATGTCTCAATTTAATGAAAATCTTCCTCCTAAACCAGTTGTTCCATATCAAACAAATTCAAATATAAATAATTTATTTTCATCTAAAACAACAATGACAGAAGAGAAAGAAACACCAATAGAAAAGAAACCATTAGTAAGTCCAATATCTGAAAAACCAATGACAATGACAAAAATAGAACCAGGAAAGAAAATTAACTTATTACCAACAAAAGTTGACGAACCAGAAGTAATTCAAACAAAATCAATGACTCAAATTTTACCAAGAAGAGGTCGGAAAAATGCACCATTACGATTTAAAGTATTGGCTCAAAAACAGAAACCAATTGAAACAAAAATTGAGGAAAAGATTGATGATGATGTTGAGGAAGTTAAACCAAAGAAACCAACAATTAATACAAAAACTAAAGGAAATAAGAATTTGAAGAAACAAAAATCAGAAAGAAGTAAACTTTTGAAAAAGAAGAAGAAAGAACCAAAAAATAAATTTGATATTGATATTGATATTGAAGCGAAAACAAAACCAAAAATAATTGATGAAAAAAGTACAATCGACAAACTGGATCTATCAAAAACAAAACCCGTGAAACCTATTATTGAACCCGTGAAACCTATTATTGAACCCGTGAAACCTATTATTGAACCCGTGAAACCTATTATTGAACCTGTAAAACCTATTATCACATCTGAAACTCCAAGTGTTATTTCAAATAATCCTCAATTAATGAAGTTCATGAATTCAAAGCTTTAAATTTATCTTCTTTGATTTTTATTTTTATTCAAAAATCATGAGTAACGCAGAGATAACAGAATTAAGAAAGTTGTTACAGGAATTCAAGAAACCAGAAAAGAAACCAAGAAAATTATCAGCATTAAATAAATTTAAGAAATATGTTATGGGAAGAGTTACTGAAAAAGCAATGGCTGAAACAAATTATGTTGATTTAATTCCAGTTGACAAAATGAGATTATTATGTAAAGCTTATCCAATTGTATGGGATCAATTAGTTTTACAACCACTTTATCAAGAATATGGTTTAACAACAGAAGAAGAACAAAGAAGATATCGTGGAAATAAAACAACTCAAGAAGATTATCATAAAATTGTTGACGGTTTAATTGAAAAATTGAAAACTGGACCAAAAGACGATAGACAACATTTTGAAGAAGATATTGAACAATTATTAGTAGCTGCAATTCAACAAGCATCAAGTGAATTTGATGAGGATGAAGATGAAGCAGATGAAGAAACAACTGAAGAGTAAAAAAAATTTTGCTAACTTTTTTTTTACATAATTTAGTTGGAATTTAAAAAATAAATGAGTGACAGTGATTATTTTAGTGATAGTGAAGAAGAAGAAGTTAACTTTGAGAAAGAAAACATTCGATCAAAAATAAAAGCAAGATTAAAATCAAATTTGAGTCCAAAGAATGATTCTTTAATTGCTCCAATTCATGAAGATATCGTTGCTAAATATAATTCTGTTAATGTTATTGTAGGTAAACAAAGTATGGGAAAAACAGTTACAGCATTAGAAGAAATAATCAAAATTTCAATACTTAATACTCATCATTTATTAGTTTATGTTACAAAAGATGGTGAAGAGAATGATAAAAGTTGGTTATCATTGAAACCATTATTACAAATGCCAACAGTTGTAGTTAGTGAAAAAGATGCTGAAAAATGTATTGATGAATTATTAGCAGCAAAAAGTTTATATTACAAAATTCGAAGAGAAAGAACCAAAAATAAAATTGCACAAGATCAATTAGATGACTTATTTAATGTTTTGTTTGTTGAAGATTTTGATCGAGAATATTTACATTCAATTGTATTATTTGATGATATTTCAAATTCAAAATTATTCTCGTCAGAAGAATCATTTTTTAGTCAATTATTACGTAGATGTCGTCATACAAATATGTCTTATTTCTTATTAGTTCAAGGTTGGAAAGGGTTAAAACCACATATTAAAAATGAAATAAGTACTTTATATTTATTGCCTGGTTTTAATAAACAACAATTACGTTACATTTATTCTCAAGCAGCAAGTAATTTAGATTTTGAAGACTTTTTTGATGCATTTCAACAATTAAATGAAATGAAACATGAACATCCAGATGAACATCCAATGATTGTTATTCAATGTTCTTCAGGTGGTGATACATATATTAGGTCTTAGAGTTAATAAAATTTATAACATCATTCAAAGTAATTTTAATTTTTGCAATATCATCTTTGATCTTCATAATTTCTGAATCGTCTTTTTCTTCGTCTTCATTAACCTTCTTTAACATTAATTCACCTTTGATTTTGGTTATACGATAACCTTGAATATGATACTTTTTGTTTAGTTTATGTGTTGTTTCTGAATCTAGTTGTTCTTTGTTCTTAGAATAGAATAAATTAAATTCATCAATTGTTTTAAACTCTTTTAAATAATTTTGAATAGGTTCAATAATTTTCAATTCCATTTTAAAAAAAATAAAATTTGTTTAAACATTTTTGAAACTATTTAAAACAATATGCTGATTGAAATTCTCTTAGGAACGCTTGTTTTAATTGAATTAGTGAACACATTATTAAGAGTGATAAAACTTTTCCCTCCTGATGATCCACCAATAGATGATGAAATTAGACGAAGAATGTACTCATAAAATTTAACTAGGTCCATAATTATTATTATCATAAGCAGGTTGTAAGAATTTTTCTTTCCCAGTTTCTAACCAAGGTTGAACT
This sequence comes from Tritrichomonas musculus, assembly GCA_039105265.1. NCBI lineage: Eukaryota > Parabasalia > Tritrichomonadida > Tritrichomonadidae > Tritrichomonas > Tritrichomonas musculus. Next base: position 389,654 of record JAPFFF010000013.1, read on the forward strand.
TTATCATTAACTGTTCGAATACCTCTTCCAATACCACTTGCAATATTACCAATTGTTCCACCTACTGTTTCTCCAACTTTTTCTAAGACTGGCGCAACTTTATCTGCAGCAAATTGCAAACCTTTTTGAACTATCGGAACTGCTTTTTGTGCAAAATTTTTAACTTTCTCTCCTATTTTTTTAATCCAAGAACCAAAAGCCATTGTATAGAATTGTTTTTCATTTTAAAAAAAATTGGCTTTTCGAATTTTTTAAATTCTTCATAAAAACAGATGACTTATCAAAACGCACAATTTAAGAATTCAGGAAATGATGAAGGTGACATATTAAACTTTTTCAATAATCATTTGAGGACATTAGTACAAAAGAATGGAGGAGATAATACTTTTTCAATTGTTGAGGAATTATGTCATGACAAAGATGAACCTATTCCAATTGGTACAAAAACAAAAATCAGATTAACTCATTCAGGTCATACAATCTCCCAAATAGAAAAAGGTTTCATAAAATTAGATTTAGACATGAAACTAAAATTAAATACAGCTTATGCTGAGGCAACGACATTAGATCCTTGTAAACATCTTAATTATATCTTTATTGGTTTCAAAAATGCAGCTGAAATAATATCTGAATTACAATTTTGGGTTGATGGTAAATTAATCAGTGGTTATCATCAAAGTGAAATGATTAAAGAAACTTTTGCATATAATTCAATTCGACCAAAAGATTCCAAAAATAACGCAGCTCATGCTCATTCATTATGGGAAAGCGTATGTTGCATGAGTCCAAATGTTGCCGGTGTTTATGTTCCTCTCATTGCATTCCAGCCGAATACCACAGTTCCTGTTCATATGGAATTGAATATACCATTCACTGATTTGTTAGCTTTACAAGCTTGGAGATTGTATCCAAATCGTATTTTAGGTGAAGTTGAAATAGAAGTCAAATTTTCTCTTGATGCTCTTGTTTGGTGTCAAATTCAACCTAAAAATGTTGGTGAAATCAAAAGATTTTGGGACTTACCGGTTAATGGACAAAAACAATATTCTGCTCCGAATTTACCTCTATTGAATCGATTTTCTCAATATAAGGATGAGATAATAACCGTTGGAGAATGTAAGAAAGAGGATAATGGTTCACTGGGTGATAGTTATCTCACTGGAAACGGCGATTATTATTTAGGAATCTGTGATCTCTACAAAAAGAATAATTCATTTGATTCAATTGTTTGGAAAATGTCCAAAAATTCCCTGAAGATCGCGAATGATGACGTTCACATTGTCAAATGTCGATCGAATTGTAGTGGATTTGGAGTCAAACCTGATGTAATTGAATCATTAATGACAACATTACAAGAACCAATCATCATTCCTTCACAAGAATTAACTAAATATCAATTTGATATGAGGGTAACGGGAGGACGGATTGATATTTCAAAATCTGTTCCATTAAAGAATGCAACAAATATAACAATGATGTTTCCAGCAAAAACTACTCATTGTACTGTTTATCAAAATGTTATGTTAGAGCAATGTTGGTTATCAGTCAATAAAAAGAAATATCCAGAAACTTATTTTGATAATACTTGGGATGGAAGATTTGTTCAATATCAATTAATGGCAAATGAATTAGATGGAAATATTGAACCAACAGATGAATTTGTTGAATCAATCTCAAAACCAATCAATAATGTTTATCCAAAACATATGACGGTACCCGGAGAGCCAAACGAAAAAGAGAGATTTTTATTATGTCCTTTTGATAATACAAGTTTTGGAATCAATTTTCAATTAGAACGTGGAAATTCTGGTTATGTATTTGATGGTGTTGATTCTGGAAATCAAGCAGTATCAATTGAATTTAAAGGAAATCTCTTAAACAGTGATACAAATAATGCATATCTTTATCCAGATGTATCTTTGACTGGAAGGCTAATTGCAGTCCAAAGTGATAAACAAGAACCAATTCCAGAAATGTGGATTTGTTCGGATACTTATTGGACTTGGTCAATTCAAGATGGAGTTCAATATTACCCACGAGGAAGACCAACTGGTTATGACTAAGATAAGATCTAAATTTTTTTTGCAAGATCAAATGACTTATCAAAACGCTCAATTTAGAAACTTTGGAAATGATGAAGGTGACATATTAAACTTTTTCAATGATCATTTAAGAAATTTGGTAGCAAAAAATGGAGGTGATAATACTTTTGCTATGTATTGTGAAGATTTCCATGATCATGATATTCCAATTGAAAAATTTTCCGAAAGAACTCGAATAAAACTAACTCACTCAAATCATACAATATCTCAAATAGAAAAAAGTTTTATTGAAATGACAGTTGAATTTGATGTTTTCTTTCAAACACCTTTGACAAAAACTAATTTTTGGACACAATCGCCTCCAGGAACTTGGACAAATCATGATCAAGCACATATAAATCAAATATTTGTTGGTTTTAAAGATGCTGTTGAAATTATTGATGAAGCTAGATTTTATGTTGATGGGAAATTGGTTCAAAATTATCATCAAACAGAAATGATTCGTGAATCTTATGCATATAATTCAATTCGGTCAAAGGAATCAAAACAAAATTCACCTCATTCTCATTCATTATGGGAAAATGTTTGTAATTTATCTCCTAATGTTTGTGGTGTTTATATTCCATTATCAAGTTTGGCTTCAATAAATAACTTTCATGTTGTATTAGACCTAATTATTCCAATCACAGATCAATTAGCTTTACAAGCTTGGAGATTATATCCAAATCAAATATTAGGTGAAATAGAAGAAGAAGTTCGATTTTCTTTGGATTCATTGGTTTGGTGTCAAGTTCCTCTCTCTCAAGTTTGTAAAAAACTATCCCTTCGTCCGAATTATGCAACTTGGGAATTGAATTGTCCGATGCTTCCACTGGATAATCGATTTTATCAAATTGGACAAGAAGGACGAATCGTCAACAAAATGCTAACAACAAAGTCACCAATAAGTTCTAACTTCAAAAATATAAACTCTGATTTCATTGAATTATCATCAATAAAATGGACGCTAGATCATTTAAAGAGTCAACCAAATAATGCAACTGAAGATCTCAATTATGTTTGTATGAATGTCGGATTGAATACACTCAAATATAATCCAAAATCAATAAAAATCACAGTTGGACGATCAAATTTGTTTGGATTTGGAATAAAACCATCTGTTGTTGAAGGATTGATGTCAACTTTACAAGAACCATTAATAATTCCTTCGCAAGAATTAACAAGAGTAATTTTTGATACAACTGTCGGAGATGATGAAATAAATTTAATTAAATCTATGCCTTTGAAAAATGCAACAAATTTAACATTTATGTTTCCAAGATATGCAAATGATATTACAGTATATAGAAATATAATGTATGCAAATGTTCGATTAATAATAGATAAGAAATTGTATCCTCAAGTTGAATTTGCTAATACTTGGAATGGAAGATTTGTTCAATATCAACTAATGGCAAATGAATTAGATGGAATTGAGGCAACTCCAGAATATTTAGAATCTATTTGTCAACCTCTGAATGATTTCTCAGATAATCTCAAATTGCGTTATCGAAGTACATTTTATGATGATACAAATTTTGGAATCAATTTTCAATTAGAACGTGGAAATTCTGGTTATGTATTTGATGGTGTAGATACTGATAATCATGAAGTTTTAATTCGATTTCATGCAGATACAATATTTGATTCAAGTTCGAGTGACGCAAACACATTTCTTTATCCAAAAACAACATCTCAAGGAATTGTTGACAATACTTATCGAAATTTATGTAAACCAGAAATGTGGATTTGTTCTGATACTTATTGGACTTGGTCAATTCAAGATGGTGTTCAATATCATGATGAAGGAGTACCAAGTGGCTATAAATAAAGATTTTTATTTGAATAGAAAAATATGTCGACATTAATTTCGTATAACATCGATCCAAATTTAAATATTCAACCATTAAAAATTCATAAAACTTATTACCCTGTTCAAGGTTGGAAACTATCAACAAAGGAACAGCAAGAACAAAATTTATCAGAATGTTTAACGGTTGACCACTTTTATTTGGAAAATGATAGATTTGCTTTTAAATATCCATCAGAGTTTCATACTCCAACTCAAGGTCAAGATCGATATATAATCTTTCAATATTGTTATTGTGTTGTTAATAAGCATACTGCATCAAATTATACTGTTCATGCAAGTTTTGTTCCTAGAAATAATTATTGTGATAGTTTAGTTTATGTTGCAAATTTACAAGTTCCTGATGATAATAGAAAATATTTAATTGATTCGAATGTCAAACAAGGTTTTATGGTTTGGTTTAAAGATACAGAAACAAGAAAAATAATAGTTCCTGATTATTTCATTTTGTTCTTGAAAATAGAATATTGAATCAATTTTATTTTTGGTGCGAAAATAAAAATTTAATGACAGGTGTTTGGACCGATACAGATTTCAAATTAATGACTGCAAGTGGTGGGACTGATGCGAGTTTATTTGTGTTGAAAGAAAATGGTGAGGCGTCAAATTTAACAATAAAATACCCAAAAGATGAGGAAGAGAAAAGGAAAGGAGATAGAACAGCAACAATCAAGTCAGATGAAATTGTTGAATATATCCTCGATAGTCTGAATACAAGAAAAACCAAATTTGTTTTGAAAGATGGTGGTACAGTTCAAAATTTAAAAATCAAATTTAATGTAGCAGAGGGATTAACTGGATATAATAGTGAACTCACTTCTGATAAATTAGGGAGAGATCTTACTTCAGTTGTGAATAAAACGGAAAATTTAAGTACAGCATTGAAAGGAGCAACTGGAAATTTTATGTTAAATTCAACAGATCAGAAAATAAAACTATCAACAAATGCCCTTGTGAATTTTTTCAATCTCTGGTCAAAAATAAATTTATCTTACCCATCAGAGGATGATCCAGATGATATCCAAGATTTAGGAAATCATGTAACTTTTTCAGAACCACTATATCTTTCCGAAGTTTTACGATTTCCAGTAACAATGCCGAATCCAAAAAAACCGATCGATGAAAAAAATTATATATTGGATCTTCAATTTCTTGCAAAAGCAATCTTTCGGAATATGAAAAGTGAAATTAATCAAAATCAATATGTAATGGCAAAAATAGCATCTCCAAAGACTTTTCGAGCTGCACCTCAATTATTAACAAAAGATGAGGAAGATCCAAAAACAATCACAATTGAGTCCTATGAGAAGATGTTGCAAGATAATGAAGATGATTGGAAATTGTATATGGATTATATATTTTCTCAATTGAATCAAAGTTTTGAAGATCAACTTGAATACTTAATTGATAACAAAGAATTTGGTAAATTTTGGAGAAATTCAATATTTGTCGAAAATAATTTAAATAATATTCCATTACAACCATTACGACCTCAAACATTAGCAGGGTATGGATTTATAACTTTTGATATGAGTAATCTTGAAGCTGCTGATGGTGTTATGTTAACTTCTTTTATATCAGTCGAATACAAAAATTCATCATTAATAATTACCATTTATGATTATGAGAGTTCACATTTTATTTTCCATATCTTTGATCGAAAACGTTCAAAAATAAATTATCAAATTAAATTCATTGATTATGTTATCGAATGTAAAATAACAAATAATGAATTAACTGTTAAATCAAATCAAAATAATATAGACAGTTCATCATTTGTAATTGAAAATCATAACCTAAAAATAACCTTAAATGGTAAATTTGAATTAAAATTAGAAGAAACTGAAGCCGATAAAAAATATTGTGAAGAACATCAAAATGAAACAGATTCTGGAGAGGAAAGAAATTTAGAAAATCGAATTGTTGGTTATTACCTTGCTCCTTTGAATGAGAATTTCAAAAATTATTTGGCTACTCTTGGAGGTTCTATAGATTTTGATACATTAACTAGAATAACAAATTTAGAAAATACAATGAAAAATTATACAGAAAGGGTATCAACTTTAGAATCAAATGTTGATCAAATTGGAAATGTATTTTCTGCTGATACTACTGAGAGTCAAGAATATCGAAATAAAGAAGGTTTTGTCATAAATAATCAAGCTCAAACATTGGCATTAAATGAGGAAAAACCAGTTGTATTAACATTTGAAGAAAAATTAAAGAAATGGCAAGACGAAGAACTAGATCAATTAAAATGGTTAAATCAAGGAATCAAAGAGATTTGGTCATTTTGTGCTGGTCTTTCAGAAGATTTATCTCGATTAGAAGAGAATCAATGTCAATGTGGAGGTAGTGGAACAGTATCAGATGACAAATTAACTGCTTTGGAACGTAAATGTCAAAATATTGAAACTGATCTAACGTTTGAAAATTTGACAACTGAGAATCGAATTAAGATCTTAGAAGATAAAACTAAAAATATTGAATGTGATAAATTTTATGATAGTAGAATTCAATTATTAGAAGAAAAATGTTCTACAATTGAGTAAATATTATTTTTGTTGCAAAAGTAAAAATGCTAACCAAATTTAAAGGCGATATTCAATTTAAAGTAGATGGTAAAACATATTTAGGTTCTCAATTGTTAACATCAAAATCGAATGAGTTTGAAACTGTTGAAGGTTTTTCTGATTATCATGTTACTAGAGATGCATTAACGGTTGAAGATGAAAAATTAAATATACAAATGAATGATGATGATATAACAAAACTATTACAAATCAATGATAAGACAGAAGTATTTAAAATCAATTTGAGAAAGAATGTATTCTTAGATAGTGAAGGAAAATATATTTATCAATTATCAATTTATGTTTTGAATAAAAATTTCGTATGTCCATGTGTAACAGCTGCTGAAGATAAAAAAGTGACAATTACTGAAGAAACATCAACAACTCCATACATAAAAGTTGATAAGAATTTAAATCTTGATTTGAAATCTTTGTACATTAATGGTGAAATTAGTATTATTTATCAATTACCATTAACACATTTGAAATCAACATTACCTTCCATCAAATGTGATATCATAGATTCTAGAAATAGTTTGAAATTACATGAATCTGATAACTTATATTTATACAAACCAAGTGTCATAACCGAAGAAACATTGACTGATAATATTGATGTATATACAATGAAATGGACAATTCCTACTGATTATAGTATTCCTGACGGTTTAAAATTTGAATTTAAAGAACATTGTTTTGGAAATATTTGGACTTATATTTATAGTAATGGAAGATGGACTGGGAATAATATTAAAGGTCGAATAAATGGTAAAATTATAAATAAAAGAAATGAACAAGAATCAGGTAAAAGTCAAACAAAATATCAAGAAAGAGATGGAGCGTTAATTATGATTAAAAGAACTCCAATAAATATTTTGGTAGGTACTAATCAGAACGAATGGGAAACAAACATCTTTGAAAAATTAAAAAGAATTTGGGATATTGAATCAAAAGTATTATTAAAAGATGGTACAATCGAAAAAGGTGATAAATATGGTTTAAATTTTGATGTTGAAGTTTGGTTACCAAAATATTTAGAAGGTGATGTTATTTATAATTGTGCTTCGGTTCATGCTTATATAAATGGTTATTCAACGAAAAAAGATAGTTTGAATTTTTCAAATTGGGAAAGAGTATATTTAGATTTCAAAATTGATTCTCCAAAATATAATAATCGATTAAGTTTTATTCCTGAAAATTTGTATACAGGTACTGCTGATTATGATAAAAATTATATGAGTTTAAAAGGTGATTTAGATACAATTGAAAAATTAACTTATGATTATTCATCAAGACATGGAATTGAGAATCAAGATTTAGTATTATATTTAAGAAAAGATTTAGTAGATCCAATTGAAGAAATTAATTGGGATAAAAATACTAATCCATTTGAATATATAATTAATCAACAATATTATGAAGTGAGTCCAAATCCAAATGCAGCAACAACTTTATATACTGATTACAACATAACTTCATCAAAAATTATTACAGCTGACAATATTACAACAATGAGATCAGATTTAAATTTAGTTTCAAATACGATTGATGTTGTTTCTGTTGATGTTGATAATTTAGATAAATCCGTTGAAAATTTAAAAACAAGAATGACTCTAACTGAAAAAATAACTGAAAAATTAGAAGCTGATGTTGATAAAATTAGATTAAGACAAAATATTCAAATGGTAGCTGGCTTGATAGGTTTTAGTGCAAAAGGTATATCATTTGGTATAAAAAGTATTTCTGGTGTTGTAAGTAATATGTGGAAAGCTTGGGTAGAATCAAATGCAGAAATGGAATTAGCAGATTTATCAAGAAGTGATGGAGTTTCATTATCTGGTGTGAGAAATTGGTGTGAATCTGGTGCAACAACAATTCCAATATTTGATGAAAAAGAAGAAGAACAAATTTTAACCGTAGGTGGTGGAAAACAATTATGTTATTCATTTAGAGATTCAATGAAGAAACCATTATTGAAAATTGTAGATAAAATTGAGGAAATGGATAATGATTATATTTCAAGAAGTGAATTAACAAGAATGGATACAATTGATATAGTTATCAAAGTTAATGAAATGGATGTTCCAATAATTTTAACTGCAGAAGATGAATTAAAAAATAGAATTTGTGTATTTAAATTATTCACATCTGAAGGTCAAAAACGAGTTTATATCAAAATTGAACAAGGTACCATAACAGATTATAAAGGAGTTGATACAACAACAACAATAGATGGCATCACAATTGAAGGTCTTCCAAAATCTGAAGAATATCGTACAAAATATTTATTCTGGATTGATAAATCAGGAAAAACAATTACCTTGACTGGAGAAAATACAGATGCTAAATTAATTGGTTGTGTTATTGAAAAGAATACATTTATTAGACTTTTAGTTGAGAAAACTCCAGCTGATATTGCTTTTCTATCTGATATTGAAGCTTTAGATGAAAAAATAAATGCATTAGCAGTAAATAGTCATCAAAATGATGTTGCAATGTTTAGTCTTGAATATCCAACAACTGACGAAGTAAATACTGCTTTAGAAACTATTCAACAAGAATTAGCTAAGAAACCAAATATTGAAGAATTATATACAAAAGAGGAAGCGGATGCAAAATATGCTTTGAAAAGTGAGATTCCTGATTTGACTCAATACGAAACAAAAACAATAGCTGAAGGAAAATATGCTTTAAAGAGCGAAATTCCTGAAATCCCTGATGATTATGCGACAATTGACGATCTGGATCAATATGCTCTGAAAACATATTCTTATTCAAAAAGTGAATCAGACACAAATTATGCATTGAAAAGTGAAATTCCTGAACCTGTGGATTTGTCAAATTATGTCTCCAAAGAGGGTGATTCAACGATAAATGGGAAATTAACAATATTAGATACAAATAATACAGAATCAGATTTAAAAATCTCGTTAATAGCAGGCATAGGTACAAATGAAAATGAAGCTGCTACTTTCGGTTTTATGACTGGTTTAGGTGTTTTAGGTGTTACAGGTTGTGCAAATATTATTGGTTGGGACGCAAATCATACCATTTTTCATAATAACGTTTTTATAACATATGGTGATTTAGAAATAGATGGTGTAGATGCAGATTGTTTAAAGGTATATCAAGGAAATCCAAATTTATATGAATCAAATATAGTTCTTGGTTTGGATTCAACAAAATGTTCTAAAATAATATATTATAATCAATACAATACTGCCCGCTGGAAAGTAATTTTGAATGATTCAATAGCATTTTCTTATGAAGTTTCTCCATCAGGAAGACTATTCGAGATTTTTGGAAATTTAGATGTCAAAGGAACTGTCAACAGTAGGGGTTCAAACACAACAATCACACATTATGCTCCAATTGAAGATATTATTGATGATTTTGAAATAGGAAAACCAGTATTTATTACAGGAAAAGTTTATAAGAATGTTGATAATCAATGGATTGAATCAACCGAAAAAGATTCAACAGATTGTATTTGTTCAGTGAAAACTACAGGTACTTGGAAAGAATTTATTGGAATTTGTGTTCGAATTGACGAAGAAAATAATTCAATTACTTTTGCAAGTCATGGTGATTATTTGGTCAAAGTTGATGATTCATCAAGGTTTGAAATTGGTGATGAAATTTATATTGATGAAGATAATCAATTCAAAGTTCTTGATGAAAATACTCCAATAACATCAAAAATAAGACGTTTAACAATTGGAATCATAACTGCAAAAATAAATGATAATATTGTTTGTGTATTCAAAGAGTAAAAGTTCTCTCTTATACAACAACATATTTCAAACAAATATGATAAACATTAACTAAATCATTAAATTCTTTGTTATAAACTTGTTTGAAATCTGTTACCATTTCACCATCTTCATTAATTATTTTTATTGCTTCAATTTTTCGAATAGGTGATGCTTTAGATGCACAACATTTAATATCTTCATCAATATAAATTTCTACAGATGAACAATTTTTACCTAATATTGTTTTGATTATTTCTTGTAAACTTGCAATTGGTATAATAATACAATTTTTAGATATTAAATTCGAAATTAAAGCTTTATCTTGATCTAATAAAATTTTTGCATATGTTTCTAAAATTAAATATTTAACATCTTTTTCAATTTCATTATTTTTGATATCAGGTAATTCAATTTCACGAGTTATAACAATATCTTCTTTCCCATCATCTCTTTTATTAATTATTATATTATTTGTTAAGTTGTTTGTACTTTGACTAGCTGCTGAAGGCTCTAACGAAATATTAGCATTTACTCCTGCATTCGCTGCTCTTTTCTTAATCATTTTTGAGTTTCTGAAAAAATTTATGAAATTTGAAAATACTTTTTGATGACTAATGTGCGATCTAATGTTTGTTTCATCCTAAATATAATATCTTCAAGTTCATTAAAATCTGTTTCTATTTCTTTTTCTATAACACTTATATTCTTTGAAATATTCATACATTCACAAGATTCTGTAAAACTATCTGTATTCATAAATGTATCAAATAATTCACTTTTGATTTCACTAAATAAATGTCTTAATTCTTGTCTATCGTCCTTTAAAGCTTTTGGTAATGATAAAGTCATTTTTTTTAAAAATAAATAAAAAGAATGGCATTTGGAAGTTTTAATAAAAAAATTAGTGCTAAACCAGCAGTCTTATTAAATCCAAGAAAAGATCCAAATATTTTCAATAAGCCAATATTTCAACCTTTATCTTGATTTCTAAAATCATGAAATCGAATTGGTCCAATTGGATGAAGTGTTTTTTTGGGATAAATTTTTTGTATTTCTTTTCGAAGATTTCTATTTTCATTCTTTGGAAAATACATCAATGCCAATGAACCTTTTTCATCAAGAACAAACGGTTTTCTAGAACCATCATCGTCAATAACCCAAATTATTTTCCACTTTGACTTGTGTACATATCGTTGACCTTTCATTTATTTTTTTGGTCGACCAGATTGCCCTTTAACCGTTTTATCTAAATCTTTTAATTGTTTGATAGTTGCACCTTCAGGAATTGGAATTCCTTTCCTTTCTAATTTCTTGACCATCTCATTATATATCTCATCTTTGGACCTCCATTTTCCTTTTTGTTTTGGTTTTTGTTTTGGTGGATCAGTTGAATTGGTTATTTTCAGATCATCTTCAATTGGAACATAATTGTAATCAACTTCGACTATTGGTTCTTGTTTTGGTAATTCAGATGGTGGATTATCAAAATAATTATCTTCAAATTCAGATGGTGGATTATCGAAATAATTATCATAAAATTCAGGATTATCATCATATTGAGTTCTTAACGGTGACTCTTTTTGAACCGTTTTTGTTGGTTTTATTGAATCTTGAATAATATTTTGTTTGAATTTCTCACTATTTGGAAGAGTTGTAATAACTTGTTTTTGTTTTTGTTTTGGTTCTGGTTTTTGTATTGGAAGATTTACATGAACTACGGGAGGTAAATTTATTTTTTTCGGTTCATATTTCTTTGTGATTATTCTGTTCCTGGAATTTTTTTTTCCCCATTTAATCTTTTCATTATTGTTTGAGCATATTGTGATCGATTAGATAACGGAGGTCTTTGAGTTTGAGTACCGACTGCATCATTTGTTTCTGTTATTGGTGGTTGCACAGGTTCGCTAACACTCACTGGTGGGGGAGGTGGAGTTTCGGTTATTGGTTTTTGTTTTCTTTCTCTCTTTTTATATACTAGATTATTTGATTCAATTAATTCAATAATATCTTTTCTTTTCATTGTTTCATTAAAATCAATACCATTTCTTCTTAACAATCTTCGAAGACTATCAATTTTAATTCCTTTATATTTTTCTCTCAATTCTTGATTTCTTTGCTTTGCTTCAGATAGCGGTTTTTTCGGTTTTGGCTCACTATCTTTCGCCTTTTTCGGTTTTGTTTGTTTCTTCTCTTTCGCATCAACAAAATCTTTTGCTCTAGGAACATTCGCTCTTGTCTTCGTCTTTTTTACTTCTTTACCAAATTTACCTTTTGCTATATCATACATTGTTTGAACTAAATCCATTCTTGTTGCATCGGGTGGAATTGGATTAAGTTGAATTTTTTGAAATTCTTTTGATAGAATTGCATTTAATAAAGTTCCATAAGATAAATATCGATATTTCCCTTTTTGAATACAATCTGCTTCATGTAACCAGATATTTAATTTTTCGTCATCTGTATTGTTATCTACATTATATCCTAATTTTTGTAATTTTTCTATTCTTTTAGCTTTTGGTATTTCACCATATTTAGCTATCATTTTATTTATTTTATCTAATCTTTTCTTCTCTTTCGCATCAACAAAATCTTTTGCTCTAGGAACATTTGCTCTTGTTCTTTTTTGTTTTGGCTCATTTTCTTTCGCCTTTTTTGGCTTTGGCTCATTTTCTTTCGCCTTTTTTGGCTTTGGCTCATTTTCTTTCGACTTTTTTGGCTTTGGCTCATTTTCTTTCGACTGTAACTGTGGTGGAATTCCTCCTTTGAGTACCCATTCCATCTTCTCTTGTTTTTTCTCTCCTGCTTTCTTTTTTCGTTTCCAAGCTAATGCTGCATTCAGGTCATCAGAATGAGCTTTTTTGACTTCTTGAGCTACAATTTTTGTTCCTTTTTTCCTTTTTGCCCATTCTCTTGGAGTAAAAACATATTCATGAACTCCTTTGATTACATGAACCAAATTATCAACTGTTTTGATTCTATAATATCTATCATCAGTAAAAGAATAACTATCTCCTTTTCCAACATCTGTTCTCATTTTGGCATTTGATATTTGTTTCATTAATTTTTTCGCTTCTGATGTTGTATTTGATCGTGTTGTATTCACTTTTTTTGACATTTTTACTTACAAAAATAATATCGAATTTCAATTTTTAAATTTAATTCTTTGTTCTTCTTTTATATCCTTTTTGTGGTCCTGGTTTCTTTCTAGGTGTTCCATCTTTTTTCAATTCTCCTTTCTTTTGTCCTTTATCTGATCTTGTTTTTCTTGGTAATCGAGGTCCATAATGTCTTTCTCGTGGTTTTCTTGTTCCATTCGGTTTTTTCCTTGGTTGTCTTGGTTTATTTGATGTTTTTCTTTTATTTTTATATCCTGTTTCTGCCCAACGTGCAAGAATTGCTTGTAATGTTTCTTTTGTATCATCAGGTGAAAAATGGATTCCTTCTTTTCTCGCAAAATCTTGTAAATCTTTTAAATTAACATGTGACCAATCATAAGCAGGTAGATCTAAATATTTTCTTGGTGTCTTTGGAGCTGGAGCTGCTGTTGCTTCTACTACATCAGCTGCTGCTTGCATTGCTTCTCCTGCTTGATTTAATACCTTTGCTGTTGATTTTTTGATTTTGATATCAGATAATGTCTTCGCTGAGGTTGTTGTTGGTGGTGGTCCTGTTGCGAATTTTATATTCCTTGCACGTCTAGCGTTTTTTCCTGGATTGTTTTTTTTCGATACCATCTTTTATTTTTGATTTTTCATTAAATTATCAAAAAATAAAATTATTTTTTATCGTTCTTTTCTTCGATCCTTTTTATCTTTTTTGAGCTTGGTTTTGATATGGATTGTATTCCGAAATGATCTTGGTGATGGTTTATACAAATCCGTATACCATGCTGGGAGTACAAGTTCTTTTATTGCTTTTGGTGGTCTTGTTGCTTTTGATGATCCTGTTGCATTTGATGATCCTGATTTGACTGTAAAGATCATTACGGGGTTTGCTGGGGGTCGTGCTTTCTTTTTCGGTGTCGTCCTTCTTTGTTTTTTTACTGGCATTTGATTCTTTCATTAAAATTAATTTTTCAAAAAACTAATTACATCAAACCTATTTCCAGTTCTAACTTCTCTAATATAAATTGCTCTAACATATTAATGAAATGAGTATCAATTTGATTAGCAATTCTTAAATTTAAAACAATTCTTTGATCAAATAGTCCAATTGATTTATTGAATATTTCATTCATCCAATAATTTTTCATTTCTTGTGAATTTGCAAATCTCCATTCCAATATTAAGAATAACGTATCATTAATTTCTTTGAGTTCATTCTTGATGTAATTCATTTTCTATCTCATTAAAATCTTCTTCATTTTCATTTTCCTCTTCTCCATTTTCAGGATCTTCAAAAGTTTTATTTAAGTTATCAACACTCTTTGATTTTGTTATTTTTCTATTTCCTCCTTTCAAATGTGGTCTTGATGGCCTATCTTTTTTCATCCAATCTGACCACCTTACTGAAAATTCATTACCTTCATATAAATAATGAATACGAATATCTCCTCTTTTGTAATCATCTAATAATATACAATTTTCTTTAGCCATTTCTTCTCTCACTTTTTGAGTATTCCAACGGATCCTAGTCTTTGTCATATATTTTTGAGACAAAATAAAAAATTAAAAAAATTAAAAAAGCTTATTGTTTAATTAAATCATGCAATTGCAAGTAAGAAATAAATAAAAGTGAAAATGATGTTCATCACAAAGAGAATAACAAGAGTCCACAAACAGCAATTGGGTGGTGGATGTTTACAGCAGCAGCAATCCTGACAGTATTCAGAATCTTCGTCATTTCTTGAACTCTCAGAAAATGACATTAATGGTTGAGTGGTTGCTCTTCTTGACATTTATAAAAATGGTCTGTCAAAACCGCCAATCTAGTATTCAAAATATTTTTCTCTCTTTCCTTCTTTATATGGTGTTGATATTCTTCTTTTGAATTCATTTAAGGTTGATACAGTCATATTTTTATTCATTTGGAAACATGGTTGACCTTTTGTAAGATCAAATGTTTGTTGATTCCCTTCATATAAATATTTATATAATTTCATTGGATCATTATCAAATTCATTCTTATAAGCATATTTAATAGATTGTTCAGTTAATCCTTTCCCACGAGTCATATAATCAATTTCACCTGTAGAATCTTGTAACTTATCAATATACATCTTTTTCATCAAAAAGTATGATTCAATTGATTCTGGCATTTCTTTGTGACCATTTATAGTTGGAAAATCTGAATGGAATTGACCTAAATATTTACCTATGAGTTCTCGATTATATTTTTCTTTATAAGCTTTTTGTAATTTTGGTAAATCATTTATTTCAATATGCATTGAATCAGTATCCTGATAATAAATATGGCAACCAATATCAAATGCAAGACACATCACTTCATTCATGATTCTTTTTGACATACTTAATACATGAATACCTAATAATGAAAAATTAAAATGTTTATCAATTGGTCTCAATATTCGAACAGCATGCATATTATTTTGTAATTCAATATCTTCAACAATTTTGTTATAATTTTTGATCCAATAATTATCTAAAGTATCTTGATCATTAATGTATTTAAAATCTTTTTCAATAGGTCTTTCAATAGTTTTACCATAACAACTATTCATAATTAATTTATATAAATTTTGTAAAGGATTGTCTTGACTTTTATATTCTAATCTTTTCTCAAATATTTTTTGAATTTCTTTTTGGATATGATATTCTCTTTTTCCAGGCCAATAATAACCTCTAATTAATTCGAAATCTATTTTTTGAAATTCAATGAGATCTTCTAAATAAATATTATCGACAATCATTTTGAAAGGTTTATCGAATTTATCATCATTAAGGTTACCATCTTTTGTTTTCTTAACGATTAATGGAAATGGATAATGTTTATGAATTCCAGTAACTAAAATTTCTACTATATATGCACCTTGTTTTGATAAAAATTCATAATTTAATTCTGTTTTGGATATTACTACTGGTTTTCCTTGAACGGTATATAATCTATGAATTGCTGAAGGATATAAACTAACTGCGTCAAAATCTGCTAATTTTTCAGTGATATGCCACTTTTTGTTATAAGCAGTCATACATCTACCACCATAAACAGCATATGAACAAAATTTCCTAACAATTCCACCTACTGAATATAAATCATGACCATAATAAACTTTATGATTAAATACATCATTAGCTAAAGAAGAAATTGAAATATATTTGAATGGATCGATTTTGAAATCTTGAATGAAACCTTGTCTAAATTTAACAAAACTTTCTCTTAATATTCGAACATCTTGATGACAATAAAATAATGCATATTTCCACATATCAAATTCATTATTACTTAAACGGCATCCCTTAATTTTGTTAATATTTGAACGAAATAATTGATAATCTTGTTCAGTCCATGTTTTATCTTCTTCTTTACCTGCTTCATTAATTTGACCTTTATTTGTTCTTAATCTTTCAAATGTATAATATTTGTATGGGAAAATTTCTTTTTCACAAGGAATATTAAACATTAATGGTAGATTAGATAGCTTGCAAGAGAAAATTGGATAACTATCTTTAAATGTTATCTTTTTGTTCTCAAATTTCAAAGTCATATTAAAACATTGATTTCCTTTAATAATTGATGATAATATTTTTATATTTTGATTATTGTTTTGTAAAATCATTCTAATATCATAAGCCAAATTATGAAAATAACAAATTGAATCAGTAGGTAAATATTTCAATAGATTTATATTACATTTTTCACCTAAGAATTCTTTCTTAATTTTCCCATCTAATGAATGTAAACAACATAAGAATGGAATATGAATTTTTGAACTTGTATCAGATTCAAAATCACAAAACCAATAAGAAGTTTCTACTTGTTTGATTATTTTTGTTTTTGGTTCAATTAATTTACAACAATATTCATCTTTATATTCTAATGTAGTATTTGAAATATCTTGATCAATTTCATTATAAAATATTGAATGTAATAAATGTTCTTGTGAATAATTAATTGGAATGAAATAATTTTTCTTAAATAATTCTCTAATCAAGTTTGAAGAAGTTATAAATGATCTACCTTTTGTCCAATGATCTGTAATCCAATCTTTATTATATTTGTCTTCATCTAACTTTTCAATATTTTTGATATAATAATATGTAAATGGAGTCTTTTCTTCGATGAAATAATGTTTTTGATATACATTGAATTTATGAGTTCGTTCTGGTTCAGCTTTTTGTATACCCATATATGTTTTTCTTTTACCTTTATCCATTGAACGTACAGATTGTTTTTGAGCAACAGAATTATCATCAATATAAGTTAAATTAAGATGAATATTAAATTCTTCACATAAATGATTAATACTACTTTGTGATAAATATCTATTTTGAATCCTTAATCTAATTTGATTTAATAATGATTCTGAATAATTTCCAGTTTGTTGTAAAGCATAAATGAAACAACAATCATTTAATTCTTCTTTTATTTTCTTTGTCTTTTCATTAATTAAACTATCAAATATTTGTAATCGAACGAGGTAATCAATTAATACTTTTGGACAACCAGGTTTTAATAAATATTTAAAGAATCCTCCATCGACTGTATTTTTATGTTTTGGATGTTTTAATATACTAAATTTGATTTGAGAAAATAATGAAAATTCAGGTAATCTTTGACCTTCTAAATCATATTCCCAACCTGGATTCTTTTCAATTTGATAAATGAAATTCTCTTCTGTTAAATTCTTTAATAATTCTTCATAAGTTTTTCCATTTAAAGGTACAGAATGCCATTGACCTCCAACTGAATAAGATAATTTATATTTTTCTGTTGCAGCTAATTCACCTATTTCATTTTCAAATTTCTTTCGTAAGAATGGAAATAATTTCTTTCGACCATAATCATTTAATTGTTCAAAATTAATTCTCCAATCAGTTGGTGAATCATTTAACATTTTTATATAACCATCAACAATTCTATCTTGATCATTTTCATTATTAATTTTCATGAATTGAATAAATGAATCATCTTTTGAATGAGGTCTAATTGAATTCTGAATATTTAAGAAATAAGGATCAGTTGTTCTTTTTGGTTCATATTCATTTGATTTTGGCTCAGGAGGTGGAACTAATTTTCTCAAAGGTACATTTTGCTCACTAACGGGCATTAATTTTCTCAAAGGTACATTTTTGCATTTATGATTTCACGATGATTTTCTGGCTCAATTGTCTTTGGCTCACTGACATTCGCACTAGGTGGGGGTTCAGTAAATTCTTTTTCTTTCGACTTTTGGTTCTGGGGGTTGATTTAAATATTGAGGGAGATTTGAATGAGTTAAACCTTTAACGAACCAAAATATTGAATCCCCATTCAATTTTCCATCGTAACCATTTTCTTTAACTTTTTGTATAATATACTCATTTAATATTTCTTTACTCCGATCCCCATTCTTTTTAGAGAATTCTTTAAACGTTTCTTTACCATTCGTTAAGAGATTATAAATCTCCATTAATCTGTTAGGATTCGCTCTAATAGTTGTTGTCATGTTAACTTTCTTTTACAATAAAAATAATGGTCTGTCAAAACCGTTAATTAAAAAGAAAATGTTTATTTAGGTCGAGTTAATTGAAGAACGAAAACGTCTTTTATTAATTGTTCGATTTGAACACCACGTTCAGCAACTTTTCGATCAATTCTTTGGACAGAACTTTCTAAACGTTCCAATCTTGAAGTTAATTCATCAAGTTGAGAATTTATTTTTTGCATGAGAACTTTCGTTATATTCAAATCATTTCGAACATTCGATAGAAAATCTCTTGTTTGATCATCAATCTTTTTCTTCTCTTCGAAAAAGTCAGGTTCACTCATTTAAAAATAATGAAGTGTCAAAACCGTTTTTATATCTCATTCCTGATAATGACTAATATATTCATCTATTAACCTCTTTAATTTATCTAAACATGTTTTTGAAGCAGTAATGATAGAACTATAAATTGAAACATCATTTGTACCAAAATTCTTACGAATAATATCTTTTATATCTCTATTTGGTGTCATAGCTATTGGCATATTATCTTTGAAGTACCATTGATTTTTTTCTTTTGGTTTGATATCACGATAATAATCTTTATGACGTTTGACTAAATGTAATTTAACTTTTTCTGGATTATCTTTTAATTCTTCTAACCAAATTAAGAATTTATAATCATATTCTCTATTTTTAGGTACTAATCTTGGTTTTTGTTCTTGTCTTTGTTTTTCAAAATACTCATCTAATAATTTTAGAACAAAGAATGAATAAGTAGGTGAAGCCCAAATTGCTATATGATTTACTAATAATTTATGAACATAAATTCCTTTCAAATTATTCGGTAAATTTGGTCGATTTTCTAATAACTTTTGGTCGGGCGGAATTCCGACTGACTCAGAAATAAATTGAAATAACTCCTTTGTTTGTTTATTTTCATTCCAATGCTTAATTTTCTTTGTTGATTGACAAGCACTAATTATACTATTTGCTTGAAACATATTATCTTTCTTTGAACGTATAATCCGTAAATGTTCATTATATTGTAACCATTCATAATTTTCATTTATTGGCTCTACTATCATTTTTGTTTTTGTAAGAGGATAAAAAAATAAAAAGATAAATTAAATTTATTAATCATCATCATCCATTAGAAATTTTTGAAAAGAACTTATTTCAGCTATTAAAGCTCTTTTTTGAACTTTGTATTGATCAAAACTATCTTGATATTCTTTCCATGCTGATTTCTCTTCTGTCTCAAGTTCAGTTTTTATTTTTTCATGATCTTCAATAATTGAATCAATTTGTATATCTTCGAAATCTCTTTTGAGTTTATATAAGTTGTGTAAATCTTCACCATTATACCGTTGACAAAAAGAAATATCTTTCTCTTTTACTTTTGCTTCAGCCAAACGATTCATAGCATCATAGAATTCACTCATTGATTTTTTGAGTTTATCTTTCTTGTCCTCTATTAAATTTTGAAATACTACTTGAGGAACTCTCTTCATAAAAAGTGAAGTGTCAAAACCGTTATTCATTTTTTTAAATGTTGCCTACTCATAGTTTGAATCTACTCAAAGAAAATTTGAATAGTTCAATTGATGAATTAATTAGACAAATACATAGTGTTGAAGAATTTGAAATAGAGATTCTGTCATTAAAGAATGATCCTGATTATGAAAGTTTCCTAGAGGAATTAGAGAAAGAGAAACAAAAATATGAATCCAAAAAAGCTGAAGTAATTCAAAACACTCAAACCTTAATCAACTTCATCGAACAAAAAAAATCAACCACACCGAAAAAAATAAAATTATCAGTCATATTGAAAGAGTAAAAAATTATTTTTTTATTTATTTAACCTTTGTTAATGAATTTATTAAGTTCGATCAATTTTGGTTCTAATTCATTTTTGTCAGTCATGTGAACGAAAATATCCAAAACTTCACGCATTTTGAGAATGAGAGCTTTGCGATAATTTCGAACTTTCTTTTCGAATTTGAGATGATATTCAAGAGTTTCTTGAAGACATGAACTCATTGCTTGATAATCTTCCACTGTCCTATCCAAGCTGCGAATTTCCAGTTTTAAATGAGCATTATGACGTTTTGCGTCATCTATGTAATCAGTTATGGACTCTTTTGGATCGTCTTCTTCCTCTTCTTTTTCCATTTCTTTCACAGTCTCATCAATATCTTCTTTTGAATAGTCACCGTACCAAGACTTCATTAATAAAAAATGGTCTGACATAACCGTTTTAACCGCTTTCATTTTTATTAAATGTTCGTTATCTTTTTGATACTCATTAATCGCCCATCAATTGAAGGAATACCTGATGATGCTGAATGGATTTCTTGTTTTGATTGGGAAATTGTTAATGGAGAATGGAAATCAGTTATACCAAATGATGACTTATCATGTTGGACAAATTATGCAACAACAAACAATTTAACACTTAAACAATCATTTACTGCCAGGAAATTTTGGATCATTGGAAAAATTTCTACCCGTCATGATGAGGCCGAACTTTTATGGAATTCTCAAAAATATCTCATCAATGAATATTCCAACGTTGAACAAGATTGGATAATTGTTTTTGAATCAAATGAATTTCCCCTAATGCTAACAAATATTATTATTAATGTTCAACAACATAGAAGCATCCAATTTCGAGGTATTGCATATTTAAGACAGGAATCTTTATCTCCAGCAATTGAAGGAATACCTGATAATGCTGAATATATTCCATGTAATGACTGGGAAATTGTAAGTGGAAATTGGTTTGATAAAGATGATGATCCATCAAATGTGAACAATCCATATCATAGATGTTTTGTTTCTGGTTCTTCAGAAGGAGTCAAAAAGATAACATTTTATGGTTCTAAATTTTGGATAATTGTTATGAATTCAAATTCTTTTTACCAAGGTGATCTTTTATGGAATTCAGAACATTATCTCTTTCCTGAAAAAATGTTACCAAATAATAAACCTTTTTTGATTGCTTATGAATCACCAACATTCTCACCAATTGATACAACATTATTAATTACTATTCAACATAATGAAATCGGATTACGTGGGTTATTCTATCTCAAAGATCCTCCAATTCAAACACCATCATTTTCACCATCTCTTTCGCCATCTTTAACTCCATCTCTTTCACCATCACGTTCACCAACATCGCCCATCATTTTCACCATCACGTTCACCAACATTCCGCCCATCATTTTCACCATCATTTTCACCAACATTCCGCCCATCATTTTCACCAACATTCCACCCATCAATTTCACCATCACGTTCACCATCAATTTCACCATCTTTATCTCCAACATTTAGTCCATCTTTATCTCCAACATTTAGTCCATCTTTATCTCCAACATTTAGTCCATCACGTTCGCAATCTTTTCAATTCACTATATCAGATCAATTCTCTGAATCCTATTTTTTCAATTTCTCATATCAATTCTCTCCATCAGATATTGAACAAAAGAATGTATCAAAAATAATAGGTTTATCTGTATCTATTCCATTACTAATTCTCATGATTCTTGCTCTTGGAATTATCTTTTACAAAAATCAAACCAAATTTCAAACTGAAAATTTTCATTCAGACTCTGACTCAGTTGGACTTTAAAAAAATTAAATAAACAAATTTAATCTTTTTTATTTATTAAGGAGTAGTTAAAATTTTCTCTCTTGAATTGTAGATTTGAATCTTATTAAAGAAATCATGTTCAATCATTGTTGTGAAAACAAATGGTGTGTTATGAACTTCTTTCTTAAATCGATCAAGATTGTTATTTTCAAGATCATTGATCATAACATTTAATTTGAACATGAAAAATAACTTTAAATGTCGGAAATCAGACACGATATCATTTTTGAACAATTTTCTAAATTCTAATTCAAGGTCTTGTTCAGTAACAGTCATAAATAAAAATGAAAGCGGTTAAAAAACGGTTATGTTTATTTATTCTTTAACGTTTCTTCCAATTTTCGGAAATTCTCTCTGTTGGAAGTTGCTAAAATCCCAACTGTTATTAGTAAAGAATGTAATTGTTCTTGTCTCTCTGGACGAGAATCATTTTTTAAATCAATTTCTTGATCAAAGAATTCCTCAGTCATTTTGATCATTTGATCACAAGTTTTTTCAATTTCACCTCTAGTGAATTTTAATAAATTTATTAATTCTTTTTGTTTTTCACTAGGTAAACTTTGTTGGCCCTGCATTTAAAAAAATGAACTTTTTGAATAACCGTTCTAACGGTTTTCATTTTTATTTATGAGATTGTTCATGATCATCATTTTGTTGATTTTGTGGATGTCTTTCAAAAAAGAGAAATGTCATAATGAAGAAAGACAACTTATGGAACAAATGATAAAATCCAGTCTCTAAATTCTTATGCTTCACGAATCAAAAGAGATATTGACCGTCTGGAAATGAAAAAACAAAAATTCGAAAAAATAATGAAAAATTTAACTGCTCTACGAAAAAAATTTCATGATGATCTCCAAAAATATCAACAAAAATTAGAAGATAAAAATCTTTAATAAAAATTTAAATTTTTAACTTTTTGAATTAAAATTTTAATATTTGTTTGGCCATTTATTTATAAACCTTTTGAGAAAGATAAATAAATAAAAAATGAACTTTTTGAATTAAAATTTTTATTAAACTTTTTGTGAGTGAAAATTTTTGGTTAATGCGCATTACTGAGCATTACTGAGCATTACTGAGCATTAATGCGCATTAACAATTTTTTGATTTCTTTTGAAATACCAAGTTTTTTGAGAACCAAATCTTACCAATCTTTTATTTTTAAAATTTTCTTTGACCTCCCTTAATTTTCCAAAACCTTTTTTTGAAATAGTAGTATGGAAAAATATATTATATAAATTTACTATTTCGTCCGATGGATATTCTCTTTTTTCAAGAATTTTCAAAAAGTTCCCGAAATCATCTCGGTCATGGTAACTTTTTCCAAATTCATCTTGTGGGTTTGGAGGTCTTGGATTTCCGTGACGGTTTGGATTTGCTGGATGTTCTTCTAATTGTTTTTCTACAATTTGATTGATTCCTGCATAAAATTCTTCTTCGTTTGGAGACGTTGATGTATTTATTGGTTGAGGTTCATTAAAATCACGGTCTATTTCCCATTCATCAATTTCATTATTGACAACAAAGTTTTGAAAACTATTATTTAAATTTTGCATGTTTGGTGATAATTGATATTGAGGTGAACCCCCAGTTGAATAGTGTAGAGGTAATTCGTTATCACTTGACATTAATTAAAAAATGAAAAACGGTTTTGACAGTCACTTTTATTTTTGTATCGATGAATCAACCAACCCTCCTCTCTGATGATTTCTTAATTCCCGAAGCTAGACAAATGGAAAATATAAATGAGAATGTCTTTCCTCAATATCAAGGTCAAGAGTTTCATGATCGTGATTTTCAAATAAATACAAATCTCATTCAATTGTTTCCTGATGATGTTGTTGGATTATTAAATTTATTTGAACCAACACTTGAAAATTTAACAACTTCTATCAAATATATATTTCGTTCTCCATTTGTTTCAAACGTTTTGTATGATATTGTGAAAAATTGGTACTTATCAAATCAAGATAATTCTGAACAAGATCTTCAAGCAATTGGTAGTCAAGAAAATCATCCAGAAGTTTCAAATCATTGGATCTTCCCAATTTTGAATGCACTCTCAGAATCTCAAAGAAATGTTATTTGGGAGAAATATTTCAATAATACAATTAACCAATTTGTTCAAATTGATTTTGGTGAAAATTGTTCAATAATCTCATTTAAAAATAAGAATTATGAAAGAAAATATTCTTCTACTGGAATTCGTGTTGGGGATTTCTTTACTGATTTCAAAAAAGTTTGTTGTTATATTCAACTAGACAATATCTTCATAATTAAACAATCAAATACGTTAGAAATGTTAAATCCTACTCAATTTGCGCCAATATTGAAAAATATTAAATTAGGGTATTCAAAAGTTGGTAAAAATACAAAGAAAGCAATTACTGCATTTGATGTTGTTTCCTTTGGGAAGAATATGGATTTCATTACTTATGAATCAATGAAATTCTATTCCGAAGATCCAAACATTTTTTCATATTTTCATTGGTATCCTTATTCAAGATTAATTCTTTGTACACAAAATGTGATTCAACCATATTTGGATCATATTTTTAGAGTTATTGCAAATTCTAACCAAGAATTATATGATTATATCATTAAATGGATTTCATTTATTTTTCAACATCCAGATGGTAAAACAGGTACTGCATTAGTTCTTATTGGTATACAGGGTTGTGGGAAAAATACATTTACTAATGTTCTTTGTCAACTTTTAGGTGAATATTCTGATCCAAATGCAAACTTTGATAATATTACAAGCAATTTTAATTTACAAATCTTAAACAAAAAATTATTGGTATGTTCAGAAAAGGAAGATATTAATAAAAACGATCGAAAATATCTTAAACAACATGAAAGATTAAAAACGTTAATCACAGAAAGATTCGCTCCTATTGAAGGAAAACATAGAAATCCTGAATCTAAAGAAAATGTTGCCAATTTCATCTTCTTAACAAACAATCCTGCTCCTATTCGAATTGATGAAGACGATAGAAGATTTGTTGTTACAAATTGTTATCCAATGAAAGGCCAAGACTATTTTCAACCTTTACGTAATCTAATTAAGAGGGACGATTTCAAAAACAATTTAATTACTTTTTTCTTGACTGTTGATTTATCAAATTTCTATCCAGCACAATTTCCTACAACTGAGGCAAGAATGAATTTAATGAACTTTTCAAAATCTCCTGAAAAATTATTTATTGAGGAAAACTTACAAAAATTCAGAAATGGTTATGTAGCTTTTGAAGCCTGGACTGAATTTAAAAAATGGGCAAAAGCAAAAAATTTCAGATCCATAACTTATCAAGAATTTCATCAAAAAATTTTACAATACTGCTCATTCAATAATAATGATAAGAAATATAGATTAAGGTAACTTTTATTTATTTAATTCTTTTCTTAAAAGTTCAATTTCTTTTTCTACTTTGTCTCTTTCTCTTCGTAAATCCATTAATTTTCTAAAATCTTTATCATCATAAACCCTTTGATTACCAATAATCCCTGCCTTTTTTTCGATGTCATTTATTTGCTCATCTAAGATATCCCATTTCTCGTAAGCTTCTTGCAATTTAGACATGAAAACAAAAATAAAAGTGAAGTGTCAAAACTGCTTTTTTATTTAATTTCTCTTAATCGTTCTTGAATTTCTTTCATTTGATATCGGAGTCGGTCTCTTTCTCTTCGTAATCGTTCCAATTCTTCTTGATCATCCATCGATAATTTGGATTCATCATAAATTATAATTGCATCCTCATTTGTGTAATGAGGTGCATTTTTTTGAATTCTTCTTATTTGTTTCCATTTTTCTTTCCATTCTTCTCGAAGACTTATTAATTTTTCTTCCAATTTTCCTTGAGATATTTCAATCGCAGTCATAAATACAAAAATAAAAGTGAAGTGTCAAAACTGCTTTTTTATTTAAAGTTTAGCTTTTTGGTCTTTTTTCTTCAATTTCTTGAACTCTTGCTTCAGCAATATTTTTTTGGATTATTTCCTTTTGAAATGAAAGAATACAGGCTTCATCCCAGAGTTGACTATTATTCTGCTTTATTTCTTCGTTACGTATCAATTCTTTCTGAAAAACTTCTTTGCCAAATTTTTTTGGCAAATCCCAAATTTCCTTGTAACCAGTGGCTTTAATACATTTGTCAATTTCTTTTTTTTGTTGTCTCACTGCCACTAATTGTTCTTCCAAAGAGGAACTATCAGACATTTCTCGAACTCTTGCTGCAGCTATAAGTTGCCTGATAAAATCCATTTCCGTTAAGAGTTGATCTTCTTTGTCTTTGAGTCGTTTTTGTTCTTCATTCCTGATTTCGTTGAAATCAAAGTGTAAACGAATTGGTACTTCTTGATATTGTTTTCTCACTGCCACTAATTGTTCTTCCAAAGAGGAACTTTCCGACATTTCTTGACTTCTTACTGCAGCAATCTTTTGTCTTATTTCCATTATTTCGTCAAAGAGAATACTTTCTTCGTCTTTGAGTGGATCTGCTTCTTCAGTCATGTTTGAAGACATTAGCTTGAACCATTTTTCATGTACATCTTGATATTGTTTTCTCACGAGCTCTAATTGTTCTTCCCAATAAGTACGTTCAGCCATGAAAACAAAAAATAAAAGTGAAGTGTCAAAACCGCTCTTTATTGAAATTTAAATGTTATCGTCAGAAGGTGAAAAATTAATGAATTATTTAGAAAAGAAAGCTTATCAAAAGAAATTAATAATGCCAAATGAAGCTAGAAATTATAAAGGATATCAAAAAGATTTTGTAACTGATGATGAATTTGAACAAATTTATAATGCTTATTCAGAATTTCGAAAAGTATTATCTGAATCATTACCTGTAATCACAGATGAAAAAATTCCTGATGATGAATTAAGTTTTGAAGAAAAAATTGAGAACCATGTAATTAATAATTTACATAATGAAAATATTCGTACTTTTCCTGAATTTGAAAAATTGACCTCTGGATGGAAAAAAGGTAAAGATAAATATACTATGGAAGAATGGTATGAAATATATATTACAAAAATTATGGAACAACCAGGAATGATAGTTGAATTCAAAGGTAAAACAAATGTACCTGATATTGCATTTAGAAATAAAAATAAAAGACATGTACTATTAAAACAATTTGAAAAAGTTATTGAGCCAAATTATGTTTCTGAAGATGATTATGTTCAAAAGAAACAATTTCCAACTAATAAGAATAAAAAATATTATTTACATAAATTATGTGAACCTGGTACTTATTTAATTGATATTATGTTTGAAAAAAATGTTGGGTACTTAATTTGTATAGAAGCCAATAGTCGATATTTATATGCAATTCCTTTAGGTAGAGAATGTTTTGGTGATATAAATAAAATTATGACTGCTGGACAAAAAACATCTATTTCAATAACAAAAGCTTTAAATACTTTATTTCAACAAGGAATGAAACCTAAAATATTGACCGGAGATGGTGAAAAAGGTTTTTGTTCTGAAGAAACAATAAATTTTTTAAACTCAAATGGAATTAAATGGGAACCTGTTGATAGAATGGATGATTATCATTATCCATCATTTTTACGAAAACCAGGTGAAAAACAAACAACTAGCCCATTACATTCTTCATTAGGTATAGTTGATAGAATTATTAGAACTTTGAGAGATATGGCTTTTGAAGTTCAAAGAGAAATCTCCCCTGAAATATTAAAAGAATTAGTTGTTCAATATAATAATGCCCCACACTTAACTTTGTCAAAATATGCAGGTATGAATGTTTCCCCTAGTCAAATGCAAAATAATTCTGATTTATATACTTTTATTTGTAGACGTATTTCTCAAGCTAATTATAATGTTTCTGCTCAAAAAGGTTATAATTTAAAAGAAAACCAAGAAGTAATTGTATATAATAATAAAGACACTCTTAAAAAAAGACGATCAATAACTCAACCTGGTAGATTTTTTGTAAAAGGTTTTCAAAATGGTAAATATTTAATACAAGATCTTAAAGGAAATACTCAAATATTACCTCGTTATAGATTAGATCCTATTTGAATTGTCAGAAAATGCAAAAATAAAAGGAGTGTCAAAAAATGCAAAAATAAAAAGAGTGTCAAAAAATGCAGTAAATTGAATTGTTTATTTAATTAATTATTTCCTTTCGTTCCAGCGTTTGAGATTTTTCAAACCTGTCTTTAATTCTTCAATGAAGAAGCATTCAAGTTCGTTAGCTTTTTCTTCATTTGAGCTATCTCCATCATTCATTATCACACGAACATCATCGATGTGATTCATATTGGCTGCAGCATCTTGGAGCATATATGCCATTTTTTCTCTTTGATCAAGATCATCAGAAATAGTTCTCCATTCATGAACACTATCAAGAGCTTCGACAACTTCAAGTAAGTGTTGGATCGTACGGGCTTCCATGCTTGTATAAAAATGATGTGATGACCTCACGAGAAAAAATTAGATTTTTTGGTTAACGGTCGCCTAGTGAAAAAGTTCATTTTTATAAATGTCTGACAAACCAAGTGTACCTGAACAAAATGAAATTAAAGATGATATACCAGCTATGTCTGCAAAAGACATGAAAAATATTAAAAAGACAGAAGCTTGGAAAGTACTCAAAAAGAGATATGGTGAAAATGTTTCAATGGAAAAATTGCTTTCTGTTGCTCATGTTATGAGACAATTAATGCAACATAACTTAAAAATCATCATCCCTGGTTTCTCACGTGAAGAACAACGGAAAAAAGATTGTTTGATTAAATGGTTCGATACTCATATCGAATTCATTCAACAATTTTTGTCACCTGGAATGATGATTGGCTACGATCAAGGATATTATGTTCCTATATCAAAAGAAAAAGCAAAAGAAATAGCAAAAGAAAAAGAAAAAGAAAAAGAAAAAGCAAAAGAAGATAAATAAATAAAAAAGTTAATTTTTTTAAATTAAAGGTTTATTAGAAACCTAAATCTTGTTGAGAGTAATTTTTATACCGACCTCTCAATAATCGGAATTTTTATTTTTCGTCAACTTCTTGAACGTTAGGTGGAACTGGTTCAGTGTGTAGATCTTGACGTTCAACTGAGGTGAGGAAATTGTCAATGTGGAATTTGAACCAGGATACGTTTGGTGTTTTCTTTTGAAATTCAGCAATTCTTGCGTGAACGACTTCATTTGCCAAATTCTCGTCCCCATTGTATCGCTTTTTGAAGAATTCGAACAATTCATTTCTTAGCTGAATTTCCTTTTGAGATTTTTGATCGGATGTGAATTCTTGTATATTTCCCCATATGTGAGTTTGAGGTAAGACTTGCCAATTTTCTGGTGGAGGTGGAAGTTGTGGTGGTGGTGGGAGGTCTTGTAATTTTTTATAAATATCTGCTTTTAATTTGTTAGGATCGGCATTCATTCTTGCCCAGTCTTCTTTGCTCATTCCTGGTGGTGGCAATACTAGTGAGTCGTTCTCCGTCTGTAAATCAAAAAGGACATTTGTAGTTACTTCTTTGGAAATTTTTTCATCGAATTGATGAGTATAGTTGTCTTCAATTGTTGACCATCTTTCTTTTTCATCATCATTGAGTAACTCATCAGGGAAAATTCTTGATGCTTTTCGATTTCCTTTCATTTTGGCATTCAATCTTTTTTGAACTTCATCATTAATTTCTTGATTGGTCTTTTCGAGATATAGTTTTTGAAATTTTCTGCTGGTGGTAAAGATGAGATTTTTTTCGCTTTCGTCTTCGTTATCTTTTTCAGGTGCGGTGAGATCCTTTTCATCTTTTTCAGGTTTTGGTTGATCCTTTTCATCTTTTTCAGATTTTGGTTGATCCTTTTCATCTTTTTCAGGCAATTTGTTTAAGATTTCGAGAACATCTCAACATCTTTATCAACATCATCAGAATCTTCTTGGATTTCTATAATTGATTTAATTTCCTTGGTTGCTGATTCCCATTTTTTCAATTCTTCACTGCTCAATAAATCCTTTGAGAAGATTTCTCTTGCTGTCTTTTTACCGTCATACATTTTGTTAAACAATCTGCTATCTGCATCGGCCATTGCCTCGTCTCTTGACATTCCTGGATTTATTCTTTGTAATATGTCTGCGGTTGATGAGATAAGATACTCTTTTGCATTTTCTTCTTCCTGACGCTCTTCTTCCATTTTTTGTGCATATTTTACATTTTCTTCTTCCGTGAGCAATTCAATCAAAGGTGGGACATGTTCGAGGTATTTGTGCTCTTCCATAACTGTAACAATTCTTTCACGTGCATGTGCATATGTATCAGCGAATGTTGACAAAGGATAAATTTTTCTATACGCAATTGTTAATTCTGAAATTGCGTTTTGTTGCTCTTTTGATAATTCTGGATGGTCTGCTTCAATGATTTCATTCATTTCATCAATATTTTTTGGATCTTCTGGTGTTAATTCCCCTAAAAGTGCTTTATTGTTTGTGTACTCTGAACGATATTGGTCTAAATATTGATACAATGAAAACTTTATTACATCGAATGGCAAGCCATCTCTATTATTTTGTCTGTAATCGAATTTCTTTTGGATGTGTTTTGCCATTTTTGGCTTTTTGAGATCTGCTAATTTTTTTTCCAAATCATCGAACCAAGTGGCGCACTGAATTGTAATTGTGTCATCATTTGGTTTATCGTCATCGATGAACAAATGTAATGCTTGTTTATCGCCTTCTGCAAATAATTCGTCTCCTAATAAATGTGCGGCAAGGAGACACTTTTGATCTTGATCTAAAGAATTCCATAACTTATTTGCATTTAGCCAGTTGAGTTGCTCTTTTGGTGTTTTTATCCCTTTTTCTTTAAATTCTTGTATTTGTTTGTGGTAGAGTTTTGCTGGTAAATGATTGTATGGGTGAAATTTTATATGAGTCAAATCAATTTCTTTTTCTTCTTCTTTAGCTTCTGCTTCGGCTTTTGCAATTTCGTGCAGGTATTGCATTTTTGTTATTTCTTCAACTTCAGGTTTCTTTTGCTGAGTGTTGCTGTTGTTGTTGCTGTTGCTGTTGTCGCTGTTAGACATGCTAAAAAGTGATGTGATGAGGCGACGAGAAAAAATTAGATTTTTGGTAAACGGTCTCCACCCCGAAAACCCGTTAGGTCCCTCGCTAAAAATATGATTTTTCGAGCTCACCTCATCACCTCATTTTTACTTATGTCGTCCCAGCAACAGGTACCCGAACAAGAGCAAGAAAAGCAAAAAGAGCAAGAAAGGCCAAATCCTAATATCTCAGTTACAAGCTATTTCTATAATCAAGTCGAAAAAGATCGAATCAAAAGAGGAATCGCCATATATTATATGTACCAATCATTCAAAAATCAATGCAAAGACCTCAATTTTTCACTTGATTTTGATACCAATGTACATAAAGTTGTCCTCAAAATGGATAAAGTTGTCACCGATCGTGCTGAATATGAAGCAACAAAGTCTTTCATTCAAAGAGAAGTCGATCACGATCGTTTTGAAACCAATAAATTCCCTGAAGTACCTAAAGAACCATATATTGAATGGGTTTTTACATCTGACGAATTTGAAGAAGAGGAAAAGAAAGAAGAAGAAAAAGACGACGACAAAAAAGATCCTGATTGGAAGCCATAAAAAGGACGTTTATTGAGAGGACGTTTAATAAATACTCTCATACTAGGTTTTAAGTAAACCACACAATTAACAACTTTTTCTATATCTTTTTTGATGTTAACGATACGGGGCCTCCTTCCTAGCAGAGCGTTGAGAGGAATCCTGAGAGCAGCCCAGTGGAAGATCATTAATGGGAGTGGGGGATCATACCTGACATAGCGGGGCTGGGGTCGCGGATGGGATTTATTTGACGCGGTTTTTGAACGAAGTGCAAAAATCGTGGCAAATATATAACTACTATTATGAACAAATTAAAAAAAGAATGATAATATTAAATAAATGAGGCTGAATCTTTATGGCAAATTAATTACAATTGGATTAATGATATTATATCATTAATGAAAAAAAAAATATTTTAGCGTGATTTTGGATTATAGTGAAGAACTTCTCTCCAAACTTCTCTTCTCATTTGATCCATTGTAATATCATTTCTCTCGAAATCAAATTCATCAACTGGGTATGCAATAGGTTCATCAAATGGATCATGAAGCTTTGCAAAGTATGGATGCTCAACAGCTTCATCTACTGAAATTCTTTTAGTTGGGTCCCAACAAATCATCTTTGAAATAAGATCAATTTCTTCTTCTGTAGCTCCACGAAGTGCCTGTGCCCAATCAATTGGGTCTCTGTAAGGAAGTGATTCCATGTATCTTCTTGCTTTAACGTCGTGAGTCCGTCCATCTCTTCTTTATTCTTGTTATAGTATAAATTGAATTCATCAACTGTATCAAACTCTTTCGTATGCTTTGAGATAGGCTCAATTACTTTGATGTCGTTCATTTCCTTTTCAATAAAAATCACCCAAAATCATTCCATTTTACTCATTTCAACAAAGGAATATCAAATCTTCCTGGATTAGTTGTTGGCCCTGCAAAAGGTTGAGACCAACTATTATTTCTTATTCCCGCTCCATTTACTCCCAAAGACTTTCCTTCGAAAGGCCCTGCCAAAGGCAGCGATTTATTCCCAGCAAATTTTCCTGCATAATCGCCTATTTTATTGATTACATTTCCTACAGGTCCTCCTATCGCCCCGCCAAGTACTGGAGCGACTTTTAACACAATTTCAGCACCTTTTTTCAGTACCGGTAATGCTTTTCCAATTACGTTTTTTGCTCCGTTAATAATGTTTTTAAACCAACTTCCGAATGCCATTTCCTTTTAAGTAAAATGTTCATATAACAAACTTTACAACTCCTTTATTGTCATTTTTATATTAAATCAAATGACCTACTACAACGCACAGACCAAAAATTTAGGAAATGATGAAGGCGATGTTCTCTCATTTTTCCAGTCAAAATTACGAAATCTCATTCAAAGAAATGGAGGAGATAATACATTTTCTTTCGTCATGGAGGAGTTCAAAGACAAAGACGCCCCACTCCCAGTCGGCACAAAAACACGTATCAAATTATCTCATTCCGGACATACAATCACCCAAATTGAGAAGTCTTTTACCACAATTCTCCTTGATTTCATCATTAAATTGTCCCAGCCTATTGACATATCTGCAAACACAAACGGATTGATGAAAATATTTGTCGGATTCAAGAATGCTGTAGAATTTTATGAAGATTGTCGCTTCTGGATAAATGATAAACTCTTAGGCGCATATCGACAAGACGAACTCCAAAGAGAATCTTTCGCCTATAATTCCATCAAACCTCGTGATGCAAAAGCAACTTCAAAATATTCTCATTCTACTTGGGAAAATGTCAGTCAATTCTCCCCTTCAGTTTGTGGTTGTTATGTCGATTTAAAGGATATTGCTGATGGACAACCACATAAATTTACCATTGAATTAACCATCCCATTTGTCGACCAACTGTCTCTTCAGGCATGGCAGTTATATCCAAACGCAATTTGTGGAGAGATAGAAGAAGAGGTCAAGACATCTTTACGCGCTCTTGTCTGGGCACAAATCAATCCAAATATCGTTAAGGAAACTCTACAATTTTTGGAAGACAAAGAAATTGCTGAAGAAATGCTTGCTGTCATCCCAATATCAAGAAAATTCACACAAATAGGCCGTCCGTCTGTTATTGTTTCTCATTATTCTGCCAAACCAACTCCTTCACAAAAACTTCATATCGAATACCAAAGATACAAAGGCGCAAATGTATATGATGACGATGTTTTGGAACATCCAACAATTGATTTCGGATATACTGACGAAGAATTTACAAAATATGGAGTTTCAAGAGATGATGTCAATAAAAAAGAATTTGCAGAATTAATCGCATCAGCTAATCCAGACAAACCATTGGATCCAGGAGATACTGTCAAAATTATCAAAAGTGAATTGAAAGGCGCCTTACTTGCCACAACAAAATCGTACAATATAAATCTCAAAACAGAGAAAATTACTTTGGATGTCCTTGGAGGAACTATTCAATTGGGTCGTTCAAATTTGGCAGGTTTTGGTCTCAAACCAGATGTTTATCAAGGACTTGTCAGAGAATTACAAACTCCTTTATTGATTCCATCTCAGGAACTGACAAGAGAAATATTCGAAGGAACTGCCAAAGTAAACGGTCTCGAAGTCAGTAAGTCAATTCCATTGAGAAATTCGACAAATATCACGATGATGTTTCCAAAATCTCTGCTGACATTACTTGTTTCGACAATATTATGTATCAAAATGTCCAGCTTGTAGTCAATAAAAGAACATATCCAGACACAGAATTTGCCAATACTTATGCTGCAAGATTTTATCAACATCAGCTTATCGCAAACGAACTAGATGGAGCCTTAGAAGCCACACAAGAATTTGAAGACTCTTTCACACAGCCATTAAACGACCCAGCAACAGGAAAACGATATACAAATTGCCGCTCAGACGGGACATCTTTTGGTATAAATTTCCAACTCGAAAGGAGCAATGCCGGCTATGTATTTGACGGAATAGATACTGGAAGTACTTCAATAACCGTCACGTTCAGAGGTCAGCCAATGTATCGTGGCGATGATGACACATACTTTATTCCCGACCCAGATTTTCCAGACCAACATCCACCTAGTTGTGAGGCCTGGATCTGTTCTGATACATATTTCACTTGGAGCGTTAATGGAGTCGAATATTATCCTAATTCAGTACCAGCAGGTTACGCGTAAAAAAAAACAGTAAATCAATATTTTTTTGTATCAGTTCCAACTTCAAGAAAACAGTGAAATTGTCAGGCTTTATTTCGTTCCCTTCTGCGTCTGTAAACCATATCCTAAACTCTCTTTTTGTCCCGACAAATTCGTATTTCCTATTGTCGTCCGGAGGAGTCAAATTGGCGTACCAGACAAGAGAATCTTCGTACTCATCTCTTTGAATAAATGAAGCATGCATTTCTGTTTCTCCGTCCAGATATCCATTACAGGTGGCTCGACAATATTGGAAGGAAATATATCGTTTATTCAATGAATTTGTGAATTCTGAGGGCAAAATATTGTTGTATTTCTTGGTAATGAAGTATGTCTTAGGCATTTATTTTGAGAAAAATGACAGCAATACTGACTAAACAGAACGCTTTAGACGGTGCATTTATAGGTGGCTCAAAGAATCCTTCCTCAATAAATTGTGATGAAATAAGCGCCAAAACAGCTGATATTGAACAAGATTTGACCGTTGGAGAAGATATAAATTTGGGAGGAATCTCTCTGAAATCTCAATTAATCAACCATGAAGAACGAATAACTTCTTTGGAAATGTCCCCTGGTTCAGTTAATGAATTATCATATGAAGATGGTCTTGACTCCTATTCCCTTGACTTAAACTCCTTGTCGAAAGCAGAAAATGACGAATACAATATATTGGAAATCAAAATAGATATACCGTCTGACT
The DNA here is from genome assembly GCA_039105265.1 of Tritrichomonas musculus. NCBI lineage: Eukaryota > Parabasalia > Tritrichomonadida > Tritrichomonadidae > Tritrichomonas > Tritrichomonas musculus. The sequence goes on from JAPFFF010000013.1 coordinate 425,681, forward strand.
ATTCAGGAAATATTTTTACAATAAACTGTTCAACGTTCGGATCTGTAGGAGACTTGGACAAAGTCCTCGGGGAAGCAAAAATAGACGCAAAAAACGGCAAATTTACGAATCCCAAAATTGACTCAAATAACGTAATTTCCTATATTGAAAACGAATTATCCGCCCGAATTTATATGAGTAAGGAATCTCTTGACAATCCTTTTGACCTCTTTACTTCTGGTTTTATGAAAATAAACTTTACAGGAAAGGTTAAGCAATATATTTCAAACAAGGAATCTGGACTCATAAATATCAAATGTAATAATATCGATGCAGAAAATTGTCTCAAACTTTATCCTTTCCCTTTACCGAATTTCTATGAGATGAAGTCATTTGGCTGCACAGAAAATGAACAGTATTATTATGCTGATTGGGGTTATATTCCCGGAACAGAAGAATTTGACAAGCTCTTAGATGGACAAACTTTTGAGTTCCATGATGAGGTATTTGGTACAGATTTCAAACTCACAAAGCAAAATAATGAATGGGTCGGCAATAATTTGTCATACAATATTCCTGGCTCCAAATCAATCAAAGGAGAAACTGAGTTCTTCAAACATACATATCAAGGAATTTTCATTGAGCAAAACGAAACAAATCGATACGTCCTAAGGAATTGGATACATAATTATTCCGACAAAAATCCTTTTGAAGTCATTGTTGAGAAAGGACTTTGTACATTTAACGATTGCAAAGTGGCAAAATACGAAGATAAAGACGGATATTGGGGAATTTTACTGAAATGTACCAAGAAAGAGTCATGTAATTTTTCGGCAAGTCTAAATATAAACGGAATAGAATATACCTCGGAATTTGGGTATTCTCATAGTAGTTATGAGTCAGAATCGTGCTATAAAGTTGTTTCAGAAAATTGTTATAAATATATTCCTTTCCACTACAATAGCCGAATAGATATTGGAAATCCTCCTTACGGCCTGATACTTTATATGCCCTCTGACAAAGAAGTAATTTTTCCGATACCAGATGTTTCGTATAAAGAAGGAGGAAATACTTTTGAGTTTCTGGCAGGATGTGGGTATTATTCTGTCGTACCAAGACCTGAAGCATGTAGTACTTTATACACAAACTGTAATATACAGACTTCTGGTGTTGTTATTGGAGAAAATATTGAGTCTCATCTTTTTGTTCTAAATTCTTTGGGAAATACAGTAGATATTGCAAATAATAGAATATCTGAGCTACAAAATCTTTATTCAAACCACCAAAAACAACTAAACGATATGAAAAACAAGACAAATTGGTTTGATTATGTCAAAGATGTTGTGTGTATAGCTGGTACCACAGTAAATTTTGTCGGCGGTCCAAAGGCGCTTTTATCGTTGGCGGCAAAGGGAATATCAAAGGTGAAAAGCTTTTGTTTGGCTGGTGAAGAGGTTTCGGAAGGAGCGGAGGCGATAGTTCGGGACGTTGATGTTCTTGCTGCTCCAAGAGAGATTCGAACTGCGCTGGAATTTATTGAAGAAATAGAGGCGTTTGACAAGAAATGTTTCCGATATCTTTGTTATGGAGTTGATGACGATGAGGAGATTAAAATAGACGGAGAGTATGAAGATTTTCGAATAAATGTTCCGTATTTAGATGTATATGCAGAAAATTGTCCTTCAGCTGCTTGGATTATGTCGATGACAAGAGAACAGAAACCGATTTTGTTGGGTGAAGAACTAACTAATAAACAGCTGATTACAGCAAAGACAGTCAAAAAATTGATAGATAATCATATGAAACAGCTCAAAACAGTCGATTTATCGGGATATATTTCAAAGGAAGAAGCGGATGGAAAATATACGACAAAAACAGATTTAACAAACAATAATATTGAAATACTTAAAGATGAAAAAATATATGATGAGGATAAGGAAATATTCCTTAATAATATTCATGAAGCTGTTAATGACAACAATGTTTTATCATCACTATTAATTTTACGATATATTTGGGAAATTTTTCAAGATATGATTATAGAAGCCGCTGTGTTAAAAGAAGAAACTACAAGAAGCTATAGATTTAATATTGAAGATTATGAAACAATGACGTTAAATGATATTGATGAAGCAAAAGATTATGAAGTGTTAAGTGAAAAATCATCTATAAAAATGTATTATAACTTACTTGATAAAATTAAAACTAAACAAGATTCATTAGCGATATCAACAACAATATCCAATTATGAAACAAATAAAGAATCAACATCAATTATTCCATCATTATCATTAATAAATCAGTTAATAAATAATGATAAATATGTAGAGAAAAATGATGATGGTTCATTAACAATATCTACTACTTTTACAAATAATTCTCCATCACTAATAGTGAATAATCCATATTATCCAGATATAAGATTATGTAATGAAAATAGTTATGTCACATTAAGATATGCGCCTTATACCGAAGAATTTATGATACAATATAAAGATGTCGATATGATAAACTGCACATATAAATCTCAAAAATATAAAACTACAATAAAAGACCAATTAGTAGTTGCTGGACGAGTTATGATAAAAGGTTCTGATTTAAGTATATTTGATATTTATTCATCAAGTTCAGCAAAACAAGCGCTTATTAATTTTGGATTAGATTTGGCAAATAAAAGCGAAATATTGTATGAATTAAAAAATAATATTCCAAAATTATCTTTATACTTAAATAGTTCAAAAATAATAACGATTAATAAAGATAAAGTAGAAATCAGCACTAATTTTTACAAAACCGAAACTGATAAATATTTAACGGAATCAGAATGTGATGGAAAATATGTGGCAAAAAATGATGATGGTTCATTATCGGTTAATAGTACCGAAAGTAATATTGCAAGTTTCTTTAGTTCTGTTGATGCAAATACTCTTGCTTCAATTAGATTTGGATATGATTCTACATATAATTCTGTCTTTATGTATAGGTCTTCAAAAGTTGCTGATAGTGGGAATTTGGATATATGTGTTGATGGTTATAAATTTCAATCTTTTCAAATGTTTGGTACTGCAAGAAATACAAAAATTGATTCAAATTTATATGTTAAATGGCAAAATAACATCAAATGGCTCAAATACAATTACTCATTATGCCCCAATAGAAGCGGGCGAAGAAATATCGGACTATAAGATTGGAAAACCAGTATTTTTATCAGGCCATGTGTATCGTAGAGACCCCCCAGCCTTGCTGAGTCCAGTGAAACTGGCCAAAAAAATATGTTCGTCAGTTCGACAGCAGAAGACACCACAGACTGTATTTGCTCTGTAATCATAGACGGTTCTTGGAAGGAATTTGTTGGTGTCATTGTAGAGGTAGATTCTGATAATGGATGCGTCAAATTCGCAACACACGGAGACTATTTATTTTATGTCGATGACGCTAATTTGTATCAAATAGGAGATGTAATTATATATGACGAGTTAGATATAGTAGTGGGTGTTTCACACCACACTACACACATGAAACTTACACTTTTTGTTGATTTTAATAACGAAAATGACAAAATGACAATCAAGAAGAGATGTCATGATTTACGTCTCGTGGTGCTTATGATTTAATGTATAACCATGAGTGCTGCAACTAACACTAAAATAAAATCGGCCCTAAATAATCCTTAACGAATTTATTTTTATATTTATCTATATTTAAATAAAATAAATATCAAGTGATTAATGAATTTGTCTTTTCAAAAAATAGATATTTATGTTTTTTAAAATTTAAACTTTTCAAATAGATTTGAAATAATATTTAAAATAAAATTATCTTTTTAAATTCAGATATATTTTTTAAAAAAATTATTTTAAAATAATTTTCTTATTAAATACATTCGAAAAAAATTATATTTTCCAGTAAATTTAAAATGGCCACAAGATAATATATTGTATCATTACTTTTTATATTAAAAAATGGTTTCATTTAACATCCAATATTAATATTTAACGAATTTTAAAATAATAATCATTTTTAATTCCAAAAATATTCTTAATTTTATAAATTATGATATCGATCAAAGATTCTTGCTCCTTGAATTATTACCATATAAATTTGGAACAATTGTATCAGCATTATCCTTTAAAAATATTGATAATTTCCATGTATTAGTGCTTTTAAATTGCTCAAAACTTAGTTTTCCATTTGCAATTTGATTAATTTCGTCTTGAATTGAGCAAGCATCGATATCTTTAGGTAAATTTATGCTCCACTCATTTAAATAATAATAATAAAAAAATATTATTTAAATGAGTGCTGCAACTCACACAATGCTGAATTTTCAAGATTTGCTATATTCATCTTCTTTCCTATAAATTTTTATCTAAATGATTTTGAATACATCAGTTCACAAATGATATGATCGATAATAAAAAAGTCGAATAACTCATTATGCTTTTGAATTTTTTTAGTAAAAATAATTTATATAATAGTAATTTAATTTTCTAAACAATATTTTTCCAAAATAAAAAAAAAATAATACTTTTTTGTTCTAAATGTACTGTTCTGAAAAAACAGTAAGACAGTTATTTATCTAATTATAAAATATTTTGTATCATCATGCAATAAATTAAGGATAAAAATATTATAAAAAAATTTAGAGAAGTGCGAGAACTAAAATAACGTATTTTTTGTTTTAAAAAAGGATTGATTTTTCAAAAAATAATTCGTTAGCCTTATGATTTTTTTAATAAAATAAAGTATATAATTGATTATGTATATTACATATCAGTATCAAACTATTTGAAAGTTCATACGTCGAAATTTAAATTTTACATATTTTCAAGAATATGATTGAAGTTGAACCAATATTGATTATTTATTCATTTCATCATATTCTAAATAATATTATTGATATAATTTCTAATTAATATATATATATAATATTATAATATAAATGAGATAAATTTATTTTAACAAAAAAATTATAGAAAACATAAATATCTAGCTATAATATTAATTTTATGGGGATAATAATTTTATATTAGAATTAAATTATATTGTGTGATATTATATTATGATTATTTATAAATCCGCTCGACGGGCGTAGTTTTATTTTTATATTCACAAAAAGTTATAAAAGAATTGAGTAGAAATGTTCGTTAGGCTTAAATCCCCTCAAAATTCAATGCAATGTTCGTTAGGCTTAAATCCCCTCAAAATTCTGTACATATTCCGTTATATAATATTTTATTAATATTTCTTAAATATCAGTAAATTAAAAATAAATAAAAAGTAATATATAATTTTTGGACGAAATTTATTTTAAAAAATATTTTTTTTTATCTTGAAATAGTAAACAGAGGACAGATCTTATCTTCAATAATTTTATAAATCTACTTTCACACTTTATACGCTTAATACTTTCATTAAATTAAATAATAATATAATAATAACAGGCTATTATAATGAATAAGACTAAAATAAATAATTATCAAGAATTTCAGATTATATCTATATAAACCATGCATTATTCGTTAAAGAAATAATTATTAAACCAATTAAATATCAGTTATATGTCAAATGACAACAATAAAACATATTTTTGAGAATCTTTGTTTCATAATCGTAACTTTTAACCAAGGAAATAATTTAATTTATGAATTATCAAATAATATCATTGATATTAGTAATAATATATCATTTTATGCTATATTCTTTGTTTGTTTAAATTTCGAATATTGAAATCCTTTAATTGCTCAACGATTACAAAAGTTAAAAATGTGAATATTTAAATTATTTTATTTAAACAAATATAAAAATTACCTTAAAAAACAAATTATTTGGTGCTCTTTTTTTATTTTTTTAGAAATAAAAATTTGAATTGTTTATTTTCTCATATTCAATTTTAAAATCAATATACTATTACTTGTAGCGAACCAAATTAAACAATTATACATTAATTATACATTATTTTACCTGTGTAAATAAATATCTAAATTTGAAATAAATTGGCTAACCAAAGGTAGTTCTCGCACCTCTAAATTTAGGGAAAAATTTCAAGAAATTCATAAATTTATCATTTTTTAAATTTAAATTTATATTCCATTCTTTTTTGAATTATAATATATATTATTTATAAATATGTTTACTTTTAATAATTGTTTAAATATTTTGTAGTGAAATATATATTAGACAATTTCATTCATATGATTTGAACCAATGTCATGTTGAATTTTTTTTCTTTTTTTTGAATTAATCATGAACAGTGTATGTCACTCTTGAAATTTGATATTTCAAGTTTTTAAAAAATAATAAATGTAACCATTTTTTTGTTAAATTTCAGCAAACCATATATATGAGTATTTTAAAATATTTTTTGAAATATATTAAAAACACTGCTATATACTAAACAATTGTTTGTGAGATATAAGAAAATCAACTTTGGATATTTTAAAAATAAAAATTTAAAAAAATTCAGTACATCGGCCAATCGAACTAGAGGCAGAATCAAAAGGAGTATTAACAAATGCGCTAAATGGGTAAATTAGAATGGAAAATATCTCAAATATTATATTTTCAAAAAATGAAAGTTTTTTATATATCTGAATATCTTTGAGACATATGAATATAATAAGCTTATTTTTCAAGATAAAATGCATATATTGGTATAAAAACTATATTATATTAGATTTTTCTTTAAATATATAGTAATAATAATATCTTTTTTTCATCAATCTTCGTTCAGAGTTTTAAAATTGAAATATATTTAATAATAAAAGTGATAAAAAGCAAATATGATAAATATAAAATAAAAAATTTGTTAATTATTAAATATGTTTATTATGATTTTGATTTATGATTGGGATAATACCACTTTGTGACTAAAAAATCAGAATTAGACTGAGTATTCTTTTTCTGTTCATTAATTATTGTTTTTGGATTTATCTTGTTTCTGGAATCAAAAGGTCATTTAATCTGCTAGAATGTCATCTCTGCATCAACTTCAGATGTAGAAATTGGAAAGAGCCTTGCTGCAATATTTGCTAGATTAAAACAGAGCTTTTGCATAAATTATTCAAAATTACATTAAAACACATTTTGGTTTTTGTTAAAGGTTTTCTATTAATATTCAATAAACTCTTTAGTTATTAAGCTTGCCTTTAGTTTTTTTTTAAAAAAATAATTTTTTCATTTATTTAAAACCGCATATTTAAAATGGTTAACCAAGCCTTGTATATAGATTTACAAAAATCGTTTTACGATCATTTTTTATTCAATATCTTGCTATTTTTTATTCAATTTGTGATATCTTCTATTCAATTTTTGCTATTTTTAATTCAATTTTTGCTATTTTTCATTCAAATTCTTGAAATTTCAGCATTCAATTTTCAATGAAAAAATTTCAAGAAATTGAAGGAAAAATATCAAGAAATTGAATGAAAAATAGCAAAAATTGAATGAAAAATATCAAGAAATTAAATGAAAAATAATCGTTTATATTATTCGTTATTTTTCCAAATTTTTTTTAAATTATAATTGTTAACCAGATGAAAATAAAAATATTAGAAATATTCTGATATTTTACTGAAATATTTGATGAATTTTTGATGAATTTTGAAGATTTTTGAAATATCAAATAGCAAAAGTGCAAACACTGTTCATGAATGTATTTATATATAAATATATATATAAATATATCTGAATGGTTAAATCGTTCTAAACACTTTTTTTTGTGCAAAAAAAAACAGTTTGAAAAATTTAAAAATTTTGAGTTGCAGCACTCATGTATAACCTCGATGTCAGAGCTGTTGGTGATGTTTCAACAATTGATACAACAAATGATATTCATAAATCGCCATTCATCAGATGATGCACAAATGAAATATAATTTATTGATATCATAAATGAAACGACTAACTGACCCGATCGATTACACACCAATACCAAAAGAATACGAACGAATCGAATTAATTTATTTTCAACCATAGAGTGTTCTGTTGAAACGAGATGATAAAACATTGAGTCAACAAATGAAGAAATTGAAAGAAGAGACAAAAATAAAAATGTTCACTGATGAAACTTTCAATATTGATGAGTATATAATAGATGAATGTTGTAATGGTCGAACGTATAGATTGATTTATAACACAATCAAAAATAATAAATGATTTTTTTATTGATGTCTAAAATGACTGAAATTGATTTCACCAATTATAAACAAACACCTATTATTAAATCAATGACGAAATCGAAGTCTATTGAAAATCTACAATTGACAGAACATAAACCACAAGCTGAAACAAAGCGAGGAAGAAAAAGCAAATACGATAATGATGAAGAGAGAAAGGAAGCAAGGAAGAGACAACAGAAAGAATATCGTCAACGTAAAAAAAATGAATTGATAGAAATGAAGAAACAAATTGAAGAACATAAATAAATTTATTTACTTATGATATCTCCAACGTTTGCATCAGTTGATGGTTTGATTTTGATTGTGATGAATAGAGGGCTCATTAGTTTAATTGGCTGATACATAAAATCAACGAGACGCATTTCAAGATATTTTAATGAATCGCTATTAGTTTTTATTTTTATTGGCTTTGTCTGGTCATAGTTAACAATAAGTGGAGCTTGATTTAAAATCATTGAATCAATTTTTGCAATGTTTGCAATAACTGATGGTGTGTAATCTTTTTCACCAATTGAACTATAAACTGGCTGACCCTGTAGTAATACAAGATATAGTTTATTCGCATAATTTAAAACTGGTAAATCATGAATTATGTATGGAGTGTTATTTTTGATTTCAATTGGTAGTGTGGTGTTATATAATCCAGTTAATAGTTTTATTCGATGACTGATAGATTTAATTGTGATATCTTTTGTTGAAAGCATGGTTATTGTATTGTCAGCGTTTACACTAAATGTTATAATATTAACACATTCATCATTTTTCATCTGTGTTGAATTCATTTTTTTAATTAATTCTTTGATTTCATATGAATATTTATTTTCAAATGTTATTTTTATTAATTGTTTTTCATCATCGATGAATTCAAAAGTGTCTTCAGTCGTTGAATATAAAATATTTGACATTGTGTTAATGGATGAAATATAATATTTGATATAACTACATTTCCACGGAATGTCAATGTTTAATGATACTGTGCTATAATCAGACGGTTTCGAATGAACAGAATATAACATAATTTAATAATGAATAAAATGACAATTGCGTTATACGCTTACAAATCTAAAGAAACTGAAATTTTTAATGACAAGGGATTTAAGATTTTCATTGGTGAAGATGATGAAGGAAACGAACAAATAAATATCACTAATGATGATAATGATACAATTAAATTCAATTGTATTTACAACAAGGATGAAGTAAATGATTTGGTATCAACTGGAACAAACGACCCTGAATATTTGAAGAAAACAGCATTAAGTGGAGTTAATGAAGTATTGAAAGCATTAATAACATATCATAGTTTGAAATACGCTAATGATAAACTAAATGTGATTGACAAAAATGTTAAAACATCATCAAATGCATTATTGGAATTGTGGCAATGGACGAATTCAAGTATGTTCGAAATTAGTAATGTTGTTAATGTTATTATTGATGTTGTAAATGGTATAAATAGCTGTCATTGTATGGATGAAGGAGGATTACATGACCAATTAACATCATTAGCAGGATTAGTGAATAATCTCGATGGATATATAACATCAACGATTAATCCAGAGATTCAAAACATATGGCATTCGTTTTCTAATTTTAGCACTAGAGTTTGGGGTTCTAATGCTGAACAAATTATGGCATTATTGGATAAAATAGAAACAGTGTACAGTGAAGGTAAATCAGCATTGACAACTGAGTTATCGAAAATATGGGCTCCACCAAATGATGAAACTGAAAAATCATATGATATAGTAGACACAAGCCAAAAAATAAAAGATTTATCAATTCCTATCATTGATGACCCGATGCAAAGACCATTTGATGAATCAAAACCGATTTATGGAAAAATGAATATGCCGTATGATTTGCAAGTTAACGGATTGATTAATGGTGTTGATATTAATGATTATATTTATAATTCGATTGAATGTAAGAAATTAAGCATCAAACACATACCATCAACAACAATAAATAAATTGAAGACAATAAAAAATAAATTAAATGTGTTTCGAATTGTGTTGAGAAAAAATGAAGTCATTGATGAGTCTGGAGCATTTATGAAAGATTTTTATATATACATTGATGAAAATAAATTATATTGTCCAGTTATTACGATTCATTCACAAACACCGTTGACGTATATTGTTAATCATGAAGTTATAGATTGGAATGATGAACCATTTATAGCTATTGATAAATAATCATCAATTGAATTAATGAAATATTATCTGCAGGGTGAAATATCAATCATGTATCTTTTGAATCAAAACGCTATTGAATCAATAACTCCAGAAATTAAATGTGATATCATTAATGCAAGAAATGCTTTGAAGTTGCATGAATCAAATATAGGGTATTTCTATAAACCGTCATATATTAATGAATCTGATGATAATTATTCAATGACGTTTAATATTCCTGATAGTTATTCATTACCAACAGGCATGGAATTTACATTCACTGAACATTGTTTTAATAACACTTGGCTGTTGACTTGGGATGGTGATAAATGGGTTGGTGATAATATACAAGCGAAATCAAAAGCTGAAGATGCAATAGATGCGGTCAAACATTGGGACCAACAGGGACATTTCGTTATTTCGCTTGAAAAAAATGAATTCAATGATTACATTATCAAAAATTGGTTCAATATCGACACAACTGATGATAAAACAGTTTTCAAACAAATATTAGAAGACAAACGAACAACGATAACATTTGATGGATTGTATGATAATAATGAACATTTTGATGTCGCACGTGATGGGTTGCCATCATTGAAAAGCATGTTATCATTGGGTGGATTCACAACTTCATTTAGTAATTTGGAGGCTAACTATTATCACGCTCAAATAAATGTTGCAATTAATGTATGCAAATGTTCGATTGGAAACACTCTTGAGCTAACAGGTAAATATATATCAATTGGGATGGGAAAACTTAGGAATTTCATTAATAACGGATACACCAGATTAGCAACAACAGGTGGTGAAGCATCCGAGGTTGAATTAGCAGCACTTGATTATAGTGAAAATTTACCACCTGTTCCATTCGAAGGAACAAGAATGACAAACACTGATGGATATGTTAAATTGAAATCATGGATTCATGCTGCTCATGTAAAACCAAAATTCAGTTCATTATATGCTGATGATAATGAAGAGAGCGCAAACAATCCACATGCGATGATTGTGTCATATGCGACGTTGGTATTTTTATTTCACAATTGAACCTAACTTATCACAACCGACAAAAGATAAATCAGGAAAGCTTCACGGCATAAATCTACAAATGTTAAATGATAAAACGTCTGGACTCTTTCCGAGAGATTATTATCAATATTTAGAATTATTAAAGCGTCAAGGGAAAAAAGCTAAAGGACGAAATATTCTAATTTGGAATGGAGAATCTTTTTATAAATTAGAGAAGGCACTCTCAAAAAAAGCATCAAAGACAAAAGCAAAGAGACAATCCATCTTGAATAAAACGATCAATGATATTTTCAAGAATCATCCAATGACTGATTTTGATGGAATATATCTTGGTTATCATCGTCAATGGGCAAAGGTAAATTTCGGTCATGCAATATTAGTTATAATTGTCCAAAGTTCAACCCCATTAAAATTTATATATTTGATGCATCCGATTACAGTGATTATAAAATACCTAACTGCACAAACATCATTAAAGAGATTGCAAAAATGCAAGGACTGAAAACTGATAATTGGGAGATTGAATATTTCAATCCAAGAGTTTTGAAACAAAAGAAGATTTATTTCCCCGAACAACGCCGATCAAGTGATTGTTCGATTTTTGCAATGGAATTTGCCCGTTGTTTTATGCATGAAGGAGATGTTAATGATATTGATCAATGGAATATTCAAGAGTGCCGAGAAAGAATCAGACAAGAATTAGAAAATTACAAGCTTGTTGAAAATTATCAATATCCTCATCCGAAACATTTCAAGATAAATTCTCGCTTTTTCACTCATTCTCAAAAAATTCCACAGACAACGATGAAACAAAAACCCCGTACAATAGATACATACGAAATAACAGATGTTGGCAGAAAGAAATTACCAAAGATTATTTATAATCATGCAATGAATGACCCTAAACTTCTGTCTGCCAAATCTCTTTATACAAAACATCGTGAAATTCTTGATACCATTCCATACAATCAATACCTTGACATTTATGACGAATATGAAAAATTATGGAAGAAGGAACATCTAGCACCACCACCTCCTCCACCTCCTCCTCCTCTACCGGATGATCCATATTTACCACCATGGCCTTCCTCATCCGATTTAGATGATTCATGGTGGGAAGATACACAAAATGACGAACCACCAAAAAAGAAAACAAAGAAACAAAAACCATTATCTCAACCTCATCAAAAACTCAAACCAATAAAAGAAAGATTACCTAAACCTACCCCAAAACCCAGAACTGCAAATGATATTGGAGTAAAAGAAAATGTCCAATGGATTGATAAAATAACATCAAAACCAGCAGATGTCGATCAACCAGAACATCAAATGGTATTCCTCAATCAAAACGAATTAGATTCACTTGATCCAGGTGAAATGTTAGAAGATAGTGTTCTTAATAATTATATCTTTCATATTGATAATAAACGAATTCAATCAAATACCGATAGCAGATCAATTTATCTCATGGGTAATTCAAATATGCATTTCATTATTAATGACTATGCTAGAGGTGAACCTGTTTCTCGCACCACTCTTCTTGATTCTGCACCAGAATTTCAAAAAGATAACTTTATCAAACATTATCAATATGTTATGTTTCCAGTCAATACGATTGATCCATATGCTCAAGTCCATTCACAAGGAAACGGAACTCATTGGATTCTTATTATGATTCATTTAACAAAGCCTAAAATTACTGTTACCATTTTTGATCCTGCTGGACAAGATAGATATAATTATTTCCAAATTATGAGACAATTCTTAACCGATCTTGGATTATTAAAGGCAGGAGTTAAATTTGAGACAAAAATGGTAAAGAAACCTCTCCAAGGTTACAATAATGAATGTGGTCTATTTGTTGCCGAATATGCTGAACGATTCTTGTTGAACAAGCAAATCAAGTTTTCAACAAAATATTTAGACAAAATAAGATCAAAAATAGTACGAACAATTTATAAAATTAATCAACCTCCTAAACCAAAACCTAAACCAAAACCAAAACCTGCTCCACCTCCTAAACCAAAGCCAAAGGTAATTCATAGTAATTCACAACCAAAAAAGGGACCAAAAAAATAAAAAATGAATTTTAGGTCTTCATTTATTTTTTTTTGTGATGATTAATCATAAAATGGAGTTTCATAATCTGCAACTCCATCATTTACTTCCATTGTTGCATCAAAATCACGTTATTTCTATTGTTCTTCTTCTTCTCTCCATTTTCGATGCTCTTTTTCTCTCTCTTCATCCATTTTATTATATCTTTTTGATGTCTCATTCCATTCTTTTATTGGATTTTTACTTCCTTTTCTGACTTTTCGTATTAAAGCATTATATGGTTTCGAATTTATTCCACCCCTTGGTATTGATATTTTCTGAAAACTATGATTTCCTTCGAGTGAAACAAAATGCCCATTTTGCATATCACCTAATTTACCTATTAAATATCCTTTACAATTTGGCCATATTCTTCTGATTTTACCTAAATGTTCACCAAATGCTAGACAAAAATTCTCAACACAACTGAAAGGTTGAGGTTCATACATATATTTTGGTTCAAGAATGACTCCTTTCATGTTCCATTCACCATATGTTTTTGGATCTTGAAATAAAAAATCAAAATGTTTCTTTCTCTCTTTCGTATCAAAAGCTCGACTAAGTCTAAAAGTACATTGTATTGGCAGAAAATATGACATTTTTGATATTTTTAAAATTTATTTCATTCCTTTTACATATTTCTTTTTTGGTATCCATCGAAAATCATTAGGTCCATCAATAAGTATTCCATTTCTGAACACCATTCTCCATTCCTGATTTGATTTACCAGATTTTACAACACAAATAATTTTAACACGAATATGATGTTTTTCCATTTCATCAACATACAAATAATCAGATGCATTTTGTAAAAATTTTGTTAATTTTGTGTATTCTACCCAATCATAATCACAAACTGGCACTAAATCAACACCATTACAAACGAAATAATCTTTTAGTATGTCATCTACGACCTCTTTCTCAGCAGAATTCACCTTTGGAGAAACTTTTAAAGTGCATTTTAAAACCATAACTTCTGTCATTTTGTATAAAAAAATATTTAGCAAAGAAAAATTAGTTAATTTTCAAGTTTATTAATCTCTTTTCTGCTTTCTCAGAAGCCTGCAAATGAGAATGGCAGAAATCAAAATGACGATTAATAGTAATTCAATTATTGTTGTTTCGAAAGATAATTTTCCAGGAACATCCGAATCAAGGAGTTTAAAATAATAATCAAATTCATTTGCCAGCATGATATCAATAAAATTTCCTTCTTGTTCATTTGAAAACTTGTTTCCTGTTTCACCATTGAGTTTTTCATTATATTCAATCTTTTCATTTAAATAGTCAGTCCATGAGTCATGATTTGATCTATGATATGCCCAATTATGTCTGAGTAATTCACAAGCTCTTTTTTCTTCAGGAGGTAAATTTCTTTTTTTACAATAATTCATCAGTAAGAACAAGAATGCAAACATTTAAAAAAATGAAATGACCTCTTATTCCAAAATTTTCTTTGAATTTCAATCATTCAAAAAGCTCTTCCGCTAGAGTCAATTCAATGAGCTCTCTCAAAAATATGAAATATTCTTCACATGTCACATAATTTCCCTTTTTTTATATCACTTTTTTATAATGTCCTTCAAAAATGATTTCGATTACTCTTGGCCTCCATTCGAAACTAATGATAAAATTAAAATAATAAGGAAACTTCATGAAACATGTGAAAACATATTGAAAGAATTTAATGAATTCGATCAATTATCCAACGAATACAGGAAAATAACAAGTCAAATTTGTTCAAAAAGCAAGAGATTCTTGATTTTTCTTCTCAAATTTTTGGACCATATGATGACAATGCTCAAAAAGCACTATTTGACCTTCAACATAAAAATCAAGAACTCAATCATCTCAATGAGGATTTACAAAAATCAAATAAAAAATGTTATGAAAAAAGGCATAAAATTGATTGTTTTAAATGGGAACTTGGTCGCGAAATTAATGACTTGTATCATTATTTGAGATCACTTGACCGCTTTCCAATTCTACCAATTTTCAACGATAACAATAAACAATAATCCTTGACTTACCTTTTTTTCAATAACTTTAAAATTGTATGAGTTCATAGAAAAAGTTCACTCGTGTAAACCATTCACTCACAAATAAATTGTGAGGTCCTGCTGAAAGCAGTCAAAAAGTTTCACAAATGACCTTCACAAATGGTTTTCAATGAGCTGTATCAAAAAGTTTGACCACAATAATGAGCTCTCAAAAAATGACTACACTGCGGCCAAATGGCGTGGGTTGTTAACGGACCGATAGGGACGTTAAGAAATCACGCCATTTATATACTACTGAATCGATGAATTTGCAAGTCGTTTCATTGTTAGTAAAGCATTGTCAAAATTCATTGATTTGATTGATTTGGCACTCGGCGATGCACTCTGTCCAATTGGTAATTTTTCTAGATTTAGTAGATAATAAAAACATAACGTTCGTGTAGTCGTAGTTACACCAAGAAGTTGATAATTTTTAAAACAACAAATTGCTGAAAATGGACCTGGTGAAGGAATTTTTCTTTTGTATGTGAGTGGATAAGGATTCCAAAATTTAATTGCTTCACGACTAGCTGTAATGTATTCGTCTGTCCATGAGGAAACTATTACCTGAAAAATAGATTCTCGATGCTTATGCTGAAAAACTTGAGGTGAAACAGGTGATCGATTTAATGTTATTGGTGAATCAACAATTTGAGCTCCTGTCATTGAAGTTAATTCAAGTAAAATATATTCTACAAGTTCATCCCATGAAACTCTTCCATCACAATTGGCATCTATCCGTAAAAAATATTGCTCATAATCTTCATTTGACAGTTTTCCTTCTCTCAAATAAAATCGAATTGAAGAATTCATCCATTGGGCTGGCGTTAATGAACCAAGATTATCTTCATCTGAATCATCGAATGATCGACGTAAATCCCGAAGGTACTTATTTGCATAATTTTCGTTTCTTTGCTGTCTATGAGCCGTTCTTTTTTCTTGCGTATTTGTAGGTGGCCTTCTAGTACTTTTCACAGACTTACTAGCATTTCGAGCTGTCACAGATTCTGGAGGCAATTCGAAATGCATTAAACTTATTTCAATGAAAAATTTTCTATTCAATTTTCTCAAAAAGTTTCTCAAAACACGTTAAATTTCAATTTCTGAACAATTCTGAATTCAAAAAAGCAAACGATTAAATTACTTTCAAATTTAGAGTAATTAATATCATGAATAGTTTACCGTACCTTGAAAAACCTAATATTGCTCTCAAATAACTTCATACCAGATTTGAATGAAATTGAATGATCTTTATAACAAAGAAAATTAAGCATATCTCCAAAAATTTAAAAGAAATAATACATTATCTTTATCTAAAAAATATTATTATTAATTTTTTGATGATCTAGTAACAATATATTTTCGATTTAGGTAACTTGCAATATTATCAGATCTATTTGCTATAAAAATTAAGTTTCTCATAATGTAGCTTAACGAAAACTATTATGATTTACTTTTATTTGCTTTTCGACTGCTTCTCTTCTTTTGGTATTTTCAATGATATTATTGTTTTTTTTATGAAAGAGGTATTGAAATTACCAAAATTTGAATAAAATCCAAAATTAAAACGATTTTTTCATAATTTTTTAATATAAACCAATTTCTTATTAAAAATTTTTAATCAATCAAATTGTACATTTTAAAAAGGCATTTCTTGTGAATCTAATAGGACTCATTAGACTTGGAAAATTAGAAAGAACATTTCCTTTAGATATTTCTTTTCTTTTTAAATTATTAAAAGAACTTGGATGTATTTTTGGAATCTGATTTACATTATTATAATGAATTTTGTAATTTTTCTCATAAATTTTTAATCTATTTTCGTCCGAGGTCAACAGTTGATTTGAAAAATTCAGTAATTTTTTGTATTTCGCTGGAATTTCTTCGTTTGTCTGTCTAACTCGTTTGTTTGAAATGGCGATTTGAGGATTTAAAGGATAAATTCCAGTGTAAATGAATCCATTTTGGAGTGTTTCAATTTTGATACTGTTCCAAGCGTTTATAATACTAGAAGAAATTATATAACGTGCTTGTGCAGCTATTGAGCCAAATTTTTTTGAGAAACTGTTAACCTCTTTGTCAATCTTATTTTTATTCATATAACTTTTTAAGCTCTTTGCAACCGTTACATCAAACGGTTGCAAAATGTGAGATGCGTGCGGTGGCATCGTTAGTAAGTGAATATTATTTTGCTTAAGAAGCTCTATTGCAAAAGTGCTTATTCTGCTTGGATGGTTGTCAACTATGAGTATTGTAGGTTCAGATGCTAAATTAGGATGTAATTGCAATCTATAATGACTAATTTTTGTTGCAAAATAAATACAAAAAACGATAAATAATTTTGATGTCATCCAACCAGACTTTTGAGAGCAAAAAAATGCTTTCATATTCTGGAGTTCGTTTGGAAGGTTTTCAATGTTTGGCAAAATAATGAACGGATCAATCTTCTCGCCAATTGCATTGAAACAGTACATTCCAGTAACATGCATTTCATGCTTATTGGTACTGGAAACAGCATATGAGTGCTTATCTGTCAACAAAATTTTGTATCGTTTGGAACTTACCGATGAACTCTCATCGGCGTTCCAAATGTTTTCTGGATGAACAGACTTGAGCAAAGCTGAATGCTTTGTAAAGAAGCTTGTTATTATTCTGCTCGTGCAAAATCGACGACGAGCTTCTTCTAAGGACTCTGGACTTTTAAGAGTAATATTATTTGCTTTCGCGAAATTTGTTAGCCAGCTTTCGCTTGGAACATAAGGCTCAAGTTGTTTCAAAGTTCTAAGATATCTTGGTGGAATTATACTCTTCTGTTTGACTAATCTAGATATCAAACATGCTCTTTCATATCTTTTACACCTTAATTCGTATGCAATTTCGTACGCTTCTATTGTCTTCAAGCAATCGAGGTTCAAACCATATTCGTCTATTTGTTTCTTAAATATAATAGTGTCAACATCTCCAATGTAAGGTATATTTCCTCCTGATTCGCTATGAGGAAGCCAACGATTTCCTGAGAGAGTTGCACAAATGGCAGTTGAAATAGATTGAGGTGTGAGACCAAAAGTATTTTCAATATATTCTTGTTTCAGTCCTTGCCTTTTCATTTCACATATCTGGATTTGTTCTCTGGAAAAAGTAGTTTTTTCTTCATCTGTCCAATTAAATTGATTCATATAATAAAAATGAAAATCAACGTATATTTTTTTACTTCATTTGTTAAAATTAAAAATTTTCAATGAATAAACTTCACAGTAGTTTCTCAAAAATTCTTTACAATTGAAATATTTGTATTAAACTATAATAAATTTCAATAATTGAATGGATTTAGTATGAAGTTATATTGAGAGTAGTATGAGGTTTTTAAATATACGGTACTGATAAAACAAGATAATTATTCAATAAAGAATATTATTTTCCAATTCAATTTAAATCAACATTACTTTAGGTTCTTTAAGAATACCAGAATCAATAACCTGAATATCAACTCGAGCACCAACGACAGGCTTCTTGAATATAATTATGAATTCATTTCCACTGTCTGTTTCAGGTATATATCTTTTTATCACTTTGAATGGAATAATCGAATGTAATTTATAAAATTCAATTAAGATTGAATGAATTCCACTGAAGCTTTGAAGAACGACTCCCATTATACTTTTATCTTTGCTTAATTCCGTAGATATTATTTTACTTGTATTAATAGGATTATTTTTTGTCTTCAAGTATTTCAATTTCAAAGGATTAGAAGTTGCTGGTGGTAATTTTTGACGATTTTCAGCTCTAGCAATTTTCTTCCCTTTGAAGTAAATTGAATTAAGAGTTCCAGATACCAAGTTAATACTGAAAAGTCTTCCACAAAAGCCTTGACAATTATGTTCTGTGTTTGCTTTTAATTCCATCAATTCAGATTTGCCTTCTCCTTGAGTAATTCTGATGACACAATCATCACTTCCCTTTACGAAAAGTGAAGTTAGTTCTAATCTGTAACCAAGAGCAATACAAAAGAAATTCTTTCCCCATTCTTCACTTGAAATTGACCAACCTTCTTCCGTAAGAAGGAGGTTATAAGAAGGATTAAGTGTATCAATGAAGAAAGCGAGTGGAAATCTTGATGGATCTGTTTCTATTGGCTTTTGAATAATTTGATCTTTCTGTTGTTCGAGACTCAGCTCAGTTATGTAGCCCGAGTGAGCAGATTGTTTATTATTATTTTCGTTTTCTTGTTTAAGCAATTCAATCTTCTTGGTTTTTGCATCGTTAATAAATGAGGTCATGAGTGCATTCAAATCACCCTCTGTTTGATTTTCAAGTGCGAAGAAATTCTTATAACCAAAAAGTAAGTTTTTAATTTCATTGCGGTATTTTTCTAATGTCTTTGCACATTGATCACAAACAATACTAGATTGCTTGAAAAAGAAAGCTTCTTGGAAATAATTTTGTTTTGAACAGGATTTGCTCTTACAAAAATGTTTGTCACATAAGAAACATTGCCAGCATGACGTTTTGCCACACACTGAGCATTTGTGTTCAATAGGGCTTATATCTGGAATATCTCGGAAATAATTTGAAATATTGAAATTGAGGGGATTAAATCCATGCAAAGCTGCTATTTTAAGTGACTGGAGACGCCCATAATGATGAGTAATTCTAGAGTCTTCGAATTGAATAATTGATAAAAATTCGATAAAATCATGCCTATTCAAGTTTTTCAATACTTCATCTGGCTTCATGTTTTCTTTGGTGAACGAGCTTGGTGGTGGCAAATTAATAACTATATTGCTGGTCGAAGTGTTAACTGGATTTGAAAAAGGTATATCTTGACTACTTGGCGGAGACATAAATTGAATAGATGATGCTGATCGAAAACCATATGAATCACTTGATAGATAAAGTGATTCCATTGATTGTCCAGCTGATAATTTTGTATTATCTTGGTTTGCTGAATAAATTTCATTAAGAGATATATTTGAATGTAATTTACTTTGTTGGTCAAATGTTGGGAAATTTTGATAAGTGAAATTATAATATTTTTTAACTGAGCTTGGATTGCATGTTCTTCTTCCAAACACAAAAATATTCGAGAGAGTGATTGTATCTGGCTGAATAAATTTCATTTTCTTATCAACAGTTCGAGTTTCAAACTCGAATATTAAAAACCTCATCATATTGAGCTCATAGTTATTTCTATCTGGTGGAATCTTAATAAAAACTGGTTGCGGTTTGGTGACGAATGGCAGTGCTACTTTTTCTACAAGTGGCGTTTTCATACCAAATCCTAAAGAACTGCTAATTGAAACAGTTGAAGGAGGATTTGGTGGTGATATGATCATATAGATATCAGTCACATAGCAAATTTCACTTAATAACATTATTATTGCTTTACAGCCAACTGAATTAATCGTATATGATGATATCTGCAAAAGATTTGTTGGGTCAATTGCGTTTTTCCCATCACTTAAAAATGGTTTCATAAATTGAGCTGATCCCATTGAAACGCAAATTGGAAGTTCTGAGCAATCAACATTTGGTATATGCTGTTCAAAGCATTTACCAAGAAACATATTATATGCTTTTTGACGTTTTCGATCTGTTAAGAAATTATGATATCGTCTCTTAACAGCTATTGATGAATCGCTTTTAGTTTTTATATCATCTTCAGCAACTTCATGAAATATTTCTGTCATACAAGCTGGGGTATTTGTATATAAATAAGAGACACAATCACCAATACCTAAAAATGATTCGCAAAGGAAATTACGAATTGATAATGGAAGCTGCATCAACTGTTCATATGTTTTTATTGATTCACAAACTCCAATTTGCTCGAGTATATTAGAGACAACTTTAGTAGCATAAAAAAATGAAACAACATTTGTTCGATCAAGAGAATCCATACAGTTGATTCTAACAGTTGATTTTTGTATTTTGGTAAAAGGACAGCCGAATTCTGGAAGAAGAACTTTTTCATTGTCAACCAAATTGAGTTTTGTATGTGAATCTGAATCTGAAATTTCATTTGGAAAAAGAATTGAGAGAGATGAAAATATACTTGGCTTTGAACCACGCTTTTGAATTGGATTTTTTGCATTATTATTTGAATTTTGGGCAATTGGAATATCAGTTTGGGTTTTTGAATATGTAAATTCGATTTCTGGAAGATAACAATAAAGCAATTCAACTGCACCTGAAATTCCCTTATCTTTTACTTCTTTATGCCAATCAAATTCTATATAACTAATGTTTTCAAGCCTTTCAACTGCACTTTGATAAGCAAGGCATAAAGGATATTCTGAATTGGTCGAATGATTATGCAAAAGATTAATGCAGAAAATGTTTTCGGGGAAAAATGTTTTCAAGTAATCAAAATAAAAATGAGTATCTGAACCTGAATCTGGTTGAATAGAAATAGAAACAGTAGGAAGATTTTTTGCAAGAACCGTACTCCATTTAATTGGAATAGATCCACGACGCCATATGTGTGACCAAAGGTGTCCATCGTTGCTTTCAACTACAAGATGGCACATTACCTCATTTGCTGGATGGTGATCTTTATCAATGCCTCTTGCATAATAACGAGTGCCTCCATTTGTGGATTCACGAATTGAAATAATAGTAAAACGGTAAAACATTCCTTCTGTTTGTAATCCAGTGCTGCTTGACTGACGACTTATATTGTTTTGGGACGAAACTTTGTTAAAATTAGATAAATTATTTGCTGACGCATTGGCACTCAAAGTAGGTTTAAATTGCTGTGTTTGATCACTATTTATAAGCGTCTCTTGCGATGTTTGACTCTGCTGACGCGAAATTCCTTTTTTAGATGAATTTAAATAAATGATTTCAGTATTTGCTGTTCCTTGAAGAAGTTCAATACAAACATCTTTTTGTCCTAAATCTTCAAATACTTTCGTCCAATGTTTATTCCATAAAAATGATGAATCATGTTGATCTGAGTATATGGGAACAGTTAGATCTTTTGTTTCACACCACATATGATATTCTGCAACAGGAAATTCAACTATTCTGTCGATTCTCCTTTGTTCTTGTTGTGTCAATGGCGGATGGAAATGCAAATTAATTTTATAAAATTCAGTGTCTGTTACAGAAAAAATAGTATGAGCATTTTGAATTCGAGCTATTGGAGCCGATTGTTTAACAACAAGAATATATAATACTGGACCATATCGAGCAGCGCCTACCAAAGCTTGGGCGACAACAGGATTAGAGTCCATCGAAAGACTAAAATTCGCTTGCATTGACTTAAGAGCTTGCAGTTTTGTATCGAATATTGATGATCCTTCAATACCATCAAATGTAATTGCTCCATTTATTGAATTTATAAGAAATAAATAATATTTTTGATCAGAAGCTTTTTTAACAAGAAGAATTACGCCATTACCTTGTGTTTCATAAATAACGACTTCTGAGCTTGGAATTTTAACTGAATGCATTCAAGAAA
Source organism: Tritrichomonas musculus (assembly GCA_039105265.1). NCBI lineage: Eukaryota > Parabasalia > Tritrichomonadida > Tritrichomonadidae > Tritrichomonas > Tritrichomonas musculus. The sequence goes on from JAPFFF010000013.1 coordinate 448,646, forward strand.
AATCAGATTGATGAAACTTTAAGGGTCGAGTTTAATAGAAAATTTGAATTTTCACAAAAATTGAATTAAAATGCTCTAGTATTTTTATTCTTTCAAAATAAGATATTATCATTAAAAATAATTCAATTTTTTTTATTCCTTAAATTTTAATTTTCAATAATATTTTATGATTATAGTGTACATTTTTAATATGTAAAATGTATAAATACTTATTTAATTATATTTATTAATATAATTAATGCTAATTATTAGATTTTTAACAAGATATTTGATATTTATATATATTGAATCTTCAGAATTTAAAATGAAATAAAAATATTTTCATATCATTATATTTAATGGTTTTTTATTGTATAAATATATTTCTACATTTAATATATTATATAATAATATGATTAAAATTAATAAACTTTAGTTATTGATTATAATCGAGATACAATATAAATACTATATTGAATAAATAAAATTTATAAAAAAATTGTGTATAAATTTCAAACTTTATTAAAATAAAAAACAAACACCTTTTTTGTCATCATTACACAGTATATAATTATATTTTATGATCTAAATAAGCATAATTATTATTATATATTCTATCAAAATAGTAAAAAGATAGAATATAATTTTTTTCTGAATATTTTTTTAAAAATAAAGATAAAAATTAAAAATTAGATATCATATGAAATATTTGATGCTTCTTATTTAAAATAGATAGATTTTTTTAGTAAAAATATTTATATAATTTGACAAACTTTAATAACTTTTTAAAAAAAAATTTGAAAAAAAAATTTTAAAATATAATTTTTACATTCATTTCTCACCTTATATAAATATTATTAATGTTTGATAAAATCTAATATGAATTCATATATTAATTTAAGAATCATAAAATAAATAAAATACTTTTAATATTCTTAATTGATAAAAATATTAAAAAAATTAAAATTTCCTCTCAAATATTTTGTGAAAAAAAACTTAAAAATTGAATTTAAAATTTCATAAAATATTAACTCAAAAATAAGGGAAATATGTTTATAGAGTAAAATTTTATTAAAAAAAATATGTTTATCTTATTTAAAAACAATGTATTAAATTTAAAAATAATAAATATTAATATCAAAATTAATTATATAAATAATTGCAGTTTTATATAGCATAATCCTGAAATTGACTAGTTATATTATTTGATAAAATTTAATGTTCATTATATAAACATGAAATATAATAAATAAATTAATTATAGATATATATTTACAGTAAAATATTTAAATTCTATAGTATTTATATAAAAAATCATAAATAATAATTAAAATTATCTGATTGAAATAGTTTGAATGAGTTTCTAATCATTATTTTTTCCTTCTCAATTACTGTATTAGAAAAAAATTCAATGATATTCTGAGTAAGATTTTTTTCATTCAAATTTGATAAGAATAAGTTTTGAGAGAAATTCAATGCATATTCAATTTTGAGGGACAAAAATATAAAACAAAATGACCGCCCGAGATCGTAGCGTTTAATATTCGGAAAAAGATATATTACTATAGATACATCAAAAAATAAAAGTACGATTGCAGAGAAAGCAAATCTTTAGAACATAAAAATAATATTTTAATATTTCCATAAATAACAAATATTTAACCCAAAAAAACTCCAATTATATTAAAATAAGGCAAGGATAGTACAAATGTTAAAATAAAATTAAAAAATAAAAAATTCATTCTACCAAAAAAGAGAGTGGGGTACATTGAAATTACGGGTTATTTTATTATAAAAGCGCTTTAATTTATATTATATGTATTTATTAAGTTTATATTTATTAATTATATTTAAATTCATTCGTATAATTCAAAGATAAAAAGAAATAAATTAGTATTTTTTTTGTATGGTTTATTAGATAAATGATTCAAAATTTCATAAGCAAATTGAAATATATATATTTTAAAAAATATAAATATCCATAGTATTATTAATATTATTTTATTTTAATTATATTTATATATATATATATGATGATTAAAATATGTTTGAATGGATTTAAAAGTATTTTTTATTTAATTTTTGTAAGTAATTTGAGATAATATTATAAAAGATGAGTAGTTGTTGATAGAGGTGATGACGGAGCAGTTGTTGATAGAGGTGATGACGGAGCAGTTGTTGATAGAGGCGATGACGGAGCAGTTGTTGATAGAGGCGATGACGGAGCAGTTGTTGACAGAGGCGATGACGGAGCAGTTGTTGATAGAGGTGATGACGGAGCAGTTGTTGATAGAGGTGATGACGGAGCAGTTGTTGATAGAGGCGATGACGGAGCAGTTGTTGACAGAGGTGATGACGGAGCAGTTGTTGACAGAGGTGATGACGGAGCAGTTGTTGATAGAGGCGATGACGGAGCAGTTGTTGATAGAGGTGATGACGGAGAAGTTGTTGACAGAGGCGATGACGGAGCAGTTGTTGACAGAGGCGATGACGGAGCAGTTGTTGACAGAGGTGATGACGGAGCAGTTGTTGATAGAGGTGATGACGGAGCAGTTGTTGATAGAGGCGATGATGGAGCAGTTGTTGACAGAGGTGATGACGGAGCAGTTGTTGACAGAGGTGATGACGGAGCAGTTGTTGATAGAGGCGATGATGGAGCAGTTGTTGACAGAGGTGATGACGGAGCAGTTGTTGATAGAGGTGATGACGGAGCAGTTGTTGATAGAGGCGATGACGGAGCAGTTGTTGATAGAGGCGATGACGGAGCAGTTGTTGACAGAGGCGATGACGGAGCAGTTGTTGATAGAGGTGATGACGGAGCAGTTGTTGATAGAGGTGATGACGGAGCAGTTGTTGACAGAGGCGATGACGGAGCAGTTGTTGATAGAGGTGATGACGGAGCAGTTGTTGATAGAGGTGATGACGGAGCAGTTGTTGATAGAGGCGATGACGGAGCAGTTGTTGATAGAGGCGATGACGGAGCAGTTGTTGATAGAGGCGATGACGGAGCAGTTGTTGATAGAGGTGATGACGGAGCAGTTGTTGACAGAGGTGATGACGGAGCAGTTGTTGATAGAGGTGATGACGGAGCAGTTGTTGATAGAGGTGATGACGGAGCAGTTGTTGATAGAGGCGATGATGGAGCAGTTGTTGATAGAGGTGATGACGGAGCAGTTGTTGATAGAGGCGATGATGGAGCAGTTGTTGATAGAGGCGATGATGGAGCAGTTGTTGACAGAGGTGATGACGGAGCAGTTGTTGATAGAGGTGATGACGGAGCAGTTGTTGATAGAGGTGATGACGGAGCAGTTGTTGATAGAGGCGATGACGGAGCAGTTGTTGATAGAGGCGATGACGGAGCAGTTGTTGACAGAGGCGATGACGGAGCAGTTGTTGACAGAGGCGATGACGGAGCAGTTGTTGATAGAGGTGATGACGGAGCAGTTGTTGATAGAGGTGATGACGGAGCAGTTGTTGATAGAGGCGATGACGGAGCAGTTGTTGACAGAGGTGATGACGGAGCAGTTGTTGACAGAGGTGATGACGGAGCAGTTGTTGATAGAGGCGATGATGGAGCAGTTGTTGACAGAGGTGATGACGGAGCAGTTGTTGATAGAGGTGATGACGGAGCAGTTGTTGACAGAGGCGATGACGGAGCAGTTGTTGATAGAGGTGATGACGGAGCAGTTGTTGATAGAGGTGATGACGGAGCAGTTGTTGACAGAGGCGATGACGGAGCAGTTGTTGATAGAGGCGATGATGGAGCAGTTGTTGATAGAGGCGATGACGGAGCAGTTGTTGATAGAGGTGATGACGGAGCAGTTGTTGATAGAGGTGATGACGGAGCAGTTGTTGATAGAGGTGATGACGGAGCAGTTGTTGATAGAGGTGATGACGGAGCAGTTGTTGATAGAGGTGATGACGGAGCAGTTGTTGATAGAGGCGATGACGGAGCAGTTGTTGACAGAGGTGATGACGGAGCAGTTGTTGACAGAGGTGATGACGGAGCAGTTGTTGATAGAGGCGATGATGGAGCAGTTGTTGATAGAGGCGATGACGGAGCAGTTGTTGATAGAGGCGATGACGGAGCAGTTGTTGATAGAGGCGATGACGGAGCAGTTGTTGATAGAGGTGATGACGGAGCAGTTGTTGACAGAGGTGATGACGGAGCAGTTGTTGATAGAGGTGATGACGGAGCAGTTGTTGATAGAGGTGATGACGGAGCAGTTGTTGATAGAGGCGATGATGGAGCAGTTGTTGATAGAGGCGATGACGGAGCAGTTGTTGATAGAGGTGATGACGGAGCAGTTGTTGACAGAGGCGATGACGGAGCAGTTGTTGATAGAGGTGATGACGGAGCAGTTGTTGACAGAGGTGATGACGGAGCAGTTGTTGATAGAGGTGATGACGGAGCAGTTGTTGATAGAGGTGATGACGGAGCAGTTGTTGACAGAGGTGATGACGGAGCAGTTGTTGATAGAGGTGATGACGGAGCAGTTGTTGATAGAGGTGATGACGGAGCAGTTGTTGACAGAGGTGATGACGGAGCAGTTGTTGATAGAGGTGATGACGGAGCAGTTGTTGACAGAGGTGATGACGGAGCAGTTGTTGATAGAGGTGATGACGGAGCAGTTGTTGATAGAGGCGATGACGGAGCAGTTGTTGACAGAGGTGATGACGGAGCAGTTGTTGATAGAGGTGATGACGGAGCAGTTGTTGACAGAGGCGATGACGGAGCAGTTGTTGATAGAGGTGATGACGGAGCAGTTGTTGATAGAGGTGATGACGGAGCAGTTGTTGACAGAGGCGATGACGGAGCAGTTGTTGATAGAGGTGATGACGGAGCAGTTGTTGATAGAGGTGATGACGGAGCAGTTGTTGATAGAGGTGATGACGGAGCAGTTGTTGATAGAGGCGATGACGGAGCAGTTGTTGATAGAGGTGATGACGGAGCAGTTGTTGATAGAGGTGATGACGGAGCAGTTGTTGATAGAGGCGATGACGGAGCAGTTGTTGATAGAGGCGATGACGGAGCAGTTGTTGATAGAGGCGATGACGGAGCAGTTGTTGATAGAGGCGATGATGGAGCAGTTGTTGATAGAGGTGATGACGGAGCAGTTGTTGATAGAGGTGATGACGGAGCAGTTGTTGATAGAGGCGATGACGGAGCAGTTGTTGATAGAGGCGATGACGGAGCAGTTGTTGATAGAGGCGATGACGGAGCAGTTGTTGATAGAGGCGATGATGGAGCAGTTGTTGATAGAGGTGATGACGGAGCAGTTGTTGATAGAGGTGATGACGGAGCAGTTGTTGATAGAGGCGATGATGGAGCAGTTGTTGATAGAGGTGATGACGGAGCAGTTGTTGATAGAGGTGATGACGGAGCAGTTGTTGATAGAGGTGATGACGGAGCAGTTGTTGATAGAGGTGATGACGGAGCAGTTGTTGATAGAGGCGATGACGGAGCAGTTGTTGACAGAGGTGATGACGGAGCAGTTGTTGACAGAGGTGATGACGGAGCAGTTGTTGATAGAGGCGATGACGGAGCAGTTGTTGATTGGAGTGATGAGGGAGTAATAGTTAATTAACGTTTTTAATGATTTATATTTTTTCTTTTTCTTGGAAATTGTGGTTTAGGTATTTGGATATTTCGACTTTCAATGAGAAAATTTCCATTTTTTTTTTGTTTTCTCGCAATATCAATAAAGATCTTAATTCTTTCAAAGATATTTTCTTTTGAATATATTTTACAATGAAATCATCTTCTTCTTTGGACCAATTTCGATCTTGGAGTATGCTTTTTCTTTCTTTTATGATTATTTGTTTATCTTAATCATGCGGAAAATTCCCAAAAATGCTTGGGTATATCAAATCCCATTCCCACCCATTGCTCCCTAATTGAAAAAGTGGAATAAATTTTTAAACATTTATTTTTACTTTTATATTTTATAAATAATATATATAATTTATTTAAACATTATTGTAAACTTAATATTTAAAATGTATTTATTATATACTTGTATAATTATATTTTATTTGATCTCAGAAAAAGTTTTAAATAATTTCAACTTTTTGAAAATATATTTTATTGAAATTATTAATTTTAAAAAAAACATTTAATATATGATAAGATAGATAACTTTTAAAACATAATATTTTTATTGTGTAAAAATTAAATTTAATAAATTATTGTGTTATAATATTACATATATAAAGTAAATATTTGAAAGATATTTATGCAAAAAATCTTGGGAGAACATGTATTCAATTCTTGGGAAAATAACCGATTTTTCCCAAGGACAATTTTCTATTAAACCTCCAAGGAATTGGCCTTTTTGGGAATCCCAAATTTCCCTAAAATTGAAAGCCCAGCTCTCCCAAGAAAAATTTCATAAATATCGCGAAATAATGTAGAGAAATAAATTTAAATTGTAATTATTTTGTTGTAAAAAATTAATTTAAGTTAAAATTATATAATAATTTATTTTTTTTTTTAAGAAACTAGTACGAATTTTTTAAAAATTTGTGATATTTTAATTTTTGAGATGGGAAATCTATCCCAAATTCAAAAAGTAGGCTCTCCCAACTCAAAAAATAAACATTTTATTTGAAATCTTTGAATAATATAATTCAATTTTTTTATTCACCTCATCTCTCAAAAAGCTCAGTATATTTTGCTCATAACTCATCAAACAGTTTTTCAAGGACAAATTTTCTTGAAGTAATTTATTGTTTAGCAAAATATTATTCATTTAATTCATAAAAAATTCACTGTTTTTATAATAATTTTTTTTTGGTCAATCTTCAGTTTAACCTATCTTCAGCCAAATTACACTAATATTCGCTCTAATTAAGCCGATATTTGCTCTAATTATACCAATTTTCAGCTAAACTACGCCATCTTCGCTCTAACCAAATCAATCTTCAGATAAATTATACCAATCTTTATTTTATCTACACCAATCTACCCTCTAACTATATCAATATTCAGACAAATTATGACAATATTCGTTTTAACTACACCGTCTCTCATTTAAACTAACTTTCAGTCAAATTACGCAATTTTTCTATTTAACTGCACAAATCTTGATTATAACTACACCAATATTCAATTCAACTATACTACAATCTTCAACTCAGCTACACAAATCTTCTCTCTAACTACATCGACTTTCTTCTATAATAGACCAATATTCACTCTAAATACACCAAATTTTTTACTTTAACTGCACCAATATTCAGATAAAATGGTTTAATCTTCACTCCAACTACGCCACAAGCAGAACCTAATTGAATAATCATATTTCATTTAATAATCTATATTATTAAATGATTTTTACATTTTATTTAATGCTAGCTTATTTTTATACAAAATAAAAAGTTTCCGTTCTTGTTAAATAATTAAAATTTCCAATGAACTATTGAATAATTTATTCATTATCAAGATTCAAAATATAATAAAATAACTATTTTTATTAGTTAAATATTATCTTGTCATAATTTCATATAAATGCAACATAAATTTGAAAATATTTGATAGCGAATTCGAAGCACAGATCCGCAAATCTATTAAAAATGGTTTAATTATCTATTTTGAAGTAAAAAAGCAAACGCTATAATTTCAATGAGAATAACTTTCTAGATCAAAGATTGAATATTTTAAAAATTTAATTTTTAATAATTTAATCTTTTTAAACATGTTTTTAATTATTGAATTAATTTATTTATATTTATAAAATTCTACTATTTAGAGAACTTCGAGTATAAACACTCTTTTTACTTAAATTAAAAAAAAAAACCTTTGATAAATATCGAACATAAATCCTTTAATAAAATTTTTTATATTCATTTTAACCATTAAACAAAAAGAAATATTATTTCATTCAAATTGTTATAAATTAGTAAAATAAAATTATTTAGTTCATTAACAAAAGATTAAATTTATATAATTTTATTGCTTATTTCAGATTTTTAGATATTTTTTATATTAAAATTATAAAATTTTATATTCATGTAAATATATAAGTCTAAGTAAGGGACCTAATCCATACGTTTATTTTTGGGAATCGATTGAATGAAAAACGATCATTTGGGAGGATTTTCCATCCCAAACTCTCCCAAAGCCGCATGTATATTTATCTTGTTTGGAACAATTAAAACTCTTATTTGAGTATATTTTTTTCTCATTGTTTGTCAAAAGCAAAGAATCAATCATATCAATTTCCCGTGGTTCCCAAACTTTTATTCCGTATAGGGTACTTTGAACGTACATTCTTTGAATGATTGCAATGTTACTTGTTGTCAATGGGAGCTTCACTTTTGAATAAGGATTTTCATATGCAAACATCCTTAACTTTTCTAGGAAATCTATCAATTGATTGTTTTGAGTTTTTTCATTAATACCAATATATTCAAAAATCCAATCCACGATTTGATCAGGTTGATATATGAATTCTAATTCATTTCCTGTTTGCTTTAAGTTTGTTCCACCCGGGCTATTATGTCTTGGCTTAAATTTTAGGTAGCATTTCTTGAAATCACGAACAATCAATTCATATCTGGCCACATTGTGAAGCACTGTTTCAAAACGATTATCCATGTGGCATAAAGATCGAATTCGGCCTATGAAATTTTCAATAGGATGAGATCCTAACCTGCTCAGTCCTAGATTATCATCTATGCATTCTTCGATTTCTTTTATGATAGCAACTAGTGTATTGATGATCCGTGGTATTTTATCTTTTGTCACCATTGAAACAAAAGGATGATCTTTAGATTTTTTTTCAAAAACATTTTGGTCAAATGTTTTTATTCATAGAATGTTTTTATTCTATTAAAAATATCCAAAGTAATTAATAAAAAGTATTTTCTTGTTTGTGGTCCAATATAATTGTTAAAAATGGACTCATTCCATAAAGAATAAATAAAAAAGTATAGAAATGTACTGAATGAATATTTTTCTATTATTCTAAACATTGTTGTGAAACAAAAAAGATTTTTTGGCAATTCATCACGCAATTTTGCAAGTGATGATGTGTCTTTGATGAGATCGTTTATTTCAGGATCTTCCATCAATTCAAAATATTGGACTGAATCATTAGTATTTGTTGGATTGATAACAACATTAGCATTTAGGAGGCGAGATCGAGCATTCTTAAGTAAGTGTAAAAAATCTGCTATTTGGAAACCAACATTTTCATTGATCATTTGATAGGCAATGTTTAATTGCTTGTTTTGAATCAACTCATCGATCAAATTGTTGCTTTCAATAAATCGTCCTTGATAATTTTTGTCACCATCAAAAACAACAAAATTTCAATAAAAAATTTGTTGTTTTTGAAGCTTCGATTATTTGTTCAATAAAATTGAATGTTTTTTCATCGGCCATTCCATTTTCACTTTCATATAAAAATATCGGAAATATTTTATAATTTTTGTTTAACGGCTGCATTAAAAATAAAAAGCAGTTGCTTTTGTTTCCATCAATATATCTTTTTTTTGAATATGGAGTTATGTTTGTAGTAGTGAATGCGTCTATAACCAATGTGCATGGAATTTTTGCACCGTTTATATTTCCGTATAATTCTGATCTTTTTTGAAGCAGATTTTGAACTTGATCAATTGAGGATAGTTCTTCTTCTATAATTTTGACACTTTTTTGAAATTTTTTTCTCAAGCAGGATTCTGATGGGAACGGAAATTGCTCTCTTAAAGATCGATAGCCAAGTTCAGAAGCGCAATATAAAGAATAAGAAAATGCTTTGAAATCATCACTGTACTCGTTTTTTTTAACTTTTTTAAAACAAATATCCAAGAACTCGTTGAGTATTGGACTGTTTTTACGTTCAGCAACTGTTAGGTTATCTGGCTTTACAACTTTTTCACTTGCTTTCACATACTCTGGTTTTTTCATGTTCATTGTATACTGTATATCATTTTCTCTTAAGATTTCAGACATTATCTGGATGTTTTGCTTGTACCATTGAATAGATTTTTTCAATTCAGCAATTGTTACTTTTAACTGCGAAATTTGGCCTAGATAGGGAAGAATAAAGTTATTCATTTATATAACTTGTAAAGTATTGAAAATTGAGTATAATTTCTTGTTATTCATTTATATAATAAACGTTCTCCTGTTCAAAAAATATAAAAAATATTTTTATTCTTTAATTTTCTCAAAAATAAAAAAAATTGAGAGAAAAAATTATTTTCTTTCTATTTTTGAATACCCTTACAAAAAGTCTGTTTTGGGTGATCAGTACCGCTTTTTTTCATATATTAATGAGTTTATTAAAAATAAAGTATCCAATAAAATATCATTTGGATACCTCAACACAAATCTTTGAATAAAATACTAAATAAAAAAGCAGTTTTATGTCCTCAAAAAGTGACAGCTTTTTACAAAAAGTCGAAAATGGACACTCAGTTCACTGGATACAAAAGCCTAGATTTTTGAGTCTATGAAAAAAGCACTATTTTTAGCATTTACTTAGGCATTATTTTTCTACTCAGGGAATCATGTAAAATTAATCAATTTCGAATTTCACGAAAATTTCTTTCCCTACCATCATGAAAAATATTGAATGAACTTAATCTGAATAATGACATATGACGATCAATCATTTTAACCATAAAAAATTTTTAAAAGTAGCTTATGGGTTATTAATCCGGCCTAATAAATAAAAAAAATAGTAACGAAATTGAAAACATGATTGATAACCTAATGTCAATGGGATTTCTGAGAGAGGATTGCGAAAGAGTTCTAAATAAAAACAACAATGACTTTGAAAAATCACTGAATGAATTATTGGCAGAAATCGAAATATAAAACCAAAATTTAATCAATCAAGTTGATCCAAATATTTTTGGAGATCTTTAAAATGTTTATTTAGAATTAACAAGTCTTGAAAAAGCAGCTGTTTCACGACTTTTATGTTATGGGGAAGCATATGATGTAATTTAAATTTATATTTCATGTGACAAAAATGAAGAAACTGCTAAGAAATGCTTCATTTAATTAAAAATTTTAATAAAGTAAAGAACTTTTTTCTAAATAATTTATATATGAGTGTTTTTAAGTTTCCATGGTTACTCGACTGAAATCGACAAAGAACAATGTTTTCAAAAAAAAAAAAAAAAAAAAAAAAAAAAAAAAACTTTTATTTATAAAAATTATAATTCATTTCTAGACAAATCCAATTTATCATTTTCCAAGTGAAGTTCGCTTTTACCAATTTCCATCCACCATTGTTTATCTATGCCATCAAGATTATCTACGGTCATGTTGTAAATCACATCTAAAACGACAGGATTTGATGGCAATTTTCCATGTTTAAATTTGCCAGAATCATCTTTTTCAATGTCTATACAAATTAAACGTCTTTTTTCAGCCTTCCAATTGTCGCAAATATACTTTATCCCTCTGGATGGGATAGTTCCGTCACCTTTTCCATTTAAGATACGAATTGGATCATGATTCCAACCATTTTTATAATCAAGGAATGAAGTTGTTGGTATTTTCGAATTATATATTATTGCAAGGGGAATTTTTTCACCTATGTCGATCGGCGCGTTTCTTTGTAAATCTATCGAAATATCCATAATGGGAACGAATTCAGTACTTATGTTAGAATAATTATAAACTAGATCACGTAATTGTTCAACTGTATAATTTTTTCCATCAGGTGCCCTAACTAAATATAATCCTTTAAATACTTCTAAATTCGGCCAATGAGAATAAATTCCATGTGTGCTCGTTGTCATATCCGCAACAGATTTGGTTCTTAGAAAAGGTACTAGAGGCGAAAAACGTCTTTGCATTGAATCATATACTTTCAAAGTTCCAGACAAACTTGGTGCTAGGAAAACAACTTTTTCAATATATTTATCAATCCATTCTTGTGAAATAGTTGCATTTTCGTCTTTTATTGCAGTATAAACTTTTCGTCCGTTGATCATTTTATCTTTATTTTGTTTCAAAAGCTTTTCGCTGGCAAGAAATTGTTGTATCATAAAACAACCCATTGAATACCCCAATAAAGTAACTTTTTGACCGTTTGACAAATGATAAGCGTTTTCTATTTGATTTCGAAATTTAATCCAAAAATCGTCAACAAAAAGCGGTGCTAATCTCCAATCATAAGGCGAAGCAAATAGATTTTTTCCAAGTTCATATCCATTTTTTACAAAAAATTTAATTAAACTACCAAAATTATCAACAAATGATAATTTTGATTTAGGTTTTTGGACATCGTAATTTTTGTATTTAATTTGATTCTTAACAATATAATCAACTGATGTATGTCTACCAAAGTCTTTAACTGTGATATTAACATTATGATAATTTTTTAATTTTTGGGTTTCATTATCAAATTTTAATTCCGAAAGATATGTAATACAGTTGATAAAAGGCGGTAAAACCAATTTTGTGGAAATCCACAATAGTTCGTCATTCATTTTTTTCGGACAAAACCAAGGAACATCAACATCCTCGTCATATGAAATATATAAATTAGATCCAAAAAGTCCTGGCACTAATAAAACTGGATTTTTTGCAGAAATCGAAATTGCAAAAAGCGTGTGTAGAAAAAAAAAGACCATAATATTATATAAATATTTTCCTTAGCCAAAATATGTTCTCTCAAATTTCTGAGCATTATTTTTTTTAAATAAATAAATAAATTAATTTTGATGATATCTAAGGTTTAATAAAATATTTCATAATAAAAATTTATTTTCTTTATTTTAATATAATATAAATATTAAAATATATACTTATTTAATAAATTTATTTAATTTTTTATAAAAAAAATATAAATTTTAATTTGAATTGATTGAAAAAATTAATTCTCTATTCAAAATTATAAATAAAATAAATCGATTATCCAGAAATGTTTAAGACATCAAATACTTTTTCCAATTATCCTATATTTAAATAGATTATACAGAGTTATATGAAATTTACTATTTGTAAAATACAAATCATCGAAAGTGAATCATATAATTGCATTTTATTTTCAATAAAAAAATATCAAATCTCTCAACTATTTTTTGAATTAGATATGATCGTTTGCTGATCAAATACCGATCATTTTTATCAAAAAGCAATCCGTTCATAAATCAAAAGTAAATCTAAAGAGAAAGTCTTCTATTATACAATCAACGAAACGCAAAATCTATTAACTCGCTGCAGGAAAACATATTAAATGATCGTGACTATCGAAATAAAAACTTTCAAAACATAGAATATCAATTAATCAACGCTTTATAGTTTACGATTACAGGCATTAAAGACAAAAAGATAATTTCTTATTTGTACAAATTCATTACAGAGGAGTTGTAATCGTACAACAAAAGTTCACATTTAATCACAATCTCTCCTCCAAAAACTCTTCTACTAAAAGACCACATTCTTAAATGTACATTTGTATTAGATTAATATACTATGAACATTTTTATTTTTAATTTTTTAAAAAAGATAGAGTAACATGATAAAAGTTTCATTTTTAAAAGATGACCAAATATATTATCAAATTTAAAACTTTTTGAAAAATATTTGACCATATACCTTCACAAAAAACTTAATAATATATAAAATGAGTAATAAAAATAGTGGCCAATATATCTTGGAATACTAGGTGAATTAAAAAGGTGATTCATATAAATGGTTTTAACGCAATTTCCCCATGAGCCATTTGATTTATCAAAAAAATGTATTAAAAATTTCTTGTTTGTATTCTTTTTAATTGCTTTAAATAAAAATACGGAATTTTCAATACGTTCCTGAAATTGGTAATCATTTAAATTTGTTGGTTTTGGGTTAATTTCTATTTTTTTTTGAAGGATCTGTACTGATAAAAAATACAACCTAAAAAAATTATGTAATAATTAAAAGTTATTATTATAAAAACTGATAATTGTAAAATTATTCATTAATCAATATATATATATATATATATATATATATATATTAATATTTTCTATAAAAAATGAATGCCATTTTGTAAAGTTAAGGGGGCCGTTAATTTTTTATAGAATAGGTATTGTTTGGAAAAAAATATATATTTATATTACCCGTATCAAACTGAAATAAATGCATTAAAAATTACTTAAAATATATCATAAAAAAAAAAAAAAGATTTTTTTCTTTATTCCAGGGTTTTGGTTATCCTATTTGGAATTTTTAGTATTGGAGGTACTCTCTAGCACTATATTGAAGTTTTTTTGTAAAATAGATTGTCGTTGAATCTCTTAAATTTGGATAATATTCAATAAAATCATAATCAAAAGCATCATTAAATACACGTATTGTTTCAATTGGACCTTGATATCCGGTTGCCAATAATGCATTCCATTTTAAGTCTATAATTCTTGTATTTGGTGGAATTTGAAGAAAGTTTTGACAATGATCGAAAACCACTTTGACTTCTCTACTCGATTCAACATTATAAACATTTAAAACGTCATTGTCAACAATTCCTGCCTCAGCAAAAGTCATATATCTATCAATTATTGTTTCATTCTTTTTCAAATATATAAACTGTCTTGGCTTTACATGCAATCCATTTGCATATCTCAATAAAAGTTCTTCTACAGGATCATCTGAATGGCATCGAAATGATTTATTATTTACTGTAACAGTCATGTTAAATTCTCGATAAACTTCAAAAATTGAATTAGTTATAATTCCTTTTTCAATCATTGACTCATCGGAAGGAATTAGTTCTTCATCATAATAAAAAACTCGTATATGACAATTTCTTAAAAACCATAATCTCCTATATGGACTTGTTATCTCTTTGTATAAATTAAAAATAGATCCAGGTTTCATGAAAAATTTGGTTGTTCTTATTTTATTGGCATTTTCCACATCATGATAATTGGCTTTAAATTGAAATAATAAGTCTATTATAAAATCATTATGAACCTTATTTCTTCTCTTCCAGTTAGGTATTAATTCTTGAAATTTAATAGGATTTGGTCCTAAATTGCATCCCCAACAACATGATAATGGACCACCATTAATACTTGGAATAACTGAATCATAATCAAGATCAGCATAATTACTAATTTGTGCTCTGAAATTTGTGTGAGTATCATTAGGACATATTTGCATTGTGTGTGTTTCACCATTCAAAAGTTTAACATGAAAACGAAAACTTGAATCTCCACCAAATAATGACATAAGTCTAGAAGAATCAACATTTGGCCTTATTTGAAAATTAATGTCTAAAAGTTTTTCATAAATGTCATAAAAAGAGTAACGCCTATGAGGTTCAACATCCCAACAATTTTGGATGATATCACGTATTACTGGATGAATGTTCTCTGGTATTTCAGGACGATTTCCTTCGCATACTCTCCTCATTAATGGTAATGGTTGAATGTTCCTAGGAAAAACAGGCCTTCCAACAAGTAGTTCATATAAAATCAAAGAAAAAGAATATACATCAACTGCATTTGTATATTGACCTTCATTGTACATTTCTGGTGCCATATAAAAAGGTGATCCAACCATTTTTGTGTATGTAATATGTAAATCTGCAAATCTGCTACTTCCTAGATCTCCGATCATTACGTTTCCTTGTTCATCGATCAATATGTTTCCTGGTTTCAGATCACGATGAATATAGTTATTTGAATGTATATATTCCATTCCCAAAACGATGCTTCCGATTACTGAAGCTATCCATGTGTCATTTACAAAATCAGGTGGTTGCCCTCTTGCAATTTTTTCTAACACATCTTTCAAAGATCCATTTGCTGCATATTTTGTTGCAATTTTGGGTGGAGTTTCCAAATCTGTTTCGGTTCTTGGTTTTGGTGGTGTAAAACCAATGATGGGAAGAACAAATGGGTGCTTGAGTTTTATTAGAGCTTGAATTTCTCTATTAAACTGTTGGATAATTCCAGAATTATCTGAACCATTTTGATATAAAGTTTTTATAGCAATTTGGCTTTGATCTGATGGATTTTCATATAATGCTACAACCCCATTTGAGCCTTGACCAAGGTCTCTAATCCTCCTCATGTTTTCAAAATCCATTAAATATTGCTGATTTTCACAATTGTTCATTTTAAAAAATGATGAAAATTTATAAAAATTTTAAAATCAATTAAAAGTGGCATATATTTTCCATAATAATAAATTCAGAGAATTTTGAGACATTCAATTATGATATTATGAATTTATTACAAAACAATATTATGATTTCTGAAATTGTTTGATAATTAAAGAGCATAACTAATTATTCATATACGGTAAATTCGATAGATTCAATTTTGCGCACTTTTCGGACAAAAGGCTCAGAAATATTTTCATCTGAAAAAGTTATAATTTTTTGGACAAAAGGCTCTCAATTTTTTTAATCGGAATTTTAAAAAATTTTAATCATTAGAATATAATAAAAATAAATAAATAATATATAATAAAATCAGCTTTTTATTAATAATTTAGAGTTTTCATTTGAAGCATTAGCTAAATTTCAGGATATTCTGAATTGAAAAGGAAATCCTGATAGTTGTTGCTCATATAAATGTACTCTTAAAATGCACCAAGGACTATTTAGATATAATAATCATATTGAGCTATTTTTGGTAAAAGAAATAAGAAAGATAAAGATATTGCATTAAACAAATTTATTAAAAAAGCAGTATTTATGCGTTTATAGAATAAATACAGGAAAACAAATAGCTTTTTATGCATCTCTTCTTTTATTTTCATCTTTAATTTGAGTCAATATCTTTCTGGATGGAAGGCTGAGGGGAAATACTTGCGTGTTTACAAAATGTTCATTGATGTAATTTGTTTAAAAGATTTTGGGGAGGGAAATTGCTGAAAAATTAAGAATAAAAGTACATTCTTAATACTTGTCTGTTTATAAATTTTATCTAAGGCCATAACCGTAAAATTATTCTCAAAATAATTTGAATACTTTTTGTCTAAAAAGTGCGCATTTACAGATCTATCGTAAATTCAACAAATCTGCCGTGCCAACGATAACTGCAAATTCAATTCAAAAATGAAAACCACAAATCACTAAATTCTGGGGTAGTAAATAAACAGCTTATTCATAATTAAATTCAATAGTTGGGTTGTTAAACATTGTTTTTTAGTAACTTTTTTTTTTTTTTTTTAGATCAACGATGTTATTTGATAATCTTCAATTCAAAATGATTAAAAAATGAAGAATAAAATAACACAAATATACAGCCAATATCAATATCAATATTAGAGGTTAAAAAAAACTGTACAGGTATGCTTTTTAAAAACCATTAAAATTTTACTATCTATTGAAATAATCCGATTTTTTATTATTTATTTTCTATCAAATATCTGATTTTTTTTGTATATGAATAATTAATGCACTAATGATAGAAATTACAAAAATTGCAGTGATAGTTATTAGGGAAAACAAAATGATGTTTTCTCTTGAGCTCTTTTTGTGTTTAGTTCCTTCATTAATTGAAACATAAGAAACCAATTCATCAGTTGAATTACTATAATATAAATGCAAAGCATTTCTCGTATCTGAAGAAAATCTGCATGAATGTATATAGATGTTCTGTATTTTTTCATTATATTCTATTGAACCTTCAATAAAATGAGCATTTTTAGACAATTTTCCATTGAAAACACAATTATTTAAATAAATTGGAGCATTTTCATCAGACTTATGGACAAGAGAAATTGATGATTTTGATTCAGGATGAATATTGAACATGCAATCATCAATGATAATTGACTTTATTTCATCATTTGATTTCAATTTAATGTTTTCTTTTTCATCATTTTCAAAATAGTAAGCTATATGAACAGAAGAAGATCCTTCATTTTTAGAAAATTTGCATTTAACAATTTTTGATTTGGCCGTCATTAAATATAAAGCACTTCCAGCAGATGGTTCATTTCTTGCGTCAGAGTCAATGACTTTATTTTGAGTAAAGATGCACTTTTGAAATGTAACAATTCTTGTTTTATCATTCGAATATACATAAGCACCGCCGCCATAATAAGCTGTACAGCCAGAGAAAGTGCAGCCATTAATTAATGAATCTTCTGAAATTGGTGAATTAATTGTTAAATAAATTCCACCACCTTTGCCACCTGTCATTGATTTACAATCAGTAAAATCTGAACTTTCACAAACAATTCCACAATTAATGAAATTAATTGCTCCTCCATTTTTCTTTTCACTCTTAACAGTACAACTGATGAATTTGCACCTTTTTATTTTAACATGTTCAGCAAGATTACTTTCAATTGCACCTGCTTTATGAGTTTTACAACTAAATACATCATTAATAAATGTAAAATCTCTTTTAACAACGAATAAGTAATCATTGCTTTTAGGTAGATAATATTCAGAGAAAGAACTATCTGTAACTTCATCTAAATAAAATTCATCATTTACATAAATTACTTCAAGATCATCTGTAAAATTGCTATTTGTATAATCAACTAATTTTTGTGAGATAAATGTAAGCTTTTTGACACATGCTTTCCTTTCATTATTAGAGTAATGATTTGTTGTAACTTGATCAAATTCTAACCTCAATTTGGTGCATCTGATTGGAGAAGGGAAAACAAACTGCATTTTATCCCATGAACTTAAAGGAACTTCTGCGAATTTTGTGTTCAATTTAAATGGACTGTCATTATTTGCTGAATACACATTTAATCTCAGTGGAAATCCTGAAAACTCTCTTGGTTTTTTCTTTTGATCATAGTAAGTTGCATAAAAAAGAATTGCTTCTAATAAAACTGGTTCTTTAAAACTAATATCAATTGATGCTTTGAAATCATTTGAATTTTCAGTATTCGAAATCCAAAATTGATTCATATCATCATTGAATGCATATGACAATGGATGATCAGTTTGAAAGCCATTGCAATCATATGTGAATTTATCATCTGGAACTTTATTGGATTCAATAAAGGCTGGATCATTATATCTTTGAGAGAAAGGCTCGAATTTTTCTGCTTCTCCTGTAAAACTTCTGAAAAAGTGGAATCCGTCAGCTTCAGCATATTTTCCTCCTGAATGAGAGTCAGTAATATAGTGGAATTCAAACATCATGCGAGTGCAATTAATTGGCTTTGATAAAAGGAAAAGCATATGTGGGTCTTGTGCTTCTCCTTGGAACAAAATTTTAGGTGTTAATGGCTCGTCGCCAAGAGAGGTATATAATATAACTTTTTCTGGAAATCCATAATATTTCCGAGGCGTTCCCTTTTTAGATTTGATATCGTATATTAATGCTTCAAAAAGTGTCGGTTCTGTGAAATTAACAAAAACTGATGGATGGAATGTTTCACTCTCTGGATCTTTTGATTTCCAAAATGAATTTTCATCTGTATCCAACGCGAAATCAATTGGTTGCTCTGCATCGTCACCGTTTGTGCCAACAGAAATTATATTTTCAGGAATTTTATGAAATTCAATATAATTTTCATTTTCATAAACGTCATTAACTTTTTGATAGCTTATTTGTTCATATTCAAAATTTCTGTAAAAATGAAATCCGTCAGCTTCTGCATACTTTCCACCTGTATCGCTGTCCATGACATCATAGAATTCAAACATCAGTTTAGTACAGTTAATTGGTTCAGGAAATAAAATCAACATATTTGGATCTTCTGGCTTTCCTTTATACATGAATTTAAGTGTAAATGGCTCATCTCCAAGAGCCACATATATGAACATTTTATTTGGAAATCCATAATATTTCCGAGGCGTTCCCTTTTTAGATTTGATATCGTATATTAATGCTTCAAAAAGTGTCGGTTCTGTGAAATTAACAAAAACTGTTGGATGGAATGTTTCACTCTCTGGATCTTTTGATTTCCAAAATGAATTTTCATCTGTATCCAATGCGAAATCAATTGGTTGCTCTGCAGCATCACCGTTTGTGCCAACAGAAATTATGTCTTTAGGAATCTTGTGGAAGTCTTTATATTGGTCTTTCTTATAGTTTCCACCAACTTTTTGATAAATAAGTTCTTGGTAATCAAAGCTTTGAAGAAAAACTAAGCAATCTGAAGCTGCATATTTTCCTTCTGATTCATAATCGCCAACATCATGCAATTCAATCATAATTCTCGAGCATTTCACTGGTTTGGAAAGTATAAATTGAACTTTTTCATCTTTTTGAGTTCCAGTAAAGACAGTATGCAATTTAAACTCATCATCCTCATTAAGAGCTGTATAAATGTATAATTTCGAAGGAAATCCATCATAAGCATTCTTTTTATGGCGGCATACTGAGTATATCAAGCCTTCAAAATTGATTTGGCCGGTAAAATTAGCGAATATTGTAGGGAAAAATGAATCAGTTTGTGGTTTTTCTGAAACCCATTTTGAATCTTTATTGTCATCTAAAGCATATGAAAATGGAAAATTTTCTCGATCTCCGTTTGAATTAGCTTTGAAATTTGTGATTTTATGCAAGTTAATGTAATTTGAGTCTCTATATAAACCAGTTACTCCTTTGTGATATACTAAATCATATTCATAGTTTCGATACAAAGTAATTTCTTTTACACATGCCAATTTTTCATTAATATGGAAGCTACTTGTTGTTGAGAGATCATGAAATTCGATCTTTAACCTGGTACAAAGAACTGGATTTGATAAGACAAATTGAACACTATCTGATGAACCCATTTTCTCTCCAGTAAAAATGGAATTAAGTATAAATGGATCATTTTCTGTTTGTGCTGTGAATACTTTTAATTTGGATGGAAATCCATCAAAATGAAATATTTTATCTATTTCATGATAGGCTGCTCGGTATATAAAACCTTCAAATAATGTTGGTGAAGTAAAATTAATAAAAATTGATGGGTGAAATGTATTACTTTCTGCTTGTTCAGATATCCAATAAGAATTTGGGTTCCCATCAAATGCATTTTCAATATTGTAAGAATCTCTGGCACCTGATGATCCAAAAGTAAAGTCATCTTTCGCTATTTCATGTAAATTTTTGTAATCTGAATCTGCAAAATTACCATTCACTGGTCCATACGATAAATAATCGTAATCATCATTCTGTGAAATAGTTGTTTGTTTAATAAAAGGAAGTTTAAGTGCAAGAATTATGGCAAATATCATTCCTTAAAAATAAAATGAAGAAAAATAATTATTTTTTTTCTTTAAATTGAAAAATTGAGAGGAATGTAACTATGATTCCAGTTGGAATCATTGATGAAAATAACCAATTCAAATACTGACCATCTGACAAAAGACTTTGTTTTAATAATGATTTTTCCCCTAAAAATAAATATCTTTGTAATTATACAACAAATCTTTTCTAACAAACAAATAAAAAAAGAGTTATGACTTTTTGAAATAAAAAATTGACTTAATAACAAACTTTTTAATACGTATATTTTATGGTAATTATTAATTCAAAATTGGGATACTAAAGTCGAATTCAAAAAGCTTGGGACAAACTTTTTAAATATATACTGAAAAGTATTCAATTTTGTCCCAGCATGAATGATTTTTTTTGTGAGATATATTGAAAAAAATTGAATTGCTAAAGGGGAAAAAGGGGAAAATAATAAAAAAACAAAGAAAAAAAGAATCATTTTTATATAAAAAAATATATTTTTGCATATGGTTAATGTTGTATCTATCATTAATCTATATTTTGTAAGGAAAAAATCCTCAAAAAAATACAATTTACCTAATCTTTGGTGAAAATTATCATAGATCTTTGCACAAATTCGCTAGAAAACGCATTGCAAAGCCTGCAATGACATTAAAATAGAATTTCTTTTGTAAAAACTTGCTCAAATACTATTTTTTGATCATGAATTTACATAAAAGTTGATGATCATCGATTTTTAAGTATTGTGCTGTAAATTGAAAGTTCAGTAATATATGTTTTGGCTCGTATTGGAAACATTTTTTCATTATTGATTGGAATTTTAGTGAATATAACTCAATAAAAAAAGAAAAAAAATTAATTGAAAAGAAGATTGTGTTTTTCATTTTTATCAGAATTTAATTGAGAAGTTGTCCCAAGCTTTTTGAATTCGACTTTATTTTATAAAGTAGATTACATCAATTTAAAAGACGAAATATTAATAATAATAATGTCATTTAGGGAAATATGCGTTTCAATTTAAAATACTAAATATTAATAATAATAATGTTATTTAGGAAAAATTATCTTATAATTTAAAAAAAATTGAAACTTGCTGTAGTTTAAATTATAAGATAATTTTTTTCTGAAATTCATGCAGAAAAATGACATATTTTACTCAAATGTTGAAATTCATTTAAATATATAATAATTGTAAGTTTTTATTATCATAAAGGATGTCAATGGGATTAGAAATATAAAAAAAAAGAAAAACTAAGATTGTTAATTCTCTGAGATCTTAGAATGTCAATTGAGGAAAAAAAAATTTATTTAGAAACAGTGGTTTTTCTGGAGCTAGTTTGCTACTTATAATAATAATAAAAACCAAAAATCATTTGCTCTCAAAGAAAAGCAATGAGAGAAAATTCATAAAAAGTTTGTTTATTTAATATTAAGGTTCTCCTTCCCAATAAAAATGTAAATTATTCAATATTGAATTAACTCATAGAATAAATAATTCAATAGAGTATTTTTAAGAAAAAGTTTTGGTGAAAAATACAAATATTTGGCCTCGACGATTAAATTTTATTTTATTCAAAATTTTATTGATTTTTTAATTCTATGATTTCTATCCGTAAAAAAATAAAATTGATAATATTTCATTAGAATGTTTTTATTCAATTATTTAAAATGTATATCTGTATAAATTTTATATTTTAATTCATTTTTTAAAACGATATTTATGTATATTTTATTTGTGAAATCTCATTGAATTTAAACTTTTGAATTTGAAAGGAGAACCTTAAAAAGAACCTGTAAAGATGATCTTTTACATTTCATTTCGAAGTTGTTCAATTTTACCTCGTGCATTTTCATTACCGAGGTCGGCTGCTTTTTGGTAGTATTCAATAGCTTTTGAGAGATCTTTCTTAACACCTACTCCTTGCTCATAGCAATCAGCTAGATTATATGATCCACCTGAATTACCGAGTTCTGATGCTTTTTTATAACATTCAACTGCCTTTGAATAGTCCTGTTTGACTCCATCTCCTTGCTCATAGCAAATGCCAAGATTGTTGATTGACAGTTTATTTCCCATGTCTGATGCTTTCTTGTAGTATTTAAATGCCTTCGGATAGTCTGACTCTATTCCAAGTCCATTCTTGTAGCAGAATCCAATACGATTGTAGCCATGCGAGTTTCCTTGTTCTGCCGACTTCTCGTAACATTTCTTCGCTTTATTAAAGTCTCGTTCTAATCCTTCTCCATTCTCGTACATAAGGCCCAAAAGATACGAAGCGTTCATGTTGCCTCCCTCTGATGACTTTTTAAGAAATTCAAGCGCCTTGTCGTAGTTCTTCTCTCTTCTATTGCCATGAAGAGAGTGAAGCGATTCAATGAAGTCATCTTGTGATGATTTATATGTGGTCACTTCATTTTCTAACTTTTTCAGTAATCGTTTCTGTTTTGAAATTTCTTTAGTCAGAGTTTCTTTCTCTTTAGAAATCTTCTTCATCTTTCTTCTGAGATTGAAAACTTCGTCTTTAGAATCACCTTCATCGTCTCTTCTCTTCGCATCTTCAAGAATGTCGAGGAATGCCTGCACTTCTTCCTCGTCAACTGTTTCGTCGAAGTACGAAATGTCAATTGAAAGTTCGCTGAAAATCTCCTCAAATGAAGGACGTTCTTTCGGGTTATCGTCCCAGCACCTCCTCAGAAGATTCTTCATCTTCTCGCTGATACCTCCACTCAATTTCGGACGGTGACCGTTTATTACTTTGTGTGCAAATCCAAATGGTGAAACTTTGTTCGCAAATTCTGAGAAAGGCTCATCGCTCTTCACCTGTCACAATCTCGTAAGCGAGAATTGAGAACGCGTAGACATCAACTGATGTCGAGTAAGAATCTTCGCCTCTCAGTAGTTCTGGCGCCATGTAAAGTGGAGTACCTATTTGACCTGTCATGGTCAAATTTTGTGATTTTGTCAGTGAATCTGAGAAGCAGCGAGATAATCCAAAGTCACAAACACGCGGGTAGTAGTCTTCGTCAACAAGAATGTTTTCTGGCTTCAGGTCTCGGTGGATGATGCCGTGCGCGTGCAAGTAACGCATCGCATCTGCAATACCTAATAACATGATATATTTTTTGGTAGATGTCCAGTTAGAATCAGCGAGTGATTTCTTTTCTTTGTTCAGGTTTGATTTTAATGAGCCATGAGGGAGAAATTCGGTGATTATCGTAGGTTGGAGATGTGTTGGATCTAAAAGGGATTGGAAATTAACGCCTTTGAACTTAACAATTGATGGATGGTTCAATTTGTTTAACATTAACGATTCACGAAGGAAAAGCATTTGTTGGTGACCACTCATACCTTCTGAACAATGAATTAACTTCGCAGCATATTGTTTATTGTCAATTAAATTCTTCGCAACATAAACTGTACCAAATGCTCCTTCACCAAGCTTTTTCTTTTCAAGTTCATAATCGGTGGCATTGAAGAAAACTCCTTCTAATTCCATTATCTTTTTATCAATATTTTGAATACGCTTTCAGAAAAAGAATCTTTTTATGTTACAAAATTTTTACCGATTCTTACCGCCAGCCGCTGGGTCTCGACTCGGCTTCGCTTCGCTCAGCCTCGCTCGACGCCCGCTAGGCGGTATGTAGCCTCGGTAAAAATTATGTAAAAATATAAAAAGATTTGTTTTTTCAATTTTTTTATTTAGATTATTTTTTCTGAATGATTTCCACTTTTTGAAGGTTCTTCAGAAAAGCCTTACTATACTTTAGTTTATCCACGTACTGCACTATGTCGTGCTGTTCAAAGAGATATGATCAAAAAATAAAAAGAGTAAAAAACCTTGTTTTGGCGCATAACTGAAAAATTTTAATGACAGCTTCTTGTTGTTGAGTGTATTACGTGAAATTTGGTGTTTTTGATTGAAAGTTTATACCAAAATTTACAAGTTTTTCTAAAAAAAAAAAAAAAAAAAAATTTTGGACTAATTTAGGATAAAATTTTGTTTTAAGGATAAATTTCCACACCTAAGATGGTATATCACATAACTTTTAATTAATTAGTTTATTTTGTGATCTATGGATTTTTTAAGTTTTATTTCAATTATTTGAATTATATTTTTAATAAAATTAATTTTGTAATATTTTTTAATTGAGATATATCGAAAAATAAACCTATCGCACTTGTATCTATAGATACGCAAACGGCAACTTTTTGATTGGTATTTTTTTAATTTTGAGAATATAAACTTAAAACAGAATTCTGAATTTTCTTTTTTAGGAACTTATAGTCATTTTTTTTATTCCAAAAAAATATATTTCATCCCTGAAAATTCATGTAAAACTAAAGAAAGAACCAACTTTTTCATAGGTGTTTTCAACTTTTTCCTAATTTATTTATCTTTTTGAAAAATTGAAAAACTAGGCAAAAATAATTATTCAAATTAATTACTGAAGGAAATAATGAATTCCAAAGAATACTTGGGCGCAATGAAGGATATCCAAGAAAATATACTGAATTTTCTTGAAGAAAAGGATAATTCAGAAGAAAATTTTATAATTCTTGAAAGTAAATTTGAAGATATAAAAATAAAAGATCATTTGTATGAACTTTTGTCTCTACTACATTTAATTTCCAAAATCGGAAATAACCACCACCGTTTCCCCAACTTTTTCAGTAAAATCGAAAGAATTTTACTCATTTTCAAAGAAGATATCAAGAAATATTTTCCAAATTCAGAAATATTTAATATTTTTAAGAACAACAAAAGGATTCTTTTATTTCTCATTGAACAGCAAATAATAGTTTTTGATGAATATGTAGCTAAACAAATTACGAAGATAAACAAATACATAGAGTCCAAATATCCACAGTATTTTCAGCCAGAAATTCAACCATTCATCAATGAAAAATGGTTTCCAAAATATAATCCAAATACAAAGGAAAATGAATGGGTTGAAGAGATAAAGAAAGAATTGCCCGAAAATTTTTATGACAAACGAAAGGAAGGCGAAAACGACAATCATATTTGTGAGTTAATTCGAAAGGACATGGTCACAGAATTTGTTGCGCACGTTATAAGAAATGGTATTTCACTTAACGCCAAAATTCAGCCATCAATTTATGAAACAAATTCTTTTTTACTTAAGAAGCCAAAAAAATCAAACCAAATTCAATTTTTTTCGCGAAATGACCAAAAAGATGAAGGATTTTCATTGATTGAATATGCTGTATTTTTTGGCTCAATTCAAATATTTAACTACTTACGACTTGAAGGTGTTGAATTAATGCCATCAATGTGGCTTTTGGCCATTCATGGTCAAAATGCTGAAATGATTCATTTTATTGAAGACAATCATGTTGAATTAAAGGATAAGTCATACAAACAAGTCTTTTATGAATCAATCAAATGCCACCACAACGACATTGCAAATTATTTCGTAAACAACTTTTTACAAAACGATGAAGAAAATTCACAGAATACGATCAACCAATGCCTCAAATATCATAATTTCGCCTTTTTGAAAAGTGAGTCCATTAGTGAATCTTTATTTTATAACATATGTAAGTACGATTATTGTACACTTGTTGATGACCTTTTGAAAGACAAAGATATAGATGTAAACAAAAAAGATATTTTTAATAATTTTGTAATATAATTTCATATGATAATTATTTAATTATGTTAAAATCATATCTTTCAATACTATTCAAAATCATATCTTTCAATGAAATTCAAAATCATATCTTTTAATACTATTCAAAATCATATCTTTCAATAAAATTCAAAATCATATCTTTCAATACTATTCAAAATCATATCTTTCAATAAAATTCAAAATCATATCTTTCAATAAAATTCAAAATCATATCTTTCAATACTATTCAAAATCATATCTTTTAATACTATTCAAAATCATATCTTTCAATAAAATTCAAAATCATATCTTTCAATACTATTCAAAATCATATCTTTCAATGAAATTCAAAATCATATCTTTGAATGAAATTTTAAAGTAATATATATTTATAAAACAGCATTATATTTGGCTGTTGAAAAAGAAAACATTGAAATTGTGAAACTTTTATTAACGAATGAGAAACTTGATATCAATCTTGGATATATTTTGTTTAAATTTTTATAAAACTCAAAATCATATCTTTCAATACTATTCAAAATCATATCTTTCAATTTCATTCAAAATCATATCTTTCAATACTATTCAAAATCATATCTTTCAATGAAATTCAAAATCATATCTTTCAATACTATTCAAAATCATATCTTTCAATGAAATTCAAAATCATATCTTTCAATAAAATTCAAAATCATATCTTTCAATGGAATTCAAAATCATATCTTTCAATACTATTCAAAATCATATCTTTCAATACTATTCAAAATCATATCTTTCAATGAAATTCAAAATCATATCTTTCAATACTATTCAAAATCATATCTTTCAATTACATTCAAAATCATATCTTTCAATACTATTCAAAATCATATCTTTCAATGGAATTCAAAATCATATCTTTCAATACTATTCAAAATCATATCTTTCAATAAAATTCAAAATCATATCTTTCAATACTATTCAAAATCATATCTTTCAATACTATTCAAAATCATATCTTTTAATAAAATTCAAAATCATATCTTTCAATACTATTCAAAATCATATCTTTCAATACTATTCGAAATCATATCTTTCAATTACATTCAAAATCATATCTTTCAATACTATTCAAAATCATATCTTTCAATGAAATTCAAAATCATATCTTTGAATGAAATTTTAAAGTAATATATATTTATAAAACAGCATTATATTTGTCTGTTGAAAAAGAAAACATTGAAATTGTGAAACTTTTATTAACGAATGAGAAACTTGATATCAATCTTGGATATATTTTGTTTAAATTTTTATAAAATTCAAAATCATATCTTTCAATAAAATTCAAAATCATATCTTTCAATACTATTCAAAATCATATCTTTCAATTTCATTCAAAATCATATCTTTCAATACTATTCAAAATCATATCTTTCAATGAAATTCAAAATCATATCTTTCAATGGAATTCAAAATCATATCTTTCAATACTATTCAAAATCATATCTTTCAATACTATTCAAAATCATATCTTTCAATACTATTCAAAATCATATCTTTCAATTTCATTCAAAATCATATCTTTTAATACTATTCAAAATCATATCTTTCAATACTATTCAAAATCATATCTTTCAATACTATTCAAAATCATATCTTTCAATACTATTCAAAATCATATCTTTCAATGAAATTCAAAATCATATCTTTGAATGAAATTTTAAAGTAATATATATTTATAAAACAGCATTATATTTGTCTGTTGAAAAAGAAAACATTGAAATTGTGAAACTTTTATTAACGAATGAGAAACTTGATATCAATCTTGGATATATTTTGTTTAAATTTTTATAAAACTCAAAATTATATCTTTCAATACTATTCAAAATCATATCTTTCAATAAAATTCAAAATCATATCTTTCAATGGAATTCAAAATCATATCTTTCAATACTATTCAAAATCATATCTTTCAATAAAATTCAAAATCATATCTTTCAATGGAATTCAAAATCATATCTTTCAATACTATTCAAAATCATATCTTTCAATACTATTCAAAATCATATCTTTCAATAAAATTCAAAATCATATCTTTCAATGAAATTCAAAATCATATCTTTCAATACTATTCAAAATCATATCTTTCAATGAAATTCAAAATCATATCTTTCAATACTATTCAAAATCATATCTTTCAATACTATTCAAAATTATATCTTTTAATGAAATTTTAAAGTAATATATATTTATAAAACAGCATTATATTTGTCTGTTGAAAAAGAAAACATTGAAATTGTGAAACTTTTATTAACGAATGAGAAACTTGATATCAATCTTGGATATATTTTGTTTAAATTTTTATAAAATTCAAAATCATATCTTTCAATAAAATTCAAAATCATATCTTTCAATACTATTCAAAATCATATCTTTCAATGGAATTCAAAATCATATCTTTCAATACTATTCAAAATCATATCTTTCAATGAAATTCAAAATCATATCTTTCAATACTATTCAAAATCATATCTTTCAATAAAATTCAAATTCATATCTTTCAATTTCATTCAAAATCATATCTTTCAATGGAATTCAAAATCATATCTTTCAATACTATTCAAAATCATATCTTTCAATAAAATTCAAAATCATATCTTTCAATAAAATTCAAAATCATATCTTTCAATAAAATTCAAAATCATATCTTTCAATGGAATTCAAAATCATATCTTTCAATACTATTCAAAATCATATCTTTCAATACTATTCAAAATCATATCTTTCAATACTATTCAAAATCATATCTTTCAATGAAATTCAAAATCATATCTTTGAATGAAATTTTAAAGTAATATATATTTATAAAACAGCATTATATTTGTCTGTTGAAAAAGAAAACATTGAAATTGTGAAACTTTTATTAACGAATGAGAAACTTGATATCAATCTTGGATATATTTTGTTTAAATTTTTATAAAATTCAAAATCATATCTTTCAATAAAATTCAAAATCATATCTTTCAATACTATTCAAAATCATATCTTTCAATTTCATTCAAAATCATATCTTTCAATACTATTCAAAATCATATCTTTCAATGAAATTCAAAATCATATCTTTCAATGGAATTCAAAATCATATCTTTCAATACTATTCAAAATCATATCTTTCAATACTATTCAAAATCATATCTTTCAATAAAATTCAAAATCATATCTTTCAATGAAATTCAAAATCATATCTTTCAATACTATTCAAAATCATATCTTTCAATACTATTCAAAATTATATCTTTTAATGAAATTTTAAAGTAATATATATTTATAAAACAGCATTATATTTGTCTGTTGAAAAAGAAAACATTGAAATTGTGAAACTTTTATTAACGAATGAGAAACTTGATATCAATCTTGGATATATTTTGTTTAAATTTTTATAAAATTCAAAATCATATCTTTCAATACTATTCAAAATCATATCTTTCAATACTATTCAAAATCATATCTTTCAATACTATTCAAAATCATATCTTTCAATACTATTCAAAATCATATCTTTGAATGAAATTTTAAAGTAATATATATTTATAAAACAGCATTATATTTGTCTGTTGAAAAAGAAAACATTGAAATTGTGAAACTTTTATTAACGAATGAAAAAATTAATATTAATGTATTATGTAAATCAGAAAAACATGAAATAATTCAAGGGAAGAAAGAAATAATTGAATTGTCTCCATTACTATTCGCAATTGACCATAACAAATATGAGATTATTCAATTATTTCTTTCAAATGAAAAAATTGATATAAATAGCAGATCAATGAAAGCAATATTTGGCAACGAAATCGAGATTTTTGAGCAAACAGCATTATACATGTCTATTGAGAAACAAAACATTAATGCAATCAAGTCATTGTTGGGTAGGCCAGATATTGATATTAATGAAAAATCGTTCCATCTCTCAGGTAATAATCTAATGGAAGAGAAGGCAGCATTGCATCTTGCAGTTGAAATAGGAAATCTTGAAATAATAAAACTTCTGCTTGAAAAGAAAGAGATTGTCATTAATATTGAAGATAGTCAAGGGAAAAAACCAATCGACTATTCTGAAAATTATGAAATTAAGCAATTACTTTCAAAATGATTTTCATTTTAAAATAGCAATTAATAAAACTAATTAATTATTTTTTCTTCATATTATTATTATTATTATTATTATGAATAATAGAGAGGAGATAAAAAAAGAATTTGTGAAGGGTTTGGATAAATTCTTTGTAGCAAAATTTTATACTTAATTATGAATATAACTAAGCACTTTTTATGAAGATTCAGTCCTTCAATTTTGTGAAAATAGGTAGGTAATATATGGTGTGATTTCAAGACTTCTTAAATATTAATGGCATGAATGTTGACCGATCCAAAAAATACATGATCCAAAAAAAAAAAAACTGGTATTCAGTAGAAACATGAATTTTTTGTGTTTAACGGGATCTATACAAAAATGCCTCAGTATTTTTTTTAAAAATTTCAAATAAAACATAAGGGTAAAATTATAAATAGGCTTTTATTATGATTAATGTTTTTTATGTGCTCTTTGCAATAATTTTTCCCTCTCAAACTTTCTTATTTTCTCACATTTTTTCTCTCAAATTCCGAATAATTTTGAGAGAAAATATAATGAAAATTGTGAGAATATATATCAACTTTTTCTTCAATCAAGTTCGATTCTACCTATATCAACTTTTTTATAAAAATTGGATTTTTCAATTGAAAAAAAAAAGTTCAAAAAATATTTAAAATAGGTTTTTAATCTTTTTTGAAATTTAAAAATAATTATTTATTTGCTAATATTTTAATTTAGAATATTATAATAAATAATATATCAAAAATATATAAAATTCATAAAGATATAAAAGATAATTTTTTTGGGATGAGAGGCATTCAAATCTTGGGATAAATCGGTTATTTCCCAAGGTGAATTTTCATTACTTTACAAAAAAAAAAAAAAAAAAAAAAAAAAAAAGACCATTTTGGGAGCGTTTTTTTATCCCAAAATCCAAGGAAATTGAAATAATAAAATCTCAAGTTTTTTTCTTCTCATATCTCTATAGAATAAAATAATGAAAATTATTCATTAATATTTATTTATATATATAAATTCAATTAATTCTTTTAATTAATTTCTTGTTCAATGTTTTTAATTTTATAAAAAAAAAAAAAAAAGAATCATTTATAAAATTGATATTTTCTATTGGCTAGATCCCAAATCAAAAAGTTTTTAACCAAACTCAAAAATAGGGATGGGAAACGGGCACGGGGCGGGCAAAGGGCCCGAAATATACGTACTGCCCTTGCATGCCCGGGCAAATTTACGTGCAAAATGGGCTGCCCGGGCAAAACGGTTATTTACGTTTTTTTCGGGCGAAGCAGTGCCCGCTTCCACTTTTTTGGGCAATTGCCCGGGGCTGCCCATTTTCATAAAAAAGAATTTGGTTCGAAAAGTTTTCCGAACTTTTTTTTTTTTTTTTTTTTTTTTTTTTAGAAAAAAGCATTGCCAAAATAAAGTTTATGAATGATTTTTGTTTAAAAAAATGCATGAATATATTGTATTTTATATTTTAAATATAATTAAATTAAAAAAATCACATTTACTTATCTGATCACATAAAAATTTCATTTAGATATTATGTCATTAACATAAAAAAGCAAGTTTAACACAACAATATAATAATATATATGCTATTCTAACTATAAGTTCATAAATAAAACTTTTTGGAACAAATTAAATTTTGGGATAATGAAAAAACTATACAGTTAATGAAATACTTGTGGGTATAAAAAATTATGCATTTTAAGAATAACAAAAAATCAAAATTTTTTATATAAGCCAAAAAAAGAGTAAAAAAAAGTGATAATATTTTCATTTAAACAAATTTATAAAAAAATCATTTTCTTATTGTTTATAAAAAATGAAAAATAAATTGCAATCATAATGATATGAATAAATATTTTTAACATGAAATATAGGTGGAGAAATTGAAAAAAAAAAAAAAAAAAAAAAAAAAAAAAAAAAGATTAGACGAAAATCGAACAAGCAGCTTTTACTATTTCAAAAATTTACGGGCAGGAAAGAAAATGATGAACGGGCAATCAATTTAACAATCAAATGGGCAAGAACGAGCAAAAACGGGCAATGTAAAAAAGACGTTTGTACCCATTCTTGCCCGGTGATATGACCAATCTGACATTGCCAGGGCACGTTTCGGGCGCCCGTTTCCCATCCCTACTCAAAAAATAAACATTTTATCTCAATATAAACTGAAATTCAAAACTCAGACCTTTTTTGAAATTAATTTGACCTATCTTTGACCTAAAATTTTTTAAAAAGTGGTCTGACTTTTGATTTTTAGTTTAATTATATTATAGAATTCAATTTTTTATTCACTTCACTTCTCAAAAAGCTGAATTAATTGTACTCATTACTCATCGAACAATTTTTATAGGATGATTTTGTTTCTGATAACTTAATTAACGGCCACCTTAATCCACGAAGTTGTCTAATTTATAAAAAAACCCCTAACATTTTGGTTTTTGTGATAAAATGAATATTTATTTATGAATTTGTTTTCTATATATAATATTAATCAAAAGTTAATTTAACCATATTGCCAATAGATGCATTGTTAAAGAGATATTTAAATGATTATTTAAAAGTATTTTGTTTCCTTATATTTCCTGTATTATCATATTTATATAAGATATTAGCACTGTTATAAAGAATACTTGTTTATTTATTTTTAATAAATTAAGAATTTAAAAATGAAAATAACTAAAAATTAGATATATACATTAATTAACAATATATTATATTAATATAAATCTATATATTATAAAAAACTATATATATTTACTTATTATGATATATTTATTAATATAAAAATATTTCAAATCTAAATAATCACTATATACAAAACAACTCGTTTTATGTGTATAGTAACGGCAAAATTATAATTATATAATTGCTTTATTTTTTAAATATATATTGTATTTATTGTATTGTTAAAAAATGAATATAATATTGTCTCGTTTTAATCGATAAATGCATCGGTAAACAAAAAACTTTTTTTGTGAAAAATAATTACAATAAATATTCAATTTAATAAAAATATTTTTTTTTTCATATCTTTTTATTATATTGCTTTTTCGATTTATTTTATATATTTATATTATAATGTTAAATTATTAAAATTAATTATATTTTCTTTAACTTTAAATATTTGCATTTGTTTTAATTTTTATTATTATATTTATATACTCCAAAGGAGATATTTAAGTTTTTCTTTATTTTAGCATGCTATTTTACTCTCATGATCAAAAAAAAATACATTATTACTATCATCAGCATGATTAATGTTTGATTTTTATTTTGACATAAAAATTGATGCTAGAACTCATATTCATTAAAATTTCTCTTAATACATGAATATATATCTCGTTGGCACACAAAATTATAATTCTTCTTGGTTTCATTCAATAAAAAATGGAATTTCGTTCTATGGAATTAAAAAATTTATATTTTATATTTTTATTAATTCAAAGTATAATAATAATAATAATAATTTGAGAAGCATTTAAACTCAGTTTTTTAATCTTCACTCCCTTCAATTTTCTACGAATATTCAAAAATTGATTAAATTGAATAAAAATTTTTTTTATCAACTTTTTTAGAAAGAAAAATTTATTTTTTTGTATGTTTTCTCCTTTCTCTGTACTCTATTCTAAAAATCTAAAATCATAAAGCAATCTTTTCCCATATGCCATATGAGGTTAAAAAATGCTTTGATCAATGCGTAATGATGCTCATTGATGAGTTTTAATAACCAAAAATCTTAATAGAGTTTTGAAAGGAAAAATAAAATATAGAAAAAGTGAAAATTTTGAATTAAAAAAAACGTAATAATAGAAAAATTGAATGATGCCCGTAGCCGATATTAATGTTCACACGTAAAAAAACAAAACCATCAAATTTCTATATTAAAAAATAATTTTTATAAAATATTATATTAAAAATATTATATTTTGTAATTATATTAGTATATATTTATCAGAATATTAAAACTATAATTGTCATACTTAAAGATATTAATAGATAAAATTGAGAGGGTGTGAAGATTAAAAAACAGAGTTTATAATTATTTCAATTTTGTTATATTTTATTTTTAGATTTATTCATTTATTCAGTATCAATAGAAAATAGAACATTGAAAAAAAAATTCAGAGTGTATTTTGAATTCATATCTCAATATTTTTGAATACATATATCAATATATATCAAAAGATTGAAATATTTGAAACAACCTTTTAAAAAGTGTTTACATTTTATGACAATTTTAATATAAATATTCATTGACTGTAAACAAATATATTCATTTATTTATATCTAATATATATAATATTATAAATTGATATCACATTTAATATCAATGTATTAATGAAATTATCGAGGTCCATATTTAAAAGAAATTCTTAGATGCACCTATCGAGTAGTTTGTTGCAATTATCAGTTCATTTTATTTTATACATGAATAAAAATAATATATTCAATTTTTAAGTAATGAGATTAACCATTACTTAAAAATCCTCCAAAATCATAAAAATTTAACAAAAAATCAATTTTTTTTTAAAATTTTCTTTAAATTTTAGTTCATTTTTAAATATAAACCTCAAGAGCATGCTAATATCAATATATGATACAGAATTAGGTATTATATTTATTAATTCTTTCTCAAATAATGTTAGATAGGAAAGATATAATCATTATTATAATATTAAAAAAGTTCAAAATCCCCCTTTAAAATTAGAATCTTAGAGCATAATTGCAATATTAATAAATATTTTTAAAAGTACAATGTAAAAAAATAAAAAATTAGGTGGATATTTTCAAAATATTGAATAATCCAAAATACGTTATTTTCGTTACTATACACATCTCGTTTTTCTAACCCGGTAGCTCAAATATTCTGAAGAGCAATTCAAAATAACTCGTTTTTCTAACCCGAAATGCTCAAATATTCAATTGAATTTCTGAATATTATTTTAAAAATAAATAAAAAAATTTTTAGTTATCTATTTTCACATAACCAATTTTCAACAAAAAATTAATTTGAATCTCTATTATCTTGACATATTAATGAATTTATATTTATTTACTTTTTTATTAAATATTAAAAAAAGATATTACATTAAATAAAACAAAATTTATTTTATTATTTTAGAAAAGATCAAAATTTATGATAATATTTGAAGAACTAAAATCATTTAAGTTACCAAAATAATTAAAAATCTTTTATTTATTGAATTCATATTTATTTCATTTATTTAGGAATAACAAATCAGAACACTAGATGTGTTCATTTATCAGGACACAAAAATTGAGTTTAATACAACAATGTTTAAAGATTATGTTATGTTCACCATATTTAATACGATTTTAAGTAAATAATTACAAATAAATTCCTAAGCATTGGTAAAATCTATTAAATTTATAAAAAGTGAAATAAACCACTGAAAATATACTAGTTTTCGAATATTTCATTATATCTTGCTAAAAATTTTATTAAAAATCATTTAAAAGATTTAATAAATATATTGTATTTAATATATATATATATACATTATATATTACGAATTAATGATTAATTTATTTACATTTGGAATATAAAATTTAATTCTTTCGATTATTTTTGATTTTAACTTTTGGAATTGGATTAAGTGTTAAATATATAAATTAATCAAGCAAATATTTTTAACAAGTTTTAATTATTTCAAAAGTTTTTAAAACTGATGATCATAAATTTTCAGTTTAACGAAAATTTAAACGAAAATGCATCTAGCCTATAGTTATACAATGGATTTACTAATGTTTAACCAGAAGACATTGCAATTCTATTTCTGACATATAATATTGCAAATATTAAGATTTTAGTTTCAAAATATCTGATTAAAATTATCCGATTAAAATTATCCTATAAACATTAATATAATGTGAATAAACATAATATATATTTTAAATTAAATAAATATAATATTTTGTTGAGATAAAAATATTTTTCAGGTATCGATGAATATTTGTAAACGGTATTGTTAGAGGTTTTTTTATAAATAATTTCCTTTCAATTCATAGAAATTTTTTGATTAAAAATTATCTATTTGAATAGTTTTTTATGTCAAATTATATATCAATTTGTATTGCTTAAAAGGTATAAAAAAAATATCTTCTCTGAGTTATTGGAAAATATAATTTTGAGAGAAAATTTTATAAAATTTTTAAATTGAGGAGAAATATTTTATGTCAAAATATTTGAGGGAAAAAATAGTGGTCTGCTTTTTATTCTTTAAGTTTGTAAGTAGAAATATACTTTTTTGATGAATCTTCAAAATATACAAAATATTTTCGATAAAAAACTGTTTCATTTTAGCAATATATACTTAGATGAAACTATTCAAAACTTTAATTTTTTTTTAATCCCAGTTGATTATCAATATATTTTAGAAAGCTTTCAAAATAATAATAAATACAATATTATTGTCATTGATGAATACATTCATCCCCAAAATAAATGTGATACTAATGATTTTTTTATTATTTGCTTTGATTATAATTTGTTATTAATTCCATCTTCAGATATTTCATTAATTTTCACGATTTTGTCATCAAAAAAGGAATCGATTATTTATTGCATTTCAAAGAAAGCTAAAGAAAAAATTGATGAAGCAGAAAAGTCATTTAAACCTAATATGCATTTTCGCTTTTCTGAAGAAAATGATCGTTCATCTATTGAAAAGTTAGCTGAACCATTTTTTATTAAATTTAGACTTAATTTTGATGGAATCAATCCTGAGATTACGGCAATTATTGAATATTTGTGGGAAATCATCAGAAAAAGTGTTTCCGTTTTTTTAATAAAAATTGGTTATTTAAATGCGAGATACGACAGAAACGTCCATTTCGATGAATATTTATTTAGTGGAATTAAAGATGATGATATAAGTTCTGAAAAATATATTGATCTTATGTTATATAATAATGGTAGTTCATCGTCACTTTATTTAGTATATCTGATCCAAAAAGAGATGATATGTTTAATGAAAACGTTTTCGAAAACAGAAGAAGAGAAAAAGT
Source organism: Tritrichomonas musculus (assembly GCA_039105265.1). Classification (NCBI taxonomy): domain Eukaryota; phylum Parabasalia; order Tritrichomonadida; family Tritrichomonadidae; genus Tritrichomonas; species Tritrichomonas musculus. The sequence goes on from JAPFFF010000013.1 coordinate 486,540, forward strand.
TGTTTGAACGTGAGCATAACAATTATCTCAATATTAAGCATCCTCTTCTTCCAAGATATTTTGGTACTGCTCATTATTTGTCATGTAATTGCTTAATTATAGAATACTTGGAAGGAAAAATGCTGTGTGAAATTGATTTTTCAAGAAAATCGCTAAAAGCTACAATGAAAATCATATTTGAAATGATGATAATTGTTGCATACCTTCATTGCAATGGATATATTTATCGAGATTTGAAGCCAAATAACATTATTGTTGATAAAAATAATACAATCTACCTTATAGATTTTGATCGAATGATAAAAAGTTCACTCAATTCAAATCCAAATATTACAGAAAATTTTATGACAGAATATCTTGCACCAGAAATATTAAATAGAAAGCCGTTCACATATAAAGCAGATATTTATTCACTTTGGAAAATTATATCAAATATCATCTTAAAAAGTAATCATAAAGAACTTTCAAAAATATATGAAATGTTTTTTGAATGCGCTAGTTCAAATGAAGATGATCGACCAAGCATCTCAAAATTAATCGATCAATTTTATATTCAATTCTTCTCAATTGTATTTAATATAAATGAAATAAAAACAAAAATAAACTATGAAAGTGATATTTATACTTTTTATCTGTTTTTGGTTGCAGAGTATCAAGATGCAGACACTCAAAAATATCTATTAACCATTTACAAAAATGGTTGCATTATATGGAAAGATGTGCACAACAATATTATCTTTTCATATAATTATGGACAAATCTATATAAAATATCAAAAAAATATTCAATACTTGGTGCCGAATATGAAAAAAGCGATTGGATACTGCATGCTTGTTGCAGATCAAAATAATTCAATCGCACAATATAACCTTGGGGTAACTTATGAAAAAGGGGAGTATGTCAAAAAAGATATGAATAAAGCAATTTATTATTATACACTTTCTGCGAATCTAAATAATCAACGTGCACAATATAATCTCGGATCAATTTATTATTATGGAAAATATGTTAAGAAAGATATAAATAAGGCTATTTATTATTTTACCCTCGCTGCAAATCAAAATAATCCAAATGCTCAATTTGCTCTTGGGCTAATTTATTTTTTTGGAAAATATGCTACGAAAGATATAAATAAAGCGATTTATTACTTTACGCTCGCTGCAAATCAAAATAATTCAGATGCTCAATTTATTCTTGGATCAATTTATGAAGATAATCAATATGTTACGAAAGATATAAATAAAGCAATTTATTATTTAACACTCGCTTCAAATCAAAATAATCCAAATGCACAATGTAACCTTGGTGCTATTTATTTTAATGGACAATATATCATGAAAGATATAAATAAAGCATTTCATTATTTTACACTTTCTGCAAATCAAAATAATGCAATTGCGCAATTTAACCTTGGTTATATTTATTTTAATGGAAAAGATGTCACGAAAGATATAAATAAAGCAATTCATTATTTTGAGTTAGCTGCACATCAAAATCATTTAAGAGCACAATTTGATCTTGGTGTTATTTATTATGAAGGGAAATATGTCATGAAAGATATTAATAAAGCAATTTATTACTTTACGCTCGCTGCAAATCAAAATCATGCAGGAGCGCAATTTAATCTTGGGTTAATTTATGACAATAATCAATATGTTATAAATGATATAAATAAAGCAATTCATTACTATAAACTTTCTGCAGACCAGAATGATCCAAATGCACAATTTAATCTTGGATTAATTTATTATGAAGGACAAAATGTGGCAAAAGATATAAATAAAGCTTTTCATTATTTTGAACTTGCGGCAAAACAAAATCATTCATATGCGCTTTTTTATCTTGGATTTATTTATTATAAAGGGAAATATGTCACAAAAGATATAAACAAAGCAATTCATTATTTTACGCTAGCTGCAAATCAAAATAATTCAAATGCTCAATTTATTCTTGGAATAATTTATGAAGATAATCAATATGTTACGAAAGATATTAATAAGGCAATTCGTTATTATACGCTGGCTGCAAATCAAAACCATTCAAATGCACAATTTAATCTTGGATTAATCTATAGAAATGGGCAGGATGTGGCAAAAGATATAAATAAAGCAATTCATTATTATACACTCGCAGCGAATCAAAATAATTCAAAGGCGCAATTTGGCCTTGGTGCTATTTATTATGAAGGACTGCATGTAGCGCAAAATATTGATAAAGCAATTCATTATTTTATGTTAGCTGCAAATCAAAATCACTCAAAAGCAAAATTTAATCTTGGCGTTATTTACTATAAAGGACAATATGTTGCAAGAGATATGAATAAAGCAATTCATTATTTTACACTCGCTTCAAGTCAAAATAATTCTAATGCACAATACAGTCTCGGTTTTATATATGACAAAGGAGAATATGTCGCAAAAGATATTAATAAATCTATTCATTATTATACACTCGCCGCAAATAAAAATCATTCAGTAGCACAATTTGATCTTGGATTAAAATATTTCGGTGGCCAATCAGTTGCTAGAGATATTAAAAAAGGAATATATTTGATTACACTTTCATCAATAAATGGATTTACTCCAGCCAATTTTTTTGTTGGTTGTATGTATCATGCTGGTAAGTATGCAAAAAGAGATATAGATAAAGCTATTCATTACTATAAAGAAGCATCATCATTCAATATTAAACAAGCTAAAAACAACTTAGGAATACTCTATAAAAACGGTTTTAATGAAATAGTTACGAAGAACCTTGGATTGTCCATTGATTATTTTAAAGAAGCAATTCATCAGAAAAATGATATACTGAGTATGTATAATTTGGCACATCTTTATTTATATGAAGATCCTATTAAAAATAGCATCGACGAATCAATTAAATTATTGATAAGATCAGTAAATGAGGGAGCTTTTCAACCATCAATGCAATTGTTGTGTTTGGCATTACTTAAGAGATATGGTTTTTATTTGGATATTATCAAAGAAGAAGTAGAAGAGAGATCAGGATCAAATAAAGAATTAGCATTTAAAGTCTGTAAAAAGATCTCAGATATGCAATTATATGATGAAAAATGTTTTGAATCACAATATGAATATTATCGCAATATTGATTTCCTTTATAATCATAAATTGAAACCTATTCTTTCTAAATCAATCAATGATATTGAATATATTGGGAATTCTATTCAAATTTCGAAAATTCCCAAGATTTCGAAAATGTTTTATGAAGGATTTAGTTTTGATATAGATAGGAACAAAGAATTTTGTAAATTAAAATAAAGATAAAATAAAAATATGTCGGTAGAGGATTAAACTCTGGGCCCAAGAAATAGGATTGGAATCGAAAGGGATGACTTTTAACATATATACATGGATTCATCCAAACATCATAATTCATCAGTGCAATATTAGTTTTCACTTTCATATTTGAAGTTATGAAAATTAATAATGTCGACTCAAATTTTAAAATTAAGATATTATAAATATATTTTATAAACTAAGATATTTTAATTTTTAATTAAAGAAAATTATTATTTTCACTTTTAAATAACAAAATTCTTTGTTCCTATCTATATTGATGTTATTTTAATATATTAAATAGGATGATATAATGAAGTCAGCTAATAAAAAATTGACAAAATCACTGTACATATTGTTATAACTTATTTCTTTTTCTATTTCTAATAACAAAAAGACGTTTATATTCAAAATTTTGAATAATATCTTAAAATTTTCTATGAATTAATAGAAAAGTATAATAAAAAATAAAATATTTTTTTATATTTTGATTTGTTATTAAAAATTGGCAGAAGCTTTTCTGGTACTTTATTAAAAATAGAATAAAATGCAAACACATAAGATCATATTCAAGATGAATAAGGATTTGGACTGTATAAATTTGAGATTTTTTTAATTATCTATTTTGGGAAAAATTCAATAAAATACGTTATTTTTTTTTTTTTTTTTTTTTTTTTAAATTTTGATTTAAAAATAGCGAGAAGCTTTTCAAGAAAAGAGGCAAAATCAAGCCAATGCAGATGAAAATAGAACAAAAGCTTTGGATGAAACAAAAACTGCCAAATTGAGAGAAGAAAACAAACAATTAAAAAAAAAGGATCAAAGAATTAGGAGACGAAATTGATAGTTTAACTGAAACAATTGACGATTTAAATAATATAATAGATGTTTTTTTGATAACGAGTCAAATAAAAATGATTCTGTCATTTATGATATTTTCTGTGTATATGCATATACGAAAATATAATTGTGAAGTAATTTTATATTAATATTCATTTTTAAAATTCATATATATATTTATTTATACTAGAATTAAACAATTTATCAAAAAAAATCTTTATCATGCAACGATGATTAATCATTTTATTTAGCAAAACCCAGCCGTCAAAAATGCATAATATTTCATAAAACGAATTCATATCATATGTGCTTCTTATATTTTAAATTATAATTTATTAAATAAAACCATGATTTTTAAATGAATGTTTTATAAAAAAGATTTTCACAAAAAATGGTTACACTTTCCGTTATGAAATCGAATTTTTCTGTAATCATAATGAGCTTTTCCGTTATCATAATGAACTTTTCCGTTATTAAAGTGGATATTTCAGCTATAATCCCGAAAAGACTGTAACAAAAATACACTTGATCTATAGTTTATTCATAATAATCATTATTTCTTATTTATCTTATTATTACATAAGATTTAATAGAGATAAAACTTCAAAAAGGGATACCCTATTGGAATATTCTTGTTTTAAATATTCAATTAAATCAGATAATTATTCTCTCAAAAATTTTATATGTAATTTTTTTCAATTTTCATTTTAATAGCATGAAAGTAAATATAAATAATTTAAACCAAAAATTATAAAATGTAATTGGAATTTTTAAAACAATAAATAATACGATGTTTCAAATAAAACAAAATTTTTTTAATTCTTTAAAATCTTGTTCAATAAATTGATTTTTGAAGAATAAATAAGTAATATATATTTGAATTTTATTTCTAAACATATATTTTAAAATACTCTTAAGGATGTCGGTTTTGGGCAATTTGGCTTTGGGCAGCCCAACCCATTGCCTTTTTATATTTGGGTAAGTGGGAAATTATTAAAATACAAAATTGAATAAACTCATGCAAAATATTCATTATAATAAATCAATTTTTTTGATATTAATTGTAAACTTTTTGAGTATTGCTAATAATATTTTTATTTAATTATTTGATTGTTTAAATATATATAGTTTTGAAAAAGTTATAAAAAATTGAATTAATAAAAAAAATTCAAAACATGTCGGTGCTTTGGGCAATAACCGATTTTTCTCAGAATTTTCTAGGGTTTATGTGCTCATTGCCCAAAATTGTGTAGTTTACATTTAATTTCTTGGGCAAACGGTTTTTGGGAAATAATGAAAAATGTCTTATTATACTTTTTTTGGTTATATAAATGTTTTATTTTAAATATATAATAAATAATGAAAATTATATGCATTTGGAAAGTAAGATAAGGAAATATTTATATATTCAGCATTTGAATTGTGCTTTAATTTCATACAAATATTTTTTCTGAGCTTTTTAATCGTTGTTTTTAATTTTTCTCTAAACATTCAATTTAAAATTATAATATCTTAATAATTAAAAATATTTTTTATTATTTGTTTAGCTTTCTATATACTAATTAATATATAAATGCTATATTTATAATAAAATTAATTTTATGTCATATATTAATTGAGATATTACAAAAAATTTCATATCGAACGCGAGAATTTAAAAACTTAGTTTATTTTTTCAAGTCTCAGAAATAAGTGAATTTTTTCTCTCAAAATATTTCTTATTATTCAATTCCATCAAAAAGTTATTTTTTATATCATGAAAAAGGTAGTTTATTTTTTTATAAAACAATTGAAAAAGTTGGTATTTTCTGAGAAGATAGAATCGCTGTTTTTTAAATATCTAGGATTCCAGTTTGCTAACAAACGTTTTTGTCATCTCTTTACATGCCATTTTTTCACTTTTTTTTATAATTAAAAGTAAAATTCATCAATTGTATGCTGCCTTCTTGTCAGTTAACTTATCGGCTGATCATTGATTGTTGGATCATATCGATGATTTAATTAATCAGTTGTAAGCAAATCATCTGTTTAAAACGACTGATAAATCGCTTTCAATTGAACATCTTAAAATCTCTGAAATTAAATCTCAATTTGAATTGATACAAGTTTGTAAGAGAGAATTAAAACTCGAACAAAGCTAACCAATCTCGTTTTTGGGAAATTCATTCCAAATTTTGGATTGAGATTGATTGATTGATTCTAGTGTTTGCGAAAATTGAGAAGTGCCTGGTTCGATTTTTCGAATTATGCTTTTTTTTTTTTATATACCCCGCTCGCCCAATTTTTTTTATGAAACTCTCTGCCCAAAACCGTTTGCCCAAAAAAAAATCAAATTGCCCAAATCGACATCCTTAATACTCTTTATTACTCTATTTTTATTAAAAATTTTTTCAATTAAATTATTTGAATATAACCATTTTTTGATAATAATTTGGTTAATTTAAATTTTTCTTTATAAAGAAAAAATATTGTTCATTAATTATTTCCTTTTTAAACTTTAAATATAATATTTATAATATAAAACAATTTATTACCCTGATCTCGGATAAAATGAGAAAGTTAACGTATTTTTTTTTTAATAAAAAATCGTTATTAAAAAATGGTGAAATTTAGGTGAATTTTTGACCTTATAATAAAATAAAAACTTAATTGGCTTAAAAAAAAGAAAATGGATGAGAATGACTAAATACAAATATGGCTAATATAATTCATATGCATTAGTGTTTATATATAAAAGATATAAAGAAAAAATAAAGATGCTAAAAACAATATTATTTTAATATCTCAAAACATAATTGAAGATAAGGTAAAACTGATATTTAATAATCTTAGTATTCATGAACCTTCTCTTTTGGATAGGTTATTAAAGAATTGATTTTTTTTTGGAAATAATATTCTGCTGCAATTGGCTGATTATAAAATGTTACTGGTCGTATATGGAGAATTTTCCATCTATGTTTGTAATACTTCTCATATATTGTATTTAAATCGCTTGATTAAATAATTTTGTAAAAAAATTTCCAAAAATATCATCTTATTTGAGATTTTTCTTAGAAAGTAAAAAGATATGAGAAATCGCTTTGGCAATAATATAAACAATACATTTGATAGATTTAAAAGAGCTATATATTATTCTTTGTAATTTTTTCTAATTCATCATCTTAGAATATTATATGCATCAAGTGAAAACTGATTGGAATATTATAGTGCAATTAAGTAATTATGAGGAAAAAATAGTATTTTTGCTGATTAAGTGTGTCCATAATAGAAAATTAAATCTTCAATTTAAGATTTGGTATTGGTACGAGAATTATAAATATTGATAAATTTGTGTATCATATCTTTAATATTGGTCAATCAAATAACAAATAATATGAAGATAAGTGGTAAACCAATTCGTTTATTATATGTTGTTGATATTAATAAACGGATTGTGGTATTTAAACTTTTTGAGTGAAAGCATCGGTCACTCAAACTTTTTGTTAACAAAAATAAAGATGATTTAAAATCATGTAAAATTTTGAACAAAAGTTGGATATGCTATGATCGATTGTTAAAATATAAGAGATGCTGCTTGGAGAATCGTTGTTGTTTGGAAGAGAATCGTTGCTGTTTGGGAGAGAATCGATGCTGCTTGGAGAATCGATGCTGCTTGGAAGAGAATCGTTGATGCTTGGAGAATCGTTGTTGTTTGGAGAATCGTTGTTGTTTGGGAGAGAATCGATGCTGCTTGGAGAATCGTTGTTGTTTGGAGAATCGTTGTTGTTTGGGAGAGAATCGTTGTTGTTTGGGAGAGAATCGATGCTGCTGGAAGAGAATCGTTGCTGCTTGGAGAATCGTTGTTGTTTGGAGAATCGTTGTTGTTTGGGAGAGAATCGTTGTTGTTTGGGAGAGAATCGATGCTGCTGGAAGAGAATCGTTGCTGCTTGGAGAATCGTTGTTGTTTGGGAGAGAATCGTTGTTGTTTGGGAGAGAATCGATGCTGCTGGAAGAGAATCGTTGCTGCTTGGAGAATCGTTGTTGTTTGGGAGAGAATCGATGCTGCTTGGAGAATCGTTGTTGTTTGGAGAATCGTTGTTGTTTGGGAGAGAATCGATGCTGCTGGAAGAGAATCGTTGCTGCTTGGAGAATCGTTGTTGTTTGGAGAATCGTTGTTGTTTGGGAGAGAATCGATGCTGCTTGGAGAATCGTTGTTGTTTGGGAGAGAATCGATGCTGCTGGAAGAGAATCGTTGCTGCTTGGAGAATCGTTGTTGTTTGGAGAATCGTTGTTGTTTGGGAGAGAATCGTTGTTGTTTGGGAGAGAATCGATGCTGCTGGAAGAGAATCGTTGTTGTTTGGAGAATCGTTGTTGTTTGGGAGAGAATCGTTGTTGTTTGGGAGAGAATCGATGCTGCTGGAAGAGAATCGTTGCTGCTTGGAGAATCGTTGTTGTTTGGGAGAGAATCGATGCTGCTTGGAGAATCGTTGTTGTTTGGAGAATCGTTGTTGTTTGGGAGAGAATCGATGCTGCTGGAAGAGAATCGTTGCTGCTTGGAGAATCGTTGTTGTTTGGAGAATCGTTGTTGTTTGGGAGAGAATCGATGCTGCTTGGAGAATCGTTGTTGTTTGGGAGAGAATCGATGCTGCTTGGAGAATCGTTGTTGTTTGGAAGAGAATCGGTAATGTTAGTATAAAATTATTGTTGTTGGAAGAGAATTTTTGGGAAAAATTGCTGATCTATCGCAGATCTTTGTTGAATATCTATATTATTTGGACTTTCTACAGAAAAATTATTTTCAATTGTTTTTTTTTTGTGCCGTTAAGTGACTTCACATTGTAATCAGAAGATTTAATTTTATTCAAAAAATACATAATAAAATGATCAAATAATTAAAATGTTGTAGAGAGATTTCGATAAATCATTTATTTCTTTAGAATCACAATATTTTTTTCAGAGTAAAAATCGTTAACAGAATAAAAAAAAAACTTAACCATACTAACTTTCTCATTTTATCCGAGATCAGGGTAAATGAATTATTTCTTCATATATTTAGATAAACTAGTTTATCATTTTGTTAAAGAATAATTATTTAAAATGTTTTTTGTATTTTTACTCGCTTTTATCCTGAAAGATGCCACTGGTTCCACACCAGTTCCAGTGCCTACCCCAAAAGCGGTTCCAATGTCAGTTGGCATATTCCAGATGTCTCGTACAGGGAAACTGGCATGCAACAAAGGTAATACTTATTTTGATCTTAAATAAATTCAGCATATGGATTGCAACAACGAAGACCTTAGTTCAGCTGCAGCCTATCAATGCGGTCTTGTATGCAACACTAGTGATGGTTCTCTTGAATACACATTCAAAGGCATCCAGTTTGCCATCTATGGGACAAACTCTCTTCAGTTTTGCAAATTTCAAGTTTCAATTAATGACACAGCTGAACAAGTAATCAACGAGTACGGTGTTGTATCAAAAGAGTACGCGCTATTATACACATCAAGAGAGCTGGACTACGGAGAACACAAGATAAAGACATCACCAGTTGAAGGGACATATGAAATATACAAATTTGTTTACTGGCCATCTAAGAATGCACGGCGTATCAATATATCAGAATTCAGTGGTTCATGGGTCTATGAAACAGATGGCATTGGGGGAGTTAGACAGAACAAGGCTGGTGGTGGCCCAGCACGAGAAATATCTAACATTGGATGCACCAATATATGGGTCTATGGAACACTAGGCAATTGGCTCGGAAAATCCACACTTTCATTTGGTGACTTTTCACATGATATTAATGAATTACAAAGCGACCGCAAAGACAACACATTAATTTATGAAACCCCTGAATTCAGCTATGCAAGTGGTACAATTAAGTTTTCAAGTCCAACAGGCAGCTTTGTTATCAATTGCGTGTTTGCGACTGATCCAATGTTTGTCAACGATATCATTTTAGACGACTCTAACTACACCGAATATGATGATCGTCGAACGCGCGTAGAATATCAATGTCCACGTCGTCAAGTCCAATTTCACGAAGTTCCACAACGATGATGGTGGTGCTATTCATTTAGAAAACTGCGGAATTGCATGTGAACGAACATCCTTCATTGAATGCTTGTCGACGAAAGGCGGTGGTGGTGCCATTTACATTCACAATGTACAAAACACTATCAATAATGTCAATTTCAATGGTCTTACATTTGAGAGGTGCAGTGCTGAGTACGGAGGTGTTGCTTATATCTATTCAAGTCAATTGAGTAACACTGTTGAGTTTGTGTCATGTAAATTCTATTACAACGTGGCAACCGTGGAAGAGGCTGAGGATGATTTGTGTGGTGGAAGTGCAATCTTCTTATCTTCTAAAATTGGTTTTGTTAAACGTTGCACTTTTAGAAACAACACTGTTAAGCTTTTGAACGATTATAATACAAATTCTAAATCATTGCTTGATGAAAAACATTCATTTTCAATCATCAATTGTAACTTTGATATTTCAAGCGATTCTAAGTACGCACTCTTTTATTCTGCTGGAATCGATGGAATTAAAATTGAACTTGAGAATTGCGTCTTTTCTGGTGATTTAGATGATGATGCTCATTTTATTGATGGTAGATTGTTGAAGAAGAATTCACCTAAGCTGGCCATTAAATCTTGCAAGTTTTCAAGTCCTTCAAATAAGGTTTTCAATTCGAGCCCTGATAATCAATTCGTATCAGTAAACTTAAAGGAGCAAGAGTTCAATTATGAACTGCTTGATACTAGGAAATTTTATAAATTTATTAAATTAACTGCTCCGGCTTCTATTTGCGTCATTGCACTCTTTTTAATAACCATCTTTATGGTAGTTTGGAAGATGAAAAATTACTCTAAAAATAATCAGAATGAAGATGAAACGTCTCTTTGAAGTTAAAGGCGTTTCAAATAGTTGATTGACAATTATTTAATAAAAATTTTTAATTTTTATAAAACTTTTATATCTTGGTTTTATTTTCATGTAAAAAATTTATTAATTTGAAATATATTCTAATTATTCACATATAAATGATATATTTCAATATTGACTTCTCCCCTGGGAACTCTTTTTGTCTCCTCTGTTTCGCTTTCGGCTGTATGCCCTACTTGAAGATTTTTTTATGTAAAGTATTCAAAAAGTTGCATTTTTACCGTGCGTCGTAGAAGTATTGTAAAATAAACTATTCAATGAACGACCAAATAGCCCTATTTTACAAAACCGCCGAAGGGCTATCTCTTCTGTTTTCAATGTTTTTTTTTTTATTACAAAAAAGTTTCTCGTAAAATAAATAACAAAGTCATATTTATGCCTCGCCAAAGCCATAGCAAAACCATTGATTTTTTATGGATAGCCATAAATGTCTTTGGAATTGTCTAAATTACTAAAATCAATAATAAATCATTCAAAATTTCTCATTTTTTTTATTATTATTCATAGTTAAAGTATAATTATAAAAATGTTAACCATATTCGTTATTTAAAATTAAACGTATAGCCATAATTTTAATATTAGAATTTGAGTAAAAAGCCATAATTTGAATACTATGAATTAAGAAAGAAAAGTAGGCTTGTTAAGTCTCGATTTTCGATATCGATAATTGATCCATTTTTCTGATATCAATATCAAATCAAAAAATTTATCTCTGATATCAATAATGAATAAAAATAAAAATTCGATTATCAATATTGAAAATTTTTAACGTATCAAAATTTTGTAAACTTTTTTAACTGATTACTTCACATATCTGTTATAAAATTTAAGAAAAGCTGATTCTTTTACATAATAAGTTAGAATTTATTTATTTTATGCCATTAAAATACTATTTTTAATGTTTTTTTCAGGTATTAATTCGATTAATCAAGATTCGATAATTTTAGTAAAAGTTCAAGTAAAAAAATCTATCAAAAATTTTTTTTATGGCTTTGGAAAAAAAATATGGCTTTTGCGAGCCCTAGTCATATTATTATTTATCATAAAAACGCAATATATTCATCGTGTTAAGATGGAGATAAATGAATTATTAATTCAAATATTATATTTCAAGAATTGCAATTTTTTTTTAGATAAAAATAAATTATTATACGTTTTTAATTGGCTTTGTAAGATTTTATCTTTTTTTAAGCACTTTATTATTTTTTATATCGCAATATAAAAGTGGCAGAACATCAATTTTCTGAGCTGAATTTATCTAATTTAACTTTTTCTGAAATTATTTTTATCGTTTTTATATCGGTTTTAATGAGCCAGTCATTAATTTCTCTAGACAGATTTAATGAGGGCCCAACAATAGGGCGTCGATCTTTTGCAGTTGTCAAATTGGCTGAAGATAAAGAAACCAAAAAGAAATATGCTGCTAAATTAGGTTTATGGAACAAGTTCATCACCCAACCTTAGTAAAATTTATTGGCTACTCACCTATTGATTTCACTGGAGGTGAAACCTTAACATTGATTACTGAATTTGCGGGAAATGGCGATCTTTCAAGATTAATCAAGAAAAATGCTTTAAATAACACGCAACAACAAATAATATTAGTTGGAATTTCACGTGCCATAATGCTATTTCATCAAAATAATTTCATTCATCGAGATATCAAACCAGAAAATATTTTCATCGATGAAAATTACCATCCCCATTTAGGAGGGTTCATGTTAATTGCAAAGTTAGAACCAGGAATTCCACAAACCGAATATGTTGGCACATATCCTTTCATGGCACCAGAAGTCTTTGAAAGTAATGAATACAGCACGCCAATTGACATTTATTCATTTGCAGTTACAATGTATGAAATTGTTACAGGGAATACGACACTTTATCCAAAAACTTCATCTTTCGCACTTATGACAGATGTAATAAACGGTCGCCGTCCAGAATTCAAAGTTGAAGTTAAACAATCAATCAGGGAACTGATTGAGCACTGTTGGTCAGCAGAAACCTCAAAAAGACTCACAGCAGAACAATTGTTCCAGAAGCTTGCTTATGACGCTAATTATTATCTTGATGATGTTGATTCTGAAAAAGTCATTTCTTATGCTAATTCAATCAAAGAATAAAAGTCCTTTCAAACTACTATTATTATTTTTTATTATTATTATTTTAAATATGATTAATGAGGTTTTGAAAAAGGTTTGGACTGTTTAATTTTTTATTTCCCACTTTTTGAATTAAATTGTGAGACTAACGATCACATTTTCACATTTATTGAATTTTTATGTCAATACATAAAACTTTTGTATTTAAATGTCAATACATAAAATATTAAAAACAATCAATAGGGTGAGCATTTATTTGAAATAATTTTACTGAGTTGAGTATGCTTTTGAGATTTTTATACTGAATATTGGAAATGTCAAGCAAAAATCATAAAAATCAAAGAAGTATAATGGTGCACCATTATAAAATATTTGTTAAAATTGAATAAAATATTTGTAAAAATTCCATAAAATATTTGTAAAAATTCCATAAAATATTTGTTGAAATTGAATAAAATATTTGCGAAAATTAGATAAAATATTGGTTGGAATAAAATCAAACATTAAATGAAATTTCATAAAATATTTTCATAAACTATATCAAAATATTTGTTAAAATTTGATAAAAATATTTATTAAAATCATGAAATATTTTTTTTTAGAATTGAATGAAATATTAAAATCAAAATATCATAAAATATTAGTTGTTGAAATATAATAAAATATTAGCAAGAATTCCATAAAGATAATGACTGAAATTTTACAAAATATTGGTTGAAATTGCATAAAATATTGGCAAAAATTTTATAAAATATTGGCTGAAATTGCATAAAATATTGGTTGAAATTTCATAAAGATTTGCAAAAATTGCATTAAAGATTTGTGGAAATTTTATAAAGATTTGCAAAAATGGCATTAAATATTTGTAGAAATTTTATAAAACATTAATTGAAATTTCATGAAATATTGGTTGAAATTATATAAAACATTAGTTGAAATTATATAAAAGCTAGTTGAAATTTCATTAAATATTAGTTGAAATATCACAAAATATTAGTTGAAATTATATAAAATATAGGTAGGAATTTCATAAAAAATTTGCTTAAATTTTATAAATCTTTTTATAGGAATTGGATTAAACCTTGGTCTAAATATCATAAAATATTGGTTGAGATTTTATAAAATATTGATTGAAATTCTATAAAATATTGGTTAAAATTCCGTAAAATATTGATTTAAATATCAAAAAATATTGGTTGAAATTATATAAAATATTGGCTAAAATTACAAAAAATACTGGTTGAAATTATATGAAATATGGGCTGAAATCATATAAATTATTTGCTGAAACTAAATAAAATAATGGCAAAAATACCAAAAAAAAAATATTGTTGATATTTCACTTTTTGAAGCTTTTTTTATTTCTTTCGTTTTTTCATTATTTTCCATTTTTATTTGATCTTCTAATTTCTCAATCCTTCGACTTTGCTCTTCATTTATTGTGCTTAATTTTTTACTTAGATCTTGCAATTCTTGAAATTGCTTATTTTGTCCTTGAATTATTTGATCATTATTATCAATAACATTCTGTAATAATTTCTTTTGTTCATCAACTTGTCCTTTCAATTCTTTAATATGTTGATCTTGAGTAGTATAGCTAAGCAGGGTTTCGTAGCTTCGCCACTTCACCCTGCTTAAAGTTGTAACATCACTCATTTAACGCATCAACTCACGTTAAAACCCAAGTTAACACCCTAACATTCATCTTAACGTTTCACCTCATGTCGAAACCCAAGTTAACACCTCATCATCCAACTCACCACATCACCTCACGTTGAACTCACGTTGAACTCATGTCAAAACCTATGTTAACACCTCATCATCCAACTCACGTCACAACACATGTTACCAACTCACTACATCACCTCACGTTGAACTCACGTCATATAACTTAATGTGTCATAATACTTCATTACATACTGGATAAAAACTTACAATCCCATTACATAATGTGTTTTGACTTTCATTTATATCAACATATATTTTTAGCGTGCCTATTTTTGTTACATCAACGCTTTACATAATGTGGTACATGTGTTTAAACAACATCAAATGTCATATAGACGTGATGCAAAACCAGATGAATCGATACCACTACCAATTGAAACGGTGTATAACTCTGTTACAGATGCAATAGAAACTACAAATGAAGATGGACATAAAGATTACTTTCGTAATGGCATTGAACATTTCAATCGAATCTATTTTAACTACCCACCTGAGTGGAGGACATCTGATGTAGGTGAAAAGATAATTGGCGTACGTAACATGAGAATCAACATAAGGAGGAGTATACAAATATCATTTGCATTATACATACGCAAATATAGCCAAGACAAATTCGATGAGCTGGCTACAGGTTTGGACTATAATTATAATGATATGAATGATGAACAAATTCAAGATGTAGTTAATCGTATGAATAGGGAAGATTGTAAGGTGTTTAAAATCCGATATCATAATGATATATTTGAGAATATAGATGATTTCATTAAAGATTTGAATAAAAAAATAAGTGAGGAAAATATTTATGTTCATCTTCGTGGGGTGATTCTAAATTCAGACATGTCAAATGGTGAAAAGGTACATGAACTTGAAGGTTTGTATCAATATAAGGATGATTGCGATATTTTATGTTTACAAAATAATATTCCAGTTTATCTTAACCAACCAAAAGATGCTTTTATACATGTCGATATCGGTAATGATATACAGTTAGTCATTGAATCATACGATGATCAAAAGCACTATGTTGATTTCATGATGACTGCTGATAATCCAAATATTACTTACAGTAAATTCTATCAACTCGATGATGTTGGTTTACCATTGCCATACTCAGCATTATATCCAGTAGAGCTAACTCCTGCTGATAGATTTGAGTTTGATACTGCGTGTTACTTTCATATTGGTGATAACAACCCATATCGTAATAGCATTCATCATATAACAAAGTTCCATCGTAAATTAATATTCAAACACATACTAACCAACTTACAATGTGAAGTAGCAGCATCATTTGCAACACAATCCAATCATAACCTCATTGGAAGAACTAATGAAGCATACACCCCAATCAAATACTATAAGTTGAATGACAATGATGATAAATTCTGGATTGAACTCTACGATAGAAATGAAATAGATATACCAGTTGCATTTGAAGACTTCTTTGTGTTTACAATGGATGTAGTACTATTGCAGAATCGTAAGTTAATATATAGTTAATAACATTTTTACTTTGCATTGAACAAATGTCAAGGGTTAAATTCAATACCATTGATGAAGTCTATGCTAAGTACCCCACCAAGTCCATACCTAAGTTCAAACGCATAGCCAATCGTTATGGTTTCACTGATGATGAAGCTAAACACTATCTCAACACAATGGTTGTACACGATCAACGCAAGCCCAAACCTAAGTTCATGCATATATATTCGAAGCTACCACATGCATTTCAAATGGACACGTTCATTGATCATAAAGCAGCAGGCCAACCTAACTACTTAATACTAATCAACATCAACACACGTAAAGCATATGCTTATATGATACATGGTAAGGGTGCTAATGAAATACATAGAGCACTTAATGAGTTCATCAAAGTTGAACCTCAATGCAGAGCCATTATGTCAGATGAGGATGCTGCTTATTTGTCCAACACTGTGCTTGACTTCATGCAACAACATAACATTATATACACAACCACAACCGATAACGATCATAACAAGCTTGGCATTATCAACCGCTTCATGAGAACGATACGTGATATGCGATTCAATCAACCAAAGCTAAGTGTACTACAGATAGTTGACTCATACAATGACATGCCACATGGTTCACTACATAACAAGTCACCCAATGATATAACTCAAGATGACGAGTTAACATACATACATGAGATGGAACATCAAGTTAATCCATATGATTTCAAACCAGGTGACAGAGTTAGGATAGTGTTTGATGCAAATCCATTCGTTAAACATCGTTCGAACCTATCTAAAGTTGCATACATAGTTGATTCTAATGATGGTAACCAATTCTTGATACGATCTACAGATGGATCTGTCAATACAATGCCAGGTTACAAACTCGTTAAAGCAGCTAGCAACATTCCATTAGCAACCACGCTTGATGATGGCAAACGTGGTGTGGTTAAATCAATCACATCATATAACAAATCAAAAGACACATACCATATCATATATGATCTAGGCAATGGTTCAACAATGAAAGACACTATTCCATCTAAGAACATGCGTGAAGGTCACCCAACTAAGCTCTCAACAATGGAACGACAGTACTGGCTTAAACGTAAAACCATACCAGATCACATTAAGAAGTTCATCTAATATCAAATGAGTCAACATAAAAACGTTATGAATGAAGTTAAGCATCTTATTCAAGAGTCGTTACGTAAAAACCAACGTGATATTGAGATGGCATTGATTAAACCACTAAGTGAAGAGTATCCATTCTCATCAAATGGTATCTACTTTTTAATTGGTAAGATGGGCGCTGGTAAATCATTCTGGATATGGTCACACATCATGATAACTGAACGACTATTCGCTAAGCCATACTATAGTAAGATCATCTTCTGTTCAACGTCGGGCAAACTTGATAAGACAGCTGAAGTACTATCCAAAAACGTTAAGACACCCATTGAATACATCAAAGAAGAACATCTATTACCATATCTCAAGCGTCATCTCAAACGCAAACTCAAGTACTATGCTATGGTTAAACATGTGTTATCAAAAATGGTTGACACCAATGAGGAGATGGCAAGAATCATTTCAAAGCATTCGTTAAGTGAGATTGAAGATAGGATTGCATACATAGCAAATAAGCTAGTTAAATATCAAACAGCTTCATACCCATACAACACACTGCTGGTTCTTGATGATGCAGCTGGATCGCCACTACTTAAGAATGGCAACAGTGAACTATGTCGTTTACTAACTAAGACACGTCACTACAACTTAACCTGTATCATAGCAGTGCAAACACTTCGATTCGTTCATCTCAACGTTAAACGTTTAGCTACTGACATCATATGCTATAGTGGCTTCAGTAAAGAGGATTTCACATCAATGCTACAGCAAACACCTAACAATCTTGACATTAAATCAACTACAGAAGCATACCTCAATCATAAAGGCCAGCATGATAAATTCATAATCAATATCACAGCCAATCAATCACACTTTGAAGTTTAACGAATTACAAACATGGGATTCAAAAATTTCATTACCAGTGGATGGAACAGATTAAAAAGCGATATTCATCAAGGATTGACTGGTGCAAAGAACGTAGCTCACCACATATGGAGTGCCACTAAGAAGGGGTTGATTGGTGCAAAGAACTATGCTATGAACAATCCTAAAGCAGTTGGCAATATACTACATGCTATCACACCATTTGCATCAGCATTCAATCCAACGTTAGGTGCAATCACTACAGCAGGTGCCAATATATTCAGTCACATGCCAAAGGGGTCGGTCACAGATAAGCTAGTTAAAATCAGTGAACAGTTTGCACGTGGTGAGTTGAAACCAAGTGGATCGCCATCAGCACAAGCAGCAGCTGACTCACGTAAGAGAACACACAACGCAGTACCATTTAGAAGTGTTTAACGAGTCATAAATGAGTTTCAACACAAGAACTAATGCATATCGATCAAGTCAATCAGTTATCGTATCTGGACCTGGTACGATGTACAATGAAATAACTAGACCTAGATCAAACACCAAACAATATCACGCTAACACTAACACACATGATGTAACGACACCATATGTAAGGTCAAGCAATAGTCACAAATCAAAGTCAAACAATAAACGTAAATCATCGCGTAAGTAAACAATATTGACTTTTTATTTTTGTGTATTTCAAATGTCCAAATATGTTACTGGCATGAAGCGCAATCAGATCATTCAACGTTGGTTGCAAGGCATTGACGATGAACAATATGAAGTGTTCCCTACTAAGAAAGAGGGTAAGTATATTGTTAAACAACGAAAGCAACCACTCATTCATAGGGATAAATCATCAGACAACCTCAATGGTATGCTTGAATCAAGTGGTAATTCAAATGCTAACTCAAGTGCTAACTCCAATGCTCACTCAAGTGCTAACTCCAATGCTTACCTCAATGCCAACTCAAGTGGTAACTCAAATGCTTACCTCAATGCTGACTCAAGTGATAACCCCAATGATGAACCATCACAACATGAAGAAGCACAACCTATGCATGCACCAACACGTCTACCTAATAGATTCAAACAACACGCTACTCAACGTACTACATCACCACCACATCAAGTTGCCACACATGATACAACCATTAACTTGGAGATCCTTGAACAGCTACGTTCATTAGGTGAAGAGCTACGTAATGATAGATTCAAGCGTGAACAAAAGCAATACATTAAGCATGTCGTTAATAAGGAACTATCAAAGCCACGCATACGAAGTAAGTACATACCTGATCTATTACCAACTGATGATATACATGACCCACCACATGAATCACCACATGACCCATCTCATGACCCGCCACAAGAACCATCTGATGTTATTGAACCAACACCATCATTCAGATCGCGCATACGAAGATAGCTTATGTAATACATTCGTATTTTTAATACATCCAAATGACATTCAACGCAGAAGTATTCCATAAGACATCGCCTGAAGTCAACACTCAAGTTGCAAGCTACTTTGATGTAGTTGATAATGCTATTGCCATGTCAGACACCAACCATAAGTACGTCATTGATGCACAAGCTTCATACAGTCCATCTGCACCAATCCATGCAGGGTCATTCACCACATTCATTATCAGTCCAACATGTGATAACACTGCAGATATATATAATGGCTTCATCAAAGCGAAGATGACACTTAGTGGTACGTTATCAGTTGCATTACAATCTGACTTAAGTAATATTGATAACCATGCTTTTGATGGCCTATGGATTGGCTTTAAAGATGCTATGGATGCTGTTGAAAAATATGAGATCCTCGCTAATGGCATATCAATATACACTCAAAACTTCGGTCCAGAAGAATCATTCTTAACTGCATGTGGTGATAACGAAGTAAGTAAACGAGGTGATGTCTATTCTAAAGCCCGTCATAAGGATATCTTCAAACGCAAATTTGATCAAGCACGTTGTGGTTGCTTCGTTAAACTTGCTAATGGTGATAATGCAATCGATAACATTAACATACCACTTAAGATTGACTTACGAAGGTTCTTACCATTGAGCAACATCAAATATCTACCTGCATTCGCTGGTAAGCTTGAACTCAAGATTATGTTTGGTGTACAGGGTCTTGTATATTGTCCAGTTGGTATATCAGATGAGTTGATTAATGATATAGTCAATTACAAAGCATTAACTCAATTTCCACCCATCACTAATGAGTTTACTCAAGCTGGTAGTCAATGCACTATCTGGCGTAGGAGTGGAGGTAATCATCAGCTCGATGCAGGTGTCACTACATTCATGCCAAGTCGAACATATGAAGTTACTGATTGCTATAGTGTCATACCTAACTTCGGCATTGACAACGATATATATCAAGCGCTTGTTCAGCGTTACACTCAACAGGAACTCATCTTTCCAACGCAGATACTTACATTCACAACGATGAGTAAGCAACTAGCTGCTGGCCATTGTTCGTCGACTCAAACAATCACACCACGATTTGTTGATTCAATCTTCTTTCTGTTTCCATTTAATGCAACACAGCATACTGTATTTAAGAATCCACTGTTTACTAACTTCCAACTACGATGTGGTGGTTATGGCGTAGTACCAACCATTCCATTTGCAACAAATGGTAGTGATCCGATGTTCATTGAACTATGTCAGAACGCTATGAATGTTAACGGTGCACAAACAGGTTTTAATAAAGAGGTCGTTCAATCATTAGTTAATACACGACCTTATGATGAATCACTGGGTAGAGTCAGTTATGATCGTACATCATTCTTCATTGGGTTACCAACTGAGACAGACAACACCTTCCAACAAGGTCAAACATCAAACACGCCAATCACATATGAAATAGTATGTGACTTACCAGCTCAAGTACGTAATATTGATGACAATGGTGATGTAGCAAACACATATATCAACAACACAACACCACCATTAATGGCATTGTTACAAGACACCGTTATATCAATTCATGTTCAACCCAATGGTATGCCACCTGTTGTTGAGATGGGCAGCTACGACATCACAAGTCGTTAATACATGGTATAATTTTTGGCTTCATGCAAATGACTATTGAACAGCATTGGGAAACACTTAAAGTTGATTCATCATATGAGATCTGTATTGAATACCCATATCAAGTCAGACGTAGGGATAACCATAAGGTTGTATCTGAATCAATGAATGGAAGTGGCTATCCACAATTAAGTTTGAACTCAACCACATATCCTAAGCATCGTGTCATTGCATTACAATGGATAGCTAATGATGACCTTGTCAATAAGGTTGAAGTTGATCATATTAATAAGGATAGAACAGACTATCACATTAGCAATTTGCGTTGGGTAACACCTAGTGAGAATAAGCTTAATAAAGCAGGTCATGGCCATATTAAGTATGAGTATTTTGATGACATACCTGATGAATCAATGGTGATTGACATGTATGAGACTAAAAATGGTATGCGTTACTTTGAACAAGGTCGATATTACTATTATCATGATGACGTTAACGATGAAGATATATTCTATGGTAGAGTAGCTGATGATTTATATCGACGACTTCACATCAATGTAACAAAGTCTGAATGTAAAGTGGTTTATTGCATGGACGTTAATAATAAACTAGTAGGTGTATGCATTAGCAAGTTCAAACGTCAACATGATCTTTAATCAATGTATTTGTTTTTACTCAAATGTCATCACGAAACGTTCAAGTAATGAGCCATCGTCAGTGTATAACACCTAACCCACCCATCACACAACCTAAGTTCAAGCACCCAGCTACACATCACAAAGAGAACCTATCAACAGTTGATGGTAAAGCTAATAAGGTTAATGCTAAGCAATTGATATTGTATAAGGATGACGTCAACTCATATTAAGTGCTTGCCTGATGTATCACTCAATGCTTAGTCAAGTGTATCACTTAATGCTTAGTCAAGTGTATCACTCAATGCTTAGTCAAGTGTATCACTCAATGCTTAGTCAAGTGTATCACTCAATGCTTAGTCAAGTGTTCGTCAAGTGTATCACTCAATGCTTAGTCAAGTGTATCACTCAATGCTTAGTCAAGTGTTCGTCTAGTGTATCACTTAATGCTTAGTCAAGTGTATCACTCAACGCTTAGTCAAGTGTATCACATCACACAGCTTACATGCAACAGCTGAAGGTGGTGAGTAAAAATGTTTTTGTTTAATTCAAATGATTAAGAAGCGACCACTAAACAATGGTGTAAATGCCAACGTCAGTCTTGAGCCAGCAGCTGCAGCACAATCAAACAACAATATTAACAACAACATATTCATCAACAAGCGTGATGATGGCAAAGAAGATATCGTTATCACACGTGATATTCAACTTGATACACCACATGATAGCATTGATGTTGATGTTAAGGTACTCATACTTGAAACGTATGCTAAGATACTACTTGACAATGACAAAGCATTGATCAGCAATCTCATCAGCAAGCGCACTATCATCGTACCACAGCAAGCATTAGCAGCAATCATCAAGGCAGTCACTCATGGTGAGGTTGAGATATATGTCGATGACAACCCTGGTTGTTGTGTAGGTAAAGCATCACCCATTCAAAAGGTAGACGCCATTAAGATAATCAAAGATAATGGTGAGATTGTTACTGATTTCAAACAGGTCTACAATAAAGAGTTCAATGATCTCGTTAATGTTTATCACTTATGTTTGAAGTATGTTGTTGTATGTTAAATGATAACTTAAGTGATAGCTTAAATGATAACTTAAGTGATAGCTCAAGTGATAGCTCAAGTGATAACTCAAATGATAACTCAAGTGATAACTCAAATGATAGCTCAAGTGATAACTCAAATGATAGCTCAAGTGATAACTCAAATGATAGCTCAAGTGATAGCTCAAGTGGATAACTACATCAGTATATAAAAACATAGGAGTTATTTTTATGTTCACGACAATGAATGTATTACATTCTTAGTGTTATCTTCAAGTAAGATACCATTTGATGTAAAGAATGACGAGTTAATCATTATGTAATTAGCTGTTGCATTTATTATGAAATTGTTACCACTTAATGGAAATTCAATATTGTTTAACCAGATTTTAGTTGGTTCACATTGATATTCAAACTTAGGTGAATTATTAACGTTGAATGATATATTGATTTTGATTTCCCTTTCACTAGCAACATTATCTTTGGTTTCATTGTAAGTCAAATAGAGTGTTCCATCATATGTATCAAGTTGTTTCTCGAATTGATAACGAATGATATTACTATTCGCTACGCTGAATGTATAATTGATTCGTGTTAATTTATTCACCAATGCATCTAACCTAGCTCTTAATGATTCATTCTCACGCTGTAGATTTGATATCTGACTGTTCATTGTTAATATTGTAGAGACATTATCACCTACTATCCTAGCTAGATCTTGATGAGATTTAGCATATGTGTTCAACTCACTCTTCAATGCATATCCATCCAACTGATCAACAACGACATAATCATCTGGCATATCACTCTTCAACATGTACTCATTCAATGTTGATGTCAACTGTGATGTTGTAACATGATTGGTTGGTATCTCACTCTTCAATGCTATTTTATCATGCTTCAATATTTTTTCCGCTGATATTAATTTGGTATCAAAATAGTCTTCCCCATTATCGATGTAAAAGCATTGACCATTACTATCGCTTTTATAATAGATCAAGTTATAGGTTGTTCCATCAATTTCAACATCGACATTAACTCCATCTTCAGTAATAACACCATCATAGTCAAATGTATAGTCAAACACTTTTACAAAGCCATCGTTATTTGATATTGTTCCAACAAGGTGAATTCCATTAGTCAATGTTATTTTGACTTCCCACGATCCAGAGCTATCTTGTATGTTTTCAAATGGCACATCGACAGCATCGTTATATATCAAATCTGTCTTTAATCGATAATTAGATAAATCATTCATGTTAATCATATTGTTTTTTAATTCATCCAATGCTGTGTTAACTTCATCAACAGTTGGAAAGTCATTCAACGTTTTAGCAAGTGACTCATCGTTCAACTCAAGTTGAGCACGTAATGAATCAATGCTTTTATTCACTGCGTCAATGTCACATGTATATGCTAAATCATTTGTTGTGAGTGTCAATTGTCTAACCGATGTGTTTTCTTTAACAGTTATGCTTGTGACCTGTACGTTGTGTGGGTTGTTAATCGTAATGACGTTGCCACTCATCGTTATTGCTGGAAATGTATCTGTACCAATGAACTCAGCTATTGCATCATCCACAATGTTGATTGTAACATATTGTTCATCATAGTCAATGTCATTGAACTCGCTAATCGTTCTAACCATGAGTTTGACTTTAAGTACACCACTTGTGATTGGGTCTTCAGCTATGAGTTGAATCGTTTTGCCGTCAACCTTGCCAACAACATCAATGGTATCATTACGTGATAACTCATTCTTGTTAACATATCCATCCATCTGTACAGATACATCACTGATTGCATTTGCCAGTGCTTTGATGGTAGGCTTGAGTGTATGTCTGAATCGTTTACACATGTCCATTGTTGATGTCAATGTCATTGCCACTTTAGATGGATCATCGAGTTCATCACTGAAGTTCATCTCTGTTACTGGTATGTATTCTTCATCACACCATTGAGCTATTCTACTTAACGCTTCATCTTGAGTGACAGCTTGAGTTGTAATTGATGTTGCATCTTGAGTTGTAATTGATGTTGCATCTTGAGTTACACTTAATGTTACCATCTTAGCACCACTAACTAAGTCACCGAAGAATATGTCAGAGCCAATATCAGGCAGTTCATCAGTCAGCTTACCTACCATGTCATCCAATACATCAGCTCCAACATCACTAGCTTTAGTTATGGTGTTAACTAACTCACGACCACCTGATTTGACAGCTGAACCAACACCCTTCGTTGCAAATGATAATGCCTTACCAGCAACACCTATGCCAGTGGCACCTAACACACAGCCAACAGCACCTAACGCAATACCAACATTTGCTTTCATATCAATCTTATCAACTTCCTTCTCAAGGTATTTAGTCTTAGCTTGTTGGTCAGTCATCTGCGAGCCAAGTGCATCAACCTTAGATTGCACCTCCTTAACATCATACGATACTACATCAACGTTGTTAGTAACGAGATTCAAGTCAGATCTCATTGTAGTGATATTGTCAGCAGTGATTATCTTCGATGATGTAATGTTGAAGTCAGTGTATAGTGTTGTAGCTGAGTTTGGATTAGGTGACACTTCATAGAACTGTTGCTTGATGATGTATTCGAATGCATTTGTAGATGGATCCCAATTAACTTCATCAATAGGATCAGTATAATCATGACGAAGGTATAATGCAATATCACGTGGTGTTAAGCCATCATCTTTGCTGGTTTGAGTGGGTGTCTTACTCCAAACATATGCCACTCTTTCGACTGTATCAAGTGCTCCACTTAAATCAACGTATCCTCTATCATATACATCATTTTTATTATGAACTTCACCGACTGTGAATGATAACCTCATGGTATGCTCTTGATGTGGCAACGTCAAGTCAAGGTATAGTAATTCAATGTCGCTTACTTTGAGTGTCGATGTTGAGTAATTATTATATGTACAACTCATTGCAACCAAATCATAACCATCCATCGTTGCGCCATTGAGTATAAATGAATAGCCAATGTTGAGTTCATACTCAGATGCATTAACCAATCTACCATCACGCAACTTAATCAGTACCTCATACTTACCATCATTGCGGCATGTGTTGAGTAGTGAATATGCTAAGCCACGTGTTTTGTCTTCAGGTATTGCTCTGTAATTCAACGTATCACGCTTGACTGCAACCATACAACCAGTTGAACCATAGTTATCTTCCTTAGGATCACGTGTTTTACACTTGCTGATGACCTTGCTTTGGAACCTACCTTGAATACTGTCACCAACCCACTTGTTACCATCCCATGTCAATGCCCATGTGTTGCCAAAGCAGTACTCACTAAATTTGAATGTTAAGTTGGTTGGTATGTCATACGTTGATGGTATCTTATACACCATTCGATAGCACTCACATTCATACTCGAGTTGTTCATTCGCAAACATGTCAGTGTATTTAACGTGTTCATCATAGTCAATCATTGATGG
Source organism: Tritrichomonas musculus (assembly GCA_039105265.1). NCBI lineage: Eukaryota > Parabasalia > Tritrichomonadida > Tritrichomonadidae > Tritrichomonas > Tritrichomonas musculus. Next base: position 513,119 of record JAPFFF010000013.1, read on the forward strand.
TCGATAGAAGTAATATGTGTCAGAGCGTTGTAACTTCAATGCGTTAGTTGCATCTATGATGTCACACTTGATGGTTGGCTTGCATGATACCAATGCATCTGATGAGAGTAGGTTGTGAATTACTATGTCACCATTCAAGAAGCGTATGTATGGTTCAATATTGAAGTAACTTGCAAACATTATCTCAGGATCATCTCGTTTGCGTGTTGAGTATGTACAACAATCACGTGCTACGTTGTGTGTCAACTCTGGGCAGATGAACTTACCGTCTTTAGCTGATATGATGAAGTCATTTAAGATGTTGCCTTGCCAATCGAATAATAACATGTTGCGCAAGTGAATCTTAAACACATCAACTGATGTTGAAGCAGTGAGTTTGTTTTTGAGTGCAGTTGGTAATGTTATCTTCATGATTATGACTGGATCATTAACTGGATCATCAACACCTGATTCACTGCTAACAGTTGGTGAGTATACGGTTATGTCATCATGCTTGACATAGTAAACAGGATAACCTTCTTGAATTGCAAACTCATCTGATTCACTTGTGGTGGGTTGGTTGTTAGACTCTAGCTCTTGTACCTTGTATGAGAGCAATGCCAATGGCCCTTTGATGGTGTCACGGAATGACTTACATATGTTTACACATGAGTTTAATGACACAGCTTGATCGTTATCATTTGGTAATGAGATATCGTCTTCAGTGCTTGTACACCAATCAATGATGGGTTGAAGAATGGATGTTGCATTGGCCAACGTAGCTGCATCTGGAGTTACATATTGAGCTGCATCTTGAGTTACAACTTGAGCTGATACATCTTGAGTTACAACTTGAGTGCTAGCTTGAGTGCAAGCTTGAGTTACAACTTGAGTGCAAGCTTGAGTGTTCACTTGAGCTGATGGTTGGTTTGACTTATGAATAGCACGTGGTATGTACAGTAACGCATCAACCATAGGTACAAGTATACGCTGACCACGACATACAACATAACGGTCTGTTAACGATGGATGATCTAATAACCATTCAACATCATGCTCGATCTCTTCAATTCTACTATTGATGTTTGAGATGAAGCCACGTAATGTGGATTGCTGTTGTTCATCATGTTGACGCATCCAAGCTATGTCACTATCACTGAGTACGAGACTGGTATGTGGATTGGAAATGGTTATGCGATTGCCATCTATTGATACTTGATTGAGACGCCTACGATCAATCACACCAATGACATTGTTACTATGTAATACTTCAGTGTACTCCTCATCAGCATCATTTAACGTTGCATCATGTGGTCTGAAGCGTATTGCTGGATTCTCAATGGTTAACCTATGTCGTTCATACCAATCCATCTGTTCAACGTCAGCTAACGTGAGTGTTGTATTTGGAATTGTAACATCACCATCTGTAGTAGGTGTTAACTCATGAGTTGATACGACAACATTGTATTCATTAGCAACTAACTCATGTACTTCATCCTGTCCTGTTGCGTTGATATCACCTTGCTGCATACTGATGCCGTGTGAGTTGATCGTGATATTTGACTCAGGACTTTGAATTGATATCTCATCACTGCTAACATCAGTTCTAACTGCTATTCTCACATCAATGACTGCTTGAATGGAACCATTCATGTCCCTCACTTCAGTCCAGCTAACTCCCATCTCATTATCAACGTTGCGTGTGAATATATACTCTGGATGTGATGATTCAAATTGATACCTCTCATCTGGTTCCATGCGTTCGATCTGAGCTGCTGTATAAACCGTACCATTGTCATTGACACTCCACATTGAGTTGGTATTAACGCTTCTCATTGTGCGTAAGCTTAATTGTTGTGACGTTAACGTGCTGCTTTCATTATCAATTCGTCTCATGTATATTATTTTATTAACACCCTTATCATTAACACGTGTTACGTATATCAAGCCGAATCGATTGTCACCTACTCGTCTAACCATGATGTCACCTATTTGTGGACCTTCAATTGGATCGTATGTGTTCAAATCAAGTAGTTCATCTATTGATAGGTTTGATAATGATTCAATGGTATGATCACCGAATAATGGTTGACTAAAAGCAGATGTATTGGTAACTGTTTCATGAGTCAATCTAACAGCTGGTGTGTTGGTGGTAGTTGCATCATCATCAATATCATCTAACTCCATCTCATCAGTGTTAGTAATAGTGTGATCGACAATGGTATTGTTGTTAGTTCGTTCTCTCCATCTACGTCGCAACTCACGTACAGAGTCAGTGATGGTATGCAATGATTGTTGAATCGTACGTGTTGCATCAACTATGGCTGGTATGCGATCTAGTGTCAAACCCCCAGCAATCAATGTGGTAGTTGCATTGCCAATTTGAGTTAATGAATCTAATGCACTTAATACGAGATCAGTTGCTGTCATAGATGATACTGCTGCTGGTATGGTTGTCTGACCAGGTATGAATCGTTTAAGCACATGACTCTCTGCATTAGTGTCCATATCAAGTATGAACTTACCACTGATTGGTTGCTTGCCACCTGGATAATCATCACCGCCTAAACCAGGGTAGGTGAAATCTTCAGTACGATATGTGTTGATACTCACGTTATCACTGCTCATCGTTAGGTTTGATAATGCACTCACCATCTTAACGAATCCAGTTAATACACTGAGTATGTCATTAGCAATGGATAGGCCACTCTTGATTGAGTCAGTGAATTCATTGTAAGCTGCTTGTAATCGTAGTTGTTCTTGTATGCCATTGATGATTGCACGTAAAGTGGAGTAGTCATATGCTAGTACGTCAACAGTACCACCAACTACGTTTAGATCCCTACGCATTGTCATGATGTTATCAGCCCATATGATTTTCGATGAGTATACGTTATGATCTGTGACAAGCGTGGTACAATTACGTGGATCAGGTTTAACTTCATAAAACTGTTGTATGATCATTACATCGAATGGATTGAATGTATCATCAGCTAGTTGTGGTGTTTGTTCGAAGTATTGCTTTTCAATGTAGATGTTGATGTCATTATTAGCCTTTGCCTCTGGTACTACCTTGTTTGAATGCACTGCTTCACGACGATAGTTGAATGATTCAATGACTGGGTTATCGTTCCATGTATGAATGTAACTCATGCTGAGTGGTGATATTGGATGAAGATCCCATCTCAATGGGGTGACGTATAGTTCATCATTAACGGTGAATGTAATGTCGGCCATCAAGTAGAGTAGGTTGTCTGATTTGATGTTGTTGACTTTGATGGTAAACTCTTGTGCATCACATGAGCTGCCATTGATGGTGTACTTAGGTGTTGATGATAGTTTGATCGTTGAGTTCGATTCATTAAGTTCAATGATGGTGCCATCCTTCTGTGCAACTCTCCAGTTGGTGATGTGGTTTGATAGTAAGGTTGCAACGTTTGATGTGCTGGTAACCGTAACATCGTTACGGCTGCTGGCTATGCCAGTAACAGTTTCAATGCATGATAACCACTTAACGATGTAGTCAGAGTGTTGAACGATTAAACATGGGCTGCCATTGTTGTTGGTTGTGGTTGACTGCTTAGCGAATGATAAGTTAACGACGTTATTACCTGACCATGACTTACCATTCCATGTCAATGCCCATGAGTGGCCATAGAGATAATCATTGAATTCAAAGCGTGTGTCAAGTGGAATGTTGTAGTTTGAATCGATGTTCCATGTCATGACATAGTACTTTGACGTTTGACTTATGGATGATGGTTTGTATAGGTAAAGCTGATCTGATTCATTAAGTGTGAATTGAGTATTATCCTTAATGGTTGTTTGCATTGATTGTAATGCATCATCGATTTCATTCTTAGTATAGATGCAATTGATATGTACATCATCTGTTTTGCCATTGCGTGTTAATTTTAATTCACCATTACGTATTCTCATATCGTAACCTTTATCAGTGAGTGATAGTGCTTGAGCAGCAAGTGGTGCTATCATTTACCATCGATAAAATGATACTTTCATTGAAAAGCATTGGGCCAGACTACAATCGTATACGTGCTAACATACAAATACCATGGAACTGTCAATATATTGAGTACTACGTTGCGTCAATCAATACAAAGAATGTGTTACTTATATCACGCGATGATAGCATAACATATGAGTGGGACGATAATGATATAGCACATACACATCATACCAATACTATGAGGTTGGAGAACAGATACTATTCATTACCAACTGATATACCTACTTTGTTTAACGTGCAAGATGCTAATGGGCAACCAATTATGGAGACACGAATAAGTAACAATACTAACGCCATTTACATAAGACCACATGTTGATAACTTCACTATCACATCAATGTCACATCGCATAGCATTGATTACTGGGTTGTATACATTACCACTCAACCAACCGTTAGTAAATGGTAGAGCAATAAGATGCGGCATTCCAATATTAGACTACGCTAACAAGCTATACTTGACGTCAAAGCAAGGTCAAGCTATTCAATCCAACTTAGATAACGTTGAGTATACACCATCAGTGATAGCTAGCATTGATCATGTCATTCGATATGGTGTGCCAATCATACAGAACTTTGAAACGTATGGTAAGCCAATCAAAAATGTTGTTAACATTGATTCATTTAAACAGATTGAGTTGGAGTTGGTTGACTTCGAATATCAACCAGTTAAGTTAATGTCACCTATGTTCGTTACGATTAAGGTTAACCCATGCGATCCACCAAAGATGACGCTGTAAAAATGATTGATCTATTTTTGATCACTGCTAATGTTGGTTGTTACACTAGCTTTAAATGCACGCAACTCAATGAGCTCTTGCTTTTTACGTTCACGGTACTGCTTTTGTTGTTGCCTTCTAGCATTGATACGTTCTTCATCAGTGAGGTAAAGCTTTTTACGACCACGCTTTTTAGGTTCATTAACAATACCCTGCTTTGATTTGAGTGATTTAACTACAGCTGTATCGTTAAACAATTCAGTGTTGATGCTTGACATTTGCAATGAGATAAAAATCATATTATGAAATGTGATATGAAAACAAAATGAAAAATTTTAAGTGCTTATAATGATATGCATTATGCAATGCAGGGGGAATGGTTTAAATATCATATTGCAACTACTTAGTGTCTGGCCAGACAGGTACAGTGGTTGAGTCATGAAGCGTGTCTCTCAGCTTCGGCGGCAGGCATGAGTTCGATTCATAGCAGTACCGATTTTTCGTGTTATTTTATCACACTTGTGATGGAGCCTGTAGCGAATCAACACCTAAGGTAAGCCATTGCTTGTGATATGTGTAATGAACGTGTTAAATCACGTTCCCCAACCATAGTGTGTGTAGTTCCTTTCCTGTGAGGGGTTGATGTACAATCCCGGGTACGTATGTTGATTCCTCATCGAATGCATAACACACTCACGAAGACGGTTGGTTTTTGCACTCTTGTTTTTGCGTTTGCATGACGTGTTGAATGATGTGTGTGACTGTACATTTAATGTATAGCATAGTGTATCACTTGAATGTACATTGAGTTATCACTTGAGTGTTACATTGAGTTATCACTTGAGTGTTACATTGAGTTATCACTTAACTGTACATTGAGTTATCACTTGAGTGTTACATTGAGTTATCACTTGAGTGTTACATTGAGTTATCACTTAACTGTACATTGAGTTATCACTTAACTGTACATTGAGTTATCACTTGATGCTTATTATCAAACACTAACTTTAACTTACACCAAATGAGTTACGTTGATTTAATCGATCATCCTGATTATGAAATCTTAAACGAATACCCATTTACCATTCGTCGTAAGGACAACCATCATGAGATACAAGAATATTATCAACATGGTTATGTGTATGTTAGTATGAAGCGTAAGAAATACATTAAGCATCGATTAATAGCAAAGCAATTCATGCCAAACCCTGATCACTTACCTGAAGTAGATCACATTAATAACAATCGTTCTGATAACCGTTTAACAAACTTACGATGGGTAAGTCATCAACAGAATATGCTTAATAAATCAGGCCGTGGTCAAATCAAATATGAATATGTTAATGACTTACCAATTGATGTTAAGCCAATCATCATGTATAACCATTATGAATTCGAAAGGTATTACATTGATGCAGATGGTAATGTATGGTTTGATAACGATGAACGATATCGTAAACTGACTGTTGATAAATATAATAAGGTGTCAATGCATGATATATATCATAAGCAACATAATGTAAGCATTTTAGCATTGCGACGTGAATATATGTAGTAACGTTTTTGATTCATGCCAACATTGGAGTGGTAACCAAAAATGAATCGTTTAAACTGTATCATCAATAGCATTTCTAAATGCTTCAACTGAGTTCTGCTCATTGAGTTTACTTCTACGTTCATTGATGGCATCATTTGCTTTGGCATAGATTGATTCATAACGTTTCAACTCATGACGTAAGCATAACTTATCAATGTAGTATTTGTAATAGGTATGTGTTTCATTGTTGTCTGATACAAACTGACGTGGTGTTAGGTCAATGGACAACAGCATTGGATTACGATAAATGGTTCGATAACGATTCTCACGTACTGTTATGTATGGTACCTTACCAAATATGTTAATCAACCCATTCATATCAATGGTTCTGTTACCATCGATGACTAATAATGGTCGTACACTAATGCCAAATTCAATAGGGTATATCTTACTATCAAGGTAGACAATTAACTTATCATCATTAGTTGGTTTGATTGTTTCAACAAAGCTAGTAACTGACATGGTTTGTGTGTGAATAAAAATAACAATGGTGAAATGCAATGTTTATACATGAATTGTTGTAGTGTTACTTGAATTGTAGTGTACGACAGAATTGGGGTAATGTTATTTGTTGAAATGACTTTGTCTTTTTGAAGCAGGTACTACCATCGGATAAGTCAAATGTGATTGCTTCACCTTGATACATACGTTCATACAGCTCTTCAACAGTGATGTTCATGCGTTTGCACTTGTTGAGTATGCATTGATTTGGAATTCCTTTAGCCCTAACATGATACCCCACATTGTCATGTTCATCAACGAGTATATCGAGATATGTCTTCTTACCCAATGCAATGAGCTTACGTGAGTGGATCTTACCAACTGCACCAGGGAATGAATCGAAGTCACAATGAAACTGTGTCATATCACTGCCAATTAACTCTTTACCATATGTTGTTTTGAATAATGCAGCTAACTTATCAACATCATCTTCATTTAAGTGAACGCTATCAGTATCAGTGTAGTATATTGCTATGCCATTCTGTTCAGCTGTACTAACGACTTGATTCATGATGTGCTTACTCCATGATAACACTGATGCACCAAACTGTGGTAGATTGAAATGATTGTTAATTGGTCTAATCATCTTGACAAATGCTTTGGTACCATCATTGATGACAACCTCTTTGATATAGTTATAGTTGCGATATATGTATGGTATGACATCATCATTGTTAACAATCTTAACTTCATCTGTGATTGGCTTTAATATCGACTTGCCATAGATTGAGTTGAGTAGCAACTTGATGGTCTTCTCTAGTGGGTTGCGTTCACGCTTGTATGTCACTCTCAAGTTGAAGAGCGTTTTGATGAAGTCATTGATGAGTGTGTTGAAACCATCATTGAAGTAATAACCACGTATGAATTCATATTCAACATCGTAGAACTCAATCAAATCCATTAATGCGACCTTGTCAATATAGAAGTGGTCAACTGGTTGGTTGCAAAACAGTTTAGTACCAGCTTCATTACGTATGAATACTTGACCGAACCTATATGGATGCTCTGACTTAGGTGTTAATCGTTTGATATTGATCTCGATGAAGAACGTATCATAACACATGAGTTGATCGTGAGTTGTGTTTGATGGTATAACTTGTGGTTTACCCTTTGGTATACCACTCATGATCGACATCGCAGATGGATATAAGCTGACTGCATCGAAGTCCTGTATCTTACCTTCAACATATTGCTTCTCATTGTTAGCTGTCATTGTTCTACCACCACTAACACAACGTTGGATGAAGTTCTGTGGCTTACCTGATAGTTTGAAGCAGGCTTTGAAGCAACCGTATGTACGTGCGAAGTCATAACCTATCGCGCTGATTGATATGTACTGGTTAATGCCAGGGAATTTACTCTTAGCATTGGTGAACACTTCATTAAGATCATGATCAAACTTAAGTACACCATCCATGAGTGTGATGCAGTCTTTGATGCAGTAGTACTTAGCGTACTTCATTATGTCAATCATGTGTGTGGTTTCATCATATGACTTAGATGATCTAGCATTGACGAGTAGTTGTGCGTAAGCTTGTTCAAGTTCATCTGATGCCATATCATCAATGTGTTCATCACGGTATTGATCTTTGAATTCATTGAATGGTATCAACTCACGTTTGATGTTAGCTTCAGTGTAGAGTTTATATGGCATGATTTCTTTATGTACTTTGAGATTGAACATGTTACCGAACTGTGATAGTGGCGCTGGTATGAGTGAGTAACTGTTACGGAATGTTAAACGCTTGATTCTCTCTTCATCTATGCCTTTACGTGGATTGTGGACGGTGTCACGTTTCTCCATGACTACTTGCAAGAGTGTGCCAGTACGTTGTGTAACATGAACATTCCAACCTGGTTCATTAATGAAGAAGCATGCATCATACTTAAGGTTGTGGAAGTATGTCAATGAGAAGTTAGCAAGTGAATTCAAGAATCGATTTGCAATGTCATTACCATAGTAACTCATTATGTTTTTACCATCGCATACACAGCATAGGTATGGACGATGTGGTGATACCGTTACGTCTGTCTCAAAGTCAGCGTAGTAAACCTTTGTCCAGTGTTGTTCATGCTTAGCATCGGATGACTCTGCTTGGCAACATAACGTTTCATCATAGTTGAGTTCAGTATAATCATTCAAGTGATTATCGAACTCGCATGTTGCTAATATATCTTGTTCACATTGATTGATCTCGCGGAAGTAGTTGCATTCGAACATAGTTTCCATGACTGATAACATAGGTGCACCATTTGAAGTATCACCTCGATTATTGGTTATCAATTGCCTTTCATTCAATGGTCGATCTGCAAATTTAACATCAAGTTCATCTTTATGTTTGATGTAATAGGTAGTGATTGGTAATATTTCATTGTCATCAATCATGAAATGGTCTTTGTAAAGAAGCAACTTAACCTCTCTATTAGCAACTACCTTACTGTTCTTACGTGTGTTTACACTTGGTTGTTTGCGATGTCTTGACTCTCTACTTGCATCAAATCGATATACAATGAAGTGGCATTGCATGTTGATTGCAATCTTAAGTATTTTCTTATTAGGTACTGAACGCGTTCGCATCATGCCACGTAACTTTTGTATCTCATCTTCGGTGAATACACCTGACTGAATGCATGCATATACAAAGCAGTTGTCAGTATAGTTTTTAGCATCGACCTCATGGTATATCTGGTAACGGGTTAAGTCAAGCGATGGAATGAGGTTAACGTATGGAAAGAATGCACCATCAAGAGCATCTCGAAATGCATCAACCGATATGATATCTTCATCTTCATCATTAATCCTCTCACTGAATGTTGTTTTACCATCATGCTTAGTTGCTGTAATGAATTTAACAACGAACTTAACTGGGATGTAATCTAAACCAATTAACGTAGGATCAGTGTCAGAACCGTATGATTCAGTTGTAATCTCACCAAGTATTGATCTAATTACTACATCAATAGCTAACTCATTGTTTAATGGGAATGCTTTTGGTTTGATACTAGTATCGCTACGATATCCTAATACAAGTGGATGTGGCATAGTTGATTTGTTCTTACGTATGTATCTTAACACTTGTGTGAATGCATATTGTTTTTCACTGTCATCGTTAATATCAACTTCAAATGTTTCATGCCTTTTAACATACCTCATCATACGGTTCATCTCACGTTGATACTTCTTAGTGTCATGAACGTTCTCTTCATAACGAATGCGTTCAACTGATTTGGATGATGTGTAACCAGCATCGATATTCATAAGTGAGTCAATGAATTGGTCATCGTCAATCATTTGTAGTGTGTTAATAATCATGGATGGAGATGTGATTGTGCATGGTGCATTATCATCGTCATCAATAACAAACTCAATACCATCATCAATGTATATATACATATCATCGCCTTCTAATATGAGCATAACAACATCGTTATTGTCGTCGAGTAAATAGTAGATAGCCATTTAAATGACAACAAAAATAGGCACGCTAAAATATATATGTTGATATAAATGAAAGTCAAAACACATTATGTAATGGGTTGTAAGTTTTTATCCAGTATGTAATGAAGTATTATGACACATTAAGTTATATGACGTGAGTTCAACGTGAGGTGATGTGGTGAGGTGGTAACATGTGTTGTGACGTGAGTTGGATGATGAGGTGTTAACATAGGTTTTGACATGAGTTCAACGTGAGTTCAACGTGAGGTGATGTGGTGAGTTGGATGATGAGGTGTTAACTTGGGTTTCGACATGAGGTGAAACGTTAAGATGAATGTTAGGGTGTTAACTTGGGTTTTAACGTGAGTTGATGCGTTAAATGAGTGATGTTACAACTTTAAGCAGGGTGAAGTGGCGAAGCTACGAAACCCTGCTTAGCTATACTACTTCTTGTTTAGTTTTTTGTTTGATCATTTTTTTCATTACATCTTTCAAATTATGAATTTTATCATGTTGTTTAGAAATTAGTTTATTTTGTTCTTCAATTTTTTTAGTTAATTCAGATATCTTTTGACTTTGTTCTGAAAATTTGTTTGATTGTTCTTTGATTTGTTTTTGATTTGTTTCAAGTTTTGAATTCAATAAAATTATATTAGTATCTTGCTTAGTTTTTGTTATTTCATTTGTATAAGCAACAATTTTATTAAAATCAACGTCTTTTAAGAAATATTTATCACCCCATTCATCTTCTGCTGCATCTTCTTTTTCTTCGGTTGTGTAAAGTCCATAAACTGAATATTTTTGATTATAAGCAAGATTATTGAATATTTCTTCAAAAGTCGGTCGATCTTCAGGTTTTTCAGACCAACATTTTTCAATCAATTCTTTCAATGCTTGTGTTGCATTAAAATCAACATCAAAATGAGGACGATAGTTTTCTTCTGCAACTTTTTGTTGGAATTGATACATTTGCATTTTTTTGTTCTCTAAAAGTGGATATGCAACACAATTTCCAATCACTTGATACATGATGATTCCGAATGAATAAACGTCAACTTTTCCATCATAAGGTTGATTTCTTATGATTTCAGGAGCCATGTATTCAACAGTGCCACCAAATGTCGTCTGCTCTTTCGAATGTCCTACTTTGCAAAACTTGGAAAGACCGAAATCTGAAATGTGCGGATGGAAATATTCATCAATCAAAATGTTGTCAGGTTTAAGATCTCTGTGAATCGCGTGCTGATCATGAATATGCTTCATTCCATATGCAACTCCAATGAGAATGATTTGACGAGTCGTGTTGTCATATTCTTCTGGTGTTAAACCTCGACTAATCAGTTTGAGAATGTCAGAAAGTGAGCCTCTCTTCGCAAAATCCATGATGATCGTCACATTTTGGTTTTCTGAAAAATCTTCAAGTGAAAAACCGCGGAATTTGATGATTGTTGGATGGGCAACTTTGATCATAATATTGATCTCTCGCTCAATCATTTTCTTCATCTTTTCTGAATTGCCTGAAAGAATAACTTTCGCTGCGAGTGTTTCATTCGTACTTTTGTTTCGAATTTTATAAACAATGCCAAATCCGCCTCGATTTAGCTCTTTGAGAATTTTATAATCTTTTATATTTATTTTGTAATCTGATATTCGATATGATTTCATATTTCTATGTGGTCAAAAAATAAACATTATCAAAGGCGAATTTTTGACCTTTCTTTTTTGAAAATGAATATTCAAACAAAGGAATATCATAAAAGTGTTCAATCTTCAAAATCATGATGTAAATGAAGTAACTAATCAAAATAAAATGGCAGTGATCTTATATATTTAATTTTTTTAAATAAATTTTATTGTTAAAGTGATTTGTTATCTTATTAATTGGAAATTTTAATATAATATTTACAATAATAAAGGTAAAAAATTGATTTTTGAGCATGTTTAAAGCTTAGATATCAAAATATTTCTAAAACTGTATTAAAAAAACAAAAAATGCCTCCGACGGGACTCGAACCCGCGACACTCGGATTAAAAGTCCGATGCTCTAGCCGACTGAGCTACGAAGGCTTCTGATTAATTTATTTAATACTAGCATTAAGCAATTTATTTATATATATATTAAAAAAAAAATCGGTCATTCAATTCAAAAAATTGGATGCATTACATTATAATTAGTATTTTGGTAAAAAATACTAATTCAAGCAGATATTAATTATATATAACTTAAATTATAGAGTCTATTTATTAGATAGAGGTAAAAATTTAAATCAAATTAAAAAATTAAAATAAAAATAACGATTTTATTTAAATAAACACAACAGTGTCGTCACCCGCTCTGTCAATTCTATCACTGACAGGATTATATTGATAATATAATCTCGCGTGAATCTCTTATCATTTGCCACTTCAGCTTTACGAGCTTGGGTTTTTATTCTGCTTGTTGTAGCTGTTGCAACCATATCTTCATATTCTTCTTCTTTTCTGTTCTGTTTTGATCGTTGGAGTGCTAAATCTCTATAAACGCTCATATCCATTCCATAAGGTGTCATATTTGCACGATTCTGGTATTTATAAGGAAGATCTTTGAAAAAGTCTTGCCTATTCATAGTTAATATTCTATTTCGTTGGTTATATAATAAAGCTCTGTAGTCTGCGGATGAAGTCGAATGATTTCGCTGACGAGCTGATGTAGGAATTGAGTATGGATTTACTATTGGAGGTACAATGTTACCTTTGGCAGATTGATTAACGATTTCTCTTGCTTTTGATGTCTTTGTAGTGTGTTGAGCCCCACGCGCTGAACGCGGAGATCTTGGGGATACACCAAGGTCTGGAGCTCGAACTTTAAAAGGTCCGCTTAGTAAAGGAGAATTTTGAAGATGAGGAGATAACATTTCTCGACGTATTTGATTGCTGCCTACTGTTCTAGATAAGTTTTGCGTATTTGAATTTGAATTTGGCGAGGATTGTTTCTTTTCTTTTTCAGCTTGAGTTGATTTCTTTGCTGAATGATTAACTTACTGATTTTGTTTACGTGGAGGTGTGCGAGGAGGATTTGATGGAGCTCGGATTATTTCTTGCGATGGCTGAAAGAGGATCTGGTTAAAGTTCAATATCTCTTCTTTTTCGTCTTCCATTTTATGTAGGATAACTTTTTCAAAATCTTATAAGAAACTTTTTGATATTATATAGAATTTGAGAGCATTCAAAATCTGTTAATATTAATTTGAGTGGTTTATTTGATTCAACAATAAAATTCTCGAATTTAAAATCGTTATGAACAACATTACGACTTTTTAATAATTGCAAAATATTTAACGACTGATATGCTATTTTTTGGATAAGTTCTTCATCAAAATCAAAATCGCTTCTCCATAAATAATTAAATAGATCTGAATGAACATAGTATTTCATTGATATCAAAAGATGATTGAACCCATTTAGCTCAAACTTGATTTTATCTTCATATTTTATAATTTGTGGAAAATCTTGAAATAAATCTAAAATGTTGCTCTCTCTTTCAAAATCTTGAATATCTTTATCTTTTTGATAATCAATAAGCTTGAGAGCAAAGCATTTTTTCTTATCATAAAGATTTTTATCTTCTTTATTAAATATTCTTTTAAATCCGATGAAAAGGCAATTTTTTGATGTCTCTATGATTTCACTAGAAACATAAAACGCATCTTGCTCTTCATTTATCAAATCAATAATCGTTTCCTGTTGCTCTCCTGATAGAAATCCTCCCATTTAATAAATTGAATTATAGATTTTATATAAACTATTCAAATATATTTTTTAAACGGTATCATAAATTCTCAATTTATCTTTGCAAAAATAAAGATGACTGTAATTTTTTTATTAATGATTATCGTAAAATCAACTTTTTAGTGTGATGATGGCTTCAAAAATATTTGATAGTCAAAAAAAATTATAAAATTATTTTTCAACATCTCAAATCATTATTTAATCAAAGAAAAAATGTTAATTTTTCCTTATAAATCCAAGTATATATAATAAGAAATTTTATAAGCTTCTGCCAATTTTTTTCCAACAACTTCTTTTTTTTCCTATTTTTTATAATTCCATTCAATTTAATCTCTTCTCTTGAATATTTTTTGGAGTTTGTGAAAGGAATTTCCTTTTTCAATTTTTCGGGAAGAGATCTTTAGATTTTTGTATCCTTGTCATGAAGTTTATCCTAATAAAGAAAATAAATTTATGCAATTTACCTCATTAATTATTTTGATTGATAGTGAAGTTTTCAGTGTAAGTTATTCCAGCCATTTTGTCTTAGGCATAAATTTGTAATTTCTATGATATAAGTTTTTGCTTATTGAAGATATAGCATTAAAAATTATAATTGTAAAGTTTTATTTGAAAAGGTTTAAATCATTGTTTTCCTTTCAAATTCTTTCAAAAAGTGTGAAATAGATAGCCTTGCCCTAGGGCAAATTTTAATTTTTTTATTCAAAATTACAATTGATATTTTCAAGCAAGAACATTATTTAATATTATATCCTAAAAACACTATTTTCAATTGGTAATAAAAAAAAAAAAAAAAAAAAAAAAAAAAAAAAAAAAAAAAAACGGTCATAAAGAATAATCTCCAATTCAAAAAAAAGAATGTCATACGTATTATTTATTCATTTAATATTTCAACATCTAACAGCTGAAAGCATTAACTGTAAAAAATTTGGATCATATTGTATGGCATGTAATGAAAGTTCATGTACCGATTGCTGGATCACAACAGCTCTAGATACAGATGAAGAGAGCAGTACTTATGGTCACTGTATAATTTGCAAAGCAAATTGTATGATCTGTGAAAGCGAAACTAAATGCAAATTATGCTTGTTGAATTTTGGACTTGATGAAAATGGAGATTGCAAAACTTGTGATGATCCAAATTGCTATAATTGCTGTGCTAACTCCTCAAAATGTGTTGATTGCGATGATGGATATGGATTTGATCAAGACAAAGATTCAGCAACATATGGAAAATGTTTGAAAAGCATAGAACCTCATTGCACTGTTTATAATAAAGGTGACTATACAAAATGTACGATGTGTGCAGGTGGCTATTATTTAAATTATACATCAGGACAATGCCAACCTGCAGTTTGCACAGAAAATTGCAGTAAATGTACAAATTTATACAATTGTGATGATTGCAAAGAAGGATTTGGTAAGGGAAGAGGGGGCCGATGCCAACAATGTAAAGATGATTATTGTGGCAAATGTTACATAACTTCTAATTTCGAAAAATGTTATAGTTGCAAAAATGGATTATATCAAGCAGGCTATTATAATCCTACTACAAATACAGGCTCAATTGAATGTTATGACGGTATTATGAATTGCACATCATATGAATCAGCTGATAAATGCAGGAAATGCGTTGATGGCAATGGATTGGATGAAGAATATAAATGCAAGCCATGCCAAGATGAAAATTGCAAATATTGTGTTGAAGATTACAAAATTTGTACAAGTTGTTTACAAGGATTTGGATTTGATAGCAGTAATCAAAAATGTACTAAATGCAAAGACGAAAATTGTTTATTTTGTTATGATGATTATTCAAAATGTGACTCCTGCAGGTCTTCTTACAAATATGATACTGAAGATTATACTTGCCATGAACATTGTTTCGATTCAAACTGTGAAAAATGTTACTATTACAAAAAATGCACTCAATGTAAAGAAGGTTTTAAATTAACCGACTCAAAATGTACTAAATGCGAGATTGAAAATTGCATCAGTTGCAACACAAGCACAAGTAGTTGTGAAAAATGCAAAGATGGTTTCAAAGTGTCAGGTTCAAAATGCATTGAATGTCCAGGTCATTGTGGCAATTGTGATACTAGCGATGATCCAATTGATTGTACTCAATGCGCAGTAAATTATGGGTTTATGCTTGAAAAAAATTCTGATGACTTTGGAAAATGTATTAAATGCAAAGACCAATATTGTCAACATTGCATCGGCCACCCTGACCATTGTAATAAATGCATGGATGGATATAAATTTATTAATAATAAATGTTCCACTCAACCAAGTGGAGACGATGGGAATAATAATGATGATAATGGTGATAATAATGGCAATGAAAACGGAGAAAATAGTGAAGAAAAAGATGGAAGCAGAGGAAAATTATCTTTAGGGGCAATTATTGGTATTGTAGTTGGTGGTGTTGTTGTGATTGGTGTAATTATTGGTGTCACCGTTTTTTGCATTAAGAAAAAAGCTAAAGTTTCTAATAGTTCTGATGAATAATGGTAATAAAAATTACGTTCTTCTGATTTTTTTTAAAAAATAGTTATTTTTTTATATACCCCCGAATCTCTACAAGTGAGAAAATTTTTGTACGTTATTTAAAATAATTTTAACGAATTAAATTTGAATGAAATTGAGAGAGATAATTGAAACAAATAACGTACAAAAAATATGAATGACTAATAACTAAAGAAAGAAGAAAGATTTTAATTAATGAACATATTTATTAACAACATGCCAAGGTGCTTGAGTATAGATAAAGTCCATGGACCTGTGGACTGCCAAAATTCATTCAATTTTTTTTAGCATTTTTTATTTATTCACAAAATGAAAATTTTTTATAATTATTCTGAAATACACGGGTCCATTTGTCAGGACTTCCAAAATTCATTCAATTTTTTTAGCATTTTTTTATTTATTCACAAAATAAATGATCGAATTATTATTTCTCAGAAATAATCTTGTCCATCTGCCTTAAGGCTGTAGTTTAAATAGCATTCAAATTTTGAAAAGAAATTTTTAAAAATCAACTTTTCTTAAAAACTAAAGAGAAATTCGAAAAAAGGGCTCTGTTGTTTTCTTTGGAATTTTATTTAATATAGGTCTTTCTGTTTTTCTAAGAAAAAAAATTAAAAATGAGAGTTGAAAATTTAAAATACAAAAATATGCATAAACCTAAGAAAAAGTTGAATAAACCTATGAAAAAGTTATTTTTTATTTTAAGTTTTCAGCTTCGTTTTTTAATTTTACATGAATTCTCAGGGATGAAATATATTTTAATGCCTCTCCTCCAAAAAACAACAGAGCCCTTTTTTTGAATTTCATTTTTGATATTTTGATCGATCTTATTATGCTTCAAAAAATAATTTTTTGCTTAGAAAAGCATTTATTTCATATATTATATTAAATAAGCAATTGAAATGATATGATGGCTATTGTATTCTGCTTTTAGAAAAATGAAAAATTAGGCATCAAAATAGATATATGTGTACGTTAAAAATGACCGTTAATCAAAAATTGAATGCTATTCAAACTACAGCCTTAAATAATGGGTGGTGCAACGATAAAAAAAAACTTTTGTTTTATATTTATAATTTAAATATAATGATATATATTATAAGTGATAAATGAGGTCCGGAACTACAAAATTAATGCTGCGCAACTATATATGTATATTAAAATTGAATGAGGAAAAAAATAATCTTATTCAGAATTTTCTCAATTCAAAATTCAATAAAATCTTATCAATTTTTGTTTCTCAGAAAATATGAGTAACTAAATTCTTATGTTTTTATATTAACATTAGAATTTACTAATATTGAATATGATATTTATTTATAATTATATACATATATATATTATAATATTTTTAATAACAATTACAAGTTATTTTTAATAAGATATAATAATTTAGAATTGAATGAAATAAAATAATTATATCTATACAATATCATTCAATAAATTAAGAATGGTGCTTGAAATAATTTTTCTAAACTATTATCAAAAACTGTTAAGTACAAAAAAATTTTTTAATTTATGCTTATTTTATTTATTATAAACATATTTAAAATGAAAATCAAATATATATTAAATATAACTTATATATGATATGAAAACCAAATAATACATAATAATATTAGATATATATTGAATGGTATTTGATGTAAATTTCATTTTGAAATAAAGTTGCGCACGATTAAATGTGATTATTTTATAGTATACAATCATATATATCACATAAATAAAAATATGTATTGATACTTTATATTATCTAGAATTTGTTTGATATTTCAGAAAAGTTAAATCTATATGGCATACAACCAAAAAATGCAATTTTTTTAATCACATTGAAGATAAAATTATTTTTAACTAAATGATTAGAAAATGGAAATGTATTTGAATATAAAATGATACATTATACTACTGAAAATCAATATCATTTCATGATATTTCACATTAAATGATTTCCAAAAAAGTTTGAATAGCTCAATGAATTATCGTTTAAAATTATTTAATTAAAAATATAAAGAGTTCTATATGGAATTTATTTAATTATATTAAATAGAAAAAGAGATATTCATAAATTTTCAAAAAACGAGTAACGTATTTTTATCGTTGCACCACCCATCTTAAATAATGAAAATTCAATAGTTTATGACTATATACAAAAATATGTATACAAAAATATGTATACAAAAATATGTATGAAATTTTTGATTGCCAAACACAATAATCAAATAATATCATATATTAAAAAAAGATAATGATTTAAAAAGAAAAATATTAAAAATAGCTTTTGAATTTATCATTTAACTTCCCTTGATTAATCAAGATAAATACTTCCTGTAAATATTATATCACGCTTGATGATTTCAGATGCATTTTGATACTTTTCTGATAAAGTTTTAAGGCCCAACAATTTTGAAGCTTTTACAAACTTGGCCAGTAAGCTTTGAATATCTCTGATAATATTCACAAAAGTGCCAGCAAGAATGCCATTTGTATATTTCATGACTTCAGCAAAAGGTTCACCCTTTGACCAAAGAAAAACAGGCTTTAATAATAAATCATTGATTGCCAAATCCAAGAAAGTATCGTCATCAAAAGGAACTGCATTTTCAATCATTTTCCTTTCAACATATTTAGCAATCTCATACATTTCATTAACAATCTTTTCCAAGTTTATGATTTCTTTATCTTCTTCTTTATTTTCTTCTTCTTCATCATAATTGTTTTTTGTTCCTTTGGCTTTTCTAGCAACGAGACATGATGCCAGAGCAATCACTTCTTCAGGTGTGCAATTATTGAACAGTCCATTGTAAAATATTTCAGTTATCGTTATACCTTCACCACTAAGTATCAATGAAACTTGTCCCTTTAAAGTCAGTGTATAATTATCTGTATGGCCAGAGATATAATTCAATTCTTTCAGCATGTTTATGAAGCATTTTGCAGTTGGAATCAATTGAGAACGATCTGATTCAATACTTTCTTTATTGTTCTCAATCGTTTTTCGAATGTTGTGGGCAGTCATTGATACTTTATAATGTTCTGAGAGACTTGGACATTTGAAGCATGGTGATGTGAAAATATTCAAAAGAAGTTTTTGATGTAAATTTGACTTTTCAAAGAAGTCAACATACTTGTTCTTAATGAAGACATTGTAAGGCTGCAAGTCTTCTTTATAATTAAAGGAGCTGATCTTTGATTTCTTTGTTTCTGGATCTAAAGATTGGATATCATTTATCACTGATGAAGTGAGAAGGTGAATTTCTTTCAAATTCTCATATTTGTTGATTTTGTAAACAGGCTTGTTTGGAATGAAGAAAGAAATGCTTGGAACATACATTGAAGACATTATTTCATCTTCTTGATAATGGATTCTTTCAATGATTGCAATACTGACGAATTCTGTTGTTGTAAGTAAAACAATCATTCCTTCTTTGAGTGCATTTAAAAATGCCATCGTATTGCCATTCACAATTTCTGAGTTCACTTCACATAATTTCAATGAATCGTCAACAAAACTCAAAATTGGAGTTCCACATTCGATATCTTCGATGTCATTATTTGATGACTCATAACTTTTCGGTTGAGGACAATCGGTTATTTTTGGTAATTCATTCAATTTTTCTTTCAATTTTTCAATTTTTTCTTTGATTTTTGGAATTTCTTTTTCAGTCAGATTCGCCATCAAGCTTCTCTTCAATATATCAGAAATATTAAACCAATTATCACGAATTGATCGAAGAATCATCGATGATGTAATCTTGAATTGACTTGCAACTTTGTCAGCGGTTCCTATGAAAAAGTTGCGCAAATAACCACGATCAGGAAATTCTTTGCCAATGCAAATGACAGTGTTTCCAGTATCGTCAAGTCCTCTTCTTCCAGCTCTTCCGCTCATTTGCAAAAACTGAGTCTTGGTGAGATAGTCGAAAGTCTTTCCATTGAAAATAGTAAAGTTTGAAAAAACACAAGTGCGGGCGGGAACGTTTATTCCCATTCCAACTGTTGATGTGCAAAAAATGATTTTTACAAAACCGTCATTTAAGAGAATTTCAACGATTTCTCTCAAAATTTGAAGGACGCCACTGTGATGGAAGCCAATTCCGCATTTAAGAAGATCCAACATCTGATTTATTTGTGGCAAGTTTCTATCTTTTTCAGGAAGTTTTCTTATATTTTTATAGAAAAAGTTTGTCACGTGATTTTTCTCTTCATTTGTGAGAAAACTTATTCCTTTCATTTTTTTGATGTAATCTTCAATGTTTCTTATTGAAAAGGAATAAACAAGTGCAGGAAGGAGGTTCTTCTTTTTAAGTGCTGTAAAAAGTGTCATCCAATAATCGTCTTGATATTGAATGTTGAATTTTATTCCATAAAAACTTTTATCTTTGTCAAATTTCACTTTAGCTTTGTTGATTGCTTCTTCATTAAATAACGGTTTTCCGTTGACTTTTTTAGCCTGATCAACGACCTTGTAAAATTTGCCAGAGTAATAAAGAGAATGACTTAAAGGAATTGGCCTGTCAAGGCGAATTTCGACATAAACAGGCCTTTCTTTTGTTCGTGAAATCCACGACGCAAGTTCGAGATAGTTTGGAATCGTTGCTGACAAAAAGACCATGTTTATGTCGGGTGGCATCAGAATTATTGATTCTTCCCAGACGACTCCTCGTTCTTCATTTGCTATGTAATGGCATTCATCAAAAATAACGCATTCAACATCACGAAGGATGTCTGCACCTCTGTAAAGCATCAGTCGAAGAATTTCAGTCGTCATGATGAGAATCGATGCTTCTGTGTTGATTGAAACATCACCTGTGATGATTCCAACTTCCCCGAATTTAACAAGAAACTCACGATACTTCTGATTTGAAAGTGCTTTGATTGGAGACGTGTAAATTGTTCGCATTTTGTGCTTGTTGCAAAGTGCAATCGCATACTCGGCAACAACCGTTTTTCCAGCAGACGTTGGAGCCGAAACGAAGACGCATTCTTTCCTTTCCAATCGATAAATCGAACGTGCCTGGAACTCATCAAGCTTAAACTTGAAATCAATTGCCATGTTTGGCACTTTTTCACATAATTGTGAAGCGTCAAAGTCATCAATGATCGCTTTGAATTCTGATGACTCAATTTTTGAGCTGTTTTCATCATTTGCTCGAGGATTGGGTACATCTGTTGCTGGCCCAATTGTTAGTGGTAACGATGGATCATCTACTTGGAAATCTGTAATGCTGTCTACTTCATTCGAAAATGGATCAACGAGTAAGTTCATCCCTGTGTCAAGTGACTCGATAAATGGTGTAAAATTTATCGTTTTTTGGGGAATTTTGGAAATTGTATACAGAGGTGTTTTAGATTTACTGGAAAGACAATATTTATCAATTGTGCCAACTTGTCTGTTGATATCACGATCATCTGTCGTGATTGATAAATTTTCATAAGATATAATTTCACCTGTAATAAGATCTCGTTTTGCTTCAATTGTCATTGTGGGAAGAGTTGGAGTAAATTGGAAAATATCAATTTGTGGAGATTGATGCTCAATAGGAAAACTTCCTATACCTATATAAGAAAATGGAGAAAGTTGAGACGGTTGAGTTGGTGGTTCCACAAAATTCATAAATTTATGTGCTATTGGTTCAATAAGCTTTAGAGATTCTTGAAAAATTGATTCATCCATTATTAAAATAGCTATGAATTCAATTTTTTTTATCGTTCATTCAAAAAGTTTATTTTATAACTTTTTGGTACAAGGAAGATAAAAATAATCCATTTAAAATTTTATGGACAATCATGGTAAGCCAAAACTTTTTTAATTGTATAATTATATTATAATTTATTTTTTTCTCATATAAACAGTTTCATGTGATTATTTCCAACGATATAATGAAACAATAATGGTGATAGGAGTCTATACAATGAAATATGATCATTTAAATTTACAATAAATTTACAATAATGGTGATAGGAGTCTATTTCAAAATGCTGATAACAATAAGTTTTCGTTTGAAAATTATACTTCCTAATAAATTGAAATATAACAATCGGGATCTTTAAACAGAAAGAATAAAGAAATATAGAAGCTGAGGCTCTTCTACTATATTTAATGATTTTTTTGTTCCTTAAAATAAAATAAATCTATTGAATTTTTGCCAAATCACTAACTGCTATTTATGTATAAAGGTGTTTAAAGTGAAAATTATTGTTCAAGATTGACATGTAATAATGTAATCGTGTATGAAAGTGATCATTAGGAGAACTAATCATGACATGTGTAGTAAAAAACATTGGTCACATATTTCCAACTTACAAAGTAATTTTTATAACAAAATGCAGAAGAGTTCTGAATTTTCTTTAACTTTAGGGTCAAAATCATTTCAAATTCCCACTTTCTTTCAGAGTATAAATTATGTCAATCATGATATTTACACATCTTTGCATTTGAATGGAAAATATCAAGTCAAATCAAATGTTGACGAAAGTATATTCAATTTATTTATCAAATATATGGTTCATAAAGAAATCCCAATTATAACCAATGATAATTATTATCAATATCAAAAACTTAGCGAAGAATTTGATCTAATGAAGGATTTAGTTAAATTATGCAAACAAAATTTATTAAAAATGGACAAGTTTATTTACATAAATAAAAGGCTTAAAAAAAAAATAATTAATAAAAAATCAAAATTATATGAAAATACTTGTAATTATAATAAAATCATCAAAATACTATTCATAAATAAAATGGTAATCACAACAAACTACAATTTTATTAAAATTAAAAGAGATTTAATTATATCATGTAAAAAACAAGATATTGATTCAGTTATCTCTTTATCTTCGCCAAAAGTGAAAAATTTCGAATATGGGCTAATTTTTATTTTAAATAAAGAACTAAAGACAGCCATAGTTTTCAAAGATCTTGGAATTTATGAAGAAATTATCATTCCGCAAACGATTTTTTATGATTCAAACGAATACATTGTTGCTGATATTTCTAAAAACCCAATTATTTGCGATGAAGATTCAGGTTCTTTTAGTAAAATCGATTCAATTAAATTTTTGAGTGATATTGTCAATTTTTCAATGGGTTTTCTCAATTATTCAAAAATAACGAGCATCACGATTCCAGTAAGTTTGGAAGAGTTTCAAATAAACAGTCATTTCAATACACCAAGTTTGACAACGATAAAAGTTCCACCAACAAATAAAAATTTTATTTTCTATGACAATTCATACCTCATTGGAAAATCTGATAAAAAAAGTGACATTTTTGATGTTCTTTATTTTGTTCGAAGAAACATTGAGTTTGCATTTATTCCTTCATTTGTAAAGTATGTTGAACAATACTCATTTGATAACTGTGACAACTTAATCAGCGTTGAATTTCCTGTTGGTTCCGAATTGAAAACAATATCAAAAAATGCATTTTTTGACTCTCCTTTAAAACAGATAACATTACCATCAAGCATTGAAGAGTTACAAAGTGGTTGGCATAATGGGTTTTCAAATTTAAACTTTATCAAAATTGTAAATAATGAAAAGAAAAATATTGCTTTATACAGTCGTTTAGGAAATAAATTCTTTTTTTTAGGAAACAGATTCTTTTTTTTAGGAAATAAAATATTTTTTTTAGGAAATAAATTCCAGAACGATCATTTTGCATTCAATTTTTATTTTGTAAAAAAGGACCAGCAAAGCTTTCCAGAGTTCTATCAAAATTGTTAATGAGATTATAAACATAATTCGAATAATATACAAGATTAAAAACATAATATTACAATTTTTAACAAGAAATTCTTGAATCATCAAAGATTGAAAAAAACTTTGGATTTAGTCATGATAAAATTTGATATAAATTCAGGTTTTATAAATTTTTAAACTTAAGAAAATTATATAAAAGTACAAAAGATGATAATTTTGAAAAAGATTATAATGATGAAGAGGATTAAGGAGAAGATGATGGTGAAGAAGATGAAGGTAATGATGATGACTACGAAGAAGATGATGATGGTGACAAAGAAGACGATAGTGACGGTGACAGAGAAGAAGAAGAAAATGATGATGACGAAGAAGAAGAAGAAGAAGAAGGTGATGGTGATGAAGAAGAAGAAGAAGAAGGTGATGGTGATGGTGAAGAAGAAGAAGAAGGTGATGGTGACGAAGGAGAAGAAGAAGGTGATGATGACGAAGGAGAAGAAGAAGGTGATGATGACGAAGGAGAAGAAGAAGGTGATGATGACGAAGGAGAAGAAGATGGTGATGATGACGAAGGAGAAGAAGATGGTGATGATGACGAAGAAGAAGAAGAAGGTGATGGTGACGATTTTGGCTTTCAGAAAAATTAATTAAATAAAGTTGTTTATCTGTTGCAAATTGAAAAGGCTTTTTTGCCTTTTTTTGAAAATATGATATATCAATATCAAAATGAAACAATTCAGAAATAATTGGGATTTTGCGGCATAAATCATTTAATACATCAAAAAAATTCTGCTGATTAGAGATATTAATATGAAGTTCTCTTCCTAATACAGATAAAAAACAATTAGCTGAAATCGGTTCTTTAGATTGCATGAGTTTTTGTATAATCAAGTAAAATTTGGCTTCTAATTCTTTTTGGGGACTTATCTTACTAATTTGGAGAAATAAAGGAGTGTAATTTGCAATGATCTGTAGCAAACAGTTGAGGTAGCAACTGCAACCTGCATTTCTAATCCCGCTTGTTAAAAAACTTTGCTTTGGTTCAGGAAGCTGCTTTTCTTTGGCTTGAGATTTCGATCTTGTTAACATTATTTTTAAATAAAAAATTTGAATTAGAAATAATCGTTCTTGAATTTATTTCCTAAAAAAAATAATTTATTTCCTAAAAAAAATAAACCTTCATGTAAACCATTCAAATTGGTGGAATATATTTCCTAAAAAAAAGAATCTATTTCCTAAACGACTGTATGAAGATAATTTCATTATTGGAAAAAATGATCTGAAAAATGGCATTTTTGATGTCTTACATCTTGCAAAAAGAAATATTAAAGAGGTTTTGATTCCTTCATTTATCAAAATAATATCATCTTATTCTTTTGCCAATTGTTCCATTGAAAAAGTTTTGTTTCCTGAAGATTCGGAATTAATTTCAATTGAAAAATTTGCTTTTAGTAAGTGCCCTCTCAAAAGCATTAAAATTCCTCCGCATGTCTTTTATATTGGCAAAAACTCTTTTTATTCATCAGGTATCGTTAATGTTTACTTTGTGGAAAACTCAGAATTAGAAGTAATTTGTCAAAAAGCATTTTTAAATTGCAGTTATTTGAAAAAAGTTGAATGCAAAAGTAGAAAGAATAATAATGGCGCTCTAGTAATTCAAGAAAATGCATTTAAAAATTGTAAATATTTGCAAAATTTTGAAATTTCATGTAATCTGCAAAAGAATGTTTTTTCGAATAAGATTGCCACATTTTTATCAAATAAAATATCTGAAGATTATAATGAAGAATGTGATAATCAGCAAATATTTTTAATGAAGCCTTTCATTAGGCATATTCCATCTTATTCATTTGTATATTCAGAAATAAAAGAAATTATAATTCCTTCAAGTGTTATTCAAATTGATAAATACGCCTTCAGTGACTGTTCCATTAATAAAATCTCAATTCCATGTAATGTAGAAATAATTGATGATTTTGCTTTTTCTAATTGTAGCCGACTTAACTGCATTGAATTCTCAGAAAAATCTAATTTAAGATATATAGGAATGAGATCATTTTCAGAAACAGCAATAAAAAGCATTTCGATTCCATTTCATGTTAAAGTAATTGGTCAGCAAGCTTTTTCTGATTGTTACGATCTACAGAAAGTCATATTTTCACAAAGTTCAGAGTTAGCAATAATTGATAGAAGAGCTTTCTTTAAAACAAAGCTTGAAACAATTTCAATACCAGACAGTGTCCTTTTCATTGGCGATTTATGTTTTTCTAATTGTGAAAATCTGAAAACGATTCTTTTCACAGAAAAATCAAAAATCAAATCAATTGGAAGCCAGATATTTGCATTTTCTTTATTAGAAAATATAACAATTCCATCAAGTATTGTTTCAGTTGATGATGAATGGTGTTATAATTATGATGATTGTCAATTTTCTGTTTCAATACTTCAAAATGAAATTAAAAATATATCTTATTATGATGATTCATTAATCATTTCAAAAACAAATTCTAATGATTGTTATGATACTCTTATTTTTGTAGACAGATACATTGAAACAGCTATAATTCCGACATTTATTAATCGAATCGTCTCATGTGCTTTCAGTGGATGCAAGAATATACGAAAAATTATATTTTCTGATGATTCTGAATTAAATGAAATTTGTTCATATGCTTTTAGTTATTTATCAATAAAATCGATATGTATTCCGCCAAAAGTAGCTAAAGTACATGCATTTGCATTTGCTTTTTGTAGTGATTTAAAGTATGTTGAATTTTCAAGAAGAACAGAATCATTAACAATTGAGAAAAATGCATTTATTGGCTCTCCAATTGAGCAAATTACTATTCCTTCAAATGCAGTTCTTAAAGATGGGTGGTGTCATAAAATGAGTGAATTAAAATATATCAAAATCATTGAAAAACAAAACTCTAGAATTAAGTATTATAAAAATCAAATTCTCATTAGCAAAGCTGGAAAAACTAATGATGAATATGACAATCTTATTTTTGTACCTCGTAATATTAATTATCTAGAGATTCCTTCATTTATCACAAGAATTTCACCTTATGCATTTGAATTGTGTTCCAATCTTATTGAAATTAAATTTGATGAACAATCGAAATTAAATAAAATTGGAAAATATTCTTTTTATAATTCATCGATTGAATCTGTCTATTTTCCAACAAATGTGACAAAAATTTGCAGTCATTCTTTTTGTTGTTGTAAAAAATTAAAAAAAGTTGAGTTTGCTAACAAATCTAATTTAAAAGTAATTGATAAAAATGCTTTTGACTCTACTGCGTTAGAAAGCATCTCTGTTCCAGATAGTGTAATTGAAATTAAAAACAATGCTTTTCGAAATTCAATATTTCTTAAGGAAATCAATTTTTCTGATAAGTCTGAATTAAGATTTATTGGTAAATCTGCTTTCTCTAAAACTGCAATTACTGGATTTTTCATAACAAAAAAAGTGGTCCAAATTGATTCAATTGCATTTGAGTATTGCAATAAACTTCAAATAATTGAGATTCAAGAGAATTCACTATTAAGGCATTTAAGTTTGAATCAGTTCCACAAAGAAACACCTCGAGCCATCATGGTTCCTGTGGAGTTGATGAAAAATATTGAAATAGAACTGAAATATAAATATGTTATTTAAGGGTAAAGTTTTGAGAGGATTTTAGAACCTTAATTGTATAGTAAAATCATCTTTAGGTTTTATTGGATTATCATCATCACTAATATCTGAATCAAAACTTGATTTTAATGAAAATAAGGAATCTAATGCAAGTTTTGGTATCTCTCGAAGAAACCTAGTTAGTCTCAAAGTTATATTGTATTAGCTCAAAGGCGTATCGCTAAAGAAGAATCATAGAGTTTCTTCAGATTATAAGTTATCGAAAATCAGTCAATTAAGGTCGGTAAGAATATAAATCTCCAGATGCAGAACAATAAAATGAGAAAAATAACAGTAAATAAAAATGCTCTTGCAAATGATCATACGAAGATGATAGTATTGCCAAATCAACAGAATCATTGAATTCTTCGTGTTGACAGCAGATTTTATTCCATTTGGAAACTTGCATGACTTTATGTGCAAGTTCATCATTTCATTCTTTGTTTCATGTAACTCTCCATCAAAATGATAATTTCCTTCAGCCAAATTTCCTTTGAAAACGCATCCGTTCACCTCGACTGGAATTTCATCGTTTTTGCCACGAACGTTCAAAATAGAAGACTTTGATTCTTCATCAGCTTCGAATTCACAGTCAGTTATAGAGAGAGAAAGCTGGGTTTTGATTGACATCTTTGACTTTTCTAAATCTTCAAATTTGTTCACAATTTTGACTCCGTTTCCAACGTTATTCTTGAACGAGCATTTGATAATTGTTCCTTTGACAGATGCTAATTCAATGGCAGAACCTCCGTAAAAATCATCATTATTTTCAGATTCTATACTTGCGCTATTTGAAAAGAATTTGCACTTATAAATGTCGATCTTGTTTGCTGTCGGTTCAGAGTAAATAAAGATACCTCCTCCGCAAACAGCTCGGCATGATGTGAACTTGAGGTTCTCGAGTTTAATTGTGTCATCGATAACCTTATCTAAGTAGATGTAAATGCCTCCACCAGACTTATCAGATGAACTTTCAGATATAAAAAGGATAATATTGATAATAAAAATTCAAAATGAAACTGCTCCATTTGGTTTAAAAAAAAAAATATTTCGACATTATATTATTCAAAAAGTTTTTTTTTTTTTTTTTTCAGAGAAAAATTCATAACAAAAATCTAAACTGCATCAATAAGATTAACGTCTTTGTTTTAATTTTACAATGGTTATAAAAGGAAATATTAATTAAGAAAAATTTTATTTATGGCTTTTGAAATTTTTTTTGTCAGGTTATTCCTCAAATTAACAGGAATTTGAATTACATTAGTACAAATGGCAAAGTTTAAAGCATTATTTGATTCATCCAAGCTCAATTTTGAATTATCTTCAATTTCAATTATTTGTAAATTTTTACATTCTCTAAAAATGTCTCCTTCAATCGAAGTTGCATTACGAGGAATTATAAAGTTTCCGATAGGACAACAACTGAATGCTTCTTTATCTATGATTTGAAGTTCTGAATCAGGATCAAATTCGATTTTTTTAAGAAAATTACAGCAAGAAAAAGCTTCGTTACCGATGAACTTTACTTTTGAAGGAATTATTATGCTTTGTATTCAAACTGTCATTGAATGCGCAAGAATTGATATTTGTAATAAATGAAGGAATTGTGCATGACTAACGAAGGCAAGAATGTCATGCACATCACTTTCTATGTCTGATTTTCCAATGACAACTTTTCCATCATCATATAAATTTGAAAAGACTTTATTTGAAGGATCAACGGTTACTTTTGTTAAGTTATTCGTGTCTTCACACCAGCATTCGCCAAATTCTTTAACATTTGCTGGAATTGTGAGACTGTTAATTGATGTACAAGAGAAAGTATATCTTTCGATTATTTCAAGTTTTGAATCAGCAGGAATTTGAAAGCTTTCAAGATCAACACAGTCAGCAAATGAACTATCACGCAGATATTTAACTGATGATGGAAGACAAAATGATTGAATCTCTGATTCGCCAGAACAATTCTTTCCGATTTCTTCAAGTTGTGAGTCCGGTGAGAATTCAACTTGAATAGGACAAAGGTTCGAAAAGAATGCACTATCGCTGATTTTTGTGATTTGTGGTGGAATAAAAATTTTATCGATAAGACAAGATGCAAAAACGTTTTTTTCAATGATTCGAAGTTTCGTATCAATCGGAATATGAACCGTTTGAAGAAACTGGCAATCCTCAAATGAATTTGGATAAATTCTTTCAATATGTGAAGGAATTTCAATGCTTTCAATAGATGATTTAGCAAATGATAAATTTCCGATTTGTTTGATCGTCGAGGGAATTATGAAGTTTTTTATGTCCCGACGAACAAATAGAAGGATATCGTAGTTGTCACTATTTTTGTCACTTTTTCCTACAAGAAATTTGTTGTCAACGTACATGAAGTGCCGATTGTTTGGGGCTACTTTAATTTGGGTCAGATATTTGGTTCCATATAGCCAGTTTTCTTTAAATTCTGTAATACTTGCTGGTATTTCAAGGCTTTCAAGAATAGAAGAAGCAAATGCTTTTTCTTCGATCGTTCGAACTTCAGAATCTGATGGAAATTGAATTCACTTGACTTTTGGTGTCAAATGTTGATTAATTCCTGATATACTAGTAACAATATTTTCTTGATCTTTGTAGTTGATTGAACGAAGAATAATAATATGATCATTTTTTCCAGAAGTATTATATAGTGAGCATGTTTTATTATTTTTGTCTAATATAAAAAATAATCCGTTTTGCTGTATAATATTATTGATTGATTTTTTACTCATAAAAAAAATAATAAAGTCAGTCCAAAAAAGTATTAATTTCCCAAAAAAATTTAAAATTTCGTACGTTAAAAGCCGTTTTTTTTTTTTTTTTTTTTTTTTTTTTTTTTTTTTTTTTTTGACATTAAGCAGTCATCGAAATCATTTCATTATAAGTTTATATCATACGACAATATCAATTGGCAAAATATAAATATGAAATTCTTTTTTAATCATGAAATAGCAAATTCTGATGATTGATATCGATTATCAAGATATGACAAGCCTAGTTGTATACAATCACATTTAAATACCAAGTTTTGTTTATTTTATTCTCACTTGAATAAGCTTTCAAGCAAGGAATTAAAAACAAAAAAAGAAGAATTTATAATAGCTTTTTTTTTATGGCTAGAAGAGCCATAAAAGTAGGCCTTCATTTTTAGACCTTTGGACATTGATATTTTTTGGTCTAGTAGACCAGCTAAATATACATTGAAATATAATCATAAAATTTTTAAAATTTTTACATAAAATAAAAGATTTTTCTAATAAATAGTATTTTTAATCAAACAAACAGTAGTCAAAAATACCAGTTATAGGCTAATTTAGGCTAATATATAATTTTTAAATAAATCTTATATTTTCTCCACTTTTTATGAGATTTTTTAAATTCCGCCAATGCTTTTTTAATTCAAAAAAATTCTGAAAAAATTCACTTTTTCAAGAAAAAAATCTTGGTTTTTTCGTGGTCTAAAAAAAGTGCCATCTTGGTCTAAAAAACCGATTTTTTTGTTATTTGAATGCTTTACAATCACTTTTAATAGCTTTACATGGTCTAAAGGAGACCGTTTGATTGGTCTAAATCTTTTCCAACTACAAAGCATTAGAAGCATACAAATTTTTGAATATCAATCCAAAATTGAAATAAAAAAATAAGTACAGCAAGTTTTACTTTAGTTTTTTAAAAAATATTATATCTGCATTGTATATTTCATAAAAAAACATATTTATTAAAAAAGTTTATAAACTTTCAAAATTTTTAAAATTTTTTTTTTAAAATTTTGATCTATTTTCTCTCAAAAAAAACGACCATGTTTTTTATTCTTTGGTCTAAAAATGAAGCCCTACATAAAAGTATTCAATTTATAGTTATATTTGTAATTAAATCAATTAAAGTTTTTTTTGAATAAATCAATTAAAACATTGAATATAAAAACAAAAATTTTGAATATTTTTTGATAAATCTATCGTTCCGTAAAAATAGCTACAGAGCCAATTTTTTTTATAAAAAACAAGTTAAAAATAACAAAAATGCATAAAAACATAAAAATAAAAAGATTTAAATGGTTTATTATATGCAAATAGTAAAAATGATCGAAAAATTGTAATAGTATAAGGATAATTTTGGGTAATTTTTTTCACATATCTTCGAAGAATTTGCAAGTAAATGAAGTATAATTATGATTTTGAACAGATATTTGTGGCTATTTAGGGATTGCAGATGAAATAATTTCATCATCATATCAATCTAGTCTTATTGTTGCTGTTTATAGCAAATATGTCCTTTTATGATGCTTATGTTTGCTTATAAGTGGTAAGGAAAGGCCACTTTTCGATTTCTTGGTTAATCCTTGTAAAGGAAACTATGGCTATTTATAAATAAACGGTCTCCTTCGTTGCTATTTTTACGGAAAAAGACATTTATCTATTTTTTAATGATTTTTTTTTTTTTTTTACAAAAGTGCAAAAAAGTTCTGGTCGATTTTTTCTGAGGTACGATACAGGGTCAATATTGACCTTAAACGTTGGGATCAAAAGAGATTTGGGGCAAAAAATATCTCTTTTTTTTAGGGTGGTCGATAAGTAACCACAATCTCGATGAATGACAATGTACTTCGAAAAAGACCATATTAAGGTTGAACAAAAGCAGTATATGATATCATATTGTAATATAATAAAATATATGATGACATCAATTTAATTACTAAATATAATGGTAAAATTAACGTAAAATATAAAAATAAATTAATTTTGCTTTTTGAATGAAAATTTTACAATTTGATAAGTTTAGAAAAAAAAATGATGTTTTGTATAAATATCATAGCAAATATGAGGAAAATGCAATTTTAAATATAAGATATATTTTTTAGTTAATTTATTAAATTGAATTAAATTTTTATGAAATATTTGAATCATCAGAAAATTGAGATCAATTCTATGAAATTATTATATACTTCAGAATATTGTGCATTTTTATAAGAAATAATTGTGAGATTGTAAGATATAAACAATTGAATAATTGTGAGAAAATAAAGATTTCTGAAAAGTAAAAATATGTAAAGTATTCAAAGTAAAAATCTATCCAAAATAAAGTCCCCAGCGTCGGAATTTTTGATTTTTTAAAATAATTCTTTTCAAAATCAAAAAATATGTCCAATTTTTCAAATTTTAACTCAGGTTGAAAAGATTAGCTGAGTGATTATTTATGAAATTATCTCTACTTTTAGCAAGATATAGAATAATTTAAATATATTATATAATGATATTATTTTTTTATGAATATTTAATATAAAAAATTAAAATTTATTATGATATTTTTCGCAAAATTTGTATTTTTGTTGTCACTTTTTGAATACTACAAAATTGAATGAATACCTTAATAGGGTCTTTCGAAAAATATAAGTATTTCTTAAAACTATGTTTAAATAATTTTAATTTGCATAATTAATTTTTAGTTTTGTTAGAGGTGCGAGAGCTAAAATAACGTATTTTTTATAATTTAATTTATAATTATCTCCATAAATAAAAAATATTTTTCAAAAACAATT
The DNA here is from genome assembly GCA_039105265.1 of Tritrichomonas musculus. Taxonomy (NCBI): domain Eukaryota; phylum Parabasalia; order Tritrichomonadida; family Tritrichomonadidae; genus Tritrichomonas; species Tritrichomonas musculus. The sequence continues at coordinate 546,614 of JAPFFF010000013.1, forward strand.
TCAAAATTATTTATATATATAAGTATAATTTATAAAATATAATCATTCAGCATCACAAAATATTAAAAACAAAAGTTATTAACACCATCAAAAATCATAAAAAAATCAATTTAACAAAAGCATGATTTATGAATCAATTTATTAATCGTAAAAATAATTATAACAATAAATGGTTAATAGTCTTTACTTATAAATTTAATAAACAAGTTATTGTGCAGAGCAGAAAATGAAAAGAAATGCTATTAAAATGGAAAATATCGTCATACATCAATAATATAAGAGTTTTAACATATTCATTTATATTTTATACATATATAAAATATTAGGTTAATATTTGACGCCTAAATTTTTGGCCAAGAATAAAATGAGATAATTCTAAAGTTATAAAAATAATATGACCAAAAATAAATTGAATTTTTATTTTATTTTGAATTAACTTGTTCTCAATTTTTTAAAACATTCATATTTTATTCCCATCCAAAAATAATCCATTAATATTTTGTAATTTTATTTTAAGCATAAATATATATTTATTTTTAAAATATTAAAAAAATCTGATATATGTCCTCAGCTCTCGCACCTCTGTTTTGTTTTGATGCATATCTAGAAAAATCATTATCAAAAAGTTCATTTTCAAAATACGTTAAAATATTAAAGTCAAAAAAAATGTAAAATTGTGATTTAACTCATAAAAAAATAATGAACTTTTAGGATATCATTCTATCATCATATAAATTATATTTATATACACAAATACTTCATCATGTGATATTTTTTAAGATCATTTTCATCATGTGTAACATATAATACTCAAATTATTTACTCAAAGCCAAAAATCTGGTCTTGCTATAAAATAGTGATTATTATTCAAAATGCATTCAAGATATACAATTGATTTCAAAATAGCAGTATTGCTAACATCAACCGTATTTTAATTATTAATATTTTGATTTACTAAATTACTTTGATTAAAAGAAAACAATGAATATTCAAAAACTTCCACATTTCGCAGTTTTTAAAAGTATGTGAAAAAGCTAAAATTGTGAGAAAAAAAGTATGAAAAGATTTTTAAAATAATAAAAGTATTAATTGTTTGAACAATATATAAGCTATAAAATGAAAGCATTTTTGAAATTTATTATTAGCCTTAACATTTGATTTTAATGCTTTTGTCTCAAAAAGTGGATTTTTTCTGAAATCACTTTTTTTGAACCAAATATAATATATCAAAGTCCACAATAATAGCAAAAAAAATTTAAATTCATAAACATTAATAATACATTAAAAATAATATTCTTTACTCATCAGCCTTTGAAATTGTGGTTACTTAATGGCCACTATATAATATACTCTGTAAAAAGGCGTCAAATACATATGTTATATCTTCGTCATCAATCTTTACAAGATAATTATCCTTAACTATATATCCTTCTGGTGGACCAAGTATGGAAATTAATTGAATTCCATCATACCATAATCTATGATAATTTCCCGTCTTTTTTTCAAGCGTAGCATTGGTATTAATCATAATCTTTTTTGATAAAAAAGGTTTTATGATTTCTTCATCGTCTCTATCAACTGCCAATGTGAATGCTGTTTCATTAAAATGTTTAAAATGAAATTTCATTCAACAAAATTTTGAAATTTGATTAGTAAAATATAAAATTAAAAATGTAATAAAAATAAATAATATTGAAATTTCGAAGTCGTATCTTTTTTCACAGAATACGAAATGTTCAATATAATAATCTTTCTCTTTTATTTCCCTCAGATAAGGTTCAAGAATATTACCAAGATCTTCGTCATCCATGTTTAGGATATCTGTTACGTTGGTCAATTTTATATTTACATTGATATCGATATTATTTAATAAAACTTCAACAATATCTTTATTACCACTATCAACTGCAACTGACAAAAATGTCCTTGTTTTTTCTATTGTTTTTGTATTGTATTCTGTATATTCTGTATATTTTAAGATTTGATTTATATCAATGTTTCTATTTGATGCTAAAAGATTAACAATTTCTTTGTTTCCATTCTCAACAGCAACTAATAAAGGTGTCTCTTCCTTTGAGTATAGAGTGTTCTTTTCATCTTTGGATTCATTAATTTCTTTATTGTTTAAAAAATCATTTAATTTATATTTTAAACCAATTATTCCATTCATATAATTGTAAACAAACACTGGATAATCATATTTGATGTAATCTAATAAGTTTTCATTGCTGTATTCAAATGGAATTGCATAATTATGATATTGGATAGTTTGTTCGTAAAGTTTGTATTTGTCAATTTCTTCAGTTATTAAATTGTTTTTAATATATTCAGTTATGTTTGTCCAAAAGCATTTCATTGATTCTGCCAAGCATTCCAAATATGAATAATCTGGTGGTTCTACTCTTTTTTCTTCAATGTAATGAATTAACTCTGGATTATTTGAATGAATTGCATAAAGCCATATCGATGGTTTCATATTGATGCCGTTCATGACCATGTATTTGATGATCTGCATTGATCCGTAAAAAGCTGCATATTCAATAAATGTTGGGGGGTTAACTATTAAAAATTGGTTGGTTTCAAAAAGTGATGATGGAATTTTACTGTTAAGTGGAATGTTTGTTTTGTTGGTAAATATAATGAAATCATCAATCAAATCTTTTTGAATTAATTGGCAAATATAATTGTCATTCTCTCCTAATTTCCTTTTTTCTTCATAAATTTCATCTTTTTTAGCTGGTTTCTTAAGATATAAATTATAATCTGGATTCTTTTCAATTTCGGCGCAAATGTAATTATTTACATTTAAGATTTTTTCTTGGATAAGGAAAAGAAGAATTCTTTTGTTACTACCGAAAATTTTGAAGATTTCATTTGGTGAAAAATTAGTATTTAATTCTTTTTCAAAATAATGAATAAGCCTTTCGATTTTTATAAAAAAGCTTGGGCATCTAAAATGATTGTTGGCAATGTTTTCTATTAAATGAAAGATTTCTATTAATATGAGTTTTCGTGGATAATTATAATCAACTGAATCTAACATATCAAATTTTGGAAAAGGTGTGTCATCATCTATATAATCAATTATCATATCTTTGATATTATTCATTTCATTAATGAATGCTTTTAAAGATTCCATCTAAATAAAAAAAATGATGAAAAATTTACAGAAAATTTAATGTAAACTTTTTACAACCAAGAAATAATACAAAAAAAAAATTGAATAAAAATTTTAGTTGAAATTGAAAATTTTTCAAAATGAAATTTTATTTTATGTTTAAATAATGACAGAGATCTCTTTGATGAAATAATTTTTTGGATCCTTTATGAAATCAAGAATATATCCATATAAGCATATTAAATTATTTCTTGTATATCTAATAATATTTTTTATACTATTCATCTCTAATGGTGATTGAGTTATGAAATATAAATTGTTTAGGAAATTTTAGTTTTGTAATTACTTTTTAATCGAGGAGTTCTTTCCCTAAAAATAAATTATCAAATATGATTTTATATTTAGATTAAATTTTCTCAATGATTTAAATTTAAAAATATACAAAAATATCAAACTAAAAATATTTTTTTTCATCTTATTTATATAATCAAATTCCTCATAAAACTTGCTTTTGTTTATGAATACTTTATCTCAATTTATCTCAATGTTAAAAAAAATTGTGTTAGAAATTACCGTACTAGTTCACAATCTTAATATAAAAGAAAATATATTATTTTTTAATTATATTATTAAAAAAATAGAAAAATCAAAAATTATTCAGAGAAAACATTTTTAAATATATAAATAAAATTAAAATTTATTTTATTCTATTATAAAACTTAAAGCATTTAGATAAATTGAAAGGTGTAAAAATAAAAAAAAAAAAAATCAAAGAAATATCTTTTTATCGTTGAAATTTGAAGAAAAGTTATTGAGAATTTTGAGAGAAGATTTTATTTATTTGAGGTTAAAGAATCATTTAATTTTTCTATTTAACAAATGATTAGTTTCGACACCCAAAATGGATATCAAATAAAAATACCAACTTCTTTCCATGGGTACAATTTTATTAAACTTTTGGGAAGAGGTGGTACATGCATTGTTATTCTTGTTGAAGATCAAAAAACGCAAGAAAAATTTTCGGCTAAAATTATTTCTAAAGAAGATGTATCCAGACGTAACGCGTATGATTCAGTCATCAGAGAAATTAATGTTCACAAATCTATATCTCATCCAAATATAATTCAATTTCATGAATCCTTTGAAATACAAAATGATGATGAAGAAGAATTTATAGTAATTGTTATGGAATATTGTGAAAAAGGCGATTTATTAACGTATGTGACAGAATATGGATTTAAATCAGAAGTCTTCAAAAAAAAAATAATTCTTGATTTTTTAAAAGCAGTTCAATACCTTCATTCTCAAGAAATTTCGCACGGAGATATCAAAGCAGATAATATTTTACTTGATTCGCATTTAAACCCAAAGCTATGCGATTTTGGGTATTGTAGAACTCATACAAGAGCAAGTGATGAATATAAAAGAGGTACGTTATATTATTCAGCTCCAGAATTATTAAAAAAAGGTTATTTCAATACTTTAAAAGCGGATATTTATGCAATTGGAATCACTTTATACACACTGTCTGAGCTAGCTTTCCCTTTCGATAAAGGGAGCGATGATTATGTTATTGACCAAATTACTAATGGAAATTTATCGTTTAAGTATAATATGGATCTAAAACTTCGCAAACTTATTAAAAAGTGTACAGATATAAATCCACTTAATCGCCCAACAATTGATGAAATTATCAATGATGAATATTTCACAAATGAAAAGAAAACAGAAAATCCAAAAAGTGCTAATGCGAAAGTAAAAAGCTCTTTTCAAGCATATAATGGTGAAAAAATCAAAAGGAAATGGAATCATTCGTCGCATTACGTTTTTGATAGTGACGATGATGAGTTTTAACTGGTTTTAATATTGTTTTTAATAAAATTAGCATGATATTTTTTTAAATTATTTGTAAAGTATGTTTTTGTTTGTTTGTTTTTAAGATTGGTATAAATATATTTTATTAAATTATGTAATATTGCTTTGAATAATATTATATTTTTTGGAATGGTTTATATTATTGCATTTAAATGAAATAAGAAATTGTTAAATTCAATTTTTTTATAGAGATCTTGAGAAAAATTAGAAATGTTTAATTTGAATCATTTCAAAAGTTGATTGCGAAAACTGTCGACTTTAATTTCCATTTGCCAAAATAGCACAAATCTGATAATAAAACAAATAAAAAGAAAGTGGTGAAAAAAATAAAAATTTGTAAAATTATCATAAAAAATTATTTTATAATGTATGTTTTTGATTCTCTATATTATGAATCCCGAATGACATTGATAGTTTCTTCTTCTTTTTCTTCGATTGGATAAAGTTTCAGCAAGGTTTCTCTTTAATTGAAAGAAATTCAATTTGACTTTTCAAATGTTCATCGTTCTTGGTCATTTCATCCTGAAAAAGTTGAACTTTTCTTCGTCTTTTTCAATTTGTTTCTGCAATTTGTGAATTTCATTGTTGTTTTATAGTGTTTATTTTATTTCCACTTTTTAGAATCGCTTTATTTAATTCACTCATTTGTGTCTTTATTTCTTGATTCTTCAACTTGGTTGCTTCTGTGAATGTCCGAATGTCTCCTGTATAATATCTTGAAATTTCTTTTTCCTTGACTGAGAATTCTTGGCGGTTAAATTCGAACCATTTTCTTGTTCTTTTTTCACTTGCTCAAATTCAGAGACATGTGAAGCAAAAGAGTCAGCTTGTTAACAATCAAAAAATGTCAATCTCTTTGGCCATATAAGCAAAACCTTTGAATTGCATTTCGGGCATATTCCAACATGTCATGCAAGTCATTTCAATGGAGTTATAATGTAATCACAATATTCATTCAGACATTCTTTTGTTCTTGCATTGGTGGCAACTTCATTCTCAAAAATAACTTTTTCAAAGTTCTCAAAAAGTTCTGCGTTGTCTATCAAAAAGTTCTTGACTGATTTAAAAACTATCAGTGCTTTACACAGTTGGTAGTCTTCTTCGTTCATTTGACGGTAACATGGCAATTTATGTCCAGAGGTCTGCTTAATTTAATATTAATAAAACAGAGCCAAATTCCAGTGAGAAAAAATAAAGCATAAAAAGCAATTAAGAGGTGAAAATAAATAAATAAAAAAAAAAAATGTAAGCTGAAGTTGTTTAATAATTAATTTTTTTATTCATTTGGAATTATTTTTTCGAATAACGATTTTATTTCTAAGTTTTCAGTCAAATCTGCGGGCTTTCTTCAAAAGAATAAAATGATTAATCATTAAAAAATATGTTATAACCTTATAAAAACAAAAGATAAAATTTCATCAGTCAAGTCGGCTTTTATATTTTTATGTTCCATTAAACGCTTAACTGCTGCCAAGTTTCCTTTTCGAATAGCCAATATCAAAGGTGTCGCATAAAATAAATAAATCTAGAATTTCATAAAAAAAAGATTTTTAATAGAAACGCCATAAAAACAATAATAAAAACAAAATGAAAAAAATAGATTTTGGAATGACATAAGAAAAATTGAATGTGAAATTTCTTCATTAATAAAATTTATTTTGAAATTATATTAAAATGATTTTATTTTAAAATTTGATGAAATTATCAAGTTTTGAATTTCATTTAAAATGATGATTATCAAATTTCATTCATAAAGAAAATTTAAAATTTCATTCAAAAAAATTTTTTTGAATTTCATTCAAATTTTAAATTAAAACGCCATTGAAAAAGTGATTTAAAATTGTTGGGGCATGAGAAATAAAAAATATTGAAACTTCATTAAAAAAAATTGATTTGAATTGTATGAAAAAAAAACATTTATTTAGAACTAGATTAATAAAACAAAATATTTTGGAATGTTATTAAAAAAAGAAAATGTGAAATGATATAAGAAAACAAAATTTCATTTGAAATTGATTTCTTGTTTACATCAATTTTTTCATTATCTAACAAAAGAGAAGTGATGCTTTCATTTGACTTAGATATTGCTGCATATAACGGAGTTTCATGAATAAAAATTAATAAAAATTTCATAAAAAAAAAGTTAAAATTTTATAAGAAAAACTCAATTTTCAAAATGAAATTAAAAAAATCAATTTGAAATGTCATGAAAAAAAGAATGTGTTTTAAAATCTTATGCAAAAAGAGAATATAGAATTGTATAAAAAATGAAATGATTTTGAAACATTATTTAAAAAAAAGATATCAAACGAAATTAAAAAAAAAAATGATTTGAAACGGAATGAAAAAATAATTATTTTTTGAAATTATATGAATTATTAAAGTTTAGAATTGAATGAAAACTATATAAATTAGGAATTCTATTCAATTAAAAAATTAAAATGTAATAAAAATAAAATAACTTGGAATGAGATGAATAATAAAAAAAAATTGAGTTAAGGTTAACATCAGTTTTTTCATTATCTAAAAGTAACTGAACAATTTCAGCGTTATCACTAGTAACCGCAGTATACAACAAAGTTTTATGAAAATGAAATATATTAAATTTCATAAGGAAAAAAACAATTCAAAAATTTCATTAAAACATATTGAATTGAAAATTAAATGAAAAACAAATGATTAGAAATTTTATGAATAATAAATTATTTTGAATTTCATTAAAACGTTAATTATTTATGAAATTTCATTAAAATTTAAATGATTTTGGAATGTTATTAAAAAAACATCATATTTTGAAACAGCATTTAAAAAAAGCAAATTTAAAACTGTATTAATAAAAAACGCATTTGGAATTCTATTAAAACATCGAAATTATGAATCATATAAAAAAATAATGATTTTAAAATTCTATAAAACAAAATTGATCTTTGGAACATAATTCAAAATCAAAATTGAAACGAGATAAGAAATAAAATATTTTTTAAAAATTGATTTCATGTTTGGATCTGTTTTATCGTTCTCTAACAATATCCGAACAATTTCAGCATTATCCTTAGCGAAAGCAATACTCAATGGAGTTCTTTCATGAAATATAAAAATTTAAAATTTTATGAGATTATTAAAATTGAAATGCAATGAAAAATCAAAAAATTAAAATGTAATTAAAATAATAAATATTTAAATGTAATTAACAAAAAATATGATTTTAAATGTTATTAAAATAAATTTTATTTTAACTTCATTCAAAAATGTAAATGTTAATATTATGAAAAAAAATATGAGCTTTCAATTTCATCAATAAATATTATTGTGAATGCTATGAAAAAATCAAATTTTGAAATGTAATTAAATTATTCAATTGTGAAATGAAATGAATTCAATTGAATTAAAATGTAATTAAAGGCATTAAATATAAAATTTTATAAATAATAAAAAATTTAAAATTCTATTAAAAAAAAATTGCTTCGGAATTGAATTAACTTATTAAATTTAAAACGAGATAAAACAAAAAAATAAAGAAATGTATTTGATATTTGGATCGAATTGCTCATTTTCTACCAATAACTTGATTATCTCAGCATTATCCTTCTCAATAGCAATGTGTAATGGTGTTCTATTAAATATTAAATAATAAAATTTCATTAAAAAATAGAATATAAAATTTCATAAAAATCTAACAATTATTGAAATTGTATGAAAAAGTTTGATTTTGAACTATATAAAAGAAAAGATTTGAAATTTCATTTGAAAACTTAATATCTAATTCTATAAAAAAAGTTTTATTTTAGAATTATATTTAAATGATTTGATTTAAAATGTGATGAGAATATTTACTTTTTGAATGTAATTTAAAAAATTGAATAAAACTTCATAAAAAAATATATTGAAATTTCATTGAAATTTTTAATTCAAAATATCATTCAAATAATGAATTTTAAAATTTCATGAAAACGCAATGATTAAAATGTAATTAAAATTTATGATTTGAAATGTGATTAACAAAAAAAAATATTAAATTTTATTAACAAACATTATTTTTAAAATTGTATTAAAACAATATAATTTTGAATTGAATTCAAAAAAATAAATTGAAATGGTATTAAAAATTATAAAAAAAATTGCTTTCAAATTAACATTAATCTTTTCATTCTGTAATAAAAGTGAAATGATTTCTGTATTTTCCTTTTCTGCAGCAATGCATAATGCAGTTTTATTAAAAAATTAAAATAAAAATTTCATTCAAAAATTGAATTAAAAATTTCATTAAATTATCAAAATTGAAATTACATTAAAACATCAAATTTGGAATTATATGAAATTATGAAATTCTAAATATCATTAAAATTAAATATTTGAAATACCATTCAAATATTTCAATTTAAATAGTACGATAAAAAAACGTTATTTTAAATTTCATTAAAAAAATCAATTTAAACTTGATTAGAACATAAAAAATATTTGTAATTTCATTAAAAAAATAATATTTTAAAATGTCATTAAAACATTATTAATTAAAATTTCATGAGGGAAAAAATGATTTCAAATTTCATTAGAAAATTTTGAATTAAAATGTTATTCAAAAAGTTAATCTAAATGTCATTCAAAAGATTGTTTTTAAAATGTTATAATAAGCAAAATAGATTTGAAATTACATTAAAAAAAACAAAAGAAGAAATTGCATGAGAAAAATGAAAATTTTAAACGTCATCAAAACAATAAAAATTCAAATGCTATAAAAATACAAAAATTGAAATGTAATTAAAAAGATTAAAATTAAAATTACATTAAAAAAAAAGAAGATTTAAAATTGGATTTAAACAATTAAATTGAAATGAAATAAGAAAATATTTAAATCAAGAACTATATAAGAAAAAAACATAAATTAAAAACATCATTAAAACAAAAATGATTTTTAAAACTCCATTCAAAAAAAAAAGATTTTGAATTTTATCAGAAAAAAAGAAAATTTAAAACATGATAAATAAAAACAAAATTTGAAATTCGATAAAAAAAAATATATTGAAACGTAATTAAAAAAACATAAATTATTTAAAACGACTGATTTAATGTTAACATCGATATTTTTGTTATCCAATAAAAGTTGAATTATTTCGACGTTTTCTTGATCAACGGCGATATGTAAAGCTGTCTTATTAGCAAATTAAATAAGAAATTTCATAAGAAAAAAAAAAACACAAAAAATTTCATTACAAAAAAAATTTTTTTTTGAAATTTCATTCAAAAAAAAAATTGATTTTCAAACCTCATTGAAAAAGTTAAAAATAAAACAGAAACAAGCTTTGAATTAACATCAATACTTCCAGATAAAAGAAGGTTTTTAACAAGTTCTACATTTCCTTCTTCACAAGCCTTAAGGAATCTAGTATTTTTATTAGTTTCTTGTTGTTGTTGTTGCTGAGGCTGCTGATTTGCAACGTTATTCATTTCAGCTTGAGTATTTTCAGTCAAACCGCCCAAAACGTTTTCAACTGTTTCACTAAGTGCGTTACCATCTTCACCTTCTTTATTTTCATTATTTTCTGTATTTTCGGCGTTTTCTGTGTTTTCTTGATGTTCTGGGAATTGATTCAAGTATTCGTTGATTTCGTTTTCGTCGACGGCTTCAGTAAAGAAAGAAAAATCTTGAGAAAGTTTTGAATAAATTTCTTCAAAAGAAGGTCTTTCTTGAACGTTTTGACTCCAACATTGAGTGATTAATTCCCACATTTTTTCTGAGATGCCTTCAATATTCTGTGGTCTGTAATCGTTCTTAATCTTATCAACAAGTTCTTCAATCAAAATCGAATCGCCGAGTTCGAAATAAGGTTCCTTCTTCGTGATGACTTCGTAAGTAATGATTCCAAAAGCGTATACATCAACTTGTGGTCCGTATTGTTCTTCTGGATTGGCCAACATTTCTGGCGCCACATAAATTGGTGAACCGTTTTTGCCTTCGGTTATTAATTGAATTGATTTTGTCAATAAATAAGGAAAACAACGAGATAAACCGTAATCGCAAATTTTGGGATGATAATCATCGTCAATTAATATATTTTGTGTCTTTAAATCGCCATGAATAATGCCTTGCTTGTGGAGGTATTTCATCGTATTCGCAATTCCAAGTAAAAAAATGTATTTTTTGGTGGCAGTCCATTCTGGATCAAGTAGCTCGTTTTTCTCTTCATCAAGAATTTCTTTTAAGGTTCCATTGGGAAAGAATTCGGTTAAAATTGTTGGCTCGAGTAAAGATTTGTATTTTAACGATTGATAATTAATGCCGAGTAATTTGACTAGCGAGGGATGATTTAATTGCTTAAGTATTGCGGATTCTTTTAATAAATTGATTTGATCTTGCGCAGAAAATCCTTTTTCGGCTTCGATATTAATTATTTTTCCAACATAATCTAAATCATCTTTGACGCATTGTACAATATATGTTTTACCAAATGCACCTTTTCCGAGATATTCGTCGAGCTTAAAGTCTTTTGTATCGAAAAAAACGCCGTCGAAATTCATTTGAAGAATCAAATGTAAAGATTTTGAACTTTTTCTGTGGATCATCAAAAAAAACGAAACTTTTTCAATTATTTCATTTCAATTTTGAAAAAATAGAAGGATTATTTTATTCTAATAAAGTTGATTATTTTATATTATATTAGGTGTTGAATCAAAATATGAAGAAATGGTATTATCTAAAAAAAATTCAAAAGATTAACGTACAGATGAAAAGAAAATTCAATTGAATATTTGAATTAACGTACATTGGGAAAAAATAACGGATGTTACAAAAATTTTAAAACGGATATTGAAATTTTTTTAACGGACATATCACTTTTAAGAATATTATAATATTTATGATTTCCACTTATATTTTGGAAAGAAAAATCAATCTAAACACAATATTTAAATACTGTAAAATATCGATTTAATTTTTGAATTATTTATCAAAAAATTCTGATAAATAATTTAGTTTGTAATTTTTATAAATTGGGTTATTCATATATAATTGCTTAAAATAAATATTTTTTGATATTAAAATATAAGTTTGTTAATTAAGAAATATTTTATTTGAAAAAAAATTTTGAATTGGTAATGAACAATTCTATTTCAATGCTTTTTTATTAAGTGAATTGTTGATTTAATAATTTCATAAGTAAAAATAAAATTTAATATTTATAGATTAAAATTTTCCAAACATTCAATTTTTTGAATTAAAGAAAGAAAATAAAAATGATAATATCTATAAAAGAAAAGTATAAATTATGATTTTTAATAGTAATATTAATATTTTTACATTTGTTAATGGTATTATTTTTTAGTGAACCTTTATTTTGAATGATTTGATAAAAATGTTGAGATTAAATTTTATACAAAAAATCTTTTAAGGGACTAATTCATAAACACCATTTTATTGAATAATTATTATATTGTCTTCTTAAAACAATCTCAATCTTTACTTCGTAAAAGAATTACGTTTTATAGCTTCTTTAAATTCTTAAAGTGTAATCCGACATCGTTCAGCGGTTAGGATACGTGGTTTTCATCCACGGGATCGGGGTTCGACTCCCCGTGTCGGAAAGATTTTTTTTAAATGTATGTTTGAAAAAATAACAAAATAAAGAGTTGTTTTCAATTATTTTTCTTGAAGAATATTCATCAACTAATCTAATAAATAGATAGCAAATCTTATTTTTAACTTTTCGAAAAATCAAATTTGCCATATTTTTGAGAAACCGTTTATTTTTTATTCTAAATTTCAAATTCTATATTTTCTCATTTCTTTTATTCATGAGGAGTTCTAACTTTCATAATGTTAGTCAGCAGTCCCTAAATGATTCATCTGAAGATGATGAAGATGATCTAGTCATATTCCAATTAAAGTATATTATTCACAATTATCCAAATATTCGAAGTTTATTCGAGACAAATATATGTTTTCCGACATTGGAAATGTCCTCCCTGATGAAATTCACAGAATGCAAAATCAGTATAATATTATTTCAGATAATATTGATCTTTTCTTCCAACTTCTACAAGATAACTTCAACCTCAGCGAAAACCAATCTTTATCATATATTCAATACCTTGATCTTCTCAAGATCTCAGAATATTTGCAAGTTAAAAAGTTAACAAAGAAGCTAATAAAGTACTCAAAAATTCACAATTTTGATATCAGCTTTATCATTGAAATAATTCAATACGAAAACGCAAAAGCAAGTGATTCTAATAATAACAGGTATGAAGGTGAAATTAAGGTTAATATTGAAATGGAAGATGTCTTGGTTACAAAAATCGATCAATGCTTTCAAAACGACAAATTCAAAGAGCTCCCAATTCCATTCATCTATCGTATCATTGAAAAAAGTTCAAAGAATGAAATGTCAACTGACAAATTGTACGACTTCATAAAAGAATCAGTCAGCAGATTCTACTTACTGTTTTCGTTCGTCAGCCTGGAAAAACTCTCCGATGACAGACTTGACGACCTGTTCAGCATTTACGAGAGCTCGAAGAAAGAGTACTTCACATCGCTGCCGTGCAATTTGGAGTTCATTAAAAAATTGAGAGAAAGTGAAAAGAGACTCAACGAGCAGAAGAAGCAAGTGGTGGAAGAAAGGAATGGATTGCAGGAGAAGCTGGATAAATGTGAAAAGGAGAATGAGCAATTGAAAAGTGACAGTGTAAAATTCAGAGAAAATGAAAGTAAACTTCAGAAAAAGTTGTGTGATTCTGAGCAAGAAAAAAATCAGTTGCAGACGAAATTGGCTGATGTCGAGAAAATGAAAAATCAGATGATAAGTAATAACGACCAATTAAAAACAGAAAAAGATCTGCTTCAGAAAAAGTTGTGTGATTCTGAACAAGAAAAAAATCAGTTGCAGACGAAATTGGCTGATGTCGAGAAAATGAAAAATCAGATGATAAGTAATAACGACCAATTAAAAACAGAAAAAGATCTGCTTCAGAAAAAGTTGAGCAATTCTGAGCAAGAGAAAATTGTGTTGAAAAATAAAATTGAAGAGATTGAGAAATGCCCAATAGAAGGAGCGATCTCTGCTAAAGTGACAAATGGCTGCCTGATAGATGCAGAAATCAGACTGGTAGGGAATCAATTGATGCTCGACACATCACGCAGCAAGTACATTGTGAGCACGAGCAATGAGAAAGAGATTGGTGCTGGAGCTTACGAAGGAGGAGAAGTGATAAAATCATTCAACGAAACAACGAAATCGTTCAGCAGACAGCCTGGCACGTACTACGTAAGAGCGCTCGTTGTTAGCATGCGTGGCAGCACGAGAGAGATTGTGAGTAATCCAGTGAAAGTGTTGGTCATGACGTTTGGCTATGAAGGAAGGTCCAGAGAAATCGTGCTAGAGAAAGGAAAATACAAGTTAGAAGTGTGGGGCGCGCAGGGCGGAAACTCAGCTGGATGTGGAACTGGCAGATTTGCAAATGTTCCAAGAGGCAAGGGAGGACTTGGCGGTTATTCGGTTGGACAAATTACGCTGAGCGAGAAAACAAAATTTTTCATTTACGTTGGAGGAGAAGGTAAGAGTGCACAAGCAGGTGATGGAATGGACACCGCAGGATCCTTCCCTGACGGAGGAGGAACAAAAACTGGCCACTGTGATGATTACACGTCAGTTCCAGGCACTGGAGGAGGATCAACATCAATTCGAGCAAAGTCGGACTCGCTGTACAGCAGAGTGATCGTCGCTGGCGGAGGAGGCGGAGCTGGAGGTGACGGAGAATGCACAGATCACGGCGGATTTGGCGGTGGAGCATCTGGCGGCAACAGCTATGCTATTGGTTCACTGCGAGATCGCGGTGCAGGCACGCAGACGGGCAGCACGCCAGGCCCCATTGGGAGTGGTACCACTGAAGGGGTTGCTGGCACATTTGGCCAGGGTGCAACTGGCCTCTATCGCACTGGGCGTGATTCTGGCGGTGGAGGAGGAGGCGGCTGGTACGGAGGCGGCAGTGGTGGATATGGCGGGTATACCCACTGTGCCAGTGGAGGTGGAGGATCAGGCTGGATCTTCACCGAAGAGAGTTTTTCCGCGTGGAAGTCAGGCGACAGCCAAAACGCAGGCAGATTCGAGCTAGACAGCTCGTTCTACTTGTCAGATGCAAGAACAGTGCCAGGCAACGCGTTGTTCCCAGACACGTCAGGCAGCGGCAGCGAGACAGGCCATTCAGGCAACGGTTTTGCCAAGATCACAGCCATATGAATGCCCAGTTAGTGGCGCATCGCAAAGCCCCGCATCATGCATCTTTTATGCGCGCACATTCCACGCCTATTGACAGCAACGCCAAAGTGAATCGACGCTTTCTCCAATTCGCAATCACCTTTTCGCATCCCTCACTCAGAAGCACGAAAATGATTTTATGTCTTGAATAAAAAATAAAATTTTCAAAACTGTCTGTTTAAAAAAGAACCACTTTTTTAATACAAAACTAAATGAACTCGTCAGCGAAAGGATCGTCCTCGTCCATGATGTTGTCGAGGTCGTTTTCTACGTTCACTGTCTCAGCCGTGTTTTCAAAGTTATGCACGTCTTCGATCTTTGGCTTCCTCCTCCTGATGAGGAAGAAGGCTGCAATTGCGGCAGCCACGGCAGCTGTGCCTCCAACTGAGCCGGCGATGATTCCAATTGTTTTCGCTTTGTCCTTCTGGCTGCCGCCGGCTCCGACTGGCGGCTCAGAGTGTGAGAACTTTTCTGAGCTGCTGAATTTGTGAGATTCAGTGAATTTATCTGACCGTGTGAAGTGATCTGAAGGTGTAAACAGGTCTGATTTGGTGAATTCATCTGACCGTGTGAAGTGATCTGAAGGTGTAAACAGGCCTGATTTGGTGAATTTATCTGATTCAGTGAACTGACATGATTTGGTGAATGTATTTGACCTTGTAAATTGACCTGAACTGGTGAATTTGCTCGTTCTTTTGAGTGGGTTTGTCTCAGTGAATTTTAATGAGGCAGAAAACTTGCTGCTCTTTGTAAAATCAGCTGTCCTTGAAAATGCAGATGTTTCTGTAAATTGTGATGTGGCTGAAAATTTTCCACTTTTTGAGAAAGAAGGTGAATTTGAAAAGTGGTTTGATTGTGTGAATATAGAGGAGCCAGAAAAGGCTGTCGACTGAGTAAAATCATCAGTCTTTGAAAATTTATTTGATTCAGAAAAAGTGAACGATTTTGTAAATTTGTCTGAATTCGAGAAATAATTTGATTTGGAAAATTCAGTTGAGTCGGAAAAGCCACCAGAGTAAGTGAAGGGGAATGATTGTGAAAACGGGTTGGAACGAGAAAACTTGTTTGTTGGTGTAAATGATGCAGTTTGGATATCGGTGTGAATAAAAGTTGTGTAGGTGGGAACACCATCTGGGAATCCAATCGTATTGTTACATGTATCGCCATCAAAGCAGTTACCAGCATTACAGCCATGGGCATTTTCATTTGGAATATGGGTTCCTCGACAGAGGTCTCCATTTGTAAAATGCGGATATATAGTCAAATATTTTGTATCATATGATACTGTGGAGCAGCCAGTAATGCTGATATAAGACTCAACTTGTTGAGAAGTAATAATGCAATTTTGTAATTCAATTGTTATGCCGCAATTTTGTTGATCACGATGTACAATATTGTTTGATTCACCTTTTGATAGTAATACACTGTCTTGGACTGTTATAGTTTGCACGCAGGTGGATGAAATTCGAATTACGTTGTTGTTGGCGAAAAAATTGACCATTTTGATCGTCTTTGAAGTAAATTTATCGCACTCTCCTTGATATCCTGAAAAGAAAAAGCAACTTTCATCACAGTTCATAACAGTGATCATTGCAAAAGACATGCATCGAGGAGCATCAAATTGATATCCGCCAAATGGGACACCTGTCATATTATTGCATCGGTAATATTGATTCCCTGAGTTGCAAAAAGAATTGAATATACTTTGTTGAGTGGAACTTTTTTTTGAATCAACAATAGTATTGTAAATATTTATAAAAAAATCGTCAGGTTCGCAATGGCAATTTAAAAATGCAGATTTAGATTGGCATTCTGATTGGAAACTGCATGTGTGAGACATACTAATGCATCGTGTCATTTCAAGTCTAATAACGCCCTGATTAGATTTGCACGAATTAAAGATATTATCAGTCATATATAAAGATACATATTTTCCATTTATTTGTATTGTAGAGTATTCGATTCCATCTGATGCACTTATTTTTATAAAAGAGCATCCCATTATTGTAATTGACCTATTATATTGGATATTCAATAAAACATCTTTGAATCCTTCTTTATAGCTTTTTGAATCAAAAACTTCATCGTAAAAAGTTTTTTGATCATTATTACTTGTTTTAAGAATAACTCCGCTAAGTCCATGAGTAAACTGAGAGTTTTTAAGAAATAGGCTTTGTTGATTATAAAAAAGAGTTGGGAAAAACTTGTTGAATTTTGAGTCAATTACAGATAAATGGTTGCAGACAAAAATTGAAGAATGTGAAAGAAGGGCAGGGGAAATAAAAGCCAGTATTGTTAAATTCATTGGAGTAAATAAAACTGTTAAATTCAATATCTGCTTTTTTTTTTTTAATTTTTGGATTTGTCAGAATAGATTGAAAAAAAATAAATTATTTTATCTTTAAAAATTGTTCCTTATTAAATATTTACTTTAATTATTTATGTTATTAAATTCTATATATATTATATTTATAAATAATTAAACGATTATTTAGAAAATATTAAGATATATATATATATATTTTTTAAAAAAATTGAAAGAAAATGGTTCCATATAGAAAAAAAAAAAACGATATTTTTAAACTACAATTCAAAAGTCATCTCATCTTCAACCTAAAATTGGCCTTATAGGCAGTTTTTTTACAACAGATTAATTCAATTACCATCACTTGAAAAACCTCATACTCCTCTCATTTAATTAAATGGGATTATCAAAATATTGAAAATACTCTTAATATTATAATGATTTTTTTAGCTGAAAAATTCAATGAGTTTTTTAGGTTAATTGAGAGAACTTTGAAAAAGAATAGAAAAATTATAAAATTGGATATATATTATTAATTAATTAATTTTTGCAAATATCTTACCGTTTTTATCAATTTTTGAAAATTGAATAATGCTTGACGGTTGCATAAAATTAATCGGCTTTTTTTCATTTTTTATATCTTGAATAATTATTTCAAAGCCGGATTGTAATGCCATGAGTTTCATTGTTTGATATGCATCTAGAGGTGATTTGAATAGAAGATTTTTTAAGTTTTCTTCGGAGAAAAACTCCATTCCTTGTTTTTTTATAAACAATTATTACTAGAGTAAAGTATTCAAATTTTGATCGTTGATTGAGAAATATTATTTTATATAATCTATTAGAAATAATGTATTTTTTCGTTTGTTAAATAAGCTATTAATATTTTATTTTATTTTATTTTATGCATTACATATTATTCCTATTTTAATGTAACTGATTTCAAATAAGATATAAAAAGAACTCAAAATGCAGGCTCTTTTTTCTCCCAATTCTTGAGATCGATAATTGATTTACTTTTTGATATCGATAAATAAATATGCACTGATACTCGAGAACCATTTCAGAGATCGAGAATTTTTTCTTCAACTTTTGATTTTAGAAATTTCAATTAAACTTTTTGAAAATACATATGATCGTATTTTATAATCTCAAATAATTCTTTAAAAAGAATGTATTTTTTGATTTTAATCTTAAAATAAGCATCAATATATTATATTATTTGTTTTTAAATATTTTATAATCTGGAATACCAATCATAAATAAATATAGATATGTTTGAAATCTTTAGATCTCTGTAAATGATATTAAGTTTACTGTTATTTTCATATCACATTTCATGCCTGATATCATGATAATCTAGGTATCAGATTTTTAAACTGATAATCGAGTATTAGATGTAAAGTGACGATTTTGATACCGATTCTCAAAATAATAAGCATATAGAAAGGCTATACAAAATCGACTGATAATATTTTTTTTTCTTTAATTTATATGAAACAGAATTTGATAGAGGCATTGGATTATAATCTTTTTTGAATTTTAATATATAATAATTATAATAATAATAATAATAATAATAATAAAACAATCAAAAACGATAAAAGGTTAATTCAATGATATATATATATATATATATATAAAACTTAATTTTAAATGAATCGGTGAGCTATAAACACTCCAACAAGAGGCTATGATTCATCATTTGATATTATTCATCATTTGATATTATTTATATATAATGGATGACATGTATTAGTTAAAAGACTTGTTCAGATGGTCTTTGAGAGAGAAAGATCGATATTTTTTTCTGATAGCATCTCGTGAGTGTGTTTGCTGAATTAATATTATGAAATTATTGAAGGGGTAAATTGTTTCAATTGCAGATGCGGTAACATAGATGAACTATGATAGAGACAAAAGATATGATCATATCTTGTTAAAAGCGATTGAATATTTATTGAGAATCGTGAACAACAAGAAATACAACATTAACAGATACCTCAAAAATACAATATCGAGTAAAAACGTAGACCGATGAAGAAAGATGAATTTTTTGAGGAATTCGATAGAAATAAATAAAATGTGTATGAAGAAACAGATAAGAGTGATCCTAGACTAATATTTGTTAAATTGATACACTGAAAAGATAAGAAAGTGATTTGTGAATTGCGAAAATCAGAAGAAGCTTAACGTGCAGCCTTTGAAATAAATAAGTTATAGTTTTAAAAATCGAAAAACAAAAAGAGAAAGCAAATAGTTAAAAAAGTCATTGGAAGTTTAGAGCTATATGAATATAAAAGGACTATCAATTTCAAGACACTTAATAATGATTGACGATGATTGCTATTTCTGATAATAAAAGAGTTTATTGAAGAAACAATTGCGAAGTTATCTTAATAGATTTGTTTAAATTTCAATTAAGGGTCTGTAAACGATATATCACGAAATAGCTGAAACCAGAGCTATTCAATAAGCTTATGAATAACTTTATGATCTTGGCAACAAAGTTACAGAGTGTTTTATGAGCAAAGGGGAGAATTTTGTTTTTGATATTAAGCAAATATTTACAATTGTGGTCATTGTTCACAGCACTTAAATTTTGGTTGTATGAAAAGTATTAAGAAAATACCTATAGAGGTGGTTGTTTCTTTCAATATTTGATTAAAGAGATATTTCCGAAGAGAGTTGTTGAGTATTTCAAGAGGTTACAAAAATTTTATTTGTTTTGGGATTGCAAAAGCAAGTACTTGCTTTCCTTGTGCATTTTTTGATGTAATCTGGATGTTAAGATAAAGATATGTTTGAAGATTTAGAATAGATATCTATCTCTGTGTTCGATATACGAAATATTTATGTAATTCGGTATACATATCAAGTTAACGTACTTTACCATTGAATCTACTGGTTAAAATAAAAAGGAATCAGTAAGGTCTAATACTGATGGAAAATGCAAGCATTACATCATCGAAGAGACTGAAATAAAATGAGTTCATCAGTTTAAATATAATAAAGAAGCTTTACTTCAATACAAAAGAGACAAAATTCAGCAATGATTGCATTAAACATTTAATTTTCAAGATGATGATAAATTCAATTAAGAATACTTATTTTCATAGCTTGGCTTACAATATTTGAATGATTCGCCCAACAGGTATGTGCTAATGATTAATATTTGCTTAAGATTCTCAACTTTGAAATCAAATTATTAAAATTTATTATTATCACTTTTACTCTAGTGACTTGTTTAAATTTCGAAAAGTTTTTAATAATAATCATTAAAGATTCTTTGAGTTTTTCAAACCCATTTCTCTTCCTGTTTTCAAAAATACATAAAATCACTTCTTTACTTTCTGCACTTTCTTATGAGGTAGCTTTTAACGGAACTGCACCATATATCTTCATTAAGCTATACATCTACATCATTTACATGTAGAAACCTGCATTCCTTATTTCAAGTTCTATCTCTTATTTTTCTGTCTATTTTTTGGCCTCTCTAATATTAACTATTATTTTTAGTTTCAATTTTTATTTATTTTCACAAGCTTGTTATTCTCCGATTTTCGAGATCAATAAAATTAATATCATAAAAAAATGTTTTTTTTTTTTTTTTTTTTTTTTTTTTTTTTTGGGAATACTTATCGCCCCCGATACTTATTGACCTCGGAAGTTAAGGTCAATATTGACCTTGTATCGTACATCAGAAAAAAAAGTTCGAAACTTTTTTGCACTTTTGCAAAAAATACCATGAGTTTCAGTTATATTATTAATATTTGATATTATATTCTTTCAAAATCACAAAGGACTCATTTTATTATAAGAGATACAGTCTATATTTATTGCTATTCACTCGGATTGCGCATTTTATTTCAATTTAACTAATATTTAATTTAAATTATGATGATAATTTTAGTTTTTCTTGCTAGAAAGTAACAAAAAGAATGATTAATAAAATATGAAATACTTGTGAATGCTTGTTTATTAGTGAGTGCTTATAATAAAAATCATTTTCAACTTAAACTAAAATAATTCGTTTATATTTTTTTTTATCTGGAAAAAATGTGAAAAAAGCATGAGTAGCTACTCATGGTATTTTTTGCAAAAGTGCAAAAAAGTTTCGAACTTTTTTTTCTGATGTACGATACAAGGTCAATATTGACCTTAACTTCCGGGGTCAATAAGTATCGGGGGCGATAAGTATTCCCTTTTTTTTTTTTTTTTTTTTTTTTTTATATATATATATATATAATTGCTGTAATATTATTTTTTTTTTCATTTTCTATGCCATTTTACACCCCTGGGGCATAAAATTCAACCCAATAATAAAATATAAATTATTTGAAAATTTGTGTGTATAAAACGTAAAACTCAGAAAATTCAAAGCTGATTCATGTGTATGGGCAATCGGATTTTCCATCTATCCACTTTTTGAATTGTTTATACTCTCAAAAAGTGGAGATGTTAAGTACAAAAATTTAAAATCCTAAGAATTATTGAGAGATTTTTTTTTCATTCAAATTTTTTTCATTGAAAAAGTTCATATTAAAATTAAAATATCTTCATAAAAAAAGATAATAGTATAAAGAAAAACAGAAATTATATAAATATAACACAAATAATAAATAAAAAACGTAAAAAAATTATATGAAAAAAGATATATATAAATCGTCATTTTACGATTTCAATCTCTAAGTAGCAAAGTCAAGAAAAAAATTAATAAAAATATAAATTCTAAGTAAAAAGAGAAAAAGTTTATAAAAAAAAAGAAAAATCAATAAATTAAGCATTTTCTGTTGCGAGCCATATAAGATGACGAAGTTCATAAACGAACTTCAGACAAAATTTATACTTCGTCTTCATCTGAATCAGTATCTTTTATTCTTCTGAATCTGTATCTTGTATTCTTCTGAATCTGTACCTCATCTTCATCTGAATCTGTATCTTGTATTCTTCTGAATCTGTACCTCATCTTCACCTGAATCTGTATCTTGTATTCTTCTGAATCTGTATTTCGTCTTCATCTGAATCTGAATCTCATCTTCATCTGTATTTCGTATTCTTCTGAATCTGAACCTCATCTTCATCTTAATATGTACCTCATTTGAATCTGAATCTGTATTTCGTATTCTTCTGAATCTGAACCTCATCTTCATCTTAATATGTACCTCATCTTCACCTGAATCTGTATCTTGTATTCTTCTGAATCTGTACCTCATCTTCACCTGAATCTGTATCTTGTATTCTTCTGAATCTGTATTTCGTCTTCATCTGAATCTGTATCTCATCTTCATCTTAATCTGTACCTCATCTGAATCTGAATCTCATCTTCATCTTAATATGTACCTCATTTGAATCTGAATCTGTACCTCATCTTCATCTGAATCTGTATTTCGTATTCTTCTGAATCTGAACCTCATCTTCACCTGAATCTGAACCTCATCTTCACCTGAATCTGTATCTTGTATTCTTCTGAATCTGTATTTCGTATTCTTCTGAATCTGAATCTCATCTTCACCTGAATCTGAACCTCATCTTCACCTAAATCTGTACCTCATCTTCATCTGAATCTGTATCTCATCTTCATCTGAATCTGTATCTCATCTACATCTGAATCTGTATCTAGTCTTCTTTTGTTTCTGTGCCCCGTCTTCTTGTAATTCCGTATCTCATTTAATTCTGTTTATGAACTTCGTCATCTTCTTTATAAAAATACCGCGCAATATGCTAATTAACGTATCTCGAACTTTTTGAAAAGATGACGATATCAACTTTTTGATGAAAAGTTTTTTGAATACATTCAAATATTGAATACATCTCTCAATATTTTTATTAAAATTGAGAGAAAGTTTCCTTCAAAAAGTGGATCGATGGTAAAACCGATTTTTCATGTGTATGAGGATAATTGAGAGGCCTAAGAAGTTTTTCAAGTGATGGTATTCAATCTTTTTATTCAATTTTGATATGAGTTTTTATACAATATTGAAGACCCGTTTTAAGAGCATTAACATGATTTATAAAGAATTCATATTTTATTTCTTTAAAAGATTTTAAAAATAGTAATAATAATAAATAAAATTTAAAATTTTCTTAGATATTTTAATTTTTATTTTATACAAGAAGGTCACAATTACTCATCTGCATCTCAAAAATTGAGAGATTTTCTGAGTTCTCACAAATATTATTTTTTTTCAGCCATTCATAACTCCACGATTATTCGTTTTAGATAAAATTTATCATGGGAAACCTCCCATCATTTTTCGCAATCTCTTTAATATTAATTCCAAAATTCAAAATCAGCTCAGAAAAAACTTCAAGCAATCGCTAAATATGCATCAAAGAATTTTTTTAATCTTTAAACATTATAATTTGTTATATTATTTGATCTATTCAGATATAAAATTTTTAACCAATTTTCAATCAAAAACACCAAATTTCACCTAATACACTCAACAACAAGAAGCTGTCATTAAAAATTATCAGTTATGCGCCAAAACAAGTTTTTTTTACTCTTTTTATTTTTTGATCATATCTCATTGAACAGCACGACATAGCGCAGTACGTATCAACTGTTTTTTGACAATAAAAAAATTAATTTAATATTAATTTTCATGAAAATAGAAAGCGATCCTAATGAAAAAAAGAGCAAAACTATTTTTTTAGTAAAACCCATTTTTATTCAATTTTAAATCATTAATCATTGAAAATTAATAAAATTCAATTGGGAAAAAACTCATACCATTTTTTGAATAAAAAAGCGTATACAGTAGGTAAAAATATCTTGGACCATTCAAATTGTCTTGGGCTCATTGAAAATAATATAAAAAACAAATAAAAAATTTCAAAGAATTTATTTTAAATTTCAAGACCTCTTGGCATGACGCAATCTCTGTTAAAAAATCTTGATATTCTAAACATAGATCAAGATTCATGCATGTATTAAAATATCAAATTATTATAAAGATTCTGGCGCTAGATTTTGATAAAATGTTGATTTATTTTGACCTTCATTGCGTTTATAAAGGTGAATTTTGATCGTTTCGAAAAAGCATATTTTTTATTTTCCTCATATTTGTTTATAATTTTACTATTTTCTAATCTGCATTCATTTGTAGATTATTATAATATAATTATTATTAAAAAATATCAAAATTTTTCAATCAAAAAGTGAAAAATAAAAAATTAAACGGTCGTTTGATGTCCAGAGGTCTATTTCAAGATTTTCAGTTGGTCCAAGACAATTTGAATCGGTCTAAGACATTTCAACTTACTGTATACGATCAAGAATTTGAATATAAAAAATTTATAACGATCATATAAAGTATTCAAATTAAATTCAATTAGTGGTATGAGTTTTTACTTTCAGTTTACTTTTTGCCACCATTAAAGTCCAAAAATAGGTGAATAAAAATGGTAGGGGGTTTTCCAGTAGACTATATATTTAATTTTCAATTCAAAATATAAATATGCCATATATTATACAGATACTAATTTAATATCGTAACGTAATTTTTTATCGTAACGTTATTTTTTTTTTTAGAAAAATTTAAAAATATAAAAATCTAATTTTCTAAATATGTATTGAAGATAATTTATTATAAATTATATCAATATATTTATTACGTAATAAGTAATATATCATATCATAATAAATATGAAATTCTTCCATATTGAGTGAGTTTTTCATTAAATTAATCAAAAAAATAAAAATGAATTATTTCATGATACACCGAATTACCTTTCAATTTAAACAAATACATAGCATCTATATGCAATAGCAATTAATATTTCTTCATAGTGATTAATTGTAAAACTATTCGATTGTGATAAAATAGAACAAAACAAAACTAAACGACCGTTTAAAATTATATTAAAATATAAAATATAGTATTTCTATGAATAGTCCTTATTATATTTAAAAGAATACCATATTTTTAGATTTACAGACAAAATACAATACATTTGTAATTCTAACATTTACTTTTGAATTCAAAAAGACAGTTTATTTATGTAAATTTTTCACATATAGAATCAAAAACAAGGTGATCTATTTTTAAAGTTTCCTATAGGATTTTTTCTAAAATAACAAATATGTTATAATAGTTGGCAGTGAACTATCAATAATATTAATAATTATATCATGAAAAAATAGGAAGGAGAACAAAAAAAGTTAGATTATTCGAACAACTGTGAAAAGTTTAAAAATCTTATTTTCTCCAAATTTTTGTTTACTATTTACAGAAAAAAATATGGTTTGAAACATTGATAGAGACAAATAAATGTTATGATAAATGTTTTAATTTGCGTTATTAAGTTGATTTTATGAAAAATTTAATATTAAATAAATAATTATTTTTTTTAAAAAAAGTATGAATGAAAAAGGAAATAAAGTTTCTTAAGGAGTTTTTAATATCTAAATACTAGTCTAAAACATTTGATATATAAAATTCTCTTCGAAAATAATAATTAAAAAAGTTTTCATGTACGTTTGTAATATTTATAAATTTTTGCTTGTTTCATTCAAAATGCATATATCTTATTTATAAAATATTATTTTTATGAGTTATTAGAAATATATAAGCTGTTATATGCAATTAATACTAAATGATTGAAGATAATACTGATTTTTATAAAAATTACTGAGGTACTTATTATTGAGAAATTTTCATAAGAAAGAAAACATAAATAATAGAATTTAATCCGGATATATACTTATTTATAATATGGGTTATATATATTAAAATATCAATTGATTTTAATAACTTAAGCTTGCTAAAAAGACACATTTATTTTTTAATATAATTTTAAACGGTCGTTTAGTTTTGTTTTGTTCTATTTTATCACAATCGAATAGTTTTACAATTAATCACTATGAAGAAATATTAATTGCTATTGCATATAGATGCTATGTATTTGTTTAAATTGAAAGGTAATTCGGTGTATCATGAAATAATTCATTTTTATTTTTTTGATTAATTTAATGAAAAACTCACTCAATATGGAAGAATTTCATATTTATTATGATATGATATATTACTTATTACGTAATAAATATATTGATATAATTTATAATAAATTATCTTCAATACATATTTAGAAAATTAGATTTTTATATTTTTAAATTTTTCTAAAAAAAAAAATAACGTTACGATAAAAAATTACGTTACGATATTAAATTAGTATCTGTATTTTTTATTTTTAAAAATTTAAAATATAAATATCTTATTAAATAAAAATAATATATATTATTATTATGTTTTTTAAGATATTAAACATATTATAAAGGTAATATTTAAAATAAAATTCTTTTGTTATTGTTTATTAATTGAGATATATTTATAAATATTCTTTTATGGAACCAAAATTTCCAAATTAATAGAAATATATGCCATATTTAGAGATTTTAAAAATTTGGAAATTTTTTTTCATTAATTGAATACTCATCAGATTTTCATATTTATTTTAGTTGGAAGCCTTAATGAGTACCACAAAGAGTGTCTCCAAAAAGTTCAGAACTGAAAAAGAACCTCTTAAATATAAGTCAATAAAGATTACCGACGACTTAAGTATACTTGATCTTAAAAAGATTGTTTTGAAGAGTTTTTTTCTTCGTGCAAATCAAAAATATATTTCAGATATAGCTCTTACCAATCTAACTACTAATTATTTTGATTCAGCATATAATAATGATAATGCCTACAATATTTTTTCAAAAGAAGATAATAAATGGTTGATATATAAAGATTCAAGATATACTGTTCATATCGATATTTATGGGCCAAAGTCCAATTCTGAAATTGTATATCCAATATCATTATTATCAGGTTATGAATCGTTAATAAATTTTTTGTCAGAAGAAACTAAAACAGATACAAAATATATTTCTATCTATAGAAATAACGGAAATAGAGATCTAATAGAAAAAACAGATAATATAGCTAAATTTAAAGATGAAGGTATTATTGCTTTTCTTTTCCCAATTTCAGCTGAATTTACATATAAAAAACTCAGTAAAAAGATGAATTTCAAATTTAACGACTTTTTACAAAATATTAAACAAGAGATTGGAGCCGAATTAAAGCTAAAACCAAATGACTTTTTATTCGAACTCAATGGGGCAATATTGACTGAAAATAAAATGATTTATGATATTTTAAAAACAGCTGATCAAAAACCAAAAATTAATGTTATTGTAAATTCAAAAATAAAGGTTCATGTTCCTTTTATTAACGATTATTTTGAATTCAATATTTCAATGGCCTTAAAAAACGAATTATATTTTCTTGTTTCCAAAATTCAAGATTATTTTAATATAAACACTAAAATAGAACTTTTAATGGGCAATAAAGCTGATGTTATTGATTTAAATAAAAAATGTTATGAAATTATCAATGATGATTTTAAATATGTCACAGTGAAGAGTGAAAAACCATTAAAAATTATTCGGTATATCAAGGTAAGAAACTTGTACATGAAAATTGAAATCAATCCCCAAGATCATATTAGTGATATAATTCAACATATTGCAAATGAAATAAAGTGTGATCCATATAACATAAGTTTGATTGCTCACACGCAAGATGGCAAAGAAATCAAAATGAAAAGCGATAAATTCACAGATTATTTCATTTTGCCAAATGATGAAATCATTGCAAATATCATTGAACATGAAGTTGATTCAAAAGATGAAAAGGAGCATCTTGAGACAATTGCCAGATTACGTGCCGAACTCCAGCAAAAAGATGACATTATCTCCAGAAATCAAGAAGAAATAAATACATTAAAAGAGAAAAATCAGCAATTGAGCAAATTGAAATTCTTGAAGAAAACGAAAAAAGAAATCACGTATTTCCAAAGCAACGAATACCAAAAAGAGCAATCTTCATCATCTTTGCTAGGTACTGGTGGATTTTCAAATGTTTACAAAGTCAGCAAGAACCAGAAATATGCCATGAAAGAGCTCAATGAAAACGGAAGTCAAAACAATGGAATGAAGCGTTTCATCAGCGAATCAGAGATCCTCTTCAGACTTCGGCATCCTTGTATCATCCGTATCTATGGCTTCAATAAAGGTGACGATGAAAACCCACCGTCAATAATTCTCAATCTCGAGCCGCAATCGCTCGAAAAGGTAATTGAAGATGGTTCTTTATCTGAGAAAAAAGAAAAAGCACGAATTGTCGTTGAAATTGTTCTCGGAATGCGTTACATACATTCAAAGAACGTTATCCATCGTGATCTGAAACCAAACAATATTTTGCTCAGCAGAAACAATCATGTCCGCATCAGTGACTTCGGACTGGCTTTGTTTGACGATCCTGAAGTGAAAAAGACAAACAGCGCGGGATCGTTGTTGTTTATGGCACCTGAATTGCTTAGCATTGATGATGATGATGAAAGTGAGAAAATTGAATATAACAACAAAATTGATGTGTTCGCTTTTTCTATCGTTTTGTATTATATTATCGTCGGAGGATATCCAACTTTGAATTGGAATAGAGTGATTGCTGGCCTCCCATTGAAAGTTCCGCCAACTGTTCCAAAATGGGTAGAGAAAATGATCAACGCTTGTCAATCACTTGATCCTAATGATCGTCCAACATTCAACGATATATTTGAAATAATTAAATCTCATAATTTCAATTTGTTTTCTGATGATGAACATCCATCATTTGATGTATCAGAAATTCTTGATAGAATTTCAAAAATTGAAGCATTCGAATTTATGAATAATGAACCAACTTGATTTAAAAGTAAAAATGTTTACAATCTTGCAAAATTATTTACTTTTCAGAATAAAAAAAAAAAAAAAAAAAAAAAAAAAAAAAAAAAAAAAAACAATGGTGGATACTAATGAATACTTATTTTAAACGCTATCTATTTTTTTTAAGTAATAAACTGCGAATCATTTTTTCTTACAACACAATTTTTCTGAATAGTATTGAATAATGAAAATAATCATCTCATCATTGATTTTTAATAAAAAAAAAAAATTGAAAAAAGAATCATATGCCAAAATGAAAAACAGTTTAGTTTTTTCTAGTCCTTTAATTAGGTATAAAATTTATCCATTAAGATGTGGTAAAACAGTGATTTATTTATATCCTGAAAAAGCAATTTTATGTCAGTTATTACTTCAGCAATTATATCAAGATATCAAGTGATTAAAGATTATAAAATTGATATTTTAATGATGAAAAAATTATTAACTTTCATTAATGAAAAATACTTTCTCATCTAATGAATGCAATAACACTATCAATTCTTAGTAATATAAAAAAGATGTCAAAAACAATAGAAATTGAAATAAAAACGCATTCATTTAATATTTTTTTAAAAAAAAAAAATAATTAAAAGCTTTGTTGATTTTTATAAAGAAGAAGATTTTACTTTAGAAAATTAAGCTAAACCTAAATGGGTTTTTAAATTTGGAATATTTTCTTCTATTCCATTTATTAGCATGAAATTGTTCTCCACGATCATATCCAAAATTTTGCTAAATGAAGGACGCTCGTCAGGTGATGAACTCCAGCATTTTTTAATTATCGATTTTGATAATTTGTTTATAGATGATGGCAAATTCAAATTTGCATAACTTCCTATTCCAGTGTATTCTGGAAATTGGCCTTTTGTGAGAATGTAGTACATTACAACGCCAAAAGAATAAACATCAACTTTAACAGTGTATCTGGAATGTTGTTGAATTATTTCAGGTGCCATATAAGCGAAAGTGCCAACTCCACTTGTAAGTGAAGTTAATGTTGTTAAGTCCACAACTTTTGAGATACCAAAATCGCATATTTTTACATGCTTTTTTAAATTAATTAGAATATTTTTCATTTTTAAATCACGATGAATGATATTTTTTTCATGAATATATTTCATTGCGTAACAAATTTCATAAATGATGCCAATTCGGTCAATATCATTTAAATTATTAATGACATTTTCTAAATTAAATTTGCAATATTCAAGAAGAATTGCTGGATTTCGTGTTTGGTCACCAAGGAAGAAGCCATAAACTTTAACAATGTTTGGATTTTTTAGATTATTTAATATTTCATATTCTGAATAAAGTTTATAAACTATATCGAAGTTTATTTGACTTTCAGAGTCTTCATTTTGATGTGTGCCGGCTTCTTCTTCTTCTTCTTCGTTCCAGATATTTCTTTCTTCTGATTCTTGTTGTTGTGGTTGATTTAGTCTTCTAAAAGCTTCACTTTTTAATACTTTTAGGCATAGGAATCCTTTATTTGTTAAAAGATTTTTAACTCTATAAACAGTTGATGTTGCGCCTGATCCTAGTAATAATTTATTACTAAGAAGCTGATCAATGAATTCTGCCGTTAAGATTTTAACATCATTACCTGTTGATTCATATTGCACAAATAATGTTTTTATTTCTCTGTTTTCAGTAATTTCCATAGGCTTTTTTCATAAATAATTGTGTTTATAATCATTAACAACCAAAAAAAATTTCATTGTTTGTTTTGTTTATATCAATATCTTGACGTGCTAGTAAAAGATTTATGATTTCAATATTACCTTTTTTAACTGCAATATGCAAAGGTGTTTCATTAAATATATATAATTTAAAAATAGCATTAATATAGGATATTTTAATTATATTTAAATAATATTTGAAATTCGATTAAAACAATTGATATTTGAATGGTATCTCCCTTTGTTTCATATCTTTGAATATTTACATCTACGTTTTCTTTTGCTAATAAACATTTTACAATTTCAACATCTTGATTTTCAACTGCTGCATGCAATTCTGTTTCATAAAAAAAAAATAATATGAATTCCATTAACTAAAATAAATAATTTTATTAAAAAAAATCACTATTGATTTCATTAAATTTTTAAATTTGGAATTCCATTTATACAATTATTTTGAAATATAATAAAAATATTTGATTATTTTAAAACCCAATTCAAGTACTAAATTTTTAACATTCTTCGAATAATTGATTTAGAATGTAATTTGGAAAATTGAATCCAAAATTTTATAAAAATATTTATCTAAAAAAAACAGATATAAAATTAATATCAAGATTTTCTTTCAAAAGTAAAAGTTTAACAATATCAATATTACGTTTTTTAACAGCAAGATATAATATGCTCTCATAAAAAAGCAAAAAATGAAAATTTCATATAATTAAAAATATAAAAACCTCATGCAATTTTTTATATTAAATGTAATTGAAATATATGGATTGAAATGATCATATAAATAATATTATAAATAGAATTCCATTGAAATAATTTACTATAAATTTCATTGAAATAATTTACTATAAATTCCATTGATTTTTTATTATTAAAATGGCATATAATTATATATTTTGAAAATTATATTTATAAAAATTGATTATGAATGGCATAGAAATATCAAATCAAGAACAATATTAAATAATTATTTCTTTTAAATTTTTGGTATATTTATATTAATTCTTTCGTCTTCTAATAAAAGTTTAATGATGTCAATACTTTGATTTTGAATAGCCAAGATTAAAGCAGTTGTATTAAAAATATGATTTAAATCCTATAAAAATAAAGACTAAAAATATCATGAAATATAGATATTTAATGTAATTAAAATGAATTAATTAAAATATCATTTAAATATTGGATTTATTATGGAATAAAAAAAATTAAAAATAAATGCCATTAATAGAACATTCAAATTCCATCAAAATATTTTATAGAATAGGATAAAAAGATCAATATTTTAGATTTCATTAAAATATAATTAAAGTCAAAATGCAATTAATATGATTATTTAGAAATGTAATTATAACAAAAGATATAGAATCATATTAATATTATTGATGCAAAATGTAATTATATATATTTATTTACAACTATATAAAAAATATTCAAACCAAATTTTGTGAAAGATATTAATGTCAAGATTTTCTTTTGTTAATAAAAGTTTGACAATATCTATATTTCTTTTTTTAACAGCAACATGTAAAATAGATTCATAAAAAAAGCATTTGTAATATCATAAATGCAATAAATATTGAAATTATATTGGTAATTCAAATTTTAAATACCATTAAGAAATTTGAATAGAAATTGAATTAATAATATTTGAATGTGAATTTCATTAATTTAATAATTTATTAAATGTAATTAAAAAAATATTAATAAAAATTAAATTTAAAAAAAAAAGTATTTCGAATGCTATTTAAATATTTGATCAAAAAACTGTATTTTTTAAAAAAAAAAAATTGAATTGAATTTAAAAACAATTTAATCAAATTTTGATTGCGTTAATATTTATATTGTTATCTCTTAACAGTATCTTAACAATATTGTGATGACCATGTTTGCACAAATCAAAGAGAGAATATTGATCTGAAAAGTCATTTGAAATGAAAAAATAATTATGATATTTGATCGCTATTGAATTAACGTATTTCATCAATTTTTGATCATCATTGAAATAACGTTCTTTTAATTGATTTGCAATATCATTGTAATGGAACATAATTGCATTTATGAAGTAATGCTTCATATAACTGATATCGTCCTTTTTCAGAATATCAATCAATTCACTTTTGCGAGAAAGAACTGCAAATGTGAATAAATTTAATTGATCATAACCTTGAATTTGTCGTAAATAATTGAAAATATTTATTGATCCGAAAAAAGCTGCATATTCAATCAAAGTTATATTTCCTTTCAATAAATATGAATTTGTTTCAAAAATTGAGTCTTTAATCAAATAGGATCCATTTACTTGAATGGACTTGTCTACCATTGTATCTTGATTCATGCATTCAATAAACTCATCAATTGAATCGTTCCGAATTAATTGACAAATATAACTGTCATTTTCCCCAATATTTCGTTTTTCTTCATAATCGGGTGGTAAGCCTCTTGAAATTCTCTGATAAAAATCGGCACTTACAAAAGGTCTGATTTCTTTGGCAAAGTAACTAGGGTAAGAATGATTTTTGTGAGCAATGCAATTGGCAACTTGTTTATCTACTTCCAGTATATTTTCGTTAATTAAAAAGAGTAGAATTCTTTTGTTTCCTTTGAAAATCCTATAAATGTTTATATTATCAAAATAACTTTTAATTGTATTTTCAAAATATTTAATAATCTGTTCGATTTTGCCGAAAAAATTTAATCCTCGATGATGGTTACTAGATATTTTTATGAGTATTTGGAGGATTGATTTAAGAATAGATTGATCGCTTTGAACTTGCTGTTCTTCGAAAAATCGTATTAAATTGTCATATTCTGCTTCTGGGTTTGCTTCGGTGTCTATGAATTTTAGCATCATTTCTTGAAATCTTTTCATTTTCTCAATAAAATCTTGAATATCTCTTCTCTGCTCATTCATATAGATAAAATTTTGAAAAAGTTTAACAATAAAATAATAATAAACTTTTTAATAATATTGGAATAAAATCTTTTCAAAAAGTGAAAATAATTTGTATTGTAATTTTAGTTGTTTAAAAAAGATTATACTTTTTCTTAAATGAGCTATATTTGGTTTTTATTTGATAAATATAAATAATTGTTATATTAAAATGAAAATATATAATAAGTTTATTTTTTTTAAAAAATATTTAATTTTGAGATATCTCAAAAACATGAATGTTAAAGATATAGATATTTTCGAATATATAAAAAACCACATTATTACACAAGCAAGAGATTACTTTGGAGTTGGTTTATATAGAATTAACAGAATAATTTGTGAAATGGAAGGTTTGAAACTTCAAATTCTGGTATTATCTATGCAAATGAAATTTCCAGTTTGATTTTTTTAAATTTTAATTTGTTAATTTTGCATGATACAGTTGATTATCGTTTAATAGAAAACAAAATTAAATTCAGAAACACATAACATATTCAAATGTTGATTAAGGCTCAAATATTTAAAAGATAGAATTTTAGTTATGATCTTTTACATGATATATCCTATAATTTAGACCAAATAACCAAAATAATAATATTTACAGATGAGTGCAGGATTTGTGGTGGTCCAGACTGTTCAGAAAGATGGTTTAAATCTGAAAATTATTCAGAATTCACTACTATATCAAACGAAAAATTTTCATTTAGCATAATGATATTTGCTGCAATTTGATATAATTATATATCTGATGTTTATTTTATTGAAGGTTATTTAAATACCATTAAATATATAAATTTATTAATTCAAAAAATTTTATTCTAAAAGTTAAATGATAAATTTCGACCATTTAATTATTTATATGAACAATATGGTGCTCCTTGTCACACCACTCAAAAGTCAATTAAATTTATAGAGCAAAATGCAAGGATGCTTTACGGATGCTATCCAAAAAGTCCCAAATGATCCCCGAATGAAATGATAAGGGCGATGGTCAAACGAAAATTATAAAAATTGAATTACTTTCCAAAATATAAAGAAGAACTAAAAGAAGCTATTAGTATTAATTCGTTAATCGACAATTTTCAATATTGAATACAAATATGCCACAATGTTGGGAACAAAGTATCTCGCACTACCTTTCAAACCACAAACATTCTATTCCTGAAGAAGATCAAGCAAAGGAATTTCCATTACTGCTTATTCCCGAAGACAATTATAATATTTATCAACAAAATCAGAAAAATTCCTGAAAATGGAAAGATAATTCGAAAATATTGGCTTATAATATTCAAATTAAACCTAGTTCTCTTCGGATTAAATTTAAATGAGCTTGATGTCAAAATCAGAGATTATACAAATCACTTAAATTTTTGTTATCAAGTTCCTTTAGATATTTCTGTCATTGGGAGGCATTTAAATCTAGTTAATTGTACAAGAAATATTCAGCCAGAACGTGAAAATGAGTATTCTTCTGATGAAGAAAATAATGATTAATTTTATACTCTTAATTAGTTGAAAGAAGCCTCTCTGCAATTTTCAACTAATGTATGAATTATTCCCAAAAGAGAAAGCGAAACAATGTTTCTTCTTTAAGCAAAGCCCATACAAAGTTGGAAACCAAAAAAATTCAAATATTAGGAGATACTTGAAAAGTAAAATATTAAAAAAAAAAAAAAAATGTAATTTGAATTAATAATTAGCGCCAAATTTTTATTTCACTCTAAAGATGACATTTACCATTATCATTAATGATAATGCACTCCTATTTGAATGGTCAACTTTATGCTCCAATTAAACTTCTTTGCAGATTTTAAATTTTTTATTCATTTTCAACAAATTATCTTATTATTACTGTAGAATTCTATTAAGTCTATTGGAATTTATTGCATGAACTTATTAAGATAGGATTCTTGCATTATCAAGTACATAATTTTTTTTTTTATTTTCATACCCGATATTGATATATTAACATACATCAATTTTAGTTAGTACTTATGATTGTACCCTATTATTATGATCAATTTCTTTTCAATCTATGAATTTTTATTTCTTTCTTAAGATCTTATTTTCTTTCCCTATAATAATTTCATTTAAGGACGAAAGAGTGATTATTACTTAAGCCATTTTCTTCCAATCAATAGGTATAAATTCAAAAGTATGTCAATTGTAAGTATACTTAATCAATAGGATCTTTTTTGAAAGTAAAAACTTTTTTATAAATGATTAATCATATTACCTTTTTTATAAACTTAAATGAAACAATACTCTTTTTATTTAATATGATTTTTATGGTTTAAAAAAAACTTTTATTACATGCTTATATTTTATTTATTCTTAAAAAGCATGAAGGTTGTTTGGCCGAGTGGTCTAAGGCGTCAGACTAAGGTTCTGGTCCGAAAGGGCGTGGGTTCGAACCCCACAGCAACCATTTTTTGATTTTTTATATGAATTAAAATTTTCAATTGATTGAAGCTTAACAGAGTACATTAATTTAATTTCTTGATTTAAATATATTTTAATATAATCATAAAAAATGTTTTATTTGTAAAATATAGAGAGTTTTGGAATATTTCAAAAAGATATCTGAAAATATTTTTCAAATTCAGAATACAGCAGCAAGAAAGAATGTTTAAGAGATGATATATTTATTAAGAGAATGATGAAAAACATCAATTAAGGTATATATGAGAAATGATGACTATTATTTGATTCTAATGATTCAATCTAA
This sequence comes from Tritrichomonas musculus, assembly GCA_039105265.1. Classification (NCBI taxonomy): domain Eukaryota; phylum Parabasalia; order Tritrichomonadida; family Tritrichomonadidae; genus Tritrichomonas; species Tritrichomonas musculus. The sequence continues at coordinate 583,274 of JAPFFF010000013.1, forward strand.
TGAAATTAATGAATTCGTCACTTTTGTTGAACAAAGATATTCATCGTTATATTTCAAAATTTAGAGTTTGAATTGATTCATAATTACAGTCTTTGCATTTCAGGTTTCCTCTTTTAACTAATATTTGACCATATATTGACCTTAAAAAGTGCCAAAAAAGTACAAATTTGAAATGCACAGATTGCAAATTACATTTTTTTTTTTTTAATTATGAAAAAATAACGTAAATAAAAATAACAAATTAATTTTTTTTTTTATTCACGACTTTGGTTATCAAGAAGAGCTGTGCTTGGAATCAAGCTAACCTCTTTCAATCCTTTTCTCCAAAATCCTCTCCACACGATCATCAAAATAAAGAAGTAAACAAGAGTGAATGAGTACATAGAAAAGACAGTTCCTATAATGTTGCTTGCTCTAATCAAATCTTTGTTAAAGAGCTCATTGTAATCGTAATACAAGCAGTAGAGCATCGGGCACAAGTCGATAAGGAATGTCCACCTTAATGGAAGCGAAATTGCGAGAGCTGAAAACAGGAGAGTGATTGGCAAAACAAAGCCAGTCAAATACATCAGTGCAAAATATTGTCCCCAAACAGCGTAATGGGCACCATTGCAAACAAATCCCCAAGTCCAAACAAAACCGAAATGCTTCTCAATTGTCATGAACACAAGCGGCATACAAAACGGCCATAAAACAACGATAAACAAGCTGTAACGAATCAAATTCGGAAGTCGATCAATTCGACTTTTAACAGCCAAAAAGCCAAAGAAAATGGAATAAATCCACATAGATTCAGAAGTGTCATATTCAATCCACATTTCAAAGTTACTTGTTATGTGCTTTGGAACATGAACAAATGGAAAAGTAATGATCAATAAGAAGAACCAAATTAGAGCAAGATAAACTTCGTATCGAACAACAATTGTGTTAAGAGGAGCATAAATGTCTTCTTTATAACTTGGCAAAGATTCATCAATTGTAAAACTTAATGTTTGCTCAACATCGCCTGTCAAATTCATCTTATATTTTCCATACTCGTTAACATTCAGCTCGGTTTCACAGAGCCAAAATCTCAAACTTCCACTTTCATCGTCAATTCGTCTACAACTCAATTTCTCATTATATAAAACATTCGGATAGACAGATGAATAGATTGACGGCTCTTTATTCGAGTAAACAATCACTCGAATCCACGTATTCTTCTCATTAAAAATCTGGTGATTTGACAGCAGCTCGTCGGGAAGCGGATTTGTGATGAATGCAAAAGATGAATTTTCACGTGTTTGTATAAGGTCAATTGGATGATATGAAAGACGACCATTATCGATGATTGCGACGGAGAACTTTTTATGATCAGTAAGATCACAACCGACAATTTCTAAAAGTCCATGGTAATGCATAAAAAGTGGCTTTGCTGGATGAAGATGACCGTTTAAAAAGAATCCGATTTTCTTATTTTTTAGAATTTGTTGAAAAGTTTTTCCAGATGATGATTTTGCACCGAATCTCCACACGAAGTAAGGGAAATGATTAGTAACAATGATTTCATTCTCTTCTGGAATTTGATCAATCAAACTCTCGAGTTTATCATAAAAAGAAGTCGATGAATGTGCGTAATAAAACAACGGCGCATGAGCGGTTGGAAAATTGAATTGATTCAACGTGATGAACGTGTAATTTCGACCATTTATGTCAACCGAATGAATTGACATGTGATAATCATCAAGAGTGAGATTCTCGTATATCTTGGATTGCTTCCGTTTCGTTTCATATGAGTAAATCGCAAGCGCGTCGTGATTTCCATCATTTTCAATGACCAGATATTTGTCCCGTAGTCGTTGTGAAAGCTTTTCATAGATGCGGATGTCCTCTGGCTGTTGTCTACTGTACGTTATTCCATCAATGTTCGGATAGTTGTTGGCAAGATCGCCAGTAATAACATTGAAATCTGGTTTTATAGTATTAATAATTAATGAAATGGCTTGATCAAAGAAATAACTTTTTTCAGGCTGTAGATGATCGATGTGTACATCACTTAAATGTGTAAAAATGCCTGGAATCTGGCTATGATTAAAAGATTTATAATTTGTATTTGAAATGATGTCACCAGTTTTGTTTCTATAGGGAATAATAAAAGAAATCCATGCAAAAAGTGCAAGAAATGCAACCCAGGCGTATTGCGACAATAAATAAGGAATACTTCGAAATCTGAGACTCATTACAATAATGAATAATAAACGGTCTTTTATAATATATACATATATCTTTGAAAACAATAAATAACTCATTTTGCAAATTTTATTTTTCATATGTTGAAATGATTTAAATATTTTTTCTTTAATATATATAAATAATATAAAAAATAATATAAAAACATTATTAAAGAACCATTCTACACTATTTCTTTAATATATCATATTTATTTGATCACAGGATATATATATTTAAATTTGTGTCCTGATAGATACTTGAATGTTGGGTAAACAACATTTTTTTCATAATTTAAATTTGAATTGTTAATTGAAAATATTGTATGAGATCTTTTAAATTTCAAAATTTTATAATACTTTTTTTTTCCACCAAATATGAGTGAAATAAACCAAATCAAACTCACGCCTTCATGCATTTTTGGAGTCCCTTTCCATGTCTATGCGCAAGATTTTACTTTTATTGTAAATGACAAAGAATTTAAAACAAGCCATTTAATCGCTGAACTTTTATCTTCTAAAATTTGCCAAATGCGCTCAAATGATCCAACATGTGACACATACGTTATCAACACTGAACATCAAGGCGATTTCCAACAAATTCTCAATCTTGTTGATTTCAATCAAGCTACACTTCAAACGGACGACCTTGTGTTTCTTTTAGAAGTCATCGAATCACTTGAAAACAACTCCATTGAACTCACAGGCACCATGGACAATGTCGAATTAACGGCAGACAATGTTTTTACGTTAATTCAAAAACATGAAAAATTCCCGAAATTTTATTCAAATCAAATTGTCCGAGAAATTGAATTCATCGCTTCACATTTTTATGAACTCGTAGAAACATGCAAGGACAAGATAAAGAATCTCTCGTTTGACACATTACTGAGAGTTCTTAGTGACGATAAACTTAAATTGAATAACGAAGATCAACTTTTGAATTTTGCGAACGAAATTTACGCGAACGATAGAAAATTATTTGAAATTTATGAGACAGTCGTTTTCAAGAACGTTTCATCATTCATTATGAAGGACTTTGTTAGCATATTTGATTATGAAGATTTGAATTCAAAGACGTGGATCTCTCTGTCCGCGCGTCTTCAAGAAGAGGTTGATATGAAAGAGCCAGACACGAATCCAGACAGGTACGCAGAGCTATCGTTCACGAAGGATGAGAATCAAGAATTTTCAGGCATCATCAAATACCTGAGGAACATATCACCAAGCAACATTGAAGATCTTCTTAAAATTACTTCATCTACTTGGTCATCTTCATATGTTCCACAAAATGCTATTTTATTTGAAGATCAAAGTAAATTCTTTATTTCTAATAATGTCGCGAATAGCTGGGTCTGCTTTGATTTCTGCGAACATCGGGTTAGTCCAACGAAATACACAATCAGGACAACGACAAACTGGAGTAATCCAAACCCGAATCCAAAAAGCTGGGTTATTGAAGGATCGGACGACAACAGCAAAGATGATAAATCGTGGACCAATCTTACGGAAAAAAGCAACGTTTCGTGTCTTGATGGACAAGGAGGGATAATTCAAACATTTGATATTAAAAATAAAACACCGAAAAAATTCCGATACATACGATTTCGTCAAACAGGCAAAAATGGCCATAATGGTGACAACTTAATTTTTGATTCATTTGAAATATATGGAAGATATATATAATGGCAAAATACTTCAAGTAGTTTCAACCATTTTTTAATGATAAATGAATAAATAAAAATAATCAAAATCTTAATGCATTAACTACTATTTGTTTAACTTTTTTAATATAATGATCCATGAACAATTCGAGAATTCAGGAAGTAAAGATATTAGCAATAATTAAATAATTTTAATTGTTAGTTTATGAATTTTATATACATAAATATCATTTTTTAATGGGGATCAAACAAGTATTATGATTCACATTCTAGAGGAAGAAAAATTTATAAGTCGTGCATTTATGAAAGCATATATCTCCAAGAAGGTAGAAAAATAATAAATTGCAAGAGCAGAAAACTATTTTTCAGATGCAGCAAAAAAATAAAGCTCAATATATTCTTAATAAATATTGCAATAATTTGAACTTTTAATAATTTTTATGTTTTCAGGAAAAACACCAATTCCAATAAATATTACTGATGATGGAATTGAAATTTCTTTCAACGATAAACAACCACTAAAGGCAGAATTTTTAATTGCTGTTACTGAAGGAGGAATTGTTATTTCAACAAGTGATGAACAATCTTTGAATGCTGATGGACCAATTTCAATTACTGAAGAAGGAACAGTAAAATTTATCAACGAAGAACAATCTCTAAATGTTGCTTCATTAATTATTGCTATTGTTGAAGGAATTGATATGAATTTCAATGCTGAACATCCTTCAAATGCAGAAGATTTGATTTCATTCACTGAAGAGGGAATGATAACTTTTGTTAAAGACGTGCATCCATAGAAAGAATATTCGCCAATTGATTTTACTGATGTTGGAATCGTTAACTTGATTAAAGATGAACATTCATTAAAAGCAAAATTGCCAATTTCAGTAACAGACGATGAAATTAATATTTGTTGAAGTGATGTGCATTCACTAAACGTGAAATTTTCTATTCTTTTTATTGAAGATGGAATTGATAACTTGACAATTGACTTACAGCCTTTGAAAGCATAGGAGCCAATTGATGTCACTGAAGAAGGAATTATAATATTCGAAAGTGATGAACATCCTTTGAAAGCACTTGATCCAATCGAAGTCAAAGATGAAGGAATTTTTATTTGTGTGAGTGATGAACATCCATTAAAAGCCAACGAACAAATCAGTTCAATTGAAGAAGGAATTAAAATATTATGAAGAGATGAACATCCATCGAATGATCTTTTTTTAATAATTCTGATAGAAGATGGAATTGCTATTTGAGCTAAAAGTGGACAACAGAAGAAAGCGCCTTCACCAATTTCTGTTACTGAAGAAGGAAGAGAGATGTGTGCCAATGATAAACAGCTACTGAATGCATAATTTCCAATCGATGTAATTGATGAAGGAAGAGAAATCTCTGTTAACAATGAGCATCCAGAAAAGGTGAAGTCTTCAATTTTTGCAATTGAATTAGGAATGATGATTTGCTGCAATGATGAACATCCTTTAAAGGCTCCACTTTCAATTGCAGTTATTGAAGATGGAATCCTTATTTGGCTAATTGATGAACATCCTTTGAATGCATTTTGTCCAATATAAGTAATAAATGAAGGAATCTTTATTTCTTTCAACTTTTTACAGTCATAGAAAGAATCAGGTAAAATTTCAATTTCTGTTTGTTCAAATAAAAAATCAATAATTTCAGTATTGTTTCTTTCTCCAGCAAGATGCAATGGTGTAACCTCATAAAAATAAATTTTAAAACATCATTTCAATACATTGAAATTTAAAATATAATGAAAACAAACCATTTGAAATTCCATTTAAAAAAAACTTTTCATTTTGGAATTCTATAAATTCACAACAACTAAATAAACATTATTGAAATAACAATTTTTTTTTAAAATTATTTTTTCATTTAAATTAATATTTAACTCATCTCTATTTATATAAAGTTTAACAAGTTCGAGATAATCATATTGACAAGCATAATAGAAAATAAACTTATTGTTCATATCATTCGTAAAGTACTCATAATTGTGATAATGAAAACTGTAAGAAAGAACATTTTCATTGAATTTTTCCTCATTTGAATTGATATAATTATTTTGAATATAATTGGCGATATCATTATGATGGCATTTTATTGATTCTTCAAGACATTTCTCATATGATTTCCTTTCTGGAACAACATGGCTTTCTTCCAGAAGGTGAATTATTTCACCATTTCGACCATGAATTGAATACAACCACAAAGACGAAGTTAATTCAATGTTATTCAATCTCAAATATTGAAATATTTGAATTGATCCAAAAAATGCAGCATATTCAATTAATGTTATTTCTTTTCTCTTCAATAAAAAAGAATTTGTTTCAAAAATCGACGGTTTGATTGAATTTGAAAGAGTCAAATTTGTTTGGTTTACAAATGTGATGAATTCATCTATCAAATCGTTACGAATTAAAAAACAAATGTATGAATCATTCTCTCCTACTCTACGTTTTTCTTCATATTTATTCAAAATACCTGGTTCAAATTTTGCCAATTTGCTCTCAATTATTTCTTTCTTTTTATTTTCAATGAAAAATTTTATTTCGTGAAAAAAATAAAAGTCATTTTTCTGTAGAAAATACTGGGCAATGGCGTTGTCAACATTAATAATTCTCTTTTCAAAAAGGAAAAGAAGAATTCTCTTCTGCTTTTTAAAAAAAGTAAAAATTTCCCAGTTTGAAAAAGTTTGTTTGATTTCGTTTTCAAAATGTAAAATTATTTTCTCAATTTTTTCGAATAAATTGGATTTTCTAAAGGTATTTTTTGCAACTTTAGAAATTAATCGAAGGAATAATTTCATATCTTCGCGATTTTCTTGAATTGCATGAATCTCTAAAAAATCAATCAAAATTTGATAATATATATCGATGTCATTTTCACATTCAACGAAACTAATGAAATTGTTATATATTTCGTTTTTCAATGCAAAATATCTTTGTATGTCAATCATTTTGCATTTGAAAAATACAAATATGACATATGATCTGAAAATCATTTTTTAAAGAAATAAATTTTTCAAATTTTTTTCACGAAACTTTTGGAGAATATTTATATACAAAAAACTAAAAATATTAAAAATATTAAAAAAATAATGATTTAATTAACTTTTGATGAAGATAAAAGCTAAATAAAATTCAAAAAGTCTGTTCAATTTTATTAAAGAGAGGTTCAGTCGCAGACTTCACTTAAATTTTGAATTATTAAAATATTTGTATCTGTTGAAATATTAAAATAAATATATAAAATACTTATTGTATATTATTTTATAATATTTATATAAATCTACTTTAAAGCCGATATGCTAGATATTGATGTCTAAAAAACCAATTTAAATCATCCGTTGAAAAACAGCTATCTCGACATATGCGCAACTCATGAAAACAAAATGTATATTATATAAATTTATATTATATTACTATATTTATTATAAACTTTAATTTTGTTAAAATTATATATATTATGAGAAAAATGTATTTTAATTGATTTTTTTAATTATTTATTTAGGCAAATACATCATATAATCAATATTTTTGATTCATTCACTCTTATATAGTTTTGATACTTGCTGTAATAAAAATATTTCTAATTAATGATATTAATAAATTCCTATGATTCAGCTGTGGAGATTGATTTTTTTTAATTAATTTTTCCGATCAATTTATTGGTTCAGAAAATTTATTTCATTTTGAATATAATTGAAATATCTATTTAATATTTGAATTAATCTATTTTATTTTGAGAGAAGAATTAAAAAAATCTTTATCTTTTTAATTAATATTGAAAAGTGATAATAATATTTGATATATAAATTTTAAATTAAATATATAATAATATTTTAAAAAAATATTAATTTTTTTTAGTACTTTTTATATAAATCACTTCACGAAAGATTGTTTTACAACGAGATCTCAGATCAAGTACTCCGCCTCAAATCCTTAACCATGGTTAAGGATTGTTTTCTTTAAAAATGCTAAGATCAAATTGGCAAGATAAAAAATCCATTGCGAGGAAACTACTGAAGTCTTCTAGTTTTTTATGTGAGAGTCCTAATGATACTGCTTCAATCATTAGTTCTTTAAATAATTTTTCTGCTTCTTCAGTGAACGCAAACGAATTATAAAAAGATAAATATTGCATACAATCGGATAAATATTGCTTTCTTTTTGAACTTTAATTGGTGTTATGTTAAATTTTTTCTGTTCAGCTAATAGTCTGTTCTTTATTCTGCTACATTGTTTATCCCCTTGAAAGCCACTCACATATTTTTCAAGTCTTTGATTCATTATCTCGTATAATTTTGAAATGTTATATAAAAATCCTTTTCATTCTTTTGCTACTTCCTTTCATTTAGAATGAAACTTTTCTGCGTGATTACTAGCCGCAGCTACAAGACAACGTTTATACAGAACAATTTTATCGAATAATGCATCGTCGTCAAAATTTTCTACTACTTCATCCATATGATTTAGTCTTAAGAAACAATAAGTTAAGAATTTCTCGTTAATAGTTTTGTTTTTTAAATTACTATTATACGATTTTGCATTTTTTAAAACTTCAGAATAGTTCTTCTCAAACATTTGCTGTGTCTGAGACATCAATAACTTCCCTGTCAATTTACCCAAGAATGAATTAGGTCCTACAATGTTAATTATATGACGAATACATAGGTAACGTTTACTGGGAAATTCAATAATTTTGTCAAAAACTGGGAAATTCAATAATTTTGGCAAAATTTTGGCGCCAAAATATGTACGTTAAAAACAATAATATGCTTTTAATTCATGAATAAACGGATATTTTTACTTCATTTTTATTTAGTATGAATAGCATACCAGCACACATATTATTGACAGCAGAAGTCAGGTTTCAAGACACGCCAGAAGATAAGGCTGCGCATGTGAAAAAATTATGTATTAATCTTCCTTTACCAACAATCTGCAAGGAACTAAATGCAGATTATCAAAAAACTTTAAGAAGATATAAAGCCCTAGAAGAAGGGAAAGAATGGACTGGAGTAGGACGACCTCCTCTTATAAATTATAAAGATGCAATTTCTATTCATTCAATGATCAAACAGAAATTCCGTAAAAAAGATTGTGCTGATTATACAGATATTGCTAATTGTCTAGATGATAAATACAGAAAGAAATTAGAAAAAATGGCCCCAGAAGATAGAGAAAAATACCCTCCAAATTTAAGAAAGAATTATAAATATGAAGCGTCAAACAGACTTCAACTCAACACAAAATGTCCATGTACTATAGATAAAGACAGATATGAATGTGCGACAACCAAAACTATTGAATATTTTTTTGAAAATACATATACGGAGGAAATGTGCTCAGGTGTTCCCCCACAATTATGTTTCAACTCAGATGAGACTAGTGTTGAAATTAGTAAGCCAAGAAAAATAATAATACCACCAGGAGAGCAGGAAGGACACAAAGTTGATAAATTTCATTTTTCATGTCACATTTCCGCAATGGTGACAATAAATGCGGCTGGCGATGACTTTGTCCCATATATTATTGTACCATTAAAAAACATGCCCAAAGATCTAACACCTTTAGTAGCTGGAGGTAAAATAGATATCGGTGGATCAGACAATGGATGGATAAATGATGAATGTTTCGAATGTTGGGCCAAAAAATTCATTGAAAGAGTAATTGAAATTCGAAAAACATACCATTTCGATCAGAAACAAAAGGCCATTTTGTTCCTTGATGGACACGGCTCAAGAAATAACCGTCATGTCATGGATCTTTTTAAAAAGGCCAATATTGAAGTAATTATTTTCCCGCCTCATTTAACTCATATCATGCAACCCTTTGATAGGGTTGTAGCTCGACCTCTTAAAGATGCATTGTCAAGAATTGCATCGCATATAATTGATGAAATAGATGAAAATGAGCAAGAAAAAATTTCAGTCGTTCGTACAGCCGAAATACAAGGATTCGTCGATGCCCATCGAATTGCAACAACAACACACAATTGCCGTATTGCTTTTGAAGCTTGTGGGCTTTTACCGCGCAATCCTGAAAAAATTCTAAAAAATAAAAATGTTCATGTTTCACAAAAGAATTTTATTCAAACTGATCTTGTTCCTAATAATGCAATTAAAATTTCAGGTCTTTGTATAACATCTGATGATGTAAGACCTTTACTTCGTAAGAAAAGTCCAGGGAAAAAAAGCAAGAAATAAAAATTAATTTTTATTTATTTTTTTATTTTCAAAATTTTTGCCAAAATTATTGAATTTCCCAGTTTTTGACAAAATTATTGAATTTCCCAGTAAACAATATTGAATTATTTTTCTTACTTTGCAAAACTTTTCGATACCTTTGCCGTGGTCTGACAAGACTGGCATTGTTACTAATCTCTTACTGCTTCATTTTATTTTTATTAGCTCATCATAGAACACGTCAAATAAAGTCCAGTTTTCGGATGGTCTTAAAATAAAGCCTAATGGAAGTGAAAGGCCATTTGTTATAATTTGAGGGCATAATAGAAAATAAGGCTTGGTGAGCTCAAATGTAGCATCTAACTCCATATACTGAAATTTAATTATGGCTTCCATGGCCCATGGAGCAATCCATATAATTCCATGTATACTACTTGCTTTATCATAGAGCATTTCGAATTCCGCGTTTTTATGAATAAATAATAAAACAATTCCTTTAAAACTTTTGAGTAAAGTAATTAAATCTATTTTAACTGTTAGACTTCTATAAATATTATATTTTTGCTGAATTGAATAAGATTCAATTACAATTCTTTGGCAAGCAATTTCTGGACTCGTTGGATATATACGCGAGAGCTTTTTAAGTAATTGAAAAGAGGCATCTGACAGTTTAAAATGTGTTGTTGAAACCTTTGTTCCTTGGTAATTTAATGTAAATCGTAGTTCAAGTATATCCACTTTGATGTTTTTAATTTCTTTTTTTCTTTTTTTTTCTTTCTTTTTTTTTTTTATAAAGATTGGACACCCTATTAAAACTGACATACTTGCTTATAATGTTGATTTTAACACTTGAATATTATATAAACAAGAATTAATTAGTAGGGATAAGCATACCTCAATCATGAGTTGCTCCAAACTTCCTCAACTCAACACCAAAAGATCTTTGAGCAGTGGAGGAAGTTAATTTTTAAGAGATTTTTATTTTATTAAACAAAGCAATATTATAAACATCAAACAATATTGATAAAATTAAAAATAATATTTGATATAAAATATTTAGAAAATTTTCTAAATTTAATTATTTCTTAAAAATTTTTTTTAATTGAATTATTTCATAATGATACATTAAAAAGTTTTCATATATAGAAATAAATTCTGAATTTTTTAAATACTTTTTTAAAAAAATGAGTATATTTTTAAATAATAATATCTTAATAAAATAAAGAATAATTTGTGTGTCAAAATATAATAATAAATTAAAATTAGATAATAAATAAAAAAGAATGTTTATTAAAATAATATTCCATTATTAGTATATTTTTGATTTGCTCAAAAAATAGAGGTTGCCCTTCGGAGGTTTTAAAAATTACGTTTGGTTTAAACTTTTTCAATAAAATAGACCAAGAAAAAAAATCAATTACGTTTTACGATTACGTCTACGTGAAAAAAATTAGAATACGACTTTTTTAGAAAAAGTTAATATAAAGTTGACTTTGAAAAATTATAATATTGATCTTTAAATTTAAATATTTTGCCCTTTCAAATTTGAGAGCTTTAACTTAGAGGAAAAATTAAAATTGAGGCTAAAGTATTGAGTTCGAAACTAAACCTCTTTGCTTTTTTTTATTTTTAAATAAATTATGTAATTACGTTTCATTTCGGCTATTTTTACATTTTAATACGTCTTTTTATTGAATTTTATAAAATTCCAATTACGTCCGAAGGGTAAAATAGAGGAAATTTGAATAGAGAGGAAGTTCCTCAAAAAAATATAGTTCCTCCTTTTTGAAAAGATTTTATTGAATTTTTCCTCTATTCTTCATCATTCAATTTCCTCCTTTTTTTGAGGAACTATTAAAATCAAGAAAAGCTATATGAATTATTTAATATAGTTTCTTTAGATTGCAATGAGATAAATTGATCGATAAATTTTACAAAAAAAAACTTTTAAATAAAGATATTTCTATTTCAAAAAAATTAAAATTTTGGCCTATAGTTTGGTTTGTAAAATGACAAAGGTTTGTATTTTAATGAAAAGACTGCAATTAAAAGTTATATTTTGAGCCAGCAAAAGCCATGAATCACTTTTTCTTATAATATTATTTTATTTTATTACAATAATTCCCCAATACCAAAAAAATAATTTTCATTTATATAATATTAAAACATATTTACAAGGATTTACCAAAATAAATCAGTTTTTTTTTTAAAACACTGAAATCTCATAATTGTAATTTATTTGAGTATGATTTATTCCATTTTCAAATAATCCTATTAATTTCGTTCATTTAATAAAAAGTGTATTAAATCAAAAAGGGCAGAAATTACACTTTTTTAGAAGATTTTAGGTCATTTCCAATATTTCTCTTCAATCCCTTAAACCCCAAAAAAATTAGTAAATTAAAGTATAATATGTCTAATATTAACCAATTTATTATAGATATTACGAAAAATGGCTTCATATTTAACAATTTAATTTTCATTTTTATTTTTTTTAGGCTTTTCTATGATTTTTTAAGCTCATATTTCTAAATATGTTTAAGAAATAATTTTTTTAATGTTTTTTATTTGATAATTTTTGGGTAATCGTATTTTTCTACGCCACTTTTTGAAAACTTTTAAACTTTTTCTATTTTCCATAATTTTTCAAATAGAATTTGATGTTTTTTAAATTAACTTACAAACTCATTGTTATTTACAAAAAAATTGATAGTATTTTTACTTACGTATTTATTTTGACTTTATTATGATTTCAATATAAAAAAGTAAAAAAGGTTAATATTTCGAACCCAATACCTTAATAAACTTTAACAACTATACTATAGCACTCAAAATTGAAAGAAAAAAATATAAAAATTTATAGATAACATTATATTATAAAAAAATTTTAATATTTTCTTAGAAAATCAATTTAATCTTAATTTAAATGTAGATGTAATCTTAATACCAAATTATTATTTTATTTGTTCTTATTGAAATAAAACGTATTTTTTTAAGTCAACTTTTTCAATTAGGTATTTAAAAAACTAGTTCCTCAAAGTAATCCTGAATAGTTCCTCAAAGATCGAAAAAAATTGCCTTTGAGGTATGCTTAGTAGGGAGTATGATAAGCTTTTTTAAATGGTTTATACTCTGAAAAAGTTTCTATTATACTCCCTACTCATTAATTCTAGTCTATTATATATTATTATATGATTTTCTGGTTTTAAATCTATAAAATTATCGAACAATCAATTAAACAAAAATTTCATATTTAACTTTATTAAAAAATACAAAAAGAATTAGCATATATTTTTGAGATTACTTTTTGAATTCATCATTCAAAACATTTTAAAATGAGAGATTTTTTTTAAATTCTGAAATGAATTAAGGTCTGTACTAGTGATCGAATCAATTGCATGATGTCAAATAGTTATCTTTTTTTAATAATATCAATATTTTCATTTATACAAAAATTAAAACAAAGAATTAAAACTTACTCAAAAGATTTTAGCTGTGAATATAGAAATTAATTAATTTTTATTAATTACCCATTCTCGAAAAAGTAAAAATCACTGGGAAAGTAATTGCTTGATCTCATCATTTTGGGCATTGTCAATTGGCTTCTTCATTTTGGAATCTTTAATATTAATAGAGTTCTTTTTTTTTTTTTTTTTTTTTCCAAAATTAGCTTTACAATTTCCAATTTATTTTTTTTGAACTGCAAGATGTAATGCTGTCAATCAATTGCAAAATAAAAGGAAGCAATTCTTTTTTTATAAATTTTTTTCTAATTAAAAAATGTTTAAAAAAGAAAAAAATATATAAAATTAAAATCAATCAACAAACATAAAGCCTAAACCATTAATTACAAGTTTATCATACATAAGTACCAAAGATATCAAAATGGTAAAACTGCAAAATCTCTCGATTGTTCCAAGTTCTTCCAGTGAGGACAATTCTGACAAATCTAACCGGCGGACTTGGATGCGGCAGGCGATAAATGTCAACGATCTGGTGCTCTTCTTCTGATTTTTCATCAATGCTCATCAGCGTGATCCACGAGTCATTCGGCTTTCTAAAGTCGTCTGTGCAAATGATTTTGTAGCTCTTCATTTTGGACAATTTACACCTTCTCAACCGAAAACCGTCAATGATTACCAAACCGCCAGCCAACTCAACTTGGAACCAAGAATTCAGACCAGTTACAAACACGTAGTTATTTGCATCCAGCAAGTGAAATGAGTTCAAATCAAAGTTCGATGATCTGACAACAGCTCGAATTTTGTGAGGATCCTGATCGTCCGCTTCCTCCAACAACTTTTTGAAGACACCGTCCGGATATTTTTCATCAGTAACTAATATCTCCATTTTACTAAAGCAGAGGCAATTTGTGCCTTTAAATAAATTTGGCCCATCTTGAATGAACTTGATTTTTTTACCACGAACATTCGGAATGATATTAATTGCAATAGTAAATTGTTTATTATCTTCTTGACATTTCAAAATATTTGATTTTATATCTTCTGCATTTCCATTGAGATCTTTGACAGTTTTTACATTTTTTCCATCAACTTCTGCTCTAAATGAAATCGGCACTTGGCCAGGATGTGGAGGAAAACTTATTAGTAGTTTTTTGAATGTGACTTCCTCTTCAAGTTCAAACTCGATTGTAAAATTCCCTCTTTGGCCTGTTATGAACGTTTTATCTAGGTCTTGGTCAATGAGGTTGTATACGTCGTTACTTGACTGTGAAACATAAAAAAGACGATCAAAAGGCGTCTTTTCTTTGGCCTTTAATTGGCCTAGGATACCTGGCTCTCTGGTGCTCAGCTCGGCATAGAAATACTTGCCAAATCGCCGATGCAGAAGGTTGATTTCACGTGCTTGATTATCATTGGAAGACGAGCTAGCTAACTTCTCTTGAACCGTTCTTTTAATACCTGAAATTTGTGAGTTCACATCACTTGAAATTTTGTTCTGATTTTCTTTGAGTTTCGGAAGCTCGCTTCTCACATTACTGAGCTCAGTTTCAAGGGAAACTATTTTTGACTGCATCCTTTTGATTTCTTCTTTCAATGCTACATTTTCATTTTGAATCGATATTTGGTCGGTCTCTGAAATTTTGAATGCGGTTGGTTCTTCGCAGATTTCGTCAAGGTAATCAAATAAATCGTCAACATCGACGTCATCAAGGAGGTACTTCTTGCTCTCTATGATATCATCTTCATCTTCATCATTGTCAAGGACGCTTGGTTCGCGATTTTTGTCTTCATATTCGATAATATCATCATCTCTTGTAAGACTCAATCGATGAAAAAGTTCGCGGAAGTTGGGCCTCTCTTTGGGATTGGATGACCAACATTTTTTAATCATCGTTTTGAGACTTTCTTTGATAGGCTCTTCATCAATATTTGGACGAAGACCATTTTTAACTCTTGTTTTGAGTTCAAATGCATTAATTTTGTTTTTACCATGTAAAAGATCGTAATAAGCGCGTTTACCAGATAAAACTTCGTACATAAGAATGCCAAAAGCGAAGACATCTGCTTTAGTATTAAAATGATCACTTGTTATTACTTCTGGAGCCATATAAGAAGCTGTTCCTGAATCTGCAGATGATTGATTACATGAATTATTGGGATCAAAGAATTTTGAAAGCCCAAAATCCGTAATTCGTGGAAATAAATTATTATCTAGAAGAATGTTTTCTGGCTTTAGGTCTCGATGAATTACATGACATCTGTGAAGAACCATCATTCCGCGTGCTATTCCAACGAGAATTATTTGTCTTCTTGTATTATCAAGGTTTAAAGGGCACAGCCCTTTTTCTTCTTGCTCTATCAAATCCGAAAGAGATCCAAATTTCATGTAATCCATAAGTATCGTAACATTATCGTTTCCATTGAAATCTTGGTATGAGAAACCTCGAAATTGAATTATAGTTGGATGCTGAATTTTTATTAAAATCCGAACTTCTCGTGAAACAAATAGTTTATTTTGCGATCCTGCTTGAATTAAGTTGGTTTTGGCTGCATATTCTTTTTTAGTTTTTTTATTTAAGACCAAATGAATGATTCCAAAGCCACCTCTTTTAATTACTCGAATGACTTTATAATCGTTGGTGTCGAATAGGTATTTATCACTACTTTTCTTGATTTTTAAATCTCCTGTTTTCTTAAGCTGAGGCAATCCAGACATAATGTTATTCTAATTGGGCAAAATATGTTTTCAATATATTCCTTACTTTTTGAATTTATCCATAGAAAATTCACTCTTTTTAGTAATTCATGATATCTAAAAATAAATAAAGTTAAAATCAATAATTTATATATATAATAATTTTAAATTTAATGGTATTTAAATAAATTATACTCTTTTTAACAATTTAAATTTTTGATATGGCTAAATAACTTTTTTTAGAATTTGCAAATAATATATCTATGCAAATAAAAATTTCTACAAAACCCAGTTCTATAATCTTACATTTGATTTTAATCAAGTAACAAAATATAAATTTTACTTTTCATTAAATTGGGATTCCCAATTTATTTTGAGAATCGATATCAAAAACGTCACTTTTTTGCATCTGATACTCGATTGTCAGTTTAAAAATCTGATATCGAGATTATCGATTATCAAGATATCAGATATGAAATGTGATATGAAAATAATTGTAAACTTGATATCAATTACCGAGATCTCGAGATCTCAAACAGATTTATCTTTTTTTATAATTGGTATTTGTGATTTTATAATATTTAAAAATAAATAATATAATGTATTGATGTTTATTTTAAGATTAAAATCAAAAAATGCATTCTTTTTTATGAAATATTTGAGAATGAATTACGATCATATATTTATCAAAAAGTTTAATTGAAAATTCTGATATCAAAAGCTGAGAAACAAAATTCTCGATCTCTGAAATCGATCTCGAGAATCTGTGCATATTTATGTATCGATATCAAAAAGTCAATCAATTATCGATCTCGAGAATCGGCGAATAACAAGTCTAATTGGGAAAACAAACACCTATATTATTTCAAAGTAATTTAGTGAGTTCCATTGTTTTATTTCATTACTCAATCTTGAATGAAGCTCAATTATTCATTATTACAATTATTGATGAATAAACTTTCTCTCATTCTACTATTAGCTCAATCACAATTAAAATCTTCTAACTTTTGAAAAAAATCAATTTTATACATCTTAATTTTAGTTTTAACATAAAAATAAAAGCATAAATGATCTTTTTTTCTTTTCTTTATTAAATTTCAATACATGAAAATCATATAATAATATATAATATAAATTAAATTATTAACTAAAATAATTAATTATGATACCATATAAACTTAGACATATCAAAATCTTCGTACTTTTGGAATATATATGAAGGACTACCACCATATTTTTCAAAATATTTTTCGCAATCGGAATTTCCATTTGCAAAGAATGCGGATGCCATTCCAGCACTGTTTGCAGCTTTTATTCCATTGACAGCATCTTCAAATACGAGAACATTTGCAGGGTCATTAATACCAAGCCTTTTAGCACATTTAAGGAAAATTTCTGGGTCAGGCTTTGCTTGTTTAACATCATCACGAGTCATAACAACATCAAAAACAGGCCATACATCTGGCTTTTTAGAAAATTTGATTTTTGTTTTTTGATAAGTATCACTTGTAGCAAGTCCAATTTTATAACCATTATTTTTGAAATTTTTAGCAAGTTCTACAACTCCAGAAAATGGCTTACAATCAAGTAAAAGGTCACATAAAAGAAAATCACGTTTTTGATTAAATTCATCAAGAGATAAGTTTAACCTGTATTCAAGAATGGCTTCTTTTGATACTTTGTTCGTTTCCATTCCATTAACTCTGTTTATAAATTCTTGCGTCATTGGTTGTCCAATTGCATTGTTCATTGCTTCAATAAAAACTCCCATTGTATCGAGAAATGTTCCATCATTATCGAAAAGAATAGCTTTAATTGGGTGAGGCCAGCAGCGAGACATAAATAAAAATGTTTTCACTTAAACATGCAATTATCTAAATATGATTTTATTAAATTAAATTTAATTGAAATAAAAAATAATTATTCAATTATTTTTTTTCAAATTTCAAATGATTATTTGTTTAAATTCAAAGTATACCAGAAATTTGATAGAGTTAAAATTTTATCTTCACATTCACATTCAATACCAAATAAATTACTAATGCTATTTTAAATTTCCTTACAGTAAAAATAAAAAACAAATCAATTCACTCAACAATTTAACAATAAAAGCAATCTGATTCAATAATAATGGCTATTTTATTATTACAACTTTATTTAATTTTGCAACAAAACAGTATGATCAATTATTTCTGATTCTCAAGAACAATAATTGATATTTTATAAAGATAATGACAATTCTAAAGTAATTTTGATGTGATATATCACTAAGTATTATTGTTAACCAACTTTTTTTTTTATATTAAAAACGTTAATATAATATCAATTATTAAATATGATTATCCAATTCATTTCTAACATTTACCATTTTATAATTAGTATATCTCATATAACAATTTATAATATATCAAAATATAAAAATAATTAAGGAAAGTCTTAGAGAATCTACTCATTATTTTTTTTGGTTAATATTTAATTTTATTAGTTTTTATCTTTTGAATTAATGAACAATAATGCTTTTATTATTTTTTGTTATTAATTTCCCAGCATATTTATTTTTATCAAAAAAATATACAAATTGTTTTTTCATTATTTTTAAAACCTGGCATGATAACATATTATTCAACTAAATACAATATAACCATTCAGAAAAACATAGAAGAACAAAACAAAAAAGAATCAAAAACAGATGGTAAATTAATTAGTTCAAATCAATAATACATTTGAAAAATCAAATAAATTAGTTTAACACATGGTAACGATGATTCTTTTCATTTTTAAAAATGATTAATGAAGTTTAAAAAACCAATATTTTTTAAGGCATTTCAAAATATATTCATCAATAAATTATAAATGTATTATCAATGTATATTGATTTCTCAATTCATTTAATGATCCAATACTGAAACTCGAGTATTTTGTTATGCTTTTTCATCAATTTTTAAATTTGAATGCATTCAATATCTCTCAATAATTTCTATATGTTTTCAAAAGAATACATCAATTTAAAAAGTTGCATTCATTTTTATTGAATCTTTAGAAAAATATAAAATTCTTTTCAATTTTGGCTATGAAATGAAAGCCTATGATAAAATTTTTGAAAAATGAAACAAGATATCATATTTGATTGACTACTATTAATTATCATTAATGAAAGATTCAAAAATTTGAATTTTGTAAAATAATATTCAGTATGCTTTTAATCTCAAACCATCTATTTTCACAAACAAATAAATGAAAACAAGTAAAGATTTACGAATTTAGTATTTTAAATAACAAATAGTAATTTTAACAATAAATGCTTATGAAATAATTGAATTTTTTGAAAGCGATTAACACCAATTGAATTAATTAATTTCATTTACAACAATATTCATTAAAGATAAATGGAATTTAATAACAACACTTGCTATTTAAATACAAGCAATATGGTATTACCTCAATATATGAATGATCTAGGAGAAGCAAAAATCATGTATATACCAAATGATTCAATTTATCATTTTACAACCATAAATAAGAAAGAATATAATGATTTTAATGAAGAAAATAACATTAAAAAAAATCAAGTCAGTAAAAAAATGATGTATAAGATGAATAACAAAATTCTGAACGCTATTTTAGATTACAATATAAGTCAAAAGCGTTCTTCATATGTTCATTCTGAAACATGCAGGGTTCCATTCACTCATGAAGAAGATGAAAAATTAAAAGAATTAACTGAAAAATATGGAACATACAATTGGATAATCATATCATCATTTATGAATGGAAGAACCTCTAAACAATGCAGAGATCGTTACTGTAATTATTTAAAGCCTGAATTTTTTGGAGGTCAATGGTCAAATGAGGAAGATGATCTTTTAGCTATATTATACGCTAAACATGGTCCTAAATGGGCAATTATTAAAAAATCATTTCCATATAGAAGTCAAAATTCACTTAAAAACAGATGGAATTTTTTCTTATGCAGACACAATTCAGATAATTTAGCAAATGATGATGAAAATTAAAAAAAGAAAAGAAAAACATGAATGATGTATCAAATACTTTTTATAATTAATTTTCGAAATATGAGAATTATTATTATCATTTTTATAAAATTAAATATGACTAAATATTTATTCATATTTTGTATTTCCAATTAAATTTAATCATATACTTTTATTTTATCTCAATATGCAATATTCAAACAACACTTCGCGGTCAATATAATTTAATATAAATCAAATTATATTTCATTGTAGTAATAATTTTATTTTATTTTATTTTATTTAAGCAAATTTTAAAATATTATTCGTTTTTTTGTTGTAATGGCTAGAGTCAATTTTTCTATAGTATTGACCACGGTTCGACTCTACCCCAAAGCATTTTTTTTATTACTCCAATTGTTTAAAATAAAAATTAGAATTGCACAAAAAAGTATCTGAAAAACTTTAAATGCAACTATTGAAGAATAAATTAACAATTAATTTATTTATAAATAAATAAAGCAACAGCAAGTCATTGAATCACAAAATAAAAGTTACGAACATGAACAGAAATTTGATGTGATACCAAGCATAAATCAGCAATTTGCTAGCTTGAAAAAAATGGTTGAATCTAACCCAAACAAAACAAATGAGTTTGATATTAGATTGATATATAAATATATTAAATGGAAAGATAACTGTCATTTTGCTTCCAGAACACACAGTCAAGCATGTAATATAACATAAAAGAAGAAGAACCAAATCAAATACCAATAGAAGCCTTGAGCTGTGAAAATGCTAACAATCTAGGTTTTTTAATTGAAAAAATAGGGCAAGAATATCCATATATGAAAAGTGATAGCACTCACTACTTGCATACGTTTTTTGGTGACAAATAAAGAAATCTTAATGAATTTGTTCTGCTGAACATTAACATTTCTTAGAATTAAAAAGTAACTTTTTTGAAAGTTAACTTTTTTTTCAACCATTTGTTTAATGCGCAAATCCAATACATTTAGTAAATCCATTTTTTTTTTCAGACCGAATAAAATGACATGTTATATAAAAAACGATTATTTTCATAGATTAATAAGGGTGTAATTTTTTAGCACAGTGTTGTAGCACAGAGAACTTTTTGTATGTATATATGGTCTAAATAAACTTTTTGAGTAATAATTTTTAAACAAAATAGCATGACCCCCTATTCATGCTTTTTTTATTCCTTTAAAATATTTTAAAAATATTTATTTTCTTATTTAATACTGATTTTAACCATTAAATACTAAATCATATCAATGTAGGAAGCCCATTAAGCCATTTGATTATCTAAATTAACCATTTTTAAGAATAAATATTTATCTAATAATAATCTCATTTTTGAAAATTTTCGATTATTTCGCGTTTAACATATTCTCTGAATGGCATAAATTAAGAAATCAATAAAAAATACAAGGAACTTTTAATCTTTTCTATGTAATATAAAACTCGAAAAAATGGACGATTATTTTCTTCTGAAAAAGTTTCATGTGCTATAAAGAATTCCTCGATTAATAAATTCAAGAAATATTAAATTAAATTTTAAGAAACAGCATCAATATCATTACAAAACTGATTATAATTCGTATCATCTAAATCTGTACAACGATATTTCTTGCATAACAAATCGAGTTCTGTTGGATTACTTGACAATCCCAATCTAGCAATAGATTTTTTAAATTGTTGCTTAGTAATATAATTTTTCCTTGGATGTTTATCATAATCAGTGAATTGTTCCTTAATATTCATTCTTCTAGTAAGCACCGTATATTTCATTCTCTTTAAAATTCGAGCTAAGTCGTCTTCATCACGCTCACAGAGCCTCTGTAGCGTATTGGAAGGATCAGGAAGAGCTCGAGACCTCGTCATACCAGAATCAAGAGGATTTTTAACCCAATCAGATACATAAAATATTGTACTAATCTCTTTGCAAAATGTTTTGTTATCAAACAAATCTTCTTGACCAGGAACAGTAAAAATATCAAGGCAAGTTTCAATATCTTTTTCTGTTAATGGTAAATCTGTTTGACCAACAACTGATCTGAATTTTTGTTTTGTTACATGGCCAACATGATGAAAATCGAAAGCCAGAAAGAAATCCTCAAGTCTAACTCCTCTTTTATATACAAATGTTTGTAATTTTTGACATATTTCACTCCAAGGACTAACATGATCTGCTTGCGAAAGTTGAGAAACCAAGTATGGACAATTCCTTTCATTTCCATATGTTGGAATTGGATTAACAACGATACTACTACTTCCACGATTGCCGAAAATTTGGCCAACATTCTTTTCAACATCTTCAACAAATGATGCATAATCTACAAAATTATTCTTTGAATCATACTCCACAAATTACTAATATAATATTGTGTGTAGAAGGAGAATGCTTATTTATTATTGGAATTACTATTGATTTTGCTCAAAAACTCATTAGATCAAAGAGTGAATAATTTTCTCAGAAACAATTCTTGATTTCCAGCCAGGAGAGCACACTGGCTACAGTGCAGCAACAGCTTTCGAGGTCCTTGGGAAAATTATTGAAGTTGTTTCTGGAATGAATTTGAATAGCTTCATCATTGAAAGAATATGCAAGCCACTTGGAATCACTGACATGGGATTCGAATTGTCTGAAGAACAAAAAAGAAGAGTTGTTAAATTGTATGAAGCAACGGAAGGAAAATTGATTGAGGTTTCTAATTCTGAAAGCTTCTGGAATCTCATTAATCCATTCTCGATACAGGCCTTTACTGCGGATCTGCTGGAATGCTGGGAACAGTTGATGGATATGCAAAGATTGCAAGGATGCTCCTACAAAATGGAAAGGCTGATAATAAAACGTTTTTGAAAGAGGAAACAATTGACAAGATGAAGCATGAGGCTTCAGAAAAGCATCTTGAAATGCAACCAGGAAAAGTCTGGGGATTGGGAATGGTTGTAACTGAAAATCCTGAAACAGCAAAGAGAAATGTTGGAAAAGGTACTTATGGCTGGAGTGGTGCTTATGGAACTCACTTTTATGTTGATGATGAAAATAATCTTACAATGGTTCTTGGCGTAAGTCGTTCAAATATTGGTGTAGCAGACTCTGAGTTATCAAAACTTTTAGAAGATGTTTTGTATAAGGAGTTTTGCCAAAAATAAAAAAAAATTGATTTAAGGAAAATCTGACAAAGACCGTTTATTTTTTTTATAAATAATTTTGTACTCAGTATTAAAAATATTAATAAACTTAATATATAGCAATATTATGAATTATTCCCTTATTAATATAACTATAAGAACAAAATCAATTTTTAACTAATTTTCAAGAGAATGATATGATGATATTTTGGGTTAAAACCTAGATAATCTAATTATAATATGAAAAAACAATGGTTTTAAAAGTCAATTTTCATAGTAAAATCTTTACAAATCAAATTCTTTACCTTGATCTTGTCGACAAGATCAATTCCTAATTCTCATATTTTACATCCACCCAAATCAACTGTCTTCACGGGATGGGGTGGCATGGGTGAGATATTTAACCCGATTTTCAACCATCTTTCAAAAATTATAAATGGGGAAAAACTGATTGAGATGGACATCAAAGTATTTTTCTTCTTCTATTTTATCTTGATAACAAACAAAAGGAAGCTTATTTGTTATATGTATAAATACTGTAAGACATACTAAAAATTTACTATAATTTAATCTTTTTATCTTATTTTTATTGAGTGAATATAAATTGAAATTCAAAAAGTGGACTTTTTGAGAGATTTTGAATTTTTTTGAATTTTTGTGAAGTTTACAAATCTCATAATTGATAAATAATTGTTGATGAATCTTCAAAGGATTCAATGCATTTTTGATGAAAAACTATTACATTTTTGCAATCGTAACTTAAACAAGAGTATTCAAAAATTTGAATTTCATTTGATTTTAAAAGAATATCAAACATCATTATTAAATCTCCAAAGAAAAAATAAATACAATATCATTGTCGTCGGAGAACATATCATATCGCATAATGAATGTAATGTATCAGATTTCTACATAATTATCTTTGATTATACCTTATTATTAATTCCATCATCAGACTTCCCATCGCTTTTTTCCTATTTTGAAATAAATTCTGAATCAATATTCTATTGTACATCAGAAGATGTCAAAAATAAAATTGATCAATCAGGAAAACAAAGAAATCATTTTCATTTTTCAGAAGAAAAAGATCGTTCACTCATTGAAAAAATATCCACTTCATTTTTATCTAATTTTGAGCTTGATTTTTCAAATATCGATCCTGAAATTACTCAAGCAATTAAGTTCACATGGGAAATCATTCAAAAAAGTGTTTCCTTTTTTATGATAAAAATTGGCTTTTTGAACGCGAAATATGATCGAAACATTCATTTTTCAGATTATTTAAAAAGTGGCATTGAAGATAAAAATGATGAATTCATTGAGCTTCATCTTTATAATAGAGGTAGTTCATCATCAATTTATTTGGTTTATCTGATTAAAAGAGAGGAGATTTGCTTGATGAAAATGTTTTTAAATACTTCAGAAGAAGACAAGTTGTTTCAACGGGAGCATGAAAATTATCTCAATATTAAACATCCTCTTCATTCCAGATATTTTGGAACTACGGAGTATTTATCATATAAATGTTTACTGATTGAATATTTAGAAGGAAGAACATTAAATGAAATTGATTTTGCAAACGAATCAACGAAAAACATCATGAAAATCATATTTGAGATCATGATAATACTTGCATATCTTCATCATCATGGATATATTTACCGAGACTTAAAGCCAAACAATATAATTGTTGATAAAAACAGCACAATTTATCTTATTGATTTTGATCGAATGATTAAAAGTTCATCAATCAACTCAAATCAGAATATAACAGACAATTTTTCAGAAGGATACATTGCGCCAGAAATTTTAAATGGGGAATCATTCTCATATAAGTCAGATATTTATTCACTTGGAAAAGTTATTGAATTTATCTTTTCAAATGCTTTTTCTCAAGAATTCATCAAAATTCAACAAATATTTTCGAAATGTATTAGTTCAAAGGAAGAAGAAAGGCCAAGCATTTATCAATTAATTAACACATTTTATTTTGATTTTTTTTCAGTTGAGTTTGGAATTGATGATTTGAATGCCAAATTTAATTTTGAAAGCGATATTTTCACTTTTTATCTGTTTATAATTGCTGAGTATCAGAATGCAAATAAGCAAATTAGGATTGCATTTATTAATCAGTATGATTATATTTTATATAAATATAAGTCTAACAATAATCATTGTTTAAAAACTGATTATCCGCGAAAATATAAGAAGGACTCTCAATGTATACCACAAGATATAAGAAATGCAATTCATTATTACACACTTGCTGCAAATCTAAATTATTCGAATGCACAATTTTATCTTGGAGTATTTTATTCCAATGGTGAATATATTACAAAAGATATGAATAAAGCAATTAATTATTTCATACTTGCTGCAAATCAAAATCATCCAAAAGCACAATATAATCTTGGAGCAATTTATCAAAATGGAGATTATATTAAACGAGACATCAATAAAGCAATTCATTATTATGCTCTTGCTGCAAATCAAAATCATTTAGATGCACAATTTAATCTTGGAGTAATTTATTATAAAGGAATATATGTCGCGAGAGATATAAATAAATCAATTCATTATTTCACACTTGCTGCAAATAAAAATCATTCAGAAGCACAATTTAATCTTGGAGAAATTTATTATAAAGGAATATATGTCACGAGAGATATAAATAAATCAATTCATTATTTCACACTTGCTGCAAATAAAAATCATTCAAAAGCACAATTTAATCTTGGAGTAATTTATTTCAATGGTGAATATGTTACGAGAGATATGAATAAATCAATTCATTATTTCACACTTGCTGCAAATCAAAATAATTCAGATGCACAATTTAATCTTGGAGTAATTTATTATAAAGGAATATATGTCGCGAGAGATATAAATAAATCAATTCATTATTTCACACTTGCTGCAAATCAAAATCATTCAAAAGCACAATTTAATCTTGGTTTTATTTATTTCAATGGTGAATATATTACGAGAGATATAAATAAATCAATTCATTATTGCACACTTGCTGCAAATCAAAATCATTCAGAAGCACAATTTAATCTTGGAGTAATTTATTATGATGGAACATATGTCACGAGAGATATAAATAAATCAATTCATTATTTCACACTTGCTGCAAATCAAAATCATTTAGATGCACAATTTAATCTTGGAATAATTTATTATGATGGAACATATGTCACGAGAGATATAAATAAATCAATTCATTATTTCACACTTGCTGCAAATCAAAATCATTCAGAAGCACAATTTAATCTTGGTTTTATTTATTTCAATGGTGAATATATTAAAAAAGATATGAATAAATCAATTCATTATTGCACACTTGCTGCAAATCAAAATAATTCAGATGCACAATTTGTTCTTGGAGTAATTTATTATAAAGGAATATATGTCGCGAGAGATATAAATAAATCAATTCATTTTTACACACTTGCTGCAAATCAAAATCATTCAAAAGCACAATTTAATCTTGGAGTAATTTATTATGATGGAACATATGTCACGAGAGATATAAATAAATCAATTCATTTTTACACACTTGCTGCAAATCAAAATCATTCAAAAGCACAATTTAATCTTGGAGTAATTTATTATGATGGAACATATGTCACGAGAGATATAAATAAATCAATTCATTATTTCACACTTGCTGCAAATCAAAATCATTTAGATGCACAATTTAATCTTGGAATAATTTATTATGATGGAACATATGTCACGAGAGATATAAATAAATCAATTCATTATTTCACACTTGCTGCAAATCAAAATCATTCAGAAGCACAATTTAATCTTGGAGTAATTTATTATGATGGAACATATGTCACGAGAGATATAAATAAATCAATTCATTATTTCACACTTGCTGCAAATCAAAATCATTTAGATGCACAATTTAATCTTGGAATAATTTATTATGATGGAACATATGTCACGAGAGATATAAATAAATCAATTCATTATTTCACACTTGCTGCAAATCAAAATCATTTAGATGCACAATTTAATCTTGGAATAATTTATTATGATGGAACATATGTCACGAGAGATATAAATAAAGCAATTCATTATTTCACACTTGCTGCAAATCAAAATCATTCAAAAGCACAATTTAATCTTGGTTTTATTTATTTAAAAGGTGAATATATTACGAGAGATATAAATAAATCAATTCATTATTTCACACTTGCTGCAAATCAAAATAATTCAGGTGCACAATTTGTTCTTGGAATGATTTATTTTTATGGATATTTCGTTCCAAAGAATATAAAAAAAGGAATATATTTAATTACACTTTCTGCAATGAATAGATATAAACCAGCCAATTTTCATGTTGGTTATTTTTATCATAGAGGCATGTATGTAAAAAGAGATATAGATAAAGCTATTCATTACTACAAAGAAGCATCATCGTTCAATAATCAATATGCCAAAAATAATCTAGGGATTCTTTTCAAGAACGGTTATAAAGATGAAGTTGTGAAAAAAGTTGGTTTATCTATTGAATATTTCAAAGAAGCGATTCGTCAAAAAGATGACGAAGTAAGCATGTATAATTTGGCTCATCTTTATTTCTACGAAGATCCAATCAAGGATAGTATTGACAAATCGATTGAATTATTGATTCACTCAATTGAAAAAGGTTTTCAACAATCAAAGGAATTGTTATGCCTAGCTCTACTTAAAAAGCATAATTTTAATTTGGATATGATAAAAGAAGAAATTGATCGTATATCAAAAGGAAATAAAGTATTATCATTTGAAATCTGCACAATCATGAATATTTCAGGATTATTTGATTCAAAATATTTTGAGACACGATATGAATATAACAGAAATATTGATTTTCTTTATTCAAATGAATTGAAACCTTGCATCTCAAAAGTAATAGATAATTCCGAAAATATTACAAATTCAATTCCAAGTCCCCATATTCCTAAAATTTCCAAAATGTTTTATGAAGGATTTGGTTTTGAAATTTAAATCGATAAAATTATTAAAAAGTTTTGGTCAAAATCACTGTCCACCCAAATAAAATGAAATTTTCGAAAAAAAAAGCATCTGTTATTAAAAATGTTGTATTATTTTCAATGTTTATTTATCAATTAAATATAAATAAATAAAATTCTTTATATATCCAGGTTTCGATTATATTGCATAATCATTTTAAATGTTGAGTCAAAGAAAAATGAATGGAAGAAATAAAAATGTTCCTATTTGATATTAAAATTTTCATTACAACATAAAGGAACAGCAAATAAGAATAATGAAAAGTAAAAAAAAAAACAATTTTCAATACTTTAAAGCAAAAAGTTTAAAAATGAAAGAAAAAGTGAAACAATAAATTTAGTTATTCTTGTACAATATTCGGTGTCAAAGCATCAACATTATATTCAGCACCAGAAGTCCTTTTGAATAATTATGCATTTGCATAAATACTCTAGTTCGAGTGATGTTTATGCATTGCTTATGATATCATTTTTTATGAGAATTCAAATCCAAGTCCTTCATAAAAATATTTGTTGATTTCTCGGGAATGCTTATTTTTCAACTTGTTTTTCTCATTTTCTCTTTCTTGAGATGAATAAAAATCAGTTGTTTCAATTGGTTGACAATAAATATCATATGAAAAATCAATTTTTTTATATTTTACATATAATTCATTGTATAAAGTTTCATTTTCTAATATCAAGTTTTGAATTATATCATAAATTTCAGTTAATAAATTAATATTTTCAAATTTATATTTGTGCATTTCTGTATCAATTATTTCTTTTGTAATTAGTTTTTTATTTATCTTCTTCACAATAGCAAGACTTAATAAAATTGTTGATGGTTTAAATCTATGTAACGATGAATTGATAAATAATTCAATTGCTCGTTCAATGTTTTGTTTAACTTTTTCTCCATAAAAATAAATATGACCTAAATTATACATCGAAACTCGATCATTCTTTTGTTGAATTGATTCTCCAAAATATTCTTTAGAATTGTTTTTATATTTTTCATCCTTATATATGATTCCAAGATTATTTTTTGAATATGAATCACGAAGATTCGATCCATTTTTATAATGATAAATTGCTTCTTCAATGTTTCTTTCAATTTGAATTCCTTGAGAATAAATTACACCAAGAACAAAATGAGATCGAATATAATTTCTTTTTGCTGAAAGTGTAAAATAACGAATTGCAACATTAATGTATTGTTTAAAATATATTCCTTCATAATATAATGTTCCAATGATGAATTGAGCTTCTGGATGATTCTTATTCGCTGCAAGTAAATAATAATGAATTGCTTTTTTAATGTCTCTTTGTACATATTCACCTTTATTATAAATTACTCCAAGGTTGTATTGTGCCTGTGAAATATTTTGATCTGCTGCAAGTGAATAATAATGGATCGCTTTCTTGACATCTTTTAAAATATATTCACCATCATGATAAATTAATCCAAGATTGAATTGTGCTAGTGGATTGTTTTGTTCAGCTGCAAGTGTGTAATAATGAATTACTTTATTGATGTCTTTTGGAACTTCTTCATCTTCATCAAAAATTAGACCAAGATTATATAAGGCATCTGGATGATTTTGATCTGCTGCAAGTGAATACGAAAATCGCAATTCCATCATCTGTAACTGATATTGGATTTTCTGCTTTCACTAAATGTTCATCACTATCACAAATCACAATTCCTTCAAGAATAAATAGGAGACTTCTCGATATTAACTCCAATGCCATATTAAATTTAATTTGATTTATAAAAATAACCGAGTTTTTTTGATAAACCATTTTCTTTAAAAAATATTTATTTTTTTATGCAAATATACCGATATTTTCAATGTCTGGAGGCTTGGAAATGTTTTCTGAAATTAATCATGAAATCATGATACATCGCGAGTGGTGTTCTTTCACCAATTTTAACTGAATAATCATTATTTTGACCAAACTTGTCAACAATATATGTTTTTTTCTAAAAGTTCAATCAAAACATTGTTTTATTTTATAGAAATCTCAACATTTATAATTAAATGAGTATAAGCTTTAAATATTCTTTTAGTTCTTTCTTTTCAATATGATATATTTTTTGTATCAAAATATTTAAATTGGAATTAAAAAAGTATTTTATATAAAAGTTTTGAAAATATGTTTTTATTATACTTTATATACATATAAAAGAATAGCGAGACTGTTGTATTGGTATCATATGGTCCCTCCGTGGCCAAGAACTGGGTTCGATTCCCAGGTTTCGCATTTTTTTGATATTTTTTATATTTTTTGAAATAAATGAAATTAAATTCAGACAATGAGCACTATTATCATATATTCTTTTTGTTATAGGTATGTTTTACAAAAAAAAAAAGTTATTGAATTTCATGAAAAACAAAATTTTTTTTTTTCATTTGAAATAATTACTATAAATTATGAGTAGTTTACATATCAAACTGAGAAGCAAGATTTTGCATCATTTCTCCATTTGATTTTAAATATATCTAAATATCATTATCGCAATTCTACTTTTTTCAGAAAGATTGAGCAAATAATGACAAAATTCAAAGATGAAATTACCAAACGTTTTAAAAATTCTGAAATTTTCAATATATTTAAAGATAACAAACGAATTCTTCTATTTCTTCTTGAAAACGAAATAATGATTATGGATGATTATATTGTTCAAACTATCATTACAGGAAAATATTTAGATGCCAAATATCCACAATATTTTGCACCTGAAATTCAAACATTTATGACCAAAAGCTGGTTTCCAAAAATTAATACAAGTCAAAATATGAAACGGATAATCGAAGTTCAGAAAAAGTTGCCCAAAAATTTCAATGAATTGAGAAAGAAAGGTGAAAACGACAGTTTAATTTGTAAAATGATTCAAGACGATTCAATTGATGAATTTAAAGAATATTTTGAAAAAGATAAATTTTCGGTTGATAATTCAAAAAACAAAAAAGAATCAAATAATGATGATAATGAAATAACATTAATTAAATATGCAGCATTTTTTTGATCTTTTAAAATATTTCAATATTTATTCGAAAAAAGTGGCCATTTAACACAATCAATTTGGCCTTTTTCAATTCATGGAAATAACGCAGAAATGATTAACTTTTTGATAGAAAATAAAATTGAACCAGAAAATAAAGAATGTCTTATAGAATCAATTAAATGTCATCATATTGATATTTCAAATTATTTATTTGAGTATTATTTTGAAAATGAAGAGAAAAATTCAATTGAAAATGTAATTCAATACATTAAAATCTACAATTTCTATTATTTACAAAATGAATTTTTAAACGATGCGAATTTATTTTATGAATTCTGTAAATATGATTATTATTACGTTTGTAAAAAAATTATAAAGAAGAATGAAAGTCTTGATGAAAACAAAATTAAATCAAATGTTTTGAATGTAATTCAAAAATTCAATCATTCTAATACAATTTATTATTCACTTTTTGAATAAAATTTAACACAAAAAATTTTGAATAAAATTCAAAATGTAATTTATTTTAATTACGTTTTTATTTGATTTTTTTAATGCAATTTTTATCTCCAAGCATACAAGCAGCTTTTGAATTATTATGCTTAGATGCTAATTCATAATAGCTAATTGCTGTTGAAATATCTTGTTTAACTGCATATCCATTTTCATGTAGAATTCCTAAATAGAAAAACGCATCAGATTCGTTTTGTTGAGCTGCTAACTCAAATAAATATTTTGCTTTTATATAATTTCGGTCAACAAAATAACCTTTTAAATAAAACAATCCTAATTTCACAAAAGCTTCAGGATATTGTTGCTGTGTTGATAATTCATAACATTCATATGCTTTTGAGTAATTTTGTTCAATTCCAATACCTATTTCATAAAGTTTACCTAATTGCATTAAAGCACAAGGATTATTTTGTTTGGCAGATCTTTCAAAATAATTCTTTGCTTTTATATATATAATCTTGTTTTACAATATTACTGTTTAAATAACGATTACCTAAGATAAAATTAGCTACTGAATTATTTAATGATGCTGATAATTCATAATATTTAAGAGATTTCGAAAAATTTTGCTCAACTCCATCACCATTTTCATAAAATTTCCCTAACATCAATGAAGCATCAGAATTACCAAGTTCAGATGATCTTTCAATATATTCAATACCTTTCTTTCGATCTTGGTTAACGATTTCTCCTTCTAAATAAATCATTCCTAGAGTAAAAAGAGAATCAGAATTGTCATTAATTGCTGATGCTTCTAAATATTCAATAGCTTTTGAAATATCTTGTTTAGTGCCAATTCCTAACAAATAAACGAGTCCTAGATTTCGAAGTGAATCAGGGTCATTTTGTTTTACTGCTAATTCAATAAGCTCTTTTGCTTTTACCTGATTTTGCTCAACTCCTGTTCCATTTGAATAAAACTTTGCTAAATTAAGATGACTTTTAGGATTGTTTAATTTTGATGATAATTCATAATATTTAAGAGCTTTCGATAAATTTTCTTTGCTTCCATATTCTTTATCATATAGAATTCCAAATAGATATAAAAAGGATGAAATATCGTTTCTATTTTTTAAATAATACACTAAAAATTTAAAATACCAATAAATTATATATTTGAATTTACATCAATTTTTGTCTCATCATTAAATATCAAATAAATATTTTCATAAAAGTATTGAATTGGAATAGAAATATAATCATTCACATTAAAATTATCAAAGAAATTAGATTTTATAGCTTCGTCAAATAAAATATTGTAAATTACGCTTCTTGATATTCTTTCTTTTTGATTTAATTTGACACTTAATTGATAAAGATTTTTAATATTTTTTGTTCCCATCGTCATTGGTGGAAATTCTTTATGATGATCAAATTCAACTAATTCTTTCTTTTCAAAAACAAAGTAGACAATGAGACCAAAAGAAAAAATATCAGTTGGATACGAAATTTCTTTATTATCACTATTTTTCTCAGGAGATAAATATAAATGAGATGCAAAATCGCGTGTCATCTCTCTATTTGATTGAATTCCATCAATTTCTCGAACTGTGTCAAAGCCAGAAACAAACGGAAGATTATCATGATTGAATAGTATATTCGTTGGCCTTATATCACGATGAATGAGATGGTTTGAATGAAGATAATCAATTGCTTGATAAAGTCTATTATTGATCGTAAAAGATTCAATTTCAGTGATATCATTTTTCATTCATTCTTTAAGTTTTCCATTTGACATGAATTCGTAAACAAATCCAACAACTACATCATTCTTTTTGATAAATCCATAGAATCTAGTGATGCACCTTTGTGAGTATTTGCTACAAAAATCAATTTCGTGCTGACTTTCATCATTACCTACTTTTTTTAATAGAAAAATGTAAAGCGTTTCAATATGAATTGCTATGTAAAGAGCTTCACCATTGTCAGTGCTGATAATTTTCAATTTTATGAAGTCATTTTCATTAAATTGAAATATTTTAACTTTTTGTTCTGTATTTATATGATTTTTGATCATTTGAAAGCGATTTTCATTGGTTTCATTGTGTTTTGATATTATATTGGCTAGTTCGTTTTCTTTTTCTTTAACATTTTGATCATCTGATAAATATCTAAAAATAAAAAATGATGGATCTTCAAAATAACATGTAGGATAAAAGAATCTCTTTATCAGGTATGCTAATATTGGGTAAAATGTGTAGTAAACAAAGATGTTATTTTTGATATAATTATAATATTCATGACAAATTGTTTTTACTTCAGGTATTGCTGAACTACTATCGATAAATTCTGTTCTTAATGACTCTAAAATTGGTTGCACTATAGTAATATTAATTGATTCGATAATTAAGCATTTTTTTTCAACACAAAGAATTATATTACCCAATAATGAATCAGTTAGTGGCTCTATTTTGTAAGTACCGAATTTGTATTTCTGAAAGAAATTTAACAACAAATCTTTTAGTTTATTTTCATTGGAATTAAATAATTCTAATTGAAGATTTAAAAATGAAAAGTTTGAATAGCATTCTTGTATGATTCGAGGAGAGTCACAATTAATTAATGCTAATAAAATTTTATAATTTTGAGGAATATCATGGAAAATCAAATTATCCATAAGGCTGAGTTGCTTCTGTCCTTATTGCGGCCAGAAACTCGCCTTTCATGCTCTACACAGGCAGAATTCTTGATGATGAAGTTTGCGTTTCGTTCCCGTTCACTGAACACGCGGTTAACGTTGTCGGTTACGGCTCAGAAAATGGAGTCGAATTTTGGATTGTTAGAAACTCGTGGGGAGAAACATGGGGCGAGGATAGATATGTGAGAATGATAAGAAACAAAGAAAACAGGTGCTTGATTGTATCTGATGTTTATATTGCAATTGTTAAAGAATAATTAGTAAATAATTTTATTATTATTATTAATTGTTATTGATAAAAAAATCATTAAATTCATAAATCATCATAAAATTAATTAAAAAAAAATGCAATGAACAACATTGAACAATTTCTTTCAATAAATACATATTTTTTTAAATATCATGTTAATTTTTGAAGAAAACATAATTAATTAAATCATAATTAATAGTATAAAAGGTTGTAAATATATATTTTTTTTGAAAGAATACAACCTAAATAATTCTCCTAAAAGCTTAGAAAAAATTTAATTTAATTCTGAATTTTATTTTATATTTCAAAAGACTATAAAAACAGATATTCAAAAAAATGATTTAATCTTAAGAAAAATTTGAACGATATTCTTTAAATTTTTCCAGATATTGAAATTTTTCATCAATTTTCTACATAATCAAATCTTTTAGTGCTACAGTTCATTTTTTTTAAATGACAGGCTACGGCTATAATCAAGGACCCCCACATATGTCTTATCCACCACCACCACCTCCACCAGGTTGCCCACCACCACCTCCACCAGGATATGGATGTCCTCCACCACCACCTCCACCAGGATGCCCACCACCACCACCACCTCCACCAGGATATGGATGTCCTCCACCACCACCAGGATGCCCACCTCCTCCTCCACCAGGATATGGATGTCCTCCACCTCCACCAGGATGTCCACCTCCTCCTCCACCAGGTTACGGATGTCCACCCCCACCCCCACCTTATGGCTACGATAATCGTCGTAGGAGATGGTAAATAATCATGAAGCTTTTTTTTAATAATAGATTTTTTAATAATAAAATCTTGTTTTTTTATTATATTAACACAAAAAAGATTATTTACAACTTTTTTTTTTTTAATTTTGATTTTCTTTTGCTCATCTTTAATCAACAACCTCGTGTATTCAAAAATACCAAAATTCGAATACAATTCATTCAATAATTTCTTCATAAAATATCATTTTTTGAGCAATTATTTCATTAAAGCATATCAGCTTTTTCAGCTTCTTAATAATTCTTTTTGATCTGGCTTTAATTCTCTTTTTGATCACAAAAATATAAGAATATTTATATAAAATGAATTTTTATTGCATATATGTAGCATTTCTGAAATCGATATCAAAGATTTGAAAAATAATATCGTTTACATTCCCCAATATTCGGCAGAAACATCAGTTGTAAATATGTTATTTAACGTGATATCAAAGCTGACAAGAATATTTTGGCGAAGTTACTCGTTCTTATTAATGGATCATCACAGATGCCATGGAATGGTTTCAAGTATTTTGCTAACATTAAAAACCCAATAAGAATTGAATCGAAGAGATATTTTAGCCGATGTACAGTATCACATACGTGCGTAAATATACTAGTTTAACCTCAATAAAAAAAAAAAAAAAAAAAAAAAAAAATGAAGAATTAATTCAAAACTTATTGGTTGCAATTAATGTAAAATCTTTTGATTTGAAATACACTTTTATATTCCTAACTTCATTAAAAAAGATACGGTATAAAATTTAATATTTTTATTTAAGATTTAACAGTTCTGGAATTAATTCCAGAAGCTCTTCTTTATGTTGGTGAAGATAGATCAAAATACGTTCACTATCTTTTGAGTAATTTTGGAAATATAAATCAATAGAGCGTGATTCTTCTCTGGAAATCTTTGGAAGATTAAGTGATTTACAAACGTTATTATGAATTTTACATACTAATTGCTTGGGAAATTTGGCTTTTGTTGTAAAAATTTTGTAAAAAAAGTTTTTAAACGAGTTTGATGGGCCTGAAAGATCAATCCTCCTCTTGAAACCTCTTGTCGAGATTCTAGGAGTTGATCCTTCAACTGGAACTTCTTTTTGAGCTATTTTCAAATTGTTTTCAGGTTCAATGGGTAATTCAAATAAAGATGAGGGGAATTCTAAGCCTGAGATATCAATATTTTGATTAGGATCGAAATTAAATGCAATATTAAATTCATCATCATCTGAAGGTGGTCCAAAAGAAAAAAGATTAAAAGGATCAGCATTAAATTTGTTAATTTCTTCTATAGTAGGCGTAATTTGCTGTTGAGGGATACTATCATACCAAGGAATTTTATATTCTGGATCAAATTCGGTAATCATTGAAATAAAAAAATGATTTTTGATGAAAATTTTCATATATTAAATTTTCAATCAAAAATTTATAAAATTGCGGTTTCAGTTTATGCCAAAAAGTTATTTTTTTTCACAGAAAATTTTGATTTGTTTAACATCTATTATTTTTAATAGAAAATTTGAATGGTTTAATGAAAAAGAAGTGAACTGACTACTTATGATAATTTTTATTTCTGTTAACTCGCATTACATTTGATAAAAAAAATTTTATCATTGTATATATTTTACATTACAAATTGCAATAATATTTTGAAAATCAAATCATGATAAAGGTAAAAAAAAATAAATAAATTCATATTGATTCATGTTTATATAAATTTTAACACAAAAGTAGCAAATGCTATTGGATATTATTTGGTAATTATTATATAATTATATTTCGAAATTGACATTAAGAGTAATAATTAAAATTATCTTGAATGAAAATAATCATTAGAGTAAATAATTAAAAATAACATGATTATCACCGAGTAAAACAAAAACTTCATTGATATATTCGCAAATTTTCCCTAGCATTTTGTAAAATTAATTTTGGTTTGCAATTAAACAAATAGTTTTGACATTGCTTGATTAATATTTTTATAAAGTTCGAATTCGTATTCAAGATCAACAATTCTTCTTATTAGCTCTTCTTTTAAAAAAGTTTCTTTGGCTAAGCTCTGTTTGATTTGGGTGTAATTTTTATCAACATTTAATAATTTAAATTGACTATGGAACAAAAATAGAAATAAAAGCAAAAATAATGATATGAATAATGCGAAAATAATTACCTTAAGACCTACAATTTCATTTTGATTATTTTTCATTTGTTCTTGAATAATCTCGATCATTTTTGAATTTTCCTTTTCTTTATTATGTTCTGTTTGCTCTTTTTGAACAAGTTCTTTGATAATTTTTGTATTAATAGAATTGAAATCAAAAGTTTTTGGATATTCTGTAAGTAATTGATTCAAATACTTTAACTCATCATTTCCAAAATAAATAAAAGAAAATAAAATCGAAGCTTTCCTTCCATATCTTGATAAATACTTGAATAAAAACTCGATAATCTGATGATTTGAAATTAACTTTTTTGAATGGTTTACAAAATATTTTTCCAAAATTTTATACATAAATGGAATTGGTATTAATAACATTATATCATCTTCTATAAATTCAACCAAGTTATTTGAAATTGCTTCTTCATAGTCATCTAAATTGCTATTCTGCGTATCATCTATTTTTATAAGGAATTGAATTAGAGTATCGTTTGAAAAGTTCGAAAAGTAATCTTCCAATTCTTTATTTAATGATGTAAAACCATATCGTTTTGTCAAAAAATAAAGGTTAATTGCTTCTTCTCTTGCAACGTGATAATTTTGATGTTGACAATGACTGATGAATGTTCTAATCGAATTGTCTGATATATTCGTAAACAAAACATTACCTTGTTCATCTAAAATATTGACATTATTGATTTTTTCAGTTGTTTGTTTTTTATCAAATAATTCGGAATACGAAAAAAAATCTCTGTTCATATGATATATAGGATTATATAAGAATAAATCATCTTTAATTGGAGAATCAACAGCTTGTTTGATTATTTTTTTGTTAGTCATTTTACAAATCATAAAAATAAAATGAAAAAATCTATTTAGATAATATCCTATCAAAAAGTCGAAGATAAGAAAATTGTGTAGTTTTTATTTGAAAATCTGAAGATAATTGATACAATATTTCAGTGCAATTAAGAGATACTTCAAATTGAATTGATTTTTTTCTGAATGATTTGAGTTGCAAATTTAGTTTTTTTTTTTTTTCATTTTTCTCGATATTTTTTAGTTGATTTTATGTTAAAAAAATCAAATATTTATTTTTTAGATATATTATGAAAATAAAAAATAATTATACATTAATTTATTATAATTGTAAAACATTTATTTTTCAAATTTTGATATATGATTATGAAAAAATTAGATATTTTTAATTTTCAGCAAAAAAATTTTTTTATTATTAAAATCATGATTTATGTAGAAATCAAAAAAAAAATCATAATTTTATATCTTTGATTATTCATGTATCAGTATTATCTCAGTTCAGTAAATTTACCTAATACTGATAAGAAACCAGAATTCTCTGTTTTTAAATAAATCAATTGAGTAAAAATCACTAAAATTGGAACAGTTTGTTTCGATGTGGATTCAGAACTAGATGATAGTTTTGTGATAACTTATCAATTCTTTCATACGAAAGATGCAATTGTTGCATTGCCAAATTGCAGAAGAGCTTTTATTGAGTATAAGTATGATACTATTGTAACGTTCATATTTTTATTATTTTTCATTCAAATTGTTGTAAAATTCGAGAAGAAAAAGAATAAAATCATCTATATCAAGCCAAATTAAAATTCAAATTTTATAATAACGTGATTTTTTATTCAAAATTTGAAGCACTATGACCTTTTTGAAACAACATTATTTATTCCATCCGTACTGAATCCAGCATCAATATAGATGATGAGCCGAAATTGAGATTTAAATCATGCAATTAAATGAAAATAAACAAGTATTCATGTAAATAATGAAAAATCAAGTTAAAAAAAATTTTTTTTTTTGACTTTTAAAAATTCTCTCAAATTTCCCAAAATTTTATGTCAAAATATTTAATTTTCCTGATAAATCTGATAGAGCAAGAATGAATATGCAAGAATACACAGCTAAAATAAACAAAATTCAAAACAATATATTGGAATTTATAGACAATGACCAAAGTTCAGATGAAAAGTTTGATTACCAAAATATTATATTAGATGTTAAAATATTTCATGAAAATCGCAACGAAGTTAAATTCATTCTTCAGTTTTTGACGGAAGTTTCTAATAACCATCATCGCAGCAAAAATTTTTTCACCAAAATTGAACAAATATTAAATTATTTTAAAGATGAAATAAAGACAAATTTTTCACCATTGGATATCTATAGTATATTTAAAAGCAATAAACGCATACTTTTATATTTGATTGAAGAAAAAATTTTAGTTATTGATCAAATTATTTTGACAGAAATGTTAAATGAAAAAAATTCTACATCAAAATATTTTACACCAGAAATTCAGCAGTTTGTAAAAGAAAAAAGTTTAGTTAATGCCTCATTAAAAAAATTAAATAAGAAAATCGCTGATAAAATATTAAATACGCTTCCGGACAATTTTTATGCAAATCGAAAAATTGGAGAAAATGACAATTATCTCTGCACGCTGATTCAGAATGATTCAGTTGTTGATTTTATCAAATATACAAGTGAAATAAACTTGAAATTAAATATTTGCATTGAAGATTCAATATATGAAACAAATTCTTTTTTAATTGATAAAAAACCGTCACTAATTGAATACTCTACATTTTTTGGATCAATTCAAATTTTCAAATATTTGTATATGAAGAAAGTTAAGCTAACACCATCATTGTGGATTTACGCAATTCATGGCCATAATGCTGAAATAATTCATTTTCTTGAAGATGAAAAAAATTTTCCTGAAGAAAATTTTGATTGCTTTGTTGAATCAATTAAATGCTTTCATAATGAAATATTCGATTACTTACAAAACAACTATGCACAAATAAGAATAGATACACTTAAAAAACTTAGTTTTAAATATAAAAATTTAATGAATATTCCAGGAAATCAAATAAATAAATCATCATTTTTTGACCTATGCACATATGATATGCCTTCTTTTGTTGAAGTAATGCTGAATTCAGAAAGGATTAATGTAAATGAAATTCATAAAGAAGTTGGCGAAAACAAAATTAATCATATAACAGCTTTGTATGTTGCTACAATTAAAGGAAATGTCGATATTGTGAAACTTTTATTACAACAAAAAGAAATCGATGTTAATACTCTAAATCAATTTCAAACAATAGACACTTCTAATGCCCAATATAATATAAATATTATAAATATTAAAGAAAAAACTGCTTTATTCGCTGCTTCATCAAAAGGGGACATTGAAATCATGAAACTTTTATTACAAAATGAAAAAATTGATGTTAATAAAATAAATTCATATCGTGAAGAAGCTGTTTATACAACAGAGAAAGATAATCAAACAGAGAATGATAATCAAACAGAGAAAGATAATCAAACAGAGAATGATAATCAAACAGAGAATGATAATCAAACAGAGAATGATAATCAAACAGAGAATGATAATCAAACAGAGAAAGATAATCAAATGGAGAATGATAATCAAACAGAGAATGATAATCAAACAGAGAATGATAATCAAACAGAGAAAGATAATCGAATGGAGAATGATAATCAAAAAGAGGATGAAACTAATGAAAATTATGGAATTAATAAAGATGAAAATGATTTTTCTAAATATAATGGACATCCTTTTTATAGTAAATTTGAAACTGCTTTAAGCATTGCAATAATGCAAGGAAATCTTGGAATAATAAAACTGCTATTAAATCATGAAAAAATCGATGTAAATATTGATTATATTAGAAAATATTATCATATTAGCTTATGTTATGAAAAGGAAAACATGATGAAAACAATGTTATATATTGCTGTTGAAAAAGGAGATATTGAAATCGTGAAGCTTTTATTAAAAAATAAAAACATTGATGTTAACAAACCATACATAATAGAAACAGCTGAATATAAAGATAAAGATATATCTGATATAATTAATTTAATCGATGATGATTGGTCTGAAAAATGGCCGCCAGGAAATCCAAGTGAGAATTACTATTTGAACACTTGTTATTGCCCAAAAAATCAAACAAAAAATGGTTCGTGCAAGTTAAA
Source organism: Tritrichomonas musculus (assembly GCA_039105265.1). NCBI lineage: Eukaryota > Parabasalia > Tritrichomonadida > Tritrichomonadidae > Tritrichomonas > Tritrichomonas musculus. The sequence goes on from JAPFFF010000013.1 coordinate 625,037, forward strand.
AATAATATCACCTCTTCACAAAGCTGTTGAAGATGGAAAAGTCGATATTATAAAATTTTTAATATCAAATGAAAATTTAAATATTAATCTCAAAAATAGATTGTTTGAGATTTCAATAAATGAATCTGTTTGGACAACTGAAGGTGAAGAAAAAACAGCTCTATATATTGCCATTGAAAAATATAATATTGAAATTGTGAAGCTTCTATTGAAAAATCCAAAAATCAATGTTAATATTTTAAATATCACTTATCAATGGAGTGATATTTGTCCTTTTAAAGATGAACTATCTGTTTTATATTATGCTGTTTGCAAGAATCAAACTGAAATTATTAATCTTTTATTGAAATGTAAAAATATTGATATTAATATTAAAAATATCATTCACTCGTATGCATTTCATAGAATAATTGAAAAAAGGACAGCTTTAGATTGTGCAACAATTCACAAAAATTATCATATAATTGATCTCCTTAAAAAAAGATCATTTACTGATTTTTGATTTGTTTAAAAACCTTTAATGTTATAAATGATTTTTAATATTTTTTTTTTTTTATAACATAAAAAATGATAATTTATAAGAAAGTTTTTTGACAAATTTGATTAGAATCATCCAATCACTTTTCCTTATATTAAATCGTGCCTATTATTGGTATTTTTTTTTAAGTGAATTTTTATTTTTTCTGAAAAAAGTCAAAATGATTTTTGTTTTTGAGATAAATTTTTCAGAAAATTATTTGAAAATTATTGATTTTTGATAATGATTTTTTTTCACAATTTTTTTTTTGAGTTGTCTTGAAATTTATGTCATCTTGAATTTTCACTTCATTTTGCCATATGAGTATCATTAAAAAACTCTTTAAAAAAGCTGAAAAAGAAGTGAAAAAAAATATTCCAAATGAAATAAGAGAATTTCTTCCTCCAGAAATTAGACACGATTTAGAAAAAAAGTTTAGAGACAAAGTAATTCCAAAAGAAATCAAACAAATTTATGAAGCTTGTGATAGGGCAACTGCTCCATTTAATGAAATTTTTTCAATTGCAAATGAATTATATAAAATACATAAGAATTGCAAATAAACAAAACATTAATTTCTTTTGAATAAACAAGCTTTATTCACTTTATTTATCATTTTTATTCTTTTATTATGTGATTATTTAAAATATGAAACATGCTTTTTTAGTAAGCTTTACAACTGATCAATAGAATGCATATCAAAAGACAGAAATGTTTATGAATGATGAATATCTAAATCATAATATTATATTTTAATATATATGAATAATACTTTTTATATCAAATTCTACATTAGCATATAATAAAGAAGTGTATAGTTTTTATTAGAAGTCTTTTAATATTAACTTTTGATAAAAATAAACAATTAAAAAAATCATTGTAAAAAATATAGACTTTCGTTTAAAAATTCATCTTCTACTTCTTCTTCATTTTCTTCAAAGTATTTTTCATTTCCAGTATCATATAAATAATCATTCAAATTAGGAAAATCAAAAAATATGTTTGAAATATTTTTTTTTTGATTTCTTTTGCAATTTATCTGAATGCTGAAGCACCCAACTTTTAGAATCGGGAAGATCATTAAAAGTAAATGATAAATATTTTTTTTCTCTCATCGAATATTTCGTTTTAATGCATTTGAATCCGTTTTTCTTTAGATTCTTATTGATCGAATTTGGTTTTCGTTTTATGAAGATTCCAAATATTTTCGTATTAATAATAAAATATGTTTCATTGTACCATGCAATTCCAATTTTATTAATTAGTTCTGGATGTTCTTCAACAAAATCTAAACAGATCTTCACAACTGTTTTCAGTTTCATTTTCGGATTCGTTTTGGTGACTTGTTTCTCAAGCTCTTCAATCATTCCAAAATATTCTGAATAAAAATGATTTGAAATGGGTTTGTGAACATAATTTAAATATTTTTTTTTCTTTTGCGATTTAAATATAATCCTTTGAAAAAGTTCTTTCATCATTTTCACCAAAAATAATGAAAATTTAATAAAAAGAAATAATAAATAAAGAATTTAGATTTGTACTTCTTCTTCATAAATACTCAAGACTCTTAAAGTCATAAGTATGCTATCAAAAAATACGCCATACAGTACCATATCACTCTTTCATGAAAAATGAAAAAAATTTCCGTTTTCAATGTTTATTGAAAAATTCAATTCATTCATTTGTAAAATCAATTTAAACATTTCCCAAATTCATTTTATTAAATATTTTTTTATTTTTGGCTTAACACATATGAATATACCTAATTTTTTTAAACAGTACATAAAAAAGTTCAAAATTATTTTTCTAATGATAAATTATTTATTATTTCTACTTTTCCAATTTATTAGTTATTTAAAATATTCATATTTTTATTGATTAAAAATTATAATAAATGGTAACTGGATATATAAAAATAGTGTAAGAGAAAGAAGAAGAAAAAAATAAAAAACTTTGGGGCAATCCGGGAATTGAACCCGGGACCTCGCGCACCCTAAGCGCGAATCATACCACTAGACTAATTGCCCTTCGTTTCCTTTAAATTTTTAATGATAAAAAATTTATAAAAACGTTTTTTAATTAAAATTTTTGATAGCTTTGGGCAAAATAATAAGAATATTAATAGACGATGCATTGTAAAAGATATGACGATTTCATGAAAGAATTTCAATATTACAAAACTTTTCTTTATAATTATCGGAAAACAGGTAAAGTCTTTACTGACCATTATTTTCATCCAAGGAAGAATATTCATGAAACAAAAACAAATCTGGATAGAAATCAAATAGAATGGCGAAGGATTGATGAATTTTATAAAGCACCTCTTTTTGATGAAAAACTCATCAGTATCCAATATGTTGAACAAGGAAAACTAGGAGATTGTTATTTTATGTCAGCAATATGCCGAATTGCAAAACAACCAGAATTAGTTTCAAATCTTTTTGATAAAACTGCAAATACTGTTCTTGGAATAACAAAAAATTCAATTAATATTAAATGTGGTGCTGTAGTTATATATTTTCATGCTTTCGGAAGAAAAACTCCAGTATTAATCGATACGCTTATACCATTTCATAAAGGAACGTCAAATCCAATTTTTAGCCGTCCCACAAATCATCATGTTTCGCCTTGGTTTTGTCTTGTTGAAAAAGCGTATGCAAAACTGAATGGATCCTATTCAAATATTTGTAGCGGACATTTTTACAATGCCATTTACTCGCTTTTTGGCTATCTACCCCAATCCAAAAAAATATCAGATTTATTTAAAGAAGAAAAAACTTCTAAAAAAACTCCATTCCAACGAATTTTGGGATATCAACGCCAAGGGGGTGTAATGGACGCTGCCATTGACAGTGGAATTTCCAGGATTTCTCATCATGAAATTCAAAAAGTAGGATTAGTCTCGAATCACTCGTATCTCCTTGACAAGTTAGTTGAATACAAGAAGATGCATTTCTACCGCATTAGGAACCCCTGGGGAAGGACTGACTGGTGTGGAGACTGGTCTGACAAGTCTCCACTCTGGACAAAAGAGATGAAAGAAGCACTTCACTTTCATAAAAGTGAAGATGGCACTTTTTGGATGATAGAGAAAGACTTTTTCCGTTATTTCACCACAATTGACATTTCAAGGCCAATTCCTCAAGATTGGCATTCGAGAACTTTTTCAATTGAAATGTGGCCGGGTAGAGGTGACGGTTACCATCCAGAAAGCTCAAAAGTGAGAATGGGAAGGCGACCAAATTACGCTTTAAAAATCAATCAAAAAGTTCCAGATAATGAAAAAGTGCCACTTGTCTTCTTATTTGAACGGAGATCATATTTGCCTGATAAAGTTGCAACCGTTAACTTAAAACCGTCTCCTTTTATCGTCCTTTTTGTGAACTCAAAAGGACAGAAATTGACACAAACAGTACTAAGAAAAAGTTCGCGTTTCTATCTAACCGTTTCATCGTCAATTTTTGGATACAAATATGTTTTGAATAAAGGTGAAATATTGACCATTGCCATTCAAAGAATTCAAAAAATGAATATCTACGAAGAATGCTCAATTCAAGTGTCTTGCAAATATGACTTCGATTTGTACGACATCGACTTCCCTAAAGAACTCGTCCCTGAGAACCAGAAGCAAGGCTCCCTTTTCAAGAACTTTTTGCGCTCGCAGTATAGAAGTCCACTGAGAAGCCAAAGGCCTCATAAGAAAAAGCATCATCATCATCATCATTGGCCAAAGGCGCGAAAAGAAAGACAAAAGAGAGGAACAAATCAGGAAGCTCCAGAAATAATGCGCATAAAAAAGAGAGGCGCAGATGATGACGATGATGACGATGATTATTATGAATACAATTCAGCTGACTATAGTTATTCAAGTAGCGATGATGATGATGATGATGATGATAATGATGAGCTAAGTGAAGATGTTCGTAATAAATACGATGATTTACTGAGACTGAGAAATGAGATTCAGAATCAGGTGAATGACCTGATCGATCAGGAATTGTGTTTGCAAAATGATGTGAATGAACTGATGGCGGAAATTGAGACCGAAAAAAATGATCAAAAAATAGTGAGCATGACTGATGAGATTTCTTTGAAGAGGGCTCAATTGGAAAGCCTGGAGCAGCACATAAACGATACAATTAACAAAATGGATCAACATAACATTGAAATAGAAAAAATTAAAAGCAAAATAAAGAAATACGCAAACAAAAAAGCAGACAATGAAGAGAGAAATATTTTATCTACCCAAACAACAAATGAAGATAGAAATATTCCATCAAAACAGACAACAAATAAAGATAGAAATATTCCATCAAGACAGACAACAAATGAAGATAGAAATATTCCATCAAGACAGACAACAAATGAAGATAGAAATATTCCGTCAAGACAGACAACAAATAAAGATAGAAATATTCCGTCAAGACAGAAATCATATGAAGATAATAGGATTCCATCTAGACAGACAAATGAAGATAGAAGGACTCAATCTATACAAACAACAAATGAAGATAGAAAGACAAACCATAAAATAGAGCAATATGATGATAAGAGTGTGCAAGCAGCAAATGGGAATAATTATAAAATTCTAAAAACGAAAACACAGAAAAATAAAAGAGCAAAATCCACACTGAGAAGCTTTAAACCTAAAATTACTCCTTCTTAAAAATAAACTTTATATATTTTGAGAGAGATCATCTATACCTTTCCATTTTTATAAAATAAAATTGGATATTTATATCAAATGTTTATTTATATCAAATCTTTTAGATTAAGATCAGAAATAAATAATTTTATAATACCATATTTTTCAAATCTTGAATTGGACATTCATTAATTATATTTTTATATTCGTCTTCTGTCTTTAAAATAGGAAAGATGACTTTGTCTAATTTTTCATACACTTGCCATATTCCAAGGAAGCATCTAATTGACAATAAAACGTCAATAATATTTGCTTCCTTTTTACGCTGATCTTTAGTATGAGATAAATAATAATACGGGTCTTTTTTAAACCTCAAATTAATAATTTCTTCATTCGTCGTATATCTGAGCAAAAACAAAAAAGTTCGATAATCATATGATGGATTTTGAACATTTTCAAGATTAATTTTAATTGGCAATAGATTTCCTTCATCAGCTAATCTATCTTTCATACATTTATGTAAGTAAGTAGGTTTATATTTCTTAGCCTTTTTAAAAAGACAACCATTTCTTTCTAATTCAATGAAAACACGAAGATGTTTTTCATTAATCATTTGGTCATATTCAAATTCACAGCTATTGAAATCAACTCCATATTGTTTAAAGAGACGAAGAAAATCAATCATACCATTTGATGCAGCATACTGAATTGCTGACATGTCATTTGGATTCAAATGATAATCACGAAGTAAAATTTCTGTTATTTGATAAACTTCTTTACGGCAATAATTCAAATTGTAGAAAGAAAATATTTTCTTGAAATATAAAGAAGGATCTGGAATCATCGGATGATAATTTAATAACAGAAGCAATATATTCAAATCATTATTATCAAGCGCTTTTTCAAGAAGGTTGAATTTGCCTATTAATTGAATGTCAAAAGCAGCACCATAAGAAATTAATTGATGAAACATATTTGTTTCTCCTTGTAAAAGAGATTCAACAATCAATAAATTATTACTAGTACTACTATATAAAGTATTAAAATCAACATTTTTCGTCTTAAAAAATAAAAGAACTTCAGAATAATTTCCAGCTTTGAAATCATAAAAATTAATATTACAAAAATTGAATACTGCTCCATGTTTTGAAAGCAATCCAATAAGATCCATGAAGCATTTCGAAACAACTTCATTGATAATATCTCTATTTGTTGGAATTACTTTATAAACTTTTAAAAGTGTCTCAGCAATTTTATAACATTCATTGGCTCGCTTTGAATTATTTTTTGACTTGAAACTCAGAAGTATTTTCATGATATTATCAAAACACAACGTTGGATTGGTTAAATTAGGATTATACTTCATGAGAAAGCTAAATAAATCGTATTTTGCTCGATTACAAGCAACGTTAACAAGGTCATTTTCTTCAATCATTTCTTTCGTTAATACAATTCCTTCAGAAATCATCTTTTTGAGAGATTCAAAACTGCCAGATTTGATTGTTTTTATAATGGCAGGAACTCCACTTTTTGAACATAAGTGTGTCATGTCCAATCCTTTCTCCTTGAGAAACGTCATGAACGGCGTCCATTTAGTTCTGAAGTTGAAATCATTAATACTGACGCTTTCCAACGAACATTTTTTACTAAGCAAAAAATTAACAAGTTCTTCGTTTTCAATTTTGCATGCCGGTCTCATAAAAAGGTTGCCCATTTTTTCATATGGAATGTCCAAGATGCTGTCGAGATAATTGATGATTTTCATGTTGAACGTTCCGCAAGCAGCGAAGAACAAATCACCAATTTCTTGCTCAGATTTATTTTTCAAAGCACCGTTTTCGACAAAAATTTCAAAAACTTCCAGACGACCGTTTATTATTGCAGCTTCGAGTTGGTTAGTTGACAGTAAATTTATATCAATCTCTTTCTGTTGAAGAAGATATTTAACAATGTCAGAAAAACCGCCTGCAGCGGCTTTAACAAGAGCTGAATATTTATTGGCTGAATCGATTTCTAAGACACCAAATTTGACAAGTGATTTGACACATTGTAAACAACCGTTTTTGCAGGCAACTAAAAGTGGTGTTAAATTTTCATGGTCAAATAATTTCACCTGTTCAAGGCCAATTCCTTTTTTGGATAAAATATAGTCAACGACATTTGAATGACCTCCATCACATGCTAAGTGGAGAGGAGTAATATTGTCTGTAAATCGATAATGAATGTAATCTCTCAATATTTGATCGTTTTGGCCAATTTTTTCACATAAAAATATTATTATGTCGAGATTTCCATACAAACAGGCTATATGAAAGGGTGTCATGATGTTGTTGCTGGAACATTTGAGAACATTGGCGCCTTTTGAATAGAGATATTTAATTACATCGGTTGTCCCAGCCATTGCTGAATAATAACTTGGTTGATTGCCAGCATCATCTTCTTTATTTAAGTCGTATCCTGCATTATAAAGTTCCCTGATTATATTTAGATTACCACCAGCACAAGCAAAATGAATTGGTGATCGATTTTCATCATCTGGCTTTTTAAATTCTTCCGACGAAATTCCACCTGGGCATATCATTGAAAGTGCAGAAAAACATTTTTCAGCGCCAAAAAATGCACATAATGAGGCATATGTTGGACGTGAACTTAAAATTTTGGGGAAATTGTATTTGTTAACTCTAAATAGTTGATTTGGATTTGTATCATCATTTGAAACTGGAGTAACAAGTTCTATAAATTTTGAATCATCATCATCTATTATTGAATCTAAAACATTAAGGTTGAAAGTATTCTCGTTTTCATCAATTTTTTCATTCCTTTTAATAAAAAACCAAGTGTTAAGTATTTTTTCAATATTAAAATTTCTACAGAATTGATATCCGCCAAAATACATTTCAATTTAATAAAAAACTTTTTGATTATTATAAACTTTTTCTTTAGTTTATAAAAAAATAATTATCACAATTAATAATGAAACAAAATGTATTTTTTTTTCTTCAAATAAAGAGTAATGACAAAAGATTATTGCTTTTTTAAAAAACGAGAATGACAAATATAAAAAAAACAAATTCACTTTTTTTAGGTTTTATCATTGATATTATTAATAAGGGGATAAGAAATCTGGAATAATTAAAAGTTTCCTAATTTGAATGACAAATATAATTGTGCATATCTTTTGGTCATTTTTTCTAGCAATAATTTGGTATTTTTGTTTAAATGAAATATTAAATAATATGATGTTTTTTTAGTTTTAATTATTTTAACCAAGAATTTAAAAACAAAAAAATCAATTTAACTTACTAATATCGATTTTATATTTTTTATTAATTGAATTATAAATAAAGAAATTTCAGAGTTTGCCAATTCACTCCAAAAATTCAATTTTATTAAACTGTTCAATTGAAAATGATTAATTCCATCTTTAAATACAGCGTTTTCAAGTTCAGTTTGCAGTATAGAAAATTGTGGGACTTTCGTTATTTTTCACTCAAAAAATTGAATAAATTTATAAACTTTTTATGAATAAATTTATGAAATTTATAAACTTTTTTATGTACTTTCAAATTTGAATGGTAATTGAAATAATTGGTACATATGATTTGAAATTAAAACAATGAAAATTATGAGGGCATAAAAAAAATATGATATCCACATTATTTCTCTAGAATGTTGAATTTTAATGATTTAGATATATTAAATTCATTTTTTTAAGATAATTCTTTCTTATCTTGAAGATAAATCTTTGCTTAAAAATAAAAGAAGAAGTATTTTTTCTTTCTTTTAATAATAATTGTTTATTTACACAATTTTGCCATATTATTCCTATCACTGAATTATCAAAAATAATAAAAAATTCATATAACAAAAAAGAAGAATTGTTTGTTTATATATGATATCATTATTTTTTCTTACCTGGTTTCTGTTTAGTATTTGATGTTGTTTGTGAAGAATTTTCACTTTCCATACTATCAATTGCAAGAAATAATGGTGTTTTGTTAAATCAAATATCAATTCCATTGAAATATAAAATGGAAATGTCATTGAAAAGATTGGTTTTGAATGTTATTTAATTATAAAATGATTGCAATATCATGTAATTCTATATCAATACCTGGAACTTTAAGTAAATGATTTAAAGCTTCAGGATTTCCAATTTTTGCTGCAAGATGAATAGGAGCATAATAAAATTCAATTAAATTCCTTGGATTTATTCTATTTATAATTTTGTTTAAGTATTGATTATAACATCATTAATTCTATTTAATTCAAATTTTATTAAAATTTTGATGATTGCAAATTGATTGAATGTTAATTTTTAAATTTGGCTTTGTTAATAAAAACTCGACAATATCATTATTATAATTCATCACTGCAAAATGCAATGCAGTATAATAAAACTGATTATTATAATTCCATTAATAAATATTTGGAACATCATTAACATGATAATGATTTTAATTGGATAAATTAAAAGTCATTGATAAACAGTTACTGAATTAATATCAAAGAAATTGAGTGATAAAATATATTCGACAAAGTCCAAATTTCCTAATTTGCATGCATAATGTAAAATATTTTGATGAATATACTAAATTAATTCCTGATATATTAAACTTTTTTATATCACCACGTTTCACTATAAGTTCTTTAATAATTTCATATGAGTATTCACTTTTTAGTTTATTTTTAATCATATATGTCGTAATCTCATTATTTTGTTTACCAATTTTATCTTCAAATTGCTTTTCTTTCTTTTGAAATGTTGTTTTCAATTGATTAATTTCATTATCTTTTTTGACGAGCTCTTCATTTTGTTGTGTATTATTAATTTGTTGATTTTTATCTTTCAATGACGTAATTTCTTCATTCATTTTTGCTATTCTCTCTTGTGATTGCTTTTTGAGTTCTTTTATTTTGGTATTTAATTCATTTATTTCTACTTTTTTCTGAGTTAATATTTGCTCATTTGCTAATTTTAATGCATTAATTTCTTTATTCAGTTTAGTTAGTTTATCTCTATTTTGATCACTAAACTGCTGCTTTGCTATTTTCAATTCTTTGATTTCATTTTCTTTTTTAATTATTTCATCATTATTTTGGACTTTAAGTTGATCAATCATTTGGTTCAATTCATCAATTTTTCCATCTTTTTTTGTAATTTCATCTTTTATCTGTTTTTCAAGTTGTTGGTTCAACGTTTTCAATCTTTTTATTTCTTTATCTTTATTTGCAAGTTCTGCTTTATTTTTTCTTTGACTTTCGTCAATAGTTGCCTTTAAAATGCTTATTTCTTTCTTCATTTTTACTATTTTATCATTGTTTTGTTTTTCAACACGATTTTTTGCTGTTTTTAATTCACTTATTTCATTATCTTTTTTGACAATCTCTTCTTTCTTTTGTGTTTCAATTAGTTTGTTAATATTTTGCAATTCTTTTATTTCATTATCTTTTTTATTTAAATCATTTTTTAATTGTTGAAGATAATCATTTAAATTATTAATTTCTTTTTCTTTTGTCTTAAGTTTGCTATGACTTAATTTGTCTAGTCTTCTCATCAATTTTTTGCTCGATTTGTTCATTTCAGATTCAAATATTTTTTCATCATTTAGATAATCAAGGTAATTATTGACTTCTTCTTCATCAATATCTTCATCAAAATATGAAAAATTTGTTGACAATTCTTTGAAAATTTCATCAAATGAAGGACGTTCATTAACAAATTTACTCCAACATCGTGTTAAAAGATTCCTCATTGGTTTTGTTATTCCATCAACCAATTTTGGTCTTTCGCCTGATAAAATTTTTGTTTGTAATTTTGCAAAGGATATTTGTTTACCATTTTCAATAAAAGGTTCTTGGCCTGATACAATTTCATACATAATCATTGCAAATGCATAGACATCAATACCTATGGTGAAATGGCTTTCATCTGAATCCATTAATTCTGGTGCCATATACAAAGGTGTTCCAACTGCTCCTGACATTGAAAATTGCATTGATCGAGATAAAACATCTGCAAAACAACGTGAAAGACCAAAATCACAAATTCTTGGATAATAATTTTCATCAAATAAAATATTTTCTGGTTTCAAATCACGGTGTAGAATACTTTCTCCATGTAAATATAGCATTGCATCTGCTATACCAATCAAACAAATACATTTTTTCGTTGCATTCCATCCATGGCCTGCGAGACCATTTTGTTCTTTGTTAAGAATATCTTTTAAAGATCCGTTTTTGAGATATTCTGTGAGAATTGTTGGCTCTAATTTTATAGGCTGAAAGTCAGATAATTCGGTAAATGAATGAAAATTAATTCCGTAAAATTTGACAATTGCTGGATGTTTAAGATTGTGTAAAATACTTGATTCACGAATCAATCGCTGTTGTTCTTCACCTGTAAACATTTTACCAATATTAATAATTTTGGCTGCATATAGACTTTCATCTGAATTTTTTTTAACAATAAAAACTTCACCAAATGCTCCTTTTCCTAATCTTGTATTAGTTTTTTTGTAATCAGATATATCAAAGAATGCACCTTCTAATTCCATTTTAATTGTTGGAGCAATACAAATATTTCGTCTCAGAAAAATTGAATGTGCTAAATTTCGTTATTCTTTCAAAACTCTTCAAATTCAATAACAATTAAAATGTTAACGAATTAATTTATTTTTGATAGAAAATTTGATGAATATTCTGGGTTTGAATACTTATATAATTTAAAATGATTATAAATATAAGTTACTTATCAAATAAATCAAACATGCTTTCTATAAAAATATGAGGTTTAGAACATTTTTGAGTGATTATACAAAGAAATCTTTCAAAATGATGATTATCAAAAAAATATGTATCACTTTTCTCATTAATAACTCAAATATATTGATTTTAATAAATGTTTTACCAATACCATTGATGAAATTCGATAAATTTTATTTTTCTGACCACTTAAAAAATGATACAATGAATGACATTTTCCAGATTTTCTTATATTTTTGTGCCATATATATGCCGATTGGTGCAATATGAGATATATTAGAAAAAGAGCCAAATAATATTGATAAATGATAATGTTGGCACCATGAATACTGAAAATCATAACACTTGAGAACAACCAATAATATTGATGTTTACCCTTTTTCTATTTTTGCTAAAGAATTAGTTACTGAAAATACACCTTATAATGAAGTTACTTCCTTTTCTCTTCTCCTTACTGACATATTGAAAGGCGTGAGATCAACATTTTCTGATGATAAAACTCAACCAATAAAGGATCTGACTTCAAGAAGCAGGAATGAAGATCATGACCAAATGCCCTCATTTAATGAGATTTACTGTTTGCTTGCAAATTATTACAAGTCATTTTATAATTATGATCTTGATGAAGATGAAATTCAATAATATATTGATATTCCGAATCAACAACGGCAATTAAAATAATAAATTCTAATCTTCTTATATGTTATTTAAACTAAAAAAAACAATAAATAAACTGAAACAAAACTTATCAAATGTGATAAGCATATAGATGCCTGAAAAAGTTGCCGACGACAGGAAAAAGTTGCCAACGGTGGCCTTAAAAGCATTTTTTCAGCATTTAAACAATACGATATAAAAAAGAAATCATTGTTTCATTATTTGTTGCATTTTAAATTATAAAAAAATGTTTATGTTTCATTTTTTTAAACAAATTTTGTTAAATTTTTTAAAAATTTTTATGTTAACTTTTTCTTAGCATTTCAATTGAGAATTGAATATAAGATATATATATATCTTCATATTTTTTTAATTATTACTTTTTATTACATATTAATAATATTTAATATAATTTAAATATAATTAATTATAACTTTCATTTAAATATATCCTTAAAAAGGTCATCGTTGGCAACTATTTCCCGCCGTTGGCAACTTTTTCCCGCCACTTTATTCAAAATTCAAAAGAAATTTCAACAATTAAATTTTATTGCTCTAGCGTGTCTCACACCCAAACATATCATTCTGCATTGGTGATAATGAAAAATGAACTAACTCTCCTTATATATATATAATAGAAAAATCATCATTCGTTGCTCTAATCGTTGGTCTGACACGAAATAATGCCAGATATTATTTATATTTGAGGTGTAAATGATGCTTTTCAAAAACCGGTTTTCTCAAAATTTTAACTCCATTGAGGAACTTTTAATTGAAATTTCTTATAGTCAAATCATTTTTTCCTCCATCAGATAAATGATCACAGTTCATAAAAACTGAAAGAAAATAAAGTTTTTGATAGAATAGAAAAAATTAGCATTACTATTATAAAATATTTAAATCAAACATATTAGATTAATGAAATTTCATATTTGTCATATCTTTTTGATAATATGACCATTTAAGAATTCAAAACTTTGATTTAATTTTTTTTTTACAAAATGAGTAAGAAAGCATTCACCATTTCAGCATCCGGCTTGAAAAACATTGTTTTCCCTTCCAGTGATAATACACCGATTTCAATTTTGAATTCAAATAATCTAGATGAAATTAAGTTAAACGACGACGAATTTTTATTTCTTGTAGGACAATGTGGTATAAAAATGCATCGATTTTTGGCCGAATTTATTTCACCTCGTGTTTCATCCCTTCATTATTCAGATCCAACGAGCAGCATACTTCGAATTGACGAAGTTGACAAAGAAAGAATAAATTTAAACATAGAAATCGACAGCGGAATCCTTGAAAAACTTCGATCAATAACTCTTGGTGAAAGTGTTGACATTAATTTCGATGATAGTCAAAAACTTCGAATATTATCACTTTTCCTTGGGAATCAAGAAATCGTTGACAAAGTTAACGAACTTTTTCCCATTTTATCAGAAGAAACGAACATTGATGACTGCATTCAGCATCTTCAATACATGCAACATTTCCAAAATTTTAATATCTCAGAGTCAGTTCCATTCGGCTTTTCATATGACAACGATCAGCTAGTTAAATTCATTTCGAGCCACTTTTACTCGATTGATCCAGAAAAACTTTATCGTCTTCCTCTTCCAATTCTGCACGCAATTCTAAGCGACGATAGCCTGAAATTGAGAAGTGAAGATTCACTTTTTGAATTTATTGAAAAAGTATTTGAACATAAAGAAAAATATGACATATCAGAAAAAGTTTTGTTTTATGAACTTGTTGACTTTTGCTCGCTGAGTGAGGTGAAGTTCAACGAGGCGATAGAAAAGATTGAAGCACCAGAGATGACGAGTGAACTGTGGAGGATCCTGAAAAAGTGCTTCTTCACGCGCAGAGACGTTGTTGCAAAAACGAAGACCGAGGAAGAGCGAAAGTCGCAGAAACAGAACAGATATGCAGTCACTGACAGGCACAAGTGCACGACCGTTGAATACGACAGCAATGCGAACAACCGATTCAATGGAATAATCGCCAAACTTGGCAACGGAAACCCAGCAAGCGTCCTTGACAGCGGAATCATCAACATCACATCATCACAAGCTTATAATAGTGATTCTTATCGTCAGTCCAAGAATGTTGTTAATTTCAGTGACACGCATGGATGCTTTCAATCCAGCAACACAGCCAACTCGTGGCTGACTGTTGATTTCAAGGACAGAAAAGTGAAGCCTTCTTTCTATTCAATTAGATCCAACAGCTGGGGTGGGGCTGGCAACTGCCATCCACAGAGCTGGCGCCTTGATGGCTCAAATGACGGAGAAAGCTGGACGCGACTTGATGCGCGAACAAACGACAAAAGCCTCGATGGAAGAGGATACTCGAATACATTTGAAGTTCGCGAAGGCGAATCAGAGAATGAATACTTCCAGTACCTTCGAATCCAGCAAACAGGCACTAACACAGCTGGAAACAATTCTTTCATTTTTTCAGCTCTTGAATTCTTTGGGACAATCCGCGAGCAATAACTTTTTACTTCATCTCTAAATAAACATTGACTTTTATTTCATTTATTTTTGAAGGGAAAATTGTAACTATAATTAATATATTTCTGAAGTTTTTTTTTTTTTTTTTTTCAGAAAAAGTTTTGTCAAAATTTTCAATTGAAAATTTGATAATGGAGCGTAAAGCGATTAAAATACCTATTGAAAAATATGAGAAAGACCTGGAGACAGAGTTTTCCAAAGATAAAAAAAACGAAATTTTAGATCTTTTAACAAATGCAAATCAACTTTTTTATATAGATGATTTTGAAGAAATTGAATACAAATTGCATGAAGCATGTAAAAATGGGGACATTGAATTAATTAAAATTTATCTCAGTCCATATATTCAAAATGAAACAAAAGATATGAGATTCAAAATCGACAAAACAAGCAAGACAGCGTCATTATTAGAAGTTGATGACAGCATCAGACAACTTGTAATTCCGCGATCAGTTCAATATGAATCAACTGAATACTTAATCACCAGCGTCATTGGCACTAATTGTTCAATAAAAACTGTCAATTTTGCAAAAGATTCAGCGGTTAAGACGATTTGGCGCATTTCAATATTCAAAAATTGAAGAAATTTATATTCCACCTAGTTTAAAAGAATTGAAAGGAGGATGGTGTTATGAAACAGCTTATTTGAACAAAATTATAATTTCACATTCGAATGGTCAATTTATATTTAAAGATGACAAATATTTATTATGTAAAACAGATCCAAACAGTGATGAATTTGACAATTTTCTTTTTGCAGTTCCTTACATCAATGAAATTTCTATTCCATCAAATATCAAAATCATCTCACCTCACGCATTTTACAATTGTCGACATTTGACAAAAGTTGAAATCTCACCAGATTCCAATTTACAAACAATTGGTATAAAAGCATTTCAAAATACGAATATCAAAGAAATTTTTATTCCATCAAAAGTAACAAAAATATGTGAAAAAGCATTTTCAAATTGCTTTGAATTGACAAAAGTTGAAATTCCACCAGATTCTAATTTACAAACAATTGAAAATTATGCATTTGAAAGTATAAAAATTAAAGAATTTTATTTTCCACCTTGCTTGAAAGAATTAAAAGAAGGATTGTGTTATGAAACAGATAGTTTGGAAAAAATTATAATTTCACCTTTGAATGGTCAATTTATATTCAAAGATGACAAATATTTATTAGGTAAAACAGATCCAAACAGTGATGAATTTGACAATCTTATTTTTGCAGTTCGTAAAATAAAAAATTTTTCTATTCCATCAAATTTCAAAATCATCTCACCTCACGCATTTTACAATTGTCGACATTTGACAAAAGTTGAAATCTCGCCAGATTCCAATTTACAAACAATTGGTATAAGAGCATTTCAAAATACGAATATCGAAGAAATTTTTATTCCATCAAAAGTAACAAAAATATGTGAATTTGCATTTGGAAAATGTGATAATCTGATCAAAGTAGAAATTCCAACAAATTCTAATCTACAAACAATTAAAGAATATGCATTTTATAGATCAAATATTGAAAGAATTTATATTCCATCAAATGTTAAGATCATCTCATCACATGCATTTTATAGTTGCAAAAAAATTCAGAAAATTGAAATTCCACCAAATTCGCAATTACAAACAATTAATTCCGATGCATTTTCTTATTCTCAAATCAAAGAATTTTTTATACCATCAAAGGTTTCAACGATAAATAATAATGCATTTTACTCTTGCGAAAATCTTCAAATTGTTGAAATTTCAGAAAAATCAGAATTGGAATCATTTCCATTGGCAGCTTTTGAATATTGTACAAATGTAATATTTATGATTCCATCATCATTAGGAAATTGATTCATATAATTAAACCAATTTGAATTATTAAAAACAAATTCAATTAATTAATAAAAATTACTAATTATTCTTATTCTTTTATTTGTTTATTTAATACCCGTATTTTACACAATCTCAATGAGTTTGCGATAATTCAATACTTCATTTCATTTACAAAAATGCTTTCAATATTTGAGAACTTTATTTATATATTTTTATTATTGTCCTAATCAATATAAAACTGATCAGAATTCGACCAAATCGCTTTTCTGAGTAATTAAGATGCTCTTACAAACAAATTCTTCTAATTCCGCAACAGATGAATCGCCTTTTTACAAAATAATTTCTACATATTCTTAAAATCTTTTAATCAACGCATTTCTACCTTCACATGTTCAGTTCAGCCAGCACACACGAAAATTATTTTTATACACTTACATTCGGCCCGCTTAACCGATTTGAGGAGAGGTTTTATCACGTTTTTACATTCTCATGTTATTTAGCAAAATTTTCACTACCTACGACAAAATTTGTTCTACAACTAAGACTTCCATTATAAGCCGCAATTTATTTTTGTTATTTTCAAGAATAAATAGCCAAATATAATTTTCTTTTTTTTTTTTTTTATCTATTTATTTACTTATTGTTTTATTTATTTTATTTCTTACTGTTTTTGACATTGAAAAAAACTATTATATAACACTTACTATTTTCTCAGGTGATTTTTCAAAATATTTTTGGAAAATAACTATTATGTAGTTTCAGATTTTTGAACAAGCATAATTTCTTTATAATATATTTACATATATGCACAAGAAAAATAAATTCCTAAACAAAACTTTTCGATTAAAGATTATTTTTTTTTTCTAAGTTTTTTAAACATTTTTTTTTAAATTAGCTTTTCAAACTCGACATAAGCAATTGTTGAAATAGACTTTAATCAAAAAAAAAAAAAAAAACAAAATTTGGCGCTAAATTTCAAGGAAATTAGTTAAAATAGCGCCACATTTTCAATTCAAAAAAAAAAACTATCATACCAATTTTGAGAGCTGAGATTTTAAATTTGAATGATTATACATACGTTTGCTTTCTATTTTTCTATGTATCATAAAATTAAAATATTTCATCATTGAATAATAATTAATGAATAATTTTGATATTATTGAAATCAAAAGAGATTGTTATATAATTATATAAATGCAATATTCCAATTACTTTCAAAAAAATTAAATTTAAATAATTTACATTAAATATCGTTCCAATTTAAATAAATTTCTTAAATTATATCATTAAAGCATATAAATTTTATGATTATTGCATATCTTGAGCAGAAACACAAAAAATGACGAAGTTTTTATTTTCACAAAAAAAAATTAATGATGATCTTTTTCATTCATTGTTTCTTATTCATTGTGATCTAATTAAGAAATTTTACTAGTTAAATTTTGCAATTGCAAAATTATATCAGTGATAATTTAGAAAATAAAAAAAATCAATGTTTTTTGAATGTGATATCTGATAGAAAAAATGGCATACTGTTGTCAGCAATATGGTATATAAAAAAAGTGTGCTCTAAAAATAAGATTTCTTTGCTCCTACTAAGAAAAAAAAAGAATTCAAATTTTTGAGAAAAAAATGTATCTTTAATACTAGATGAAACTTTCATCAACAAATCAAGTATATACTCATTAAGATATATTCAAGAGGGAAATCCGTAATTACTAATACAAGAGAAGATTTCCAAAAATATTAGTTTTTCGAATTATTTCCAATTTGTTATTTTTCTATAAAAAAGCTTAAAGATTAAAGTTTATTTGAATTGTATTCTAATTGCGCAGCTTAAAATATCTAAATATAATTTTATTTGTCATTTTGAAACCTGTAAAGTTTTCACTAAACTTTTTTCAAAAATAAACGAACGTAAACGTACATAAAAAAATAGTCGCTTAACTTTTTGAATTAAAAAAAAATGTAAAAAAAAAAAACTATTCAATTTTTTTTATAAAGTATTGAATTATCGCAAACTCATTGAGATTGTGTAAAATACGGGTAATCATATTCATCTGGTTTCTTTGAATTTTTTTTTTAAAACTTCTTCAAAAAATATGACTTGAATGAAAATACTAAAATGGTTTTCATTTTTACAATACAATAATAATCTATTTCGAAATTGAGTTAATTATTTTCATTTTTTAAAAAATTTTTTTTTAGTCATTTTGAAATAAATGCAAAAAATATAAAGTAAATGTTGGTATTAATTGATTATTGTTTATTCAGAATGCTTGGACTTCTTTCTCTTTTTAGCATCATTTAACTTACTAAATGAAGAAATGATCAATTTATTCGTAGTTAATTCAATTGGTTTTCTTCATGAATATTCAAATTTGTATCATTAATTTAATAGAAAATTTGATTAAAATAAAAAGTGAAAATATCATCAACCATGTTAATATCAACATTTCCTTTTGCTAATAATAATTGAACAATTGGAATGCTTTCATTTTGAACAGCAATATGCAAAGCACCTTTTTGAAATCAAATGACTGAATTTTGTTAATAAAATGTTTTTTAAAATATAATTAAAATAAGTTTTTTCAAATGTTATATAATTATTTACTATGAAATTAATTAAGTATCAATAATTGCAAATTTCGAAAATATTTCAAATATAAAACGTAATTTAAAAAAGTGATTGTTTAATGTTATTATTTTTTTTTTATTTTTAAATTTCATTGAAACAAAAGAATTTGAATTTGATTTAAAAATATAAGATTTAGATTGCATCAATAAAATAAATTTTTAAATTTTATAATTTTTAAATTTTATAATTTTATTAAAAAATTAGATTATGAATATAATTTAATTCTATAATTGAAAATGTTATTAAAAAAAATACAATATAAAATATCATTTTAAATAAATATGAAAAATATGATAAATTTAATACTGCTAAATGCCATGAAAATATATTATGAAATGTAATAAAAATTATATTGTGAAAATTACATTCAATTATAAAATTAATTTCATTAATTTTCTTATAAAATGAAACGTGAAAAAATTATTTTTTATTAAACGTAATTTAAATTATTCAATTTTGAATGTTATGAAATTTTTTTTTTTTAAATTAATGGAATATTTACATCAATTTTTTCACCAAAACTTAATAGAAGATCAACAATTGTGGCATTATTTTTCTCTACTGCAATTATAATGGCTGTTTTTTGAAACAAATTGAATTCAAATTTCATTAAATAAATAATTCAAAAAATTTCATTAAATATAAATGGTCCAAATTTCATGGAAAATGTTCACTTTTTTTTATTTTTCACATCACATTTATCATATTTTTTTCTCTATCGTTTTTTACTACGATTTTTTTTCTCTATCGGCTTTTACTACGCTTTCCCTCTCAAAATTGAAAGAGCCAAAAATCCAAAAAATTCGAACACATAACATTTCGGCTCCAGAGCCCTCTAGGGATGCACGAAAAATCTGGAAAAAATATATTTTGATCTTTGATTCCTTAAGGTTACTACAAAAATTCCGCGCCAGCCGAACGACATTTCCTTGTCACAGATATTTATTTAATTATTCTCAAAACGCATAAATAAATTTTTTTAGTGGTTGATTATTATAGAGCAATGTATTTTAAACAAGCATTTTCAATCCCGAAGTCAAACTCCGATTTTTTAAGAATGATGTACATAATTCAATAATTCGAATTATCAAAACAAAGAATCAAATTCGGGTTTTAATAAGCTGGGATATTAAAATATATCGTTTTTTAAAGATGTATATTGTTTTAAATTGTATTATAAGCCTTTTAAAATATTGAGGATTTCGAAGAATATACACAAAAAAAAAGTTATAAGCATAGATAAAAATATATTCGTTATACTCCAAATTCGATGTAGGTTAATAATTAAAGAATTTTTTAATGCTATTTTGGTTACTCATCGTAAAAAAAAGAGTTTTATAATTGATTATAACGAATAAAAAGACGTTTAAAGTAAGGAGCCGTTTAAAATATAAAGCCGTTTACTAATATTTTTAATACTGATTTCCTTTTGAATAATTAAAAATGTATAAATAGCATTTTTTTGTATATGTTTTCATAATTAAGCTAATGATGTCAATAATATCCAATTCATAGATTTTGAATTTAATCGTTTGCTCGTTTATAATTATATGGAAACGATAAAAATATATTCAATTTTTTTTTTTTTTAAATTAAAATCAATTCAATTTTTAACATATTAACGATGGGAGATAATATTGTGAAAAAGGCAAATTATCATTTAATATAGCTTGTATATTAATATTTGCGTGTCATTTTCGCGATAGCATTGATACTTCAAATATTGATTGATTTTCTAAAAATAAAAGAAAATTACTTATTTGAAATTATTTAACGTTAATTAACAAATCAGTCATCACCATTTTTAATTTAATAATGTTTTCGATAAGATAATTATATATTAAATGTGAGAAATTATTTTCTCAGAAAAAAAAACAAAATAACTAAAATTGATAATAAAATATTGAATGGCAATAGAAAAATTATTGAATTAATTATTATTATATTTCATATTTATTTATTTTAATATATTCATGTGCTATAAGGATATATAAACTTTATTCTGCTTATATAATATTATAAAACATATATTTAATGGTTATTATATATAATATAAATGTTATATTTCATAGAATTCATATTTTATATTTTGAAAATAAAGTATAATTTTGAATAAAAATAATTATATATTGAATGCATTGAAATATTTATTTTAATAAACGGCTCTTTTATCTTTTATCGATTTATTTTACAATAGAAAAGATTTTTGATATTAATAATATGATATAATTGTTTAGTATATTGTTTATTATTTTGGAGTTCCTGATATTTTCCTTTATGTGGTGAGAATTGAACAATTTGATGAAAATATTATATTCTCTCTTCATCCAGTCACATAAACTAGCAATAAGGATACAAATTGTTTTATTATATATTATAATCGTTCATTCTTATTCTTTCATTTACTTTCATAGAATCTTATATCAAAATATTATATCTTCTCTTCATCCAGTTAAATAAACTAGCAATAAACGATATAAATTTATTTAATAGTTATAATAGTTGTTCATTTTTATTCTTTCATTTACTTTCTGAAAATCTTATTAAGAAATTTAATATTTTTTTTCTCTCCCCCCCCCCGCTATTTCATTTAGTATATATTAGTATATAATAAATTGTAGTGTTATCTGATATTATGATAACACAAATCCTTTATTTATTTTATGCTTATTTCATGCAAATCATCATATTTTGATTTTTGAATATGCTCATTGAATTATTTCAATGGAAAAGATATAAAGAAATGATTTTTGAATTTCTAACTAACAACAGATTTTTCGTTTTAAGTAATCAAAACATTACAATCACAAAGTTCTTTTACGTTATTATTCATTTAAATTTTCATTTTTAACTTCATTTTTTTAAATCAACTTAAATTTTTATTTTTAAATAATCGACCTCTTTTTTTCAATCATTTTTTCCAACATAAACAATCATTATTATCACTCATCCTATCTTTATTACTAGGCATACTGTAATCTTCTAAAATGGATCCGGAGAAAGAATTTTTATCCTCGAATAAGGTTATCATTATTATCTTTCGTTCAATCATTATTCTAGTATACTCATCATAATTTTTAAATATATATTATAATTATCACTCATTTTATCATTATTCTTTTCATTCTATCATAATATTTACTTGTTTATTATAATTGTCATTCATTTAATCATTATTATCAATCATTTTATAATTATTATCTCTAGTTCAATCATTATTCCAGTTTATTCATCATAATTTTTGCTTATATATTTTAATTATCACTCATTTTAACATTATTATCACTCATTTTAACATTATTATCACTCATTTTAACATTATTATCATTCATATTATCATAATTCTTATTTTTTTAATTCATTCATCACTCATTTAATCATTACTATTATTCATTTCATTTTTATTTTCATTTAATACATCATAATCCTTATTAAAAATACTGACAGAATTTAAAGGCTACACTTTACGGAACACTTACTATACGTATTGACAAACACAGCTAATATATGACTCTCAAAAAAATGTGAGGGCATGTATTAGTCGTGGCTATGTTATCGTGGAAGTATTAATTGAAAGGAACAAATGTAGTGGCTTTAGATATGTTGAATTTAGATGTGTGGCTTTCTTTTCACGGTCAAAAATTGGTATTACTTTTTCTCATAAAGTAACTTCTTCTGCGGTTTGAATTAAAATACGCCTTTGTCAACCAATGAACATATACATTCACAAGAATTTCTCATTGATTTGTATATTAATAATAAAATCTTTATAGCAAATCTTGTTCAAACATAATTCTCACTGTTTATTTGGGAGAATTATGACATATATTCTAGAGTGATGTTAAAATAATTAGTAATTGTAATAAATAAATCAGTATTATGACGAATCAAATGATTATAATTTTGGAAAGTGGATATTTATGATATATAAAAGATGATTTATATAGAACAAATGATAATAATGATGGGTTGAGTGTGATTAATGATTAAATATAAGCATATATTACATAATACATGTGTAGTCATTTATGTTGGGATCAATTTTATCAATCTTTTAAATTGAATGAAAAAAATTTTGAGTTCAAAATTTGAAAAGTATTTAATTTCAATATGATTGTTATAATATGTAATATTAACGTAAAAAACTCTGTGATTGTAATGTTTTGATTACTTAAAACGAAAAATCTGTTGTTAGTTAGAAATTCAAAAATCATTTCTTTATATCTTTTCCATTGAAATAATTCAATGAGCATATTCAAAAATCAAAATATGATGATTTGCATGAAATAAGCATAAAATAAATAAAGGATTTGTGTTATCATAATATCAGATAACACTACAATTTATTATATACTAATATATACTAAATGAAATAGCGGGGGGGGAGAGAAAAAAAATATTAAATTTCTTAATAAGATTTTCAGAAAGTAAATGAAAGAATAAAAATGAACAACTATTATAACTATTAAATAAATTTATATCGTTTATTGCTAGTTTATTTAACTGGATGAAGAGAAGATATAATATTTTGATATAAGATTCTATGAAAGTAAATGAAAGAATAAGAATGAACGATTATAATATATAATAAAACAATTTGTATCCTTATTGCTAGTTTATGTGACTGGATGAAGAGAGAATATAATATTTTCATCAAATTGTTCAATTCTCACCACATAAAGGAAAATATCAGGAACTCCAAAATAATAAACAATATACTAAACAATTATATCATATTATTAATATCAAAAATCTTTTCTATTGTAAAATAAATCGATAAAAGATAAAAGAGCCGTTTATTAAAATAAATATTTCAATGCATTCAATATATAATTATTTTTATTCAAAATTATACTTTATTTTCAAAATATAAAATATGAATTCTATGAAATATAACATTTATATTATATATAATAACCATTAAATATATGTTTTATAATATTATATAAGCAGAATAAAGTTTATATATCCTTATAGCACATGAATATATTAAAATAAATAAATATGAAATATAATAATAATTAATTCAATAATTTTTCTATTGCCATTCAATATTTTATTATCAATTTTAGTTACAGTCATCCGATCAGTGTTATAGTCTCACAAAAACTAAACAGTGGAATTGAATGATACTCTCAATTTTAGATTTTAGCTAAAAATAATTATTTTTTTTGTTGATAAATTTACATTTTTAATTATAATTTTTCATTTTATAAAGAAAGGATTTGATTATTTTTTTATTTATAATATTTTGAATGAACTTTTCACAAAAAGTTATACATTTTCTCACATTATAAAGCAAGCAATCCATCATATAAAAACTCCTTAAAAATGGATTTTTTGCAACATTTTCAAACAAGTTCAATCATACATACCAAAATAACATTACTTCTGATGATCATCAAATCTAGAAATTATTTATGTCAAATTTATAGATCTTACTCATTGTTTGACTATTTATTTATTCAATATTCAAATACAAGTTCTTTTCCTCAAGTCTCATGTGTTTATTTTACCTGTTATTTCAATTTAATATGAATTTCAGATAAATCTTCAAAGTTACTATTTTTTAGAGGTTTTTATAGGTTTTATACGTTTTTTAATTCAAATAATACAGATATTTTTAATTGATTTCGCGATTTCAAAAAAAACGTATCTTTCGTCTGGCATTTGCTGATGTCCATGCTCTAAAAAAAAATAATTTTTGTAACATTTCTTCAGAATTTGTCCACTGGCCTGATATAATTTCATCTTCTGGATTGACTTTAAGTTCAGCCGGAATCTCTGGCATTGATCCAACCATTTGACCTTTTTTCAAAAATTTCCCATTGAGACTCACTGAGTATTCCATTTTCAGCAGCCCATGATAGCTCTTTCATTAATTCTTCCATTAAAAAAGTAAAGAGAACTTAGAGTTTTTTATTTTCAATGCATATTTGTTTCATTTTTCAATGAAAATTTGGCATGATCATTGAAATTTTCTTCAGAAAATACCCCCAGTATTAGTTTTCAAATATTCAATTAACAAACTTTTTCTATCAATTTTATTTAAATTAATATAAAATATTTATAATTTCTTTCAATTTTTCTGTAAACTCTCAATCCACTGTAACCATATTGAATTCACTGTAACGCTGATCGGATGACTGTATTTTGTTTTTTTTTCTGAGAAAATAATTTCTCACATTTAATATATAATTATCTTATCGAAAACATTATTAAATTAAAAATGGTGATGACTGATTTGTTAATTAACGTTAAATAATTTCAAATAAGTAATTTTCTTTTATTTTTAGAAAATCAATCAATATTTGAAGTATCAATGCTATCGCGAAAATGACACGCAAATATTAATATACAAGCTATATTAAATGATAATTTGCCTTTTTCACAATATTATCTCCCATCGTTAATATGTTAAAAATTGAATTGATTTTAATTTAAAAAAAAAAAAAATTGAATATATTTTTATCGTTTCCATATAATTATAAACGAGCAAACGATTAAATTCAAAATCTATGAATTGGATATTATTGACATCATTAGCTTAATTATGAAAACATATACAAAAAAATGCTATTTATACATTTTTAATTATTCAAAAGGAAATCAGTATTAAAAATATTAGTAAACGGCTTTATATTTTAAACGGCTCCTTACTTTAAACGTCTTTTTATTCGTTATAATCAATTATAAAACTCTTTTTTTTACGATGAGTAACCAAAATAGCATTAAAAAATTCTTTAATTATTAACCTACATCGAATTTGGAGTATAACGAATATATTTTTATCTATGCTTATAACTTTTTTTTTGTGTATATTCTTCGAAATCCTCAATATTTTAAAAGGCTTATAATACAATTTAAAACAATATACATCTTTAAAAAACGATATATTTTAATATCCCAGCTTATTAAAACCCGAATTTGATTCTTTGTTTTGATAATTCGAATTATTGAATTATGTACATCATTCTTAAAAAATCGGAGTTTGACTTCGGGATTGAAAATGCTTGTTTAAAATACATTGCTCTATAATAATCAACCACTAAAAAAATTTATTTATGCGTTTTGAGAATAATTAAATAAATATCTGTGACAAGGAAATGTCGTTCGGCTGGCGCGGAATTTTTGTAGTAACCTTAAGGAATCAAAGATCAAAATATATTTTTTCCAGATTTTTCGTGCATCCCTAGAGGGCTCTGGAGCCGAAATGTTATGTGTTCGAATTTTTTGGATTTTTGGCTCTTTCAATTTTGAGAGGGAAAGCGTAGTAAAAGCCGATAGAGAAAAAAAATCGTAGTAAAAAACGATAGAGAAAAAAATATGATAAATGTGATGTGAAAAATAAAAAAAAGTGTAATTGTCTCCAAATTTCATTAATATGTATTATTTTGAATTTTATTAAAAAAATTTAATGAAAATATGATTAAAATATTTAATTTGAAATGAGATAAAAAAAATTAATTTTTTGCTAACATTATTAAAAAAATTATTATTTTTGAATGTCATCAAAAACAAAAATTAAAAATGTGATTAAAATTTTAATATTTATGAAATGGAATTAATTTATAGATATTAAAATATCATTAAAATTATTGATTGTTTAATTACATTAAAAGATATGATTAAAATTATATTAAAGATATTATTTTTAAATTCCATTGAAATTCTGTTTAAATTATATTTAAATGGATTTATTTAATTGGATTAAAATATATTATCATAAATAAAATTAATATATTTGTATTTAAATGGGATGAATAATTAATATTTTTAAGAATGTCATAAAACCAAAATTGCTTCCAAAATGTAATTAAAATAACTGATATAGAAATTATTTTAAAATATTTAATAATGAAACCATATTAAAAATTTCAAATTTATTAATATCATTAAACTAATTTTTTTAATAGAATTAAAAAAATATTTATAAATTCTATTGAAATATTTGATTTTAAATTGAATTTATTTATACATTTTTAAAAATTGAATTAAAAAAATGATTTGAAATTTTATTTAATTAATAAAATTCAAAATATAAATTGCGTTAACATCAGTAGACTTATGGTGTAATAATGATTTAATAATTTCTTCATTTTCCATTTTAACTGCAATATGCAATGCGGTTTCATTAAATATTATTTGCTACCAGATAAATGAAAATAGTTGGAACTGTATTAATAAAAAATATTTGGAATTTTATGAAAATTACAAGCATAAAACATCATTAAATTATTTTGAAATTCCATTTAAAAAAATTTTGTTTTTAAATAAGACCCTATTAAGGTATTCATTCAATTTTGTAGTATTCAAAAAGTGACAACAAAAATACAAATTTTGCGAAAAATATCATAATAAATTTTAATTTTTTATATTAAATATTCATAAAAAAATAATATCATTATATAATATATTTAAATTATTCTATATCTTGCTAAAAGTAGAGATAATTTCATAAATAATCACTCAGCTAATCTTTTCAACCTGAGTTAAAATTTGAAAAATTGGACATATTTTTTGATTTTGAAAAGAATTATTTTAAAAAATCAAAAATTCCGACGCTGGGGACTTTATTTTGGATAGATTTTTACTTTGAATACTTTACATATTTTTACTTTTCAGAAATCTTTATTTTCTCACAATTATTCAATTGTTTATATCTTACAATCTCACAATTATTTCTTATAAAAATGCACAATATTCTGAAGTATATAATTTCATAGAATTGATCTCAATTTTCTGATGATTCAAATATTTCATAAAAATTTAATTCAATTTAATAAATTAACTAAAAAATATATCTTATATTTAAAATTGCATTTTCCTCATATTTGCTATGATATTTATACAAAACATCATTTTTTTTTCTAAACTTATCAAATTGTAAAATTTTCATTCAAAAAGCAAAATTAATTTATTTTTATATTTTACGTTAATTTTACCATTATATTTAGTAATTAAATTGATGTCATCATATATTTTATTATATTACAATATGATATCATATACTGCTTTTGTTCAACCTTAATATGGTCTTTTAAATATTATAAAAAATTAATTTGAGAATACAACAAAATTGTAAAGTATATAATTTCATAAAAATATAAAGCATTGAATTTTATTTAAATATTTCTTTTTAGAATAGTGATATAAGAAATATAAATTATTATGAACTTGTGGAATATTAACATCGATATTTGGGTGATTTAATAAAAGTTTAACAATTCCAATATCATTATTCTTAACAGCTTCATGTAATGGAGTGTGATAAGTAATTATGATTTTTTTATTTCGTTAATAAAAATAATGTTATAATTACATTAAATAATTCATTTTGAAATGTAATTAATAAAAAGTTTATTTGAAATAAAATCAAAATAATACATATTACAATTCTATTCAATATATATATATTTGAAATTGTATGAAAACAATTGACTAAAAATTGAATTAATTAATATAATAAAAAAATTTCATTAAACTATTGATTATTTAAAATCAATTGAATATTAACATCAATTTTTGGATGTTCTAATAAAAGTTCAACAATTTTATAATTTTGTTTTTCAACTGCAACATGTAAAGCTGTTGTTTGAATTAAATTGATCTGTAACTTTATTCAAATATTTATAAAAAAATTATATTAATAAAATGTTTTTTAAAATATTATTAAAGCTTATAATTAGAATGTAATAAAAATATTTATTTTTTTTAAAATGTAATTAATAAAATAAATATTGAAATGCTATTAAAAAGTATTAATATTTATAATTGTATTAAATCTAGTCTTTTAAATTACGTTAAAACATTTATATGCAAATGCCAAAAATAAATCGATCTTAAAACAGGATGAAAAAAAGTGATAAATTTCAAAAGGGGAAAAAAATTAAATGTAATTGAAAAATATGTTTTTAAATGTAATTAAAAACAATATCTTCTAATTTCATTTAATTATATATTTTAAAATGATATTAAACATTTTTAAAATTTTATTAAAAATATATTATCTTGTAATTTCATTAAAATCATAAATATTCAATTTTATGAATTAAACAATAAAAAACATATATAATGTTAACATCGATCTTTGGATGTTTTAATAAGATAGTAACAATATCTATATTTTCTTTTTCAATTGCAATTAACAATGCTGTTTTTTGAAATATACAATTTCTTATTCCATGAGTAATATGTTTTAAATGTTATAAATAAATTTGATAAAATTACCTGAGAATTAATATCAAGAGATTGATCAGATATAATATTTTCAACAAATTTCGAGTTTCCTGTCTCGCATGCATAACATAAAATTTCATTTACATTTTTTGTTTTTGGAAATTGTTGTTTTAAGCAATCAAAAAACTTATCCATTAAAGTCTAAAAATAATGAATGTTACAATATACTTTTTGAGTTTTTCTCTCTCAAAAATTGTGAATTAAAGAAAAAAAAAAAATTAACCTCATTCAAAAAATGCAGTAATGTATCAATTTTTCAAAGACATTGAAAAAAGTATATTTTTCAAAATTGCCCTTCGGACGTAATTGGAATTTTATAAAATTCAATGAAAAGACGTATTAAAATGTAAAAATTACCGAAATGAAACGTAATTACATAATTTATATAAAAATAAAAAAAAGCAAAGCAGTTTAGTTTCGAACTCAATACATTTGCTTCAAATTAATTTAACCTCTGAGCAAAAGCTCTCAAATTTGAAAGGATAAAATAGTTATATTTAAAGATAATATCTTTATTTTTCAAAGGTTTCTTTTTATTAACTTTTTCTAAAAAAGTCGTATTCTAATCATTTTCACGTAGACGTAATCGTCAAACGTAATTGATTTTTTTTCTTGGTCTATCTTATTGAAAAAGTTTAAACAGAACGTAATTTTTCCAACCTCCGAAGGGCAATTTTAAAATAAACATTTTTCGATATTTTTATCTTTTTTTTTTTTTTTTTTTTTTTTTTTTTTGATAATATTTGTTTCCCTAAAAATAGTTGATACATTGATATAAAAATCTTTTTTTTTTTTGTTCATTTCAACAGATAGGTCTGAAAAATTATAGTTGAAGAAAGGACAATCGTTTTTTTCTACACCACTTTTTGAATGGTAGAATGAAAATCTAAAAAAACCTGCCCATTTTTTTATTAAACAATGTCAATGATCAATCAAGAGATTGAAAGGCTCATGGAAATACAGCAAGCTATTCTTAATTTTCTAGACAAAGATGATAGAGATGTTAATGAATCTAATAATTTAATTCAATTTTTGGATGAAAAAGAAATCTCAGAAAATCCCTATTTTTTGAAGGATTTTATTCGTTTAATTTCCAAAATTTCGAATAATCATCATAAAACCCAATTCTTCTGGGAAAAAATTGATTGTATTTTAACTCATTTTCAAAAACATATCAAAGAAAATTTTTCAGATTCAACAATTTTCAAAATTTTCAAAAATAATAAAAGAATACTATATTTTCTATTCAATAACAATGTCTTAATAATGAATAATAATTTATTCAATTTATTAAAAAATGAATACAAAGATAATCAATCAAATTTAGTGTATTTCATGAAAGAAATAAGTCCTTTCATAGACAAATATTCTTTTTCATGTTTGAAAGATCGATATCCAGCAATAAGTGATTTTAATTCAGAATCATTTGATCAAAAAAGAAAAATTGGAGAGAATGAAGATTACATTTGCCATTTAATAAGAAATGATTCAATTGTTGAATTTATAACATATATAAATCAAATAAACATATCTTTGAACGATCAAAAAATCAAATTTTCAATTTTTGAAACTAATTGTTTTTTGACCAAATTCGATGAATTCAGTTTAATTGAATATGCTGCTTTTTTTGGCTCCATTCAAATATTTAAATATCTCCATATAAATGGCGTTGAATTAAGCTCTTCTTTATGGATTTTTGCAATTCATGGAAGAAATTCTGAAATTATTCATTTCCTCGAAGAAAATCACATTCAACCAGAAGATACAACTTATAAAAGATGTATGGAAGAATCAATCAAGTGTCATCATAATGAAATAATAAATTATATAAAAGAAAATTTCTATAAACCAGAAAATTACATAAATGTTTATTTGAAAAATTTGCACAATTTCAACTTTATTTATCTTTCAGAAAACAAAACAAATGATCTGGATGATTCTCAGATTCTAAGTCATTTTTGCAGAAGTGGCTGTTTATCAATTATAAATCATTTTATTGATGATTTAAAAGTTAATTTTAATTCTCAAATAATCATCGAAAAAGAAAAAATAATAAAGTATAAATATGAAATAGAGACAACAATTAAAAAATACATTGCATCACCTATTCATTTTGCTGTTCAGAAAAAAAACATTGAATTAGTAACTCTTTTATTAAAAAGAAATGATTTAGATATCAATTTGAAAGGTAGATTTATCACTAGTGTAAGCACAGAAGCTGCAGAACCAGAATCAGAAGAAATAGATGAAGAAGAAACAGCATTATCAATTGCAATTAAAAAAAGTGATATGAAAATCATCGAATTACTATTAAAAAGAAAAGATATTGATATTAATCAAAAATTAAACTATATAGAAAAAAGAGAATCCGAAGAAGATTGTTGCTGTTATGTTGGATCTGAGTGGGTTAAATCAGAAGAAGTTATAAAAGTACAACAATCAGTGATACATATTGCAATATGTAACAAAGAATATGATATCATTAAGTTATTATTAACTAATCAAAATATTGATTTACAATCCAAATATATATATGAAAAACGTTATTGGGATGATATGAGTGATGGAGATATATCAAGGAATGAAAATACACCACTAGAGTTAGCAAATAAATATAGATTTAGTGGAATCATTGCACTTTTAAAAGAATATAATAAAAACACAAAATAGGAAAAAATTTGTTTCAAATGTTTATTTTTATTGAAATATATAATAAAAAGACATAATTATAAACATATTTTTTATGATTATTTTTTATTTTATTTTAAATCGTAGCATCTCAAGAACAAAAAGAAATAATTTAAGGGTGTAGTTTATTTTTCAACAACTCAGGATCTACTTTATGCCAAAAAGTTTTGTTCATTTATTTATGATCAGTATCACTAATATAATATTTTTTTGTTTTGGAAAAATTAGTTTTTTTGAAAATGTTAATATCACAATATCTCATTACTTCTTTTTTTTAAAAATTCTAATATGAGTAAAAAATTAAAATATTTCGATCATAATTTTATAAATACTCTTATTTTTCCAGTTGATTCTATATCAGGTTCGACGATCTATTCAATTTTAAATTTGAATGAAAAGATATTCAATTGTAAAAAAACTCGAATAATAGAGATATTGCTTATTCCATCAGTAACTTTTTATTTTATAGCATAGATATTATATGTCATACTTTTAATTGGAAAATATTTCGAATTGAATGACTACATACATTTTGAAATTTCTATACATTTTCGAGTGATTTCAAAATGTATTTAGTCATTCAATTTGAAACAAATTAATACTTTCTAACTTGGATATGATGTAATAAATATATACTTAAAAAGTTACCGATGGAATAAGAAATATCTCTATTATTCGAGATTTTTTGCTATTGAACAAAATTGTTTAGAAAAAAATGAAATAGATCTCCTGAGTATTTTAGGAAAAAATGGGAAAAAACATGTTTATACATAAAATTATGATCTAAATATTTTAATTTTTTACTTATATTCGAATTTTAAAAAAAGAAGTAAATAGATAATGTGATATCAACATATCCCAAACAACGAATTTTAACACAATAAAAAAATAATGTATAAGTGATACTGATTATAAATTTATGAACAAAACTTTTTGGCATAAAGTAGATGTTGAGATATTGAAAATAAACTACACCCTTTAAAATAATTATCAATCAGCATACTTTATGAGTGCATAACTATGAATATATTATTGATTAATATTATTCGCAACAACTTTATTGTATATAGAGTAATAACCAAAAACTCCTATCCGTTAAGAATGAGATTTTATATATTAAGATAAAAATAAAAAAACTCGTTACTAACAATATTGGCCAAAATTCAATATTTTTAACCAAAAATTGGTTATTTGTCTTATTATGATGTTAAAAACACGATTAAGCAAAAAAATTACATTAATATATTTATATATATGATTTTATGCTAGCAGATGGTTTTAATAGTTGGACACCCTGTTCTCAGAGCTATTCACCTTGAGAAAGTACATGCTATTATTTTATTTGAATATAATACTAGATATTTTAATTATATATATATCGGGTGGTGAAAAAGTTCGTGCGTTTTAAATAACTCTTTCAATTATAGACCATTTTTATAATTCATAGGTAATTAAAATACTAATTTATGTGCTTCAATTTTTTATTTGAAAATATTGGTTCTTTATCAAGCACACACAGAAATATTTTGAATTTAAAAAACATAGGCCAAATTAATTTTTCCAAAAATGAAAGTTTGTAAAATAATAAGATAACTTCGCATATAGATAATTTTCTCATATGATTAAGTAGATTATAAAAATCATGATTTTTGACCTGCGGTCAAAACTCATGATTTTGAACGTCAGAAGTGAAAAACATAAATTCTTAATAAATGATATCATAAGTGCTAACCTCTATTTCTTCACGTATTTCATCAACCGACAAAAACGACTTTTGTTAATTTTTCATAAATTTTCACAACTTTTTGCCACTTTTCATCAACCGACAAAAATGACTTTTGCTAATTTTTCATAAATTTATAACGTAAATGATTAAATTTATTTTAATATAAAGAATATGTCAAAATTAAATAGAAATAATTTTAAAGGTTTGAAACTTGATAAACTTAATAAATATATTGAATTAATTAATGAAAAACTTAACGTTACTCTTCATAAGTCGCCTTCATGGCAAGGTTCAGTTGCAAATTTAATGAAATTTTTAAATGAAAATAATTATATACAACATGAAGGTTTGAGAATAAATGATAAATCAATTTCAAATTTTATTTCTAGATTAAATAATTTTCAAAACAAAAACGATAATTTAAATTTTTTACCAATTAATAAAATGAATAAATCGAAAATTCCGCAATTAATAAATAATGTTTCTCAA
The DNA here is from genome assembly GCA_039105265.1 of Tritrichomonas musculus. Taxonomy (NCBI): domain Eukaryota; phylum Parabasalia; order Tritrichomonadida; family Tritrichomonadidae; genus Tritrichomonas; species Tritrichomonas musculus. Next base: position 659,746 of record JAPFFF010000013.1, read on the forward strand.
TTAAACCAAATGCGTGATCAATCATACGCTAGCTTGGCAGAAAATAACATTAATAAGAAAGACTTAACTAAAGCATTAAATGATATGGCGTTTTACCGTGAAAGAATGGCTGCAATTCAACCAACGAAAAAGGCAAAACAAAATAAATACGGTAATGTTGGTATGGATGACTTAATTAATGTTGTGGCTAAATTAAATCAAGATGTTAAACAAATTCGAGACGCTCAAAGTGTTGTAAGTGCGAATGAATGGATTAATAGACATGGATATAATGATTTATATGAAGCCACCGGTAAAGATTTAGATGGTGACGGAATACCTGAAGTCGTCGTACAAACAAAAGAAGGTAAAAAGCCTGTAATAGTTAATGGATTTACAACCGTTCCGTCATTATTCCCAAATCGCAATGCTTATTATAAAACTTACCCAACTGTGGACCAACGTAAAGAAGCTCATAAACAAGGTATAAACTTAAGAGGATTTATTAATAATATATATCATCCTGAATTTGATGAAACAGGGCGTACAGTCACTAATTATGCGGGTGAAAGTTGGCAAGACTTTGAAACAAAATTAAAAGCTGCTGGTATCGATGAAAAGCACTTAATCAAACCAAAGAAACGTTCAACTTATCAGGCATTTGTTGGTAAGTGTATCTCTCCAATTTATCAAGGTATCAAATACCTCAACGGTGTAAAATTACCATTCACACTTACACAAATGGCAACAGTTATATGGAATCAATTTGCTTTACTTCCTGCAATGGTTTATGTTTATGGTGAAAGTGTTATGAATGTTAATGAGGATCAATGGAAGAATTTAAGAGGAAAGAAAGCAGTTAAAGAAGCTATTGAGTTTATAGTTCACGATTATTTAATAAATCCTGTAAAAATTGCTGATTTTGTCCCTACTGCATGTGAAATGTGTAATAAATCCGGACTACCAGTTAACCCGGAACATATTCCATTAGTTGCTAAAGCAACAATTGCTATTATTCTTAAAGGAATAAATGCATTACCACCAAATCCAAGTGAATTTAATCAATGGTTTGATGCTAACGTTCAATCACAAGTTCAAGCATTACAAACATCGGCAATCGTAGAAGAACCTGAATAATAAATTTTAAGAAATGTGTTAATATCTAATTTCAGTTAATGATTCATAAACTTAAAAATATATTTTTATCAATAATTAAAATAAACTTTTACATTAATACATAGAAAATGAACACATCATTAGAGAATATGATTAAAACACACGTTATGCATACGTTAAAAACCTATGCTATGGATAAAAATGAAAGCCTAATTTCTGAAATACACCCTGAAGTATCTATTAGACTAAATAGTGTTAACGTCATTGTTGGTAAGCAATCATCCGGAAAAACTGTTATAGCATTAAAGGAAATCATCAAATTAGGTGTATTAAACACTCATCACTTATTTATCTACGTTACAAAAGACGGTCAGGAATCAGATAAAACATTTTTAGCATTAAAGCCACTTCTTATGATTCCATATATTATAATTAGTGAACAAGAAGCTGTAGAATTCATGAAAGATTTAATCTCGGCAAAGAATTTATATAATCTTATCAAACGTGAAAACCTCCATGACAAAATAGATGATCAACAAAAAGAGGATATGTTTAAAATGCTTGCAGTTTCTGATTTCAACAGAGAAGTATTGCATACAATCGTTTTATTCGATGATATCTCAAATAGTAAACTCTTTTCTTCAGAAGAATCTTATTTTAGCCAATTAATACGTAGATGTAGACATATAAATTTTTCATTCCTCCTTTTAATTCAAGGTTGGAAAGGATTAAAACCTCATGTTAAAAATGAAATATCAACATTATTTATATTTCCATGTTTCAATAAACAACAATTACGTTATATTTATTCACAATCAGCGTCTAATTTATCATTCGATGAATTTTATCAAATGTATTCAAAAATATTGAAACGAAAAACTGAAGATTGTGAAAGTCACCCTTATATGATCATTCAAGTTGTCGATGGAGGTAATACATCAATAGAACTTGACGATTCCTGAAGAAATGATATAATTTTATTTACTGTATTTCTGATTTCATTTATTTCATTCCTTAATTCTTCAATGGCATCCGTCCTGGGTGAAGCCTTACCTATCTCTTTTTCGTCTTTTTCAACCCATTTCTTTAACATCAACACACCCTTTATTTTTGTAATTCTATAACCATCGATTTTATACATTTTGTTTAATTTATGAGTCGTTAACTTATCTACTTCTTCCTTATTCTTTGAATACCATAAATTAAATTCATCGACTGTTTTAAATTCTTTTAAATAGTTTTTAATTGGTTCAATAACTTTTAAATCCATGAATTATGAAATAATTCTGATCAAAGATCTTTAATTAAAAACAAAAATAAAAATTTTTAATTAATAATAAATGAGTTTATCAGAAATTTTTCTTGGTTGTTTAACAATTATTGAACTCGCTAATTTACTCATTCGCATTGTGAAACTTTCCCCAACATTAAACGATAAACCACCTGAATTAACTGATGAAATGAGGAAACGACTTTACTCATGATTTATTTTTATTCCTTCAATAACGGAATATCAAACCTTCTAATACCTGCTCCGTTCGCTCCAACAATTCTTCTAGCTCCTGCACCATTCGCACCTAACGCGTTAACGTTTCCTCCTTTATAATTAATTCTGTCATTTAATTTACTCACACCATTTCCGATTGTATTTATTACCTCACCAGCACTTCCACCTATTAAATCACCAGCTTGTCCTATCAATGGTGCAAATCTACCAACTGTTTCAACTGCTTTCTTTACTTTTGGAACTATTTTGCCAATTATGTTTTTAGCTCCGTTCACAATATTTTTAAACCAACTTCCAAACGCCATATTTTCATTAATGTAAAAAATTTATTTTTCATTTCTTAATTCATTTATTTTTTCAAACTATAAATTCTTTTCTTTATTAACTTATTATTTAATTTTTTTTCAATATTTAAAATGACATACTTAAACGCTCAGACGAAAAATTTAGGAAATGATGAAGGAGATATTCTCTCATTCTTTCAAAATAAACTTAGACATTTAATTCAACGAAATGGTGGTGATAATTCATTTTCATGGATTATGGAAGAATTCAAAGATAAAGATGCTCCCCTTCCAGTAGGTACCAAAACACGTATAAAACTCACTCATTCAGGACACACTATTTCACAAATTGAAAAATCATTTTCAACAATACTTTTAGATTTTCAATTAAAACTTTCTGATAAAATTGATGTTTCAGCAGATACTAACGGATTAATGAAAATATTTGTTGGTTTCAAAAATGCTGTTGAATTTTATGAAGATTGTAGATTTTGGGTTAATGGAAAACTTTTAGATACATACAGACAAGATGAACTTCAACGTGAATCATTCGCTTATAACTCAATTAAACCACGAGATGCAAAAGCTACATCAAAATTCAGTCATTCAACATGGGAAAATGTTAGTCAATATTCACCATCTATATGTGGATGTTATATTGATTTAAAGGATATAGCAGATGGTCAACCACACACATTCACAATTGAATTAACGATACCATTTATTGATCAACTCGCACTTCAGGCATGGCAACTTTATCCAAACGCAATTTGTGGTGAAATTGAAGAAGAAGTTAAGACATCATTACGTGCTATGGTTTGGTGTCAAGTTAATCCAAACGTTGTTAAAGAAACTTTACAATTCCTTGAAGATAAACCAATAGATGAAGAAATGCCAGCTGTCGTTCCAATTACTCGTAAATTCACACAAGTAGGTAATCCATCAAACATAGTCATCGAATATAAAGCTGGTGCAAATTCAGAACCTGCTGATGGATCATTAAAAGTTACTGTTGGTTCAGATGTAAACGGAATTGATATGAAAGTTGGTAAAATAACATTACAAGTTTTAGGTGGTACCATTCAACTTGGTCGATCAAATCTCGCTGGTTTTGGTCTCAAACCTGGAGTATATCAAGGACTCGTTCATGAATTACAAACACCATTATTAGTTCCATCACAAGAATTAACGCGTGAAATATTCGAAGGAAGCGCCAAAGTTAATGGTTTAGAAATTTCAAAATCAATTCCTCTCAGAAATGCTACAAATATTACAATGATGTTTCCACGTACTCCAGGAGATATTACATGTTTTGAAAATATCATGTATCAAAATGTTCAATTAGTCGTTAATAAAAGAACTTATCCAGACACTGAATTCAGAAGTACATGTAGCGCCCGATTTTATCAACATCAATTAATCGCTAATGAATTAGATGGTTCACTTGAAGCTACTCAAGAATTTGAAGATTCATTTACTCAATCTCTTAATGATCCAGTAACTGGTAAACGTTACACAAACTGCAGAAGTGATGGAACAAGTTTTGGTATTAACTTCCAACTTGAACGTTCAAACGCTGGTTATGTATTTGATGGAATCGATACTGGTTCAAATTCTGTTACTGTCACTTTCCGTGGTCAACCATTATACAGAGGTGATGATGACACATATTTCATTCCTGATTTAGAACATAAAGAACAACATCCACCAGCACCAGAAGCTTGGGTATGTAGCGATACATACTTTACTTGGTCTGTTAATGGTGTTGAATATTTCCCTAAAGGTGTTCCATTCGGTTATGAATAAATCTAATAATTAATTTATTTATTTTTCATTTCAAACGTTTTCAAAAAATTTTAAATCTATTTAAAATTAATTTTTCAAATTTTTTATTTCTATACAAATGAGTGAATACATCAACATTAATAAGTTATTTGAAAAACTTCCTGAATCAGAACTTAAAGCTGTTCAAGTATATTTTGATGACTTCATAACTGATAAATTCTATAAATACAAAATGAACGTAAAGATATTATTTCTTTCATTAGTTTATAAAAATAATACCCAAAATGTCATGACATATAAAGAATTTAGAGAGTTATTCCCTGAGTGTGAATGGTTAACTATTCCTAAACGTGCCTTCGGTGCCTTAACGTCAGGATCACAAATACGATTAATGAAAGCTTATATTAAAGCTGATAGAATAAATTATAAAACGACATTTTATCATGAATGTGTAGTAAAAGAATGTGAAAACCAAAATAAACTTAATGAATTCATTAAAAATAGGTCTGAGGCTAAAGTTCAAATTGTAAATGAATTATCCGAAAAATGTAACATTAATGATGAAGAAATAGACCCAGACTTGTTTTAAATTTATAAATTTTTATCCTAATATAAATGAAGATTAATGATACAATCATTGATTTATGTCTTAATGTGTCAATAAATAATGTCATTAGCGAAAATGCTATTTACGATCATATTTTCGACATCGTTTTCGATTTATATGATGAAATAACTAATGATAAAGAAATAAATCAAGAATGTTGCCAAAAATTAATTGCCATATGCGAGGAAACATTTGAAGTTAAAGTTAATGAATATGTTGATTTAATAAATGAAGGATTAACAGAAGATATCAAGAAAAATGATTTCAAGCTTGATTTATTCATGTCCCAAAAAGCATATTCATTAATACCAATAATTAAAAACTATTTAATCGAAAATTATGAAATTTTCTCGAAATAGACCCAGACGAATTCTAAAAGAATTCTGCAGCCAAAAGCTACATGTTTTAAATTTATATATTTTTATTTTTATCAAATCATAAATGACCAAATCAACCAAAACTTACTTTATCACTCGTGACTATATTAATAAATTTCCTCCTGAGTTCGTTAATTCTCGTAATGATAAATATATTTCATTTCAATATTGTCGTGCTACATGTAATGATTACCTTGATGGTGAAACTGAAGTGCACGCATCATTTGTTCCTCGCGATGAATATTGTGATTCTCTCGTTTGGTATGCAAATTTAACACCACCTGATGACAACAGAAAATATAAATATACATTAAACCATGATCGTTTTAAAGTATGGTTCACTGATGCAAAAGGTAATGAAATAATACCTGATAATTTCACATTATTCCTTAAATTTGAATACTAGCGTAACTTTTACGAAGTATTGATTTTTATAAAATCTCTAAACTTCGTATATTAAAAATATTTATTTTTATAATTAATAAATTAATAAATGACTGCAATAATTACAAAACAAAATGCAAAAGATGGTGCCTTTACTGGAGGCTCTGGCGATGGTGGAGGTGGTAGTCCAGATAAAGACTCGGAATTTAAAAATATTCATGTTCACGGTGATGCAACAGTTGACGGTGATATAATAATGACTTCAACAGATCCTCAAAGTTTAACATTAAGACTTGCTGATATTGACGCTTCAGTTTCATCATACAATACACAAACAATGAAATTTAATGATGAATTAAACAATCATGAATCAAGAATTAAAACATTAGAAGATAAACAAGATGGTGATGATGGTGACTTTTCATTTGAAGATGGTATATATGATTTCATCATTACTTCAGATAAATTAACGGAAAATTTAGATCAACCAGATTTAAATTCGTTATCAATCAAAACTGAATTTGGTGAATATATCGGTGATGTATTCGAAATAGAATTACCTGCATATATGAAATTACCAAAAGCGATTATTTCAAAAACTTCAAAAGAAAACATGTTTAAAAATCCTATCATTAACATCTCAAGCAATAATTATGAGTTAGTTTATCAAGAAGATGATGTTGGAGCAAAAATATATATGTCTAACAAAAAAGGTGATACACCATTAAATTTATATACATCTGGATTTATGAAAATAAATTATATCGCAAATCAAAAAACAAATGTTAGTTGTGACAAAGCTAATGATTCAAATAAATTAATAAATCTTAGGTGTAATACAATAGATGCGGATAATTGCTTTAAATTATATCGTTCACCATTGCCCGACTTCTATGAAATGAAAGCTTACGGTGTAATAGATGATAAAACAAATCCTTTATATTATGCTGATTGGGGATATATTCCAGGTAGTCCTGAATTTGAAGCATTAATTGAAGGTCAAACTTTTGAATTTCATGATGAAGCATTCGGTACTGATTACAAAATGACTAAACAAGGTAATGAATGGGTAGGTACTAATTACAGTTTCAATATACCCCTGAAATTAACACGTAAAAATCCTGGTTCTCATGAAGTAGCCTTTATATGCATTGCTAAAAATGAAGCCAATAAAAAAGTATTACACACTTTCGCAGGTTATGATAATCAAGGAAACCCATTTGAGTTATTAGTTAATAAAGGAATGTTAACACCAAAAGATAACTGTAAAATTCAAACGTATAAAGAAGATAATGACGCATGGAGGGTTTACATTTACCCCGTCAAAGATTTTGCTAATTGTACATATTCAGCAACTTTAAACATAAACAATAAAACTTATGACTTCATTGTTGACTTCGAATATAAATCTTCAGGATTAAATAATTATAAACTTCAATCCGACAATTATTTTGAATTACTTGAATACCATTATACTTCACCTTTGCAAGTCGGTAATCCTCCATATGGTTTAATATTATATATGCCAAAAGATGATGAATTAATTTATACTATTGCTGATGTAAGTTATGAAAAAGGAATGAATACATTTGAGTTCTTAGCTAATACTGGATATTATACTGTCTCACCACGACCTGAAGCATGCACAACATTATATACAAACTTTAACATTCAAACATCAGGAGTTGTTATTGGTGAAAATATTGAATCCCACGTTTTCGTTTTAAATTCATTAGGTAACACAGTTGATATTGCGGTTAATCAAATATCAGCACTTCAAAATTATTGTGCAAAGTTAGAGAAAGAAATTAACGATATGAAAAATAAAACAAATTGGTTTGATGTAGTTATGGATGTCGTACAAATTAGTAACTTTTGTTTTAACTTTGGTGGATTAATGAAAGTTGGTGCTGAAGGTATATTTGGTGCATTAAAATTAGCGTTTAGTAAAAATGCTGGATCAACTGTTAAAGAAGTTGCATATGTTGATGAAATAATTGACGATGGAATTGTTTTATCACCTCATGAAGTCATTGAAGAAAAACCTTATGTTGAAACAGAAACTATCATACCTAATGATAAATTATGTTTTAAATATTACTTTGAACATATTGAAACTAATTATAAAGTTGATGTTTCATTTATGGTTGATGATGATGGAGAAGTATATAAAAATTATGAATATGAATATAAAGATGATAAAACGTTTGAATGCTTAAATCAAGAAGTTGCTGATTCATCAGCTTATCCTTGTGAACCCGTTTATGAATTTCCATATCTTTTAATTTATGGAACAATTCAACCATCATTTGTTAAACTCAAATACACCCCAGCAGCTAAAAACGATAATGAATTATTATTAGGCGAAACATTAACTAATAACCAATTATTAACAGCATCAGCAACTAAAAAATTGATTGAAAACCATAAAGAGCATATGTTAACATCATTAAACACATCAATGGATAATTACGCATTAAAAACTCAATTGATGAATTATGAATTAACAAAAGAGATCCCTGATAATATTAACGTTAAAATTTATTTCAAATTCAAGTTAACGAAACCTTCACCAAACTTTACAGCAACGATAACATTTAAATGGGTAAATGCTGAAGGTGTGGATGATTCATACACTGGTGTATTCATCGTTGAGAATAATAAAATTGTTAAACGAACTGGTCCAAATAAGAAAATCACATTTTTAGGAGTTACTGGTTCTATTGGTGGACGTCAAACACAATATGGTTATTATAATTATGAAGAGGGAATATTTCAATGGACTCCAACAGTTGCTGAAGGAGGACGTGAAGTTTTTAATGTTGATCCTGAAAGAACATATTTTATTGAAAATGTTATTTATGGAAGTAATTTAAATTCCTATGCTTTAAAAACTGATATGCCAACGATACCAGATGATTTAGTCAATAATGAAACATTAACGACAACATTAAATGATTATAGAAGGAAAGATGATTTAAGTTATGGAAACACTGATGAGATATTAACAAGAGAGAATGATATTTTAAATTATGAATTCGTTGACGTTCCATTTACATTTACTAAATATTCAACAAAAATATTATGTATTAGTGAATGGTATAAAATATTTAATAGAAATGAGTTTTATATTGATGCAACATTAACGAAAAATAGTAATGTAATAACTGGAACATATAAATATGAATTAACACATAGCAACGGCGTTAAAAAGAAATATACATGTTCTGAAATTAATTATTCATTATATGTTACAACTTCCGGCACAATATCCGATATAAATGACATGTATATTTATGAAGGTGAGATTGTAATAAATAAATTAGGTTATAATTCAAAACCTTCTGAATTCCCTGATAATAAATTACTTTCAGCTAAATATGTTAATAATGAGTTTAATAATTTTGTCAATAATGAAACATTAACGACAACATTAAATGAATATATTCATAATGACAATTTAATTAAAGATATAATAATTGATGATGAAGGAAATATTGATGCAATGGATAAAATAGTAATGCAAACTTTAAATAATTGTACATCTACTAATATATCTTTAAAACTATTTCAAACTTTAGATACAAAGATAACGAATTTAAAGGAGCAACCAAACACAACTATTACTCATTACTGTCCAATTGAAGAATCAATGAATTCAATAAATGATTTCATAGTTGGTGCACCAGTATATATGACAGGTAAGGTTTACAAATATGTCGATAGTTTATGGGTTCAAAGCACTGAAAATGACACTACAGATTGTATTTGTTCAGTAAAGACTAATGGAAAATGGAATGAGTATGTTGGAATTTGTGTTAAGATTGATAAAGTTAATAAATGTGTAACATTTGCGACACATGGAGATTATTTAGTTAAAGTTACAGATACATCATGTTATGGAGTTGGTGATGAAGTATTCATTGATGAAGGAGAATTGAAAACATTAACTGGTCAAACAGCTATTACATCAAAAATACACAGAACAACGGTGGGTGTGATTACAAGTATCATTAACAAAAATATGATTTCAGTATTTAAGTCTTAATAGGTCATTTTCAAACTAATTCCATATTTAACAAATTCACTATAAATGTTATTGTAATCATATTTTAACTCACTAGTTTTACCATCTTTAGTAATCAATATTTTTGAAACATAAATGATTTTGTTTGATTTTGAGTGCATCCAGAACATCCAATATCCTCATTAAGTACTAAATCAACTTTCTCACAATCAGTTAATAACTTTATCATGTTCATTAATAACTTACTTTCACAAACAACGTAAGCATTTATTTTTAACGGGTTTGATTCATACATTTCAACTAACATTTGTAGAAATTGGTTTTTCTTTTCTAAATCCTCAATTTCATTTCCTAAATCTGCAATACCTCTGTCTCGAGTTAATGGGAAATTGCTGTTTGTTGGAGGTTGAGATTGATAGTTCAAATCCTCCGTCGTCGGAATATATAAAGTTTGACCAGCCAGTGGAATATCCGGAGGTTGGTTCGCTTGAGTAAAATTTACGTTTGGATTTATTGGTGGAACATTTGGATATAACGGAACTGTTTGAGGACGAGGTTTAGGTGATGGTTTAATGTTAATGTTAACATTTGTGTTTTGTTCTTGCTTAATAGTGTTATCGGTTTCACTACTTAATATTCTTGCTTGCTTTAATGTCATATTTAGTTTTAAATAAAAATATTAAATCATAATTTTTAATTAAATTTAAATATGGCTTTTGGTAGTTGGTTTAAAAAGTTAGCGGGGAAAGTTAAAGAAGCAGCTAAAGATTTTGCTGATGGATTTAAATTTGGATGGAATAAAACAAAATCAATAATGGAAAAATTACCTGTTGTTGGTAATGTTGCAAAAATATTACCTAAATTTGATAATTCAAATAATCCAGCGTTGGAGTATTTCGGTAGTGATGGGTTCTATGTTAAAGATAAAGGTTCTTAACAGCTCTGTTTAATAATTGTCTTACTTTCATACACTGATCATATTTATTTTGAATTCTTGCACGACTAAGTTTTCCTTTCTCCGTTGTTGGTTCAGGTTGACTTAATACTTTTCTATAATATTGAAGACGTGAATTTATGAGTTTCAACGTTGGAGTAGCAAATGTTTTACGTTCATGTCGTTGTTTAAGGGGTGGTAAGGCTTGAGACATATTTTTATTATGTGATAAAAAATTAAAAAATTAAAAATAAACTAAATAATTATTTTTGCATTCATGAAATCATCAAATATCTTTAATTTAATTTAATTTAAATCATGACGGAAACATTATTTAATAACACAGATGGGATAATTTCATATGTGACAAGTAAGATAGAAAAGTATGAACCGAATAAATTTGAGGAACAAGTGAAATATTATATAAATCATTATTGTGAAAAATATTTGAAAGTGAAAATTCCAGCTCAACATATAAATAATTTCTATATAATTCATTACTTAACCATTCGTGATATAGTTAAAGATAATGAACGTAAACGACAAATGGAAATTGAACGTGAACGAATGCAAGATTATGAAGCTGCTGTGAGAATAGCAAGGAGGGATTTAATGAATAAAGTTTATAAAAACAAAAATAAATTATCATTTGTACAAGTTAAACGTTTAAAATATTTTCAGCCATTATTGAATGAAGATATAAGAAACATTTATGATGAATATGAAAGAGAATATGAAAATGAGCACAAGAGTGAACCAAAAGTAAGAAAAAAAACGTTTGGTGATAAATTAGATAAATTTGTTGTTGAACATATGAATGATAATTTATTAACATATGATGATTTTGTAAGAGTTACTAGTGGATGGAATAGAGGTAGACGTTCAATTAATAATTGGTATGAAGATTATAAAAAGAAATATTTTAAACAACCGGGAACAACGATAAATTATGATGAAAATGAATTAACGGGGTTGATTGGTTATAAAAGTAAAGATAAAGTTAATGCCTTAAAATTAATTAATCCAGAAATGAAAGTAAGTGATGGAAAAATAAAGTCATCATTTGATTTGAAAAGAAATATTAAAAATTATCAACTTCATAAATGCACAGCAAGGAATACATGGATTATTGATTTAATGTTCGTTGGAAAACTGGCTTATTTAGTTGCAATAAATGCAAACACTAAATATTTATATGTGGAGTTATTAAATGATATGATTGATGATAAAACATTTACAAAACAGAATTTAAAAAGTAGTGTTTCATATTTGAGAGCATTAAATAGAATGATTGAAAAAGGAATGAATGTAAAACATTTAACGGGTGATGGTGAAAAAAGTTTTAATTCAAAATTAGCGTGGGAGTCATTTTATAATTCACGAGGAATTGATTTTAAACCAGTTGAAAGACAAGTAATGGGAAATTATCCCGATTTCATGAATAAAGAACAGAAAGCAGTTAAAAGTGATCCATTACATGGAAGTTTGGGCGTTATTGATAGAGTAATTAGGAGTATTAGAGATATGGCATATGTGATGAAAGTTGGCGTAATTACACCAAATGTTATGGATGAAATAGTTAATCAATATAATAATGCACCACATAAAGGTTTAAGTAAATGGGCAGGCTTTGAAGTAACACCGAAAATGGTAAATGATGATTCTGAATTAGAGGAGTATATAGTAAGGCGAATATGTCAGGAGAATTGGAAAGTAATGAATAGTCCCGGATTTAGAATAAATGAAGGTGTAAGTGTTAAAGTTTATAACGAAAAAGACACAATGGGTAAAAGACGGTCAATAATTCAACCCGGTGAATTTAAAGTTATTGGTTTCAAGAATGGATTATATGAAGTTAAAGGTAATGTTAACGGTAAAAATGGAAAAATACAAATGATACCAAGATATAAATTAGATTACGTTTAATTAAAATAATCATCACGTTTGCCTTCATCATAAGTTGTTTTAATTGAACGAGAAAATGATTTAACAGTTGATACAGTCATATTTTTATTCATTGAGAAACACGGTTGACCTTGAGTTAAATCAAATGTTTGTGAATTACCGTTATAAATTGATTCATATAATTTCATGGGATCATTATTGAAGGATTTATAAGCATATTTAATTGAATTTTGTGTTAAACCTTTACCTCTAATCATATAATCAATATCACCGGTTGAATCTTTTAATTTATCGATATACATTTTCTTCATTAGAAAGAATGACTCGATAGCTTTTGGCATTTCATCGTGACCATTAATGGTTGGAAAATCTGAGTGAAATTGTCCTAAATCAGAACCTATTAATTCACGATCATATTTTTCATTAAATGCTTTAACAAGACGTGGTAAATCATCAACTTCAATGTGCATTGAGTCAGTATCTTGATAATAAATGTGACATCCTAAATCATAAGCTAAACACATAACTTCATTCATTATTCTTTTAGACATTGATAAAACCTGAATACCAAGGAGTGAAAAATTAAAATGTTTATCAATTGGTCTTAATGTTTTAACTGCGGTTATTTCATCACTAATGTTAACAGCTTCAATGATTTTATAATAATTTTTACACCAATAATTAGTTAATTTATTAACATTGTCAAAATATTTATAATCTTTTTCAACTGGACGTTCAATTGTTTTTCCATAACATGAATTCATAATTAATTTATATAATTGTTGAAGTGGGTTATGTTGTTTCTTATATTCCAATCGTTTATTAAATATCTTTCGTATTTCTTTTTGAATAGTATAATCACGTTTACCTGACCAATAATAACCACGGATAAATTCAAACTCTATTTTTTGAAATTCAATGAGGTCTTCTAATGTGATGTTATCAACAACCATATTAACGGTTTCACCAGGGAGTAAATTATCATCGTTAAGATTGAGACCGTTAACTTTACGAACAATTAAAGGAAATGGATAATGTTTATTAACTTTAGTAATTTTGATTTCAACAATATATGCACCTTGATATGAAAGGAATTTAAGATTTAATTGATGAGGTTTAATAACTTTAGGTCGACCTTCAACAGTGTAAAGTCTAGCCATAGCTGAAGGATATAATGAGACAGCGTCGAAATCACTTAATGATTTAGTAGTGTGCCATTTCTTATTATAAGCAGTCATGCAACGACCGCCATAAACAGCATGTGAACAGAATTTACGAACATGACCACCAATTTTATAAAGGTTTTTATTTGGATAATAAACACGTTGGTTAAATACTTCATTAGCGAGTGATGAAATGGAAATATATTTAAATGGATCAATGTTGAAATCTTTAATAAAACCATTTCTGAACTGATTAAATCCAAGTCGAAGAATGTTTACATCTTGTTGACAGTAAAATGAGGCATAAGCCCACATATCAAAATGGTTTTCATCAATGCGACAGTTAGGGATTTTATCAATATTTGAATTAAATAATTTATAATCATCACTGGACCATATTTTGTCTTCATTTAATCCTGCTTCATTAATGACTCCATAATTTGTAGCTAATCTTTCAAGAGTGTAATATTTATATGGGAAAATTTCTTTTTGGATATTTGGTATATCAAACATTTGAGGAAGTTGTGAAAGCTTACATGAAAGAATGGGTAAAGAATCTTTAAAATGTAATGTTTTCTTTTTATATGTAATATCTGCTTTCATTGTTTTTGTTCCTTTAATGATTGATTTATTTATACCATATTGTGCTAACATTCTTATATCATAAGCGAGATTATGAAAATAAATTACTGATTCATCAGGTAAAAACTCAAGTAATTTAATATTACAATCTTCACCTCTAAATTCTTTATTAACTTTTCCATTTTGTGATTGAAGAACACACATAAAAGGTTTATGAATTTTACCCGAAACGTCAGCTTCAAAGTCAGCATACCAATATGTAGGATCAACTTTATTTTTATATTTGGCGCTTATGGGAGCAATCAATTGTGTGCATTCGTCAGCGTTATATTCTAATTGAATATTTGAAATATCCGCGTTAATTTCGTTATAATAAGTAGTGTTAAGAATTGAATATTGACCAAATGTGATAGGTTTAAAATATTTTTGACGGAATAATTCACGAACAAGATTTGATGATGAAATGAATGATCGGGATTTTCTCCAATGATCAACGTTATATTCTTGATTAAATTTATCTGGTTCATCAATGAGTTCATTTAAGTGTTTAATGTAATATGTACTAAATGGTGTTTCTTCTTCAATGAAATAATGATTTTCGAAAATGTTAAATGTATGAGTTCTATTAGGCTCTGCATCTTTGACACCCATAAATGATTTATATGATTTGTTTTTACATGAACGCACAGTTTGTTTTTTACATTTAGCGTCTTCATTAATGTATGTTAACTTTAAATGAATATGGAACTCTTCACATAAATGATTTATTGATGATTGTGATAAATAACGATTATTAACTCTTAATCTCATGAGATTTAATAAATCATTTTTATAAAATCCAGTTTGTTTTAATGCATAAATAAAACAACAATCATTTAATTCTTCACGTTGTTCATTTTCGTCATTAATTAATGTATCAAATATTTGAAGTCGTTTAAGATATTTAACTACTTTAGGAGGGACTTTATCAGTTGTGAGGTATTGAAAGAATGAACCGCCTATATCATTTTTACCGTCATATTTTTCATATAAACTAAAACTAAGTGCTGAAAACAATGACCATTCAGGTAATTCATCACTACCTTGTTCATAAAAGTATTCAGGAGGTTTATTATCTATGTCAAATATAAAATGTTCTTCAGTGAAATTTTGCATTAATCTATTAAATACTTCTGGAGTTAATGGTTTATTATACCATTGACCATTTACTTTAAAAGATATTTTATATTTTTGAATGATAGGAAGTGTTGCGATTTCTTCGGCAAAGAATTTTTTAAGTAATGAGAATAATAAATGTTTTCCTTTATTATTTAATAATTCAAAATCTATTTCCCAATTAGTGGGAGTAGTATTTAATTTTTCCATGATATCATTAACTATTCGTTCTTGATCTTTATTTAATTCTTTCCATTCTCTAAAGGATTTAATATTATATAAATTTAAATCTTTTGGTGACTCATCTGGGAAAAATTGAGCATCATTTAATGCATCAGTATTTAAAGGTTTATTATTCCAAAATTCACGAATATCTTTTGAATGTTTCATTAATTCATCAAGAAATGAAGAATCTTTTTTATGTAAATCACGGTTGAATTTTTCATGTAAACGTTGACGGTTGAAATCATCAAGTGAATCTTGAATTTTGTATTTATTTAAATTTTTGAATAAATAATCATCAGAATCTATGTAACGTTTAAGTGGTTTCGGTGATGGAATATTTAAACCTTTCACGAACCAATACATGGAATTATAATTATTTTCTCCATCATATCCTTTATTTAAAATATCTGAAACTAACATTTCAATTAAATTTTCTCGTAAATCATTTTCATTATCAAATTCATTTTTCCAATCATTAATTGTTAAATTTTCATTATATAATAAATTTGATAACTCAATTAATTTATTTGTTGGCGTATTGTCTAATGACATATTTTTATATTAGATAAAAAATTAAAAAAATAAAAATTAATTAGATTTATTTTTTTGAGACATGTGATATAAAAATAAATTATTAATTAATTTTATAAAATTATTTGGAATCTGCGGACGGTTATTTAAAAATATCCGGAGAACGTTTATTTATAAAAAATATTTGGAATCTGCGGACGGTTATTTAAAAATATCCGGAGAACGTTTATTTATAAAAAATATTTGGAATCTGCGGACGGTTATTTAAAAATTTCTTGACTTTAATTTTCTGAGCTTATTGAATTATAAAATTTTATAAAAATCTGCGGACGGTTAGGAATAATTCAATGATCCGCAGCGGTTAGCAGAGTATTTTTCATGAAAATATACGTTATTTTTAAATAAATGTGGAATCTGCGGACGGTTATTAATTTATTCGTTATTTGGAATCTGCGGACGGTTATTAATTTATTCGTTATTTGGAATCTGCGGACGGTTAATAAAAAATAAAAAGTAAATTTAATACGAGTTGTTTAAAAAAATAAAAAAAAAAGGGTGTATTTTTTTAGCACAGTGCTGTAGCACAGAGAACTTTTTGTATGCATATATGGTCTAAATAAACTTTTTGAGAAATTAAAATTAATTATTTTTAAACCAAATAGCATGACCTATTCATGCTTTTTTTATTCTTTTTAAATATTTTAAAAGTATTTGTTTTCTTATTTAATACTGATTTTAACCATTAAATCCTAAATTATATCAATGTAGGAAGCCCATCAAGCCATTTGATTATCTAAATCAACCATTTTTAAGATTAAATATTAATCAAATAATAATCTCATTTTTGAAAATTTTCGATTATTTCGCGTTTAACATATTCTCTAAATGGCATAAATTAAGAAATCAATAAAAAATACAAGGAACTTTTAATCTTTTCTATGTAAAATAAAGCTCGAAAAAATGGACGATTATTTTCTTCTGAAAAAGTTGCGTGTGCTATAAAGAATTCCTCAAAAAAAAAACAAGGAAAAAAACATGCAAGCAAAAAAAAAGAATTAAGCTATTTTGAGACTTTTGGCACGAAAAATTAAATCTTGAATATCAGAATCTTCTTCTTCATCATATTCCAAATATGTCGGATCACGTGTTTCACTACTTTCATCTTCTTCGTTGGAAATGATCGGTTTCTTTTGAGCAAATGACATAAAACATCCTACATGTTGTTTCGTTCGATCATAATTAATAAATTCTGTATGATGAATTATGATTTTTCGTCTTTGTCTAAGATATTCTTCCGCCAATTTGAACCAAATGAAAATGTAATTAGCATCTTGAAACTGAGGATGTGTGTCTAAATACATTATAAGCATACGACGACGTTGGTCAACAGTACGATCTCTTTTATCGAATTGAACTATGTTTAAAAAAAGATCAATTTGAGATTTATTTAAATTGTATATCAAACTTCTTTGATAATGTTGATACAAGGCTCTAGGTGGCGTGAAAAGTTTAAGATCTTCTTGAGTCATTCCTAATCTATTAATAATTGTTTGAATGTAACTTGCTTGCATAATATTTTTTGAAGTGAAAATTTTTTATATCACAATTCTTAAATTTTGCAACGTATACTTATATAAATCATTTAAAAAATTAACGGATAGGTTAAGTGAATATTTAAATTTTGAAGTATTCAAATTAATATTAAATTTTCACATTTATGTATAAAATTTATGAAAAATTAGCAAAAGTCATTTTTGTCGGTTGATGAAAAGTGGCAAAAAGTTGTGAAAATTTATGAAAAATTAACAAAAGTCGTTTTTGTCGGTTGATGAAATACGTGAAGAAATAGAGGTTAGCACTTATGATATCATTTATTAAGAATTTATGTTTTTCACTTCTGACGTTCAAAATCATGAGTTTTGACCGCAGGTCAAAAATCATGATTTTTATAATCTACTGATTAATATGGATTAGGAAAAAAATTCCAACTTGGAATTTCCAAGTTTTTTTTATTTCACATGTCAAGAAAACTTGGAAATTCCAAGTTTTTTTTTCCCTGAGCTTTTCTTCAACAATAGCAAGAACAAAATGATAAAAAACGCGTTAATACTTTAATATAATAAGTTATCAATATCATTTGGCAATTTTTTTCGTGCATTTCATCCAAATCTTAAAATGCTGATACTGATATCATTACGCCATGCTTCTCAAAATACAAAAACAAATGCAAATTTACCGCTATCAACACTTTAATAACAATATACGATTCATTTACCATGCAAATTTCGAAATTTTCATTTTGACTCTCATAATTAATATTTTCAGTAATTATACTAGCATAATCAATATACATAATTACATTAATATGGAAAATTATTTTATGCTAGTATAATTAATATGAAGTATGAACTAATTTTTTATCCTACCGAATGTTTTTTTAAAAAATTTTCAAAAAGTTCTAACAATTCATTCAAAAAGTTGTGATAAACCATTCAAATATTATACAAATTCGTTTAGTTTTTCCATTTCTAATCTTGATGGAAACATCGAAAATAGAACTCGTCAATTTTTTTGAAAATAGGGACGAAATGATTCAATATTGCATAAATTTAGCACGTACAAAATCAATAAAGTTTAATATTCTAAATTCTGGAAATTATTATAAAATTCAATGCAAAGATTCCAAAAAATGCAAAAAAGGTTATTATCTAGTTCTCAAAGGTACCAATCTCAATCATAAAATTAATTGTTCTCATTCAATCCAAAATATTCGTGATTCCCTTGATCCTCACGCTCTAGCCGAACGTATATCTGATTCATTTAAAGAATCAATGCCATCAATTAATCAAGTAAAAAATATACTTAAAATAATTTCAGGTAAAGACTTTACAAAAAATGAATCAAAATACATACGCCATCTTGCTAAAGGAATATTTTTCAATCATACAAAGGGATCATTAGGCCAATTGATAGACCTAGCCGAAAAATTTAAGAATGAACACAACTGGGAATTGAATTACGACTTTTTTGAAGGAACTTTAACAGCTATTATACTGTTTCCACCATGGGCAAGAAAAGTTCTTAAGTCATACCCAAATCCTCTTATAGTTGACGCAACTTTTTCAAAAGAAGATATTCGATTCACAACATGCGCCGTTATTGATGGTGAATTACATACACAAATAGTTGGTATTGTTCTAAGAGGGACAGAGGATTCAAAAGGATATCGATATATCTTTGATATGATTGAGAATGAACTGCCCGATGTCCATTTCACAGTAATTTCTGATATGGCTCCATGTATAGAAAAAGCTTGTCGTGATAGTTTTGGGAAAAAATATAATTTAATATATTGCTTATTTCATTTAAAAGAAAACTTTTTAAAAAAGTTTCAATTCAAGCCAAGTGTAAATTTATGGAAATGCTTAAAACATTTAATGCAAGGAAAAATATCTGATGACACTTTTCAAGCACTTTGGATCAAAGAAGAATCGCAAGTTGATTCAGAACTCAAAGGTCTTTATTATTTAAGCAATATTGCTCATCACTTTTTATCAAATCCAAAGATTCACAAACGAAACATTGTATCGTCACAACGTTTAGAAATGTTTAATAATATTATTAAATTGAAATCAAACAACGCATATTATATGCTTCAAGAATGTTTCACCATTTCAACTGAATGGTTTGAGGCATCTGCTTCTAGAATTCACAAGGAAAATCAATTATTAACTGATTCAGCAAATCAATTAATTGACAAAATGATACTTAAAGATGCTCGCAACGAATTTTACGATGATGAGTATCATTTAGTCGGCCAAAAAGGTAAATGCGTTTGTTATATCGACACAGACTTAGGAATTCCTTGTCCAAAACAGATACGCTTCTTAAGAGAAAACAATATTGATTTATATAAAGCTGTTTCAAAAGATTGGCTTTGTTCCACATTTCATGAGGCGTTTGGTACAATTACTTGTAATGTTAGCCTTAATAATCATTCTTATGAAAAAGTTGTTCAAACTGATCAATTAAAAGTGCAAGATGCAGATTTAATTGCTTCAAAAATCAGATATCTATATCAGAATTCTCCAGAATATAGGGAAAAAATAAATGATCTTATTCATCAAGCCCAAATTGACATACAATTACCACTTTTTTCATTATTGAACAAGCCCAAAAAAAAGCAAAAAAAACGATATATTAGTTCTATAGAAGAAAATAACTTGGACAAAGATAAATCTCTTATATTCAAAATAATTCAACGTCATGTCGAAGGGAGGAAAGTCACAATTTCTGCTCTTGTATCACTTGCAAATCAATTATGCGATACAAATCCAGCCATACCAAGATTAAAATACACAGTTAAAACTAAAAAGGCCATAATTGATTGGTATTTTAAAAATTGGACAATGATCAGCAAAGCTTTTGCAGATATTCCTAACCAGGCTCCAAATGGCGTTATTGTTTCTGATGATGAAAATGAAATATTTTAAATTTAATAAATATTTTTTTTTTTTTAACATGATCTATTTTAATAAATTTTTTTTTTACTTTTTTCTTTTTAACATGATCAATTATTATATCTGAATGGTTTATAAGAAGCTTTAATGAATCAAAAAACATTCGGTAGGAATAAAAAAAGCACCGAACTTTTTTTTTTTGAATGGTTTATTAAAACTTTTTGAATTAATTGTGATACATTCTTAGATTATCTAAATATTAAGCTAATATTATACCTTTTTCCTGAGTTTAAAAGCATATTATAAAAATAAATAAATAAAAAAAATATCGTGAGAGAAAGTTATAAACTGGAATCGAAAAGTCGATATCGCCAAATAAGCATTGAATTTTTTATTTTAAAACAGAATTATTATTTTTGAGCAAAAAAAATAAGTGATTAGCGCCAAGCCAGCAAACCACTAAACTTTATCAATGAAAATACTCCACAAGTTCAATCATTTCAATTTTCTGCTATAACCCAACTTCAATATTCAATTTTGAAATAACATTAATTTCTCGAGTGATGCTCCAAAATAATCCAAAATTAGTCGATAAAGCAATAGAAAGCCTACTAATTATGATGATTCCACGCATTTCTAGTCTTTTTATGTAGTTTTTACTCTCTTTATTTTCAATCAATTAACATAATAGGAATTAAATGAAAAAAAATTAAGCTTTTCTACTATTTTTAATAAAGAAAACTCAATTAAACTATACAATAAGCATTCGAAAGGCTTTCAATTGATACAATTACATAATTAATTTCAATCATTCTACCACAACTACTTCATTTTTCTTCAATACAATGCAAAAATCGATGCATGTCTCATTAAAAGAAGTTATACTCACCAAAATAAGTGATGAAGAAAGAAGAAGTTGGTGTTTATTATTACTGGCTACATCTTAAATCGAAACTTTTTGAATAAAAATTATATAATTTTCAAACTTTTTGAGATCATCAAAATCTCGATATCATTATTTTCACTTTTTGATAAGCATTTTTCAGAGAGTTCTTAATTTTTGTTTGATTGAAAAAAATAATTGCCTCAAAATCGATATCCTGTTTTTGATTCCAGTTTATATGGATTTTTTTTTTTTTTAATTTAGGAAAGATATCTTTTTTTTTATTTCCTATTTGAATTTTTCGGATAGATACATTTATTTAATGCTAGTATAATTATTGAATATTAATTATGAGAGTCAAAATGAAAATTTCGAAATTTGCATGGTAAATGAATCGTATATTGTTATTAAAGTGTTGATAGCGGTAAATTTGCATTTGTTTTTGTATTTTGAGAAGCATGGCGTAATGATATCAGTATCAGCATTTTAAGATTTGGATGAAATGCACGAAAAAAATTGCCAAATGATATTGATAACTTATTATATTAAAGTATTAACGCGTTTTTTATCATTTTGTTCTTGCTATTGTTGAAGAAAAGCTCAGGGAAAAAAAAACTTGGAATTTCCAAGTTTTCTTGACATGTGAAATAAAAAAAACTTGGAAATTCCAAGTTGGAATTTTTTTCCTAATCCGATTAATATACTATGGCATATGCTACTTATAACTATATATCAAATGTTTCGATTATATAATTTTATATATATTAAATTTTATTTTTTAAAAAACGAAACAATTGTGAAGTGAAAAAAATTGGCAAAAAAATCTAAATTAAATTGGTGAAATAAATTAGATTTAAAATAATTATTTTTATGTTATTATATATATATATTATTTATTTATTATTTTGGAGGATTTATTATTTGTGCATTGATTTATGGTTGCTATTAAATAGCATATATAATAAAAACTATATGAACCATCATTTTAAACGCAGGTAAAAATGGAATCAATATTTAATATAATATTGCACAACTATATTTAAATAATTATCAAAATAATTTCATATGAATATCATTCTACTCAAAAAAATTGTATTAGTTTTATTTTATCAAAAATTAATTTTCTCACAATTTTTTATATTGAATTTAAATATATTTTTTTGTTTCTTCTTTTGGTTATTTATGCAAATGATAAAATTATAATTGCTTTATAAACATAAATAAATATTATGATATAAAAACAAATCGAATATTCCTTTTAAATATCTAGTTATATTAATTATTTTTCTTGAACATTCCTTATTTACCTATATCATTAAAAGATTATTTTATTTACCATCACCAAGGTAGCTCGAATATAACTTATATCAACATAAATTTAGCAAATAATATTATAGATATTTATGATAAAATAATGAAAAAATATTTTGAATTCATTGAATTATTACATCAAAAATTGATAATAAAATCAGTTTTGAAAGATATTTTGTAAAAAAATTAAGGGCATTTATTTTGAAACAATAATATGGTAAGGTTCTAATTGATACTGAGTTTTTAAAATTTACTAACATATTATATACTTCATATAGTTTATTTATATATAATAAATTAATAATTTCATTTGATATTCAGTGAGTTTTACAAATCGCACGAACTTTTTCACCACCCGATAATTAAAAAAATAATAAAGATATTATTGAATTTTTTTAGAAATAAAAGGTGACCTGCTAAAATTTTTATCATGAATCTTTGCACTCTTTACAATGAGATAAATTTACAAATAGTTTCTATGATAAATGTTAAAAAGGGTCTTTTTGGCTGGAAGCATGATAATTTCATGGTTACTAAATATGTTTATCTCAAATGATTCATATAATGTGTTTTCTTCAATTTCAACAATCTGAAGCTGTGGGCAATATGAAAATGCATATTTACAAATTTGTGTGACGTGAGATGGAATCACGATGCTTGAAAGCTTTGAATCTGAGAATGCATAATCTTCGATTGTTTGAAGTTCAGAATTTGGTTCAAATTCAACTCGAGAAAGTTGTTCGCAGTCTGAAAAAGCAAATTCACAAATTTGTGTGACGTGAGATGGAATCACAATGCTTGAAAGCTTCGAACGTGAGAATGCATTTTCCCCAATTGCTATAAGTTCAGAATTTGGTTCAAATTCAACTCGAGAAAGTTGTCCGCAATATGCAAAAGCAAATCCACAAATTTGTGTGACGTGAGCTGGAATCACGATGCTTGAAAGCTTTAAATTGTTGAATGCATATTCTCCGATTGTTCGGAGTTCAGAATTTGGTTCAAATTCAACTCGGGAAAGTTGTTCGCAGTCTGAAAAAGCAAATCTGCAAATTTGTGTGACGTGAGATGGAATCACGATGCTTGAAAGTTTTGAACCTGAGAATGCATAATCTCCGATTGTTTGAAGTTCAGAATTTGGTTCAAATTCAATTCGAGAAAGTTGTTCGCAGTTTGAAAAAGCATATTCACAAATTTGTGTGACGTGAGATGTAATCACAATGCTTGCAAGCTTCGAACGTGAGAATGCATTTTTTCCAATTGTTTGAAGTTCAGAATTTGGTTCAAATTCAACTCGGGAAAGTTGTTCGCAATATGCAAAAGCATATTCACAAATTTGCGTGACGTGAGATGGAATCACGATGCTTGCAAGAGTTGAACGTGAGAATGCATTTTTCCCAATTGCTATAAGTTTAGAATTTGGCTCAAATTCAACTCGAGAAAGTTGTTCGCATTGTGTAAAAGCAGCATCACAAATTTGCGTGACGTGAGATGGAATCACAATGCTTGCAAACTTTAAACCTGGGAATGCATTTTTACCGATTGTTTGAAGTTCAGAATTTGGTTCAAATTCAACTCGGGAAAGTTGTTCGCACCTTAAAAAAGCACATTCACAAATTTGTGTGACGTGAGATGGAATCACGATGCTAGCAAGAGTTGAATTTTCGAATGCATATCCTCCGATTGTATGGAGTTCAGAATTTGGTTCAAATTCAATTCGAGAAAGTTGTTTGCAGTCTGAAAAAGCAAATCTGCAAATTTGCGTGACGTGAGATGGAATCACGATGCTTGAAAGTTTTGAACCTGAGAATGCATAATCTTCGATTGTTTGAAGTTCAGAATTTGGTTCAAATTCAATTCGAGAAAATTGTTCGCAGTCTGAAAAAGCATATTCACAAATTTGTGTGACGTGAGATGTAATCACAATGCTTGCAAGAGTTGAACTTTTGAATGCATTTTTCCCGATTGTTCGAAGTTCAGAATTTGGTTCAAATTCAACTCGGGAAAGTTGTTTGCAGAATGAAAAAGCAAATCTGCAAATTTGCGTGACGTGAGATGGAATCACGATGCTTGAAAGCTTTGAACCTGAGAATGCATAATCTTCGATTGTTTGAAGTTCAGAATTTGGTTCAAATTCAACTCGGGAAAGTTGTTCGCAATATTCAAAAGCACATTCACAAATTTGTGTGACGTGAGATGGAATCACGATGCTTGCAAGATTTGAACGTGAGAATGCATTTTTCCCGATTGTTAGGAGCTCAGAATTTGATTCAAATGAAACTGATCTTACAACTGAATCTTCAAATGCTCTCTTTGAGATGCTTATTACAATGTATTCATTTGATTTATGATTTATCGAGCGTGGAATAATTATTTCTGTAGCATTACTTTGGCATCTTGTAACACTTGCAGTCTTTTCTTCTTCATTGATCAAATATTCGATGCCTTTAAGAGTAATTATGTTATGTGGCTGATCGTCACTCTTTGTAAAAAAATGTATGAACTTGAAGATAAGGTTTTTCATTTTTAAAAAAAAAAAGAAAATTTTTTGATAAAATTCTCTCAATTTTTTGATCCCAGAAAAAGTTCTAATTTCTTGGTCATTTTACAGATTGCTTGTACATTGAATCCAGGTGTGATTTTAATATAAAACTGCTTTATTTTATATTATAAATATTTTTTTAATTTATATTTAAATTTATTAATATAATTCAAAGATAATAAATAAATAAATAAATATTTTTTTTGTATGATTTATTAGAAAGATGATTCAAAATTTCATAAGCAAATTGAAATATATAAATATTAAAAAACTTTTTTATCTATAGTATTATTAATATTTTTTTATTTTTAATTAATTTTATTTAAATAATGATGATTTAAATATATTTGAATGGTTTTAAAAATGATTTTTATTTATTCTTTTATTAATAATTTGAGGAATTATAATAAAACATGAGCAGTTATTGATTGAAGTGATGATGGAGCAGTTGTTAATAGAGGATATGATGGATTTATTTACTCAAAAAGTTGTCAAATTAAGTTATTTAAGCCGTTTTTTCATTACAAACTTTTGAAATAATAATAATAATGATAAAAACGATCTGTTAACAACTATTTTTTTTAAAAAAAATTATGTAACTGCTTCTGATGTATATGGATTTTAGAATAATAATTTTCATTAAAATATTATATAATATTTATACAGTAAAAATATTTTTACTAAAGAATATTTTTTTATTCTTAAATTTTAGTGAAATCTAAACCTTCTGTTGCTAATTCAATGTAATCGATTAGTTCATCAAAATATTTGAAGTATTCTTCTTTGTTATCCACGAATCTTTTAACAATTTGAATGAAAGAAGGTCGAATATTTGGATCACTATTACAACATTCAAGAATGAGATCTTTATATTCAAATAATTCATCTGCATGCTTAGCCAAATCTCTGAGGAAATATGTTCTTGAGAAGTCTTTATTGATGAATTCTCTACTACACATAATAAGTTCATATAAAATAATTCCAAAAGAGAAAACGTCATCTTTTTTAGCTAAGCACAAATCACTTGAGTCTTCATTAGAATTGAAAATCATAATTATAGGATAATCATTTTCATCTATAAAAACAGACCTTACATTCAAATGACCATGAACAATATCATTCTGATGCATGTATGCCATTGCTGCTGCGATACCAAAAACACTCATGCCTCTTATTATATCCCAATTGTCTCGTGCTAATCCTTCTGAAGCCAATGAAATCAAATCTAAAAGTGAAACACGAGGTTTAGACTGAGCAATAATTGAAATAGAACTTTCACATTTTTCATATCCAATTATTGGCAAGATTCCAATGTGATTCAAATTTGAAAGACGTTGAATTAATCCATCTAAATTAGACCAATGATCATATGAGTATTCAATAGCAGTATATTCAGTTTTAGGATTTAAAATTAGAATCTTTTTATATACAAAAGAAAGAGAATAATTAATATAATTAACTACTTCTTCAATTATCGTAATTAAATTTTGAAGTTCTTTAAAATTATCATCATCATTGTTGTATTTTTCATATAATGATTTCAAGTAATTTAATTCTTGTACATATGATAAATGTTTGTAGACAATATTTGCATATTTTAAAATTGCATCCATATTTCCTTTATCTGCCAATTTTTTATAATAACTTGCTGCTTTTGATTTACTACCTTCAATTGCATATAACATGAATGCATATTTATTTATTGCTTCATCATTTCCTTTATCAGCTGACATTTGATAATAATGAGCTGCTTCTTTTTCATCAATTTGAATTCCTTCTCCTTTATATAACATATCTGCGAATGAAACCATTGCATAAACATTTCCTTTATCTGCTGCATTTTTATAATAAGATGCTGCTTTTTGATAATTTAACTCATTTTTCAAAATATAGGCATAATTAAACATTGCATTTGTATTTCCTTTTAGAATTGATTGTTTATAATAATTTATTCCTTCTTCATATTTATCCCAATTATTAAGCATGTTTTCATATATGTATCTAGCATCTGAATTTCCTTTATTTGTTGCATTTTTAAGATAATTTGTTGCTTCATCTTTGTTTTTAATATCATCATCACCATATAGCAAAATGAGAGCATAATTAATCATAGCATAAATATTTTCTTTATCTGCTGCATTTTTATAATATTTCAATGCTTCTTTTTTGTCAATTTCAATTCCATCACCTGTATATAACATGTTTGCATATTTATGCATTGCATCGTCATTTCCTTTATCAGCTGCATTTTTATAATATTTAGAAGCTTCTTTTTTATTAGAATCAATTTCTCCGATGCCATTATATAACAGATTTGCCAAAATAATCATTGAATCAATATTTCCTTTATCTGCTTCTTCTTTATAATAAAGCGCAATTAACTCTCTTCCCCATATAAAGGGTATTCATCACATTTGTATTTCCTTTTTCAATTGATAAATTTAAATATTTATTGATATCCAAAGTTTAATCATGCGGAAAATTCCCAAAAATGCTTGGGTATATCAAATCCCATTCCCACCCATTGCTCCCTAATTGAAAAAGTGGAATAAATTTTTATACATTTATCAAAGTTGTTTTTGAATCACAAAGAATGCTTCCATAAGTGAACATTGATTCAGCATTTCCTTTCATAATACCAATTTTAAGTAAATCAATTGCTTCTTTTTCATTTTGGATATCTTTATCATATAATAAAATATATGTACAATTATATATAGCTTTAATATTTTCTTTTTCAATTGCCTTTTTATGATAACGTAAAGATTCATTCTTATTAACTTTGATTCCGTCTCCATTATATAACATGTATGCATATTTATACATTGAATCATCATTTCCTTTATCAGCTGAAAGTTGATAAAAATGAGCTGCTTCTTTCTTATCAATTTCAGTTCCTTCTCCTTTATATAGCATGTCTCCACATTTATTCATTGAATCAACATTTCCTTTATTTGCTGCAAATTTATAAAATAACAAAGCTTCTTGTTTTTTCCCTTCATTTTCCAATATTTTTGCATATTCATGAAATGCTTTTTCATTTCCATTGTCAATTGACTGTTTAATATATCGTATTGCTCTATCTTTATTATCATCAATGAGCACTTTTGCATATGTGTACATTGCGTCTGAATTTCCATTTTCTATTGCTTGTTCAAGGAATGGTTTTGCTTCTTGTTCATTTTTTTCTTTTAATAATTCACGGCCATAATAATACATTGCTTCAGTATTTCCACTACTTATGTTAAGCAGGGTTTCGCGACTACGTCACTTCACCCTGCTTAAAGTTGTAACATGACTTCACTTAACATATTAATTCACTTCAATTCACAGCTTAACTTAAGATACAACCTATTATAGCAGCCATACTTTTTATTTCATCTTATTTTTATCCACCATGCAAATGTCAACTGGTTACTATCAACATGAAGCTGACTTCGAGTGTGATCCAATTGAAGAGTATATATTCCCACCTGATATCAAACGAATCATATCGCATGGTGATCATACGTTTCACAGACAATTATACTTCTTCAGTCCTAGCGCTAAGAAAGTGTTTAGATTCTCATCTTATGAATATGGTATGGGAACGTACTTAACACCAGGTAAAAAATACAACTTAATAACCGATGATAACAAACATGATATGTTATATATTAGTGACAAGCTATTAGAACGAACTGCAAATATGACTAAGATTATCTTACCTAAAATGAGATAAGGTTATTTTTTTCATTTAACATTAACATCACACCACTTAACACGTCACCTCACGTTAAACTCACGTCATCACCTCATGTTATCACCTCACGTTAAACTCACGTCATCACCTCACGTCACACACCACCACACCTCATGTCACACGCCACATATCACGTCACACAACGGTTCACATAACGTGGTTCAACTGTAAAGTGTTTAAGTAACATCAAATGGCATACCGACGTGATGCTCCACCAAGTGAAACAGAACCATTACCTATTGAAACAGTATATAATTCAGCTAATTAAACAATCAATAATTTTCTTTATATTTAACAAATATTTGGATAAAATCTTTGGGGATTTAAATCATTACATCCTATATTATTTAATGCCCAAGTTATAACGATTTTTGTTTTTTTAATCGTTAACAATTTTTTTATTAATTAAAAATTCAAATTAAATCCCAATATTTATAGTTATAATATAAGCATAAATAATATTAAATTTATTTATACCATTTTTTTAATTTAACTCTCATTATTCATCGACTTTTTCTATATTTTTTTATTTAAAAAAAGCTAAAATTGAAATTTTTGTGTGATTATTATATAAAATTAAGATTCATACTTAAGTATTATACTTAGGCATTATCTAAAACGCACGTTGGAAGCATAAATTAATCAAATTATAACGATTTTCAATCTTTATTGAATAATATTAAAAACATAAATTGACCATTCAAAGGTGAAATTATAATTTTTTCCAAACTATCTGTTTCATAACACCATCCTTCTTTTAATTCTTTCAAGCAAGGTGGAAAATAAAATTCTTTAATTTTTATACTTTCAAATGCATAATTTTCAATTGTTTGTAAATTAGAATCTGGTGGAATTTCAACTTTTGTCAATTCAAAGCAATTTGAAAATGCTTTTTCACATATTTTTGTTACTTTTGATGGAATAAAAATTTCTTTGATATTCGTACTTTGAAATGCTTTTATACCAATTGTTTGTAAATTGGAATCTGGTGAGATTTCAACTTTTGTCAAATGTCGACAATTGTAAAATGCGTGAGGTGAGATGATTTTGATATTTGATGGAATAGAAATTTCATTGATGTAAGGAACTGCAAAAAGAAAATTGTCAAATTCATCACTGTTTGGATCTGTTTTACATAATAAATATTTGTCATCTTTAAATATAAATTGACCATTCGAATGTGAAATTATAATTTTGTTCAAATAAGCTGTTTCATAACACCATCCTCCTTTCAATTCTTTTAAACTAGGTGGAATATAAATTTCTTCAATTTTTGAATATTGAAATGCGCCAAATCGTCTTAACCGCTGAATCTTTTGCAAAATTGACAGTTTTTATTGAACGATTAGTGCCAATGACGCTGGTGATTAAGTATTCAGTTGATTCATATTGAACTGATCGCGGAATTACAAGTTGTCTGATGCTGTCATCAACTTCTAATAATGACGCTGTCTTGCTTGTTTTGTCGATTTTGAATCTCATATCTTTTGTTTCATTTTGAATATATGGACTGAGATAAATTTTAATTAATTCAATGTCCCCATTTTTACATGCTTCATGCAATTTGTATTCAATTTCTTCAAAATCATCTATATAAAAAAGTTGATTTGCATTTGTTAAAAGATCTAAAATTTCGTTTTTTTTATCTTTGGAAAACTCTGTCTCCAGGTCTTTCTCATATTTTTCAATAGGTGTTTTAATCACTTTACGCTCCATTATCAAATTTTCAATTGAAAATTTTGACAAAACTTTTTCTGAAAAAAAAAAAAAAAAAAAAAAACTTCAGAAACTTTTTCCCTTCAAAAATAAATGGAAGAATGGGCTTGTTATCTTTGGAAATTTTAAAAAGGGAAATCTTAATCACCCGTAATCGTATTTTCCCGTGGCTGTTAAGGCCAATATTGACTTTGTATCGTACCATAGAAAAAAATTATGGAACTTTTTTGCACTTTTGCAAAAAAAAGCATGGGTAATTACGATTTCGCTTTTAAAAATTTTGGATTTAGAGGAAAATATTTTGATATTGTCTTTAAAGAAGAATTTTTTCTATTTTGCATAAAATTGTGTTATCTATATTTGACTTTGAAAATACAGCAATGACCTCTTGATTTGTTAAAATATTTTGATCTGAAAAATGAACTTTTATTCTTCATTTATCAATTATTTAAAAAATATCTTGATTCTTTTTTTGTCTTCATTAATATCATTTATCCAGATAACTAGAAGAATCAACTTTTATTAAATTTTATAACGAATATGTAAAGAAATTATCGTTTTATCGATATGGGTTATTCAAATTGAAGAGAAAAAAATGAAATAAAAGTCAATATTTATTTAGAGATGAAGTAAAAAGTTATTCCTCGCGGATTGTCCCAAAGAATTCAAGAGCTGAAAAAATGAAAGAATTGTTTCCAGCTGTGTTAGTGCCTGTTTGCTGGATTCGGAGGTACTGGAAGTATTCATTCTCTGATTTGCCTTCGCGAACTTCAAATGTATTCGAGTATCCTTTCCCATCGAGGCTTTCGTCGTTTGTTCGCGCATCAAGTCGCGTCCAGCTTTCTCCGTCATTTGAGCCATCAAGGCGCCAGCTCTGTGGATGCCAGTGGCCAGCCCCACCCCAGTTGCTGGATCTAATTGAATAGAAAGAAGGCTTCACTTTTCTGTCCTTGAAATCAACAGTCAGCCACGAGTTGGCTGTGTCGCTGGATTGAAAGCATCCATACGTGTCCCTGAAATTAACAACATTCTTGGACTGACGATAAGAATCACTATTATAAGCTTGTGATGATGTGATGTTGATGATTCCGCTGTCAAGGACGCTTGCTGGGTTTCCGTTGCCAAGTTTGGCGATTATTCCATTGAATCGGTTGTTCGCATTGCTGTCGTATTCAACGGTCGTGTACTTGTGCCTGTCTGTGATTGCATATCTGTTCCGATTCAGAGACTTTCGCTCTTCCTCGGTCTTCGTTTTTGCAACAACGTCTCTGCGCGTGAAGAAGCACTTTTTCAGGATCCTCCACAGTTCACTCGTCATCTCTGATGCTTCAATCTTTTCTATCGCCTCGTTGAACTTCACCTCACTCAGCGAGCAAAAGTCAACAAGTTCATAAAATAAAACTTTTTCTGATATGTCATATTTTTCTTTATGTTCAAATACTTTTTCAATAAATTCAAAAAGTGAATCTTCACTTCTCAATTTCAGGCCATCGTCGCGTAGAATTGCGTGAAGAATTGGAAGAGGAAGACGATAAAGCTTTTCTGGATCAATCGAGTAAAAGTGGCTCGAAATGAATTTAACTAGCTGATCGTTGTCACATGAAAAGCCGAATGGAATTGTTTCTGAGATACTAAAATTTTGGAAATGTTGCATGTACTGAAGATGCTGAATGCAGTCATCAATATTCGTTTCTTCTGGCAAAATGGGGAAAAGTTCGTTAATTTTGTCAACGATTTCTTGATTCCCAAGGAAATGTGATATTATTCGAAGTTTTTGACTCTCATCGAAATTAATGTCAACACTTTCACCAAGAGTTATTGATCGAAGTTTTTCAAGGATTCCGCTGTTGATTTCTATGTTTAAATTTATTCTTTCTTGGTCAACTTCGTCAATTCGAAGTATGCTGCTCGTTGGATCTGAATAATGAAGGGATGAAACACGAGGTGAAATAAATTCCGCTAAAAATCGATGCATTTTTATACCATATTGTCCTACGAGAAATAAAAATTCGTCGTCGTTTAATTTAATTTCATCTAGATTATTTGAATTCAAAATTGAAATCGTTGTATTATCACTGGAATTGAAAACAATGTTTTTCAAGCCGGATGCTGAAATGGAGAATGCTTTCTTACTCATTTTGTAAAAAAATAATAAAATCAAAATTTTGAATTCTTAAATGGTCATATTATTTTAAAGATATGGCAAATATGAAATTTCCTTAAACTAATATGCTTGATTTAAATATTTTATATAATAATGCTAATTTTTCCATTCTATCAAAAACTTTATTTTCATTCAGTTTTTATAAACTGTGATCATTTATCTGATGGAAAACCAGATCCATTCCTTATCTGCCATGAATGGTACACACGCGGACCAAACATCCACAAATATCTCCAAGAATTCAACCGCAAAGTTCTCAGCAAATATGACATCGCAACAGTCGGAGAATGCCAACAACTTACATCCGACATTGCATCTGATTATTCAGCCGATGATCGTCACGAATTAAACATGGCTTTCCAATTCGAAATCCACAAACAACTCGACAACAACATGGGCGACAAGTGGACAAAGAGGGAATGGGAACTCTCCGAATACAAGAGACTCCAAACAAAGTGGCAAAAGGCTCTTTATGGCAAATGCTGGAATCCAGTCTACTTGATGAATCACAATCAACCACGTCCTGTTTCACGATGGACAAACGACTCACCATAATGGCGCGTTAAGGCAGCACAGATGCTTGGAACAATGAACCACACCTTGTTCGGAACACCATTCGTCTATCAATGCGAAAAACTCGGTATGACAAACGTTGCATTCCCATCCGTTGAAGAATATCGTGGTGTTGAAATCCACAACTACTAGAAGCACAATGTTGTCACTTGCAAGAGATCAGCTGAAGAAGCAATGGAAAGAATTCACTCAATGGCCCGTGATAATGCAAGAACACCAATGCAATGGAACAAATCTGACAATGCCGGAGCAAAAAAAGATTTGAACATAAAATTACTATCAGCAAACCATGAAATTTCAATTAAAAGTTCCTCAATGGACCCAAAAATCCTCTCAAACTTCATCCAAATGGTCATCTGGAGGTATTCGTAGATATTCATTGAGATACATTAGAAATAAAAACAATCAAAATTACTTGTGTCAAAAAATTAAGAGAAAATTCATTCTTGATTAATTCATTTCTCTGATGATCAAAATGTTAATAAAAGCCTTTCTTTTATAAAACTAAACCTTTATTTTACAATCAAAAGTGATACTCATTGAAAATTATTAATATGTACTTTTCAACACATTTATCATTTATCAAAGCTGAATAAAGATAATCGCATAATCATCAAAGTTGATTTATTTCTTTTTAAAAACAACAAAACATTTAAAACATTTGCTTGACCTGTTTTTATTATTATTAAAAGTCATTTTAATTATTTTATTAAAAATCAAATTAAAAATCATATGGTTCAATTTTTTCTTTGTTTTGTTTCACAAATTTTTCAACATCTATAAGTTCATTTTCTGTCAATTTGATCAAATCGTAATGATTTTTGGCCAAACTATCAACAATAGATTTGAAGCTTGGTCTGTCATTTGGCTCAAAGTTCCAGCAATCGTTGATCAACTGTTTAGCATATGTCGTGAACGACGAAGGAATTTCTGCCTTTTTATCCTCTCAAGATGTCGAAAAGTTTGATTTTTGGTAGTTCACCATTTGATAATATGTAAAACAGAACAACACCAAATGAGTAAACATCAACTTTTTCGTTGTATTCTTCTTCCTCATTTATAACTTCAGGTGCCATAAATTTTTGGGTACCGATTCCTTAGGTCTTTGCTTGTTCTTCAGCGCTCATCAATTTGGCAACTCCGAAGTCGGCTATTTTGATTGTTCCATCAGTTGCGATTAGGATGTTTGTTGGCTTTAAATCACGGTAGATTATTTTTTTGTAATGAATATATTTCATTCCTTCAGCAATTTGATAAATTGAAAGGACAATTTTTTCGTTTGACAATGATCGTTCTTTAGTGTTTCAAGGTTGCTTGGACAATATTCAAGAAGAATACATGGTGGATATTTGGTACTATTCATCAATATTCCAAAAGTTTTGATAATATTTGGGGGCTGAAGATGATTAATGATTTCATATTCATTTATTAATTTTTTAATGTTTTCATAATTTAATTTCGCCATGCTTATTTCTTTTAATGCATAGTATTGGCGCATAAAAACTTTATAAACTCTTCCTCCTCCTCCAGAACCAATTTCAGAGACTTTTTCGAGATTTGATAAATCATCATCTCCAAGAAATTTTATTTCATCAGTATGTGGTTGTTTCATTTTTAAATTCATGTTTTCTTCTTTAAGTCTATTGAAAGCTTCGCTCAAAAAGTAGGTCGTATAAACTCGTAATTTCTTTCAATGAAACCACTTTTTGAATAAAAATAACAAGCAAAAAAATGTCAATAACTTTTTATGAGAAAAAAGTTATTCAAAAAGTGTTAATTGAAAGGAATTCGAGTTTATTCGGACCTACTTTTTGAGCAAAGCTCAAAAAGTAGGTCGTATAAACTCGTAAATTTTGGAAATTTGAAAACTTCAACTTTTTAAATTCATATTCAAGAATTTCAAAGATTTATTCAATCAAATATAAATAAATCTCAGAAAAAAAAAAAAAAAAAGAATAGAGTCAAATTTTTTTAAACACAAAAACTCTTAGTATAATTGGTTTTGATTTTATATGGGTATATATATAATTTAATATAATATATAATAGTTATTCTATCTAAAATATCTTTAATCTTTATTTATGTTATTGAGATAAAAATGATTTATTCTAAATTAATGCATTTTCAAAAAGTTTTTTCTCTCAATTGTTTCTTATCAAATTTGATTTAAGGTTTATAATTTTACAAATTTTTCTTGATTGATTAATATTCTTACATGTTTAACTATTAATATGAATCTATAAAACAATTATTCATACAATATTTAAAACTAATTTATGTATGCAATAAAATAATAATCTTGCTAGAATGCAATAAAATAATAATCAAGCATAACTTAACATAACTCTAATATAAAACTGGTAGTTAATCATCAGCATTGTTTAACGTAACTTTTTTCAAATTCAAAAATTTTGACGTGAATAAATTATTTATGTACAGTAAGGATTTTTTTCATATATTAAAGATAAAAAGCCGCTTTTCATTAATTATTGCTGATATTGATCAATGAACTATGAAAATGATGCTAACCTTTACTTTTTTACTTCCGAAGTTATCGTTTTATCGATACAGGTTATTCAATTTGAAGAGAGAGAAAAAATGAAATAAAAGTCAATATTTATTTAGAGATGGAGTAAAAAGTTATTGCTCGCGGATTGTCCCAAAGAATTCAAGAGCTGAAAAAATGAAAGAATTGTTTCCAGCTGTGTTAGTGCCTGTTTGCTGGATTCGGAGGTACTGGAAGTATTCATTCTCTGATTTGCCTTCGCGAACTTCAAATGTATTCGAGTATCCTTTCCCATCGAGGCTTTTGTCGTTTGTTCGTGAATCAAGTCGCGTCCAGCTTTCTCCGTCATTTGAGCCATCAAGGCGCCAGCTCTGTGGATGGTGGTAGCCAGCCCCACTCCAGCTGTTGGATCTAATTGAATAGAAAGAAGGCTTCACTTTTCTGTCCTTGAAATCAACAGTCAGCCACGAGTTGGCTGTGTCGCTGGATTGAAAGCATCCATCCGTGTCACTGAAATTAACAACATTCTTGAACTGATTACTAGGATGACTACTATAAGCTTGTGATGATGTGATGTTGATGATTCCGCTGTCAAGGACGCTTGCTGGGTTTCCGTTGCCAAGTTTGGCGATTATTCCATTGAATCGGTTGTTCGCATTGCTGTCGTATTCAACGGTCGTGTACTTGTGCCTGTCAGTGATTGCATATCTGTTCCGATTCAGAGACTTTCGCTCTTCCTCGGTCTTCGTTTTTGCAACAACGTCTCTGCGCGTGAAGAAGCACTTTTTCAGGATCCTCCACAGTTCACTCGTCATCTCTGATGCTTCAATCTTTTCTATCGCCTCGTTGAACTTCACCTCACTCAGCGAGCAAAAGTCAACAAGTTCATAAAATAAAACTTTTTCTGATATGTCATATTTTTCTTTATGTTCAAATACTTTTTCAATAAATTCAAAAAGTGAATCTTCACTTCTCAATTTCAGGCCATCGTCGCGTAGAATTGCGTGAAGAATTGGAAGAGGAAGACGATAAAGTTTTTCTGGATCAATCGAGTAAAAGTGGCTCGAAATGAATTTAACTAGCTGATCGTTGTCATATGAAAAGCCGAATGGAATTGTTTCTGAGATATTAAATTTTTGGAAATGTTGCATGTACTGAAGATGCTGAATGCAGTCATCAATATTCGTTTCTTCTGGCAAAATGGGGAAAAGTTCGTTAATTTTGTCAACGATTTCTTGATTCCCAAGGAAATGTGATATTATTCGAAGTTTTTGACTATCATCGAAATTAATGTCAACACTTTCACCAAGAGTTATTAATCGAAGTTTTTCAAGGATTCCGCTGTCGATTTCTATGTTTAAATTTATTCTTTCTTGGTCAACTTCGTCAATTCTAAGTATGCTGCTCGTTGGATCTGAATAATGAAGGGATGAAACACGAGGTGAAATAAATTCGGCTAAAAATCGATGCATTTTTATACCATATTGTCCTACGAGAAATAAAAATTCGTCGTCGTTTAATTTAATTTCATCTAGATTATTTGAATTCAAAATTGAAATCGTTGTATTATCACTGGAATTGAAAACAATGTTTTTCAAGCCGGATGCTGAAATGGTGAATGCTTTCTTACTCATTTTGTAAAAAAATAATAAAATCAAAATTTTGAATTCTTAAATGGTCATATTATCAAAAAGATATGGCAAACATGAAATTTCCTTAAACTAATATGCTTGATTTAAATATTTTATATAGTAATGCTAATCTTTTCCATTCTATCAAAATCATTATTTTCATTCAGTTTTTATAAACTGTGATCATTTATCTGATGGAGCAAAAAAAGATTTGAACATAAAATTACTATCAACAAACCATGAAATTTCAATTAAAAGTCCCTCAATGGACCCAAAAATCCTCTCAAACTTCATCCAAATGGTCATCTGGAGGTATTCGTAGATATTCATTGAGATACATTAGAAATAAAAACAATCAAAATTACTTGTGTCAAAAAATTAAGAGAAAATTCATTCTTGATTAATTCATTTCTCTGATGATCAAAATGTTAATAAAAGCCTTTCTTTTATAGAACTAAACCTTTATTTTACAATCAAACATGATACTCATTGAAAATTATTAATATGTACTTTTCAACACATTTATATATATCATTTATCAAAGCTGAATAAAGATAATCGAATAATCATCAAAGTTGATTTATTTCTTTTTATAAAAAAAAAAACAAAACATTTAAAACATTTGCTTGACCTGTTTTTATTATTATTAAAAGTCATTTTAATTATTAATTTTAACTATTAATTAATTAAAAAAATTATTCGTTGAACACCCCTAAAAATATGTTTTTATTTTTCAGTTGTCATTGAATTTTTTGAATAGAAATAATTGAAAAAATAATAATAATCAAATATTCTTTTTTATCATAATACTCTTTAGTTTTAATTATTTATATACGAAATTTATTATTTTTTTATGAATGGAATGTTATCCCATTTCAATTTGAGAATTGGCTGTTTAAAGTTTTGATCATTAATCAAAAACTGTTTTTAAATTTGCAAATTATGATTTTTCCAGATCTGGTTTAATATATTTTCCTTCTATATATATTAAATCAAGCTTATATAATGCATTTGAATTATATTTTCCAGCAACCAGATCTTGTTTAATATTTTCTTTGCGTGAATAGAATAAACCAAGAGTTACTGTGCTACTGGATGATTTTGATCTGAGGCAAGTTATAAATAATGTAATCATTTGTTTAATTTTTTACATACAATCTTTTTGAATGATTTTTTATCGTTTTTAGTTTTTTTTTTTTTTTTTTGAATGGAAAAAAAAAAAATCACAAAAAGAACCAAAATCTCGGTAAACTAATATAAATATACTATATAAATAAGAAAATTTAGTTTATTCTTTATCCATTCTATTTTGATATTCATGCAATTCTTGCAAATCTGTTTTCATGCCAAATTCCTCAAGTGCATAAATATCATTTTTCAAGATGTTTGTAATTTCCTCGAATGTAGGACGTTCCTCTGGAATCTGATGCCAGCATCTCTCTATCAGATTCCAATAATAATCTGGCATTCTTTTTGGCCTTTCAAATCGTCTGCCATTCAATATGTGGTCAATAAAACTCGGTACTCCCATCCGTTTGGTGTTTTTAAATATCGGAGTTCTTGAAAACATCAGATAAAGAATGATTGCATATGAATAAACGTCAGATTTAGTTGTAATCTCTTCCTTGTTGATAATTTCTGGTGATACAAAAATAGTCACTTTACGAGGATGATTAACTAATTCAAGATCTGAATGAAATATAGTTGGTCCAAAACAATTTATCAGTGGTTCAAAATTGTCATCCAACAAGATATTATCCATTGTTAAGTTTTGATGAATGATTCCTAATTTGTGAACTTTCTTCATAATACAAGCAATACCAAATATAATTTTACTACGAACTGTTGGATTCATGTTTGGAGTTCCATTTCCGTTCCTCCGCAAGTAATCATTGGTGGCATTATCCAAGGATCCGTTCTTCATGTAATCTTTAATAATCATGAAAGGATATTTCCATTCTTTATTTCCTAAACTGTTCATTTTAGCTAGAATTTGGTCACTGTACCAATTTATCTTAAGAATGCCCGGGATTCCAATGTTTGATAATGCATACTCAATAAATATGCCGATAACATTTTGGGATGATTTAATTACAATTTCTTTTCCTGTATTTTTTTCTTTTGCTTTATAAATATTATAATTATAATTTCGACCAATATTTCGACCAATTTCATAATCATCAAGCTTAAATATTTTGTTTCTAAGCTGAATAGGACATCGATCAGGAAGCTGTTTCTTAAGCTTAAAACATGCATCAAAGGCATTTTTATTAACTTCAACTGTGGAAGGAATACTGCTTGGATCAAATAAGAAACAACCATAAAATGCATATACTTCAATGGATTCAAATGAATCGTGAAATATTACTTTTTCCAACGAGACGCATCCACCAAATGTGCCAGTTTGAATACATGTAACTTTCGGAGGAATCTTTATCTCGGTCAATGAAGAACACAAATAAAAAGCATATGAGTCAATATTAGATACAGATGAAGGAAGAGATATTTTTTCTAATGAAGAACATCCAGCAAATGCAAACGATTCAATTTTATTAATTGATTCGGGAAGTGTTATGTGCTTCAATGACGAGCATCCACCAAAAAGTGAATATTCAATTGTTCTAACGAATGAAGGTATTGTCACTTCTTCTAATGATGAACAATTGAAAAAAGCACTTGATTTAATTTTGATCACTGAAGAAGGAATTTTTATTTCTTTCAATGAAGAACATCCATTGAAAGTTCCTTCTTCAATTGTAGTAATCGAGCAAGGAATCGTTATTGTTACTAATGATGAACATTTTTTGAAAGCATTTCTTTCAATTGAGGTTACAGAAGAAGGAATCACGATTTCTCTCAATGATGAACATCCACTAAAAGTATCTCTTTTAATTGAAGTAATCGAAGAAAGGATCGTTATTTTTTTAAGTGATGAACAACTTTTAAAAGCACATTCTTCAATTGATGTTACAAAAGAAGGAATTGTTATTTGTCGCACTTTTTTACATTTTGCAAACTTATCAATTCCAATGATTTCATTGTCAAGTAAAAATTGTAAAACATCTTGGTTGTTTTTACCTTTTTTAAATGCTTTCTGTACATTAATAACACCTGTTTTACCTTGCAGAATCTCAAGAAGATCAACATAATCATACTTGCATGAAATATAGAACAACTCTTCATTCCCAATGTTGCTGATTTCTTCTGCTGAAAATGAATAGAAATTATGAAACTTAAATGATAAACAAAATCTTTTATTTTCATCGATTCTGTAACACATGTAGTCAGCAATCTCGTTGTGATGACGCTTGACAGATTCAGCAAAACAAGATTCATAATTATTTTCGTCTTCTTGGCCGTCTGCAAGGTCATCTTCAATCATGCGGAATCAGTCTGTAATCTCCACAGTGAATCGCGTAAATAAGAAGAGACGGTGTAATCGGATTTCCTTTCTTTTTTAGGTACTGAAATATTTTTTTCGATCCGAAAAATGATGCATACTCAATTGGAGTTATGCTTTTGTTTTCTATCAAAATTGAATTGGTCTCAAAAATTGACAGTTTAATTGAAATTTCTCTAGGAGAAATATCGTTTAGAGTAAGGTAAAGAACAAATTCTTTGATCAGATCTGAGCGTATTAAAGAACATATATAATGGTGGTTCTCACCAAGTTGACGAAAATTTTTGAAATTATTTAAGGTATCTGAATCAAGTTCCGAAAGTTTTTGCTCAATTGCTGTCTTATCGCTTGCATTAACATAATCTTTGATTTCAGGATAAAAAAAGCATTTGTATTCAATTGAAATTGAATCGTTAATTATGTTTGTGAAATCTTCTGCTGTTATTATTTCACATTCTAAAAGGTATAAAATAATATTCTTGTTTTGTTTAAAAATATCAAGAATATCGTAAATGTTGATCATTTGTTTGATTTTATCTTTGAAGAAAACAATAATTTTTTTGATTTTGCTCAAAAATAATTGGTTTCTCTTATGATTGTTCGCTATTATTCCGAGGAAACCGAAGAATGACTTTAATTCTGAAACATTTATTCTTTAATATAATTTTCTCAATTTTTTCTGAGTATAAAACATTTATCTTATTGCTGAGTATTGTGATTCTTAATTTTCCCGCCACATTTCGGCGGGTTTTTTAAAGAACAGGATTTGTTTTATACGCAAGATTGCATATCACATCATTTACTATTATTGTCTGATCAGCAATAATTGCTTTTTTTTTATTTATTTATTTAGTTAACCAATGTTCATTTATAGCTACTGATTTTTTATATATTCATTTTTTTGTTATTATTATTTCTAAGTTTGAAGAGTTGGGAGATGATAAAATTTTCCACTTTTTTCACTTCACATTTCGTTTTTTTTAAATAAAAAAAAAATTGTGAATTTTTTGAAAATTTTGTGAGAAAATAGTGATTTTTTTTGAGAAAATTCAAAAAATAGTGAGTTTTTTTTACCAATCAATGCAAAGAATGCAGCGAAAAAATCCCAAAAAAATATATTTTGATCACTGACTGATGAAGATTAAAGTGGCGTGAGTTTCATCCGAAAATTCCTTATCTACTCAAGATATATAATTAGATTGCGGCTAATTCCTCAAAAATAAGCATATAAGTGCGTGAGTGTTGTGCATGATCAAAATATACATTACATATTGCGATATAAAAGTTCAACTCATCGATTTTCAAATCAACGATTGATATCTAATAATCGCAATTTTTAGTTTTTCAATTTAAACAGAAAGTAATATATCGTTAAATAACATTCTTCATAGTTTTTTGTATATGATTTTAACAAAAAAATCGATAGAAAGCTTTTTAAAAATCTGTCATTTATTAATGATATTTTTAAATTGATATGAATATGGTAAATAAAAATGCATCAAATGCATGATATATTTAATAAGATTTAAAAATACACTACTACTTTTTTCTAGTTTTGTTTTTTAAAGGATAAAAATCAAGATTTTTAATAAATTTAAACTTATTATAAACGTAATTCAAATGTAATCTCGATATTTCATCAGTAATTTTTATCAATTTTTAATTTTATATTCAAAAAAACATATATTTGCATTATAATGATCGTTTTTGTTATTATGACAAAATCAAGAATTGATATATGAACATTTAAAATTTTAAAATGAATTCTATAACTTACTTTAAAATTTTCAATAGTTTATTTGATTTTGAATTATGATAATATCTTAGTCACTGAACAATAATAATGACATATATTCTATTATATATTATAGATGATTGGTGAAAAAAATAATTTCATGATAAATTCAATTTCAAATTTTTGATTTTTAATTAAATTTTTCATTGGAATCAACATTATTATTTTGATTCTATCAATTGATTGCCGTATCACAAATTATATATACATTCTAATTTATTTGTTATTCAAAATAAATATTCTTTAGCTCAGTATCAGATAAATGATTCAAAGCAAAAAAAAAAGAACAAGATGCTTCGTGTAATGAAGAGACT
This sequence comes from Tritrichomonas musculus, assembly GCA_039105265.1. Taxonomy (NCBI): domain Eukaryota; phylum Parabasalia; order Tritrichomonadida; family Tritrichomonadidae; genus Tritrichomonas; species Tritrichomonas musculus. The sequence continues at coordinate 703,341 of JAPFFF010000013.1, forward strand.
CGTATCTTGCAATCGCACTCGCGCTCGCCGTTCTCTAGATCCTGGAAGTCAATCGTCATCTGGTGCGGAACCGGAATCTTCTGTAAACTTCGTGCAACTTGTTTCGTGTAATGAAGAGACTCGCATCTTGCAATCGCTAAAATTAATAAACATATATATATATATATATTGGGATCCATTTAAAAAGAAAGATTAAAAAAAATAAAAAAAAAAAAAACGGCCTTGTAGCCGCAAAGAAAAAAACGCGGCTACAAGGCCGGTTTGTGAAAAATAAGATAACAGATAAAAAAAAAAGTAATCTTCTGTAAACTTCATGCAACTTGCTTCGTGTAATGAAGAGATTCGCATCTTGCAATCGCACTCGCGCTCGCCGTTCTCTAGATCCTGGAAGTCAATCGTCATCTGGTGCGGAACCGGAATCTTCTGTAAACTTCGTGCAACTTGTTTCGTGTAATGAAGAGATTCGTATCTTGCAATCGCACTCGCGCTCGCCGTTCTCTAGATCCTGGAAGTCAATCGTCATCTGGTGCGGAACCGGAATCTTCTGTAAACTTCGTGCAACTTGTTTCGTGTAATGAAGAGATTCGTATCTTGCAATCGCACTCGCGCTCGCCGTTCTCTAGATCCTGGAAGTCAATCGTCATCTGGTGCGGAACCGGAATCTTCTGTAAACTTCGTGCAACTTGTTTCGTGTAATGAAGAGATTCGCATCCTGCAATCGCTAAAATTATTAAACTTATAGATATATTGGGATAAATCTAAAAAATAAAGATTATAAAAAGAAAAACAAACCGGCCTTGTAGCCGCAAAGAATCAAACGCGGCTACGAGGCCTGTTTGTTAAAAATAAGACCAAAGATATATAAATATATATATATATATATATAAAAGGTAGAAAATAGAATTACAAAAATATCATAAAACGTTGCTTAAATAATATCGGGATTTTGTGTTATCTGGTTTGTTGATCTTGCTTCTTGTTCTTTTTTTTTTTTTTGCTTTGAATAATTTATCTGATACTGAGCTGAACTCTTCAAACTTAGAAATAATAATAACAAAAAAATGAATATATAAAAAATCAATTTGCTTGTGTCAGTAGCTATAAATTAACATTGGTTAACTAAATAAGTAAATAAAAAAAGCAATTATTGCTGATCAGATGAAACATCCGTAAGAATCAGTAATACTTCAACAAGAACAATAGAACCTGTCGGACTTGAGCAAATATTAATAAATGCAGATGTCAAAGAAAAAGAATGTATTACGGCAATAGGAACATGTTCAAGGCAAAAAACGTACCCTTCTTTTCTTTTCCTATCAATGGCGTATGGATATGGTTTCTTCTGAAGGTACTGTGGACATCTGTTTATAAAATCAATTAATTTTTGAATTCCTTCTTCTGATGTCAATACTTCTTCAGGATTGGGAATGAAAAACATTTTCTTTTCTTTGCTTTGGTACATCTCTTTAATTTGCTCTGGTGAGAAGCTTCTAAGTCTTGGGATATTCTCGCGGATCTTGTATTGGTGGTTTTCATATGACTCTTTGTGATCGATGAGTTCATAAATCACCCAGAATTCTTCATCACTAAGTGCATATAATTGATGCTTTGTACTTGTAAGGACTGCTTTTCGCATATTATTTAATGAAGTCAAAACATAAACTGAATTACATTTTTAAAAAAAATGTTAAACGTACACAAAAATCATTTAAAATTATAAACGTACACATATACCCACTTGTTAAAAAATTGTAAACGTACCATATCAATAAGAAAAAATAATAAACGCATATATTCTAAGAAAAAGATTCAATGAATTTTTATTAATATAATAGAATGAAAAGAAGATTATCTAAATGAAGATTTCAATGATATAGTATAGTGAATAATACTTGAAATTAAAATGACTTATTGAAGTAGGCTAAGAAATAATAATATTTATATTTGAATATAAAAATTTTTATTTGCTTTAGGAAGATTTAGAGTATGGTAAGTTGAAGAGACTGGTCTTTTCCACTCGATTTTCGGTCTTGCCGTTCTCTAGATCCTGGAAGTCAATCGTCATCTGGTGCGGAACCGGAATCTTCTGTAAACTTCGTGCAACTTGTTTCGTGTAATGAAGAGATTCGCATCTTGCAATCGCACTCGCGCTCGCCGTTCTCTAGATCCTGGAAGTCAATCGTCATCTGGTGCGGAACCGGAATCTTCTGTAAACTTCGTGCAACTTGTTTCGTGTAATGAAGAGACTCGTAATTTGCAATCGCACTCGCACTCGCACTCGCTCTTATCTTTTATTTATAATCCGTTTAGTAATAATATTATAAACTTTTTCATAGCCTATTCAAATTTCAGTTTTTAAATCAAAATTTTAATATTTAAAATAGTAGCGTAGAGTTGATTTTGCAACACCAAAAATACAATACAGACATTTTATTACAAATTAAACTAAACTACATATTTATTTTTTCGATATATAAAAAAAAGTGATTTCACATTTGACCTAAAAATTAAAAACCTTTTAAATCATATATAATGAAGAACATCTGGTACTAAAAAGAATACATCGCGAATAAACAAAAAGCATGCATAGTCTATTTTAAAAAAGTCGATTTTATTCAAAACGTTTAAAACTTTTTGAGAAGATTTTTTTTGATTTTACCCATCTAATCTTATAAAGCATCGCCTTGACATCACTTTTGTGTAAGAAACAATAAGTTGATTCGTATTATACAAATACATATTAAAGATATATAATTTTTCAATTTTCTGTTTTTGGGATTTAGAAATAAAAATAAGGGAAATTACAAATGTCCCTACTTTAACGGTCATTTTTAACGGCTATTAAATTTGTGAGGTGAAGTAGGGACATTTGTCGCTGCTTCATTTGTCCCTACTTTAACGGTCATTTATAACGGTCAAACATATAAACTTAAATTCAAATGCCAGCCCAAGCTTTTCTCCTCTCAATTTATTTGACAAAAAAAATATTTATTTCAATTTTAATAAGCTTTATTATTTCTTTTCAAATTAATCTTTAAAATTTTTGATTTTTCATTAATTGATCAAGGATCAATTCAGTATGCAGACATTTTCATAAGATTTCGCCAATAACTTAACTCGACTGCGTCTTTTATTGCTTTTGGTGCCAAATTAAAGGTTCAAAAATTATAATTATTTATAAACAATCTTGCAATTAGAAGTTACACTTGGATTTTTGCCCATACACCATTATACTTCTTTGATTTTTATGATTTTTGCTTGGCATTTCCAGCATTCAGTATAAATATTTCAAAAGCATACTCAACTCGGCAAAATTATTTCAAATAAATGCTCCCCTTATTGATTTACGTCATTTTCAAATAGATTATCCATATATTTTGCCTGTTTATTACACTCTTTTTGAACTAGTTAGTAAAATTTTATTTTAATTCAATTTTAATATAAAATATTGAAAATAATAAATTTGAATTGGTTCAAAACTCAGACCAAAATTGAATAAAAAAGTTCCCTTTTTTGTATTAATACGTTATAAAATAACCGCCACCAAGGCCAATTATAGCTGAAAGGTGGGCCGACTTTTGAACGGCAGTTTAGAAAATCTCTTTTTATTTTTAAAAGTGAGGTTACAAATATCCTTACTCATTTCATAAGAAAATGTGAATTATTTATTTAATATATTTTAGTTAAAATAGGGGAGATAATAAAATTTTCCACTTTTTTCACTTCACATTTCGTTTTTTTAAAAAAAATAAAAAAAAATTGTGGAGTAGTTATACATAGTGAAGGGGGGATAGATAACTAGTATAAGCAAATGGGGCTCTCCAGCTTTGAAAGCTTCCTGAAGAGACGATAATTTGAGGTACTTTGGAGATGTTTTATATTATAGCTCCCTCGCTTTGAAAAGCTCCCTCGCTATAATAAACCATATCTCCAAACAGCCCCAAGCAACCCCCACCCAGCCACCCTACACGGAGAGCCCCATTTGCTTATACTAGTTATCTATCCCCCCTTCACTATGTATAACTACTTAATACCAACCTATCTAGCATACTCCTACAGCAACCCATCTCAAGCAACCCATCTCATACATCCACTCATGCAATCATCTCATGCAACCTATCTAGTATACTCCTACAGCAATCCATCTCACACAAATCCACTCAAGCAATCATCTCAAGTAATCATCTCCCATATCTTGTATCGCAAATCATCTCATGCAACCATCACACACATCCACTCATGCAATCATCTCCCATATCTCATCACATACATCTATTCATGCAACCACTTCATGTACACCCGATACCTACTCAAAAATAAATCTTTAATTGAATCATAAATGTATAGTAGGTTTAAATCACTACATCCAACCATTGATAATATCACAGATGAGCAAGTACCAATTCCTATCGAATCGGCATTCTTTCTAGAAGATGGTCAACAAGATAAAGACAAATTCAATAGATACTATTTTAATTTCCCTCCTGAATGGTGTACAGCTAATAGAGGGGAATCTATTATTGGTGTTAGGAATATGTGGCTGATATCTAAAAGGAGGAAGCTTGAATTTACTATAACAATTGCCAAATATAAAAAGCAATCATTTAATGAAGTTGAGGGAGCTAACACAAATACAAAAATTATTAACATGCTATCCATGCAAGGATATAAAGACAATCTTGAAATAAGGGATTTTGTTGTTGTTGATTGGATATCTACTGAAGGGGATTTTAGAGGATTTTTTGATGCTATTGATAAATCTATTAAATGGAATATATCTAATGTATGGAAGAACACTAAAATTAATTTTGTTCAAAATGATTACGTCGTAGATAGAGACATACAATCAGATGGTTATTTTGATAAAAATGGCTTCCATGAGAAAATATTTTCACCTAGGAATGAAAATGAAGATGATGAGTTTGGTATAGCTCTAAAATTAAAGAAAACCAATCAGGATTTTGATGAAGTATTTAATATTGGAGATGGTCCACACCAGAATAAAAAGCATGTGTATCTAAATCAGTTTGATGATGTTCTTACTTTTGATAATGTTTGGGATAGGCATTCATGCAAAGTATATTCATCCATAGCTGAACAATCATTACATAATTATATTGGTAACTCTAATGTTGATTTTGTTCCAATAAAGTATTATAAATTAAATTCTTCAGACCAAAGATTTTGGATTGAGTTTTATTCATGTAGGGAATATAATACCCCTATCAAAATTCCGGATAACGAATCATTTTGTATAGAGATGCAATTCCTACCATTTGATAAGATGTTATATACATAAGCTAGTTTAATCTAAAATCAAATGAGTTATAATACACTTGATGAATTATTTAAAAAATATCCATGGAAGAGCAAATCTAAATTTGTTCCGTTAGCCAAACGATATGGTTTCACGGCGAAAGATGCTAACGATTTTCTAGACAAAAATATTGTCCATGATGTTAAGGTACCCAAAGCTAAATATATGCCAATCGTATCGAAACATTTACACGGATACCAGATGGATACATTTATTAATGAAAAGCATAAGGGAGGTCTCAATTATTTAATGTTCATCAATATTAATACGAGGAAGGCATATGCATATCCGTTACAAGGCAAGGGTTCAAAATCCGTTATCAACGCGCTACAATGTTTCATAAAAGATGTACACAATATTTATTCAATAACCAGCGACCAAGATGCTGCATATCTATCAAACGAGGTACTTGGTTTTATGAAATCGAACAATATAATATACACCACTACTGAAGACAACAATCATAATGTACTTGGTATCATTAATCGATTCATGCGAACGATTCGTGATGCTATTGGTGAGAATAGATATATTGATGAAACTGAAATGAATGATTTGATTGATGCGTATAACAATACTCCTCATAGGGGATTAGATAATAGAGCTCCTAATGATATAACTAAAGATGATGAATTAACATACATCAATACTAAATCAAGCATCAACCCATATGATTTCAAAACAAATGATAGGGTTAGAATTGTATTAGCTAATGAACCATTCTCAAAGATAAGAAATCGGGTGAGCAAGGAGGCATATATTATTGACTCGAAATCAGGTAACCAATTCATAATTAAGTCAAAGGATGATTCGATAGATAAGCTCCCGGGTTACCGCTTAATAAAAACCAATAATAATATACCGTTAGCAAATTCATTGAAGAATGGCAAGCGTGGTATTGTAAATAAAATTCTTAGTTATGATGTTAAGAAAAATAAATATAGGGTCGAGTATGAAGGTGGTAAACGCGATACTATCCCAGCGAAAAATCTTAGGGAGGGTCATCCAATCAAGTTGTCAAATCTTGAACTCGAATATTGGTCTACCAAAAATAATGTTCCCGAATCAATCACAAAATGGAGCTAATTTTATTCCATATAAATGAAAACCAGTACTAAATCAGTCATTAAAAATGTTGAGAGAGAAATACAAAAAGCTATGCGCAAAAATCAAAAAGATATAGAGATGGCTTTGATAAAACCGCTATCACCGGACTACCCATTTAGCACCAACGGAATATATTTCCTAATCGGTAAGCCTGGTGCTGGTAAATCATATTGGATATGGTCTCATATAATGATTACGGAAAAATTATTTAAGAAACCATATTATAATAAGATAATATTTTGTTCCACGAGTGGGAAGATGGATAAGACAGCTGAAGCTTTACATAAAAGTATTAAAACTCCAATACAATATGTGAAGGAGGATGAGTTGATGCCAATCTTACGTAAGCATCTCAAAAGGAAGGTTAAATATTATGCTCTGGTCAAACATGTGTTATCCAAAATGAAAGATGCTAATGAGGAGATGGAACGCCTGATTGAAAAGCATTCATTACAAGATATTGATGATAGAATTGTATATATTGCCAATAAATTAGTTCAGTACGAGACTTCATCATATCCATACAATACATTAATTATTCTAGATGATTGTGCAGGAAGTGATTTATTGAAGAATGGGAATAGTGAATTCATTAGATTATTGACCAAAACTAGGCATTATAATATCACTTGTATAATGGCGTTTCAAACGATTCGATTTGTTCATATTAATGCTAAACGTATGGCTACAGATATAATCTGCTACAGTGGATATAGTGAGGAGGATATCACATCATTACTGCAACAAACTAATAATAATTTAAACACTAAGGATGCGGTCCACCAGTATCTACAACACAGGGAACCCCATGATAAATTGATTCTTAATATAACAGCTGACAAGTATTACTTTGAGTCATAAACCAGATATATATATTTTTAATACAAGTAAATGGGATTCTTGAAAAAAATAATTAAAAATGGTATTGGATTGGCGGGCAATCAGGTGATGAATATGGCTAATAGCGCAACCGGTGGACTGGCTGGGAAGATATTTAGCGCAACTGTCAACAAGGTGAATAAAAATAGTGGTATCATTGGCAAGGTTGCTCGAGGATTAGGCAAGAAATTTTTAAATGATAAGACTCGTGAGAAAATATCCAATATTACAGATACGGCTATTAAATATATTCCTAAGGGGAATGTTAGGACTGCTCTAGAGAATATTAATAACGCTGCTCAAGGTAAGTCTAATCATAATATCAAGACTAAATATAATAAGCAATTGGATTCGACAGAACCGGCAAGTGTGCAGGCTAACGTTAAACCTAAACGTATCAGGACTAAATATGGAAAACGTTTGGGTAAGTAATAGGTGAAAGTTGGTGAAACTATGCTTTTTATTTTTACCATAAATGGCTAAAAATCTTCGAGGAAGTAAAAGATTGCAAGTTATTCAAAACTGGTTAAATGGGAGAGATGATGATGAATGGGAAGTGTTTCCGTGTAGAACTGAGGGAAAATATATCGTGAAACCTCGTAAGGAACCTCATACAAATCGTCACGTTGAACCAATTGTGAAAGATGATGATGACGAGCCAGCTGATAGCCCCCTTGAAAACGATGCTGATGACTCCGTTGATGAATGTGAACATGATGAGCCAACCCCTGACCCGAAACCATTCGTTAGACCTAAAACTAAACGTTCACCTCCAAGAACTCCCCCTAATAATTATGAATATGATCCAACTATTAATTTAGAGATATTGAATCAATTGAAACTTCTCGGTGAGGAATTCAAAATTAGACGTGAGAAAAAGGAACAGAAACGAATGATTAAGGAGGTTGTCCAAAAACAAATATCTCGACCGAGGATGCAATATAATTATGAATTCACGGAACCTGAATATAAACAATATCCAAATACTCAACCGATTGAATCACCTATGGAATCATCCAATGAGCCCATCGAGCAACCTCAACAAATGTATCCCGTGAGAAGAAATCGAATATTTGCAGATGTCGTATAATTAAGTGATTATTTTTTATTTCATTAAATGACTTCAAATAAACTTATTTCCCAACTAACTAAGAAAGAAATACTTCAACTACCTGGGTTCGCTGGATTAAATAAAATATTGTTACCAAATTTGAAAAATATATTGCGTGCTCATCTCGTGAAAACAAATATATTCAAACGTGGTGTTCGCGTTAATGATTATTTAGATTATTGCAAGAAACACAAATTGGATTCTATTCAAATAGATACATCGATTAAACAACCTACTAAATCTAATCGCAAATTGAGTAAAGCTGATATTAACGCACAGATTAAACAACCTACTAAATCTAATCGCAAATTGAGTAAAGCTGATATTGACGCAAAGATTAAAGGATACAAACAAGATATGGATGAGTATACAAAATTATTGGAGAAGGCGAAATTGAATCCAGCAGCTGAACCAGGTGTTGATGAATGTATACACTATATAAATAATTACGAGGATAATATACTAAAATTGCTTAGCGATAAATATAATAAACCTGAATTGAAAACTGTTATTAATGAAATCAAAGCATTGCAAGAAGAAATGGATGATTATTTATATGTTGATAATAAATTGAGACAGTTATTGTATGAACTGAAAGATTATGAATATGATTTGAATAATAATGCTGATGCGTTAACCGAGGATGAATTAAATGAGACCAGGAACGCTGTTAAACAACATACTGCTGAGATAGCTAAACTCAAGAAGAATTTCGTTGAATTGAGTGATGATGAGTTTGAAGCTAAATATTATAATAAGCTCGAGAAACTACGTGAACGTAGACAGCAGATGGAAAATGAGATTAACAAATTAGTCGAGGAGGATAAAAATAAACGTAAGCGAGCTAGAAAACCCAAACCCAAGTTATCAGATGAGCAAAAGGCAGCCAATCGTGAGATGAGGTCAAAGCGACGACGTGAGAAGAAACTATTAAATGTACCTACTGCAGATTTATCACGTGAGGAACAATTTGATAAAGAAATATTACTTAGTGAGAAGAGGATTATTGAGTTGGAAAAGACATATGCTCCATATAAAGATGATGAGCGATACGCTACAGAATTGCAAAATGAAATAAATAGGTTACGTAATAATATTGATTACGTTAATAAAAAGAAGAAAGCTTATATTGCTGAGAAAAGTGAAACCAAGAAATCGAGAAGACGAAAGAAGTAATTTTTTTATTATATAAAAAGTAATGTTGAACAATGAAGTGATTATGCAAACATCTGCGGATGCATGCACCCAGATAGCCTCATATTTTGATACCGTCGATAATTGCATTGCGATGAGTGATACTAATAAACAATATTCGATCAACCCACAGACGAGTTATGGACCATCGCCCCCAATCAAAAGTGGCTCGTATACATCTGTAATCATATCACCAAATACTCACAACACGGCTGATTTATACAACGGATTCATTAAGGCAACGATGGAGATTAAAGTTAATATCGATGATAAGATAGATACAGCAAATGTTGGCGATTATAGTTTCAATAATATATGGTATGGATTTAAAGATGCACGTGATGCTATTGAGAAGTATGAAATTGTAGCAAATGGTATCACCATATATACACAAAATTATGGCTGTGAAGAATCATTTCTTACAGCTTGTTGTTCCAACGAAACCACGAAGAGGGCAGATATTTATTCGAAAACTAGGCATAAAGATGTATGGAGACAGAATGAAGGGTGCCGCTGCGGTTTCGTAGTTTACTGGACTAAAGATAGGACCGAAGCTACTGGTACGATTAATTTGAAGATAGATTTGAGAAGATTCTTGCCGATATCTAACATTAAATATCTCCCAGCGTTTGCAGGCAAAATAGAACTGCGATTATATTTCTCATGCGCGGGACTAGTATATTGTCCATGTGGACCTGATGAAAATTTGATCAATAATCCTGGTAAGTATTCAAAATATACATTTCATCCCGTCACGACAGAATTCAAGCAAATAGGTAATCCAATAAGATGTTGGGCGACATCTACAACCGCTAATGGATTATATACATTAAATAATGCTGATAGAACAAGTAATGTTATATGGTATGAGGTCAAGGATTGCCTCAGTATTATCCCATGTTTTGGAATTAGTGAGAGTGTTTATAACTCATTGGTTCAACGATATAGTGATCCATCTCACCCGTTAACATTTCCTACACAAACATTATCTGTATACACGACAACTAATAAACTCGAGCAACCTAATGATAAGACCACCTGTACTATCACTCCAAGATTTGTTGATAGTATATTTTGTTTATTCCCGTTGCGTAATACTGATAAAACTGTTTTCAAGAATCCATTATTCAAATCATTCTACATTAATGCGGGTGGATATGGCAACATACCTTCGCGACCATTTGGTACAACTGAAGAGTACCCCGAATTCTTGGAATATTGCCAGAATGCAATGAACATGAATGGTGAGCAGAGTGGTTTCAATAAGGAGGTCGTCAGATCGCTAACCAATTCATATTCATTTAACTCAACGACTGGTTATTATAGTGACGACAGGTCATCGTTTTTCATTGGTCTCCCAACAGAAACTGATAATACATATCAACAGGGACTCACTTCGCTATCACCTATCAATTTTGAAATGAATATTACTCAAAGTGCGACTGAAGGTTCATTTGCGAAGAGTGTAGATGCCAACCCACTTTTCTGCTTATTATATGATGCCTCGATTAGTATATTAGTTCAACCAAATGGTATGCCTCCATTGGTTCGTATTGGTAACTATGATTTAACTACACCTTGAGTAAATTTTCAAACAATACAACACATTATTTTTGTTTATTTGCATAATAAATGAATAAGTATAAAAACCCGAATTCAACAACCATCGGTACCACTGGATGTATGTATAATGAATCGACCACCACCAACGAAGATGTTGAGTATAATCATTATGGTATATATTCAAATGATAATACTTATGCGGTCACATTCAATCCTCACATCAATCGACCACCTACCAAAAATATGCCACACAATCCAGTTAGACCACCTCCAACTGATGAGCATATGACGCTTACTCAAAATGAGCCTCCCGTGAGTATGACTGATGGGATGCATTATTTGAACAATGCGACAACGAAACCTCCTCCATTGCTACCACCATATTTGAATAGACCTCAAGACCTGGCAGCGATTCAAGGATTGGCTAATGAGAGAGATAAGGCAAATTTGATATATAATAAGCCGGCTAATATCAATTTCAAAAATATACATTATTGAGAAATCACATGGTTTATAATATTTTATTTTTGGGGAAATGATCAAGAAAAGAAATGCTAATGCAGGTATCAATGCAAACGTTTCATTAGAACCATCAGCTGCATCGCAATCAACATCTAATATTAATAATAATATCATCATTAATAAGAGGGATGATGGCAAGGAGGATATCGTCATTACGAGAGATATCGATGAGGAGCAACCAGTATCATCCGCTGAGGGCATGGATGTGAGGACTGTTATATTAGAATCATATGCACAAATATTATTGAATCAAGATAAGGCGTTATTAAGTAATCTCATCTCCAAAAATTGTATCATTGTTCCCATGTCGGCTTTACAAAATATTATCAAGGCAGCTATCCATACTGAACAGGTAGATATATATCTGGATGAAGATATTAAATGTTGTGCAACTAAAGCTAATCCAATTCGCAAAATAGAAGCTATCAAAATTGTTAATGAGAATGGAGAAATTGTAACTGATTTCAAGCAGGTCTACAATAAGGAGTATAACGAACTTGTTAACGTATACCATTTATGTCTCAAATACTGCATCAATATGTAAAAATGCAAAAACCAACCCCCGTAACTGGATGCGTAATGCATTCTCTCGAGGAACCAACATACGTACCCGGGATTATATATCAATCCCCCAAGGAAAATATCTGCATCCAATTACAGGAGCTGGTTTGGGTTTGCATTGCCGACAATGCTTCGTATTATCCATAATCCACAAGTAATAGCTTACCACAAGGTGTTTAGTTCGCTAGGGCTCTATCACAAATATGGACCGAAAATAATACGAAAAATCGGTATGGCAGCGAATCGAACTCATGCCTGCCGCCGAAGCTGGGAGACATGCTTCATGATCCAACAACTATACCAGTTAGCGCTAACACATATATGTTTTCGATTTACTATTTAAACTGTTCCAACTATATTCCATCATACATATAGAACGCAGTTCCTGCTCGCTCTATATACCCAAAATTTTTCAAAAATATTTTTTATATCACATGTCCAAAATTATTTTATTTTTTATCCTAATATAAATGTCTGTTGATTCAATCGTAGACACTAACAATAACTTCTACTCACCAACCAAGCTCGTTTCATTTATCAATGATACATATAAGAACAACAAGTTTGTAAAGGCTGTCATCTATTTCGAGGGGGAGAAAGTATTTAAAAATAAGTTTGACAAATATTGTTGCAAACCTTTATTCATCACACTCGAATCTAATAATAAGAAAAATAATGTATTCATCAACTATAATAAAATCATTAAATTGTTTGGGGATTCGATTATAGTATCATTCAACTGCAAATTCGATAGCAAGGATAAGCTATACGTCCTTATCATAGAACTCACAATGCAAACATATATGGACACCCCATACTATCCATGTCACGTTCTTGAATGCGTCAACAAACATAATATCAAATGTATTCGCGACCAGTTCAAAATTGAATTCGATGATAGCGATATAAAGGATGATTGCTTCGTATAAATATGCGTCGATTATTTTTTATATAATATTTTTTCTCGATAAGCAAATGAGTGAATCGCAAGTAGATAGCCCAACTATTACTAATCAACTTCCATCCGTCACCGGGACAATTGTTAAATCGAAATCGAGTGATGTATTAAATAAGATTGATAACATTGATGATGAACCTGTTGAACCTGAATCTAAGAAGCCTCGTGGGCGAAGATGTAAGTATGCTAATGATGACGAGCGACGAGCTGCTAGACGCCAACAGCAACGTGAATATAGATTACGTAAAAAATATGAAATGGAGATACTAAGGAGATATGTCGAGGAACATCTTGATGAGCTTGAAGAGGAGGAAGAGGATACCCCAGATGCGGATAATATCGATTGTAGTGTTAATGAGACAATTAATGAGACAATTAATGAGACACCTGATGATGAACCCTTAGTAGATGACTGTAATAATTAAATAATTACATTTTATCGAACCATATTTTTATTTTTGTTTAAATGAGTGATAGTGATGACTTCAATTATGATCCAAATGATGACTCATATCCCAAGACCTCACCTCCCAAGAAGCATGGCTCATCCAGTTGCAACCTACCCCAGAATAAAACTGTACTGAGTCTAAATAAGGGAGAGATTGTTCAACTGCCTGGATTCAAGAGTTTATATAATTATTTATTGATCGAACTCAAGGATTTCGTTCGGGCGAGAGTTCATCAATATACCAAAAAGAAACGTGGTTACAAAGTTAAGGAATATGTCGAAAAATATCGAAGTAATCCACAACCATATATACCACCTCATCCCACTAAACGTAAGATGATAGCTCCACCCAAATCCAATATTAAGGCTATAGAATATACATCTAATGATTCATCCGCACCACCTGCAAATTATATGTCTAAGAAGCAACGTAAGGCTGCTATCATCGCGGCTGCACGTGCTCAAAGAAGACAACTCATCACTGATCAGGGATTGCAGGAAGCATATGAACGTATCAAAGATAAAGCTAGACGAGCTCGTAGGGCAGTTGAACGAAAGCAACGCAAGAAGGATAATAAAGCTAAGCGTGCTGCTATAAAACAAGCTAACTGGGAGAAGGAGCATAAGGAGAAGGAAATCAATAGGCTATTGAAGGAGGCTGAATCATATGATCCATACAAGCCACCTGCAAATTATATGTCTAAGAAGCAACGTAAGGCTGCACTGATAGCAGCTGCTCAAAGTTCTAAAGCTGCAGCTAGAAAGCAACGTAGAAAGGAGAATAAAGCTAAGCGTGCTGCTATAAAACAAGCTAACTGGGAGAAGCATGTTGCTGAAAAGGAGGAAGCTATCGCTAGGGAAGCCTTGATTCGTGAATCGAATGCACGTTCAAAAATATTTAAAGATATAAAGAATAATGGTAAGCTTGCACAATCTGCTAAACAAATCGCAAGGACTAAGCGAAACCTCGAATTGATACATGGTAAACCTGTTAGAATTATCAGTATTGAGGATAACAAATAATATGCTCCGCAAAAATAATACTAATTCAAGTTATATATTTTCTTGAATCTATTTACATATACATTGACAGTTCTATTTTTAGTGTCCTTCATGCTAACAAATAGAACACCTGATTTATTCTCTTTGATATATAATTCTCTGTAACGTACTCCGTTGAAATAGTAAAACTTATTATCGAAATAATAATAGTTCTCAAATAAGTGGTCACCGTATTTATTCACGACAATTGCATCTTCATCTATATCGTCAAAATACTCGTATACAATACCTCTCGTTGAACTCCTATTTTTATTATTATCTTGAGTCGAAACCCATCGTAAACATTTTACATGATAATATGTCCTATCCTGCTCTATATGGTCGACGATAGTTTTGTTTACAGGGTCATCGTTATATATGAATTGTAGTGCAACAAGTCTATGTTTTTGTTGACAGCTACCATTGAGAGATACTTGGATGTATCCGCTAGTTTTATTTTTGAATTCAGTAACAATCCTACCAGTTGCTATCTTACGAATTGGATAAGGGTAGCAGTTCAATATCTCATACTCGTTTTCATAATTCTTGAGGGGGAACCATTTAGCATCTTCATCCTTTTCAACGGTGGGACATACATCATCACCGCGTCCATCTGTATTGCAACCAACATCGACAAGATCAGGGGTAGCCTTCAATCTAGCATTCTCCTCCTCAAGTAATTTGATGCGTTCCAATAATTGGTCAATATTGATATTATCGTGAGACATTTTGATAGCGCGATAAAAAAATGAGTTGATTTTGAAACCGGGCCATTTTTAATGATATATAAATGAAAAATAAATTATTGAGTAAGCTCACCAAAAGAGATATCTTATCGTTACCCGGATTCGCTAATAAAACTGCATCGTTGAGAGAGTTGAAGGGTGAGTTATCGAATCGATTGATAAGTATGCATATTAATAGGAGAGGTGTTTGCGTTGATGATTATATTAGAGCATTTGATAAGGATGATAATAAATTATTCGCGACCATTCGTAAAAGCAAATCGAGTCATATCAATCGAGTTCAGCAACGTAATCAGTATAAAAATAGTATTCGCGACAACGCATTAGAGGAGAGGCTTATATTAAACATCCCCATCAACTTATATCAATCCAAGACTGATGAGAGAATTCAATATGAGAAACGAATCAAGGATGTTGTCAATAAACGCAATTTCCAAAAATATATGACCGAATATATGTTATACGTGAATAGGAGGATATCATTTGATGTGTTGATAGGAGATGATGAAGACAAACGTTTAGCATTTTGTGAGGCGTTGAGAAAATGTTATAGTTTGAAAGGTGATGAGAGACCTGTTGTCAAAGCTCACTCACTCGATGGTACCTATAAATATTTCACCTTGAGTGATAAATGGATGATTGATAACACGATTGGTCATATCGCAGGCACCGTTGATTTGATCGAAGATGCTAGTGATGTAAATCCCAACTACAACAGCACATTTATACCCGTTCGATACGAAGCATTATTTGTAACTAAAAGTAAGTTCAAAAAGACCACCACATTTTCGATTCAAAAATTGGACCCTGATACGAATACAGTTTATAATGAAGAGATTGAGATTGATGAAGATTTTAGAAACATGTATGATGGCGGATTTTTCCCATATATCAATTTGAGCAATATCGATTTGACAGATTACCATATATTTAGTTCCATAGACAAAAATAATTATAAGGACAACTGCTTCGTATATGCATGTATTCAATCAGGTGTGTTTGAGATAGATGAAATAAATCATTTGAGGAATTATATTAGGACTAAGCGAGTTCCTTGTAATCGTATTATCAGTGTTGCCAAGGAATTCAAATGCCACTTCATTATACGACGTATCGATGAATCCAAAGATACTCGCCACCAATATAATGTTAGAATTGATACGCGAAAGAAACCATGGGCTAAGGATTACGTGAGAACTGTCGACCTACTCCTATATAAGAATCACTACATGATTAATAAAAATATCATGGCGACAACATATTATTTGGAACATAGAGATGAGCTCGATGAAAAATTTGCTCATATTCCAATTGATAGGAGAGTTCTAATCAAGGGTGTTAATAAAGATACCCCTCTATATAAAAATGAAGGTACCACTCCAATGATTATACTACGTAAGATGTTTGATTTAAACTTATTTAGAGAGATTAAGAATTGTGAATTAAATATATTAGCAACGACCGAATTCAATAATAATCTCAATGACTATGTCGATTTAAATTATGATGAGGAGCTATGTTGCAAACCTATCAAAACAGATACTAATTACGGTAAGCAATGGAGTAGGATTTATTATAGCGATTACGAAACCAACTCAACGGTGTCTCCTCATGTTCCATATCTAAATTGTACAGCTTGGAGAGATGGTGCATATATTCACAGTATATCTTTCACAGGAGATAATATTAATGAACAGCTATTAGATTATTTACAGGACCAATCATTAACATACTTTCACAATCTAAAATATGATGCATGCTTCTTCATGAACACATATGGTTGGCGGCCCAAGATACTTGAGCGAGCAGGTACTATATTACAAATCATCATGAACAAATATATCGATAACAAGATTGTGAAAACGTTAACGTTCCGCAACAGCTATTCTCTAATTAATAAGCCCTTGAGGAAATTCGCGAGCATGTTCAACTTAGATGTCCACAAGGAAATCATGGCTTATAAGTTATATACGGAACATAATATTAAACGTTGTATCGTGCCAGCGTTAGAATTCCAAATACAATATTATGATGAGAAAAAAGATGAGAAATCTTTGCATGAGATTGCACGAGATTTTAAACAGTTGATTGAAAATGCGAAGATAGCTGATGCGTATGACTCATTAAATATAGATATCATGAAATATGCGAAATTTTATTGCAAGAAGGATTGCATAGTTTTGATGAAGGGCTTGGAGAAATTTAATGAAGACCTCATGAAAATATTTCATGAAACCAAGATTAATATGTTAAACATTCATAACTATATATCTATCTCAGCTATTGGATACGATTTCGCTAAGAGATATGGATGCTTTAATGGATGCTATGAGTTGAGTGGTAAGCCCCAGAATTTTATCCTGAGATGTGTTAGCGGAGGTAGGACAATGACTGCGAATAATGATAAGCAATACATAGAGGGGCGCATCCAAGACTTCGATGCAGTGTCTTTATATCCATCTGCGATGAGAATTATGAATGGGGTACCCAAGGGCAAGCCTAAGATCATCCCCGCAAATGTTTCGAAGGAAGAGCTGTTGAGATATGACACGTTTTTTGCAGAAATCAATATTACAAAAATTAAATGTAAGAGTGATATTGATTACAAATTTGGGCATGTATTCCATCGGGATGATAATGGTAGCAAGATATTTGATAACAATCCAGTCACCCATTTCTATATCGACAAGATAGCATTCATGGATTTAATGGAGTTTTATGATTTCGATTATGAGTTCATTCGCGGATACTATTTCAATGAAGGTTTCAATACAACTATAAATAAGTTCATCGATAAATTATTTAGACTTAGATTGAGATACCAACGAGCATGTAATCCGTTGGAGCAAACTATTAAGCTGCTCCTCAATAGTATATATGGTAAGTCTATTTTGAAAGCTATTCCAATCGAGACTAAATCCGTCCCCAAGGAGAAGATATATAACTATATCTGGAGGAATTATAATTATATAAGTGAGATTACAGAAACCGATAATATTAACAACGTTTATGTTAAGAAGATGAAGCCTATATATAATCACTTCAACCTACCACAATTTGGGGCATCAGTTCTCTCATGGAGTAAGCATATTATGAATAGAGTTATGAATACGGCTGAGCAACACGGCATCAATATATATTATCAAGATACTGATAGCATGCATATTATGGAAGATGATGTTGAACGCATCGCAAA
Organism: Tritrichomonas musculus; assembly: GCA_039105265.1. Taxonomy (NCBI): domain Eukaryota; phylum Parabasalia; order Tritrichomonadida; family Tritrichomonadidae; genus Tritrichomonas; species Tritrichomonas musculus. The sequence goes on from JAPFFF010000013.1 coordinate 721,984, forward strand.
AATATATAATTCAAAATATGGGAGACAATTGATTGGTAAGCAGATGTGTCAGTTTCATATTGATTTTGACAGATTTGATGGTGCTGTTGGCGAAGTCCATTCACGTAAACTGATAGCGCTTGGTAAGAAATCATATCTAGATATACTGGTCGATGAGAATGGCAACGAAGGATATCATATTAGAATGAAAGGTGTTCCTAAACAATGTATTCTCAATTATTGTAAGCATCATAATATTAGTGTTGAAGAATTATATGAGCTCATGTATAATGGTGAGGAGATTACATTTAACCTACTCGATGGTGCCAATTGTTTTCGCAAAAATAAATTGTATCAGCAAATCAATCTCCCTCAATTTAATAGGACGATGAAGTTTTAATATTTTTGATTGGCTTGGACTAACTTGTTGAGTACCTACCTCCTTATAATGAATGTATTCCATTCTTGGTATTATCTTCAGCTAAGATACCATTTGATGAAAAGAATGACCCACCAATCAATATGAAATTAGCTGTTGGATTGACCATTAAATTGCTACTATTTAATGGAAATTCAATATTGTTTAACCAGATCTTATTTGGTTCGTATTGGTATTCATACGTAGGTGTATTTTTAACATTGAATGATATATTAATTTTAATTTCTTTTTCACTGGCAACATTATTTTTGTTTTCATGATATGTCAAATAGAGGGTTGCCTCATATGCATCAAATGGTTGTTCGAATTGGTAACGAATGCTAGTACTATTTGGTACGCTGAATGTATACTTAATTCGCGTTAATCTATTCGCTAATGCAGCTAATCTTGATTCAAAAGATTCTATGGTTGCTTTCAAATTTGTGTTCTCAGTTACCAAATTTTCTATCCTTGTCTTCAGTTCATCATAATCACTTTTTAATGCATAATTTGACAAATCAACTGGTTCTGGGATATCTGTTTTCAAAGCAAAAGTGTTCGACACATATCTTGCTGAATAAGCGTTTTTGTCTGTTGGTTCGATATTTTTGGTTATTGAACATGATAAAATTTCCGGTGTTTCACCACTTCCTGGATTGATTAATTCATGGGAGCTATACAGTATCCAAAGACCAGAATTACTTCCTTCGATGCGCATTATCTGAGAGGGTTGTTCGTCATCATCGTCATTGTACGAATAATCTATGTGAACATAATGAGCCGTATAGAAATTGTTTGATGAGACAATATCCAACCCATATTGCTCAATCAGTTCATGATATGTGTCGTAATCCAAATCAGGAATTGTATTATTGACGATTTTGAATTGAATAGTTGTTTGCCCCTCAATAATTTCTGGAATAATGCTTTTCATAGCATAATTGGTTAAATCAACAGGTTCAGGTATATCTTTCTTTAATGCATACTCCTTCAAGACATCATTGACCTCATCAACCGTGGGGTACTCGTTTATGATTGTAGCTAGTGAAGCATCATTAGATTTGGTCTGTTCATGGATAGCATCAATTTTATTATGAAGAGCATTTATGTCACAGGTATAGGCTAAATCATTTGGTGTAAATGACATCCTCCTAACACAAGTATTCTCCTTGATAGTAATAGTATTGACTTTAACATTTTGGGGATTAGGTATGATTATAGTCTTATCATTGAGAGTGCATGTTGGGAAGTAATCGCAACCTTCATATTGACTAACACTACCATTGTCTATAGTAATTGTAACAATATATTCCTCATAGTCTATATCATTGAATTCGCTAATAAACATTAACATCAGCCTAACTTTGATAGTTCCATTTGTAATCACATCTTCAGCTTCAAGATGAACATCCTTATTGACTAGCTTACCAACAATATCAATAGTGTCATCTCTAACTAAATTATTTTTGGAAATATAGATATCATCAAGTAGGGTTGTATTAAATTCAACCTCATTTATTTTTTCAGCTAATAGTCTAAATGCTGGTTTCAATGACTCCCTGAAGTGGTTGCATAAATCGATAGCATCTCTATAGGTTGTAATGGTTGTTGAGGGGTTGTTAACATCATCAGTATATTCGACAGCAACTTTATCTGCATCGCACCAATTTATGATTGGAGTTAAATCAGTTGTAGTTGACCTTGCTATTTTTAATGGAGGTAGGTTGCTTCCATCACCTAGATGATATAAAGCTTGCTCACCTTGGGATATACCTTCAATGGTTGAATCTATACCAGCTTTAGTGATTGTGAACCCTGTTCGAAATAACGTCAATCCAACATTGGCTATGCTACCAGCCGTGCCGATGACTCCAAATGCCAGGGCTACATTTGATACGATTCGAACCTGGTCGATATCATCTTGCAAGTGTTGAGTAATTCTTTTAGTCTCACCCATTTCTGCATTTAATGTATCCACTCTACTGGTCAAATCTTTAACATCATAACTAACTACATCAAAGTTGTTAGTGAGTACATTCAAATCACTCCTCATGGTAGTAATATTATCAGCCGTAATGACCTTAGATGATGTTATATTGTAATCAGTATATAAGGTTGTCGCGGCATCTGGTCTCGGGAGTACTTCATAATATTGTTGGTCGATTATATATTTGAATGCGTTAGTTGACGGGTCCCAATTCACTTCATCAATGGGGTCAGTGAAATCTTTCTTCAAATATAGTTCAATATTTTTGGTATCTGTATTAATTTTAGTAGTAGAATATTCATAGCTAATCTTCTCAATCGTATCTAGGATTGGGATGACATCAACATATACCTTGCCATTCTTTTGAGCATGGAACCCATCTGGTTTGAATGATAACCTAGTGCCAGTAATCGAATCCCCCAAATATATATCCAAATATATCTTATCAATCAGGTCGGTTCGAATTCCCTCGATGTTATCCATTGATAAATATAAAATGATGGTACCATAATACCCTGGATGTAACGAGTTCGATAGACCATCTGTTAAATGGTTCTCGTAAGCATATGTCATATTCCATTCACTACCATCTCTAATAGTACCATCATTCATTTGAATTTTGAATACATGTTTATAGTTTTTCAATAGCGAATGCATCAAACCATTCCCTTCATTTGTAATTATCGACTCGTGCAAATCTGTTTGCTTAATAGTTATCCAGCAACCGTAGCAATCGTTAGTTTTCTTACTGGGTCGAAGATTCCATTTGGTGATAACTTTAGAATTGAGTCTACCTTGGATATTATTACCTGTCCAATAGCCTTTATTGGAATGGGTCTCATCAGCACACCATTTCAATGACCAATGGTTACCAAAACAATGTTCTGTAAACTTGAATTCGAGTTGGTCTGGTATAGTATAATCATCAGGCACCTCAAATATAATTTTGTAGTAATCCTCATCCTGTATAATGTAATCCTGAATAATGGATGGCTTATAGAAGTAGTGGACATCACTTTTATGAAGCTTCAACGCATTATCAGCAATTATGGTTTTACATTTAATAGGCTTATCCGTTTTCAATAGAGTTGGTGTGTATTCATTCATAATTGATAACTCTCCATTGAGGAATAGCTTATATGGATGAAATGGTAACTTTTTATCAAATGCTATATAAAACTTACCATCGAGGTCATTTTGGTCAGCAGGTCCAATGGATCTTGTTGCGATTAAAGAACTATCATTGATAATACAGAAATTTTGATACGAATCAAATTTGATTACTGGACACAGTATCTTATTATTTTTGGATACAATATAGAACTCTTTAATATATCTGCCTTTGCTATCATATATAACATTCTTTCGTAACACAATTTTGAAAATTGGTCTATTGTAGCTGAGGAAGGCTTGTTTTTGTTCATCAGGAACATTAATAACTAATAGGTTACATTCGATATTATTAATGGTATTTGTTAATGAAGATACATCCTTGTTTGTAATTATGAATTCATCGATACCTGCCTCACTGGCAAAATTTGAATCGCCTGCGGGTATCTCATCCAATCTATCCATGACATAATTATGAGCCTCACATAAATTATTCACCAAATCAATCGTATCAACAAATACTGATGCTACATCCAATAATGGGTTATCATCCGTTAGTATATCAATCTCATCACTAAGGGGTGTTGGTTTAGCTTTCTTCTTGAGGCGAGCTGCTATAGCTGCATGCTCTCTCTTCATCTCTTCAAATTTCAATTTATGCTCCATGGGACTAAGCTTCTTATAGGTCTTCTCCTCATTGAATATTATTTTGATTCCATATATAATCAGTAATAATGTCAATTGAAACGTGCCTGCACATATTAGAAAATTATCAGGTTCTTGGAGCCATTTAATGAAACTACCAAAGTTATCAAATACTTTATGTACTGTAGATGAATCAATTGTTGGTAGTGCATCAACAACCCTATCCTTAAATGTGATTAGGTAGCGAACCAGTTTACCAGATGTATCTACTGTATAATGCCAGATGTATCCTGAATTAAAATATAATGATTCCATCAATGATGTGGCTGTATTGTATGTTACCTTACTCATAGATGATACCCCTGAGAGTGTGTATGATAATAGCTTACCAGTTATAGAGAATGTACTTTTCAATAGAAGTAGCATAAAACTTGATGTCTTGACCACTACATTGATAACTTTATCCATGTTATCGTGACTGATAGGTGACTTGTTTTCAATCAGTGTATCCACATCTTCGATATCATACTCCTTATTATCATCTGGGTTCACGATGACATCATATTTGGTTGGCTCGACTGGGAGGTCATCACCTGATGGAGCTTTTTGACACTTCACTTTGCGTATCTCATATCTATCATTTATTTTTAGGACAACGAGGTACTCCATATTCTCAAGTGTATTCAAGAGATTTGTTATATCACTATTGGAAGCAGTTGATATATCATTTTGAAGACCATTCAATATTTGTAATAGGTTTGCATTATTGGTATTGAGACTGGTGAATAGATTGGCATATGTTTTGATATTATTTGTTGCATTGAGATTATTTGATAATGAGGAGCCAAATAAATTCAGTTGACCATTAGGATATATATCTGTATTCTCAAATCCGGATTTCTTCACAAACCCATTCATGTTAGATAATAATGATTGAATCGAAGTATTGGATGAGTTGTATGTTTTGATGACATCATTTATACTTGACGGATTGTGTGGTTGAATTATGTTGTTGTTATCGATATAATTCATTTGACTCAATGATATATCTGTGTTCGCCAAATCACTCAAATCGACCCCATCTATATTTAGGTCATGTATATATTTGGTTAGATTATTAAAATTGGTTCTCAATAATTCCATCAGTTTATTATAAGTGGTACAATATTGTGTATTTGTAGCACCATCAGCGAAGACAGGTAAGCTTTGCCCACCAGTAATAGTTAAATCTTTAAATGAATCAATTTTAAAGTCCTTTCCTAATGCCATTTGGTCAACTTCAGCTTTGCTATATATATTATTGAATGCGACTGGTTCACCATCCTCTCGTGTGAAACTGAATTGTTCGTTACCTTCATCATCTTCAGCTACTTCTATCGACAAACCTTTATCCTTTAACTTGGTTGCTTCATTACAACGAAAAGCATATGGTACAATAGACATTTTAACAGATAGTAAAATGTTGTGTTCAGTTAATAGTAATGCAACAGATTATAGTCTGGTGAAGCTAAATGTAGACATACCTTGGAAATGTGATTATGTGAAGTATTATGTTTCCTCAATCAATACAAAGGGGAATATATTGATAGTAACTAAGGATGACTATTTGATGTTTTCATATGAGGACGGAAATAATGAACGTTCGCTGATGATAGAATTTAAAGACACATATTATTACTCAATGCTTGGATTGGTTAAATACTTGAATAGTTGTCAAAACATAATTGTGTTCAAAAATATTGATGGTAGGACAATGAGTTTATCGAGTCAGCATAAAGTATCGTTCATTAGAGGTTCTCATAGAGCTAAACTGATAACAGGATTATATAGTGTAAAGAATGAAGTTGTTATACCTGCCAACAATGAGACAGTTGTACCTGATTTGCCAATATTGGATTATGCCAATAGATTATATCTCGTATCACTACAAGGTCAAGCTGTACATAGTATTATAGGAGAACATGAATATACACCATCCGTGATTGCAACAGTTGATACTGTTATAGAACCACAGGCACCTATTATAATTGATTACGATTCATCTAAACCAATCAAAATTAAAACATTTACCGATTCACTAAAACACATCGAAATGAGGCTAGTAGATTTCATGTACCAACCTGTCATATTAAAGTCTCCATTATTTGTCAACATTAAAATTAAACCTGCAGGGACAACTAATATTGACACGCCAACGAATCATTAAGCTTGGATTCAATTAAAGATTTATTTTTGAGTAGGTATCGGGTGTACATGAAGTGGTTGCATGAATAGATGTATGTGATGAGATATGGGAGATGATTGCATGAGTGGATGTGTGTGATGGTTGCATGAGATGATTTGCGATACAAGATATGGGAGATGATTACTTGAGATGATTGCTTGAGTGGATTTGTGTGAGATGGATTGCTGTAGGAGTATACTAGATAGGTTGCATGAGATGATTGCATGAGATGAGTGGATGTATGAGATGGGTTGCTTGAGATGGGTTGCTGTAGGAGTATGCTAGATAGGTTGGTATTAAGTAGTTATACATAGTGAAGGGGGGATAGATAACTAGTATAAGCAAATGGGGCTCTCCGTGTAGGGTGGCTGGGTGGGGGTTGCTTGGGGCTGTTTGGAGATATGGTTTATTATAGCGAGGGAGCTTTTCAAAGCGAGGGAGCTATAATATAAAACATCTCCAAAGTACCTCAAATTATCGTCTCTTCAGGAAGCTTTCAAAGCTGGAGAGCCCCATTTGCTTATACTAGTTATCTATCCCCCCTTCACTATGTATAACTACTTGCGTGAGTGTTGTGCATGATCAAAATATACATTACATATTGCGATATAAAAGTTCAACTCATCGATTTTCAAATCAACGATTGATATCTAATAATCGCATTTTTTAGTTTTTCAGTTTAGACAGAAAGTAATATATCGTTAAATAACATTCTTCATAGTTTTTCACATATGATTTTAACAAAAAAATTGATAGAAAGCTTTTTAAAAATCTGTCATTTATTAATGATATTTTTAAATTGATATGAATATGGTAAATAAAAATGCATCAAATGCATGATATATTTAATAAGATTTAAAAATACACTACTACTTTTTTCTAGTTTTGTTTTTTAAAGGATAAAAATCAAGATTTTTAATAAATTTAAACTTATTATAAACGTAATTCAAATGTAATCTCGATATTTCATCAGTAATTTTTATCAATTTTTAATTTTATATTCATAAAAACATACATTTGCATTATAATGATCGTTTTTGTTATTATGATAAAATCAAGAATTGATATATGAGCATTTAAAATTTTAAAATAAATTCTATAACTTACTTTAAAATTTTCAATAGTTTATTTGATTTTGAATTATGATAATATCTTAGTCACTGAACAATAATAATGAAATTTATTCTATTATATATTATAGATGATTGGTAAAAAAAATAATTTCATGTCAAATATCAAATATCATATTTTTGATTATTAATTAAATTTTTCATAAGAATCAACATTATTAATTTGATTCTTTCAATTGATTGCTGTATAACAAATTATATATACATTCTAATTTATTTGTTATTCAAAATAAATATTCTTTATTCATGATTTTTTCTTCATTTATTTCTTTTAAAATTTTCAATAGTTTATTTGATTTTGAATTATGATAAAATAAAAACACAATTTGCTTCATATACAAAGAGCATTTTTAATTAATACTTTGAGATAATATTTAATATAATTTATTCTATCTTTTAAATATTTAAATTTTTATTGAACAAATTGAAATAAAAGATATTTGAATAAATTGAATTAAATGATTGTATTGAACGAATTGAATGATATTAATTTCACAAAACAATAATAGTGATATTTATTCTGTGAGATTTCACTTATTTGATTTGGTATGTATTTAACTTTTATATTCAAATCGAAACAACCTAAAATATCAAATCATTAAATATTTTACACATCGCTATTATGAGTTTCTTATTGATATATATATAGATAATTTAATCAAAACAAGATTAATAGCAGCAACAGCTTCTGATATCAATATTTTTTCAGCGTTAGAAGAATATGAAAAGAAAAGTCCTTTTGCTGTAATCAAATGCTGCAAAACATTATATTTATATAAAATGTTATTTGATATAAATATGCAAAAAAACATCATAACAAACAAAAAAAGAATTCGAAGAGATAAAAAGATTTGCTAATATATTGACTCAGATGGAAGATAATGCAGAATGCGAAAAGTTAAAAGAATGAATAGATAATGACTTACATAAAAATTTGTACAATTCTGAGGAAAAAGAAGGTGAAATCTCATATTAATGAAAATTTATTAATCTAGAAGATATAGATATAATAATAACTATCTCATGTATTCAATCATACTAATCATTAAGTAAAAAGCTGATATCAGTATTCATTCAGACTCCATTTGATTCGGTTTTATCAGAGGTATAATTTATAGGAAGAAATTGATATTTCATCTTGACAACCTATATATACAGGAAACAATTAAATGTACCGAAGGACAAGTGTACATCTAAGATTACCAAGAATAGAAAAAAGACAAAATCAAATTAATTAAGAGCAAATGCATGGCTTTCAATGGATAAAGTTTCATAGATTAGGTATTTATTTTATATATGAGATGCCATAATATATGAAATAAATGAATAAGAAACAAAGAAAGACGTAATAATTATAAAAGAAAAAGATTTTAATGGAGAGAAATAATTATATCTACTCTTTAACTTTAAAATTGTGGAAGAAATCTTTGAAGAATATAAGATGAGAAGCAAATACATAAGAGTGAATGGCAAAATACAAAAAATATATAGTTTAGTAAAAGTAGAGAAATACATTTAATTATCTCTTTATTTTTGTTTATTTCGACTTGATATGATTATTATGGTCAAATAGGTCCCAATTTGAATTTGGTTGGAAGGAAAGAGTCGATTTTGGTATATAAGTCTGATTTAATTGTTAACCATTTAAAATTAATTTTTCTCATGACTCATTTGAAATAATTTAGTTTTTTTAATTATTTATTATATTAAACATCATGAATTATTCTATTTTATAGGTTATTTGAAATAAAATTGTGTTATTAATGCTTTTTTCATTTGTTTTTTTTTTTAAATAAAATGAATTTGTTTGATGTCTAAAAGGTATTATTAACTTCATAATAATAGTTATTGCAATGCATTACTCATTTCCATGGTTCAAAGTTTTATTTATCTACTATACACATCGATTTTTAAAAAAAAATTTTTATTATACCCTTACAAATTAACTGTCATTTTTTTTTGCGGAATAAACGTACGTAAAATTTTCATTTAAAATTTTTAAAATTTTTTTTTGAATAAACTCAATTCAAAAAAGAATTGTCATTTACAAAACATATTATTTTTAATTTATAATTAGTAATCCTTTAGATTTTATTAGAAAGAAATATGCTTTATAAGAAAATCTTATTTTTTATGAAAAAGTGAATATAATCTAATTTTGAAAGAGTGATCGTAAATCATAAAATTCACCCATTTTTTTATACAAGTTCCTTTGCTCAATTTCTACTTAAATCTTGCTTCTGAAACATCGAGATCAAAATATTATTACAGTTCCTAAGTGTATAGATGATCTCAATTCGTTGCTAATTCAAATTTGAAAGATTATTCGATGACAATATTTATTTTTTTCGATTCTTTTTAATTTTATGGTTTTTACTAAACATATTCTTTATAATCATTCTCTTATTATGCTTTTTATTTGACCCTTTTTGCTTTTTTTAATATTATTCCATAAAGATTGAAAATCGCTATAATTTGATTAATTTGTGCTTCCAATGTGCGTTTTAGATAATACTTAAGTATAATACTTAAGTATGAATCTTAATTTTATATAATAATCACTCAAAAATTTCAATTTTAGCTTTTTTTAAATAAAAAAATATAGAAAAAGTCGATGAATAATGAGATTTATATTAAAAAAATGGTATAAATAAATTTAATATTATTTATAATTATATTATAACTATAAATATTGGGATTTAATTCGAATTTTTTATTAATAAAAAAATTGCTAACGATTAAAAAAACAAAATTCGTTATAACTTGGGTATTAAATAATATAGGATATAATGATTTAAATCCCCAAAGATTTTATCCAAATATTTGTTAAATATAAAGAAAAACCTCATTTACATGTAAAATCAATAATAAACGGTCAAAAATCTGATAAAAAAAAATTATTTCAAAAAAATTCAATGGGAATAAAAAGAATTGTCAGATTTTGAGAGAGAAAGTAAAATTATTTGTGAGAAAATTTTTCAAAAATTTCTTCTTACGTTTACTCGTACGTTTATTCCGCAAAAAAAAATGACAGTTAATTTGTAAGGGTATTTCAAAAGATATAAGAATGAAATTAAATTAATTAAATTAATTAATTTAATATTTGCACCAATCATCTATAATATATAATAGAATAAATTTCATTATTATTGTTCAGTGACTAAGATATTATCATAATTCAAAATCAAATAAACTATTGAAAATTTTAAAGTAAGTTATAGAATTTATTTTAAAATTTTAAATGCTCATATATCAATTCTTGATTTTATCATAATAACAAAAACGATCATTATAATGCAAATGTATGTTTTTATGAATATAAAATTAAAAATTGATAAAAATTACTGATGAAATATCGAGATTACATTTGAATTACGTTTATAATAAGTTTAAATTTATTAAAAATCTTGATTTTTATCCTTTAAAAAACAAAACTAGAAAAAAGTAGTAGTGTATTTTTAAATCTTATTAAATATATCATGCATTTGATGCATTTTTATTTACCATATTCATATCAATTTAAAAATATCATTAATAAATGACAGATTTTTAAAAAGCTTTCTATCAATTTTTTTGTTAAAATCATATGTGAAAAACTATGAAGAATGTTATTTAACGATATATTACTTTCTGTCTAAACTGAAAAACTAAAAAATGCGATTATTAGATATCAATCGTTGATTTGAAAATCGATGAGTTGAACTTTTATATCGCAATATGTAATGTATATTTTGATCATGCACAACACTCACGCACTTATATGCTTATTTTTGAGGAATTAGCCGCAATCTAATTATATATATTGAGTAGATAAGGAATTTTCGGATGAAACTCACGCCACTTTAATCTTCATCAGTCAGTGACCAAAATATATTTTTTTGGGATTTTTTCGCTGCATTCTTTGCATTGATTGGTAAAAAAAACTCACTATTTTTTGAATTTTCTCAAAAAAAATCACTATTTTTTAAAAAATTTTCAAAAAATTCACAATTTTTTTTATTTTTTTTAAAAAAAACGAAATGTGAAGTGAAAAAAGTGGAAAATTTTATTATCTCCCGTTAAAATAGTATTAAAATGAATAAATCTTTATTTTTAGTGCTTTTTACAATAAAAAATTATATTTTTGCTAAAAAATCGTAATTTTCAAAGGCAAAAATATTTGATAAACCTAAAAAATATGATCAAAAACTTAAAAAGACAAAAGTAGAATTAGTTCTTTGCATAATATAATAGATTCTTCTAATAAAATTCAAACTGAATATATTATAATATTCGATTACTTTTTAGTAAAGATCGAAGTAATTTTCAAATTTTAAAGCATTTCCTTACATATATTTGATAAATATGTAATTATATAATTAAAAAATCATTTGATAAAAAGAAATTACTTTGTTTTAGCAATGATGGAAAAAAAAAATATTTTTATTAAAAAATCCATGACTACCTATTCACACTTTTTTCATGAAAATTAGAAATAGATGCATTCAACTTTTTTGCCCATGAAAACATCAAACAAAACTATTTATAAGAACTTCACATGCTATTTAACTTAAAAATATTTTTATAAATGCAGATAAAGAAATTACTAATAATATTATTTCCTAATATAGAAGAATTTTTTGTTTTAATTTAAATAAACATCTTTTGTATAATGTTAACGTTAACATTTCGACTATTTTATTAAGTTTTTTTTTTGGATAAATCATATTCTAATTTTTATCTGAATTTTCAGTTTTTTTGAATTCGTCTTATAAACATTTTTGTAATCTAGCATTGTTAAAACATTTTATGCGTAATTTATCATAAAATTCACATCTCTCGTTGTTTTTACAGGTAAATATATACTATAACCGTTAAAAATGACCGTTAAAGTAGGGACATTTGTCGCAGCCCTATAAATAAATAGTATTCATTATATATAATATAATCACAACTCCATCAAGTTGCATCTCTTTTAAAAACCAAAGAAAAACAAGCTTAATTAATTATCAGGAAATTTTAAACGGACAAAAAATGTAACCATCATCTGAAAAATTTTAAAATTTGAGAAGATATAATTGTTTTGAATGAATTTTATAATGTTTTATATAATTATTATGAAAAATTGTATCGAATTCTGATGGCTATTCAAAAATTATATTTTTCAAAGATAAAAATAAAAACCGTAAATTTGAATATAATTAGGTCAAATAATAACCTTGTCAGAGCTTTCTTCTGCGATTTTAGACGGACGTTTATAAATATGGGTAAATGATTATAGGGAAATCCGATTTTCTGTAGCTCCAATTATATTTAATGATTGATACTCTATGCAAGAGAAGGTTTTATCAAAAATAAATCAAAGGTTGATTCTTTTTATAGTAAAAGAGCTGATTCTGGATAAGAAGGAACATTGAGAAGTTGAGGTCATTTGATATCTAAAGGAGAAGGTGTAACACCGAATGAGAAAAAAGAAGATGAACATTATAGAAAAGCATCAGATATAGGATGCATAAATGCAATGTGTTGTTTGGCTCAAATGATGAGAAGTTGTGATTGAATTGATGGAAATCAAGTAGAAGCTGCAAAATATTACAGAATGGCTACTGATAAAGGAAATATGGTTGATATGTTGAATTACAGTTTCATGTATGAATCTGGAAGAAGTATCGAAGCCATAAATGAATAATCTGAAAGATATCGAAAAATGACTTCGAGAGAAAGAAATTTATGCTTTGAAAATCAAAAAAAAAAATTAATCATTTATGCACTCAAAATATTATTGAATTAGTAAATAACATGAGTGGAAATAAGTGATTAAATGATTTATAAAAATGAATATATTTTTCAAATTAAACAAAAAATAAACGAGATTTAAAAAAAAAATATATATTAAAATTATTAAATTCTTACTTTGCAAGAAATATATTTGTTTATTGGTGTAATAATCCAAAGAACTCAAGTGCTGAAAGCAATAAGCCATAAGTTCCACTAGAATTAATACCTAATTGTCTGATTCTGAGGAATCTATAACTTTTTTTATCATTTCTATGTCAAAAAAGTAAGTTGTGCCTAATCCTGTCAGGTATTCTTTTTTTTTCTCGTCAAGAATAGTCCAATCATAGTCATTGTTTGAGCCTTCAATCACCCAATTTCTCGGATGATATTCATCGCATCCACCTCTAGTTCTTATTGAATATCCAGTTGGATTGACTTTTCTGTTAACGAAGTCATATTTGAGCCATGAAACCAGATCATCATGACCAGAATGAAAATAAAATTCATTTACTGATTTATTAAAATTATTGAATTCAACAGCATATTTTGGCCCAAATGAAATGCCAATTATTTTGAAACTTGTGCAAGTACGACTATTGTGTACTCGTCGATAACCTTTTGAAAGGCAAAGATATAGATGTAAACAAAAAAGAGATTTTAATATTATGTTAATACAATTTCAATTGATAATTATTTAATTAAACTGAAATTCAAAACTCAGACCTTTTTTGACATTAATTTGACCTATCTTTGACCTAAAATTTTTAAAAAAGTGGTCTGACTTATTATTTTTAGTTTACATTAAAATCATATCTTTCAATTGGATTCAAAATCATATCTTTCAATATAATTCATATAATATCTTTCAATTACATTCAAAATCATATCTTTCAATTACATTCAGAATTATATCTTTCAATATTATTCAATATTATATCTTTCAATGTAATTCAAAATCATATTTTTCAATTACATTCAAACTCATATCTTTCAATCCTATTCAAAATCATATCTTTCGATGATATTCGAAATCATATGTTTCAATGGAATACAGAATCATATTTTGCAATGAAGTTCAAAATCATATTTTTCAATAAAATTAAAAATCATATCTTTCAATTGGATTCAAAATTATATCTTTCAATGCTATTCAAAATTATATCTTTTAAGAAGAGGGTCAACTTATTTTTAACACAAAAACTCATAGTATAATTGGTTTTGATTTTTCATAAGTACATATAATATTTAATATAATATATAATAGTTTTTCTATCTAAAATATCTCTATAATTTATTTATATTATTGAGATAAAAATGTTTTATTCATAATTTATCTAATTTGAATGCCTATTCAAATATTTTTTTCTCTCAATTTTTTCTTTTAAAATTTTTGTATTATAGTTTTACAAATTTTTCTTGATAGGATATTAATATTTTTTAAATATTCTTGCATATTTAATCATTGATATAGATATAAAAAATAATTACTCATACGGTATTTTAAATCAATTTATATATTTGCTTGGGAGAATGTACAAAACTAATGATCGAGTGTAATTTATCATGACTCTAATAAAATATTGGTAGTTGAGATTTGAGATTTAGTCGAATAAATAGATTTATTATATGCATATATATCTGATATATTGTTTTCGAATGATTTGGTGTGTTGAATTTGGGGAAATGTTTGATTTAATAGCATCAGTAATTATTTCAAAAAACTGATTATATCTCAGCCATTTTGTAAAAATATTGAATCTCACATGGTTTATTCTAATTATATTAGCGGATACTTTTAAATCATCATTTGATCTATCTTGAATTATTTGAAATTGAGAATCTCCAATTTTCATCGATTGCCCTTAATCAAATCATAAAAGTAATATTTATATATAATTATTTTTATATTATTTATAAGTAAAATAAAATTTTGAATTTTTTAATTACATAACGCAAAAAAAGGAAAACAATGAGAAAAAATTACCCATTCAATTAGTTGACCCTCCTCTATCTTTTAATAGTATTCAAAATTATATCTTTCAATTGGATTCAAAATTATATCTTTGAATAAAATTCAAAATCATATCTTTCAACGAAATTCAAAATCATATTTTTCAATAGAATTCAAAATCATATATTTCAATACCATTCAAAAGCATATCTTTCAATAAAATTCAACAATATTTCTTTCAATTGGATTCAAAACTATATCGTATTTTTAAATGAAATTTTGATATAATAATAATTTATAAGACAGCATTATATTTGGCCGTTGAAAAAGAAAATATTGAAATTGTGAAATTTTTATTAACAAATGAGAAACTTGATATCAATATTCCCTGATCAGGGAATTTTGTTTCAGCAGAACTGGTTGGATTATAGGTAACAAAAAGATGGAAATCATTATGAATTTTTTTGGTATTTGGAAGATTATTTTTGGTGAAATATAATCCTTCACCGTATTCATTTAAATCTAATTCTGGATTATCTCCACATAGATACAAAATTTTTTCAACAAATTCAGGCGGTGCTGATTCAATACCATCAATAAGGACCCATTCCCCTTTAAGCATTGCTCTAATAAATGATGATTCTTGAGGATGAAATCTATTCGCAGGAAGAATAGTTTGACGAATAATCTCTTCATCAGATTTAAGATATTGTAGATTTATATCTTCATAAGGCGCAACATTTGGTTGATGAGAAATTAAATCGAGTAGATCTGAAAACATAGATGGTTTCCATTCACTTGGATTTTTGGGAATTGTTCTTTCAATATATTCATTAAGGGAGAAGTCTCATTTTGAATTTTTATAACTTTTTCACAATTATTGAAAAGGAAATAAATTGATTTTTTTTCAATCAATAAAATAGATATATAGATATTTTATATATTATTAGTTTTCATAAACATCAGAGAATACATATATAAAGGCAAATCATAGAATTCATTAGACATGATGAATATTCTCTTTATTTTTTGACACCAGTAATTTTGAATAATTTTATTTAAAAAGCATCTCAATGAAAAATCAATAATTTACATAAATGCTTTCTCAACTTTTTTTAATTATATTTATATTATATATAAATATAATATAAAAATAAAAAAACCTATCATGCATTTAAGGTAAATCGAACGAATTACATCGTAATTAAGCGTTTTTATGGTATGGTTTTTGTGATTTATGCAAATTACATCATAGAGATAACTAAATGTAATACATTTTAAATACCTCAGTAGATGAACATTTTATAAGTTGAGAAAATGTTTACTCATTTTATTGTTTATTTAAAAAGTTATGTCTAAAATAATAATCATCAAAATTATTGATGCCAAAAAATTAAAGGAATATTCATCATGTCTAATGAATTCTATGATTTGCCTTTATATATATATTCTCTGATGTTTATGAAAACTAATAATATATAAAATATCTATATATCTATTTTATTGATTGAAAAGAATTCAATTTATTTCCTTTTCAAAAATTGTGAAAAAGTTATAAAAATTCAAAATGAGACTGCTCCCTTAAAATCTGGAATTTTCTTTAAATCGTCAAATGCTTTTCGGAATGCTTTAACATCTTCATCTGTTAAATAATTTATTAGAATAGATTGCCCACCAAAAATTGAAAAACCTGCTTCACGATTCATTTGGTAAACATTAAGTTTTTGTCCAAGCATTTTAGCAAATAAACGAATAATATGTGATTTACCTGATGCATTACTTCCTTGTATGATGCAAGATCGTTTTGAAAGAAGTGAGCAAGCCAAAAACAGCAAGCAATACTTTTGAGGAAGAGTTAATTATGATAAAGCCTATTGAATTCTTTCTGTATCAATGTATATAAATATAAGAATATAAGATAAAAACAGAATTAAATAAAAATATCACCGGACAAAACCAAACTGTGAGAGATTTAAATTTTCTGATAATTTCTGGACAAATAAGAAATGAAAAATCATATTTACCTAATTTTATGGTCAACGATTGAATGAGAAAACTTTCGTTTTTTTTTTTTTTTTTTTTTTTTTTTTTTTGCATTAAATGAGTGATGAAACAACATTGGATTTAAACCAATATACATAATTAGTAAAGATTGGTTCAGGCGCATTTAGCGAAGTATATAAAATATGAATCTTTTTTGAAAAAAATTGAATGAATATTTAAAATCTAGATTACCTTGTGATATCCTTGTTTGTGAATATATGGAAAAAGTTTAAAAATCGTCTTTTTCTTATTAAAATAAAATATAGTGGTTACAAAAAATATTTTTTGTATACGTGGTATCATTTTTTATGAAAAAGTGAATTTTCCACTTTTGTAATTGAATGATATTAATGACATACTTTTTCAAAGAATATATATCAAAAATTCTACCAAATTTTCAATGATTCAAATAACAAAGAATCAAATCATTATATTTTATATTTGATCATGAAGTTTAATTTATTATATTGCAGTGAATTATATAGCGAAAGTTGTTATATATTAACAATAGAAAATAATGAAGATTATGAAGTACTTTCATCAATTCTTATGAAAGGAGATCGTACTGAAGAAATATATATTGATCATGTTGAATATAATGCAAATGAAAGGAATGGTTTCAAAATATATGGATATAAAATAAAAAGCATTACATACAGTTATTATATTAAATTTGATTATGATGAAAATGATTTGAAAGAATATAATATACGTGGAATTAACGAAATGAAAATATATACTGATAGAGGTTCTTCATTGGTATATCAATATTACGATTATTTATATTTTAAAGAGATGAAAAAATACATTTCAGATCCAAATATACAGGATAGAGGTTTTGAAATTTTGAAAAAATACATGACGACAAAATACTATTGTTGTTTAGTAGAATATGGAAAAAAAGCTTTTGATTCATTGGAGAAGGAACAATTAAATGTTTTATTTATAACACATGATCATTTTTCCCATCTGGATGAAAAAACAAGAGAAAATATGAAAAGTCACAAATATAAAAAAGCAAATATAATCATTTATGATGAAGATTCAAAGTATTATAAAGAATTGGATGATTATGGTGGTATTATTGGTGTTTTAAATGAAAAATAATTTCATTATTAATAATAATAAACATTTTAATCTTCCTTTTGCCAAATTTTATGGATTTAATTATGATAGCGAAGCATTTATTTTAACTGAGTATTTGGCCGGAGAAACATTAAAGAATCGAATAGACACGTACAAAACCGATTTAGTAGACAAGTACAACATTGAAAAAAAGAAAATTTTGTATGGAATAATATTTGACCTTAACTACCTTCATGAAAGGTCAATTATTCATCGTGAGGTAAAACCAGGAAATATTTTTTTAGACAAACAGTGACTGCCATATATTGGAGATTTTGGCTTTTCACGAATTATTAAAAATGAATTGAAAATGACAGGAGATACAGGTTCACTGATATACATGGCACCAGAAATTATGTATGAAGAAGAAGTCGAAGCTGATTTTTCTGTTGATATTTATTCGTTTGCCATTACATTTGTTCACACATTAACAGGATCGTTATCTTTATTGGTTGATGGTGAAAAAATTTATGCAAATTTGATCGAAGAAGAAAATTTCATCAACTTGGTTCAGGACGGTGAAAGATTCACTGAAATTGACTCAGTGTCTGAAAATTTCAAACAGTGTATTAAAGATTGTTGGGACGATGATAATTCAAAAAGATGGAAAGCACCAAAAATAATGAAACTAATTGACCAACACAATTTAAGTATTCATTTTTATCAACTATAGACAGAAATTGTTTTATTTCTTAATAGACATAGAGTATTGGAAGAGGAAGATAAAAATGAAGAAGAAACAAAAGATTTTGAATTTTAAACTAATTAATCAAATAAAAACTATATTTGTTGATTTGTTTATTTCTTGTTTTATACAAACATGAAAAAAGAAAATCTATAAAAAAATTGAGATAATGCCCCTCTCAGAAAAAGTTTAGTATTTCTGAGTAAATTTCGATGATTCTGAGGTTTTCATTTGACACTTTATCGTAAAAATAATTGAAAAAAAAAATCTCTTGAATGGTCACTTTTTGAGGGAGAAAAACTCAAAAAGTGAAAGCAATTCAGAGATTTACAAATTCCACGTAGCACTTTTTGAGAGCTCGGCTCTCAAAAAGTGCTACGTGGAATTTGTAAAATATTTTATGTTTTTTTATATCACATATCATTTTAATTTGCTGTTATTTAACGTACTGGATTTGTACCTTAATCATAATGATGATATTTTAATCACTTATTTAAATAAAGTTTTAATAATTTCAATATATTTAGAAAAATTTAAAAATTAAAATGATTAAAATGATTAATAAATTGGTGGTTTGCATTTGATTTTAATGTAAAAAGAAATTGTATAATAATGGCTTAATTAAAATGACCACGAATAACCAGATGGTGACTCTGAATCACTTGATGATTGCTGTGATAGAGGCGGTGGAGGTGGTGGAGGCGGTGGAGGCGGTGGAGGAGGAGGTTGCTGAATTATTTTTAATTTTCCACTTTTAATCAAATCAAGTGTATTTCTATAATAATATCTATTATAAGCATTATAACTTGCATCACGTACAATATTTTTACACATTCTTTCTTTTAACTTATCCCATAATCCAGCATCTATATCATTGAAATCAAAAATATTGAAAAATTTGATCATTTTGGCAGGTGAAACGTTTGCAAATATAACATGTTCGTACAAAAACGCATTTTCTTTATTCTTTATATACAATTTATTAACAAGTGAGAGGACCTGATCTTCAGATTCGACTAATAATTGTTTATTTAATAAAATTCTTTCTATTGTTTCGATTGATAAATCCAAAATTTCTTGTTTTTGTTGTTTATCCAAAAAATGAAAAGATTCGGCAGCGAAATCGATTTCTTTTTGTAAATTCTGAGAATACAAAAACGGAAACTTTTCATGCTTTTGAATTAATGATATTACATTTTTTTTTGTAACATTTTCTTTTGGATCTTTTTTAATTTGTATACACTTGTTGTCAAGTTGTTTTGCTATTTCCTCAATAAATAAAATTTCTGAATCTGGAATTGTAACAGGAATAAATGTGATGAGATCAAGTATAAATTGAAAATTGCCTTTTTGATTTGTGTTGATGACATACTCTTTGATCGTTGGATCAATTAATTGAATTGGTCCAACCTTTGGTAATATTAAATTTGCAATAATTCGGCTTGTTTCATATTTTTGTCCATTGATTATAAAAGTGAAAGCTTCATCACAATTAGTTAACGGAACTCCAATTATGCATGATGGCTTCAATTGAATCTTCATGTAAAAAAAAAAATATATGATTTGACCTTAAGGTCAAACCAAATTCTTTGAACAATGGCTCAGAAAAAGTTATATCGTTAAATAAAATAACAAAAGAGATGAAAAATTAGAATGAACTATCTTTTATTTTGTAAACTGATATGCAAATTTCCGTAATGAAGATTGATTTAATGAAAGAAAAAAAATTTCTGATGGCTGGTTAACAAATGATGAAGATTACTGATGATTGATTTAACAAATGATGAAGATTACTGATAATTGAGTTAACAAATAGAGAAGACAAACTTCAAATAAGAGAAAAATTAAGGAGAAAGCAGAACAGAGATGAAAAAACATACTGTTCATATAATATCAATATCAGTGAGTCAACTTAAAGTTTTTATTAATTTATTAATTTATTTGTTAATTTTTAATTTTAAATAAATATATATGTTATTAATTAAGTATTTTTGTTTTATATTATGAACAGTTTCTTTATATTGATATCACCATTCAAGAATTTTCAAATGAAAAGCATAAAAAAAATATCAAATATGTATATATCATCAATTTTTATTGTATAAAACATGTTCCATTAAAAAATTTTTGATTATGAAATTTCCATTGAATGCTTTTTTTTAAAAAAAACTTTAAAAAATAGCAAATATGTATATATCATCAATAATTATTGTATAAAACATGTTCCATTAAAAAAAAATTTTGATATCGAAATTTCCATTGAAAGCTTTAAACGTTTATCAGAAAAGTAAAAAAAAAAATATGTTTCCTAGATGCTTTTGGACACAAGGATTCTATTTTCTCTTTATAAAATGAAGTCAGTAATCATATTTACATCATCTCTCCATTCACGTGTCTAAACGTACAATTTTTTAACTTTTTGATTTAAATTTTACGTTTAGAAAAAAAACTTAGAATTTTTTATTTATAAAAATATTGAAAAATTCTCGACAAAGTTTTAAATAAATTTTTTTTTTTTTATAATATTAAATGTAATGTTATATTATAAATACGATTTATCACAATTTTTTGACACATCACTCCCGCTGAGCGCACCTATTTTTAAAATAAAATAAAAAATACCATGAATTATTATTTTTATTGCTGTTGTTGATTCAGAGTATCAATGTATTCTTGAAT
Organism: Tritrichomonas musculus; assembly: GCA_039105265.1. Classification (NCBI taxonomy): domain Eukaryota; phylum Parabasalia; order Tritrichomonadida; family Tritrichomonadidae; genus Tritrichomonas; species Tritrichomonas musculus. The sequence goes on from JAPFFF010000013.1 coordinate 743,717, forward strand.
TTCGTCTTCATCAAGATCATAATGGAAAAATGAATTGTAATCATTTGCAAGCAAATCGTAAATCTCATCAAATGACGGCCTTTCGTCAGGATCTTCATTCCAGCACCTTGAAATCAGATCCTTCATTGGTTGTGTAACATCATCAGAAAATGTTGGTCTCAAACCTTTCAATACGTCGGTAAAGAGACGAATAAAGGATTTAGTATCATCATAAGGCGCATTTCCAGTAACTAATTCGTAAGCAAGAATAGAAAAAGAGTAAACATCAACTGCAATTCCGTACTCATCATTATCATTTTTCAGTATTTCAGGTGTCATATAAAGGGGAGTCCCAATACCAGTTGACATTTCCATTTCCATTGACTTTTTCAATGGATGTGGGAATATACGACATAATGTAAATCCGGATATTTGTGGATAGTAGTTTGCGTCGAGTAAAATGTTTTCAGGTTTAATATCACGATGAATAATGCCTTTTTCATTCATGTATTTCATTGCATGGGCAATTCCAAGTAAAATAATATATTTTTTGGTTGTACTCCAGTTTTCATTAGCTAATCCATTTCGCTCTTTTTCTAATATATCTCGTAAAGTGCCATTTGGCATATATTCTAGGATAATTGTTGGTTCAAAAATATATGGATCTTCTAAAGAATGGAAGCTGATTCCATAGAATTTTAAAATTGCGGGCAGTGATTGTTATTTTGGAAATTGGAAATTTCCAAAGTATTCAAAAAATATATCAGGAAATTTCCTAAATTTCACAAAATAAAAACAAAAACATAAAATAAAAACTTTTTCAATAATTAATAACTTTTTCTATTTTCTAATAAATAATCTTCTGAAATATTGGACCATTTACTAATTCAATATGGAAATATTTTTATTCAATTTGGAAATATTTTATTTTTTATGGAAATAAATGCATTCAATTTGGAAATAATAGCATTCAATCTGGATTAGGCTGGTTAATAAAAATTGAAAAGCTCTATGAATTCATTCAATTTTTGAAGCAAATCTTACAAATTTAAATGGAAAACTTTTTTAAAGACCAGAATTCAATATCACTAACTTTTTTAAAGACGACGATCATTTTTATTCAATCAGATATAAATCCTTTATTTTATATAGATGAAGATATATGATTTTTGCAAAATAAAATTTTATAACAATTAAAATATTGATTTCCTTTTGCAACATTACTAGTTGAAAATGTTTCTTTACAGTTTTAACAAACTTATAAGACAAAATACTTTCTTTTATCATTGGTTAATTCGTTATTAAAAATATAATTATTAAATATGTATTTATCTTCTGCCATCACTGTTTTCATTTTAGAAAAATGGTATTCTAATATTTGTAAATAACGTATTTCCAGAAATGCGCAAAAAATATACATTTTTCCAGAAATGTGTAAAAAATAAACGTTCGTTTTTTGTAAATGTTTTATTGTTTTTTAATTTTTCAAAATGCCTATTTATTTTCAATTGTTTTAATTATGATACTTAATAAAAACATGCTCATATGAAATACATTAACCATTTATTTCACTGATTGATGTTCTTTATACAGAAAAACAAGAAATTTTTATTTTTATTTTTTTTATAATAATTTTGACAAAATTTATTATCGCTCTTACTGATAAGATTTAAAGTTGTATAATATGATTTTATGAGGTTTAACTATTATTTATTAAAGAGTTGAGTTAGGGTCTTAAATGACGCATTGAAAAAAAAGAAAAACAAATATTACTGTTTGTTCATGAAGGATTATTAAAGTAAATCGTTTTTAAATCATTCCAACTTTTTAAACAATGTGTAAACAATTGTTTTGCTAATCAACTAGATTAAATTCTTAGAGTGTCAAGAAAAATTATGATGATCATTTATCCGAATGATCATTTTTTCTCCATGCATTTATTAAATTCAAACATAATAATTCGATCAATAATTAGGTAATTGAATCAAATATATATTGTATTTTTTCTGAAAATAAATATAACTACGACAATTATTGATCATTTTAAAATTTTGTAATATTGTGAAAAATATATAATATCAAATTTTATATTCTAAAATATATCACGAAAAAATAAATTTGAGAAAGGTAAAAACATTGTAACGCATCATAAATGAAGTTTTTTCTATATAAATAAAAAATTCAATAGTATTCAAAAAGTCAACTATTAAAATCAGTAAAAATCATTATTGAACCATTACTTAAACAAAACGCCATAATTAATATTTTAATTGCATTGAGTATTATACATTTATTGCCAATAAAGGTCCTAATAAACAAATATAATTATATTTTTTTTAATTTTAAAGAATTTTTAGTCATTTTTTTGAAATTTATGCTTTTCTTGATATTCCAATTAAAAATAGCTAATAAATATTTATTTAATACTCGTTGCTGATTTAAATTATTATGCTTGAATTTAATAAATGCATGGAGAAAAAATGATCATTCGGATAAATGATCATCATAATTTTTCTTGACACTCTAAGAATTTAATCTAGTTGATTAGCAAAACAATTGTTTACACATTGTTTAAAAAGTTGGAATGATTTAAAAACGATTTACTTTAATAATCCTTCATGAACAAACAGTAATATTTGTTTTTCTTTTTTTTCAATGCGTCATTTAAGACCCTAACTCAACTCTTTAATAAATAATAGTTAAACCTCATTAAATCATATTATACAACTTTAAAGCTTATCAGTAAGAGCGATAATAAATTTTGTCAAAATTATTATAAAAAAAATAAAAATAAAAATTTCTTGTTTTTCTGTATAAAGAACATCAATCAGTGAAATAAATGGTTAATGTATTTCATATGAGCATGTTTTTATTAAGTATCATAATTAAAACAATTGAAAATAAATAGGCATTTTGAAAAATTAAAAAACAATAAAACATTTACAAAAAACGAACGTTTATTTTTTACACATTTCTGGAAAAATGTATATTTTTTGCGCATTTCTGGAAATACGTTATATTCTATTTTTCAATTGTAGATATTTTCTAGGCTTTTGTATCCAGTGAACAGAGTGTCCATTTTCGACTTTTTGTAAAAAGCTGTCACTTTTTGTGGACATAAAACTGCTTTTTTATTTAGTATTTTATTCAAAGATTTGTGTTGAAGTATCCAAAAAATTTTTTATTGGATACTTTATTTTTACTTTAATAAACTCATTAATATCAGAAAAAAAGCAATAATAAATGCCTTAAACACCTACTATTCTGAATTTTTAAAAAACCTCTCAAATATGAATTATAAACTTTTCAAATTCACTGAGAATGATTTTGTCCAAGAAGATCAACATTTGAAATAAAAAATAAAATTCAATGTAAATTTGGAGCGATATAATTGGTCAAACGAAATATTCATTCAAAATTATCAATGAAAATTGAAAGGTGTATCCAAGATTGAATTAAAGTGTCCATTTTGGCGATTTTGGATCCTCAAATTCTCTCAAAAAATAACGAACAAAAATGAGTATCCATTGAATACTTTTTAAAACATTTCAAGAATTTAAAAATTTTATGCCTAAATATGCAATGTTTTTTTTGAATATTTTTGTAATATATTAATGAATGAAAATAGATTTTTAATTGTAGCTTAATATAAGAATTTATAAATTTCATTTCCTATTAAAATATGATTTAAATTCCTTATTTCAATTGTTTAATCCAAATTAAATAACCTTTAAGCATCTATGACACTAAAAAATGTTTTTAAATTGAATAATGATAATAACAATTGTCAAGATTATAAAGTTAGTGAAATTAAATAAATATAAAAAAATAGTGAAGGTCGTAATCATGGCATCAATTAAATGATAAATCAAAACAATTCATACGAAATTAAAAGTGCATTTTTATTATTTGAAAACTTATATTTTGTAACAAACAATTGTTTATTAATATATATAAGAAACATGGACTATATGTTTATAAAAAACCTCTTTTACACAAATTTTAATGAAATATTAAGTATTAAATAATATTATAAACTTTTAACAAAAATATGGTTACTTTTTTTTCAACAAAAAATCATGAAATTTCAAATTTCCAAATCAATAAACACTGTTCTGATCATATTTATTAGTATTAGCCTCTTTAATTCTGACTATTTTTTCATCTTCATTAAATTTTTTTGATTGAAATTTCAAATTTCAAATTTCCAAATCAATAAACACTGGTGTGAACTGATTCGAAATAACGAAAGCAAAGAATTTATCACATTTACAGAACAAAGAAATTTGTCACTTGAAATTTGCATTAAAAAATCAATTTTTGAAACAAACCAACTTTTGACATATAAAGAAAAAATCAGTCTGATTGAATATGCATCATTTTATGGATCCAATGACATTATCAAATACATCGAAAAGAAAGGAGTTGGACTGAAATCATCGATGTGGATTTATGCTATTCACAGTTGTAATGCAGAACTGATCAAATATCTTGAAGACAATCATGTTTCGCCCCAGAAAATAATTATGAAGCAATTCTTGAAGAATCAATTAAATGCAATCATAACGAAATTTCGAACTACATAATTGACAATTTAATGAATGAAGAAGTTCTGCAAAATGACATTGAAAACCAATATTATCACAATCTTTATCGATATGCAGTTGAATCTCATAATTATTGTTTTTCCCCAACAAACATGAAATACCAAAACATGTTTCTTTATTTATGTGAACTTGATTATTACACACTTGTTGAACTTTATTTATCAGAAGAAACCATCGACATAAATGCTAAAATTACACATAAATCATTTAAATGGCATTTTAAAACCAAAATATTCATGATATTTAATTCTTACTTTTTCATAGTATTGAAAATTTGAATAATTTATGGAATTTAACAATGACATTTCATAGGACGGCTTTAATCTATGCCTCAGAAAATGACTATAAAGAAATTGTTGAATTATTATTACAACAAGATGGTATTGATATCAACATTCAAGAAATTTTAAATTAAAAACGTTCATAATATTCAAATCTAACTTTTTTCATATAATTGATAATTTGAATGATTTATGGAATTTAATTCGAACATTTAATTTTACCGCGTTGATGCACGCTGCATTTAGAGGCCATAAAGAAATCTTTGATGTATTAATAAGACAAGAAGGCATTGATATCAACATTCAAGACATTTTAAATCAAAAACATTCATGATATTTAAATCAAACTTTTTTCATTTAATTGATAATACGAATGATTTATGGAATTTAACTCAAAAAATTTAATAGGACAGCGTTGATTCTTGCTGCAATGAATGTGCGTAAAGAAACTGTTGAAATATTAATAAGACAAGAAGGCATTGATATCAGCATTCAAGACATTTTAAAACAAAAACTTTCATAAAATTCAAATCCAACTTTTTTCATTTGATTGAAAATATGAATGATTTATGGAATTTAACTCAAACATTTAATAGGACGGCTTTGATTCATGCTGCAATAGAAGGCTATAAAGAAATTGTTGAATTATTAATAAGCCAAGAAGGCAATGATATCAACATGAGAGACTTTTTAAAACAAAAACATTTATAAAATTTATATCTAATTTTTTTCATTTAATTGAAAAATTGAATGATTTATGGAATTTAACTCGAACAATTAATAAGATGGCGTTGATATATGCTGCATTTGAAGGCTATAAAGAAATCACTGAGTTTTTATTAAGACAAGAAGGCATTAATATCAACATATATGATATTTTATATCCGAAATACTCATACAATTTTAAATCTAACATTTTCATAAGATTGGAGAATTGAATGATTTATAAAATTTAGCTCAAACATTTAATAGAACGGCTTTGATTTTGGCCGCATATCAAGGTCATAAAGAAATTGTTGAGCTATTAATAAGACAAAAAGACATTTATATTAGCAGAAAAGACCTTTTAGAACTAAAACATTCATAGAATTCAAATATAAATTTTTAATGATATTGAAAATTTGATTGTTTTATAGAATTTCAGAAATAAAATATCAATAAATCTGCCATTGACTATGCAAGAGAAAGAAATCATCAAGAGATTGTTGACCTTCTATCAAAAATATCGGCTGAAGTAAATCAATGATTTGTTAATATGTTAATTCAATCTATAAATATTTATAGATTAATGCTTTTTTTTGATTATTTAAACAATACAAAATTAATTCAGCATGTTTGTAATATATAACTATTTTTTCCCAAAAAACCTCTGAAATTCAGTATTTTTTGATGTTTACATTTTATAATCATTGAACTTTTATTGAATAATAAAACAATTAGGAAAAATCTACAATCAGTTATATTTCCATCTTTCTTTACTCTCAGAAGAATAGCAAAAGACAGGTTTTTTAAAGGTAGACAGGTTTTTTAATTGACTTTATATATGGAAATACGACACTTTTTTACAATCAATAAAAAACAAATTCCACACTTTTTTATTTTTTAATGTATATATAATCTATATATAATCTATATATAATCTATATATAATCTATATATAATCTATATATAATCTATATATAATCTATATATAATCTATATATAATCTATATATAATCTATATATAATCTATATATAATCTATATATAATCTATATATAATCTATATATAATCTATATATAATCTATATATAATCTATATATAATCTATATATAATCTATATATAATCTATATATAATCTATATATAATCTATATATAATCTATATATAATCTATATATAATCTATATATAATCTATATATAATCTATATATAATCTATATATATAATAGAAAGAACATAGGGGGATCAACTAGACCTTCGGCGGTTATATAAATTACGGTAACTTCACCTTTTTTTGAATAGTTTATTTGAAAAAAAGTAAAACGGTACACTGAAGACAAAAAACGGAATTATCCGCACGGCAAAACTTTTTGTTTTTATAGTTCAATTGTTATTTAATATAGGGGACAAAGTTCGAATTTCAAATTTCATATTTTTTTTTTTAAATCCAACCAAATAAATACGGTAATGGCTTTTTTTTCTTTTAAACCGTTCTGTGTAAACTACGGTTTGACAACGGAACACCATAAAAACGGCACACGGTCGAAAGGTCTAGGGATCAACCGCCAAAAAAATGTCAGAAAAATAATATTTTAATTTTTTTAAAAAATAAATAGATAGTTTTGTTCTTCATTTCATAAGCTTTGATTTGAAATATTTTATTTTGGAATTCATCTGCACATTCACAAATGGCGGACACTTTTAATTTGTAGATATAAATTTGACCTTTTTTAATCGTCAAAAGTTAAAATCTTCAATAGATTGGATATTTTGGGAAAAATTATTCGTAGAACATGAAAATATATCATGTACAATGTATTAAGCTAATAAAAAAGACAATAGACCAGTTATTTGAACAACAGTTAAAGTCGAATTTTTTTTTCGCATAGCATGTCATGATAACTTTCATTGCCCGCCATTTATGAATGAATTGATGAAATTAAATAAAAGCAATTTTTAAAAAATAAGGTTATATGAATCTTTATTTTTTAATATATGGATTATAATAAAACACATTATTTATTAAAATATTTATATAGTTTTCATATGACATGTCATGACAAATAAATTAGTCCGCCATTTATGAATGTACAGTTGAAATCAGATAAAAATATTTTTTATAAAATGTATTTTTATTACACTTTAAATCCCCATATTTATTTAAAGCCAAACTCAAATTTTTCCTCTCTCATTAAAAATTTGACAATTTTTTGGCGGTTGATCCCCCTATGAAAGAACTTTTTTCCAAAAAGAATGTAGAATAAAAATAGTCTCTTTTTGAACGAAGTTCAAAAAGTGGCATTTAATTATATAATGTGCTATCAAAAAGTTTTAAAAACCAAAAACAATTGTTTTTATGTGAAAAGTATGTTATAGAATCAAATTTAAGCTTAGTTAATTTGCAATTCTTTTAATTACAATATGCACGTACTATATTCATAAAAACATTCACCAAAAGGCTGATTTTCAAATTGAGAGGTTATCCTGGAATATATAGGTGGACTCGAACTTGATCTCCTAAAAAGTCGTAAATAGGACTTAAAGTCTAAAAAGTTTATCTCAAAAAATCTTTAATTTGATTTAAAGTCTAAAAAGTTTATCTCAAAAAATCTTTAATTTAATTTTAAGTCTAAAAAGTTTATCTCAAAAAATCATTAAATTGAATTAAAGTCTAAAATATTTCATCTAATTCGTCATTAAAATATTCTATTTCCTCAAAAGTTTATCTCAAAAAGTCTCTCAATTTATAACTAACTAGAAAAACATTTGGTGGCTCGTTGTCAACGTTAACTTCGTTATTTCAACGTCAATGATCAACGATAAGTGTTTCGTTGAAATTGATAGTCCAAAAAAATGGCACTTTTTTATTTCTATGGTCGTTGATTTAAAATTAGATTATCATTTCTGTAACATATATATATTTAGTATTTATATAGATATGATAATGACATTTACTAATTTTTTCAAAATATAGATGCCTGAAAAAGTTGCCGACGACAGGAAAAAGTTGCCAACGGTGGCCTTAAAAGCATTTTTTCAGCATTTAAACAATACGATATAAAAAAGAAATCATTGTTTCATTATTTGTTGCATTTTAAATTATAAAAAAATGTTTATGTTTCATTTTTTTAAACAAATTTTGTTAAATTTTTTAAAAATTTTTATGTTAACTTTTTCTTAGCATTTCAATTGAGCATTGAATATAAGATATATATATATCTTCATATTTTTTTAATTATTACTTTTTATTACATATTAATAATATTTAATATAATTTAAATATAATTAATTATAACTTTCATTTAAATATATCCTTAAAAAGGTCATCGTTGGCAACTATTTCCCGCCGTTGGCAACTTTTTCCCGCCACTTTAATAATACTTTATTAAATCTTACCAAATATAATTTGAATTGATAAAGTTTTTTTCAGAAAAAGTTGCCTCTCAAAAAAAATTCAACTTTTCAATAAGCATGACGTTAACTGAATTCATTGATTCAACATTATTTCAACGTTAACATGTCGTTATGACCAAATTGAAACGGTTATAATCAATGGCCTTAATGTCGTTGACGTTGACATTCAATTCAACGATATAACATTTTGTTCAACGGTTTTAACATCAACGTTGGCCAACCCTAATAATGATTTCCTTTAAAATATTTGATTTGAAAACAGAAATGGAAATATACAGGAAATGCTTTTTTAAAACCACTATTTCGATTAATACCATACAAAATCTATTTATAAATAAGAAATAAATCAACTCAAAAAAATCTGTTTGGCTAACTTCATAAATTTGAATTATTTTATAATTACAATTGAGCCAAAAATATCAAAGTTTATGGTTAATTTTGATCTGTATTACTTTTAGTCAGATATAAAATAATAATTATTCAATAATTTTTTTAAATCAAGCTTTTAAAGATCATTCATATAAATGAAATAGTTCAGTTAATTTATTTACTAGCAAAACAGCAGTTCTACTCCTAATTTTTACAAATTCCATACCAAACATTGATAACTATACGCATCCAGAACATATTCTGTGTTAAATTTATGGAAAAGTTAAACAAATTTTCTAATAAGTAATACAAAAAAGATGATTTCCAATTATTTAAGACTAATATAATTAGTGGCCTTAGTGATAAATCAAAGTAATGTATTTTTGATCCAGGATTATATACTATTTTATTTGATACTATTTTATATATCTCAATGAGATTGATTATTAAACCTATTTTTTTATAAATGATAGTTGCATTTAATTATCTGATTCTTTTTTAGCTCCTATTTTACTTATTTTCTTGGCATTTTTAAGATAATATTTTTTTGATAATTCCTAACTTTTATCTATAAATACCAGCATTTTTTAATGAAAATGCCAGCGTTGTTTATCGATACGACTAAATACCGGTTACCGAAGAAGTATCGGTATTCGGTAAATATCGATACTTTTTTGCTCGGTATTTTTTAGTATCGATACAAAAGTGCTTCGGTATTTTTAGAGTATCAGCGGTTATTAAAAAAGTACTTTATAATACTTTTTATCAGTATCGATACGGTATTTTAATATATAAATTTTATTAATAAATAATGAATAAAAATAATAAAACATTTGATTAATTAAATTAAAATAAATATTTTAATTATAAATATAATTACTAGCCTATAAAAAGTATATTATTGTCTTTCTTCTTCAGAAATCTCGTCATATTCATTTTCATTAAACAAGCCAAATTTTCGATATCATTATTATCATTAAAAACAATAAAATTTATATATATTATGTACTTTCTCATATTAATAGTTAATTCAATAGTTCTGGAATGTTGTATTTATCTACAAATAGAAATTGACATAAAGATGATTAAATATACGATATTTCAGAAACCATTGATTATTCAATTATTATGATGATTATTTGTTGTAAAATATGTAATTAAAGAGAATTAACTATATTCATTAGAACCTTATAAATTTCTTTAGTCATCTTTAAATGAATCCGATACATTTTTTTTAAAAAAATACCGACAAAAAACCTGACATTTGATATAAATTTTCCACTTTTGTATCAATACTTCGGTTTTTTATCGATAAATACCGTTACCGGCGGTTAGAACCGGTAGTATCGATATTTTACCGGAAAAATAACCGCCATCGGAGAGGATCGATACACAACCCTGGAAAATGCATAAAATTAGGAATATCCATTTTATTATTTAAGAATAGAAAAGTTTTTTTTATACATTTAATTTTTATCAAATATTTCAATTAACCTTTCAAAATATTCAATCAAATTATTTAAAAACATGATTTTAACTTAGTCCAATACGTTTTTTATTACTGTATGTTAAAAAAGAGGGTGGTCAACCAATTATGAGTATTCAATTTATCTTTGTCTATATTGAATAAGATCACGAATTCTTAAAATAATTAAAAATAACATTTAATTAATAAAAACAAAATTAATAAATATTTATATTTTAAATGATTCGAAATTTTTGCTGATTTTTAAAAAATGCATATTTTAAATTTTTTTATTGATCGATAAGTCATTTGTAATGTCTTAATGATAAATATCCATAATAAATTGTTTGATTTTTTTCAGGTTTTAATTTATGAATGGTCCAAATCATTATTTATCATGTAAATTTTTTGCAAAATCTTGAGAAATTGGCAGATAGATTTCAAAAGCTATACCTATCATTTATAATATAAATAAGGATAAATATATATTATTATTTATTTTTTAATTTACAACTACCAATTTTGTTATATTTATAATTTAAAATGTATCAATTGTAAATTTTTTATTTCTCAATTAAACTGAAAATACAACTTTTTAAATTAAAAATTTGAGCTTGAAAATTATAGATAAAACAAAATTATATCTTATTCTATTATATTTATAGAAATAAAACCTAATAAAAACCTAAAATGTAATCATTGTAAGATAATAACTTAAATATCCATACAGATAAAATGATTTTAATTTTGAATACATATTAAAATTTTGGTTATTCAATTAGAAAAAAATACAAATATATTATTGTTATTATAGTAAATTATTAAATTTTTAGTTGCAAACATACTTAATTATGATAACAAAATATAATATTAAAACATAATTATTTTATACTTAATAATTATGGAGTTTTATCTATTAAGTAAGGTTGCCCACCCTCTGTTAAAAATTAAATTTTAAGGGTAAAGTTGGCTTTTCTTTTTTTTGAAATCTTTTAATTTATTCTATGTGCTGCTTGAATGAATTGTATGATCATTGAATTTATTTCTATGTAAATTCAATCTTTTCTGAGGGGCATTCAAATGAACAGAAAAAAAAGAGCTCCACAGAGCTATCAAATCAATTTTTGTACTAAAAAGCATTACAACGTAATGTAAAATATTCTGAATTATGGATATATAACAAAAAATGGTCCAAATCATGAAAAAAAAAAAAAAAAAAATGAAAATATCATAATCCAAAAAATATCAAGAAAACATTTTTTTACTAAAAAAAGTGCATATTTCTAATTTTAAACATATATAAAAGGGGAATCATTTGTTTTTATCATATTTAATTTGAAGCAGACTGAATTACAATGCTTTTTTTTTCTTCAATTTCGAAAAAAATATTTTTTCTACTTAATTCTATTGATATTGGTTGATATTATGGTTGTACCTGGTCAGCATTTGGTCAGATTCTTTGACCACCCATGATGAATTACAATGCCCTTGGGCAATTTGATTTTTGTTTCATTAAAATTATTGGGAAAAATATCATTCAAATATTTTTTTTTCTTCTTCAATTTTAAAATAAAATTGAATTATTTTATTTTCATATTCAGATTTATTTTCTATATTTTTATTCAATTTTTTTAAAAAAAAAATATTCAAAAATTTGAAAAATTACTAATATAAAATACTCACAATATTTTGGGAATTGAGAAGGTCAAGACCGATTTGTGAGTTTTTTATTTAATACATTGAAAAATTCAATAAAAAACAAAATTTTGACCATGGTCAAAGTGGTCAGGGGCAACTTTTTCAATTAATTTTGAGAAGGTCAAAGACCTGCCCATGGTCAAAAAATTTTGGTATATAAAAAAGATTTATTTTTATAGCAATTTGAATTTCAATTTTTTCCATTTTTTTTATATGCTGATTACCTTTTACTTTTTATTTCTTTTATTTAAAAAAAAATAAAAAAAATATTGATAATATCAAAATATTTTTTTAAAAAAAGCAGAATATTTTCAATATAATCATAATATTTTTACGAAAAATCATAGTACTTTATAGATTATTCCATATTTTTGCAGAAATTTATGAGATCATATTTATAAATTTAATATTTTTTTTTTTTTTTCTTATAATAAGACAACTGATTGAAAATGCTTTTTATTTAGGATGTTTTTATAAATAAATACTGGGGGTTTGGGGGCGGAGCCCCCAAAAATTTTTTTTACTTTTGACCAACTTTTTGTCCATTGGTCTAGAAAATATGACCATGTACAACTATAGTTGATATATATTTTTTATACGAATATTTTAGATTGATATTCGATATTCATTAAGAAAAATATTTGTTTTAAAATGCAATAAAATTATTTGAAAATTTTATCATGAAAATTTTGATGTTAGCAAGTCGGCTCTTCTCGAATAGGAAACTTTTTGGATTTGTACTAGGAAAATATAATTAATAGCATTTATTATAATAAAATGGCCCATTAAAAATTAGAAAATTTGAATCATGGAGAAAATTGAATATTGATATTTCTGTGATTTTTTGATTTGATGGATTTTTCCTATTATATTTTATGTAGTATTTGATATATACATAAAATTAAGGAATCTAATTGCGTGTAAAATGAAAAATTGGCACTTTCAAATAAGTTTGTTTTTGAAAATATTGAAAGGGTTGAAAAGTTGAATAAAATCAAAAAATAAAAATATTTATCATATCTTATTATTAAAAAAGCAAAAATTATTATAATTTTTATATTAATTTATATATAATAATATATATATATTATTTATTAAATATTAATAATATAATGAATATGGAAATAAATATACTTTTTTTAAGTTAACTTAAAAATTCAATGGAGATAAAAAATTTTGAATGAATGCTTTTTCATTTTTTTATTCAAAATTATGAGATAAAAAATGTTTTTATCTCAATAAATTTATCATAATATATATATATAATATCAGCTAATAGACATAATAATTAATTAAACTACAAAAACATATATATCCATATATATTAAAAAATATTAATTTATTTTGAACAATAAACTAATTTATCAATTGAAGCCATAGTTTATATTATTACTTAAGCTTTAATGCATTGCATAAAAATCAAAATAAATAATTAAATTAGTATATTAATCCAAAAAAAAGTCGAATTTTGTTTTATTCTTCTATACATAAAAGAAAACAAGATACCAAACTATTTTTTTTCTATATTTAATTGGTTGATTGAATAGAAAAAGTATTATAATAACCATTTATCAATTGAAATAGCTAAATATTTTTGCTGAATCCATACCAATGTTTTTATAAAATTTCATAATAAATCCTTTTATTTACGAAATTAAATAATTTTAAAATTATAAGGTATTCCATATAAAATTTCATTACAAATATCTTTTTTATTTTCATATTGATTCAATAAAACTGTTTTTTGATGAGAGAAATTGGTTCACAATTTTTTGAAAGAAATTTTTTTTTATTCAATTATTTGAGAAAATAGAAATTCGAAAAAAACTATCTAAACAAAAATATTCTTATTTAAAAAATTAATCTTAAATTAATTATATTTTTTTAAATTAAGATTATACATGATAATCTTAATGGATAAAATAAAAAATGATTAAACGTTGATTTGATAAGAAATATATAAATTTTTTATATTTTAATGAAATATCAGATTTGCCATTAGCAAAAACTCATAGAATATTTTGAAAGATATTACAAAAAGTGGAAAAAAGTTGAGAAAAGCCAACTTTACCCTTAAACGGTTTTCATTTTAAATATAAACGGTTTTCATTTTCGAGAAAATGATTCAAAACAAAATTATAGATATAGCGAAGGATTATGAATTTGTTAGACTACTAGGTTCAGGAACATTTGGAACTGTATTTTTATTTAAAGAAAAAGCAACTGGTAAACTCTACGCAGCAAAATCATCTAATAACCCCTGTATCTCAGCAGACCAACAAAAAGATTTTTTCACTGAAGTAGTTACCTTATCCAAAGCTAACAATCAAGCAGTTATACCATTTAAAGGATTCAATCTTCAAGGGATCCCTCAAGATAATAATTATTCAGCAAGTAATGTTTTACCTAACCCCACAATAATTATGAAATACATGCATAATGGATCCCTTGATAAAGTACTTTCAAAAATGCCTGAACTTTCATTTTCTAAAAGATATATAATCCTTCTAGGCATAGCAGAAGGGATGAAGCATCTTCATTCATTAAATATTGTTCATCGCGATTTAAAACCAGCCAATATCTTAATTGACTATGATTTTCGTCCATATATTTCTGATTTTGGTCAATCGTTGATATCTGATATTTCTGTTAAAGATATTATAATGAAATCTGTAAAAGGTACCCCGATTTATATGGCCCCGGAAGTTGTATCAGCAAAAAAATATACGTATAAAGCCGACGTCTACTCATTTGCATTAATCGCTTATCAATTAATTACCAATCAAATTCCATATCAAGGCCTAAGTCCAATAGAAATTTGTTTAGCGATTGATAAAGGTGAACGTCCAGATACCTCATATTTATCAAGCAAGCTTTATCAAGATCTAATAATATCATGCTGGGAACAAGAGCCAAAAGGTCGACCAAACTTTGAGCAAATCATAGCAGAGATCACTAAAGAAGAATTTCGACGAGCTATGGATGCCGATGATGAAGAAGTAAGCAAATATCTTGCTTTGTTTGGTGAAAAATTGAATGATATTGAAAAAGTTGGAAAAGACGTTAAGAAAATTGAAGAAGAAGCAAATGAAGGAAATCTTGAATCAATTGTTGAATATGCTCGAATTTTGAAGACAGGTGAAGGTGTTGCACCTGATGAAGAGAAATCAGAATATTATTACAAAATTGCCTCAGAAAAAGGTGACAACGATGGGCTATTCAATTATTCCGAAATTCTATTGAATAAAGTAGACTTTTCCAAAATTAAAGAATCAGAAATTGAAAGCTTTATCAAAAAAATTGCAGATAAAGGAGATCCAAAAGCCTGCCTTCTTTATGCGAACATTCTTTATAACAGCGGAAATGAAACCCAAATTAAGCAGTCATCTTATTATTACAAGATGTCAGCTGATAAAGGAAATGTTACATCAATGAACATTTATGCAAATATGTTGTATGAAGGTGATGCCATTGATGAAAATAAAGAAGAATCGGCTGAGTACTTTAAAAAAGCAGCAGATAAAGGGCACTCGAGTTCAATGAATCGCTATGCAAGCATGCTTCATGATGGTGATGGAATTGACATAAGCATTGAAGAATCATTACCATATTTTGAATCAGCTGCAAATAAAGGAAATTTAAAAGCAATTAAAAGATATGCTGATATTCTTAATGAAAACGATGACTTTAAAAATGCCAATAATTATTACCAAATTGCAGTTTCTAGAGGAGATGCCGATGCTATGAATGAATATGCAAAGAATTTGTATGATGGTCGTGGTTTTGATTCAAAGAAACCTGATGAAGCTATACGATATTTCAAAGATGCAGCACTTAAAGGAAATACTGAAGCAATGTATTATTATGGCCGTGAATTATTAAAAGAAAAAAATGAACAAGAAGCAAAACCATTCCTTGAACAAGCAATAGAAAATGGAAATTCAGACGCAATGTACACATATGCAAAAGTGCTCATTGATGATAATAAAGATAGAGCAATACGATATATTAAACAGTCAATTGACAATGGAAATGAAAAAGCATTTCATGAATATGCAAAAATATTGGAAAATGAAGGGAAAAAACAAGAAGCTTTGTTATTTTATAAATTTGCAGCAAATAAAGGAAATGTTGATTCAATGAATAAATGTGGAGACATGCTATATAAAGGAGAAGGAACTGAAATTGATAAGAAAGAAGCAGCTCATTTTTATCAACTTTCAGCTGATAAAGGAAATGATGATTCAATGTATAAATATGCATACATGTTATATAATGGAGACGGAATCAAAGTTAATAAGAATGAATCTTTACGTTATTATAAAAAGGCAATTGAAAAAGAAAATATTAAAGCTATATATAATTGTGCATATATTTTATTATATGATAAAGATATCCAAAATGAAAAAGAAGCAATTGATTTACTTAAAATTGGTATTATGAAAGGAAATGCTGAATCAATGTTCACTTATGGAAACATTCTTTGTGATTCAAAAACAACATTGGATATCAATAAATATTTAAATTTATCAATTGAAAAAGGAAATACAAATGTGATGAATAAATATAATGTTAAAATTCCCCCTGAAAGAAAAGAGTTAATTGCTCTTTATTATAAAGAAGAAGCAGATAAAGGAAATATTGATTCAATGATTATTTTGGCAAATCTGTTATATAATGGCATCGGAGAAATTGATTCTAATAAAAAAGAAGCTTCTAAATATTATAAAAATGCAGCTGATAAAGGAAATGACGATGCAATGCATAAATATGCAAACATGTTATATACAGGTGATGAAATTGACATTGACAAAAAAGAAGCATTGAAATATTATAAAAATGCAGCAGATAAAGAAAATATTTATGCTATGATTAATTATGCTCTCATTTTGCTATATGGTGATGATGATATTAAAAACAAAGATGAAGCAACAAATTATCTTAAAAATGCAACAAATAAAGGAAATTCAGATGCTAGATACATATATGAAAACATGCTAAATAATTGGGATAAATATGAAGAAGGAATAAATTACTATAAACAATCAATTCTAAAAGGAAATACAAATGCAATGTTTAATTATGCCTATATTTTGAAAAATGAGTTAAATTATCAAAAAGCAGCATCTTATTATAAAAATGCAGCAGATAAAGGAAATGTTTATGCAATGGTTTCATTCGCAGATATGTTATATAAAGGAGAAGGAATTCAAATTGATAAAAAAGAAGCAGCTCATTATTATCAAATGTCAGCTGATAAAGGAAATGACGAAGCAATAAATAAATATGCATTCATGTTATATGAAGGAAATGGAATTGAAGGTAGTAAATCAAAAGCAGCAAGTTATTATAAAAAATTAGCAGATAAAGGAAATATTGATGCAATTTTAAAATATGCAAATATTGTCTACGAACATTTTTTCTATATATCATATGTACAAGAATTAAATTACTTGAAATCATTATATGAAAAATACAACAATGATGATGATAATTTTAAAGAACTTCAAAATTTAATTTCGATAATTGAAGAAGTAGTTAATTATATTAATTATTCTCTTTCTTTTGTATATAAAAAGATTCTAATTTTAAATCCTAAAACTGAATATACTGCTATTGAATACTCATATGATCATTGGTCTAATTTAGATGGATTAATTCAACGTCTTTCAAATTTGAATCACATTGGAATCTTGCCAATAATTGGATATGAAAAATGTGAAAGTTCTATTTCAATTATTACTCAGTCTAAACCTCGTGTTTCACTTTTAGATTTGATTTCATTGGCTTCAGAAGGATTAGCACGAGACAATTGGGATATAATAAGAGGCATGAGTGTTTTTGGTATCGCAGCAGCAATGGCATACATGCATCAGAATGATATTGTTCATGGTCATTTGAATGTAAGGTCTGTTTTTATAGATGAAAATGATTATCCTATAATTATGATTTTCAATTCTAATGAAGACTCAAGTGATTTGTGCTTAGCTAAAAAAGATGACGTTTTCTCTTTTGGGATTATTTTATATGAACTTATTACGTGTAATAGAGAATTCATCAATAAAGACTTCTCAAGAACATATTTCCTCAGAGATTTGGCCAAGCATACAAATGAATTATTAGAATATAAAGATCTCATTCTTGAATGCTGTAATAGTGATCCAAATATTCGCCCTTCTTTCATTCAAATTGTTAAAAGATTTGTGGATAACAAAGAAGAATACTTCAAATATTTTGATGATCTGATCGATTACATTGAATTAGCAACAGAAGGTTTAGATTTCACTAGCATTTAAGAATAAAAAAATATTCTTTAGTTAAAATATTTTTACTGTATAAATATTATATAATATTATTTTAATGAAAATTATTATTCTAAAATCCATATACATCAGAAGCAGTCACATAATTTTTTTAAAAAAAATAGTTGTTAACAGATCGTTTTTATCATTATTATTATTATTTCAAAAGTTTGTAATGAAAAAACGGCTTAAATAACTCAATTTGACAACTTTTTGAGTAAATAAATACATCATAACCTCTATTAACAACTGCTCCATCATCACTTCAATCAATAACTGCTCAATTTTTATTATAATTCCTCAAATTATTAATAAAAGAATAAATAAAGATCATTTTTAAAACCATTCAAATATATTTAAATCATCATTATTTAAATAAGATTACTGATGATTGATTTAAACAAGTAATGAAGATTGATTTAAGGTACAAATCTAGTACGTTATAGATTGAGAGAAAGCACGTTATATATTTGAGACCCCTTGCCCTATTGAAAAAGTTTTGTTTTGAATGCATGTCAGATTTGAAATTCTGAACTTTATTTTTTTTTTATAAAATTTTTATGATAAAAATATTTTTTATATAACATGTCCTTTAGTTTTAATAAAGTGTCAAAAAAATTTGCGGTTTCTAAACGTACTAGATTTGTACCTTAATGAAGGAAAAAAAATTTCTGATGGCTGGTTAACAAATGATGAAGATTACTGATGATTGATTTAACAAATGATGAAGATTACTGATAATTGAGTTAACAAATAGAGAAGACAAACTTCAAATAAGAGAAAAATTAAGATGAAAGCAGAACAGAGATGAAAAAACTTTGTTGAAAAATAAAATCTATTCAAAACATGATATTCTGAGGTAGGAATACTTTTTCTAAAATATAATATAGTCACCCCAATAAGTTTTGATAGGAAACAAATTCAAAAAGGGTTTATTACACTTTTATTCCAAGAAAAAGTTGTTTTTCTTTTTTTAAAAAGTTACGGTTTCTATCAAAACTTTATGGCAGCTATAAGGAGATATCTTAATAAAATTTGACCTTAAATTGGCCTTAAATTGACCTTTTAAAAATAAGCCAAATTTTATTAAAATGCTTCTTCATAGTTGCCATAAAGTATGATTTACTGTTTGTAGCCTTTCTAGAATTATAAATACTTATTAGAATAACAGCATATAAGATAAAATCCTTGAAAATTTAAGTTATGGGCTATATTTCATACGTTCTTAATGCTATCTGCCTTATATATTTTTGATTTTTTTTTCTGAGTAATTTTTTTTTATTCAAAATTTTTTATTTTCTGAATTTTTTCAAATTTGTTTATCTTATTTTTTTCTTGTGATCATGAGTTTAAAAAATATATTTATAATATATACTACAAAAAATTCATAATTATTTGTAATTATAAATTGTTACTTCATTATTCCTGATATATAAATTGTTCAAAATTGAGAATATTATTTATATTATTTTTCAAGTGATGGTAATTTTGAATAAAAAAAATAATTTATATTCAATTATTGAATGAAGAGAAAAAAAGTAAATAATTCTTTTAAAATAAAATAAAAAATACCATGAATTATTATTTTTATTGCTGTTGTTGATTCAGAGTATCAATGTATTCTTGAATTTCGTCTTCATCAAGATCATAATGGAAAAATGAATTGTAATCATTTGCAAGCAAATCGTAAATCTCATCAAATGACGGCCTTTCGTCAGGATCTTCATTCCAGCACCTTGAAATCAGATCCTTCATTGGTTGTGTAACATCATCAGAAAATGTTGGTCTCAAACCTTTCAATACGTCGGTAAAGAGACGAATAAAGGATTTAGTATCATCATAAGGCGCATTTCCAGTAACTAATTCGTAAGCAAGAATAGAAAAAGAGTAAACATCAACTGCAATTCCGTACTCATCATTATCATTTTTCAGTATTTCAGGTGCCATATAAAGGGGAGTCCCAATACCAGTTGACATTTCCATTTCCATTGACTTTTTCAATGGATGTGGGAATATACGACATAATGTAAATCCGGATATTTGTGGATAGTAGTTTGCGTCGAGTAAAATGTTTTCAGGTTTAATATCACGATGAATAATGCCTTTTTCATTCATGTATTTCATTGCATGGGCAATTCCAAGTAAAATAATATATTTTTTGGTTGTACTCCAGTTTTCATTAGCTAATCCATTTCGCTCTTTTTCTAATATATCTCGTAAAGTGCCATTTGGCATATATTCTAGGATAATTGTTGGTTCAAAAACATCAGGATCTTCTAAAGAATGGAAGCTGATTCCATAGAATTTTAAAATTGCGGGATGTTCAAGGATTTGATTTGCTAAAGCTGCACGCATAATCAACTTTTGATCATTTTTACCAAAAGTTTTATAGATTTTCGCTACAAATTGTTTGTTATCTGATAATCTTCTTGCTATATAAGCAGCAGCCCATGCTCCTTCACCTAATTGTCTTTCTTTATGAACTTCGAAATCATCTGCGGAAATGAATAGATCATCAAGTTGAAAAATCATTGTTAAATTTTATTAAAGATGCAGTTATTTTTTTGAAAAGATAAATGGTCAGAACCTAATTGTCATAAAAATTAAGAAAATAATAATCCAGACATAATATAGATTTTTTATTGATACATTCATAAAATAGAATTTAAAAACATTTTTAATGATATAAATAATGCATTGGATTGTCAGTAATCCAATGATTTAGTTAGATCAAAAAATCTTGATGAAAACAATAAACATATATATGTATTTTAATATTGTCGTAGATACATCATTTATATATTAAAATAGTGGAATTCATAGGTAATTGTGATGATTAGAATGTTTTAACATTTTTTTTTTTGACTTTTTGAAAACAATTTCATCTGAAGAAGTTTTCTGAGTGAAACTGCAATTTTAATATCAGTTTATATACATTTATGTAAAGTTACATACATCTATGGTATTTGTTAATAAAATTTTTATATTTAATACATGCATCTTTCAAAATTTTAGAAAACTACAATTTACAAATAGTATATATCTATATATATATTGTAAGGCACGATGGCCGAGTGGTTAAGGCGTGGGATTTGAGTCCCCATGGGTTTATCCCTCATCAGTTCGAATCTGGTTCGTGTCGTTTTTTTGTTATTTTTTTTAAGGGACCACTATCAAATTCTATGTTAAAAATTCTATGAGTTATCACAAAATTAATTGACTTAAAAAAAATTATTTCTTGAGTATTTTTGCTATATTTTGGTATATATAAATTATATAAATTACATATCATTTATTTCTATTCTTCTTTTAAGCCTATTCCCTTTTTTCAATAAAAATTTAAAAGTTGAAAGGAGTAAAAATTTTACAAAAATGATCGGAATGGTGAAATTTTAAAGTTTTAAACTTTTTCCGAGATAACAACTATTGAATTTTCTTTTCTATGAGTTTTCTCAATATTGAAATGTTTACAAAAAAATATGATAGTGGTCCCTTAAATTAATCATAATATTAATCATAATGTATTATAAAGTTTTTATTAGAATATAAAGATATTGGTTATAATCAATATGAAATCTGATAAAATTTCTAAGAAAAAAAATTAAAATGAAGAGTCTATAAAATATTTTTTGAAATCAATAAAAGGAGGAAATTCTGAATCGATGTATGAATATGGTAAAATGTTATACAAAGGAGAAGGACATTCAATGAACAAAGAAAAATGTCTTGAATATTTCAAACAAGCCATTGATAAAGGTCATGTTAAATCGATGTTTATATATGGTCGAATAATGAAAGAAGACTTCTTGAACAACGAAGAAGGATATAAATGGAATTCGATGTATAAAAAATGTAGCCAAAGGTGTTGAATATTATAAAAAGTCGTGTGATAGAGGGAACCTGAGTGGCTGTGCTAGATATGGCAGCTCATTGATAGATGGGAAAGTTGAAAAGGATATCACTGAAGGTCTCCGTCTTATCAAATATTCATTTGATCACAATGATTCAACTGGAATATCTGATTATGCATATTATTTATCTCAAGGACTTCCAAATTTAGAAAAAGATTTGAAGTTGTCATTCAAATATGCAAAACTTGCAGCTAATATGGGAAATTTGGCATCAATTAATAATGTTGGAGCTTACTATCAGCATGGACAAGGCACAGAAGTTGATAAAAAGAAGCCATCAAATATTATAGGAGAGGATTTGAAGAAGGATCAATATTGGCAGCAACAAATCTTGGCTTTTTACTGATTGAAGGAGATTCGGCAAGTTGAATTGAACCAGATTTCAAAGAAGGGATGAAATATCTAAAATTTGCATCGGAAAATGGAGAAATAAATGCAATGTTCTGCTATTCAATGAACATAGCAAACAAGAAAAGTACATCAGAAGAACTTTCAGATATGGAAAAATATTTGAAAAAAGGAGTTTTCTTGAAAGACTGTAAATTAATTGGACTGTATGGTGACATCCTTTGTAGAGACACAGTTTTTCCACAAGATAAAGTAAGATCAGCGAGATATTACAAAATGTGTGGTGATCTTGGGAATTCATATGCAATGAAAATGTACGCCAGATGCCTTTCAGCTGGTTTTGGAGTTGAACAGAATCAAGAAGAATCACTCACATATTACAAAAAGTCAGCAGACAGTGGAGACCAAGAATTAATGGTTGAGTATGCAACAAAACTTCGTGAAAGAGGAGAAGGTTCATATGATGAGAATGAAGTCATTAAATATTACAAAAAAGCGATCGAGATGGGTTCAAAATCAGGAAATGTTGATCTGAGAGAAGCAGAACGATATGTAGCAAATAAGAATCAAAAAATTGATGAAAATGAAACTTAAATGGACTACATCCTTAAAATGAAATGAATTTTTTTAATTTCAATGATTAATTTAATAAATTTTTGATTAATAATATTATAGTATTTTTTTTTATTCATAAATTTCTATCAAAATAATGTAATCGAAAAGATTTTAAAAGTCTATTTGTTTAGTGGGTTTAAATAATTTGGGTAATTATACAATAATAATTCAGACTTCAAAAAAAAGATTTCAAACATGTTAATATTTTCCAATATAACTTTGTTTCTACAATTTGATTTCATCAAATATATTCTTTTTCTCCATCAGAAGAAAATTTATATGGTTTTATTCTATATCTGGATTTAAAATATAATTATACAAATTATCATGTCTTAATTTGTATCCACATCTAATCCAAATCCATTATAAAATTCTTTTGATATAGATGGAATTAATGGTTCTTTTGGCTTATTTTGATTCAAATCATAATTATGTACTTTTTCAGTTGGAATAATATTGTATAAATGATCATATAAAAAATCCAATTTTCTATATATTTGAAATAAAAAGTTGTAATCCAATTTTCTTGCTAAATTTACTTGATCAAAGTTTCTTTCGAATATTTTCATACTTTTTTCTGAAATCCCATGAACTGCCAACAACACCTCTTTTTCAATTATTTTAACCGATACTAAACAGAGCAAAATATGAGCTGGTTCAAACTTTCTCGAAACGCAATCATCTAGTAACTGAATGCATTCATCAATATTTTTCTCAAATCCTTCTTCATAGAAGTAAAGGTGTGCTAAATTATATTTTGCCAATAAATTATCATTTTCTTTGATTGCCTCTTTAAATAATTCGATTGCAAACGCTAAATTTTTTATTGTTTGAAATCCATTTTTATAAATGATTCCAAGATTGTTTTTAGCATGACAATCATTTACCGATGATCCTTCTTTATAGTAATGAATGCACTTTTCCATATCTCTTTTTACAAATCGTCCTTCATGATAAATAAAGCCAAGAGGAAAATGTGCTATTTTACATCTATTGTAAGAAGAAAGACCATAATAATAAATTCCTTTTTTATAATTTTTTTTGTTATTGTTGCTGCAATATATTTGTCCCAGGAAGTATTGTGCTTCTGGATTATTTTTATTTGATGAAAGAGTTAAATAATGAATTGCTATATCATAATCTTGTTTAACAAATTCTCCTATAAAATAATTAAGACCAAGAAATAGTAATGCACGTTGATCATATTGATTTGCTGCTAAATGAATATAACAAATTGCTTTGTTAATATCTCGCTTTACTCCAAAACCATTGTAATAAATTAAACCAAGATTATATAATGCTGGCGTGAAATTTTGATTAGCTGCTAACTGAAAATAGAAAATTGCTCGTTTGATATCTTTATTAACATAAATTCCTCTGAAATATATTACGCCAAGATTATATTGGGCATTTGGATAATTTTGATTAGAGGCAAGTGTAAAATAATGCACAGACTTACAATAATCTCGGTGCCCATATTTATCATCATAATATATTAAAGCAAGATTATATTGTGAATATACTTCATTTTGATTGGCTGCAAGTGTAAAGTAATAAATTGCTTTGTTTATATCTGGCGCTACATATTTTCCTTCAAAATATAATAAGCCAAGATTAGACTGCGCTTCCATTTGATTTTGGTTGGCAGCAAGTGAATAGTAAAAAATTGCTTTGTTGACATCTCTAGGAACATGAACACCTTTTATATAAATTTTAGCAAGATTAAATTGCGCTTCTGGATCATTTTGTTTTGCAGCAAGCGAATAATAATGAATTGCTTTATTAATATCTCTTGGGACATATTCACCTCTATAATAAATCAAGGCAAGATTAAATTGCGCTTTCGGATTATTTTGATTTGCAGCAAGCGAATAATAATGAATTGCCCTATTAATATCACGGGTAACATATTCACCCTGATTGTAAATTAAACCAAGATTAAATTGGGCTTCTGGATCATTTTGTTTTGCAGCAAGTGAATAATAATGAATTGCTTTATTAATATCTCTTGGGACATATTCACCTCTATAATAAATCAAGGCAAGATTAAATTGCGCTTTCGGATTATTTTGATTTGCAGCAAGTGAATAATAATGAATTGCCCTATTAATATCACGGGGAACATCATTATTTTTAATATAAATTGTTCCCAGTTTATATTGTGCCATCGTATCATTTTGATTAGCAGCGAGTGTATAAAAATGAATGGCCTTTTTAATATCTCGAGAAATATATTTACCTTCATTATACAATGCGGCAAGATTTACTTGCGCTCGAACATCATTTTGATCTGCAGCAAGTTTAAAATAATGAATTGATTTATTGATGTCTCTAGGAATATATTTATTATCATAATACAATAACCCAAGATTGAATTGAGCATCTATATTATTTCCATTTGCAGCTAGTGTATAATATTTGATAACTTTATTTATATCTTGTGAGACATTTTGTCCTTCTAAGTGAATTAAACCAAGAGCTGCCAAAGCATCTACATCATTTTGATTTGCAGCAAGTGTAAAATAAAAAATTGCCTTTTGAATGTCTTGATGAAAATATTTTCCTTCATAATATAGTGTACCCAAAAAATCCTGAGCTAGAACATTATTTTGATTTGCAGCAAGTTTAAAATATTGAATAGATTTATTAAAATCTTTTAGTTTGAAGTAAATTAGACCAAGATTATATTGGCCTAATGGAGAGTTTTGACTTGCTGCAAGTGAAAAATAATAAAATGCTTTGTCTAAATTTTGTGAGATATATTTTCCGTTATAATATAAAGTTCCGAGATTAATTTGTGCATCTAAATGGTTTTGTTCGGCGGCGAGTGAATAATAATAAATTGCTTTGTTTATATCTCTATGAAAATTATCTCCTTTTTCATAGTATTGTCCAAGCTTAAATTGTGCACTTGAATTGCTTTGCTCGGAAGCTAGTGAATAGTAATATAAAGCTTTTTTTATATCCTTTTTAACATGAATTCCTTCTTCATATATTTTACCCAGTTCAAATTTTAATTGCGGATCGTTAAACCAATCAACATACAATTTATCATTGATGCTTTTAATGTTACATTTTTTCATTGGTATTTCAAAAAACAATCTGAAACAAATTGCATACAATTCCACAGAAGAAGGACGACATTCTGGATTGATATTTGTACATTTAGGCTGCATTTCAGAATATAACTTTTCGAAAGTTTCTTTTTTATTTAAATCATCATCAAATATGATTTTATCTTTAATAAACTTCATGATTTGACCAAGAGAATAAATGTCACTTTTGTCTGAATATTCGCCATTTTCAACTTCTGGCGCTATATATTCAGATGCCAAATCATTTGTAAAATTTACTGGATTCTCTGATTGATTAACCATTCGATCAAAATCAATAACAACAACGTCATTGTTTTGATCAATCATTATGTTACTTGGCTTCAAATCACGCAAAATTTTTCCTTTTTCATGAAGATCTTTTACAACCACAATTAATTCAAAGATAAACCTAATTGAAACATCAATATCAATGCTTTTCATCATTAAAAGATTTGTTCCATTAATAAATTCAATAACTACATAATTCAGTTGATTGATCTTTCCATAAATTTTTGGCAAAAATGGATGATTTAAAACTGAGTAATTTTCAAGTTCTCTTTCAATTAATTTCTGATTTTCATCTGTTTTAATTCTCGGCTTTTTCAACACAAATATCTCTTCTTCTTTAATATGATATATTAAATTGGCAATAAAAGATGATCCAAGACCAAGCGTTCTTAAGCAAATGAATTCATTTTCTTCCCAAATTTTCATTCGATTGTCTTTATTTAAGAACCAAAAAGTGTCATCAAGTCTATTTTTATTCAATTTTGAATAGCTCTGTTTGATCAGATACCCACTGATGCATGATTGAATGAATGGTAAAATTTCCTTTATTTCGGGAGCTATTTTCGGCTGAGAAAAAATTAAGTGGTCATTAAAACTTGAAATTTCTTCATCAAATAAGCTATCACTAAAAAAATATTGGTAATCAACGTTAATAAACTGGTCAAAAATGTTTTTTACATCTGATAAAAAATAAAGATGCTTGTTAGTAGGGATAGAAAATAATTTTTGGAGAAGAGATAAAGATGATTGATCAATGACAATGATGGTTTGTTTAAAACCAATGATGAAATGTGGATTTGATTTTATATTACATGAATTAATCATGATTTCCTTAGATTCTTCGAAATTTTGATTATAATTAATATTTAAACAATTATTTTTTGCAAAAATATTAATTGTATATCCTTGAACTGCTGTGTTCATTTTTTTATATTTTAATTTAAGAGTTTTCTCATTAAAAGCATAAATAAAATCTTCCAAATTAGCGATCATTATTAAAAAAAATCTACTAACGGATATGTAATGTGACATGAATTCAATCAATAATTTTCTAATGTCAAATCAAAAAAAAAAAAAAAAAGTTTAAAAATAATTATCATTTTAGAACTCAAAATAAATCAATAAACTAATTATGTTTGATGATGTATAATATAATGATTTTTTATACTAATTTTCAGCATATAAGGCATGGATTCTTTTTTTTATAAACGACAACAGGTTCCCTATTTTCTAAACCTTTGATTTTGTTTGACTGATCATTAATTAAATTTTTCAAATCATTTATTTCAGAAATATAATTGCTAATTTCAGATGCATTTCTATTTTTTTCTTGATCAAACTGTTCTGTAAGACGAGAAAATTTATTTTTGTACTCTGATATTTCATTTGATAATGAAGCTTCTTTTTGAGAAGAGTCTTTTTTGAGTTGTTGTATTCTATCATTACTTTCTCTTAATCGTCGATCATAGTTATTTATAGTACTATTATATTTGCTGTTCATTTGATTCAATTGGTTTTGTGTTTCAATTTGTTTTTTATATAATTGGTTTTCTCTATTACGAGAATCTTCTCTTATTTGTTGAATTTTTCTCTCATTTTCTTCTTGATTTCTTCTAATGGTCTTTATATGTTTTTCATTAGCAATGTTTAATTGCTGAATTTCATCTCTTTGTTTTTGAAGATTCTTGTTGTTTTCTTCAATTTCTTCATCTTTTTGTTTGATCATTGCATCTTGATATTCAGATTTTTGCACTTTTTCCAGTTGACTTTCAAGCTCTCTAATAGCAGAAAGTGTTAAAGACTGAAATGTTTCTTTGAGACATGATGTTTCTTTTTCAATTCCGCATATTCTATCGATGAATGAATCAAAAAATTCAAAATTTTCTAAATCTTTGAAGTACTTGTTATACTTTTGACAATCAGGAACCAATTTTTGAAAAGTTTCTTGAAAATTATTTGCTGTTTTAATATTTTGCTGTAACAGCTGATGCATGCAATTCAACCAAAATTTAAGACTGCTTGACTGATCAATTTTTCTGAATTCATCATCAACTTCATTGAAAAGGTTTCCGACAATATTTGTAATCTCATGGAAATGTTCTCCTCTAATGTATTTCAATTCATTTAAACATTCATTGCTTACAGTAATTTGATGTTTTGGATTAATTGCTTCTCTTGAACTAAAGTGAAGGAAATCAATTAATCTTTGATGATCTATGAAATCGTATTGTTTGCCAATGTTTTCTTTCAGTGCCATTGGGAAAATAAAAACATGGTATTCAAAAGTTTTAAAGAAATCGCACCATTTTTTCAGTTCAACATTAGCCCTTGTTTCCAAACTTGTGAAACAATCTGTACCTGTGCGATTTTCATCACCTTTTGTTATAACAATTCCCATAATTGTTTTTAAGTAATCTGGATCTGGGAACATTCTCTTTAATCTTTGAATTGTTTCTAATATTCCTTTCCCTCGCCCAGTAAGGAATTCGCCATATGATATAACAAGCAATATTTTAACTTTGATATCATATTCATCTGACTTCAACAAATAATCGCTTGCAAATGCATTGATTATTTCTTCTTCAGTTCCCCTTAAATCTTCAAATCCAGGACAATCGCAATATAATAACTTATTTTCATGATCTGGATATATTATTGGTTTAGTGGTACCAACTTTACTGCCTGCAAAAATCCCTTTCCCAACTAGAACAACTTGTCTACCACAGTCTTCTTTTATTGTTAACGCCTCTCTTGCGAGGCAACATGTTAATGAACTTTTTCCTGAACCAGTTAAACCCAAAATAAGAACTCTTATGTAGTTTTTATATGGGCCAATTGAGGTTTTAATCTCTATTTGATATTTTTTTATTTTTAAATCCATTGATTTCACTTTACTTGCATTCATTTTTTAAGAAACAATGTAAATAAATGAAGTAATAGATAAATGAGATGACTTTTTGAATGTCTTATTTTTAATTGATGTAAAAAATCATTTCCGTTTTTACATGAAATGATAAAATTTCCGTTTTAACTTGAAAAGGATAAAATAAATCCTTTTTATTTTTTTAATTCAAAATATATTTCAATTATTCATATAAGATTGTTATCATTTCATTTTTTTTTTTTTTTTTTTTTTTTTTTATGGATTTTGAAAATATCGATTATATAGAAAGATCAATAAAGTCGATAGAAAATGAAATAAGAGATAAGATCAAGAACTACAACAGATATCACAGAATAATCTTATTAGGACTTACTGGTTCAGGAAAAAGCTCAGTTGCCCGATGTCTAGCTAAAGAAAGTATTGAAATTGAAGTTAATGGAAAAGATGTTCATCTTACAGGAACTGGTATTTTTGCTGGAAGCACATCAGGAACAGATATTCCAGTAATATATGCTGATGACGAAAACAAAGCTCTTTATTGTGACTGCCCAGGATTTGAGGATACAAGAGGAATGGATAAAGAAATTATTAATGCATTTTCAGATGACTTTCTACTAACTTCAGATGGAAATGACATTTATGTAAAAATATTACTTGTTGTTTCTGCTTCTGAATTTAATACAGGTCGAGGAAAAGTTATTTTAGATACTTTTAAAAGATTGAAAAAAATGTTTCCAAATCCAGAGCAAGTGAAAGATTCAATTGGATTTGTAATAACTAAAGGAGAAGAAGATGTAAATGGAACCTATTATTTCACAAAATTGGAAGAAAAAGCATGCACCGAATTAAAAACATGGTGTGATTATTTTAAAATGAGGAAAAATCAAGTTTTTCTTTTTCCTCAAGCTAAAAAAGAAAATGAAGGAAGACAATACAAATTCAATGATTTTGATAAACTAATGGATTTTCTAAAATTTGGTTTCATCAAAAATCCTGATCATGAAATCACATTAAGCGACTCATCACTCTCAAATTTGAACTTTATTAGAATCAAACACCTTCAGAGTATACATGAAATTGTTAAAGAACTTTTCCTAAAAATCAATGTTAATTATCGTGAATCAAATGATTCAGAAACATTAAGTCTATGGCTAAATATAATGCACAATTTAATGGATCAAAAAATATCTAAAATATCAGATTTCAGGAAAATCATTGAGAAATATGTGCCAAACTGTGAACAATATGAAGAATATTTTTCCAAATTAGATGACTATGAAACAATTGACTCTTTTATTGATCGAATTTATGATGTTGATACAATAACTTCATCACTTCAAGATATATTTCGAAATATGATAGTTTCAGCCCAGGATGAATTAAAGAGATATCAAGTTCTTGCAGAAAATTCAGAAATACAAGAAAAATTGATAAAAGAAAAGACAGAAATGATTCAAAGATATAAAGATGATTTACAAGAAGAAAAAGATAAGATAGATCAAATGAAAATTGATTTTGAAGAAGAACAAAAAAAATACGATGAAAAAGAAAGAGAAAATAATGAAAAGTTAATCAGAATGAATAATGAAATTATCAGCCAGCAAAAAATTTATCAAGATAAGCAAAAAGAATATGATGAACAAATTGGTCAAATGAATAATAAGATATTAGATCAGCAAAGGATAATGGATGAAAAAACGAGAGAGCATAAAGAAAAATTAGAACAATTATATGATGATCTCCAAAACCAACATATAATTAATGATAAGATGAAAAAAGAATGTTCAGATAAAATTGAACAGATCGAAAAAATGAAACAAGAATTCTTCGACTTGAAAAATATCCAGTCTCAAAATCTAAAAGAATACAAAGAATCTCTTGATATATTAATCCAAAAAGTTGAAAAACAAGATACTATAATAAATGGTTTATATAATAAACTACCTGTTATTGTCGAAGGTGGAGGAATTTGCCTTCTAATATAATTCTTAAATAATTATTTATCCATTTTATTTTGATTTTCAATAAATTATGTTTTTATAAAATTTAATAAAAATGGAATAGTAATTATTTGAATATCGAATAGACTTATAAAGGATCTTTTGATTTAAAGTTTTTTTTTTTTTTTTGAAAGGAATAATCAAAAAAAAAAAAAAAAAAATATGTCTTCAGAAAGTCATGCTTTTTATTCTCAATCATAATTTAAAATTTTTCTTTGAAGGGAGCTTTTTATTTTATAAAATGCAAAGCTTGAGTTTGAAACAAGTTCCAAAGGCATTTAAAGAAATGTTGGATCTTATTCAAGACGAAACAATACAGAATATGTATTCCAAATTCACTTTTGTTTATTTGGAATCTATTGTAAGTAATAACATAGAAATAGAATCAGCTTGCAACAATAAATTTGATAGGATTTCTGAAAATCAAATTTTAAATTATCTATCTTATCATAAATTTATAACATATTTTATTTTGTTTTCAAATGATATAAAAAATATTAATAAAAAACAAAAAGAAACTGTTGGAGGTATTATGTTCCCAAATATTGAATCGAGTAATATTGTTATCTTTTGTGTTGAAAAAGAATGCTTGATCATCAATTCAATTGAAACATCAAAAGCAAAAGAGTTAATGAAGGAACTTAAAAACAATCAAATAAGTATTCTTAATATGAATGAAGATTACCAAATTAAAAAAAGCCGAGAAGAAGAAGAGGCAAATGAAGAAATAAATAATTTTTGTTCTTTTTTGGCAGTTTCAAAAGAAATTAAAAGCAATTTCTATGTTAAGTTAACAATTCGTCCAATTGCAGGATATATGATCAGAAGATATTATTATCCAACAGAATATTTCAATGATCAGACATTTTTCTTTTTCGACAAAGCAGATGTTTCATCAAAAGAGCAAAGTTTGAAAAAAGAACTAGCAAAATCAATAATATGTGATAAATTAAGTGATTTTGACTGTAAAGTCAATTCCAATATAAATAAACGAGCACAACATTATATCTTTAATAAAGATGATTTTATTATTTTGCGAGTATTATATTCCAGTAATCAAGCAATTTATTATTTTGTGGTTCATCGTAAAACCCTTTTCGTTTTTGTGATGAAAATATTCAACATTCCCAATGATTCAATAAAAGATAATAGTAATGAAATAAGATTTTGTGAGAATTATTCTCATAGATGTTTTGTTCCATTTTATGGATTCATTAAAGAAAAAGAAACAACAATAGGCATCGTATATGAATTTATGTGCAACGGAACTCTCAAATCATATGTGAAAACAAAACAAAACGAAATTACCTATTTATTTTCATTAAACACAATTATTAGAATATTTGAAGGAATCGATTATCTTCACTCGAATTCATTGATTCATCGTGATATAAAGCCATCCAACATTTTACTTGATCATGACAATATTCCTTACATATCGGATTTTCCTACTATTCGCCCCATTAATAAAGAAAAAGAAAAGCAATCAGAATACACAGCTGATCTAGGTTCACAACCATATATGTCACCAGAACAATATAAAGGTAATCATGATTTGATCTCATATCCAACTGATATTTATTCATTTGGTATGACTATTTATTATATTTGTGAAAAAAAAGAAATGAACATGAATTTTAATTACAAAAAACAAGAAAATAACACACCAATTATGGATAAATCCACATCAAATCTGCAAAGTATCTTTGAGAAGTGTGTTAAATATGATTCATCAAACAGAATAACAACCAAAAAAATATTGAAAATGATCATTAAAGAAGCAATTTCGTTGATTTATAAAGTTGATTCTAATATTTTTAATGATACAAATGAAACCCTTCTGTTTATTCTAGAAATGGTGATTATTCTAAAAAATAATTGGAAAGAAGCCCAAAAAAATCAAAAATACATTCAACGTTTGTTATCATTGATACTAACTAAAATCAAAAAACAATTGGAAAAAGTTTTCAATAAAATATATTGTGCTTTTTTTCTTTTTAATTATATATATCATACGAAAGATTTTAATTTGTTGCATGATATTAAAAACGCTATTCATCAAATAACACTTTTTGCAGATCAAAATAATCCAGAAGCACAATTATTGCTTGGAATAATTTATTATGAAGGGAAATATGTATCAAGAGATATAAATAAATCAATTCATTATTTAACACTTTCTGCAAATCAAGGTAACCCATATGCACAACAAAAGCTTGGAGACATTTATTATGAGGGAAAGTGTATTGGACGTGATATAAATAAATCAATTCACTATTTAACACTTTCTGCAAATCAAAATAATTCAAATGCACTATTTATTCTTGGGAACATTTATTATGAGGGACAGTATATTGGACGTGATATCATCAAATCAATTCATTATTTAACACTCTCAGCAAATCAAAATAATTTATGTGCACAATATATTCTTGGCAAAATTTATTATGAAGGGAAATATGTATCAAGAGATATAAATAAATCAATTTATTATTTAACACTTTCTGCAAATCAAGGTAACTCTTATGCACAACTAATGCTCGGAGAAATATATTATAAGAGAGATTATATTGAACTTGATATAAATAAATCAATTCACTATTTAACACTTTCTGCAAATCAAAATAATTCAGATGCACAATTTATTCTTGGGGAAATTTATTATGAAGGAAAATATATATCTCATGATACTAATAAATCGATTTATTATTTAACACTCTCAGCAAATCAAAATAATTCAGATGCACAATTTATTCTTGGGGAAATTTATTATGAAGGGAAATATATATCTCATGATATTAATAAATCGATTTATTACTTAACACTCTCAGCAAATCAAAATAATTCATGTGCTCAATTTATTCTTGGAATAATTTATCATGAAAATAAATATTTATCACGTGATATTATAAAATCAATTCATTATTTAACTCAATCAGCAAAGCAAAATCATTCTAAAGCTCAATTCTTTCTATCAAATATCTATATGGAAGATAAATCTGTGCAAAATATCAATGAATCTATAAAATTACTTCAATATTCTGCTTATAATAATTATCGTGAAGCACAGTTGATACTTGCTGATTTACTTTTTGAGGGAATTCATTTAAAATATGAAATAGAAAAAATAATTCATTTATATAAAGAAGTATCAAGTTTTAATAATCAATATGCTAAAAATAATCTTGGTGTGATTTATAAAAATGGAATAAGTGGTATAAATAAAAATTTATCTTTAGCTAAAAGAATATCTTTAGCTTTAGAATATTTCGAAGAAGCAGTAACAAAAAAAAATGATGCAGTATCAATGTTCAATTTATCAAATTTGCTATTAAATGAAGAACAAGAAACAAAGGATTATAAAAAAGTTATTGAATTACTCATTGGTTCATCACGTCAAGGTTTAGAAGAATCACTACAATTACTTGCTTTTATCTTAATTGAAAAACATAAAAATATTTGTTATAATACCATTAAAAATGAACTGAATGCATATGGTCAACAATCAGATGATCTTGTGATCAATTTGTTTCAAATGTGTAAAATATTCTTGCATGAAAATAAAGAATCATTTCAAAAAATGTATCAGAATATAAGAAAAACAGACTTAATATATATAAAGCATAAAATATATACTCTAAATGAAGTTGAAAAAGCTCGTTATTCACATGTTCTATCTCAAAAATCCAATTTGAAAGATATTGATGAATATTTTTATGAAGGATTTGAGTTTCCAATTTGAAAAATGACAGTTTTCCAGAATTTCTTTTTATCTCAATGTAAAAATTTTTGAAAACAAAAAAAACTATTATTTTCATTTTATTTAATATAATTAAGTATTTGTAATATTTGGATTTGATTTGAAGAAAGCATCTTTACCAATGAATGCACAAGAAGGAATTGAAATTTTATTCAATGCCGTGCAACCACTAAAAACATATACTTTAGGAGCTGGAATTATGGTTCAATATCTTTACAAAGATCGATTTCTTTCAGATTTACATTTGGTGTTATTGAAGTTGATTTGCTGGATTCACTTATGTCAACAATTGAATTTGAAGTAGAAATTTCTGGAATTGGTGTCAGTAGTGGGCATTCATTAAAAGCATGCTTTCCAATAGAAGTGACAGAAGAAGGAATTAAAATTTGTGTCAGAGATGTGCATCCATAAAAAGCATATTCGCCAATGCTGGTTACTGAAGATGGAATTGTTATTTGTGTTAGAGATGAACATCCAGCAAAACTAGAATCCCCAATTGATGTCAGAAAAGAAGGTATTTTAATTTCAGCCAATGATGAACATCCATAAAAAGCTGAATTTTTAATTGATGTTACAGAAGAAGGTAATGACAAATTTGTCAGTGAGGAGCATCCATATAAATTATTATCTTCAATTGTTGGTATTTTAGAATTCAATTTAACTTCTGTTAATGAAGAGCATTCTTTAAAAGCATATTGACCAATTGAAGTTACAGAAGATGGAATTGTGATTTATGTCAATGAAGAGCAGTTATAAAAAGCAGAATTTTCAATCATAGTTACAGATGAAGTAATTGTAATTTCTGCCAGTGAAGAACACTCTTTGAAAGCTGAGCTTCCAATTGAAGTAACCAAAGAATGAATTGTTATTTCGACCAATGATGAGCATCCACTAAAAGCTGAATTTCCAACAGAAGTCACAGAAGATGGAATCACGATTTGTGACAACAATGAGCATCCATTAAATTTCCAATTGATTTAAAAGTATTGACCAAAAATATTTTTGACATTTTTCTTCAGAAATTTGAAATAAATGTCAGAATTAGAGCGGAAACCAATCAAAAAGACTAAATTTCTTCGGTTGTCAGATATTCAAGAGCTACTGGGATAATAAAAAATTCGATATAATTCCTCCATAAAAAAAGGCATTTATTAACTGTAAGATTGATTCATTGATATCCTTAAAAGATTCAGAACCTTTTTTCTTGAAAGTTAATTGATTTTTTTTTTAGAATCGTATTTTTTTCTGATTTTCATTATCATTAAATTTATTGTTTAGATGACTTATGAAAAGAGAAATGGTCAATTAACATAAATTTAAGTTATTTAAAATTTTTTTATATATTCAATTGTAAATGACAAAATCTTGACAGGATAAAATTACTTATTTATTTTAGATGCATCAAGCTATTATTGTCTGAATGAATGGTCTCTTCTTCAAACGATTTTTTTTGAAAAAAAAATTATAATTTACTTTTTTTTCATAATAGGGCAAAGCTATTAAAAAATCATCTTAGTAATTCATTATCATGGCAATGAATAAAAAACAAAGCCATAAGCAATTTCATTATAATTTAACAGCTTTAGAAAATCTCTCTCAATTTTTAAGCTCATTTTGCTCAAGATTAGAAAGAAGAATTCGTGCTAAATTGGGTAATTAAAATACTTATATTATCAAGATCATATAGGTATAAAATCTAACCAAAATTCAGGTAAATTAATTTTTTATCTACTTCTTAATTATAACATATTTTGGAATGTCTGAAGTATTGATTTCTATTTTACTATAAATTTTGATTTCTATTTTTTCCAAATTAAAAACATCTTTTTAATAAAGAAAATTTCTTTTCATCTTAACTTAGGTTCGATTTCATAATGAGATATTTTTTGATTTTTTTCCCCTAGACAACAAGTATGTTAAAAATGTTGGTGATTTTAAATAAAAATCTATTATTTTAACATAAAAGGCACGCACTCATAGATTTTTCCATAATATATTGTGGTTCCCTATTTTCCAATTTTAACAATTTGTTTTCTTGATCTTCAATCTTCTTTTTCAATTGGTTGATTTCAAAAATATAATTTTTTATTTCTAATTCATTAATGGCGTTTTTGTTACCAAGTTCTTCATTTACATCAGATATTATTTTTTTTTTCTCTGTAGAATCTTTTTTGAATTGCTGTGCGTTATCAATATTTTCTCTTGTTTTTCTTTCATTTACTAGCTGAATTTCATTATTTTGTTTGTCTTTTCCAATTTCTTCATTTTGTGCCAATTCCAATTGTTCGTCAAGTTCTCTAATAGCTGAAAGAGTAAATAATTGAAAAGTTTCTCTGAGATGTGATGTTTCTTTATCAAATCCGCATATTCTATTGATGAATGAATCCAAAATATCAATACTTTCTAAATCACGGAAGTACTTGCTATATTTTTGACAATCAGGGACAAATTTTTGAAAAGCTTCATAAAATTTATTTGCCTTGTTGATGTTTTGTTCTAATAATTGATTCATGCTGTTCAACCAAAAATTAAGACTATTTGATTGATCGATTTTTCTGATTTCACCATCAATTTCAGAGAAGAGATTTTTAACAATATTGGCGGTTTCATTGAAATGTTCACTTTTAATGTCTTTTAATTCATTTAAACATTCATTACTTACAGGAATTTGATATTTTGGATTGGATGCGAATTTTGTTTGAAGGAAATCTGTTAATCTTTGATGATCAATAAAATTGTATTGTTTGCCAATGTTTTCTTTCAATGCCCTTGGGAATGTAAATACTTGATCACTAAATATCTTAAAGTAATCACACCATTTTTTTAGCTCAACGCAAGCCCTTGCCTCCATAGTTGTGAAATGATCTGTACCTGTAATATTTTCATCACCTTTTGTTATTACAATTCCAATTATTGTTTTTATGATATCTAAATCTGGAAACATTTTCTTTAATCTTTGAATTGCTTCTAACACTCCTTTTCCTCTCCTAGTATTGAATTCGCCATATGGTATGACAAGCAATATTTTAACTTTTATATCATATTCATCTGAATTTAATAAATAATCCAATGCAAATGCATTGATCATTTCTTCTTCAATTCCTCTTAGAACATCAAATCCAGGAAAATCGCAATATAATAACTTATTTTCATGATCAGGATAAACTAATGGTTTTTCGGAACCAACTTTAATGCCTGAAAAAATACCTTTACCAGCTAGAGTAGCTTGTTTTCCACCATCTTCTTTTATTGTTAGAACATCTTTTGAGAGACAACATGTTAATGAACTTTTTCCTGAATCAGCCAAGCCTATAATAAGAACTCTAATGTAGTTTTTACAAGGTTCAATCAAGTTTTTTATCTCGTTTTGATATTGTTTTATTTTAAAATCCATTGATTTCACTTTATCTGCGTTCATTTATAAAAAAAAAAAAAAAAGCTATTGAATGAAACGATTGAAAGAAAACTAAAGTTTTCAAAGTCACTTTCACATTTGAAAGATAAAAAATATCCTTTTAAAAAAAAAAAAAAAAAAATACAAAAGATCAGATGGATCAAAAAACAGTTGATTTTGAAGAAGATCCAAAAAAATATGAAGAAAGTTGGAGAAGAAATATATCCCAAATATTATAGAACAGATTGAAAAAATGAAATTTTTTTTATAAAATAGATTAAAAGCTTTTTATCATAATGAGTACAAGGAATTTCTAGATATTTTAATCCAAAAAGTTGGAAAACATGCAAACCTTATAAATAATTTGTATAAAAGATCGTTTGTTATTGTCATAAGTGGAAGAAGATTCGTCCTTGCATAATTTTTGCTTATAATATGAATTTATAGATTACTTTTGGTTTAAATATATGATTATGTTTTTAATTTGTATATTTGGAAATTTTTCAAAAAATTATTGGAATGAAATATCTATGCAGTTTTAATTAATTGAACTGAAAAATGATTCTAAAATGATCTTTTAATTGAATTTTAAGAATTTGAATAAAATTTATATAGAAGGGATTATTTTATTAAAATGCAGAGCTTATGTTTAAAGGACTTACCAAAGGCATTCAAAGAGATGCTGAATTTGATTAAAGACGAAACAATACAAAAGTTATATTCTAAATTCAAATTTATTTATTTGGAATCAAAATTAAATAACAAAGAAAATGTATCAACTGACAAGAATGTTGAATTTGAAACAATTTCTGAAAAACAAATTTTATGTTATCTATCTCTTCATAAATTTATAACCTATTTTATTTCATTTGCAAATGAAACAAAAAATGTCAATAAAAAAACAAATGAAATAGATGGAAATATTATATTATCAAATATTAAATCCAATAATTTTTTAATCTTTTGTGTTGAAAGCGAATGTCTAATTATAAATCAAATTGATACATCAAAAATCAACGCTTTTATCCAAAAACTTAAAAAAAATTCAATAAGTATTATTAACTTGAATGAAGACTGTCAAATTAAAAAAGACGATGAAGAAGCAGATGAAATTACAGAAGTAAATAGTTTTTGTTCATTTCCAAGAATTTCAAAAGAAATTAACAAAAACCCATTTGTTCAAATTACAATTCGACCAATTGCAGGATTTATGATCAGAAGATATTTTTATCCAACCAAATATTTCAATGATCCAACATTTTTCTTTTTTGATAAAGCAGATATATCAAGAAAAGAAATATTTTTAAAAAATGAAATAGCAAAATCATTATTATGCAAAAAGCTAGATGATTTGGTTAACAAAATCAATTCCAGTAAAATTAATCAAGTTAAACATGCTGTTTTTAATGAAGATGATTTTATTATTTTGAGAACAATATATGTCAGTTATCAAGCAATTTATTATTTTGTAATTCACCTTAAAACCCTTTTCGTTTTTATGATGAAGAAATTAAACAATCCTAATGATTCAATAAAAGATAATAGTAATGAAATAAGTTTTTGTGAGAATTATTCTCATAGATGTCTTGTTCCATTTTATGGATTCATTAAAAAAAAAGAAAAAACGATAGGCATGATATATGAATACATGTGCAATGGATCACTTAAATCATATGTAAAATCACAAGAGAATCAAATGAGTGATTTATTTATATTAACATCAATTATTCGAATATTTGAAGGTGTTGATTATCTTCACTCGAATTCATTGATTCATCGTGATATAAAGCCATCAAATATTCTGCTTGATCATGATAATATTCCATATATATCTGATTTTCCTACGATTCGCCCCATTATTAAAGAAGAAAAAAAAACATCAGAATACACATTGGATCTTGGATCCCTGCCATATATGTCACCAGAACAGTATCAAGGAAATAGTGAATTGATTTCTTATCCAACAGATATTTATTCATTTGGAGTGATGATTTATTTTATTTGTGAAAGGAAAGAAATAAATTCGGACTTCAATTACATTATAAAAGAAAACATCATTCCATCATTGAATAAAACAACAATAAATCTTCAAGACATATTCGAAATGTGTGTTAAATATGATCCATCAGAAAGAATAACAGACAAAAATTTATTGAGAATGATCATTAACAAAGCTAATTCATTTTTTTTGGAAACCAATTCTAATGTTTTCAATCACTTAGACGAAATACTCCAATTTATTTTAGAAATTTTTATCATCAAAAGAAATTATTCAAAAGAAACCAATATAATTACACAAAATATTATTAATTCTCAATCAATAATATCAAATAAATTCAAAAATGATTTAGAAAAAAAAATATATAATACTAATTGGTCTTTTTGGTTTTGTATTGGTATGTATCATTATAAAAATAAGAATTCATCTTATAATATAAAAAAAGCAATTCATTATTTAACATTATCAGCAAATCAAAATAATTCAATTGCTCAATTTATTCTTGGTAATTTATATTATTTTAATGAAGGTCTACCTCATGATATTAACAAATCAATTTATTTTTTAACTCTTTTGGCTAATCAAAATAATTCATACGCACAATTTATGCTCGGTACAATTTATTATAACGAACGATATGAATCACATAATATCAATAAATCAATTTATTACTTAACACTCTCTGCAAATCAAAATGATCCTAATGCTCAATGTATGCTTGGCAAAATTTATTTTAAAAGCAAGTATGTATCAAGCGATATTAAAAAATCAATTCATTATTTAACACTCTCGGCCAATCAAAATAATCCTGAAGCAATTTTTTTACTTGGATATATTTATTATACTGATGAATATGTACCTCATGATATCAATAAATCAATTTATTATTTAACACTCTCTGCAAATCACAATAATTCAAATGCACAATTTATTCTTGGTAATTTATATTATTTAGGTATATTTGAAACTCGTGATATCATCAGATCAATTCATTATTTATCTATTTCAGCAAATTTAAATAATCAATATGCACAATTTATGCTCGGTAAAATTTATTACGAAGGAAACTATGTATCACGTGATATTAAAAAATCAATCAATTATTTATCACTTTCAGCATTTCAAAATAATTCAAGTGCTCAACTAATGCTTAGTGAAATTTACTATGAAGGCAAATATGTATTGCGTGACATTAACAAATCAATTCATTATTTAACACTTTCAGCCAATTCGAATGATCCAATTGCACAACTTATGCTTGGTGTAATATTTTATGAAGATAAATATGTATCACGTGATATTAAAAAATCAATTCATTATTTAACTCAATCAGCAAGTCAAAATCAATCTTTTGCACAATTCCTTCTATCAAATATCTATATGGAAGATAAATCTGTGCAAAATATCACTAAATCTATAAAATATCTTCAAAATTCTGCTTATAATAAATGTCGTGAAGCCCAATTGATACTTGCTGATTTACTTTTTGAGGGAATTCATTTAAAACATGAAATAGAAAAAATAATTCATTTATATAAAGAAGCATCATGTTTTAATAATCAATATGCTAAAAATAATCTTGGTGTGATTTATAAAAATGGAATAAGTGGTATAAATAAGAATTTATCTTTAGCCAAAGAATATTTCAAAGAAGCAGTAGCACAAAAGAATGATGCAGTATCAATGTTCAATTTATCAAATTTGCTATTAAATGAAGAACAAGAAACAAAGGATTATAAAAAAGTTATTGAATTACTAATTGGTTCATCACGTCAAGGTTTAATGATATCATTACAATTACTTGCTTTTATCTTAATTGAAAAACATAAAAGCATTTATTATAATACAATTATAAATGAATTAAATGCATATGGTCAACAATCAGATGATCTTGTGATCAACTTGTTTCAAATGTGTAAAATATTCTTGCATGAAAATAAAGAATCATTTCAAAAAATGTTTCAGAATATAAGAAAAACAGACTTAATATATATAAAGCATAAAATATATACTCTAAATGAAGTTGAAAAAGCCCGTTATTCACATGTTCAATCTCAAAAATCCAATTTGAAAGATATTGATGAATATTTTTATGAAGGATTTGAGTTTCCAATTTGAAAAATGACAGTTTTCCAGAATTTCTTTTTATCTCAATGTAAAAATCTTTGAAAACAAAAAAAAAAATTATAATTTTCATTTTATTTAATATAATTAAGTATTTGTAATATTTGGATTTGATTTGAAGAAAGCATCTTTATCAATGAATGCACAAGAAGGAATTGAAATTTTATTCAATGCCGTGCAACCACTAAATGATAAATATCCAATCGATTTTACAGAAGGAGGCAACATCATTCGTGTTAATGATGAGCATCCAAGGAAAGCAGAATCTTCAATTGTTGTAAGAGAAGAAGGAATTGTTATTTCTATCAATGATGAGCATCTACTAAAAGCTGAGTTTCCAATTGAAGTTAAAAGGGAAAGAATTTTGACTTTCGTTAATGATGAACAGCAACTAAAGGCACAAATTCCAATAGAAATCACACATGA
This sequence comes from Tritrichomonas musculus, assembly GCA_039105265.1. Lineage (NCBI taxonomy): Eukaryota > Parabasalia > Tritrichomonadida > Tritrichomonadidae > Tritrichomonas > Tritrichomonas musculus. Next base: position 787,377 of record JAPFFF010000013.1, read on the forward strand.
TGGAATTGTGATTTCAGTCAATGAATTGCACCTATAAAAAGTGTAATTTTCAATTGATTTGATAGAAGAAGGAAGTGTGACTTTTTTCAAAGATGAGCATCCTGTAAAAGTCGAATTCCCAATTGAAACAACAGTTGATGGAATTGCAACATATTCTAATGATGTGCATCCATAAAAAACAGAATTTCCAATTGTAGTCACTGATGAAGGTATTGTTATTTGTTTCAATGAAGAACACTCATAAAAAGAATAATGATCAATCGAAATAACAGAAGAAGGAATTTCTATTTGTTCCAAAGAAAAGCATTCACGAAAAACATGTTTCCCAATTGAAGTAACTGAAGATGGAATTGTGATATGACTCAATGATGAGCATCTGAAAAATGCATAATTTTCAATTGAAGTTACGGAAGAAGGAATTATAATGTCTGTCAACGATGTGCATTTAAAAAAGGCATAATGGCCTATTTTAACTATAGAAGATGGAATTATTATTCTTGATATATTTGTTTGCTCACTGAAAGCAAAATTTGCAATTGATGTTTCCGATGAAGAAATTGTTATTTGTAACAATGGTTCACTATCTTCAAAAAGATCGATTTCTTTCAGATTTGCATTTGGTGTTATTGAAGTTGATTTACTAGATTCACTTATGTCAACAATTGAAATTGAAGTAGAAATTTCTGGAATTGATGTCAGTAATGGGCATTCATTGAAAGCATGCTTTCCAATGGAAGTGACAGAAGAAGGAATTAAAATTTGTGTCAGAGATGTGCATCCATAAAAAGCATATTGACCAATGCTGGTTACTGAAGATGGAATTGTTATTTGTGTTAGAGATGAACATCCAGCAAAACTAGAATCTCCAATTGATATCAGAGAAGAAGTAATTTTAATTTCAGCCAATGATGAACATCCATAAAAAGCTGAATTTTTAATTGATGTTACAGAAGAAGGTAATGACAAATTTGTCAGTGAGGAGCATCCATTAAAAGTATTATCTTCAATTGTGAGTATTTTAGAATTCAATTTAACTTCTGTTAATGAAGAGCATTCTTTAAAAGCATATTGACCAATTGAAGTTACAGAAGATGGAATTGTGATTTGTGTCAATGATGAACACCCACTGAAAGTTGAATTTCCAATAGAAACAACTGAAGTTGGAATTTTTATCTGTGTCAATGAAGAGCAGTTATAAAAGGCAGAATTTCCAATCATAGTTACAAAAGGAGGAATTGTGACTTCTGCAAGTGATGAACACCCAAAGAAAACTGAATTTCCAATTGCGGTGACTGAATACGGAATTGTTACTTTGGTAAGTGACAAACAGTTTCTGAACATTTCTTTTTCAATTTTTCGTAAATCTCCAGTAATTGTTAATGACTTCATTCCACTGAACATATTAGATCCCAATGAAGTTACAGAAGAAGGAATTGTAATTTCTGCCAGTGACGAACATTCTTTGAAAGCTGAGCTTCCAATTGAAGTTACCGAAGAGGGAATTGTTATTTGGACCAATGATGAGCATCCACTAAAAGCTGAGTTTCCAATAGAAGTCACAGAAGATGGAATCGCGATTTGTGACAACGATGAGCATCCATTAAATGCAAAATCTCCAATTGATTTAACTGAAGATGGAATTGCAATTTTTTGTAAATTATTGTTCTCTCTAAAGAGTCTCTGAGAAATATTTTGGTGGTCCAGTAATAAATTATAAATAGTGTCAGTTTGAGAAATATCTTCAGAGAACTTTTGTTGTGGTATTTCTTTTTTGGCTTCAATTAAAAGTTTAACAAGGGTACTATATTTATACTTGCATAAATAAAAAAATACATCTTCATCTACTGTTTCCAATATAGGTTGAAAATAAATGTAATTATGAGATCCTAAAATGCTTTTTGCTACATCTTCATTGTTTTTTATTTTATCGCTGTCTTCTATCAAATTGTTTTCAATATAGTCAGCAATTTCATTGTGATGGCATTTAATTGATTCACACATACATTTTTTATAACTGTTGTCTGGTGGAGGAATTTGATATGATTCAAGAAGATGAATCAGATCGGCATTTCTGGAATGAATCGCATAAAGCCACAATGATGGTTTCATTTCAACATTATTTAACCTTAAATATTGAAATATTTGAATCGATCCAAAGAAAGCTGAATATTCTATCAATGTCGTGATTTTGCTTTCAATCAAAAATGAATTTGTCTCAAAAATTGAATGTTTTACTTCACTGTTTAATGGAATGCTTGTGCCATTAACATATTCAACAAATTTTTCAACTGAATCTTCACGAATAAGTGAGCATATATACGAGTCATTTTCTCCTTTTTTGCGTTTTTCGTCAAAACAATCAAAAATATTTGAATCTTCAGCTAAAAGTTCTTTTTTAATGTCTTTGATTTTTTTTTGGCCAACAAACTTTTTGATTTCTGGATAGAAAAAGTGGCAATAACGGGTGCCATTTATTTCAATTTTTGAAAGGAGTCTGTTATATATACTATCATCAATTGTTATTATCTTTTTTTGAAAGAGATATAAAAGGATTTTTTTGTTGCTTTCAAATATGTTATAAATTTCAATATTTGAAATATTCTGTTTTATTTTACTTTCAAAATGTTGTATTATATGGGTCATATTTTTGAAAAGAAATTCGTTTCCTCGATAATTATTAGAAATGCTTGTTAATAATTGAAGAAATTCTTGAAGTTTTTGACAATCCTTTATTAGATTTTTTTTATAAATAATATCTTTTAATTGTTGGAAATAAGACGGGTCATCATCTGAACCATCGAGGAATGTAAATAGTGAATCATATAATTCTTTATTTGCTTTAATATATTTTTGAATTCCTTTTTTTATAATTTTTTTTGAAGAATCATTTTTACTTGCTTTGTCGTCTTTTTCTAAATTCAACTTTGATTTTTCTATGTTTAAATTAGTAAATGAAGATTCCATATCACTAGAAGAAATCAGAGCTGTCATGAATTTGTGTAAAAAAATGAATGATTTGAGGGTTTTGCCAAAAATATTTTTGGCATTTTTCTTCAGGAAAATGAAAAATTACTATCAACAAATGTAAATTGATTTTAACATCAAATTTATTAATTAAAGGTAAAAATGCAAACCTATTTACAGTTGAACATTTTTTATAATTATATTTCATAAAGGTATCAATGAAATAGCAATATTGTGTCTATATAAGTAAGAAATGTCTGTTCAATTTAAACTAGAATTCACTTTTAATTTTATGAGCGTTTTTATAAAAAAAATTTCATGACTACATTTTTTTTTTTCTTGACTTATTTTTTTGATGGTGAAGAATAAGAATTTTTCATTAGCAATGATCTATTAATTTATATGAATAATATAAAGATAAATCTTGTTTTATCTCATATTTTTTATTTATCATTTTTATGACTCAATAAAGATCGAATATATTTTTTATATTATGCTAGAATTATCATCATTGTTTTCTTTTAAATATTAGCAAAACAAATGAATATTTCATCAAAAAGCTATATATATTAGAAAAAAAATTTATGTTAAAAAAAATATATATATATTTTATATTCCTGCAATAATTTTGATTATGATTTTATAATGCTTGATTCAAATAAATATTAATATATTATAATCAAAAGATAATGTTTAATTATTAAAAATAATTATAAAACCAATAATAGCATTTTTTTACTGATTATTTGAATACTTATTAAATAATGAGATTATTGATTGGTTTTTAGTGCATTGAACTGGCGTTTCTCATAAATTTATAAAATAATCTTTATGAAAAATTGTTCATTTAATTTCATTTTTGGAATTGATATCTATTTTTTTACTTGAAAGTAAAAGTTCAATAACATCTAAATTTTTATTACTAACTGCAACATGTAAAACTGATTTATTGAAACTCGAAATAAATTTTATTCAAAAGAAAAAGTCAAAATTTTATTCAAAAAAATAAGTCAAATTTTATTCAAAAGAAAAAGTTTTAAAACTTGATTTTAAACAAAAATCAAGAAATTCCATAACAAATTTTATATGTGAATTGAATTAATAATATAACTTAAAATGTGATTAAAATAGTAAATTACAAATTGTATGAAAATATCATGTATTGTAATTTCATTCAAATTGGTTTGAAATTTTATTCAAAATGCAGCAATGAATCCAATAAATTGATTAAATTTAAAAATATCATAAAAAATATAATTTTCAAACGAAATTAGCGTTTGCATTAAGCTTTTGACAATCTAATAAAGCTTGAATAATTTCAAGGTTTTCATTATCTACAGCATTTTGTAAAACTGGTCTATAAAATAAAATAAATTCAAACTTCATTCAATTGTTTTGTGGAAAATTTCATCAAAATATTTTGAATTAGAATATCGTAAAAATTCTAATTCTAAAATTATATTAAAATATTTCTTTCAAAACGTCAATAATATCTTTGATTGTGGAATTTCATTAATTATTTAAATGCAAATTTTATGAAAAAACAAAAATCATTTTGGAAACATCAAAAAAAAATTTGATTATGGAATATCATAGAAACAACTAAATAGAAATGTGATTAGAAATAAAAATTGGAATTCTCTGAATTTTAAAAATTAGGAATGAAATAAAAATTCTCGATTTAGTAATGTAATTAAAAAGATATTTAAAATCTTATGAAAATTCTAATGAAATATCGGTTGCATTTACATCAAACTTTTCACATGATAGCAAAAGCTTAACAATCTCAACATCTTTCTTTCGAACGGCAATATGCAATGCAGATCTATAAATAAAAACAAAATAAAATTTTATTTAAATCATCATTTTTAAAATTTCATTGAAACAGTAGATTTGAAATGATATTTGAATATATTTTTAAAATGCAATTGAAATTTTTAATATTCAAATTGAATTTAAAGATAAAGTATAGAATTGGATTAAATTATTTGTCTTTGAATTTTATTCAATAATTCACAAGTAATTTCATTAATAAACGATGAAAAAAAAATTTTATTGATATTTTTATTTTGAAATTTCATTGAAATACAAAAATTATGATTTCATTAAAACATTAAAATAGTCATTTCATTAAAGTCATTAAATAAAAAATTTTATTGAATTTTTGTTTTGAAATGTCATTCAAAATGAAACTTTTTGAGATGCCATTCAAAAAATTGAGTCAGAATATAATTTGAATGGTATATTTTGGAATGAAATTAATAAATTTATTTTTTGAAATTATATTAAAAGATGAACTGTTTAAACACTTTCTCGATTAACATCAATTTTTTCATTTGATAATAAATATTTAAATATATCATAATTGTAAGCATCGATTGCAACATGTAGGGGCGTTCTATAACAAGAAAATTTTAAAATTTCATTTAATATTTTATTTAAATTTCATTGAAAGTTATTAATGAATTTTATTGAAGAATCCAAAAAGAAATTTCATTATAATGTTGAATTTGAAATTCTATTTAAAAATAATTTAATGAGAAATTGTATTGAATAAGTTAAAATGAAATCCAATTAAAAAAAACAATTGTTTTGAAATAAAATTAATTATTTTGATTTGAAATGATATAAATAATTTTAATTTTTAAATTGAATTTGAATTTTTGAAAATAAATTTCATTAAAAAAAATGCAGTTTTGAACTGGATTAAAATGTTTTATATCTAATTTCATTAAAATAATTGATTTATAATTATATTAAATTATTTTCGTGTAATTTTATTTTAAAAAATAAGAAGAAATTTCATTTAAAAATAATAGATTTGAAATGTAAAAACTCAGAATGTTTGCATCGATATGTTCGCATGTTAATAAAAGTTCAACTGCTTCTTCAAGTCCCCAATTAATTGCCATATCTAACGCTGTTAAATGAAAACAAAAGAATTAGAATTCTAAAAAAATATTCAATAAAAAATTTCATCAAATTAAATAATTGAAATTGTATTGAAAAAAGTTAAAATGAAATGGTATTTACAAAAAAAATAATTGAAATTGTATTTAAATGAATAATGAAAACATTATTAATAAATTTAAATTTAAAAATTTTATTTAAAAAAATATCATATCAAATTCCATTGAAATTTCCAATTGAAAATATCACTCAAATATTGAAAGGAATTTTCAAAATGTAATTAAAAAAGTTGACTAGAAATGGTATTAAAATTTAGAAAAATAAAACATTTAATTGATTAACATCAAATCTTTTATTTTCGATTAAAAGTTTAATAAGTTCAATGTTTTCTTTTTCAACCGCAATATGTAATGCTGATGTATGCAATTTCATCAGAAATTTCATTAATAAAAATGCACATTTAATTTCGTTAAAACTGCATATTTGGAATATAATTAAAGATATAAATTTCAAATGTTATTAAAATATTTAAAATGATATGTTATTAAATTCCTTAAAATGAAATATCATTCAAAATTTGAAATTGAAATATTATTCATATAATTGAATTATAGAATTTTATTTGAATATTTATAAATGAATGCTATTAAAAACAATACATTTTTCGAAATTTCATTTAAAAACATGATTTTTAAATTGAATTAAATTGCTAATTTTGTAATTCGATTAAATTTTTTGGATAAAAATGTAATTAAAAATCTTTTGTTGAAATTATATTCATAAAAATGATTTTAAAACTTTGTTTAAATAAAAAAGCATTTAAAATTTTGAGAAAATTACAATCAACTGTATCATATGATAATAAAAGTTTAACAATTTCTAAGTTATTATTTTCAGCAGCAGCGATGAATGGAGCATTTTGAATTAACAAATCATAACTTCATTTATAAATCAAATAAAAAAATTTCATTAAAAAAATAGTTCAGGAATCCAATTAAAACATATTGATGATAAACCTCATTAAAAATAATAAAATTAAAAACATAATTTAAATTAAAAATAATGAAATTTTGTTTAAACATTCAATTTGAATTCTATTGAAATTTTTGAATAAAAATTGTATTCAAAATCAAAAAAAATGAAACATTATTATTCAAAAAAAAATTATTATTAAAACGTAATTAAAAAATAACAAAAATAAAAACGTGATTAAAAGAATATTATTTTTTGAATTTCATTAAGTTCTTTGATTTTGAAATTTGATTCAAACATTTAATTTTTTGAATTTTATAAGAAAAAATTGTCTAAAAAAATGTTATTTGAAACAAAAATTGATTTAAAAACTGAATGAAAAAAAGTAATATTTTAAAATTAATATTATGTTTGGATTAAAGCCTGGAATATTCAAAAGAAATTGAACAAATTCGTAATGATCGTAACGGCACAAATCATAAAAAGAAGACTCATTGATAGAATTTTCTTGAATGCAATGAAAATTGTAATATTTCAGACTTTCTTTAATAAACAATGAATCATTTTTATCTTCAATGAATTCTTCTTCTTCTTCTTCAAATAAGTCATTTGATTCATTCTGATTCTTTTTCACTTTTTTAGGTTCTTTTATGTAATTTTCATCCAGTAAATTATCACGAATGTAATTAACGATATCATTGTGATGACATTTAATTGCTTCTTTTAGACATTCGTCGAATTTGTCATTCAACGGCCTGACTTTATTTTGGTCAAGTAAATGAATCATGTCAGGATTATTTGAATGAATTGCGTAAATCCACAATGATGGTTTCAAAGGGACTTTATTCATTTTCAAATAATTGAAAACTTGAATTGATCCAAAAAATGCAGCATATTCAATTAGAGTCGTGTTTTCTTGCTTCAATAAAAATGGATTCGTCTCAAAATTCGATTCTGGAATTTTGGATGAAAGACGATAATTTGATCGACTTGTAAATGTAATGAATTCGTTTATTGAATCGTTACGAATCATTTCACAAATGTGGCTGTCATTTTCGCCGATTTTTCGCTTCTCTTCAAAATTGTCTGTTTGTTCTTGCTGACCAAAAAACGGTTCAATTTCTGGCGCAAAAAATTCTGAATATTTCAATTCAATAAATTTGTCGCCGATCAACAAATCTGCCAATTGTTGGTCAATTGTAAGTATTTGATTCTTGATGAGGAACAAAAGAATTGGCTTGTTCGATTTGAAAATGTCAAAAATTTCTAAATTTGTGAAGTATTCTTTCATTTCTTTGGTAAAAAGTGACAGAATTTGTTCGATTCGTGGGAAAAATTTCGGCGGACGATTGTGATTGTTCGAAATGAATAAAATTAAATGAAGGATTGATTTTAATTGAATCTGATCTTCGTGAATTTTTAATTCATCAAATAAAAATTTTAATCGTTCAAAATTTGGGAGATAATATTCTTCTGTGTCTTCAATATATTGTAAAAGAAGCTCTTGTATTTCTTTCATAGAATTCAGGTACTCAGCAACGCTCATTTTCTATAGAATTGAAAAAAACGTAAATTATTGAAAAAGTTTAAAAAAAACGTTTTTAAACTTTTTTTGTTTGTTTGTTTGTTTCAAATTTACTCTACAGAAATCAAAATCTCATCATCTGTAACATTAATTTGGAAATATTGTATCAAATATTACGTCTTTCTTACAAAAATGGAAATTTCATCATCAGTACCTTCAAATAACGATCATGATTTCCTTTTTGTCTAGGATTATCACTAATCAAAATTTTACAAATGTATACATCAAAACAATGTTTTCAATTATTACTGAATGCTTATATGCAAAATTGCTAAAAATGATTTATCCATTAATTTCAAAATGATAAAAGGGTGGATTTAAAAATATAAAATTTTATTAATGATATTTCATTAATTAATTTCAAAAAGTATCTATTTTGTTATAGAGCGAGTGAAGTTCATTTTCAACTTCATTTAATTGTTGAGAAGTTCCACAAAATAGTAAGCTAAAAAGTTTTGAGTTTTGCTTAATTCAATTAATCCCTTTTTTTTTATTTCCAAATCTTTTATTTTTTTAACAATTTTTTCATCTTCTAGTCGAATTGAAATGTTTTCCATATCTTTCAATTTTGCATATAAAAGATCATTTCCTTTCTTTATTTCGTCAGAGTCATTTGATTTTCTTAACTTTTCAATTAGATCATCAACATATTCTTTACATTTTAAATACCTTTGTTTTATATCTGGAATATCTTCAAATAAATTTACATTTCTTCGAATTTCTGCCATGTATATGTTTTTTATTTGGTGACCACTCATCTATTGTATTAAAAAAACTTGACCTACGTTTTGAGTTTCTCTATAAATAGTATAAAAATCATCAATAAGATTTGTATATCTTTGATAGTTATCCATTGTGATTGAGTGCTAAAAAAAGTGTTTGTGAAAAATAATGGCACAAAAAAGAAATTTTTATGACACTATGATTTACTAAGTGTATAATGCATTTTAATACTGTTTTTCATATGAAAAATAATTTTTTAACCTAAAAAAACGCCAAGCATGCCTAGTCGTAATCTCAAAATAGTGGCAAGAAAATTTAATTTTTGTTCCACGCTTTTATCATATGTGATAAATATTTTATTTTCCATTTTTTATTTTTATAAATAAGATATTTATATATAACATGAGAATATAAATATATATTATTAATATAAATATATAAAACCTCTGCCATATTTTAAGATAAAAGTGTTTTTATATTATATAAAAAATGAATTCATTTTAATCGTTTTTTTTTTTTTTTAATTCTATTGAAATATAAATTTTTTAAGGGACCACTATCATATTTTTTTGTAAACATTTCAATATTGAAAAAACTCATAGAAAATAAAATTCAATGGTTATTATTTCGGAAAAAGTTTAAAACTTTAAAATTTCACCATTCCGATCATTTTTGTAAAATTTTTTCATCCTTTCAACTTTAAATTTTTATTGAAAAAAGGGAATAGGCTTAAAAGAAGAATAGAAATAAATGATATATAATTTATATAATTTATATATACCAAAATATTGCAAAAATACTCAAGAAATATTTTTTTTTAAGTCAATTAATTTTGTGATAACTCATAGAATTTTTAACTCAGAATTTGATAGTGGTCCCTTAATTTAAAAAAAATTATCTTATAAGATAATTCTGAGCTATAAATTTTTGATTCAAAAATTTTGAATGAATAATCTAAACTCAATAAAATAATGTTCATCTCTTACACAATTCTATGAAAAAGTGAATAAATTGAATAAATTTTCTCAAAAAAATTGAAAAAATATTATCAATTATTTTTCAGAGGAAATTTTATGGATTTTTAATTTCATTGAATCTTATTATTTTGAATAAATTCTTTCAAATATTTGAGAATATTGTATCATATATTGCTTTGTTATTTGAAACATGTTTATCTTCATATATTTATTGAATTTCACAAAAATTAAATATATATTAATGAAATAATATTCATTTCATATCAAATGGTAAGATGTTATAATTTTATAAGTATAAAAAACTAGGCTTTTGTGTCCGAAATTTTTTATATTCAAAAAGTTAAAAAAAGTATCCAAAAATATCCAATTTGGATACTTTTCGGACATTTTTCGAAACTTTTTGAGAAAAAAAATTTCGGACACAAAAGCCTAGATAAAAAATAGTAAAAAATAAACGGTTATCCTCAGCCATTACCAAATTAAATAAAAATAGTGGTTTAATAAAATATTATTTAAATCCTTATATTCTTTTTCATTAATTTTTTTACATTGTTTTTTTCAAATAGTTTATTAATTTTTGAATAACGTAAACTTTTGAAAATGTGAGAAACGATTATTTTTTAGTCAAATTAATATTATTTTCTCACATTGGCCAAAAGAAAAAGGTTTAAAACTTTGGATCGTTTGTCCGATAAAGAAGACCCAAAATTATAAATCTCGTAAAATTATACGGGTAATAATGGAAATTTATTGCATCACGAATGCCAGGTCAATAGGAATCCACTATAAACAGTTTTTATTACACATATGTAGAGAGAAAAACAGTTTTCCCAAATCTTGGACGTACAGATAAAATAGCACCCGGAGTTAAAAGCGAGGATATCGATAATTGCAGAAGATTCAGAACAGCATTTACCCAATTTATCTTTTGATTATTAGATATCAGCTACAAGTGCCAAGTTATGGCCAAAATTCAAATGGTCATTGGAACCGATCAAGCAAGCTTATAATCAATACCGAACAAAGCTTGTTTACACCATTGATCTAAAGTTTAAACACGATATAATTATAAACTTTTTCTATTATTTTTATTTTTTTTAATTCAAAAATTCTGAACTTATGCTTCCAGAGAGTAGTATGATAAAAAGGGTGATTTCGGACCGAAGTCCTCACTCCCCCTTTTTAACGTCGTCCGCCTAGCGCAAGTACAACTGTTAAACCTTCGATACAATTCTTATATCTTTCTCCAATATTATCTTCAATAGGCGTGATTTCTCAAAAACAATGCTCAGGACCGTTTTCAAAATCAAAATCAACGTCATTGAACTCGAAATCGTAAACTTTTTTGATGATCGCCATTTTATCGAATTACATATGTGGGATAAATTTATGGACTTGTGCGGGGTTTTCATTAGTGTTTTCATATGTAATTAAAGGTAGGTGATTTCGGACCCTGTATTGCGCATAAAAATAATTCTCATTTTAAAATTTTCATTTATTATTTTCATTAATTTTCAAAATTTTTGTTCTACTTTTTGAATTTAAATTTTTGTTCCACTTTTTGAATTTAAATTTTTGTTCGACTTTTTGAATTTAAATTTTTGTTCCACTTTTTGAACTTAAATTTTGATGTGGTGGAAGAGATCCGGAAGTCTGTCGGAAGTCAACCGGATGCCAACCGGAAGTCAACTTTAAAATTTTCATCAAAATTGAACTGAATTAATGAAAATAATTTATGTAGTAATTGAGAGATAAAATTTTATTGATTTTCCATTAATATTTCACAAGTTTATGGTTATAATTTATGAAAATCATTAATAATAAAAAATGTCGGACTTTCTATTTTTCGAACCTCATAACTTTTCCACTCATGAATTACCATTAAGTTATGGTCCAAATCGAGAATATTTTTAGATGGTTTTTGTTTATGACTAAATTCTGAATTCCATTTATTAAACATAATTTTTGTTTCTTTATTTTTTTATCAAACATAAAACAACGCAAATGACAAAACTAGAAGATACACCAACACCAAAATTATATGAACTCCTGAGCCTGATTGTAAATGAGGAGGTCACAGAAGAAGATGACTTATTTGATAGCAAGAACGAACTCATAGAAACTATTGCATATGAAATTTGTGATCATGGTTACGATGGTGACAACATTTATGAAGCTATGTTCTGGTTCATGAAAGGTATAGAGCAAAATGAAAAAGCAAAAGTAACAAACCAAAATAAAGAAGTGCCCGCGAAAGATGAAATTCCCCAAGCGCCACCTCCAAAAGATATACCACGATACATTGACAATAATGATAACTACTTTTTGAAGAACTTGAAGAACAACATATGGAGGAATACCACGAAAGATGATTCATTTGTTAAGATCACTTATAACGATTTCATCAAACTCAAAGACGAACAAGAAAAAATAGTGGACGCGATTATGAAGAAACTTTATGATTCACCAGAGGAGTGGCACATCAATTTCGAACAACTTACTAACCGCGGTAGAGATTTACTATTTCCTGCTCTTCATAATTTCTTCAACACTATTGTCAAGAACTTCTCTGTCACAAATCAATACAAACTCAGATTCAAAGTTAATAATGAATGGCGGACTTTACCTTTGACACCAGAAGCTTTTAACAAACTAATGGAAAACTTTACTAAGAAGCACTTTATATTTGACATGGATGATGTAAAACCTGAGTACTTTTATGAGAAAGGTAGCATGGAACTCCCAGAATGGTCTCTCTTTTCTCAACTCATCTTCAGTAAAACCAAAAATGTAAAAAGTAATGCTGATCGTGGTGGTTCTTTCTTTCAATTCTTAGTCAAAGATAGCTGCCCACAAGAGATAGTAAAATACCTGACTCGCCTACAAATTTTCGACACTCTTGCCAACAGTAAAGGTAAACAACGAAAAGAACTCGATGACTGCTGCTTCATATATGCTCTTCAACAAACAGGGTGCTATGATGATGAAACACTTAATAAAATGCGACTAAGAATCAACAACAGATATCTCTCCAATTCTGCTATCAACAATCTATGTCAAGAATTTAAGATCCACATCAGTGTTTCATTCATTAATGAAGATGCGAATTCCAAAAACAAGAAGAAATCAATAGGGAAGAATTCATACATAGGAGTCGAGAAAGCAGAACCAAATCGTACTCACAAATTCAACATTTACGAGAAACACTACTTTATTGAAGAGCTGACACCATTTTCTACATACTACATTTCTCATCTCGCAGAGCTTTCACCGGACAAAGCTAACATGGAGTACAACAGCAATCATTGGAGGAAGGCAAGACATTTCATTAGTTCTTCCAATTTAGTGAGGGCATTGATGAAGAACAATTATTTTCGTCCATTAAATTTCGGAGACGGTTGTATTCTCAAAACTATTTTCAATAATGATATCAAGAAGGATGTCTCAGGAATTAATCTTGATTATGACGAACAATCCTGCACTCAACTTATTAAACCAAAAACAATGAAGAAGAAGACAATTGAAATCAATGATAAAAAGAGTTATTGGTACTGCGATTCTGAGGCTGACACTTCTGGAGACATTCATCGCCCATACATGTTCGTTCTTCAGTCCAAAGATGGCACAATAACAAAAACATTTAAAGGAGAAAATTGTAGTGTTTCATTTCTGGATTTCCTTCCTGATTTCTCTGTAGTGTACTTTCACAATCTTGCTTACGACATTAGATTTCTTTGTTCATATGGCATAAGGAAGTCTGTCATTAAAGGAAACAAATTTATGAAAGGCACAATTGTCTACAAATCTAAAACACTCTATTTCCGTGACACACTTCCTATTCTCTCATGTAAGTTATCACAATTACCATCAATGTTTAATCTCGATAGTGGACAGAAAGAAGTTTTCCCCTACAAATATTACACCATGGAGAGACTCAAGAAGAATGTTGGCGTGATTAATGAAGCAGGAGAAAATGAAGATAAGAGATGGACCGAAGAAACAAAACAACAATTCCGCCACAACTTAGACATTATTGGCTGTCGTCTCTCTGATACCACATTTGACATGTACAAGTATGCAGAATTCTATTGCACCCAAGACGTGAACATTTTACGACAAGGCTTTAATAAATTCAGAGATGGTTTCATTAAAGATTTCAATATAGATCCTTTCAACTTTGTCTCCATTTCTTCTCTCGCTAATGAAGTTTTCAATCAGAGAGTCTATTATGATCACGACTTATATAAATTAGGTGGTGTCCCTCGTTACTTTTGTTCACATGCTATTTACGGTGGGAGATGCATGACTGCTTACAACAAGAAATGGCACACACAAAAGAAGTTATGCGATTTCGATGCAGTATCTTTGTATCCGTCTGCTATGGCACGCTTATATACCGTAAGTGGCACTCCTAAAGTTATTGAAAAAGAGAATCTCAATATGGAATTCCTCTCTAAGCAAAGTGCTTATGTTGTCGAAATTGAGGTCACAAAAGTAAACAAACATTACCCTTTCCCATTGTTAGTTCGCAAAGTTAATGGACTGAACTTAAATGATGACAGAATAGAGAATGGAGAGCCCGTGAAGATGATCGTTGATAATATTTACCTTGAAGATCTCATTAATTTCCAGAAGATAGAGTTTACATTACTGAGAGGATACTACTGGGACGGTAAGAAAGATTACACAATTCAAAAAATCATTAGGGAAATCTTCAATAAGAGACTCGAATACAAGAAGCAAAAAAATCCATTACAGAACTTATACAAACTTATCATGAACAGCTGCTATGGTAAAACTATTGAGAGGCCCACAGATAAAGAGTTCAAGTATTTGTATGAGGGAGATGAATTAGAGAAGTATTGGAAGAAGAATTACATGAAGATCAAAGAAGATGTCCAACTTCATAACTCAAAACTACATGCATTAAAAGTACTCAAGCCTATAGACGATCATTTTAATTTCTCATTACTAGGCATACAAGTTCTATCCATGAGTAAGAGAATCATGAATGAAGTTATGTGTCTGGCCTACGATATAGGATGTCACATATACTACCAAGATTGTGACTCGATGCATATAGAAGTTAATGATTTGCCAAAATTAGTTGAATCATATAGAGAAAAATATGGTAGAGAATTAATAGGCAGCAATTTAGGACAATTCCACTCAGATTTTCCTACAATTAACAATCATGATGAGATGCCAGTTGCTGTTGAAAGCTATTTCCTCATGAAGAAGATGTACATTGATAAGTTACAAGATAGTACCGGTGATGTTGACTACTTTATTAGAGGCAAAGGTCTAACATTAGCGAGTATCAAACATGCAGCAAAATCAGAGTATAACAATGATTATATGAAATTATATGGAGAAATTTATAATGGAAAAGCACAAATGTTCGATCTTACTAAAGGTCAACCATGTTTCAAATTTAATTCCAACATGACAATCTCAACTTTGAACAAATTTGCGAGAACAATAAAGGTTAAATATGAAGAAGGCAAACGTGAAAACTATTTTCTTTCACATCAATGAACATCAAAAATAAAGAACACAGATGATTATCACAAAAAAAGTTCACCATATTTTTCTTTTCATAATTGGTGCGAGGTCATGAGCCATAATTGGTGCGATCCATAATTGGGGCATGGGGAGAGTCATGTTTTTAACCATACATCTTCTTTAATCTATATCTCGGTACTACTTGCTCATTATTTTTGTCATCTCTCACTCTATACAAACCATCTTCATAACCAACTACAAAATGTTCTCCAGGCTGTATAACCCTTCTTCTTTTCATCATTGTATCTTTAGGATTGTAGACCTTTACATTAGTCCCATTTTCTAATTTCCAATCTTTTCTGTTCATAATTTCATAGTTCTCTTGTACGATCTTCCTTACTATGAATTCTTCAAGGTCCGCATCATCTTGCACCATCTTTGGAGTTACATCAAATCCTGCATACTTAGATAGAGTCTTGTGTGGGCTATTGTTGTACTGCCAAACTATTTCACTCATAATGTTCGGCGTAATTCTTTCTACTTTCATTAAGTAAGCCATATCACGAATAGTACGTATAACTCTATCTATGATTCCCAATGATGAATGCAAAGGTTCTGTATGCCCTCCCACTTTTTGTCTTCTCACTTTTTCAAACTTAATTCTTTGTGGAAAATCATGGTAAACATTGATAGCCTCCTCAGAGAAGAAAGCTTTTTCTGCATCCCCTATTAACTTTTCCACATATAGATTATCAAAGTCTACCATATCACCAAGAGCATTGATAAATACCTGCGCTGATTTGATTTCCCTAGTTATGACTCTATTACCGTTATTCACTGCTACATTCACAGGTCTAGCAAATAAGTAACGAGTATTAATGTTGATAGCAATAAGGTACACAATATCCTGAGTCTGCATCAAGTCTATCAAGTATGTATATCTACTAGTGACAGAGTGCAGCTGAAACTTTTTGATGTTCTCCTTTAATGGAAAATTATTACTGTGGATCTCTTCTGTGTTCTTCCTAAGTCTACTCTCTAATTCTTGTAACCTTGCTACCTTATTTTTGGACTTGAATCCTATGAGGTTATTAATTGGTGGCTCCACTAATAAATCACCATATTTTCTGATATACCTTTTCTCATATTCTTTATACCAATTATCTAGCTTCCTCTTTGTGGGCCTAAAGTTTTGCATAAGTAAGTTAAATTCGTTGTAGGTAAGCTTTTTAGGGTTTTCATTTACGAGCTGCTCTATTCTCACACCTTCAAATGCTGACGAAAACACATTCATACTTTTTATTTCAACTAAAAATGTCAATGACGTTACAGCCACGCTCAGGACAAGCCTTCGCGAGTCTTCCACCACTCCGAAGACCACATCAGAGAAGTACATTTGCAACTCAAACATTAAAACAGATCAACAGTAGACTTCAATATTACAGACGAGTTCTTAATACACCTATGCCCGAAGATGAGAAAGGAATTATGAAAAGACAGAAATTACAAGCCAAATATGAGAGAGATATGAGAGTTAGAAGATTATTAAACCGAGCAATTTCTAATTATTATTCATGAGCATTTTTGTTTCTTGTTGGTTATTAAATGTCTAACACTCTTCGCCAAGCTAGAATTTTATCAAGTGAGAATGACGCTAGTGTAAAACAAGAGCAGAACACAAATGTTAACATAAAAATAACTCCTAACAAAAGTACCCAACCTCCTAATCCACCACAAGTTACATATCCTCAAGTGTCTCCAGTAAATTTTACTTCACAGACGACACCATCAGCATTTCCATCAGTACAAGCAACAAGCAGAGGTATAGCAGATTTGGGCACTGAACTTGATTCACTTGAGAAGAAAAACAAATTTCTAGAAATGCTGGTTGCCATGTATGAAACAAATCCTCTGAAAATCAATAGTTATGTAGTTTGTGATAGTAAATTGCTGATGAACATGATTAAACTTTTAACAGATGCCGACAAAATAGAGTTAGTATTAGATGAGTCAGATGTTGGGTGTGGGTGTAGCGGTGCCAATAGTAAGTTCATCAAGATCGACAAAATTCTGGTATACAAAAATAACAAAGCTGAAGATCTAAAGTATGGTTATAACGAAATCTATACTCAATTTATAAGATATGGTGTGAGCTTGAAGATTGTAGTGTAAGCAATGATAGCAACCATGAATGAATGCCTCTCACGATTTGAATAATGCTAGTGTATGTTCATTTATTTTTGCACTTACTTTTCCAACTATTGATTGCTGAATGCGTAAAGTCATAGCATAATCCTCATCTAAGATCCTGCCATCATACAACAGCACATCTCCTACAGCATAAATGTTAGCATCGTCAACATAGAAAAGGTAGTCTCCATGTGTAGCAAAAGTTATATTACCGTTTTCTTCATCCACATTAGTAACAACACCAACAAACTCTTTCCATGATCCATCTATGACTACAGAACATATACAATCAGTACTGTCTGTTGCTGATGATGAAATCCAAACACAGCTTCGTCGCGAGGGCTCGCAGCTACTGGCATTCTCTCTCTTGTACACATGACCTGACATAAACACAGGCTTTCCAACTTTGAAGTCAGATATTTCTTCCCCAGCTTCTATAGGTGCGAGATGTGTAATAGTTGTGCTGTTTCCATATTCCTTCAACATTGATTCATAAACAACAGGATCTTGAGGGTTATAATCTACCTTTTTTGTCAATTCATGATCTATAATTTTTGTGGAGTACACAGTTTTTGACTCGGATGCTGGTTCATTAACAATGTAGAATTCCTTTACTTTTAATGAGGTTGTTCCGTAATAGGCATCAGATATAACAGTATCAGACACCCAGAATGTATCAAATGAGTCACTTCTGATTTCGTAAATTCCTGGATCCATAGGTTCGAAACTAGTACTGAAGCCTTTATATTTCTTAGTTCCATCAGCATTGGTAGCATCAATATATACATTGAAAGCATCAATATTTGCATCGAAAGCATCGTATAGCACGTTAATGTCTTTAACACAGTATTTCTCATTTTTGATTTCTATCTCAATTGGTGTCATCTTGTCAAAATCAATATTGATAACATTTGTTTTTGCATTTTCTACATCAGTTTTGAGTGCATAAGGTTCGAGATCAACAGTAGGAATATCAGTCTTGAGAGCATAAGGTTCGAGATCAACAGTAGGAATATCACTTTTCAGAGCACAATCACTATTACGTACTTCTTCAAGATAATTTTCTGGAATATAACACTCTCTGCCTTTATAAGTTGATTTCACTAATTTTTCGTTAATACGGTACTCAAAAGCGTAAGAAATAAGATCATACATGCTATCATGTATATACAATATTTTTAGGTTACGACAATTATAAAACATACTTTCACACGACTGAGACATGGCTGTTATGATTAAGTTTGAAATATCTATAACTTCTAAAACTATACAGGCCATAAATATACTTCCAATCTTTTCCACATTCCTCGAATAGAACATAGATAAATCAACTTCCTTTAGTTTACGACATTCTATAAACATCCAATCGAAATACTTACATAAATTATTACTATATCTCTTATCAAATTTTATAGTCTCTAGGTTATTACACTTATTTGCAAAATCTGAGCAAATTGTAACATTAGAAATATCAAAGTTAGTGAAATCTATATGAATTACAGTTTTAGAACAATTTCCGAATGAATACAAAGAAGTTATATCTCTACCATTGAAATCAGTAGCAACAGAGATACTTGAAGGACAATTAGCGTTAAGCTGAATTTTACCAAACTTGACAACCTTATCATTGTAAACTATACTTGGAATAAACTTTGTTAACTTCGCTACTGTTTCTAGAGTTGTGATTCTACCATTACTAACATTATAAGTATAATCGCCATAAGTAAAAACATTTTTTGTGATAGTCTTTACAAACAATATTGTAGTTTCACTCTCTACATTACACTTGATATAGCCAACTTTGTCACTCTCATAAGCTACATAATCAGCTGTATCTTCTATTTTTACATATACTTCTTTGTCATTTATGCTTACATTATGTGAAACAGTGAAAGAGGTAGAAGTTCCATCTTCAAACACAGCCTTTATAGCTAGAGTGCAATCTTTCCTGTTATATATTTCATTCTTTTCTTGGTCATACGCTAATAATTTATCTTCAACCAGTTTTACAGTAGGCACAGCAACATCATTAGTGGTATCATGTTGTGAGTTTATTATTGTTGGTAATTCAGTTTTGAGTGCATAAGGAGTAAGATCAACAGTAGGGATATCAGTTTTGAGTGCATACTTCTCTTCGGCAACTTCTTTGGTCTCATACTTATTAAACTCATATGCTAGTTCATCTTCGTCAACAAATTTCTCTTCTACTTGTGCAGCGGTATAATGATCTTCTGCTAATTCAGTTTTTAGAACATATGGACTCAAATCTACTGTAACAATCTCATCTTTCTTCACATATGGAGTAAGGTCTGGTATTTCATCTTTCTTGGCATATATGGTCATGTCTTTATTTTCAACAGCTGCGATTCTCTCTTCATGATTTACAAGCTGTGATTTTATAGAAATTCCTCCAAGAATCATATCTCCATCAACAATAACATCATCTTTAACATATATAGATTCATAGTCAGTGTTGTTGTTTCCAGAATTGCTACATACAAAGGCACCATCCTCAACATTTTTCTTTGTTAGTATTCCTGTCATTTGATATAAAAAGAAAAGTCCAACAACAACAATACTTACAATAGTGATAACCAACAATGATACTTACAATAGCAACTTACATGAATGATATTCTCATTTCTGATTTTCATCAATGCTACCTACAATATTGACTTTCATGAATGATATTTACACATCTGAGAAAGAGAAATGGTAGTGGTAAAAATGAAATCTCAAAAAACTATTCCCTATACTGATTTTCATAATTGCTACCAACAATATTGAAACCTACATGTGATATTCTATTCCAGACTTCCGAGAAACTACTCTCACTATCAAATGACCTCATTTAATACTCCTACCGCATACTGATTTTTGATATTTACACTACTAACTCGGAAGGTTTGTCAAGAATAGTAAAACAGAAATTTGATAAGTAGAGTAACAAAACAGAGAATTGATAAGTAGAGTAACAATTATGAAAATCAGTATTGTAGGTAGCATTGATGAAAATCAGAAATGAGAATAGCAATTATGAAAGTCAGTATTGTAGGTATCATTGAGATGCAAAGAAAATCAGAAATGAGAGTATCAGAAATGAGAAATGAGCAATTATGAAAATCAGAAATGAGAGTATCAGAGATGAAGATCAGAAATGAGAATAACAAAAATAGATGTCAGTATTGCAGGTATCATGTGCGAAAGTCAGTATTGCAGGTATCATTTATGATTATCGAGTGCTTCATGTTCGCTTCGCTCTCTTTCCCCAGTTCAATATTCTAATTTCAGAAATAGTGTAAAGTTGTCAGGCTCAATAATGTTACCATTCGTGTCTGTAAACCATACTTTAAACTGTCTTTTCGTACCTACAAATTCATATTTTCTATTATCATCAGGAGGTACAACATTAGCATACCACACTAGAGAATCACAATACTCATCTCTCTGTATAAAGCTACAATGAATTTCAGTTTCGCCATCAAGATATCCTTTACAAGTTGCACGACAGTATTGAAAGGAAATATATCTTTTGTTTAAGCTGCTTGTAAATTCTGATGGTAAATTATTGATGTAGTCTTTGGTGATGTAGTAAGTTTTGACCATTTTTATGAAAAAGAAAAGAAATTATCGTTGCTTCTTCATTTGTGAGAACCATTTATGTTTTGCAATTTGTGAGAACCATTTATGTTATTTTTCTGAAAATTTAAAAATGGAACAGCCGCAACAACAACAACAACAACAACAAGAAATAGATATTGATGATGAACGGTTAAATAATTTCGATATAGATACAATTCCACAGCAATTATGGCGCCCACAAGCACAAGTACAAAGAGCACAGTTACCATCACAGTTTGCACCAGGAGCACAGTGGAACAAGACGCCTAGAGATAGAGATTTCAAGAGTTATGGACTTCCTAATTACATGGATCCTAGAAATGGCAATGTTCAAGAAATCATGGGCCATACAAATACTGATGCTGACTTACTTACAATGTTTAATAAGCTCAATGGTACTGCCATTAAACCAGAAGACATGGATGAACTCTTTGGAACTACAGAACAACAAAGAGCATATGCAAGACAGTGGTTAATAAAAGGTATAACAGAAAAGGTCAGCAGCATTAATCCAGGTGGTTTCACTTCTAAAGTTGGTATGGATGATCTTGCAAAATTAATCCTAAACATGAAACGTGATATCACTAGAGTAAAACAAGCAATATCTCCAGCAGGTGCAGATCATATGATCAAAAAACATAACTTAAAAGCAAAACCAAATGCAAAATGGTTTCTCAACAAAAAAGACCCCAATGGACCAGCAGAAATTACAAACTTGACTGATATCAACAATGATGGAATTCCTGATGTTGTTGTATATAATTCAAGAAACCAACCTTTATACGTAAATGGCTACACAACTACAATCTCTAAATTCCCACATGACCTTGCTTACTACCAACAATTCCCACTAAGAAAAGACAGATCAGGAAATCCTAAGAATAAGTGGATTCGTGAACAATTTCATAACTTACACTATATTGATGATGACAGCAATGATCCTAGAAATATTGGTAATGTTATGCCAGGCTATAGAGGATTTCCAGATGGTGTTAACACTACTGGCTACTCTGTTCGTAAAGCTAAGAGACTTTCACCATACCAGAGATTCAGGAAATACCTTCTCGATAAAGAACTCACACTTAAGTATGCTATTGCTCCAATTCAGAATTTACCAGCAGAAGTTAAATTGCCTATTATTGCTAGAGCTACAGCACACTTATGGCAAACAGTATTTATTAATCCTATATTGAACAAATATGGTATAGATGGTAATAATCCTACCGCTGTTGCCAAAGCTAAGAAGGATTGCAGAGATGAAATTGATGATATTGTGACTGGAAACATAAGTGACTTGTACTACGGAGATACACAAACCAAAACTAACACAAGAAATAACATCATTAATATACTCAAAACTACTATCATACAATACTGCCAAGCTAACAACATACCATTTGATCAAAATGCACAACCACCACCACAACGAAGAAGGCAATAAGAAGGGAACCATGAATGAGAGGAGCCATAAGTGAGAGGAACCATAAATGAGAGGAACCATGAATGAGAAGGGAACCATAAGTGAGAGTTATTTATTTTTGCCGCTACTGTGCTTTCCCAATTTACCAACAGCAAAATGAGTCTAGAAAAAGTTCATGACATAGTATCACAAGCACTGGAGATAAACAAAAATAACTTATGTGGAAGTAGCATAGATGAAATCCACAATGATATAGATGTTCGCTACAACTCTGTGAATGTTATAGTAGGAAAACAGTCTATGGGAAAAACTGTGATAGCACTACAGGAAATCATTAAAATATCACTTCTAAGTACACACCATTTGTTAATATATGTTACGAAGAACGGAGATGAGAATGATAAGAGTTGGCAGTCACTGAAGACGTTCATTCAAATTCCATATATAGTAGTAAGTGAGAAAAATTGTAAGGATGCCATTCAAGAATTAATCTCTGCTAAAAACTTGTACTATATGATAAAGAGAGAGAATTTAGAGGAAAAAATAGATGATGGGCAGATGGAGGATATGTTTCAAGTGTTACACGTTCATGACTTCAGCAAAGACACCCTACATACTCTTATACTCTTTGATGATATAGCAAATTCAAAATTGTTCGCGGCACCAGAATCATATTTCTCACAACAACTACGACGCTGCAGACACACAAACATATCTTACTTCTTGCTGATTCAATCATGGAAAGGCCTCGCACCGCATATCAAGAACGAGATCACAACATTATTTATCTTCCCATGCTTCAACAAACAGCAACTCCACTTCATATATTCACAGTCCGCGAGTAACTTAACTTTTGATGAATTCTATGATATGTACAAAACTATGTCAGAAATGAAAAATAAACGTCCTTATATGATAGTACATGTGACAGAAGGAGGAGAAACTATGGTGCGCGCACATTCATGATTTATCTTGTGGAGGATTTAAGAATTGTATGATCCTGTTTATTGTCTCTTTCATTTGGCGTATCTCTTCTTGTACATTCATTTCTGGTTCCTCCTCGTGCTTCTTCTCCTCGTGCTTCTTCAACATTAAAACATCTTTAATTTTGGTAATTCTGTAACCTTTGATGTGGTAGAGCTTGTTGAGTTTGTGAGTTGTGGTGCTGTCTATTTCTTCTTTATGCTTGTTGTAGAATAAGTTGAACTCATCTGGGGAATCAAACTCTTTGATATAATTTGTGATAGGTTGGAGTATTTTAATTTCTGACATCTTTAATACGAACAAAAATGATAATAACAAATGTTCTTCTTTCATGTTTAATCATAGTTGAGTTTTTACGATTGTGTGTGGAAATTTATTCTGTACTCCCTGATGAAGATCCGCCACTAGATGAAGAAGTGAGAAAAAAATTGTACTGCTGATATGGAAAAACATTAATGAGATGACAGATTGTGCAAAAACATTGATGAGATGACAGATTGTGCAAAAACATTAATGAGATGACAGATTGTGCAAAAACATTAGTGAGGTGACGGATTGTGTTATTTATTTTTGAGTGATAGAAGTCAGTCGGAATTCAGACCTACTTCAACATAGGGACATCAAATCTGTTTACATTTCTGACCCCAATTGCATTTGTTCCGCTGCTATTTTTGTCTCCATTTGCCCAAGAATCTGCTTTGTCTGCAAAATTGCCTATAGTATTGAGAACATTTCCGACTGTACCACCGAAGACTGGAGCTACTGCTTTTGCTACTTTGGATACTATTGGTGCTGCTTTACTTACGACATTTTTAACGCCTTTTGCTATCTTTTTGAAGAAACTTCCGAAAGCCATGATTTTGAATTCGTGGAAAAAGATACTTTTTTTGAAACTGAAATGACATACTACAACGCTCAAACCAAGAATTTAGGAAATGATGAAGGTGACGTACTCGGGTTCTTCCAAAATAAGATGCGCAATTTAATACAGAAAAACGGTGGCGACAATTCTTTCTCATTCATTATGGAAGAGTTTAAAGACAAAGACGCTCCACTCCCTGTTGGAACCAAGACCAGAATCAAGCTCACACATTCAGGACACACAATAACACAAATAGAAAAATCATTCTCAACTATACTCCTCGACTTCAGAATTAAATTGTCAGACCCTATAGATGTTTCAGCAGATAAGAACAAACTCATGAAAATCTTCGTAGGCTTCAAAAATGCTGTGGAATTCTATGAGGACTGTAGATTCTGGATAAATGACAAGCTCCTCTCTGCATACAGGCAAGATGAACTACAAAGGGAATCATTTGCGTATAACAGTATCAAGCCTAGAGATGCCAAAGCTTCTAGTAAATTCAGTCATAGTATCTGGGAAAACGTTGCACAATACTCACCATCTGTCTGTGGAACCTACATTGATTTAGTAGACATTGCTGATGGACAGCCACATACATTCACTATTGAACTCACAATTCCATTTACAGATCAACTTGTACTTCAGGCTTGGCAACTCTACCCTAATGCTATCTGTGGTGAAATAGAAGAGGAAGTCAAAACAAGTCTTCGCGCAATGGTATGGTGTCAAGTAAATCCAAATATTGTAAAAGAAACATTGCAGTTCTTGGAGGATAAAGAAATTACAGAACAAATTCCAGCAGTAGTTCCAATCTCACGCAAGTTCACACAAGTAGGTAGACCATCAAATATAGTCGTTCATTACTCAGAAAAGCCAGCATCAAATCAAGTCTTACACATTAAGTACCAAAGACTACACGCAGGAAAAGCTTACACAGATACAGATCCAGCAAGTAGGGCAGACACACATAATGATGAAGCAGAACCTTTGACGATAGACTTCCATTATACAGAAGCCGACTACACTAAATATGGAGTAACAAAGGAAGACATCAATAAAGCTTCATTTGCGATTATGATAGCTGCTGCCAATCCTGATTATGTTCTCAATGCTGGAGATGATGTGAAAATCATAAGTGAAGAAGTAGAAGGTGCTTTAATTACTGATGTTAAGAAGAGCGACGACAATATCAACCTCAGTGTTGGAAAAATCACCCTTGATGTCCTCGGTGGCACAATACAATTGGGACGTAGCAACTTGGCAGGATTTGGACTAAAAGAAGAAACATATCAAGGTTTAGTTCGAGAATTACAAACACCATTGCTAGTACCTGCGCAAGAACTAACTCGAGAAATCTTTGAGGGAAGCGCAAAGGTAAATGGACTTGAAATCTCTAAGTCTGTACCTCTTCGTAACGCCACTAACATTACCATGATGTTTCCAAAATCGCCGGCAGACATCACCTGCTTTGATAATATTATGTACAGAAATGTTCAGCTCATCGTAAATAAAAGAACATACCCAGATACTGAATTCAGTGATACGTGTGCAGCAAGGTTCTACCAACATCAACTTATTGCAAATGAACTCGACGGAACTTTAGAAGCAACCCAAGAATTTGAGGACTCCTTCACGCAACCTCTTAATGATCCTGTTACTGGAAAACGTTATACCAATTGCAGGAGTGATGGTACTTCTTTTGGTATCAATTTCCAAATGGAGAGAAGTAATGCTGGCTATGTCTTTGATGGTATCGATACGGGCTCAACATCTATTACAGTCACATTTAGAGGACAGCCAATGTACCAAGGAGAGAACGACACATACTTTATACCAGACCCTGACTATCCAGATCAACACCCACCTGCACCAGAAGCTTGGATTTGCAGCGATACATACTGGACATGGAGCACAAATGGTGTAGAGTATTATGCTGTAGGTGTCCCTGCTGGATATGAGTAAGTGGTGGGATCTCATTAATGTTGACTTTTGATGATTTTTATTTTTGTTTAATTATTTTTGAATTTTATCTCATGTACAAAAATAGATGACAACAGAAATGACAAACTCAAGAATAACAATAACACCGAAGAACATTGAGAAGTATAACATTTATTGGAATTATAGATGCTTATCACCAACTGCAATCATGAATGTATTAAAGCAGAACTTCCCCTCTCGTTATTTCAACACTGAATCCACCACTCATGTTTTCATAAATAAACATTCAACGATGCCAGATCATTTTGCTAAACCTAATCGTGATAGTTGTAATGTAGAAGTAAGTTGTATCTCATTGTCTAATCATGAAATTATTTCCAATCATGAGGTATCAATGCTGTTTAATTGTGGAATGTTATTCATTAGGGTTACGAAGAGTGAAAAGTGGATGCGAAAATATGGTATGTCATATGTTAGAATCAACAATCAAATCACTGAAACTGAATCATTTTCGTACTATCCATCAAGCTATTCCAATATGTTGAAACCACCAACAGAAAAAGAAATACGAGAACAAAAAGAAAAGAGAAGTTTTAATATAGTCCTTAATCATATTCAACCGTGAAACCTATAAATGAGAATTATTTTTATGCGCAATACAGGGTCCGAAATCACCTACCTTTAATTACATATGAAAACACTAATGAAAACCCCGCACAAGTCCATAAATTTATCCCACATATGTAATTCGATAAAATGGCGATCATCAAAAAAGTTTTCAATGACGTTGATTTTGATTTTGAAAACGGTCCTGAGCATTGTTTTTGAGAAATCACGCCTATTGAAGATAATATTGGAGAAAGATATAAGAATTGTATCGAAGGTTTAACAGTTGTACTTGCGCTAGGCGGACGACATTAAAAAGGGGGAGTGAGGACTTCGGTCCGAAATCACCCTTTTTATCATACTACTCAGAGAAAAAAAAAATGTTCATCTCCCGATAGCTACTTTTTTAAAAAACACATAGAAAATTTTAAATTAAATACATTCAAAAAAATTGTGTAAGAGATGAACATTATTTTATGAAGTTTACAAACGATCGATTTTTCAATGCAGATAATTTTCGATCAAAATTTTCAATACGATCAAAAATTCAATGATAAATATTTATAATGATTTTCAACGATCTTAAAAGTTCATTACCAACCATTAAGTTAAGTGGTAAGCAAAAATCAAAAAAAGATGAAGGTTCCATCGAAATAGATCCAAATCAGTTATTAGCTGAAAATGGATTAATTGGAGAAAAACTTATTCAGCAGGGTCATTCTTCATGCGTTATTAGTGGTTTCTATCATCAAACAATGCCGGCATTTTTTGAAATTATATATCGAGAAAACGAATCCGCAGAAGAAAATCAATTAATGATTCTCAAATCTTTAAATGGCCAAAAGCATATTATTGAATTATATGATAATATTCTCAAGCACGAATACGCTATATTTATATTTAAAAGAGTCGAAGCAATTCCAGCATCGAAAATGATAACCAAATCATTGACCCTTGACAACCTACGTGTTTTATTACGAGGAGTTCTTGAAGCCTTAGAAGAAGCTCATAGAATTGATATTGTTCATCGTGACATTAGACTAGAAAATATTATGGTTAAACCGAATTTTGAAGAAGTTTATTTAACAGGTTGGGATTGTGCAACAAAAATAAGTGAAAACATGAATAGCTCTATCGGTTCAATTTCAGCAAGATCACCAGAAATGTTGATGGGTTATAATAACTATAAAAAGAAAGGTGACATTTGGGCTTTTGGCGTTTTAATCATTTATATTTTGTCTGATGGTCGAATTCCTTGGAAATCTGAGACGTCAAAAGAAACTCTCATTGAAATGGCAGCGTATTTTGGTGCACAAAATATCTTAGATCTTGAAAATACACTTCATTTGCATTGTGGAGTTAAATCTCTGAAAAAGCATGTTGATGATATGATTGTGCCTTTGCAATCTTCTTTCGCTCCAAGCCATGCAGATCTCGATAATGAAGACTTAATGAATTTAATTCATAAATGTTTTGCTCTTGATTATCGTTTACGCCCTAATGTATCTGATTTATTAGATCATGCATTTTTCAAATCATAATGGTTAGTAAATTGAAAACTTAATTTTAATATTTTTATTATTATTTCATGAACTATTTTTAGAATGAGAAAAATGTTAATATTTCAAAAATTGTAATAAATATTAGTTTTTGGTTACGGTACAAATTTAATGTTTTTGGTATCTGCAGTTGCCAAGTTTTATATATGTATATATATATAGCATAAAGTTGTTTCCAAAATTAATCATTATTTAAAAATAATAAACGGTCGATTTATTTTTTTTGGATCTGACAACCAAATAAATACACAATCCTAAAAATTTATTTTGTAAAACCTCTAATATATATATAAAAAAAAAATGGATTTAAAAATAAAGTTAAATAGAGATTTAAGACTATATGTTTTTTACAAATTCATATAAAGAATAAACTTCTAAATAATAGTGTGGTTTTGCTAGATAAATAAATGTTTTTTCATAATGAAATTGACCAAAAGTGTAAGTTCCTATTGGTGTATTATGGTGTGAAACACCAAATACCATATCTTACTACAATTCTATAGTATTTGTGTTTGGAGAAATTTTTTTTATACTATTGTTTTGAAGACCGATAATCATTATTTTGAAACCAGAGATAGCAACTTGTTTTAATTCTGATATATTCATTAAAGCTCTTGCTTTTTTGATATCAGATGTGTGGTATATAAACTTTTTGACGCTTTCCGCCGTATAAATTCAGCCTTGATTAAATGCAGATACCAAATAATGCAATTTGTTGTTTTTCATTGAACTGCTGTTGTTTGAAATATTTATTATGTTTCACTTGGAATTTGTGATGTGTTTCGAATCCCAAATACCCCTAGATCAAGTAAATGCACTTGTTTCGAAGCTCCAAATGTTTCAAAATATGGGATATATGTTTTTAAAAGAGCAAAATCAAGAAACAAATTAGAAGACTGGAAACTACATCCATATTAATGTAGTATAATTTCTCTAAAATTCCCAGTTATTTCCGCTCTTGGTTCAATTTCAGATAAGCGCTTCTTCTTCCCAATAAAAAAAAGATTGTAGAATTGATAAAGCCTTTTTCTTGAAAGTAAATGATAAAATTGCTTTCGCTATATACATATAAAAATTTTATTTTTTTCTAATTCTCTTATTGGTAGCAAACATTGAAGGTTTTGAAACATTGACATCAAGAGATAAGCAAACGATCATTGTTGATCTCTTATATTTTGTATCAACTTTTAAAACATAATAATTTGTAACATCATATGGAAGAATAACAGTGTTTTTTTTTTTTTTTTTTTTTTTTTTTTTAGTTCAACAAAATCAATGCTAAACAAGGTGACATATTTATTCTTTTGAAAACATTGCTGAGAGTCAAATAATGCTCATCAATCAACGTTCTTTAAAATGCTATTTAAATTTGGATCTTCTAATGGTTCCATATAACATATTACACTTAATTGATTATTAAAAAGTTCATATATATATATATCTGCATATCAATATCTAATGGACCATTCTTTTTGTAAAGTGATTAACAGCTCCTGCAGTAGTTTTTTTGACCTTCCTTGTTGTTGCTTCAATATGAAAGATGTAGGTTTTGGGGTAGCTTAGCGAACAAAAGCCTACCGTATACTACTCTTATTTTGTGATTCGATTTCAAAAGCATCACTGTTTTACATCTGATACTCGATCATCAGTTTCAAAATCTGATATCGAGATTATCGATTATCAAGATATCAGACACGAAATGTGATATAAAAAATTGTAAACTTGATATGAATAACCGAGAACACGAGATTTCAAATAGATTTATCTTTTTTTATAATTGATATTTGTGATTTTAAAATATTTAAAAATAAATAATATAATACATTGATGTTTATTTTAAGATTAAAATCAAAAAATACATTCTTTTTTTATGAAATATTTGAGATTAAAATACGATCATATATTTATCAAAAAGTTTAATTGAAAATTCTGATATCAAAAGCTATGAAAAATAATTCTCGATCTCTGAAATCGATCTCGTGAATCTGTGCATATTTATGTATCGATATCAAAAAGCTAATCAATTATTGATCTCGAGAATCGGAGAATAAAAAGCCAACTATGATACTTTATAAAGACATGTTATATGAAATTGATATAAATAATCGTTTTTTATATAACATATCAATTTATTTTATTTTTATCAAAATAGCTAATCAAAAAGTTTAAATCCAAAATGTCTAAAAAGACTATGTTTGATTTTAAAACAAAATCAAGTGATTTTAAAGTAATTCAGCTTCTTGGCTGTGGAGCATTTGGCCAAGTTTTCGAACTGCTTCATATTCCTTCTGGAAAACATTATGCGGGAAAATTATTTATTGACGTCGATAGTGCCAAATTAAAAGAAATAAATAAAGAAATCGGAATCATGGATTCAATGGATAGTGAATATATGGTTAATTTTTATGGAATGATCAAATTCCCAAAAACGAATCCTCACAGCATGATTATTATGGACTATTGCGACAGAGGATCAGTCAGAGATATCATGGATTATAATGAAATCACGCTTACAGAGGAACAAATGTCATTTATTCTCCATGACTTACTTTGCGCTCTATCTGTTCTTCACAACAAGTACAAGATAATTCATCGCGACATAAAGTTGGCCAATATTCTAATGTCAACGGATTCATCCGTCAAAGTTACGGATTTTGGAATTTCTAGAAAATTTGAGCAAACTACTATTCATACATCATCGACTGTTGGTACACCATATTGGATGGCTCCAGAAGTCATTCTTTCAGAAAAATACTCATATCCGGCCGACATTTGGAGTGTTGGGGCTACTGCTGTTGAATTAGCTGAAGGAGCCCCACCATTCTGCGAACTTCCTGAAACAAGAGCAATGAATGAAATAGTTACCAGAGGTTTTCCAGGTTTTCGAAGCGGTACGACGATTTCAAGCGAGCTAAGAAATTTCATATATAAATGTATGATTCGCAATCCAGATCGAAGGCCAACAGCAGATGAACTTTTGACACACCCGTTTATCAGAAAATGCGAAAAATTAGACAGAAAAGCAACTTTCGCCAATGTCCTATCTCAAAATATTAATTTTGTTGATTTAATTGCAGATGAAGATATTGAATATATAACTAAATTTATTAAGTTTGAAAATACTCCAGAGTATAATAAACAAACTAATAAGTCAGAATCAAAAAAGACATTTAATACATTTATCAAAAAGGCAGCACCTGGCGTTGCTGTTGACTCAATATATGTTAAAGATGCCAATAGTGAACAAAAGTAAATACACAATCTAATCATTTAATTAATAAAATTGATTAAAATAAAATTCCTTACTATTTATTTAAAATGAGAATAATATGGAATAATGCTTTTTGAAAAAAAAAAAAAGAATAAACTGCAATATATTTAATACATCTGTGTAGAGGTCTTGATATATACGTATTTTTAATAAGAGGGCAGTTTGAAAAATTGAGAAAAAAACTTTTCTCTTTAGACGTTAATTTGAAAAGAAATATAACGTATTATTATCAAATTAAAATTTTGTATCAATTTTGTTTAGAAATGGATGGATTTGAAACAGAGATTAATAAATATAAAATAGATATTAATAAATACCAAAGTATGGATAAAATAGGTAAAGGAGCACTTGGAAACGTTTATAAAGTGAAAGAAAAAAGCACAGGAAAATATTATGCTGCAAAAGTTTTTAATATCAAAGATGGATTCGATGACTTGGCCCGCCGTGAAATATTCATACTGAGTTCTAGTGATCAAATTACAATTGTCAAGTTATTAGGCTTTTCTTTAACTGACTTTGATAATTATAACAATATCACTATAATAATGGAACTGGCACAAAATGGATCTCTTCAAGATATTCTCGATATTATTCGTGAAAGTCGTATGCCAGATAATTTTACTAATACAAATAAACAAATTATAATAACAGGAATTGCGTATGGTCTCAAATACCTACATAACAAGGACATTATTCATCGCGATATTAAACCAGGTAATGTTTTACTCGACGAAAATTATCAACCAAAAATTACAGATTTTAATCTATCAAAACAGATCGATCCAGAAGACCCAAAGCACCAAACACGTTATGATGGTACCCCAAATTATATGGCACCTGAAATTTTATTAGGCCATGATTACGACAAATCAGTTGATGTTTATGCCTACGGAATTTTATTATACGAAGTTGTTACCAATTTAGTTCCTTATAAAGAGTTCAAAAAATTAGCTTTCAAGCCCATATGTGACAAAATTGTGGAAGGTGCTCGTCCAGTATTTGATGGATACATTGAGGAGCCATTCAAACAATTAATTGAAAGCTGTTGGGATCAAAACCCTTCTAACAGGCCAACATTTGATCTTATTTATTACACCTTAACCGAGAAAGATGACCATGATAATTATAAGTGCATATTAGATGATGTTGACAGTGAGTTATTTTACAATTATATACAAAAAATAACAGCAGTAGATGACAAAGATTTGAAGACATCCATAACCGTCACTGAATTCAATTCCCAAAAGCTTGAAATGAAAAGAAAAACGCTAAGGAAAATTGTGGAAGAATTTGGTCCCTTGGATGTGAAAAAAGGAGAGTTCTTTGAAAAAGTTATCAATTTCATAGACTATCTAACCAAGTTCTCAGAATTAAGAATGTTTGAATGCTTTGAATTTGAGACAAATAACAATGAAAATTATTTGAAAGAAAAATTCAATGAATGTACAATTCGAATAAATTCAGAGGTTATAGAGAACTTTTTCAATAAGTCAAATGACGTTAATGAATATGTAATGAAGTTGAATGATTTCAAGAATTTGTTAGTTGTATTGAAATCACAAATAAAAAACATTATTTTTGACAAAATTTTCACTTTTGTCAAAGATTTGAAAACAAAAATTGGCGAGAAAAAGTTCAAAATGGCAATTTTTATCACTGGGCTGTCGAACCCATTTTCACGATTCACAGATGAAGCCATGATTGATTACATTTTTATTGACAATTGTGTTACTGGAATCAGTGGAAATGACAAAGGATCCTTTGAAGGTTGTTGTTCATTAACGAATATACAAATTCCTTCGTCCGTTACTGAAATTGGCCTTAGGTCATTCAAAAATTGTTCCAAATTGACCACAGTCGAAATTGATGATAATTCATCAATTGAAAAAATTGATGATGCTGCATTTAGTGATTGTTCTTCATTACCTTGCATTTTCATACCATCTCGTGCTGCTTCGATTGGCTCAAATTGTTTTTATAAATGCAAAGAATTGAAAGACGTCATATTTGACAATCCTTCATCATTGAAAACGATAGGCTCACATTCTTTTTGTGAATGCGAATCGTTGGATCATATAAGTATCCCTTCAACTGTTGAAGAAATTGGTTCGTATTGTTTCTACAAATGCAAAAATTTGAATGAAATTAAAATCGAAAATTTGACATTGAGGCAAATTGGCAATTTTGCTTTCAGTGACTGTTCTTCATTAAAAGAAGCATATATTCCTCCTTCTGTTGTACAAATAGGAGAGAATTGTTTTAGTAATTGTCCAGAATTGACACAAGTTTCTTTTGATAATTCAGCTTTCTTGTTAGGAATTGAAAAGTATTCTTTTAGCAAATGTTCCAAATTGAAATCCATTTCAATTCCTTTAAAAACTGAGTTCATTGGATACTCTGCATTTCAAGCATGTTCTGAATTAACCACTGTTAAAATTGATCCTTCATGCATTCTGAAAACAATTGATGATTTTGCCTTTTATGAATGTGCAAAATTGACAAGTTTTTCATTTCCTTCTTCATTGAGTGAAATTGGCGAATATTCTTTTGAAGATTGCAAAGGACTGACACAAATAAACATACCATCATCAGTTACAAAAATTAAAGATGGTGCTTTTAAATATTGTTC
This sequence comes from Tritrichomonas musculus, assembly GCA_039105265.1. Classification (NCBI taxonomy): domain Eukaryota; phylum Parabasalia; order Tritrichomonadida; family Tritrichomonadidae; genus Tritrichomonas; species Tritrichomonas musculus. The sequence goes on from JAPFFF010000013.1 coordinate 822,099, forward strand.
AAATTTGAGTGAAGTAACGATTGGACCAAATTCTGCTTTAATTTATCTCGGATCATCTGTTTTCAAATGTTGTTCTTCATTGAAGCAAATAACAATTCCTTCGTCGTTGGAGACTCTAGGAATGAATGCATTCTATAACTGCACTTCGTTAAAGAAGGTTTCATTTGAAGACCTTTCGTCTTTGAAATCAATCGAACCATCAACATTTTTCGGATGCTCAAGCTTGGTTGAAATCAACCTTCCTTCAACGATAAGAGAGATAAAGTCAAGTGCTTTTCGTGATTGTAAATCATTGAAACAAATTTCGATTCCATTGAAAGTTAAAGTTATTAAACTTTATACATTTAAAAATTGCGAAAACTTGGAAGAAGTTACGTTACATTCATTTTTGACGAGAATTGAAGACAAAGCATTTGAAGGTTGTTCTAAATTGAAGTCAATAACGATTCCTTCTTCTGTATCTGAGATTGGCGAGGAATCATTCAGTGGATGCACGAGTCTTTCTGAAATCACGCTTGATTTGAAACGCACAACGATAAAGCAAAGCTCTTTCACTAATTGCAGGTCAATGGAGCATTTAAAAATTGGCCCTTCCACACGAAGAATCAATGGAACGAACATAAATATTATTTCAACAATAAAGAAAATAACCGTTGGAGAAAACGTCACAAGAATCAATTCTAGCGCCTTTAAAAAGTGCACTTCAATAACAAATGTAATATTGACTTCTTCTGTCAAGTCGATTGATTCAGATGCATTCAATGGTTGTAATAACTTGAAAGATATCGTAATTCCTTATTCAATAAGAAGAATTAAAGAAAAAGCTTTCTTTGAATGCTCTGAATTAAAAGAAGTCTCTTTTGAAGAGAATTCAACATTGTTAAGTATTGGCGCGAATGCTTTCAATGATTGTCAGGCATTAGGTGAGATTCATATTCCTCCTTCTGTCATGTATATTAACAATCTTGCCTTCATTAATTGCACCAATTTAGCAAAAGTTACTTTCGATGTAAATTCTAAATTACAAAGCATCGGATCTTCTGCTTTCAAAGGATGCTCAAAATTGAGTAAAATTCATTTCCCTCCCTCTCTCAAAACTATCGGCGATTTCGCCTTTGTCAGCTGCAAAAAGTTGGCAAGTGTCAGTTTTGATAACGGTTCCACATTAAGAGAAATTGGATCCGCATCATTCCGACTTTGTACCAAATTGAATGAAATTCAGATACCTTCTTCTGTAAAAGTGATCGGCGATTCCACTTTTTCAGAGTGCTCTCAATTAATTGAAATTGTTTTTGGTGAAAATTCTTTGCTGACTTCGATTGGATCCTTGGCTTTTAAAGGATGTTCCAACTTGAAGATGATAAATGTCCCTCCTTTAGTGAAGTCAATTGGCGATTCAATTTTCATTGATTGCACAAATTTGAAAGAACTTGACATCACTTCACCTATTCAAAAACTGGGAAGTAAATCATTCAAAGGTTGCACTCATCTTGGCCACGTGTCTTTGCCTGATACTGTTACTGTAATTGAAGGCTCGGCTTTCGAAGGTTGTGCTGATTTTAACAACTTCGTCATTCCTCCAAATTGTGGAGCAATAAACGAGTTTACCTTTTTTGAATGCTGCGTTTTGAAATCAATCAAAATTCCCGGCTTTGTTGCATTTATCGGCCCTTCTGCTTTTGAAAGATGCACAAGCTTGTCCGAAATTTCTATCCCTCCTTCAGTGACAGCAATAAAAAGCTTTGCTTTCGCTGACTGCAAACGTCTGAAAGAAGTCACGTTTGAGGGAAATTCTTCTTTGAGAATAATTGGAAGATATGCATTCAAAAACTGCGTTCTTTTGACTGAAATTTCTATCCCTTCATCCGTAACTTTCATCGAGGGTTATGCCTTCAGCGAATGCGCAAATTTGAATAAAGTCACTTTTGATGGAAATTCGAATTTAGAGTCAATTGAAAGTTATGCTTTCAAAAAGTGCGTATCGTTGACTGAAATTTCTATTCCTTCGTCTGTGAAACGAATTGAAGCTGGTGCTTTTGATGATTTGTGCAAGTTGAATAAAACTTGAAAAAGACCAGATTAGATTTTGAATATCAAATATGCTATATTTTATTAATATCGTTTGTTCAAATTTGAATTGATATTATATTTCTAAAAGTTCATAAGTAAATGAAAATAAAAGCCTTAAAATACTGATAGATTGGATTTTAAAATACTAAACTGGAATGGCTTTCATTAATAAGATCTTTGATTAGAATTCTAAAAAAAACCAAAAAAATGCTTTGAGTGTGACTCGAACACACGACCTTAGGATTATGAGGCCTACGCTCTAACCTACTGAGCCATCAAAGCTTCTTATTGATATCCTATCATTTGCTATCAATTGATTATTCAGATTCAATAATTTGTAATATAACATAGAATTATCTTTGCTTGATGTCTCTTTTATAATTTAGCAAATTATTTTCTAAAAGAGAAATTCATTAAATATATCAATTGAAATGTAAATATTTTATTTTATTGATGTAATAATCAAATATTATTATGAGATAATAATGATTCACAATGATGTAAAAAATAATATTATCAAACATTTTTTCTCATCCATGCAAAAGGAAGTTGAGAATGAAGAATTGTCTGGAGATGAAATAATTGATGATGCCTTTTTTAATGTGTAAGATACTTTCTTTAATGGAAACCAGCTTTTGCTATTGGCTTAGCACGAGGACAAGAGCTTTTTTTCATGAGGAAAAAAAAAATTTAATAATATTCGTCAATATAACTGATGTTGAATTAGATTCATCTGTTTTAGAAATTGGATATGATTCATTCAATGGATGTTCATCATTAAAAAAAGTCAAAATTCCATCCTCTGTTATTTCAATTGGAAAACGTACTTTCTGTGATTGCGCTTCATTGAAGAAAATAGAAATACCAAAATCAGTCGTTTATATTGGTGAAAAATCTTTTTGTGGGTGCACATTATTATATGAAGTATCATTTTTATCAAGTGTTTCGTTAATCAAACAATATGCTTTTGCCAAATGTTGCTCACTCAAGAATATTTGTAATTCCATTTCTTGTTAGAACAACCATTGTCAATTTCATGAAAATGTTGAGTTCTCTCTATCATTTATATTTATATTTTAGTCATTTGATTTCCTTAATTAAATATAACTGAGGTGACCATTTTCAATATTGTCATAAAATAAATTGTAAATTTTGATGATTACTTATTCATGTATGGTTATTTTATAAATAATTATTTGAAATGATATGATATTTCGAAAAATCCAAAAGTAAATGAAAATTAAAGCCTTAAAATACTTACAAATTGGATTTTAACATTTTGAATATTACTTTCTTGAATAAGATCTTTGATTAGAATTCTAAAAAAACCAAAAAAATGCTTTGAGTGTGACTCGAACACACGACCTTAGGATTATGAGGCCTACGCTCTAACCTACTGAGCCATCAAAGCTTCTTATTGATATCCTATTATTTGCTATCAATTGATTATTCAGATTCAATAATTTGTAATATAACATAGAATTATCTTTGCTTGATGTCTCTTTTATAATTTAGCAAATTATTTTCTAAAAGAGAAATTCATTAAATATATCAATTGAAATGTAAATATTTTATTTTATTGATGTAATAATCAAATATTATTATGAGATAATAATAATTCATATTGATGTAAAAAATAAAAAGTAATTTATTGAAATTTTGAATGATATGATAGTTTTGAAAAGGAAATACAATAGTATATTATTCAATTTTAAAATTATTCAATTATTTTATTGAAATTTTTTAATCGGTGCAATAATGAATAGAACTTTTTATATTATTTCAAACGTATTTTAATCAAAAAATTTATTTTTTTTTGTAAGAAAATAAAATGGATTCAGAAGAAATCTTTATTGATACAGACAAATTAACTTTTGCCGAAGATGAAATAGATAGTGGAAATTATGGCCATGTTTTTACAGTTAAGGATAAAAAAACAGGTCAGACTTATGCTGCCAAAGAATTGGAAGCAACCTCATATTTAACACCAAAATCCCAACAATCTCTAATACGAGAAGTAGTTATATTGAAAAAGATACATCATCCAGCAATAATTGAGTTCAAAGGCTTCAGTTTTATATCATTTCAAGATCAAAGCCAGTGGCAACCAACGATATTCACTGGATTTGTTGAAAACAAAACACTATATACAATAATGAATGAAGCTAATCGAGGATTATCTCCACCAGAATGGACATTGACAAAACAATATATTACTCTTCTTGGCATTGCTTCAGCAATGAAATATTTACATTTTAATAAAATTCTTCACCGTGATTTAAAGCCAGGAAATATTTTACTTGACAAGAATTTCTACCCTAAATTATGTGATTTTGGTTTTTCAAGACGTTTTAAAGAGACGATGCTGAAATCTCAAGTTGGAACACAAACATATATGGCACCAGAAATTTTACTTGGCAATCCATATGGTCCTCCTGTTGATGTTTATTCATTTGGAATTATGGCTTGTGAAATCATGTCAAAAAGCCAAGCTTATCCAGGCATTGAAGTCATGGACATGAAAATTATGAAGAAAATTGCAAACGGAACACTTAGACCTACAATTCCCTCAACAATAAATTCAAATATGAAAAATTTAATTGAAAAATGTTGGGATTCAGAGCCAAATAATCGTCCTACCTTTGAAGAGATATTTTCAGAACTCTCTCAAAAAGTTGACACATACATTGAAAACGTTGACAAAAAAGAAATTGATTCATACATCAATTTATTGAATGAACATCAGAAAAAGAATGGTCAACAAATCGACCATTTAAGAATTCAAAATATTAATCAACAGAAAAATGACTCTGAAAAAGTTCAATTATTAGAAAAAAAATTATGTGATGAACAAAAGAGATATGGCCAAGAAATTGAAAATTTGAAAATACAGAATGAAAATTTAATTGAAAAGTATGAAAAAGAGAAAAAACAACTTCAAGAATCAATCACTTCTCTCAAAAATCAAATAAACCTTTTAAAAAGTGAAAACCGTAACAGCTTCAAACTTTATGAAAGAGAGAAACAACATCTTCATGAATCAATCGGATCTCTTAAAGAGAAATTATCTGAAGAACAAAAGGAATATGATCATGAAGTTCAACATTTAAAAGAGAGAAGCAACGGCAACATTAAAAAAGTTGACAATGAACAAAGAAAAGACAGTCAAGCTGAACTTGAAAATGTAGATCAATTAGAAATACCAGTATCAACTGATGAAAATGAGAACAATAAAATTCATTTGAAATATTAAATGATGTTTATTATCGATTGTTTTCATGATATTTGAAATATGAATGTTTCATCCAGTTTTACAATGTTTTTATTTCATCCAATTCCATTATATTATTTATTTATCCTGTTCCATTTTATAGTATTTTTAAATCCAATTCCAATTTTGTTTTTATTCATCCAATTTACAATAATATTTTTATTTCATTTCAACAAAAAAATGTTTTTTTATGTAATTTCTATTAAGTTTTAAACACAATTTAAACATCATTATTTCCCATATAATTTCAGCACAATTAATTTTATGGAATTATATATTGCTTATTTTTATTCAATTCAATCACTTTTATTCATCTAATTTCAAAATCTTTTTTTTTTTAACTCAATTTGAAAACATCTTTTTATGAAATTTGACATTTTGTTTTGTTTATACAATTCTATTTACTTTGTTAATATAATTTTAATAAAAATTTAATGATATTTCAGTATTGATTTTAATGACATATGCAATACACTATTTTATACAATTTCATGAAAATTGGTTTTAATAAAATTTGAATCTTCTTTTAATGGAATTTAGCATCAAATATTAGAATTGGATTTCATTTAATATTTTAATAAAATTTAATCAAATCATTTGAAGTGATTTTTATCTAATAATTTAGTTGAAATAAACCAAAAGCTAAATAACTTTATATTTAAAGAGATATGTGATTACAATATAATTAAAAATCTTAATTACTCAATCATTTGTATAATTTTTTTTATATGCATATGACAATGTAATTTGAAGCTCTATTCTGTTGAAATATATATCATATTATTCTAAATAGATAATTGTATATAATTGTATATAATAATAATATTAATAAAAGGGATATCCCTTTTATTAATAAGAAGAGAGTTTGTGTTTGATCAAAAAGAAGAAGTTTACAGTTCAATAACACTTATTATACCAATCATTATTCTGAGATAAAATCATTAAATGCATGTACACTTATTATACTGATTAAACTTCTATTTATGAAACAATTTCATTAAAAAAGAAATACTAAATGAAAGTGGATAAATATTCAAAAAGTTAAGTTAAATTTATATATATAATTTTTGGTGGTTTAATTTACAATTAAGAAAATGGATTTTTTACTATTAAAATAGCAAAAGTCAAGAAAGTTGATATTTCTCATCATTATATATATATAAAAAAAAAATCTTTGGTAGCTACCCAAAATTTGCATGTGGCCGTTAAGGCCAATATTGACCTTCTATCGTACCATAGAAAAAAAAAGACTGGAACTTTTTTTGCTACTAGACTAATAAAAAACTATTCCGTTTATATTTTTTTATATAGAAAAAATTTTGGGTAGCTACCAAAGCTTTTTTTTTTTTTTTAGATTTTTGAAAAAATGCAAAAAAGTTCCTGTCTTTTTTTCTATGGTACGATAGAAGGTCAATATTGGCTTTAAACGACACAGGCAATTAAGATTACGGGCGATTACGATTTCCTGTTAAAAAATAAAAAATGTCATTTTTTTCACCTCACATGTCATTTTTGCATATGACAAATTCGATTAGACTCCAAGCAGAATCAGTTTTACAAATACCATTCCAAAACTATGAAAAAGATTTCACATTTGTTGTGAATTCGGAAAGATTCGATACGAGCACTTTTGCAGCTGATATCTTATCTTCCAAAATCTCCAAAATCCATATCAATGAACCCACCATTAAAGAATTTTCAATTGACACCCAGACGAAAGGAGACTTTAACAAATTTCTTAACCTTTTAAACTTCGAAATTGCAGAATTTTCAGACCAAGATATCCCTTTTTTCACCGAAGTGATTGACATCCTTGAAATTGACAAAATTGACATCAGGCTAACCCAAGAATCGGACCCCACAATTGATAACATATTTGATCATATTAAGATTCACCAACTTCACCCGAGAATCTATTCAAAGCAGCTTGAATCCGATATACTATTTTTCAGTTCACATTTCCATGAATTGAAAGATAAGCTTGAAAGAGAGATTGATGAAGGCCGACTTTTCATTGATGACAGCATCATTGAAAAAGTTTTAAGCGCTCAAACCCTGCAACTTGAAAGTGAAGAAGAACTTCTCGATTTTGTGAACAAAGTTTACATGAAGGACGCGAAGTACTCGTCTCTCTACGAGCATGTTGAATTCACCAACGTTGGCACAGAAGGCATGAAGAGTTTCACAGAAATCTTCGATTTCAATGACATGACGAACTCGACTTGGAAATCAATTGTCTATCGCCTCGAAGAACCAATCAAAACAACCACGAAGATGAGCAAGCGTGAATACATGAAGAGCCGATGTCTGGTTGAGATTGAAAACAAAACCAACGAATTTGACGGAATTTTGAATTATCTGCAAACGAATGGAAACATCAAAGATGAAATCAACATCACTTACTCATCCAAGAATAATGGAGATCCATTCTGCCTCCTTCAGTATGACAACAAACAAAATTATTTCATCACACAAAATAAACCAAATTCGTGGATTTGTTTTGAATTCAAGAAGCACGAAGTAATTCCAACAGGCTACATCATCAGGTCTTTCTACGCGGAAAATGATCATCATCCAAAAACATGGAAACTAGAGGGATCGAACGACATGGATTCGTGGGTGACACTTGATTCACAGGCAAACAATGAGTCACTTAGAGGAGGAAGCCGTGTTCACCTGTTTCCTATTTCGAACGAAGAACACAAAGATAAACCATTCAAATATCTGAGAATTCAACAAACAGGACCAAACTGGCATAATAATAGTGGCAGTTATCATCATTTACTGATGAATTCGATTGAGTTCTATGGGAAAATCATCTAATTAGATGAATTCATTGAACTTTAATCAAATTTTAAATAATTTAACTTTCTTATATTTACTGATTTTTAAGTTTTTTTTTTTTTTTTTATAAAAAAATGAGTTTTTAGGACAATATTTTTAATGAAGAAAAATAAAAGTCAATAGAGACTTTGATATTTCACTGAGGTCTCTATTGACTTTTATTTTTTTCTTCAATAAAAATATTGTAATAACTGCTGCTGCTGCTCCTACAACAACTAAAACTGCAATTACTATTTCTCCAATTCATCCTTTAGATAGTTTTTTCTTTTGTTATTTCGGTTTTATATTATTCATTCCATTATATTGTTCATTATTAACAATAATGACAGAAATTTTTTCTGAATCAAATTCTATAGGATCTTGTATTTGTTCTTTGTTTGATGCAGATTTATAGAAAACAATGAATAAAGAAACCATTTTTTATCATCTTCAATTTCAATTTTAACTTTTTGTTTCACAATGTCAAATGAATCAGCTACATAAATTGTTCCTCAAGCAAGAACTGTAATCATATTTGTTCTAGAAGATATTTAACTTTCTTGTTTTACTGCTAAATCCAACAATAAACAAATCCGAATCAGAAATTTCCTCGTTTAGCTCCTCCTCGTGAACATACAAGTTCTATTGTTTTTTTACTGATTCTGTTGTTGATAAAAATCGAAGTTTATCTTGTTTTTCTAATAAATAAAATAAATTTGGATTCTTCATAAATTGGATTTTTTGACTACTCAAGCATTTAATACTTATATCAAAACTATGAAAAAATGAATCAAGAAAAACAACTATTTTTGAATTAGAATCAAATTCATCAAAGAAATCAGATCTGTTTTCAAGAAGTTTATATCAGTTGGCTGAATCATATGAACAAAATGAATTTCCTGCTCTTGAATTACAAATTATAAACACCTTTGATTACGCAAATAAATTTGTTGGCAATGATCTTTTTTAAATGTGATCTTTTTATATGATATTTTATAATTAACCATAAAAAACCAAATCATAAATTTTCTCTTTATCATTAAAGGTGAAAAAAAATTGAATTTCAATAAAAGACACAGGCATAATAAGGTGAATTTGAACATTGAAAACCATTAAATGACCTTGGCATTTGTCCTTAACGATCAAAATAAAAAAAAATTAGTTTTTTCTTTTCTTTGTTTCTATGGTAAAAAATTGAAATATTATAATTTTGATATATTTTTCATCAATTTTTTCATTTAATGCTGCAGGCTTTTAAAATGGTTTTAAGCAATTTTTTAAATTTTGGAATCGATATGATTCAAATTCTTATCAACAAAAAATTGGTCATACATTTCCAAAAAAAAATTAGTTAAAATATTAGTAAAACCAAATTTACATATTATTATGACTTTTTGCTTTAAATCCCCAGTAAATGGCAGAAAAAAAAATCTAAATATTTTCATATTATTATCATTTTGATTTTATTTTATAAAAGAGATAGAAAAATGATTCTCTTCTTAATAATTTTAACAATATATTACAGTATGTATTTATGGTAAACAGACCTCTCAATTTATTTCAAAAAGTTTGTAAATTGAGAAGAAATTTCCCCATAAATTCATGCTGTACAATATATCATTATAAACATGATATTTTAATAATTTTTCTCTATCTTTTCCTTATTTTTGTGAAAACTTATTGAATTATAGCATTGAATTGGAAAACTACCTCCTGAAAGCATTTCTGCCATAACTTTTCTTAAAAATTTTAAAAATTTTATGAGCGTTTTGAGCTTGCAGGATTTTGATCAAGGACCGCATTCCGAAATTAACGATGATGCCAATTTTGAAAAAGATGATTTAGTTACATTCCAGCATAATTCAAAAAGCATTAATTTATATTATTCACAACTAACCAAATATTCAAAACATATTCGCGAAAAATATTTGTTTTCTGATGTTAACGATCGTCTTCCACAAGATATTCATCAACTTCAAGAAGAATCACAACTTTTACCAGAGAATGTCGATCTCTTTTTCCATTTATTAGAACAAAATTACGATCTTAATGAAGATTTAATCTTAACGTACACCCAATGTGCAGATCTCCTTAAAATTTGCAAATTTTTAGAAGTTCGAAAACTCACATTCAAAATCAAGCGATATATTAAATCTCATAATGTCGAAATTGATTTTATTATCCAGATGCTTGAATATGAATTTCAAAAAGTAAAAGGTACCGATAACCAACAACTAGAAATCAGCGATGAAATAGAAAATATCCTTTCAGGTAAAATCAACGAATGTTTTTCCAATGAAAAATTCAAAGAGCTGCCTATTCAAATTATTTATCGAGCTATTCACAAAAGTTCTCCTAATGAAATCAATAGTAACAAACTTTTTGATATAATAATGACCTCATTGAGCAAATTTTGCATTTTGCTTCAATTTCTCGACCTCCAGAAGCTTTCAGAAGGCAGGCTTGAAGATTTGTGTGAAAAGTATTCAAAATCGAATGAAAGCACGAAGCATTGCTTTGATTACCTTAAGTGCAACTTGTCCCTCATAAATGAAATAACTAATCGTAAGAAAAATCTTGAAGAAATGAATGACGAACAGCGAAGTCAAATGAAAGATTTGGAAATGAAAATTTCTTCTCTTCAAAATCAGTTGAGCGAATCAAAAGATTTGAATAAAGAGCAGCAAAGCAAAGTGAGCGACCTGGAGGCATTGCTGCAAAAGCATTTTGATGAATCAGAGAAAGTAAACGAGCAAGTCCAAAGCAAAATGAAGGACCTGGAAGCACTGCTTCAAAAGCAATTCAGTGAGCAATTGCAAAGTCAAATAAATTACTCAAAAGTACTAGAAAACCAAGTAACTCTCCTCCAAAATAAATTATCTAGCTCAGAGAAAGAAATCACTGACATTAGCAAACAACTTAACGAACTCTTCTTAATCAAAGGACAAATTGTTGCCAGTGTTGAAAATGGTTTTCTCATTAATGCAGAAATCAATTTGAAGACGAAAAATTCAACGCTTGACACATCGAAGAGCAAAGTGATCGTGAGCACAAGCGACGCGAAATGCATTGGAAGTGAAGCGTATGAAAATGGAGAACCAGTCACTTCACTTCACATGAAAACATCGTTTGCTCGCAAGCCAGGCACTTACTACGTGCGAGGCATTGTTTTTAACAGTGAAGGCGAATCAAACGAAATTGTGAGTAACTCAGTGACAACGAGCGGAAGCAGCCTCACGTTCGAGTATAGAGAGAAAAAGGCTGCCAAAATTTCGCTTCCGCAAGGCAAATACAAGCTCGAAGTCTGGGGCGCAAAAGGCGGCGATTCAACTGGCAATGGCTATGGTAGTAATCCTCGAGCCAAGCAGTCGACTGTTCAGGGCGGTTTAGGCGGTTATTCACGAGGCATTCTGAGTTTGGACAAAGACGAGACGGTTTATGTTTTTGTTGGAGAAAAAGGACGCCAGTCAAACTCGCCAGATGGATCGGCCACTGAAGGAGGCTTCCCTGACGGCGGAGGCACAAAAACAGGCCACTGCTTTAGCGATTGCCCGACAGTTCCAGGAACAGGAGGAGGTTCGACATCAATTCGAATCGGGAGTGACACGGACTACTTCCGAGTGATTGTCGCTGGCGGCGGCGGCGGAGCGAGCGGCTGTTGTTGCTCGGTTAATCCGGGCGGATTCGGAGGAGGCCAGACTGGAGGCAACTGCTACCACAGAGGAGCACTTCAGAGCCAGGGCGCAGGCACTCAGACAGGCAGCACACGCGGACTCGGTTATAGCGATGGCAGGCATGGAGATCCAGGCCGATTTGGTTCTGGCGCCACAGGCAAGTACTGTCAAGGACAAGATTCAGGTGGCGGCGGTGGAGGCGGCTGGTACGGCGGTGGCGGCGGTGGATATGGATATAACGTTCATTGTTCGAGTGGCGGCGGCGGTTCAGGCTGGACGTTCACAGATTCGAGTCTGAAAGCATTTCAGTCAGGGGACCCATCAAACGCATCGAAGTTTGCCCTGAGCAGCGCGTACTACCTGACTGATGTCGTGTGCGCTGGAGGCAACGAAGAATTCCCCCGTCCAGACGGAAATGGAAACGAGCGAGGCCACGACGGCAACGGCTATGCAAGAATTACACTTCTATAGAATTATATTAAATTCTTTCCTTGACATCACAACTTCAATTTCTGCCATTGAAGCTGCAATTAATTGTAAAATAATAATTTTCATTTATAAAAAATATTTTTTTCTTCAATGAGAAAGAGGCATAGTCTTTTGTTATTTATATTTTGAAATGTACAAAAATTCTCTCAATTAATATTATTACTTAGTAATCAAATCAATAATATTAATCTAATCTTTAAAAAGAAGAAATGTGTAGTTTTTAAGATAATACAAGTCAAAGCTGCAAAAAAAAAAAAAAAAAAAAAAAAAAAAAAAAAACATTGAAGGAAGATGCAAAACAATCATATATATATATATATATATATAAATTTTTTATCAGATATTTTTTCAATAAGTTATTGCTATGGAAAATCTAAATTTAAAACTCATTTTGTCTGTCCCAATGACAACACTAAATAAAATCGTAAAAATGAAAATTTCAAATTGAAATTTGCGAAAATGAAAAGATAAAAAGTTTGCGAAAATGCTTTTTTCTTGCGAATTTACATGCCTATTTAAACATATTTAAAATAATAAATTATAAACTGAAAGTATAATTTGAATACTTTATATGATCGTTATCAATTTTTTATATTCATATTCTTGATCATATATACGCTTTTATATTCAAAAAATGGTATGAGTTTTTTCCCAATTGAATTTTTTTAATTTTCAATGATTAATGATTTAAAATTGAATAAAAATGGGTTTTACTAAAAAATAGTTTTGCTCTTTTTTTCATTAGGATCGCTTTCTATTTTCATGAAAATTAATATAAAAATAATTTTCTTATTGTAAAAAAACAGTTGATACGTACTGCGCTATGTCGTGCTGTTCAATGAGATATGATTAAAAAATAAAAAGTGTAAAAAACCTTGTTTTGGCGCATAACTGATAATTTTTAATGACAGCTTCTTGTTGTTGAGTGTATTACGTGAAATTTGGTGTTTTTGATTGAAAATTGGTTAAAAATTTTATATCTGAATAGATCAAATAATATAGCAAATTGTGATGCATATTTAGCGATTGCTTGAAGTTTTTGCTGAGATATTGATGAAAATCGTAAAAAAAAAAGATTGGCCAATAAGATTTTGAGATAAAATTTTATAAAATTTTAAAAATGAGAAGAAATATTTTATGTCATAATAATTGAGGGAAAAAATAGTGGTCTGCCTTTTTACTTTAAGTTTATTATATTTGCCTATTTTTTCAATATAAAATATTTATTCATAAAATTTTTCTCATCTTTAAAGAAGAAAAGAACCAATTTATTTTTTAAAACAAAAGAGTAAGCAAGATGCTAATCATCAAAGAGGAAAAATAAGTAAGATTAGACATAAAAATTTGTAATTTTATAATTGATAACTTTTATTTAGAATTCTAAAATAATTTTTATTTCAGAAAGCCTAATTAAATATAGATTCATTGATTTATAAACAAATTGAGCATATGAATCATTTTGATTTGCAGCAAGCAAGTAATAATGAATTGCTTTATTTATAAATTAAATCAAGATTAAATTGAGCTTCGGATTGATTTTGATATGCAAAGAAATGTAGTAGAATTTTCATTTTCTTTCAATATATAAATTTGCACATAAAAAATTGAAAATTATTTATGCTCATTCATTAATTTTTCTAGTTCTTCCTGTGGCCTCTTTTCTCCTCTTTCCATAGCCATTTGATAATATTTCATAGCTTCTTCTTTATTCATTTCGATTCCATTTCCATATTGCAGCATCTTTCCATAATGAAACATTGATGCAGGACAACCTTTTTCAATTGCCAATTTATACAATTTTATCGCCTCTTTTTTATCCATCTGCACGCCTCCACCATTTTCCAAATTGAAGGCATAATTGTTCATTGCAATTGCACTACCTTTTTCAATTGCCATTTTGTAATACTTATTTGCTTCGGCATGATCAACAGGCATTCCTTCACCTGTATCCAACATCATTCCATAACGAACCATTGAATTCACGTCTCCTTTTTCAATAGCCATTTTGAAATACTTGATTGCCTCTTCTTTATTCATAGATACAACAATTCCATTCTGTAAAGCAAAGCCATAACTATACATTGCATCTTCATTGCCCAAATCAGCTGACATTTTGTAATATTTGATTGCTTCTTCTTGATTCATTTGAACTCCATCTCCATTTTGTAAAATATTTGCATAATTGTTCATTGCAGTAGCATCACCTTTTTCAACTCCCATTTTTAAATATTTAACTGCTTCTTCTTTGTTCATTGGTAAAATTTCTCCTTTAAATAACATAGAAGAATAGACATTCATTGCTGTAATGTCGCCCTTTTCAATTGCTTTTTTCATGTATTTGACACCTTCTTTTTTGTCCATTTCATTTTCTGCATAGTTAATTAAAATGTATCCACAATTAAAAAACGATGCTACATCATCATTTTCATCTGCTGCTTTTTTATAATAATGAAGTGAATCTTTGATTCTTTTATAATGCGTAAATAAAATGTTGCCGCACATTTTTGTTGCTTCTAAAATATCAAGATCAGAAGCAATTTTAAAATAATGAAGAGCTTTATCAATATCAATTGGATTCCCCCTTCCACTAGTAAATGTTTGTGCATAATAATATGCAGATGAAGGATATCCTTTATCTGCTGCCATTTTCAAATATTTCAATCCTTCTTTAATTCTATCTTCATCATCTTCATTATACAAAGCCCAGCCATATGCATCCATTGCAGTTAATTCATCGTTATCTGCAGCAAGTTTCCAATATTTGTCTCTTTTTTCTTTATCTACAGGAACTCCTTTGCCTACATCATATATACAACCTAAAACAGTATAAGATTTAATGTCACCTTTTTCGGCAGAAATTTTGAGATAATTTATTATTTCATCGTTTATTTTTATTCTATCGTCTTCCATAATTAGTAACCAGATACTGTCCATCTCTTTATTTTTAATACGTTCTTCAAGATTTCTAATCTCATCTGAAAATTCATCTTGAAGTTCTTTATTTTCATCAAGCATGCTTGATAATAATACATAATGACCAATTCCTTCAAGATTTCCTAGTTCCGCAGACATCTTTAAATAATTTATGGCTTCTTCTATATTCTTTTCAATACCATCACCAGTAAAAAGCATTAATGCACATTGAACCATTGCATCACAGTCTCCTTTGTCAGCAGCCATTTTTACAGTATTAAATGATTCTTTTCTGTTGATTTCAATATTCTTAGAATTTTCCTCTTTATTTAATGATTCATCTGTATTTTTATTAGATATATCGATTATAAATCTGACTCTTTTTTCTACAATTTTTGTTGGCTTAGATGTTTCTTCTTCTATTATTCGCTCATGTGTGTCATGATCTGCCTCATTCTTTTTATTATGCATCGCTGATATTTCCTGTTTTTGATGTTCTCGCATTTTTTCAATTTTAAATTTTTTTTGTGCTTTTATATAATGCAAATTCTGCAACTTCTGTTGAAGATATTGTTCATCTCTTGAGTTATTTGCATACATATTGCTGGAATTGAGTAACTGCTGATGTTCCGCTTTTAAAGTTTTCTCTTCATCCAAAAGTTTATTCAATAAAAATTCCAGTTTTTCAATTCTTTGTTCATTTGCTTTGATTTGCTCTTTAATTTCTGATTCTGGTTGATAATCAAGATTTGTAGAAATTTCATTAAGTTTGCTTAATTTTTTGTCTATTGTAATGTCTTGCAATGTTTCGATTTCATTGATTAATAAATTATTATCTAAGTATTTTTGTTCAACGGAATTTATATCGGCTTTTAATAAAGTAATATCTTTTAAATACCTTTTACATACTTTTATTGGCGATGTGACTGCTTTTTGATCAGAAATTATTGGTAATTGACGAACTTGATAAAGTGGTCCTGAAAAGGAAAGACTCGTGTAACTCCTAGGCCTAATGGGGTAATTATAAGGGAGTTGCGAATCAAAACGAAGAGTTGCTGCTTTTCTTTTCTTCTGTTTCATGAAATTTGAGGAAATTTCTAAGAAAGCTCACAAATTTTTATCTATTTTTTTATACTTTCATATCTTAATGTTTGAATTATAAAAACATAAACAAAATGAATAATAATTCTATTTAATGATATATAAATTCAATTATTTATTTTGAAAGATTCAATTTGAAACTTTTAAAATGAAACCCATTAAAAATGAAGAAAAGTATAAATATTGTGTCTTTCAATTCCTCATTTCAAGTATATATATTGTAAAATGCTTTTTATTAAATTTTTGGCCTTTTCTTACCATCGTCTTTTCTCATTCTTACAATAACTTTTCTCAATCTTGCTAACTCCTGCTCCATTTCTCATAATTCTTTTTTCTTTATATTTTTAACAAATAAATCGTTTAAATTATAGTTGGAGTGATTTATCCTTTGTATTCAATTTAGGTTTTTAAGAGTGGTAAAACAATTGAATACTCATAAAATCTTATAAAATTTTAACATATTATTCATTTATCTTTGTCTATATTGAATAATATCACGAATTTTTAAAATAATTAAAAATAAAATTTAATTAATAAAAACAAAATTAATAAATATTTATATTTTAAAAGATTCGAAATATTTGCTGATTTTTAAAAAGTGCATATTTGAATTTTTTTTATTGATCGATAAGCCATTTGTAATGTCATAATGATAAATATCCATAATAAATTGTTTGATTTTTTTCAAGTTTTAATTTATGAATGGTCCAAATCATTATTTATCATGTAAATTGTTTGCAAAATCTTGGAAAATTGGCAAATAGATTTCAAAACCTATACCTATCATTTATAAAATAAATAAGGATAAATATATATTATTATTTATTTTTTAATTTACAACTACCAATTTTGTTATATATATAATTTAAAATGTATCAATTGTAAATTTTTATTTCTCAATTAAACTGAAAATTCAACTTTTTACATAATATGAGATTAATAATGATAGATAAAATCAAATTATATCTTATTCTATTATATTTATAGAAATAAAACATAATAATAACCTTAAATGTAATCATTGTAAGAAAATAACTTAAATATCCATACAGATAAAATGATTTTAATTTTGAATACATATTAAAATTTGGTTATTCAATGAGAAAAAAATACAAATATATTATTGTTATTATAGTAAATTATTAAATTTTTAGTTGCAAACATACTTAATTATGATAACAAAATATAATATTAAAACATAATTATTTTATACTTAATAATTATGGAGTTTTATCTATCTAATGTAAGGTTGCCCACCCTCTCATTTTTCTTAAACTCAAAAGCCAGTTCGAAAATTTTTCTCACAATTTTTTCGAACTTTTTCATTTACTCACAATTTTATTTTTTATTTTATTTTAATTTGTGAGAATGCTCTGCATTTAAAAAATGACTTGATCCATACAGTTATACTCATTCAAGAATGTAGTTTAAAAGAAAAAATCACATTATAAACTTTTAATTTTAGCAAGATCCATCAATTTATAAGTATATATTAAAATTAAAATTAAAAAATTGATATTTGGATCAATAGTCTTTTGATAGATATTTTACTTTCATTCTCATTCAATATTTTTGAAAATATTTGAATTGATTATTTATTTCCTATCAATGATAAAAACTCAAAATGTCTTTAAATGCTTTTTTGTTATTTCGTTGATTCTTTTTGTTTTGGGTAAAATCGATAAACCAAAAAATATCAAACTAAAATTCAAAGGCAAATTCTTTAATCTTCAAAAAAATGATTCAAAAATCTCACCTCAGCAAAATTCTTCTTTTTTATTGGATCATCGAGAACCGTCAAACTTTTCTCTTCCAAAAAATTTCCATGTTCGCAATTCATTTCGACACGGAGGACTTTGCATAGCCTTATTATCATCAAACCGACCCGAATACCTGAGTAAAACGCTCCCGGCATTCCTTGAATACATATACAAATATGAGCCAAACTTAGACTACACATTAGTTTGGGTTGATACAGCCACAAATAATATAGGTCAATTAAATATAGAACTTGACGAGAGATTCCATTTTGATAAGAAAGTATTCTTATCCACTTTTGCTAGAAGCAAAATTTATGAAGGAGTCACAGCCTCGTATAAATTAGCATTGAGTCTTTGTGAAAAGAATGATTATTTCATGCCTTTTGAAGAAGATTGGCTCCTTATCGACAGCCCAACAAAAGGATTCCTTCAGATAACAATGAGTGTTCTAGAGAAAGCTCCACATTCATTGATGGGAATTGTGTTTAAAGAAACAGAGCAAAAAGAAGGTCCAAGTGATCCTCTACTTGTTGAAGTTGGCGGTGATGTTTACAACGTCACATGCCAGAAGAAAAGAGGATTCCAGTTTGTTAACGGGGCGTCAATCTATAGAATGTCCAACATGAAAGAAATGACAAAAGATGGCGTGAATGAAAAAACATCATTTGAATTGTCATGCACTGAAGTGGCTAGGACGCTTGGCATGTATTTCGGCTTCATAGATTTCGTGGAAAATTGTACCAAGCCAAAAGGAGATTGTTATGGCGTTTTTCGTCATATAGGAAGAAGATCAATGGCGTGGGGAGTAATGAGGAAAGATTAAAGAATTAATGATGTAATCTTCTTCTTTCCAGATTAAAGAGATAATAAAAAAATTTATATATATTTTTTTTATTTAGTTTTCAAGATTTTATATTATCCAAAAACTGAAAAGACTAAAAGAAAAAGAAGCATCAACAACAGGAAATAATAAATTTGACTGTCTAAAAAAAACTTTTTTTTTTTTGGGAATACTTATCGCCTCCGATACTTATTGACCCCGGAGGTTAAGGTCAATATTGACCCCGATCGTACATCAGAAAATTCCGAAACTTTTTTGCACTTTTGCAAAAAATGCCATGAGTAGCTATATTCTTTCAAAATCACAAAAGATTCATTTTATTATAAGAGATGCATTCTATACTTATTACAGTTCACCCAGATTGCGTATTTTATTTCAATTTAGCTAATATTTAATTTAAATTAAGATGATGATTTTAGTTTTTCTTGCTAGAAAGTAACAAAAAGAATGATTGATAATATATAAAATACTTGTGAATGCTTGTTTATTAGTGAGTGCTTATAATAAAAATCATTATCAACTTACAGTCTTTTCGGTTTGATAGTGGAAAAATTCAATTTGATAGTGGAAAAGTTCATTTTGATAGTGGAAAAATTCAATTTGATAGTGGAAAAGTTCATTTTGATAGTGGAAAAATCGTAAACAAACAATAATTTGTTATAAATTATTGTTTTTTAAAATGATTAATACATATATATTATATTTATTACATTCATTAATCAGATAAACAATTAATAAAATGATAATCAGAAAAAAAAATTTGTTCCATTAAGCATTTATTCTATAATTATAATATGATATATATTTATTTCTTTTAATATATAAAATAAATAAAATTATTAATTAAATCAATTTTTAATATAGATATTTGTGTTTTATTTTTTTACTATGACAAATGAAATGAAAATTTTTTTCAATTTTTTAAAATAGAACACATGAAAAAATCATTAGTGATCCATTAAATGAATCTTCACCAAAAATAGCTTGGGAATTAATGATAAAATAATGGGAAGATATGCTTGAATTATTTCCCAAAGTGTTTGACAATGTGTAATAAGTAAAAACAAAGATTGCAGATTTGAATAAATTATACATAAATCAAATATTATTATATAATCTAATATTTATGTATCAAACATAAA
This sequence comes from Tritrichomonas musculus, assembly GCA_039105265.1. Lineage (NCBI taxonomy): Eukaryota > Parabasalia > Tritrichomonadida > Tritrichomonadidae > Tritrichomonas > Tritrichomonas musculus. Next base: position 842,183 of record JAPFFF010000013.1, read on the forward strand.
AAAATATCTTTTGTTTTTTAAGAAAAAACCATTTTTTGTTAACAAACTAATGGATAAAGAACTTTTTCATTTCATTTGTCATAGTAAAAAAATAAAACACAAATATCTATATTAAAAATTGATTTAATTAATAATTTTATTTATTTTATATATTAAAAGAAATAAATATATATCATATTATAATTATAGAATAAATGCTTAATGGAACAAATTTTTTTTTCTGATTATCATTTTATTAATTGTTTATCTGATTAATGAATGTAATAAATATAATATATATGTATTAATCATTTTAAAAAACAATAATTTATAACAAATTATTGTTTGTTTACGATTTTTCCACTATCAAAATGAACTTTTCCACTATCAAATTGAATTTTTCCACTATCAAAATGAACTTTTCCACTATCAAATTGAATTTTTCCACTATCAAACCGAAAAGACTGTATACTAAAATAATACGTTTTAATCTTGAAAAAATATAGGGAGTCCAACGATAGAAATTTTTTTCATATGAATAAAAAATAAAAAAATTTAATTAAAAATAATCTATAAATCATTTTATATATAAATTATATTTTATTTTTGAAAATTTTCTATGAGGAGTCGAGAGTGCTCTTTTTTAAATTTCTGAAGCTTTGTTTGAAATAATCAAAAACATTTCCCATATAAACAATGAGGAAAATGATATATTAAATAAACACATATATACAAAATTAGATTAAATATTAAGAAATTGATAAAATGTCGTTAAATAATGAAAAAAAGTTAATCTTATTGATTCAAATTAGAAAATTCAATTTTTATTTAATTAAATTTGAATTCTTCGCTGTAGAAATAGAAATAAAATCTAATTAATGAATATTAACATACCAAGAATGTATTTTTAAAATTGTTGATATTTGATAAACAAATATTTCTATTGAGTAAGCTATTATACTTCATGAATACTTCTTAACTATTATTTAACGATAAAAATCAAAAAATCTGAAAAAATATTATAAATTGGTACTCGAATAACAACTTTATTATAAAAATTAAGAAAAAATTGTTTAAACAGAGTCTGTGAATTTTTAAAAGGGAAATCTCGACTCCTGATAGACATTTTGGGAAAATAAATATACCAATATTTATGATTAATTTTATGTATATTAATTATGATAATTTTATTACTAATATATAAAGAATTAATTTGAATTAAATTTTCTGAGCAATTTAATCGTTGGAGTACCTATGAAAAAATATGAAAAAAGCATGAGTAGCTTCTCATGCAAAAAGTGAAAAAAGTTTCGAAATTTTTTTCTGATGTACGATTCAAGGTCAATATTGACCTTAACCTCCGGGGTCAATAAGTATAAAGTATTCCCCATTTTTTGGAGGTAAAGTGAATAAAATTTTTTTAAAAAAAATTCCTTATATTAATATATTTTATTAATTATATTCCATATTATATAAAAATTATTTAATGAAAGAGTTTTATTCGTTAGGTGGAGTTTTATGAGATTTTTTTTTATTTTTCGTAAACCATTGAAATTAGACTTGTTATTCTCCGATTCTCGAGATCGATAATTGATTGACTTTTTGATATCGATACATAAATATACACAGATTCTCGAGATCGAGAATTTTTTTTCTCAGCTTTTGATATGAGATTTTTCAATTAAACTTTTTGATAAATATATGATCGTATTTCATTCTCAAATATTTCATAAAAAAGAATGTATTTTTTGATTTTAATCCTAAAATAAACATCAATACATTATATTATATATTTTTAAATATTACAAAATCACAAATACAAATTATAAAAAAAGATAATTCTGTTTGAGATCTCGAGATCTCAGTAATTGATATCAAATTTACAATTATTTTCATATCACATTTCATATCTGATATCTTGATAATCGATAATCTCGATATCAGATTTTTAAACTGATAATCGAGTATCAGATGTAAAAAAGTGACGTTTTTGATATCGATTCTCAAAATAACAAGTTTAATTGAAATTAAAAATTCATCATTTTTTTTTTTCTTTATCAATTAATACCTTGTAGAGATAGATTTCTGTGTTTCCAATTTTGTCCAAATTTTATTATAACTTTTTCAAAACAATACCGTTTATTAAAAAATTTTATTTTGTCAAATGTTAAGCAAGTGCAATTAACCCAAGACTACGATTTATTATATTATTTTTTAATTCAAAAAATCAATCCACTAGTTCTGGAAATTTATCAAGACTAAAAAAAAGAAAAAAAAAAAAATATTCCGAAACGATGTATCATTTTTTATTGATAGTGGAAACTTTCAATCTATGCATAAATATGAACATATTTTTTATTGTTTCTCCTCAAACTTCTTTTTTATCTTTTTTAGTGTATTCTGTTGTATTTTATCTACAGGAGTTCATTTCTTTCGAACGATATTAATTTTTGCATTATTACAAATGAATAATGAAATTTTTTTTGATACTTTATGAAAGGCTTTTTGATCAATATTAATTGACTCCGCATTTGGCAAAGAAATCAAACAAAAAGAAAAACAATCAGTAAAGCAATTGCTACCAATAGAAATACTTGAAGATAGGATTTCTACAGAAATAAGTCGATCACACAAATTAAACACAGAAGATGAAATGCATTTTATGTTGGCTGGAATTATTATGTTTTTCATTTTGCAGCCAACAAAAACTTCATAATTCAAAGTCGTTAGATTTGAATTTTCTTCAAATGAAAGTTTATGAATTTTTGAGCAATGAAAAGCTCTTTCACTAATAAAATTAACAGAAGAAGGAATAACAACATCATCCAGATAAGTGCTTTCAAATGCTTCATATCCAATAAATGACAATTTTGATTTTGGTAAAAAAACAATATTTTCGAGAGAAGAACTTGAAAAAGCCGATCTTTGAATAGTTTCGGTTGAAGGAGGGATTTTGATATCATATAATGAAGAATCAAAGAAAGCAAAACTATCAATTAACGTAAGTTGTGAATCTGGTTCAAAATCAACCAATTCAATAACTGAATTTTCAAATGCAAAGGAACTTATTACCTTTATATAAGAAGGAAATAAAATTTCAACGATGTCTTTTGTTGCGTAATAAAAAATGCTGTAATTATCATCATCGATTGATGATTTCCCAATAAGACAACAATTTTCAAATAAAGATGAAAACAATTTATTTTCAGGCGAAACAATGATTTCTTCAACATTTTTCAGATCTTCACACCAGCCTTCTTGTAAAACTTCCAATTTTGCCGGAATGACCAATTTTTGAATTGGACAATTTGAGAAAGCGCATTTTCCAATTGAAAACAAGTCTGAATCATCAGGTATTTCGATCGATGTGAGATCGATGCACTCATCAAATGTGGATGAATGAATGTATTTAATAAAGGAAGGAATTTTTATTTCTTTCGCGTCTCGTCGAACAAAAGAAAGAACATCATAAATGTCACTTTTTGGATCGGATTTGCCAATTATCATTTTATTATCAATATACATGTAGTTTTTGTTTTTGGGAGATATTTTAATGTACTTTAAATTCTTGGTTTCACTACACCAGCCATCTTCAAGTAATTCAAGACTCGCTGGAATTGAAAGACTTTCAATAAAAGAGCTATTAAATGAATCACTGTGAATGCAAATTAGCTCAGAATCATCTGTAAACGAAATAGATTTTATATTTTTATTGGACTTTAATGGATATTGGGGATATGAGAGAATATCAGTTATTATATATTCTCTTGACTGATAAGTTACCGATTTTTTAATTATAAAATCTTTTCCTTTTTTTAATGCAAAGAGATGAGCTGTAAAAGTTTCGGTATCTAAATTAAAAACTAATCCATCTTCAGTTTCATATTTTTCCATTATTTTGATTAAATTTTGACAAGAATAAATAGTCTTTGAATTTTTCATCGTTCTTTAAAAAATAATTATATCTCGAAAAAATAATAAATAATGCCCAAAAACAAATTTGAATAAGAAACTTTTATAGATATTAACAATAAAATATCGTGTTATAACTTTATATTTTTGAATACTGGTTATGAATTTTTATAAATCTTTATTTGGGCAAATATTTTCAATGGCTTATTATTACTTACTATTTCAGTTACCAAATGATTCATTCCCCAATTAATTTTACATTTACATAATAAATAACAACATATATATCTTCAATTCTTGTGTTAAAATCATGATAAAATTGATATTTTTTTAAAAGAATAATTATTTTACCTATTCTCAAGATCGATAATTGATTTACCTTCTGATATCTATAAATAAATACAAATAAATGAATAAAAATTAAGTTTATTAAATTAAAGTAGTCTCATTAAGATAATGAAAAAATATAAGTGCTTTCCAAAATTGAACTATTTCTTCACCTTTTCCAGATATTATTTTTAAGATTTCATCGAAACTTGGCCTATTTCTTGGTGATGTTGACAAGCATCCTTTAATTATTTTTGGTGATATTGGATTAATGCATTTAGGGAATAGTAATCCTTCATAATTTAACTTTTCTGTGGCTTGTTTATATTGACTTTTTGTTAGAATATAATGCATGACCACTCCAAATGCATAAAAATCTTTTTTCGTTGTTTATTTTAGGATTTAATTAGAATAATTCAGGCAGCATAAACATGAGTATATATTTGTATGCTGGTATAAATATTTGTGTTGTTACATCCATTCTGATAGCAATTCCAAAATCATATTTTGACCGTTTTTCATAAATAAAACGAATGAGATCAATCAAATGATTTAATGTCATTTCCAAATCGCCACTGCTATATTCAAGGAGAATTACTGGTGGAATTTCTTTATTATTACCAAAGTAGAAACCGTATGATTTGATTATATTTGGATGATCTAGATTAACCAGTATCTCTTATTCTGCATAAAATTCTCTGATTTATTTGTGAATAATAAAAAAACATTTAATTAGTAAATAAAATTTGTTATTCTTTGTCTTTTAATGCCGTTTTTTTTTTTTTTTTTTTTTTGTTATAAGGTCAATTGAATGACCTTTTATTGATTAGAGCAAATCTATGCCAGAAATTCAAGATTATATCATTAAATTCAAAGAACTCTATGATGTTTTGCTTTCATTTCTCGAGTGTGAAGATAATCCGGACAAAGAATTTCAAAGTTTAATTACTTTTATAGATAATTTTAAAATTGTTGAATTTAAGGAAAAGTTTCAAGAATTTCTTTTATTAATTTTAAAGATTGCTGACAATCACCACAGACATTCTCATTTTTTCAATAGGATTGATCAAATAATATTACATTTATCAAATGATATCAAGCAGAGCTTCTCAAATTTTGATATTTGTAAAATATTCATTAATAATCCACGAATTCTTTTATCCTTTCTTCACAAACAAATTATAATGTTTGATAAATTGATATTAGAATATTATGATGTCTCCTTTTTTTATTTTTTCTTCCCGGAAATCGAAAATTTACTTGATGATAAAACAAGAAATAAGCTCAAAGAAAAATTTTTACAAAATGATCCAAATTTTTTCGCCACTTTTGAAGAAAAAAGAAAAATTGGCGAAAATGACAGCTATCTTTGTTCTTTAATACGAAGTGACTCGATTGTTGAATTTATTTCATATGTAAATCGAAGTAATTTATCACTTTCAGACACAACAATTCCGAATTCAATTTTTGAGACGAACTCATTTTTGAAAAAGAAAAACCCGACTTTGATTGAATATTCAGCATTTTTCGGTTCCATTCAAATTTTTCAATATTTGAGGATGAACAAAGTTGAATTGACGCCATCACTTTGGAAATATGCGATTCACAGTCAAAGTGCTGAAATGATCAACATTCTTGAAGAAAATAAAGTCAATTTTGAAAGAGATTTCATTAAACAGTCAATTAAATGTCACCACAACGACATAACAAAATACATTGAGGACAATTATATAACAAAAGAAGATGATCAAGAAGAAGATGATGAAAATGAATTTAAAATTACTTTAATTCGTTACGGTTTTCGTTATTCTAATTTTAATTTTATACCTGAAAATATTTGTGAGAATAAATTTGCTTTCTTTTATTTGTGTGATTACAATCATCCTCTTTTTTCTAGCCTTTATTTGAAGATGAAAAAAATTGATCCAAGAATCATTATAGATTTTAACGATTACATGTCTATATGTATTGTAAAGCCAATTTTGTTTGGTGAATTGAGTTCAGCCATATATAAAATTGAAGAAAAAAGGACAGGAAAACATTTTTCTTTATGTTCATTAAATTATGCATATGAAAGTGATTTTTCTACTTTTTATAGATTAATAAATATTGAGCAATTTCTTCAAATTCAATATCCAGCACTTGCATGTGTTAAAGGATACTTTACACGAGACAAATCTGAGAATCATCGTTTTTCGCTTTTGTTTGATTATTATGATAAAGAAACATTGATTCAATATCTTCAAAAGAAAGAAAAAACAGACACGAGAAATTATATTTTAATTTTAGGAATTGCAATTGCTCTTAATCATCTTCAATCAAGAAATATAATTCACTATTTATTGTCACCTGATGTGATTTATATTGATGAAAATTATTATCCGCATGTTTCTGAATTCTGTATTTCTGGTGAATCTTTGACTGACTATTTCATTCAAAGAAATATAAGTGATAAGTGGATTTATCAGCCACCAGAATTTCTTGATTCTAATGATGAGACAAATTTCAATGAATATTCAAATGTGTATTCGTATTCACTCATCGTTTCGCACATTTTGACTGGAATTAAACCTTTCAAATGTATAAAAAAAAATATAAACACTTTTTCAAAGCCATACAACTCGACCAATGTTTGCCCTGAAATTAGGAAACTAAGTAATGATTATATTGCAGACTTCTTAGAAACTTGTTGGTCAATTGATCCTCTTAATAGATACTTCTCTTTTAATGATATTTTGCAAATTATCACAAACAAGGAGTTTTATTCATTTTTCCCAAATCTTGACATTAGCCAAGTTAAAAAATATCTCGATATCTTCGGGAGTGAATTTTGCAATCTTAAAAATAATTTTTAATTCATTTAAAATATATTAATAAATCATTTTCATACAAAGTTTAAAGGTAAAGTGCCCCAAAAAAATATGGGGATCTATGATCAAGTTAAGAAAAAAAATTTTTTTTCAAATATTTTTTTCTCAAAAATTTTATCAAGTTAAGAAAAAAAATTTTTTTCAAATATTTTTTGTGTAATACTCATTGAATTTCTCATCGATATCTTTTCTATCGTAATATGAATTTGATATCTCTTCTGAATTTAAATACTCTTCTTCTATTTGTGCCTTGGTTAAGTAGTTATTATCTAAATATGTTAACTGTGCATATTCCTTGAGTACGTTATTAACTTCATCAATTGTAGCGTATTCATCATTGATTGAATTACCTTTAACTTTTTGAATCTCCTTCCACTAAAAGTTATCCCTAATGGCTTTACTAATCTTTACGCATGCAGCTAGCGAAACTGCGCTGTTCTCGGCCTCTTCGGAGACAATCTCAAGGTCCTCATCCCCTTCGTAGTAAGCCCAATCGAGAATTGGTTGGAGCCCGTATTCTACCTCATCATTTTCCGCTAAAATGCTAGCTCCATCATCATTCTTCTTGCTCCATGGGAGCAAAAGGGTTTACCCTGTATCGAGGAGCGTTTTGAAGAACTTGAATTGCACATAAATTGATGCGGCCTTGATGGGATGGCGTATTACATATTACAATTCTTGTTTGGTTATTTCGTAGCACACATCCCCAATAAAATCTTAACGATCTCTATGCCCTCCCTAAACTTGATGATTGTTATATGGAGCTTCCTATCATTTGTAGCCACCGGGGAGCTATTGTAGTAGATTTGTGTGTATTCCTCCATTGTTTCCGTATCAGTTGTTTCGATAAAAGTAAGCAAATTACCGTGGGAATACACGAGGTCCGCCAAGTTGTACCGCTCATTTTGGTTCATTAATTCGATATCCCTAACTGTAGTAGTTGTACCTGGTACAACCCAATTATCTGTTGTATCATAACGTTCATAGTTATCAATTGTGATTCCCTCGTTGTTAATCTTAACGGAACGATAAATGCCATCCTCATTGAGATGGTTGTATTGCAATCCATCTGGCCCAATCGAATACTCTGAGCGCGGAACTTGGAATAGAACTTGCCCTTTCTCCATTCGAATTGCCGCGGGACATGTATAATTTATAATCGCAAGCACTGGGTCCGGATAGGAGTTCTGCAAATCAATTACTTCAATCCAACTCTCCCCCGTTTCTTTGTTAATATGCTCCCTAAAATCGATGATTCCATCTCTTACAAGTATGAAATCTTTCTTCTCTTTCGGAGTTAGTAATTCCATTTGGCATGCATGATAGATTTGCGCTTTGTGCTGAATCCAGAATGTAGAAGTAGTTCTCCTAGGGATTCTCGCGCGCATTTCAAATAAACTGGGTGTAATATGGATTCTTTCTGTATCTCCACGCCTGCGAATGATTTGTGAGCCCTTATATAAAACTTCGTAATTGCGATATAAAAAGTTGAAGAAATTCTTAATTATTTCTAAATCTGGAACTTTTTGTTTGAGCTCTATCAATTCTGGCAAATCCATATCAATAATATCAGCTATTGAATACGTTTTTCCATCTGTATCCGTTATGGTTAACCATTTACATGGTACAACCCAAATAATAGATTCAGTTTGGGTGCAGGTATCACGGGTAATAACTTGTTTGTTAACTGTAATATTATGTGAATAAGTTTCTTCATCATCATCGCCAGCTATATTATTGATAACTTGAGAAAACGTTAAATGGTTGGGTCCCATTTGAGATTTCATTGAGAAAGTTTCATCTGGGGGTGTTAGCATGAATGTAATCAAATCTGGAGCAGCAGTAATTTGATTGGTTATTTGGTTTGATGCATTCAATATTTGTAAAGCAATTAATGAAGCGCTTACTGAAGCATTAATCGCTCACTAAAGAACATAAAATAAATAATAAACATTCATTTATTTGAAATTTACAATCACTGTCTATTTATTTATTATAATGGTACAATATAAATTCTAATTGCCCATATTGATCATTTTAGAAGGAAAATGAACTTTTCACTCAAAAAAATTGAATTTAAATTCAGATAACCATTGAATTTTCTGAATAACCGCTATTTTATGGTATAAGTCTGCTAGGAAATTGTAAAGCGTCAAAAAAACAAAAATATCGGTCAATTGTACCAAAAGGGCTCAACTTATACTTGGAAAAAATATACATGGATAGAAATTGTGGTGTATGCAATTTAATCTCATCATTTATTGGTATACATTATGTTTTTTTTTATAATTAAAAGGCTTAAATAAAAACTATAAATTAATGAAATGATGGTTTATTAACTTTTCAGCAATTTTTTAATTTCATCATTCGAAGTACATTCAAATGGTGTTTTTCATAAGATTTAAAAAAAATCGTTAAATAAAGAATCTAAACTTTATTTAAACAATAATTTAATCTCATTTTTGATGTTAACATCAATATTTTTATTTTCGGTTAAAATTTTAACTATGTTTATTTCACCATTTTCAGCAGCAAGATGCAAAACACTTTTTTTATTAAAAAATAAATCAATTGAATTTGATTAAAAAAAATAAATTTATCAAAATTTCATTTAAATATTTGATTTTAAATATTATTAAAGCGTTTTTTATGTGAACATCATAAAAAAAAATAATGGAAAATTTGATGAATAATGATTAATTATTTAAAATACATAGAATATTAACATCAATTTCTTTTTTTTTTAATAAAAGCTTAATGATTTCGATATTTTTATTTTCAACTGCTTGATATAATGGAGATTTTATGTTGAATTATATAATTTTAAATTTCATTAAAAATTTATATAAGTTGAAATATGATAAAAAAAATTTTAAATTGAAATGTGATAAAAATTTTGATTTTAAATATTATTAAAATATTATATTCTCGATTGTGTAAAGTATATTAATATCAATATTTTCATTCATTAACAAAAGTTTGACGATTTCAATATTTCCTTTTTCAACTGCAGCAAATAATGGAGTTTTTTAAAACTAATTTATAAAATTTTTTCATAAATTTTGAATAATAAATATTACAGTGAACAAATAGATTTTGATTTTTTTTTAATTATTTGATGCAAAATTTTATTAATATATTTATATTATTGAATGATAAAAGGACGATTAATATCAAGATTTTTTCTTTCAGCTAAAAGTTTTACTATTTCAATATTGCCACTTTCAACGGCTGCATAAATTGGAGTTTTAAAAAAAAAATTATTTATAAATAGTATTTATATCAATTTATTGAATTTTATTAAATTATTATAATTAATTTCATTAATATAATTAAGATGAATTTTATTAAAATTTTTTATATTTCAAATTGTATAAAAACTAGATGATCTAAAATATAATTGAAATATAACAATATAAATTGAATTTAAAAAAATTATTTTAAATTATATAACGAAAAATTAATTGAAAATATATGGAGCATTTATATCAAGCTTATCATTTGCCAATAAAAGTTTTGCTATTTCATTATGACCTTTTTTAACTGCCGTAAAAAATGGTGGAATATGAAATATTTTATATAATTGTATTAAAACTTCTCATTTCGAATTGAATAAAATGTTTTGAGATAAATGTTATTCAAATATATAAATATTAAATGAAATTTAAACATATGAATAAGAATTCTATTTAAAAAAACAAATATTAAATATAATTTAAACATATGAATAAGAATTTCATTTAAAAATTAAGTACATATTTTATCGTGAATTATGTAAATATTTCGTGTAATGCAAATTTTAGGAGCATTGATATCAAAATTATCAATTGATAGGAAAAACTTTACAACTTGGATATTTCCTTTTTCAACTGCTAATTGAAATGCTGTTTTATGAAATAATTAATATAATTGTATTAAAAAAAATATTTTAAAATACAATTGAAAATATGAATTTCAAATGTAATTATTAAAATAAAAAACATTCAACTTCATTTAATTATTTAATTGAAATTCCATTAAAATATTATTCAAAATACCATTAAATAATAAAATATGAAATATTATTCAAAACAATTAACTATTAAATTATATTAAATAATTTTTCTTTTTCGAATTCCATTAATTATTATTTATCATAACCCAATTGAATTTTATTGAAAATTTTATAGAAATATTTTATGATTAATTCTATTAAAATATCTAATTTAAAACTATATAAAATAAATGGTACATAAATAGCACAATCACATATATCATAAGAATTGGATTTTTCTAACAAAAGTTTTATAATTTCATTTTCTCCTTTTTCAATAGCTTTGTAAAGAACAGGAAAATTAAATAAATTAAGAAATTCTATTTCAAATAAATTACTGAATTTCATCATAATATTTTAATATAAATAGAATTAAAAAAAAAATAGGATTGAATTCTATAACCAAAATTGAATGAAAACCATATTAAAAAAAAATATTTGAATATCATTAGTAAGATTAATTTAAATAGTGTTAAAATATTATATTGTGAATACAGTTAAAAATGATAATATAAATGGAATTGAAATTTTATTTTGAATTCCATTGAAATTCTCGATTTTTAATGTCATTGAAAAATTTGAGTGAAAATCATATAAAAAAAAATTGTTTTTAAATCACATTAAAAAAAATTTTTTTTTAAAAAAATAGGATTAATTTTATTTTTTGGAATTTCATTAAATATTGGTACAAATTTCATTAAATATATCAAAATTTAAATTACATTCAAATAAAAAATTGTGAATTTCATTGAAATTTAAAATTAAAATCCTCTGAAATTATTTGATTTATAATATATTTAAAATATTTGATGTAAAATATTATTAGATTATTTATATTATTAAATTTCATAATCTAATGTTAATGAAAATGTAAGGACTCTTTAAATCAAGATTATCTTTCTCTAATAAAAGTTTTACTATTTCCACATTACAATTTTCAACAGCTACATAAATTGGAGATTTATAAATTTTTATTTATTGTAAACTATATTGATTTATTTAATTTTAAAATTGTATTTAATTATAGTAATGTTAATGAAATTAAAATTAATAATTTTCAAATAATATTAAAATATAATTTTGAATGTGATAAAAATGTTAATTGTTTAAATGGTATTGAAATGATCGAATATAAATTTCATTGAATTTTAATATAATTTAACCTCATTAAAATGATCAAATATAAATATCATTAAAGTATTTAATGAAAAATGTGGTTAAAATACTTGATTTTTAAATAATATTGAAACATCTTATCTAAAATTTTATTTAAAAAAAATATAATTTGAAATATAATTCAATTTTTATATTTTTAAATATTATTCAAAGAAAAATATGTAAAATATAAGAGAGATTAAAATCAACTTTATCATTTGATAATAAACATGAAACAATTTCAGCATTTCCATTTTTAACTGCAGTATAAAAAGCTGTTTCATTTAAAAATTTCATCTTTAAATTAAATTTAAAAATATAAATTTCAATTCTATTGAAATATTTGAATACAAATATAAAGCATATTAAAATCTATTTCATCTTTTTTCACTAAAAGTTCAACGATATCAATATTAGCTTTTTCAACTGCAACATAAAATGGTGTTTTATATAATAAAAAAATATTCAATTTTATTCAAATAAGTAATATTAATTTCATTAAAATTATTTGATAAAAAAAAATTTCATTAAAATCAAAAATTTTCAATTGTATAAAAAAAACAAAATTCAATGAACATATACTTGATTATAATCAATATTTCCATTTTCAACAAAATATTTAACAAATGTGTAGTAATCGTATTTGCATAATTCGAAAAATAAATTCTCATTTATGTTTTTATCTGTAATGAAATTAAAATTGAAGCATTTCAAAAGAAAAGATGAATTATCCAAACTTCTCGAAATGTAATTATTCATAATGTAATTAGCTACATCATTATGATGGCATTTAATTGCTTCTTCATAACAATTAATTTTTGATTCAAATGAAATATTTTTTTCTTCAAGAAGATGAATTATTTCCGAATTATTCGAATGAATTGCATAAGGCCAAATTGACGGTTCTAATTGAACTTGGTTTAAAATCAAATATTTGAAAATTCTGATTGATCCATGAAATGCAGAATAATTAATCAGTGAACATTTTCCTTTTTTAATCAAGAAATTGTTCGTTTCAAAAACGGATTGTTCAATTTTTGTCTTTAATGAAATTTCATTATGGTTAATGAATGAAATAAATTCATCAAGTGAATCATCTCGAATTAATTGGCAAATGTAGCTGTCATTTTCGCCTCTTTCACGTTTTTCTTCGAAATCTTGTGGTAATTCTTTGTCTATTTCATAAAGCCATGAAGGGTTACCAATTGGCTTTTTTTCAGGAAACCATGGCTCATTTCTAAATAGTCGAATTTCTGGTGAAAAATACTGAGGATATTTGAGTTCATCATATTTTTTTTTAATAAATGTTTTGATAATATATTGATCAATTATCAAAATTTTTTCTTTGAAAAGAAAGAGAAGGATTAATTTGTTGCTCTTGAAAATATCAAATATCTCGGAATTTGAATAGTATGACTTGATTTCTTTTTCAAAACTCTTCAAAATGAGGTTAATTTTACTAATACATTTAGATTTACGGTTGTAATTGTTTGATATTTTTAAGATTGACCGTAAAAATAGCTTAAATTCATGCTTATTGTCAGATATTTTGAGATCTCTCAATATTTTAATTAAATTTTGAAAATTATCATCAACATTTGTTTGGCTCTCTAGAAAATGTAAAGCCATATCATGTATTTCCCCCATTTTTTCTAATAGATTTTGAATAATGTCGCTCATTATCTTAATGGCGGTGTTTATCAGAAAATTGAATTTTCTTAAAATTGTATAACTTTTTCTTATGGAACGATTATAATTCTTTTAAATATCATAAGAAATTTGATAGATCTCTAAATGGAACTTTTTCGAAAAATTTTTATTCAATTTTGTAATTGCCTTTGTATTGACCTTTTATTCAAAAAAACGGTTAAACAATAGTATTCAAATTGAATACAAAAATTTCGAAAAAGTTCCATTTTAAAATCTATCAGAAATTTTTATCATAATACTTATTAAATTTTATAACCATATTTGAAAAAGTTTCAAAAAACGATCTTTTTCTTTACAATTATTTGTCTTTTTCATTCAAAGTTTTATCATGATTGGAGGCTATGATGATTTTAAAAAACTTTTAAAAGATAAAAATACAATATTAGAAATTTATAAAATTATTTACAATTATTTGGGAGATGTCAATTCATTGGTTAATTGATTGACAGTTTCAGGTGTAAATCTAAAAAAGAACACATCTTTAATTGTTTCCAAATTCTCATACATATTATCAATATCACCAGATTTCAACATTTGATGAAGAGATGGTGCAATTTTTTGAATGATATTCATAGCTTCATCATCATCTACCATATTAATAAATAATGATGTTGTAGGATATTTAGCTCTTACATCTTTTATTGGTTTGTAATCAAAATATAACATCCAGCATCCAACTCAATTTTATCATCTTTTGGATAAAATTGTAGTTTAACAATGAAGATGATAAAGAATTCCGAATATTTACATTCATTTATATATCAAAATTGAATGGTATTGTTAATCATTTGTCTTCGCAAATAATAGTTACTTCATCTTCACAAGAAATACCAAATTCTCGTTTTGCACCTGAGAGCGCAATTGTACATAATGATGGAAATACTTATTTTAGGGGAGTGACCAAATTAGTTATTCGTATAAAATGATCCATTTTTCAAAGAATAAAAACAGTTTTATATTTCATTGATTAAGAAATAAAATTGCATATCAATAAAAAATAATTCAAATGCATAGTTGCTTCATAATAAACAACTAACAAACTTATCAGATAATCATTGATAAATCAGTTTTAAATGCATTTATGTAGTAAAAATACCTTATAAATATTATTTAATAATGATCACTTGCTGATTGTAAAAAATTTATTAATAACTAATATGATCATTTAGAAATATAGCTTTTCTTTATCAAAGCATATTTTGTGTGCATATTTGGTTGAACCAATGAACTTTTTAATAAATATATGAACATATATACATTCAAATTCATATTTCGTTTATATTTTTAAATATCATTGCAAATATTTGAATTGAACATATTGGTTCTTTCAAAGTTGAAAAGGTGTCTCAAAATAATCCAACAAAATAAAGTGAGATAATTTATGAGAACTCAATTTATCTCAAGTATTTTGTTGCATTTATTTTAATAATAATATAACTAATATGTACATCATATATGGTTTGATTCCATTTTATTAACAGATAATCCAAGGAATCTGCCATTTTATAATTAATAAATTATTTATTTAATGTCACTTATTGGTATCAAACACTATTTAAAATATTTATTAATTATATAAAATTTATTAATGTCAAATATTAATGAAGATATTTTGAAAAAATGAAATTTTATTTAATTGAAATATCGATCAAATAATTGAATATTTTTATATACAAAAATCAATCAATTTTATAAAAATAATCAAGTTAAATGCAAACTGAAATAAACACTGAAGTGAATGAAGAAAGTAGTTTTACCAAATCAAAGATTTCAGATAAAAAAAAATCTTGTGAATATTTCAAAATGGCATCCGAGAAAGGCCATTTGAATGCAATGTTTAATTATGGAATGATGTTGTATAGTGGTGAAGGAGTCATGATTAAAGATTCCAATCAGAATACTGTCAAAATACTTCGTAACCACTAAATTCTGACCGTAACCACTTTTGGATAGGACTGTATATATTAAATAAACCAATTAATCACACAAAAATAATTGAATAAACTCATAGAATGTGCATCACAAAAAATGGAATATATTTTTTATTTCACAAAATTGAATAAATTATGAGTTCTCAAGAATACTTGAGCACAATAAAAAAAAATTCAAGATAATATTAGGGCTGAGATAATTGACCTTGAAAATAATGGCCATCCAACCGTCAAAGACATTGAAAACAAAATGATATATCAAAAGGATATTGTAAAAATTGAGATATAAGATACTAAAAAGTGATCAAAAAAGTGATGATCTTTCAATTTCTAATGACAGATTTGTAATAATTGAAATCGTTCTAAAGAAAAAGTGACCTCATTAAAAAAGGGCACGAATTTCATTTTTTTATAATGAATGTTTTTTTTAATGTGTTTAAAAAAATATTTGGAAATAAACTAATTAAAAAAGATCATGAATTGCACGATGATGATGATGATGAAGATGAAGATGATGATGAAGATGATGAAGATGATGAAGATGATGACAAAATAAAAGACTATTTTAAAGATATTAATGAAATATATGAAAATATTATTGATTATTTAGAAAATGAACAAAATAACAATGAAAAAGAAATCCAAAACCCAAACTATACTTTTATTGATCAAGATATTATAAATGACAAATATAAATTAAATTTTCTCTTACATTTACTTTGTAAAATAGCAGAAAATCATAATAGATCATTCAATTTAATCAAGAAAATAGAAAAAATCATTTTATCATTGAAAAAAGAAATTAATAATAATTATACAAATGATCAAATTTTTGATATATTTAAAACCAGCAAAAAATTGCTTTATTTTCTTTTCAAAGAAAAAATAATCATTTCTGATAAACATATTTTTAATATTATGAACGATTATAAAAACTCATTAAAAAACTATCCACAATTTTTTTATCCAGAATTCAAATTATTTTTCACTGACGAATTAATTAAAGAATACAAAATAAACGAAATGAATTTTATAGAATTTGAAGAAAAAAGAGAAATTGGCGAAAATGATTATTATATATATCAATTAATTCGTGATGATTTGGTTGATGAATTTATCGTTTATATTACAAAAACAATATTTCATTAAATAGCAAAATTCATTCTTCAATTTTTGAAACAAATGAATTTTTGATTGATAAAACGCCGACATTTCTTGAATATGCAACATTTTTTGGATCAATTCAAATTTTTCAATTTATCAAATTAAATAGCATTGAATTAACTTCTTCATTATGGTTATATGCAATTCATGGGAAAAATCCCGATATAATCCATCTTCTTGAAGAAAATGGTGTTATTCCAAATTCATATAAAGAATGTTTATTAGAATCAATAAAATGCCATCACAATGAAATTAAAGAATATTTTCAAACTAATTATAGAAATGAAATAAATGATTCAGATATAGATATTTTAAAACAAAGTATTAAATCATATAATTGCATTGGATTATCTGAAAAATTCATTAAAAGATCAGATGTATTTTATTATTTATGTAAATATGATCATGTTGAATTAGTACAACTAATTATCGAAAATAATAAAATTGATATTAATTGGCAAAGAAAAAAGCAGAGATTTAAAAAGGATGGCTTTGAAAAAATGTTTACAAATTATCAAAAACATAACATTGAAAAAAAAAGTGAAGACTCTAAAACGCCATTAATAGCAGCTATTGAAAATAGAAATAAAGAAATTATTGAAATACTATTAAAACAAAAAACAATCGATATTAATGTAAAATATGAATCATATTATAACTTTTATTCTGATGGGGAAAAAAACTGATTATTTGGGAGAAGAGTCCAAATCAATATTATTTTTAGCTGCAGAAAAAGATTATGCAGAAATAGTGCAAATTTTAATTAACAGAAACGACATAAATGTAAATGAAATAAGTGAAATATATGGACCTATAGGCCAATCATATGCATATATGACCAAAAAGTTAACAGCATTGCATATAGCAGTTGAAAATGAGAATTTTGAATCAATAAAAGTGTTATTGAGTGCAATAAATATTAATACAAATTGCATTGAATACGATACAATCCCATTGAGAGGAATTAAAGAAAAAACTCCATTAATTATTGCTATTGAAAAAGAAAATTCAAATATTGTACAGCTCTTATTATCAAAATCAGAAACTAATCCAAATCAAATATATTATTATTATGATCACAAAGTTCCATGTGAAGGTAGCTCCTATGATGAGCTATATTCAATATTAACTCCATTACAATTAGCTATAGAAAAAGAAAACAAAGAAATCATTCAAATATTATTGGATACAAAAAAAATAATAATAAATGATAATGGATTTAAAACTAGTTCATCCAATAGAGGAAGATTCATAAATAAAACGTCTGAAGCTGCTTTGCATATGGCAGTTGAAAAAAATAACTTCGATATTACTCAAATGTTATTATCTTATGATGGAATAAATGTAAATTCATCTGCAATTTATAATCAACGTGATAATGTGAATATTATACTATTCGAAAAAACACCTTTATATATTGCGATTGAAAATGAAAATATAAAAATTATTGAACTACTTCTTAATAATAATAAAATTAATAAAAATATTGAATTGTACAGATACTAATTTAATATCGTAACGTAATTTTTTATCGTAACGTTATTTTTTTTATTAGAAAAATTTTAAAATATAAAAATCTAATTTTCTAAATATGTATTGAAGATAATTTATTATAAATTATATCAATATATTTGTTACGTAATAAGTAATATATCATATCATAATAAATATGAAATTGTTCCATATTGAGTGAGTTTTTCATTAAATTAATCAAAAAAATAAAAATGAATTATTTCATGATACATCGAATTACCTTTCAATTTAAACAAATACATAGCATCTATATGCAATAGCAATTAATATTTCTTCATAGTGATTAATTGTAAAACTATTCGATTGTGATAAAATAGAACAAAACAAAATTAAACGACCGTTTAAAATTATATAAAAAAATAAATGTGTCTTTTTTGCAAGCTTAAGTTTTTAAAATCAGTTGATATTTTAATATGTATAACCCATATTATAAATAAGTATTTATCCGGATTAAATTCTATTATTTATGTTTTCTTTCTTAATTAAAATTTTTGATTATTTGTTTTTTAAATTTCTCAATAATAAGTACCTCAGTAATTTTTATAAAAATCAGTATTATCTTCAATCATTCAGTATTAATTGCATATAACAGATTATATATTTCTAATAATTCATGAAAATAATATTTTATAAATGAGATATGTGCATTTTGATTGAAACAAGCCAAATTTCAGAAATATTTCAAACGTACATGATAACTTTTTTAATTATTATTTTCGAAGAGAATTATATATATCAAATGTTTTAGGCTAGTATTTAGATATTAAAGACTCCTTAAGAAACTTTAATTTCTTTTTCAATCATACTTTTTTAAAAAAAAATAATTATTTATTTAATATTAAATTTTTCATCAAATCAACTCAATAACGCAAATTAAAACATTTATCATGACATTTAATTGTCTCTATCAATGTTTAAAACCATATTTTTTTCTGTAAATAGTAAACAAAAATTTGGAGAAAATAAGAATTTTAAACTTTTCACAGTTGTTCGAATAATCTAAATTTTTTTGTTCTCCTTCCTATTTTTTCATGATATAATTATTAATATTATTGATAGTTCACTGCCAACTATTATAACATATTTGTTATTTTAGAAAAAATCCTATTGGAAACTTTAAAAATAGATCACCTTGTTTTTGATTCTATATTTGAAAAATTTACTTAAATAAACTGTCTTTTTGAATTCAAAAGTAAATGTTAGAATTACAAATGTATTGTATTTTGTCTATAAATCTAAAAATATGGTATTCTTTTAAATATAATAAGGATTATTGATAGAAATACTATATTTTATTTTTTAATATAATTTTAAACGGTCGTTTAATTTTGTTTTGTTCTATTTTATCACAATCGAATAGTTTTACAATTAATCACTATGAAGAAATATTAATTGCTATTGCATATAGATGCTATGTATTTGTTTAAATTGAAAGGTAATTCGATGTATCATGAAATAATTCATTTTTATTTTTTTGATTAATTTAATGAAAAACTCACTCAATATGGAACAATTTCATATTTATTATGATATGATATATTACTTATTACGTAACAAATATATTGATATAATTTATAATAAATTATCTTCAATACATATTTAGAAAATTAGATTTTTATATTTTAAAATTTTTCTAATAAAAAAAATAACGTTACGATAAAAAATTACGTTACGATATTAAATTAGTATCTGTATATCACGAAACGTAAATTTGGTGATGAAAAAAATACTTATGAAAAAACAAATGCTTTAGAATTGGCTACTAAAAAAGGAAACTCATCTATTATCAATATCTTAAAAAAAAGGGACAATTGATAGCATTGTGTACTAGATTTTCATGTCCAAACGAATTTACATTGAAAAAGTTATGAAACTATCCCTGTCTTCTTTCAATTTTGGACAGGACTGTCCACAATTGAGAGTGGACAGTCAAACCTAGATTTTGTACTAAAATAAAAAAAATTGAAAATTTTAAAATTGAAATAAATATTTTTTTGTCAAAAAAATTGAGAGAAAAAATAATTGGCTGACATTTGAATTTAAGTTTACAAATAATTTACAATTTTCATGGTTTAAATCAGATATTCAAAAGAAGAATCATTTAATCCTCTTCTATTTAAATTTATCTTGTTAAAAAAAAAAAAAGCGTTACAGATTATAATATTCATGTAATTTTTACCAATTTTCAAAAAAAAAGATTTTAAACTGTGTTTTTTTTTTTTGCATTAATGAATAATAGATATACTTAACCATTCTTATGCTTCATTTACACTGAAGCCTCATTTTCACTTGGTAGTTCTTTGCTCTTGCATTTTTTAATAAGGAAATATTCACCAACCATGAGTGCTGCCACAGCTACGATGCAAGCAATAACAATTCCTGCAATTGCACCACCACTTAATTTCTTATCTTTCTTTTCTTTAATTGTGTAAGAATCTCTATTTTCTTTGATAACTAAATTAAACAACTTTTCTTCTGAGTCGCTTTCAATAGGAACGCATTCTTTATCGTTAAAGTAGAACCCAGCCAAATGAACTACATTTGACCATTGTTGACATTGTGTTTCATTAACTTCACTTAAAATAACGAAATCATTATGTTCACTAACAATGTCTGATGTATCTTCTGGATCTTCAATTGTTATGCTCTTTGGAGGTGATGGTAAAAATGAGTGATAAAATGGAACTGAATCTGAATCAAACTCTGAATTCAAAACATTCATCTTATAAATTACATCAGCATTTGTCATATTGGTTGAGTCATGCAAGTATACGTTTCCTGGTTGCTTAATAACTAAACTTTCTAAGATATTTAATTTGTAAAGATCGGATTTAGAGCCTTCGGCAATTACTTTTCTAACATCTATGTAAAGGCGTTCTGATGATGATGATGATGATGAATCTTCTTTCCTGACTGCAACTTCAGAAAATGATCCCAATAAATCAATTTCATCAATTGTTATATTTGTCATATTGACACCAACCATCAAATTCAAAACACAATTAGTTTTGATAGTTGAGTTTAATTCAATCGTTTTTTGGTCATTTGTTTCTATATTGCAATATGAATTGTGATATGTCCTTTCACTTCTACTAGAATCAAATTTCATTGATCTCAAAGAAATTTTTGCTTTTTGTTTGCCAAGTAAATCAATTGTTGTTGCGTAGTTTGTATCCCCACTGTATTGACCTTGATGTACATCTAGGTTTAAGATATCTCCAACCAAATTAATTGTTCCTTTAGGATATTTGATATATTGATTTGGAGCTATATTGTTATTAAATGGTACTGGTCCATTACCTTCTTTGTTAATTGTATAAATATAGTCTATTTCTTCTGATTCAATTGGGACATCATTCAATCTTCTTTCAATTGTTTCGTGAATTACATCTTGATCATCAGAACGTAATTCAATTGGATCTTTAGTTTCATAGTTTCTACCTTGATCTGGAACATCAAATAACTGATAATTAACATTATAAGTACAAAATATTTTGCTATTATAGGTACTTTGCACCGTAATGGTTGTGTTTTCTGATAAACCAATTGGAGCTGGACATTTGGGAACAGCATCTGAATCATATCTTAATTCCTCAAAGTTAGTTGCATTGAATGCATAGCTCCCAATTTCAATACTGCAGCTTCCTTCAAAATATACTCTCTCAAATCCTGAGCATCCGCTAAATGAATAGGCACCAATATATTGAAGGGTTGAACTTAATTCCAAACTTTCATTAAATCCTCTACAGTTATAAAATGCATAATCACCAATATAAGTTGTGCTCCATGATATTGACAATTGGCCTTTGAGTCCATAGCAATTATAAAACGCATATTTTTCAATTCTTGTTGGAATTCCAAGATTTAATAAACCATCAAATCCTGTGCATCCATAAAAGGCATATTCTTCAATAATATATTTGCTAGAATATTCTTCTATGTTGCTATTATATGGGTAATATTTTAATCTGATATCCAAAGAACCTTTTAAGCCAGAACAAGAGTAGAAGGAGTATTTTCCAATTGATTGAATATACCTAAGAGTAAGAGTTCCATCAAATCCGGTGCATTTGTAAAATGCATAATCATCAATAATGCAAAATTTAGTATTTCTATTGCCATTTTCGTAATTATCGTCACTCTTGAAATATGATGAATTTCGAATTTCCAAAGATCCTTTCAATCTTGAGCATTCAAAGAATGAGCATTTCCCTATATAGCCAATTCTAGCTCCAAGAGTCAAAGTTCCATCAAAGTTGCTGCACTTATAAAATGCATAATTGCCAACTGTGTTTAAGTTATCAGAGAAATAAATGGATCCTTTCAATTTTGAGCATTCATAAAATGCATATGATCCCACGTCGGTCAAAACGCTTGGGAATAATATTTCACCTGTCAGTCCTGTGCATTGATAAAATGCAAAATTAGGTATTTCAAGAAGTCTCTTGCAAAGAGTTAATGCATTAAATCCACTGCATTTATAAAAAGCGCCTTCATTTAGTTTTTCTACATAACTAATATTGAGACCACCAGTAAATCCAGAGCATCTATCAAAAGCATAAGAATCAATCAATGACATATACGTAGTTGGTAGATTTAATGAGCCTTTAAAGCCTGTGCATCTGCAAAATGCGCTTTTTCCAATAACATCAATTGTATCAGGGAAATCTAAGGATCCAGATAATCCACTGCATCTATTAAAGCATCCTTCGCTAATTTTAGTAATACCATCCAATAAAACTAGTTTTGTAAAGCCAGAACAGCATGAAAATACGTAAGATCCAACTTCAGTTAAAGTTTTGTTAAGTGTTAATGTGCCGGTAAAACCTGTACAATATTCGAATGCTCTTTCACCAATGGTAGTAACAGATTCTGGGAAAGATAATGATGTTCCAAGTGAAGTACAATTAGAAAATGCTAATTTTTGAATTGTTGTGAATTTATCTGGAAATTCCAGAGGACCTCTCAATGAAGTGCATAATCTAAAAGCCCCAGTTTGGATAGAAGTAAGGGTCTCAGGAAATTCTAATGGACCTCGTAATGAAGAACAATTATAAAATGCATAAGGACTAATTATTTTGATTGAGTCATGGAATGAAATATTAGATATTGTTGTGCAATCGGCAAAGAAATAATTAGGGATGGTATTTATATTTTCTGTAAATGTTACCGTTCCTCTTAAAGATGTGCAATTCCTGAATACACCGTCTCCTAATGTATTAATGTCAGAAGGGTAATTGAACTCTGTGATACTTGTGCATCCTCTAAATGCATAATTATTGATGGTTGTTATTGAATTAGGTAGACTTAAATTACCTCTAATTGAGGTGCAATATGAAAATGCATATTGGTCTATTGAAATTAAGTGATCTGATAAATTCAAAGCATTTATGCTAGAGCATGATGAAAAAGTGTATTTACCAACAGAGCCAATATTTTCTGGTATTGTTAATGTTCCAGATAAGCCGGTACATAATTCAAAAGCATGATCTGCTAAACTCGTTAATTCTGAAGAAAAGACAATTGATTTAATACTTGAACATTCAGCAAATGCATATTGTCCTAAGGAGATAATTGTATCTGGAAGTGTCAAAGTGTTTGTTAATCCAGAGCATTGTTGAAATGATGCATATCCAATAGAAGTAACTTGATCATGGAATTTAATGGATGTAATTCCTGTGCATGCAAAATAAAACTCCTTATTAATTGAAGTAATAACAGCAGGGATTTCTAAAGTTCCAGTTAGTCCAGTGCAATGTTTAAAGACACCGTTTCCTATTGACTCAATTTTTGTTGGGAATTTTATCGTTGCAATTTTGGAACATGATGCAAAAGAATCTTCTCCAATGCTTGTCATTTCATCTGGCAAATTTAATGAGGTTAGGCCTGAACAAAGTTCAAATGCATAATCGCCAATTTCAATTAAATTTTTACCAAATTGTATTTGTGATAAACTGTAACAATTATAAAAAGCAGCTTCTCCAATTTTTTCAATTGAATCTGGAATCTGTAATGTACCTGACAACTTATTGCAATTCATAAAAGTTGAACTTTCAATTTTGGTAATCTTATTATTAAGAGTTAATGAAGTGAAATTGAAGCAATCATTAAATGCATATTCTTTGATTTCTCCAACTGAATCTGGTATTTTTAATGAGCCAGAAAAACCATAGCACCCATCAAAAGCATTATAAGATATGTATCTTAAAGAAGATCCCAGTGTTAATGAAGAAAAGCTATAGCATTCAGCAAATGCATATGAGTATATATATTCAACTGAATCAGGTATTGTTAATGATCCTCTAATCATGGAGCATTCTTGAAATGCTGATGATCCAATTTCTGTCAGTCCTTTACTTAAAGTAAGGGAAGTCATGCTCTCGCAATCATAAAATGCATGATCATTAATTATATTGACAGAATCAGGAATTGTCAAAGAAGCTAATTCCCTTAAACTTGCAAATGCATATGAATCAATAGTCTCTATTTTATTACCGAGAGTCAAAGACTTTACAGAATTGCAATACTTAAATGTATTTGATTTAATTTCTGTAATTTTGTTACCAATTCTAATGGAGGATAATTTTTCGCAATTATAGAAAGCTTTTTCTCCAATATTTTCAACAGTTTCAGGAAGATTTAAACTAGAAACAATACTGCGGCATTCTTCAAATGCACTATCTCCAATATTGACAATTGAATTTCCGAGAACTAAAGAATATAATGCAGTACATTGGTAAAATGCTTTCTCACCAATGTCTGTGACCTTGCTGCCAATTGTAAGGTTATTTAGAGAATCACAATTATAAAATGCATTATCGCCAATAAATGTAACAGAATTAGGAATTGTTAGGAATCCACTTAGCTTAAAACATTGATAAAATGCTTCTTGTCCAATTTCTTGAAGGTTATTATTGAATCTGACAGAGGTTAATTGTTTGCAATTATAAAAGGTTGAATTTTCAATTGTTGCAAAATTGTTGGGGAAAACTAAATCACCACTTAGTTTTTCACAATTATAAAAGGCCTTGTTTCCGATATATTGAATGGAGGTTGGAATAGTTAATACTCCATACATTTTACTGCAATCGCAAAATGATGAGTTTCCAATTGTTTCAATTGAATTGGGAAAACCTGAAATCTCTTCTATGTTTTGACATTTATAAAAGGCAAAATCGCCAATGCTTTTAAGGATGGTGCTTAACTTTAAGTAAGTTAATTTTCGGCATTGGCAGAATGCATATTCACCAATATCTGTAACCAAATTTGGTATAGATAATGAACTTGTGATCTGATAGCAATTGCAGAAGGCATGATTGCCAATGGTTTTGAGATTTTTACCAAAAGCAACTGAGAATAATTTTTCGCACTGGTAAAATGCATAGCTACCTATTGTCTCGACTGAATTTGGTATTGTTAAATTGTTAATGAGGTTGGTGCAATTTGAAAAAGCAGAATTACCAATTGTTTTAACACTCTTGCCAATTTGTAAATACTTTAAATTAGAGCATTGATCAAAGGCAAAATCGCCAATTGAAGTAACAGAATCAGGTATTACAAGTTTATTGTCATAGGCATAATTATAAATATAGCCTAGGTATATGCAATTATAAAATGCTTCATCACCAATAGATAGAAGGTTATCATTAAGGTATAGACCTCTAATTCCTTTGCAATTGTAAAAAGTTCTTGGCTCAATTGCTCTGACTGAACTTGGAATAGTAATTATTGAATGGATTTCTGAACAATTTTCAAAAGCGGAAGCACCAATTTCTTCGATGTTTTCCCCTAAAGTTATTGTTGTAATTCCTTCGCATCCTGCAAATGCCATGGCACCTATTTTTTTAACTGAGTCGCTAATTGATAATGATGTTATAGTGCATCCTGCAAAAGCACCTTCGCCAATCTCTTCAAAAGCATCATCTGAAGGGAACGTAATTGAACTTAGTTTTTTGCAATTGTTAAATGCATTTTTACCGATTGATTTAAGATTATTTGAAAAGCTGATTTGTGTTAATTCTTCACAGTCTGCAAATGCGCTCTCGCCAATGGATTGGCACTTTGAATCTGAGCCTAAAGAAAAAGAAGATAATTTAGCACATTTGTAAAACGTTTGGCTAGATATAGCAAGTAATGAATCAGGGAGGGTTATGCTGGCAAGGTTTTCACATTCTGCAAAAGCAAGTGAGCCTATTGTTTTGCATTCTGACTCTGCTTCAAAACTTAAAGTTGAAATACCTGTGAGTGAAAATGCAGAATTGCCAATAGAAGTTACTGATTTAGGAATGTTAAGGGTTCCTGTAAGTGCAGTGCATCCTTTAAATGATGAATCTCCGATTGTAACAATATTGTTCAAGTTTATATCTACAATTGTTAATTGGTCACAGTCTTTGAAATGGTTAGCATCTATTGTTGTTGCGTCTTCCGCAATGTCCCAAGTGCATTCTTTAGCATATGAAAAAGACAGTAAGAAAAGAAAACTTAGCATAATAAAAGTGAAGTGACTTAACGGAAATTTTATTGGCCATTTTTTATCACTATTTCAATTGTTTTTTACATTTTTTTTATAATTTAATAATTTATTATAATATGCATATATCAAATGAGAAATTGCATATCGATAATTGTTATGCTTATCTAAGAAAATTAATGGTTATTATGAATTTTTCTACGAGTGCTACAAAAACCAAATATAAATAATCACTTTTTGAATTAATAAATTAATTTTGCTTTGAAAATGTTATATAAACTTATGAAAAACATCATATCATTTTCTGACATAAATAAAAAATCCGATAATCTATTCATATACAATTAAATATTTAATAAAATATATTTATTTTTTTTTATTTTATTATTTAAAGGTTATAATGAAATTAACTTTGATTATATATGATATTAATTGTTTTTTCTGAATATATTAACAGTTTAAAATTGTGTATAACGTACTAATTTTATAAATTAAGATTTTTATTAATTAATTCAAAAATTATATGGAAGGGGATAAGGCTTCAAACAAAACTAAAATATAACCGAAAAATAAGTTGAATATTTTTTTTATAATTTCCGTGATTTAATTTTATACTGATTAAAGGTTAGAAATATAGATATAAAAACAATAATAGAAATTGTATTCAATTTTTCAAAAGTAATAAATAATAAATATTTTGAGTTAAGAGTAATGTTGGTTTTTCTAATTTTGAATAGTTTATGCATTGAAAAATTTCGAGAGCCATCTTTACATTTAATATAATATTTATCAATATTGTATAAAAATTCATGAATATATTTAAAAAAGACTATAAAAAAGAGGTAGATGACCACCCATTTCAAAAAAAATTTGAAAAATTGAATTATATTATTGATCGTTTTAAGCTCAAATTAATGGTTTGTTTGTTTCAATTCACTTTTCAAAGAACAATTATTTTTTTATAAATAAAATTATATCAGAAATTATTGAATTCGTGTTTAATTATTCAATAGGCAATTGTAAGGTGCAAACAATCAATGTATAGAAATAATAAAAAAATTGAATTATAGGTAGGGAAAATGGTCGGGTGGTCAATTGAAAAAAGTCGGGTATTGAGCGAAAAAAGTAGAGTATGAATGGAAAAAAATAATTCTTTTTCAGAAAAAAGTAAATTAATCTTCAGAAATATTTTTTACTTCTTCAGAAATATTTTCTTCTTCTTTAGAAAAAGGTCGTTCTTTTTTAGAAATATTTTTTTCTTCTTCGGAAAAAGGTCGTTCTTTTTTAGAAATATTTTTTTCTTTTTTAGAAAATGACGAATTCATTTTTAGAAAAAGGTCCTTCTTTTTTAGAAGTATTTTTTACTTTATTAGAAAAACGTCGAACCATGAATAGAAATAAAATTTGGGCTTTTTTAAAAAATACAAGTTTCTCAACTATAAAACTAAATATTATGTTTTAATCGATCACCTGATCAGAAAAATTGCTTTAAATATCATTATTATTTAATAACAAATAAAAAAATTTTTAAAAAATTTTAAAATTTGAATGAAAAAAATAATTGATAAACATATTTTTCCTTGCCAATAAAGATATTTTTTTCTAAAATTTTTAATGCACATAATATGCATAATACATAAATTATTAAAATACACTATTATTACACTTTATTTTATAATATTTAAATCTTTTTATTTTCCTTATTTTCCTTTTTTTTATTTTGTGAAAACTCATTGAATTTTTACTTTTGAATTTTAGACTATTTGTCCGTCCTCCCTTAAATAATAATGATATTTAAAGCAATTTTTCTGATCAGGTGATCGATTAAAACATAATATTTAGTTTTATAGTTGAGAAACTTGTATTTTTTAAAAAAGCCCAAATTTTATTTCTATTCATGGTTCGACGTTTTTCTAATAAAGTAAAAAATACTTCTAAAAAAGAAGGACCTTTTTCTAAAAATGAATTCGTCATTTTCTAAAAAAGAAAAAAATATTTCTAAAAAAGAACGACCTTTTTCCGAAGAAGAAAAAAATATTTCTAAAAAAGAACGACCTTTTTCTAAAGAAGAAGAAAATATTTCTGAAGAAGTAAAAAATATTTCTGAAGATTAATTTACTTTTTTCTGAAAAAGAATTATTTTTTTCCATTCATACTCTACTTTTTTCGCTCAATACCCGACTTTTTTCAATTGACCACCCGACCATTTTCCCTACCTATAAAAGTTTATAACAAAAAAGATGCAAAAAACAATATAATTAAAATTTCTTTGAAAAAGTTGATATCAAATATTATACAAAATCTCCCCTAACAACATTTCTTGAGAACGCAACTAACAAAAAGTGTATAGAGTAATTCGATAAATATCAGAATTGAATACACTTTTTGAGTATTTTCTCTCAAAAAGTATACATTCAAGATATTTTGGATTAAAACAATGAAAATATTTTACACGAATTAATTATATATAGATATATTTCTTGATTTTTGGTTTGTACCTAATATTTGATTTATAAATCAATTAACAAAAAAAAAAATGTAAAATAAAAGATATTATAATTGGATTAAAAAAAAATTCATTCATATTTCTGTTTGTATTAATTAAAATCATAAATATGTATAAAAAGCACAAAATAGAATGAAAAATTAAAAAAAAATAATTATTCGAAATTAAAATATTTATTGAAATCGAAATTTGACTCACTATGTTCTTTGTTTGATGACTTTTGGTGATGATCATCAATTCTTTCGGCATTAGAAAATTGAAAATCGTCAATTTCAACATTCAATTTGATATCTGTTATTAAGGAATCATCGTTGTCCAAATCCTTTTTAGTTTTGTGGTCCTTATTGAGAGGTTTCGATTTTATCTTTACACTTTGATTTTGTATATTTTTCAAGATATTTAATTTCTCAAGAACTATTAATCTTTCAATGATCGGCGAATTTGGCATCAACAACTCGTCGTAAAAGTATTCTGTAAACCATACTATCAACGATTCTTTCATGCGTTTGTACTGAGTTTGCAAATGTATTTTCTTATTTTCATTTTTGAGTTCGCTTTCAAGCTCTTTGCCCAGAGAAAAGAGAATATCTCTATGTACCTTTAATTTATCGAGTTTGTTTTTGACATCGTAGTATTTTCCCCCAAGTTCTCTTATTTTCTTGTTTGTCTTATCACGAAGGCACTTGGTCTGCTTTGTTTCATGGAAGTTGTCAATCTTGTGGTCCTTTATGAAAATAATCTTTACATTTTTACTTGCTTTTTCCATTACAAATAAATTTCATATCATGCTAACCTAGTCAAATTATTATGAAATTTCATTCAATTTTTGAGTAAAAATATTTTTTTTCTCAATTTATAAACTTTTTGAAATAAACTGTTAGATATGTGAACCATAAATTCATTGGGAAGTTTTTGTTTTACAAATATAACTATTAAAAAGAATTCAGCTTGTTCTCAAATAACATGAAAAAAATGAAATTTTTATATCCACTTTTTCACAAATTGAATTCAATTTTTTGAGAAGTTGGTGAAAATTGAAATGTATAAATAATAATGAAAAAGGGAGTTACTTAGAGTAATAAGATTATTTGCCTATAGAATTAATCATCATTTTAAATGACAGTTATGTGGTTTGAAAAGTTTTCTCTTTCAAAGTTTTACGCCTTTATATCTTTTACCTAAAAGAATTTTTTTTCAAAAATGTAGCATATTATAAATTCAAAAATGAGATTGATTTACATTTTCTTGTAAATTGAATAAAAACTGATAAGCATTCGAAATATTATTATCATTAATATCAATTGTTTTTCTTTTTGTACTATTATTTCAAAGAATATAAATTATAAGTATGTTAAAATATCAAATTTTGCCTATTTAATGAAAGATAATATTTAATGAAAAATAATATTTAATGAAAAATAATATTTAATGAAAAATAATATTTAATGAAAAAAAATATTTAATGAAAGATAATATTATATTTTCAAAAATTGGTATTCAAATCATAAAGTGAAATTGATAAAAATGATAATTCGATTCCAGTTGAATCAATGATGAACTGTAATATTGAATGCAAACAAACAAACTTAAAAAAAAAAAAAAAAGGGCAAAAAAAATCGAATACTTTATTTAATAGTCAAATTTAAACGTACTTCTCATTGGCTTAGGGCAAAACTTTTTGATAAGAAAAGTTTGAATTTTTCTTCCCACGACTTTCTGCAGAGGTCTTGGCATGAGAGTTGTCTTAGCGAACTTAATAGCAGCGTTAAAATTGCCGTGAGTGATCATTCTCTCCAAGAGTCCAGCCCGCCTGTCGCCCATCACCTGGCTTGCGTAGATCATCTGAGTTGAGAACGATGATGTATCGTTCTCGTTCAAGTCGAAGATTCTTGCGCCTCTTTCGACGCCTGGGAATGGATACGCGTGCAAGAAGCCTGCCGCTGAATCGAATCCGAGTCCGATGTTGTCCTTTGTGAATCCGTAGAACGAGTTTCCGTGGTCGTGACCGAAGCAGGCGCCCAAGACGTCTCCGTTTCGAACCCAATGCGAGTACAAATCGGAGACGTTGTCTCTGTATTCAGGCAAATCGGGTCCTTCTAAGAAAACTCCAGTTGGATCGTAACGAAATTGTGGATCTTTGTTCAAGGTCAAATAATAACCAAAACGATAACCTTTTGAGACGGCAGTCGTGTTTGTGGGAAAATCAGAAGTATTGAAAAAGTTGTATACTTCATCGACACTCCGGTGCATGAACCAAAGTGAGTGGAGTTGGCGCGGTTGGCTACTTGGGGTGTGGTTGGGGTTCTTGCTCTGTTCTACTTTTTCATTGTAATTGTGAACATCCGTAATTATTTTTTGATATTCTTTATCATACCATTCGACTTGATCTGGCTTAACAAAAATTGAATCAACATTCCCGGAATCTAAAAACCAGAGATTGAAAACAAATTTTTCGTTTTTCGAGTCTTTGATGAGAAGATTGTAATTACCACATCCTGAACATTGGACACTTTCCTTTTCGTAGTCGAATATAACATCCTTGGTTGGATCTCCTTCGTTGATATTGGAGATATCAAAGTTTCGGGTATCCTTAAGAGTCATACTGGGTCGGCCAAGGCAAGTAGGATAAGATTGAAATATCTTCATCTGTTGATCAAGGGGCATGCAATCGATGTCATGGTTTCCAAAAACAACAGCAAAGGGAACTTGTGTTTGTGCTATTGTATCCATAATGTTTTTAATTGCATTTTTAACATTATCACCTTGATTTTTAACATAAGAGATTTGATCGCCTAAAAGAACAATTAAATTTGGTTTGGTAGCGTTAACTACATCTAGTATAAATCGTGAGGATTCAACATCATGATCTGTTCTTCCATGGATATCACTTAAAGTTAAAATTCTAAAGTTTCCTTCTTTGTCGAAATGGAGCGGATGTGGGGTGTTAAAATTAACATCATTTTCTTGCCCTATACCCGATAATTCAAGGGATGAGACGAAACTATCATTTATACCACTCATTGAATTTTCAATTAAATTCAAAAGAATTGTATATTAATTGTTATAATAATTATAAAAATAAGGAGAAAAATGGAGAGAAAAAGCAATACGATATTTGATAAACGAATTTAAAAGAGTTTGCTATAAAATAGCAGTTGTTCTGAATATTGAATGTGTACATTATTTAAACTTCAAATTTTCAGTTTGTTGATTTTTTTTTTTTTTCCTAAATTTATTAAAAAAAAAAAAAAAAAAAATAAAAATATATCTGATTTTTTAATGATTGAAAAGTCACTTTTGAAAGGTTATTCAATTTTTTTATTCACAAAAAAAGGTCGTACAACAGCATTTTTGCAGTAAAACTCACTGATTGGTTTGCTTAAACTAATTATATTTTATTATTATAATAATAATTAGTTTTATAAATATTTTCATCGTACATAATTCAAATTAAAATAAAAACTAAAAGGATATAAGTATATATTTAATTTTCTTCAGAAAATAAATTTGAGTATTTTATCTCAATTTATTTTAATTATTTTTGATAAGAATTTTATAACACTTTATAAAAATAAAGAATAGCGATAACTTTTTATATAATTTATTCTAATCATTAATTCTTTTAATATCTTTTTATATGCTTTTAAAACATTAAGTGTTATATATAAATATTTATTATTATTGAAAAAAAAATACATTTTTTAGCTAAAAATGCAGAAAAAGTAGTATATACTAGTCGGTTTCCGCTGGGCCTGTAGCCCACGCGTCAACACGAACTAGTTAAAAAAAAATAAAAAAAAAATTTCTTCTTCTTTTCTTGTTATCCCACCCACCCACCTCAATGCCAACCATTTATGAAACGGCACAGGTACCCCACCCCACTACCGCCCATCTATGAAACGGCACAGGTACCTGCCCCGAGAATCTCGTACATATCCCTACTCATGGTTTTGAATAAACTTCAAGATATGCTGTACGTTTATAAGATGAACCAAATGCGTCCTGTAAATCGTCTAGTATTTTATAATAACCGCTAGAATTTTGAGTTAAAGGTTCTGTATTTGCATTTAGTTCATCAAGATAAGAAACACATTCCTCAGTCTCAAAGTTTATCTTTAATCTAATGTAGTGTTTGATATATTTATCGTCATTTAATACAAATACATATTCACTGTCATCATTATGCATTTCAAAACATATATCGAAATACATGACTCCTGCTCCCCTAGCACTTATTTCGCAATAATCATTTTCACCAACTTCATGATTATTAAACCCTTGATAAAAATCAGGTAAAGTTGGTCCATGTTGTTCAAGCGCATAAATTCTAGCTTCCATTGCTGCTATAGTATCCTTTAAAGTTACATTCTCTCTCTCCAAATTTGATATTTTGCTATTTATTGTTACGATACTAGCAACATGATTACCTACTAGAATAGCTAAATCTTGATGAGCTTTAGATGTATTATCTATTTTTGTTTTTACTTCCTCATGCTCATTCTTTAAAGCATATCCACTTAAATCCACAGGTTCAGGTATCTCACCCTCTAATGTCTCTATCCTACGTATAAGTACTTCTAGACCTTCATTAGCTTCATCCACAGTAGGGTAGTTATCAAACTCTATCTCTAGCTCATTGACCTTCTCAGCTAACAACTTGAAACAAGGCTTGAGTGAGTCCCAAAACATATTGCTGATATCCATAGCACCACTTAATGTCAAGGTTCCAGTATCAGGGTTATCATTCTCATCAGTAAAAGGTAGTTCATCTAGTTACTTATACTCTTCCTCACACCAGGTAATTATAGGTGTTATATCTTTGGTTATGCTTCTTGCTGTAGTACCTGACATGAAGTTAATACTATTTCTAACCAAATCGCTCATACCTTTGGTTGACTTATGTGAGAATAACCTTTTAAGGAATCCTCCACCTTTTATGGTAGGAAAGCTTATACCATCTGGAAATAGCTTCATACCAATAGAACCTATTGATCCAGCAGTACCTGCAACTCCAAAAGCTAATGCTGTCCATGAGGCTATACGCAAATTATCTACATCATCCTCCAAATGTTGAGTAACTTGTTCAGTCCTTGATACTCTACCTTTTAAGCTTTCCATAACAGTGTTCATTTCGTTAACATCATAGCTAATAACATCTACATTGTTGGTGACTAAGTTTAAATCACTCCTCATAGTAGTAATATTATCAGCTGTTATTATCTTAGAGGAGGTAATATTATAATCAGTATATAAGGTTGTTGCCCCATTAGGATTTGGGGATACTTCATAAAATTGCTGCTTAATAATATACTCGAATGGGTTAGTATTTGAATCCCAATGAACCTCATCTATTGGGTCAACATATTCATCAGCTAAATATATCTTAATATCTCTTGAGTCATTAGTAGTCTAAGCTGCATAAGTATATTCAAGCTGTTCACATGAATCAAGTACACCATGTAAGAACAACCATACCTTGTCTCCTCCATTGCCTTCTTTTCCAGTAGGTCGAACTAAAAACCTATTTGCATTTTTAGAACCTTCAAGATTTGATCAATTTGGAGCAACAAGTAAGTTTCAGTATGGTCTACCTTTGCTTCAAGCTTTTGCTTTTCATCCATGATTTTAGTGTTGAGCATTTCAGTGGTCAATCGTATCTTCTTATCGAAATTCATCAAAGAAAAAAGTGAAATGACTAAATATTTTTCTATTGTTCATTTCTTTTGTTTTTTTATTTTTATATAAATGGCTTATAACATGACCATAAAAGAGCGTATGAAAATTCTCTATAAATTAGTATCTTACCTCTATGATTATAGATGTGAGACTAATGAGGGTGTATGTGATATTTTAATTAATAAGATAAATGAGTTAGCTGCTGAGTATTTCGAACCTGAATTTCTTGGTGTAATGATGAAAGATGGTGATTTGGAATTTATCGTCCAAATAGAACATTTTGCCTTTGAGTTCTTAGAGTACCAAATATCTAATCTGCCCTCGCATTTATAATTTTGGGCATATCCCTGTTATAGTTGCTATCAGTTGGGGTTACCCATCTTAAGTTGCTTAGATGGTAGTCAGCCCTATTCCTATTGATATGGTCTACCTCTGTTTTATGTCGTGGGTCATCATTAGGTATGAACTGTCTTGCTATAAGTACATGTTTCAAGTAGTAGTCGCCATTTAGACATACTCGTATATACCCCTTTATATGTTTTGCATCTTTGCATATAAAATGATTACTCTTACGTCTTATAGTAAAGGGGTACCTATTCAGTATCTCATAGTCGTTAGTAAAGCCTTTGAGTGGTACAAATGACATTTACATATAGAAAGAAATGGGTACGAGATTCTCGGGGCAGGTACCTGTGCCGTTTCATAAATGGTGAGCATTGAGGTGGATGGGATAACAAGAAAAGAAGAAGAAATTTTTTTTTAACTAGTTCGTGTTGACGCGTGGGCTACATGCCCAGCGGAAACCGACTAGCATATACTACTGAAAAATAGAATTTGTTGAATTATTAAATGATGATTTTAAAAAAATTGGACGTTACAGGAGTCTAATGAAGAATATAGTTTTATTTATATGCATTTACTCTCTAAAAAATCAAAATTATATAATTTAATCTCAAAAGAATTCTATTATTTTTCCTAAAAATCATGATTTCGATGGAAATACATTGAATTTGAAATAATAATGCTTAAATTCTCTTTTAAATCATCAGTTTTTTCTGATTTTTTATAATCGTCGAAAAATGGAATCAAATTTTGATAGTTTTCTTATATTACAAAGCAGTCAAATTGTATAAAGCATGTTCATAAACATGACTCTGAAATATCTAATACTAGCTTTTCAAACTTTCAATACAATTGAAATAATATACAGAAGCAAATTGAAAATTTATTACTTTGGAGATCTGCTCATGGAATTGCTATGCAAGCTATCTGTGGCCCACTCTTTTAGTCGTTATTTGCTCCACATGTTATACAAAGTGACAAAACAAACCAAAGTATATCTAATGATATATACCCGCAAATACTACATATGAATTTTCAGAAAACCAGTGAACGATATATATAGTTAATCTTAGATGGTAGCACAGTTGTGCATATTAAGTCGATAGCAATAAAAATGATTTTTTTGAAATTTTCGTAAAAAAAGCGTGAGTAGCTACTCATTGTATTTTTCACAAAAGTGCAAAAAAGTTCTCGCTGATTTTTTTCTGAAGTACGATACATGGTCAATATTGACCTTAACCGTTAGGGGAAAAAGAGATTGGGGGCAAAAAATTTCTCCCAAAAAAAAAAAAAAAAAAAAAAAAAAAAGCAATGTTTTTTATGTGAAAGCATTCATTGTATTATTATTAAAGAAGAAAATTCATTTTGAGAAAAAACCATGCTATAAACTTGGTCAATGACTTGGACTCATGGACAAAATCAACCTTTTAAAATAATTTCGTTTTTTTTTCTACAATTGTCAATATATTTTACGATAAAACAAGATAAAATATTTCAACCATTATTTGTATCAAACAAGCTATACCACCATGTTAGCGTGAATGATGTTTGACTAAAAACATCATAAATATCGCCAAATAATAAATTTAAAACATGACAAACACAACATTTCCTTTAATAACTTTCATTATCAAAAGCTACAATCATATTGTTATGGAGCT
The DNA here is from genome assembly GCA_039105265.1 of Tritrichomonas musculus. Lineage (NCBI taxonomy): Eukaryota > Parabasalia > Tritrichomonadida > Tritrichomonadidae > Tritrichomonas > Tritrichomonas musculus. The sequence goes on from JAPFFF010000013.1 coordinate 879,452, forward strand.
AGCTCCATCTGAAATAATTCCACCAAAGTTGTTTTGGATGTTATAATCATTTACTATTTCTTCAATTTTGGTTTGAAAGTATTCATTTGTCACTTTTCCCGGATCAATTTTTATGAAACAAACAACTTTTTTTATCAAATTTGTCATTAATTTAAATTTGAAGAGTAATTCCAAGAGAATTTTTTTTAACTTTATCAGTCCATTAATCGACTCCGAGATATTAAATATTAATTTTCGGCGTGATTAGTTGAATTGTTTGCATGAAGCGATTAGTCTTCATTATTATTGAATTAGTTATTCTTTGGCGATTTGGGATATTTGGATTAATTTGATTAAACAATTGATTCTCAATTTTTGAGATTGATTCAACTTCTACTAAAACATAAATAATTAAGAATTTTTTTTGAATTTGCTAAAATAAGGAGCATTATCGTTATTAAATTTTATAAAGTAATTTAATATAACAACATTAGGGCGAAGTTATGTGAGACACTGGTATCGTATAATTTTCTCTATATAGAATATAAAAGAAAGTAGTATAGTATAGGCTCCGCTACCCCGCAGAGCTCCTCAGAGGCTCCCCCCACGCTACTCCAGGGGTTCGCACCTCTGGATCCCCTTCAAAAATCACCAGCATTCCAAAAGTTCGCGACAAAAAAATTCCAAACAAAAAGTTTTATCATCTCGTTATCAAAATTATTTTAGCACAAAAAACGGCCCAATTCAAAAAGCTCGATAATTTTATGGCCTACGGCATAATTTGAACTTTTGCACCTTCGGCTCGAAAGTCCCAATTTGGGCCCCCAACTCTTTTTTTCTCAACCCCTCTCAGTCCCCGCTGGGGGGCTCCACAGCCCTTCAAGACAAAAAAATGAATCTTTAATATAGTATATATGCATGGCGAGATTTCTTAAAGAAACTTTAAGAAATCTCTTCCTTTCAAGAAGTTGTTTTATAATGATTGAAATGTACCCGTCGCTCTGCTCTTTTACTTTGCTTCAAGAGCATTAATTCGAGCTTCTAGGGAAGCGACTTTTTATTCTATTATAATAAAATATTTGGCATCTCCTAGATGAGTATACTAATTTTTCCAATTCATTAGTTGTTTTGCTTGATAAATTAGCATTTGAAGCCAATAAATCGTTTGAATAAATTATATTACCAATATAATATTGAGATGTGAAGAGAAATATATCTGCAGGATATTGATTTTGAGGATCACTAATAAACCAATTTTCGGCTCCATTCATATTAAAAGTGAAGAATCATATGCTGCAGAAAATGGATAAGATGTCGGACAGGTGAGAATTAGTTTTGATAATTCATTGTTATTTATAATTTCATTATTATTGAAGTGAATATTAATTTTATGATAAGTATTCGCAGCTAATTATACTTTACACGTTATTGTTCCACTAACCACAGGATACAGAAAAGTTATCGAAAAATTATTTACGGATGAGGGATGTTCATATATTGGCATCGGAACATTTTGTCAAGAAAAAGACAGATTAGAAAAGAGAGATATTTGAGAAGTAGGTGATATTTTGAACAAAGTTTAATATTTATTGTAATTTTAGTTTATAATTATCAGAAATTTATTGAAAATAAATTCAATGAATAATTGAGCGTTGAAAAGGTCTAATTTCAACTATAAAATGTTGAAAATGTTTTTCTGAAGACTCAATTTTTCAAATAAATTTTGTGAAATTGAATGAAATTGGGAGGTTGCAAATAAAATGCGTAAAGCCTCTTTTATGCTTTCTGCTTCTGGAATTGGAAATGTATCTTTCGAAATATACACAGACCAACAATTTCGATTGATTGCAGGAAGTTCAGAAATTGTTCTTTTAGCTCCTTATTTTGATTTTTTATCTCCCCGAATTGCAAAAATTCATGCGATTGATCCAACTTTTGATAGCTTAATAATTTCCAAAAGTGAAACTTCAAGCAGTCTTTTATCAGACGAAATTAAAATATTACTTTATATTTTAATTAAAGGGGGAAAAATTGAAATTGACTATGAAACAAGCTTAAAATTGAGAATTATTTCACTAATATTAGAAAATGAAGATCTTTACCAAAATATTGAAAAACTTTTTCCAATTTGTAAAGATAATCTCGATTCACCAATTAATTATCTTATAAATTTATACCAATATGAATTGTACTCCAATGAATTCAAGCTAAGAGAAGATGAATGCATCAAATTTATTTCAAATAATTTTTATAAATATGATAAGACTGAATTGTTAAAATTACCAAAAACAATTCTATACTTAATCCTTTCGAATAAAGGATTGGTAATTCAAAGCGAAGATTTTCTATTTGATTTCATTAATGACATTTTTGCATCAAATGCAAATGAAGATCCAGAAATCGAAATCTCTTCATTTTACGAATTGATTGATCTTTATTTTTTAAGCCAAGAAAAATTTATTTTATTCATAAATCAATTAAAAATTGACCAAATAAACAGTCAAATTTGGAAAACCATTCAAAATACATTGACAATGAAATTGAGTAGTGTAAACCAAAGAAAATATTCAAATCATGTTCATAAAGTTTATTGTCCATTTAATGGAAAAGATAGATTCAACGGTGTCATAAAATATCTTAGCAATGAATGTAAAGGAAATGTTGTTGATAAAGGAGTTGTTAAAATCAGTTACACAAGTCAGGGCGTTGGTGTTTGGAATAGACCTAATCAATCTGAAGATCCAAGAGAACTTGTTGAATTGGACAATATGCAAAAGTATTTTGACTCATTTGCTACACAAGGTAGCGTTGGAACAAATTATCTGAAATACGATTTCATTGATAAGAGAATTAAACTGACAAGCTACTCAGCAAAATCGAGACCTGACCATGGAAAAGGCGCCGCACACTTGATGAATTGGTTCATTGAAGGCACAAATGATGACAGTAACGATCAAAACTGGGTGAGACTTGATACCAAACCAAATGATCATTCATTAGATGATAAAGGGGCTGAAAACACTTTCGATATTGCAAGTAACATCTCAGAAAATGATTTCTTCAGATTCTTCCGGATTGGCTGCATTAAAAATTCTTATGGAAACAATGGTATTGTTCTTGCCGCCTTTGAATTCTTTGGAACACTTCAAACTAAATAAAAACATTTCAAAAATTAATACAGTTAAATGCAAAAACAATATAATAGATTATTCAAAAAACTTTAGCTGATTCAAGACTTTATAAAGAAGGGAAAACAAGTAAACCAACTTTTTATTCAAATTTAAAAATCTTTTTTTTTTTTTTTTTTTTTTTTTTTAATTTCAATTTGAATTCATCAATATGAACCAATATGATATGAGGTAAAAAAAAAAAGTTAAAAAAAATTAGAAAGAAAATCAATATAGAAACCATCATAATGAGAATGTAATAGACTATGATAATCTTCATGAATTGATTGGTGCAAAAACTCTCTAAAACCATTCAATTATAAATCAAGAATTATCTGTTCATTTTTTTTAAGGTTATTGGATACATTTTTTACTCATATCCCAAAAAAGATTTTTTATAAGTGTGTTGTGAAGGAATGCAAATAAAAAATCATTTTGTTAAATATATTTATTATATTAAATTTTTTATATAAGTTTAAACTTTTAAAATTTCAAGGATTGCTGATATTTGAAACTGCTATTTTGAAATTGTTTAGCTAATTTTCAACTTTTTACTGCTTTAATTATAAAATTTGAATAATTATATTTGTTAAATTAAGAATGACAAAAGCAAGAATTATAATTTTATTTCAATTGAAATAAATAAATATTATTATTTACTAAAATTTAAATTTCATTGATTTCAACACGATCAATTATATCATTAAGAAGTTCTTGTGAAACCACAGAAGAAGCTCCCTGCATCACGCATGAAGTAGCTGAAGCGATTGCTCTTCTAAAAGCATCTTTTAATTTCATATTTTGAGCCAAGCCGGTCACCAATCCGGCCACCAAAGAATCGCCAGCACAAACGGTCCCCTTGACCACGATATTTTTGACAGTTGGTGCGAAGAAAGACTCTTTTCCGTCTGATATAAAAGCACCTTCGCCACCCAATGAAACACAAATGATTTTAATGCCAAAAGTATTGATGATTTTTACTGCCTCTTTTTTAATTTCTTCTTTTGATTGCAACTTTTTGTTAACAAGGGTTTCAAATTCATCTTTGTTTGGCTTAATAATGTCAGGCATAGAAAGTTTATTTATTTCCATTTTTTGACTGAAAACAGATTTGAGAGGGGCACCGTTAATGTCAAGAACTATTTGACATTTATTTGCTGGATTTTCTTTGACTGACTTGATGATTTGCGAATAAATGTCAACTGGACATTTTGGAGGAATTGAGCCACTTAAGATTAAGTAGGAACTTTGCTTCGATAGCTCAACTGTTTTGTGGATAATTTTATTAACAAATTGTTCGTTGGTGGGAACACCTGGTTCATTTATTTCAGTTACTTTTCTTGTTTTTTCATCGAAAACTTTGACGTTTACTCGAAGATTTCCTGGACATATTACACAATCTGAATGAATCTTTCCTTTTCCTGCACTTTCTATCGATGATAATGCTTTTTCAGCATCATTTGAATACATAAATCCAGTTATAGTTGTCTCAAAGCCAAGATTTGCAATTCCTTTGGAAACATTGAAACCTTTTCCAGCATAAACAATTTTTGATTCCGAAACTCGATTCATTTCTCCTACTTGGAATGATGGGACAATAAGTGTTTTATCAATGCATGGATTTAATGTTAATGTTGTAATCATTTGAATAAAAAGATCAACTAAATTTTTTTTATGAGATTATGTTTCTCAATTTTTCTGATTATTTCTTAATAACCACTATTTTTTATTAGTGGTATAAAATAAACTTATTAAAAAAATTCTGAAAATATGAGTAAAGTAATGAATTTAATTCAATTTTTTTCAGAAAAAATATTTTTAATAAATTTTAATTTTTCTGCTTATATATTTATATTTGCACCTTTCACTAAAAGATTAAGTTAATTTCTTCTTATATCATTTAATTTTTATAAGTTTATTGACTTTTATATAAAAGACAATTATGAATTTGATTAATCGAAAAAAATAATAAGATGTAAAAATGACTACTTATTTACTTTAACTGATTTGGTAAATTGATACCATGTTTTCTTCATTATTAGCAGGATTCTTTGATATCACAGCAGAGAAAAGAGTTGCAATTCCATCACGGAATATGATATGAGTTTTATTAAGATTATTTTCGACAATTGTTCTATAAACAAGTACTTTTCCATCTGGTTCAATTTGGTATTCAATATTTTTACGAAGTATTCCCTCTGCATGAGCAAGATCTGCTGGTGTAAACTTGGATACATCTTGCCATTCATATCCATTTGGAATAACTTCAGCATCATCAGGTTTGGTAATTTCTCTTAAGGATGTTTTCTTTGTTACATCAACATGAAGGAGAAGTTGAACTAAAAATGAAGATTTTTCACTTTTGATATCTAATAATAATTTGTATCCAGAAACAATTTGGATTTTTGCTGCAACAATATCAAACCCACCACTTACAAATTCTGGAAATAGATTTGGAAGATTCCTTTTAAGATATGGTCTAACAAATTTCACATGATCAGAACCAACATCTGTTGTTTCCCAACCTCCGACTTTTCCAGCCGACATTAAAAAAAAAAAATATGATAAAATAGCGTTTTTATCGTCTCAATTATTTAATTCATTCAATTTTTTATTTCATTCAAATATTTTTATCGGCAATTTAAAAAAACAATATTCATTTTTGTTTTATATTTTTAAATTTATATCATTTTAAAATGCGTTTCAGATATAAAAAAATCATTTCACTTTTTTTATACATCATTGAATTTTTTAACCATTATTCAAATAAAAAAGTAATTTTATTTCATACTGGTATTATTTTTACTGCAACTTTTTCGTAGTTTTGTATTTCAATTAAAATTGGATTGAAATTTTTGTCTCCCATAAATTACCGAAATGAGATATTAGTCTTGTGCAAAGTCCTGAACCGATGGAGTCATCCACTTTTTCTTGGTACTATATAAAATGATAACCATGAAATTATTCAGCTTTTATTATCTCAGCCAGGCATTGAAATATGCTCCTATTTGTTCAAAAAATGCAAAAACTTGACTGAAATAACTATTCCTTCTCAATTGAAAACGATTGGACAATCTGCATTTGATGACTGTTCATCACTCTGTAAAGTGACAATTGAGTCACATATTAAAGAAATCAGTGATTGCACTTTTAGAAGATGGTGAAAGTGCTTTCTCTGGCTGTTCTTCTTTGGTGAAGTTTGAAATACCATCTGAAATACAAGTGATTAATGATGGAACTTTTTATGAATGCTCTTCATTGAAAGAAGTTTCAATTCCATCAACTTTCAATAAAATAGGCAATATCTCTTTCTACAAGTGCTTTTCATTTTTGTAATCTCAACAAAAAGCATTAAATCAACAAAACTTTTCATTTAGCAAAAATCATGTTTTTGTTATCAAGATGACAACTTTTTTGCAAATGTAATTCTTTTTGGCCAAAAAGTTATTATCTGAAAAAACTCAATATAATTGAATTATTAGTATTTTATCTAATAAATGCATTTAATATAAAATATCGTTTGAATTTAAAAATTAAAAATAATTTTAATAAGTCTAATATAATCAAGAACAAACATAAACATATATTGTTTTACATATATATCTGTATTCTACTTGTGAGGTGGCTTGTTATAAGTGTCACATTTTCCAATCTTATCACAATCAATACTTCGTACGAGATCATTGTAATTTAGGCCATCAACTGTTTGTGCATTTATTTCCTGTGTGAGCTTTTTAATTGGAATTGACTTCTCATACAGTTCGTAATAAATGCTGACGCCGAAAACAATTGAAACTACTCCTGATTTTTTGGTCAATTTAAAGGGCAATTTTTTACCCTTTGAAATTAAATTTTTCCCTTCGATTTCAGGGTAATTGATAGACGCTGTCCAAAATTTGTTTTCACAAGAAATAATTTGTTCTTTCCCTCTTTCAATATATTGTGAGAGTTCATATGACATGTTAACTTTTTGTGAGATTTGAAAATAAAAGAATTCTGGCTCTTTGCCATTAGGTACATAGTCAGGGGACATGCGAAAACTATCAGTAGGAAAGTCAACACCTTCGTCAGAGTTACAAATATGGTTATGCTTTTTCTTTCTGATTATTCCTGTAACATATATAAAGACAGATTCAAGTGGATGGTCATTATTATAAAGTTCTGTAATTTGGTTTAATGTAAAATCATATTTTTTGTTCATTCTCATGCTTATCGCGCCAAAAATAATATTGAGCATATAGAATATTCCAAAGCTTAATGGTATGCAAATAATTAAAGCTAAAAATGTTAAGGTTTTATAGAAATTGGGTATAATTCCAAGTAAAAGTACGACGCCAGTTAGAATGAGAAAAAAATGTTCCAAAAAATGCATTGCAATAAGTACTTTACTGGGATTTTCAAACTCATAATCTGGATAATCTCGCATATTTTTCTTGATTTCATTGTTTGGAATAACATAAAAAACAATCATGTCTATGAATCCTATTAAAATACAAACTGATCCAGTAATAAGAAATACAAGGCTGGGACATGATAAAAGGCTATTCGTCAGTTTTACTTCTACATCATATTTAACATTTAGGTCATCATCCATTTTACATTTATGATGTATATAATTTGTGAAATTAAAACGTATCAAATTCAAAATTTCAATGATTCCTGTCAAATCAAAAATATTTAATTCAATTTTTGAAAAAAAAATCAATGTATAATCAAAATCTATTTATCTTTGGCAGTTATATTTGTAATAAATACAATAATAATAATTTATGTTTAAAATATCAAAAATTATACTAATAATAATAATAAGTTTACAAAACAAATCCGCACTTAAATATTATAATTTCATTAAAGGAGCATATGTTCGCCCAATGATAATAACAATCTCTTAGTTAATCTACCTTAAAAAAACATTATTATATATAAGGTTCTTCAACAAAGAACTATCATTGTTGATGGTTTCAACAAATTCTTTTTGTTGATCAGCACTTTCATCTGTTTCATCAATGAAAACAATTTTATTATAATAAACAATATGTACAGCAACTAAACAAACAATAGTCAAAATAGCAGTTGCCACTATTGAAACAGAAACAACAATGACATTTTTAATTTTATTATTCTTCACATTTACGATTTGAATTGCCAATGTTGGTGATTGTGAAGGCGTAATAACTGAAATTTCAACGGTTGTAGGAGAACAAATTGAACTTGTACCTAAAGGAATTGATTGAAAGGGCGTTCCGAAAGTAAACCCTTGTTCGGATGCAATTGAATCGACATTTGAATAGCAATTGGCAAATATAGGGAGTCTTCCATTTGAAGATAAGGCAAGTATTGGCTTTATTTGACAATTAATAAAAACAACACTACCTGAATAATCACCACCAAAGTCGATTATTCCAAAGTTTGATTCAGCATAGTCTGCTTTATTATCTGATGCTGAAAGTTCTTTAGTAAATAAAGTAGAATTGTATATATTGAAATATTGAATGATTAATTGGTCGGTTGATTGAATATCTTTTATTTCAATAAAAGAATAACCAGCTTGACCAATTGCATAAATATGATTAACATTACTTGCTTGTTTATGTGACTGAGTGAAGAATACTTGTGATGAATCAATTTTAAAATTCGTGTGAAAATGAAAAATGGCGCCAAATTTTTTCCCTTGAATAATATTTTCTTGGCAATTAACAGCTGAAACTGAAGAAGTATTTGAATCAATTGAAGTAGATAAAAAACCTATAAATTCATGAATTAAAACACTCGGATATTTATCTGAATAATCGTCCAAAATTTGGAAATATTCACCCGTAGAATAACATGATTTGAAGATACAATCATTGATATTGACTGGCTTAAGTGACCATCCATTTTGTTCTAAAAGGACAAATAAAATGGCTGCTTCATAACGTGAAACAACATTTATAAAAATGGATTTATTTAATATCAATGGAACATGTTTTGCTATACGAATTACACCACCTCTATCATTCGACGTAATGTTTATAAATTGACAATATATCTTTTATTTCTCTCAAATAAAAATGATCGTTTTATCAAAAATTGTGAAAAATTAAATAGTTTATTTTAATTTGTTTTCTTAATATAATTTTCCCACATCACTAAAACAGCTCATTTTAATCCTTTAATTTAAATTTCTGAATTTTTCCCCTTAACAATCACGTAAAATAAAAATTGCTGGAAAAGTTACAAATTATTTATTCATTTAAGTGAAAGTTGCATATTTGAATTAATACTAAATGTATCTCAAAAGAATTTGAAACAAAGGCCAATTATTCAATTCAAAAATAAAATTTAGGGTCTTAGGATTAAATAGCAATTTAGTCATTTATATTTGATCATAAAATATTAAAAAATATAATATTTGGTCATAAAATATTAAAAAAAAATAATTATCTTAGTAAATTATAGATTATAAACTATTTTTTAAATTTAATTTATAATAAAATTAAAATATAAATATATATTTTTATTTATCTTTTTAAAATATTAATTTTATAGCAAATTATTCATATGATATGATGTCCGAAAACTTTTGAATTATTATTCAATAATTCTGAAAATCGACTTTTTAACTTTCAAATTTCGATCGCAAAAAATCTCTTCGTATTTTCTCTTATTAGAGAACATGAATGATCAAAAAGATCTTGACTTCATTAATGATAAGTTATATAGCCTAGATATTCCCAATGAGTCATTAAAAAAAATCATGTTTTATTTTTCTGTCCTCAAAAATGTTATTGATTTTCGTTTCCCACCAAATTTTTTAAATTATGAACATCCATATTTCAAATCGTATAATCGAATGGAAGAATTTTTATCTCTTGCCCGATCTTTAAATCCTGAATTTTTGCATCAGAACAATGCGATCATTTACCACAACGATAAAAAATTTTACAAATATTACCAAACAAACAATGATGAAGATGGAGTACCATATGAATTCAAAATTATCGATAACCAAGAATCATCAAATCCAATCTTCAAAAGCAACTACAAGAACACATTTAATATATCAAATATTAACCCAAAACAAACAAAATTCGATGTTGTACTTACTAATAAAGTTGACTTTCCACATTCCGAAGATTCAGCTCCAAATACATACGAAGATTTTTATTTTGACTATGAAAATAATTTCGAACCCGATAATTTAGATCGATATTATTCATTCTATGAAAATAGTCAGGAACCAGTTCTTAATTACAATGAAATACAAGATTATTTTGATGAAAATGAAATTCAGAAGAATGAACGTTTTGCAATTAAGAGTTTTATGTATTCTAATCAAATGAATTCCATTGATGAACTTGAGGAAAGTGAAGAAAACCTGTCAGATTCAATTAGTGCCACCATGTTTTATGATCTGAAAATAGATATTGTTAATAAACTAGTTGCTAGCAACAATTGGATTGATTTTATATATAATCAACCAATCAAAGATTTGCTTTTTAGTATGAAAAAAGTCATTAAAGAAGAAGATGTCATTAGATCGAAAAGTATATCTTTACCTAAGAACATTTTCTATTATTTAGAGATTGCTCTTCTTGCTCTTTTAATTGTTTGCTCAGTTATGATAATATGCTATTCAGTCTCACTTAAAAATGATGAACTTTTCTTTCGTTATGAAGGAAGAAATGAATCTGATATGTTTTTCCCTATCCTCTCAAAAAGTTTCGACACAAACTTTTTGAATAGGGTGTATAATGTTGATTATTCTAATGAATCTGTTATAATAGCAGATCCAAAGAAACATAAAAAGGCATTGATTGGTTGTCAAATGGCTGAGGTTTCAGGATTCTTTGGAATCTTTTTTTTCATATTTGTGATTTACATGGTTATTAGAGTTTGCAGAGAAAACACAAAAAAATATCAGAAAAGAGAACTGAAAAATGAAGTTGGCTTAAATATGTGCCATATTGTTCTTTTGTTTTTATTTACAATTCTTGCGGTTATTATTACATTAGTTTCAGAAATTTTGCTCATAATTCCAGTATCAATGAAAACATATGCATTTGTGCATAATTCTATTCGAACACAGCTGATCTTGAATTCAATTATGTTTGTAAGCTATTTTTTGATTCAAATTTTCCATTTCAAGATTTAAATCAAAAATTTATATTTATTTTTATATAGTCTAGAGTAAAACCCCCTACCAAATGGAAAACACCCTACTAAATCTCTATATAAAAGAGTTAGAATCATAATATTATATATACACATAGATAAAATGTTCATTTGATAAAATAATTACTATTATTTATAAAATGTTTATTTTATATTTAGATATTAGTATTTAAAAATATAATCTATTCAATTTTTTTATCGAATCATTGAATAGAAAATGGCAGGTGGGTTTTCCACCAACGTACTTTTTGCCTCCATTAAAGGCCAAAAAAGGGTGAATAAAAATGGTAGGGGGTTTTCCAGTAGACTATATTTAAATATATTATTTTAAACTGTTTTTTACTTATTTTAATTTTGCTATAAAAAGATTCTTTTCATTTTTTATGATTATTTTTTGTCTACAAGGTCAAAAATTCACTATTACGATTATTTTTTTTTCCATTTTCAATCAAATTTATGACATGATTTTAGTGCCAAAATATTTTGGAATATATTATCATCATTCTAAAACATTAATATATTAATTTTAACTTTTAAAATTAATGTTTTGAGAGAAGGTCAATTTTTTGACCAATCAAAAATAAATGAAAAGATTTTATTCATTTATGTTTCAAATATAAAAATACATCCTTTTTCATTTATATTTTCATACTTGGAAAAATGGATAAAATTTAAAAGGACAACTTTTTTAAAAAACTTTCAAGACAGGTAGTTGTCTTATTATTTATTCAAAAGATTTTTGATTTCATTTTTTTGATTTGTACTCAAATGTTTCAAAATCAGGTTAGAATAATCTTTCCTCCTTTGCCTTTTGATGTGGATATCCCTTATTATGAAATCAAACCAGCGAGTAAAATTGACTTTATCGAAGAATCAATTCAATCAGATTCAACTGAAGAAAAACTAATGAATGAAGATGTTTCAAATGCCAGGAATTTTTACTTGAACCGTAAAAGGAAGTGTCATGTTAGGATGAATGAGAAAGCTTCAATATTCAAGTTTTCTTTTTATCAGATTTTCACAACAAGAAAAAAGTTCCCAAAGAAGTATGTAATAATGATTCACAATCAAATATGTATTAATTTAAATTTAAGAAGTATCAATCGTGATGAAACGAGATCTATTGACTTATATTTCTCTAATTTTGCGAAACATTCTGAAAAAATACTTTTATATATCAAAAATAACAAAAACAATATCATTCAAATGATTCCAGAATTAAAAGCAATCATGAATTTATACATTGAATAGAAATCATTCATTTACATACTAATAGATTGATGTTTTATTTTAATCAACATTGACTTGTTTTCAGTTTTATATTAATAAAGCTTAATTTTGGTATATTATTTGCTTTTATGTTATTTAATAGGGATGGGCAATGTCAGATTGGTCATATCACTGGGCAAGAATGGGCACAAACGTCTTTTTTCATTGCCAGTTTTTGCTCGTTCTTGCCCATTTGATCGTTAAATTGATTGCCCTTTCACCAATTTCTTTCTTGCCCATAAATTTTATGAAATAGTAAAAGCAGCTTGTTCGATTTTCGTCGAATCTTTTTTTTTTTTTTTTTTTTTTTTTTTAGTTTTCTCAACCTATACACCATGTTGAAAAGAATTATTCATATCATCATGATTGCAATTTATTTTTTATTTTTTATAAACAATAAGAAATTGATTTTTTTAAAAACTGTGTAAATGAAAAAATTATCAATTTTTTTACTCTTTTTTTGGCTTATATAAAAAATTTTGAATTTTTGTTATTCTTAAAGTGCATAATTTTTTATTCTCACAACTATTTCATTAACTGTGTAGTTTATTTTCAATATCTCAAAATTTATTTTGTTCCAAAAAGTTTTATTTATGAACTTATAGTTAGAATTTAATATATATTATTATGATGTTGTGTTAAAATTACTTTTTTATGTATGTTAATAACGAAATATCTAATGACATTTTTGTGATCAGATAAGAAAATGTGATTTTTTAATTTAATTATGTTTAAAATATAAAATATAATATATTCATGTATTTTTTTTTAAACAAAAACCATTCATAAACTTTTGTCAGAGCTGTTTTCTAAAAAAAAAAAAAAAAAAAGATCGGATAATAATCGAACCAAAATCTTTATTTTCGTAGATCATTTTGCATTAACAAAGGGGTTTTGATTTCACTATGCTTTTTCTTTAGAAGACAAATCATCATTACACAAATCTAACAAACAGAAAGACTTCCTAAGACATAACTAATAATTGAAAACATGAACATCTTATTGCTTTTTTCATCACGTGAAAGATTTGAATGAAAAAGATCTGACTATGAGAAAACCTTTGTTCTTGTATATTCATTAGAAGATGAGAACGAATAGGATGGAGAAAAAACAGATGATTTTGTAATTGCCTGTGAAGCACTGAATGTTTTTGAATTCGTAAACTGATTTGATTGAGAGAATTCTCTTGATGGTGTAAATGGTTTTGATCTTTTAAATTACTTAGATGGTGCAAATTTTGGTAAAAGTTTTCCATCAGAGTTTCAAAAAATTATATCTTGAACATTAAAAACATATTTCAATTAAAAAGTTTAAATAATATAATCCACGATTATAGAAATGACAATTAGACTTGTTATTTTGAGAATCGATATCAAAAACGTCACTTTTTTGCCTCTGATACTCGACTATCAGTTTACAAATCTGATATCGAGATTATCGATTATCAAGATATCAGATATGAAATGTGATATAAAAATAAATCTAAACTTGATATCAATTACCGAGATCTCGAGATCTCAAACTGATTTATCTTTTTTTATATTTGGTATTTGTGATTTTATTATATTTAAAAATAAATAATAGAATGTATTGATGTTTATTTTACATTCTTTTTTATTAAATATTTGAGAATGAATTACGATCATATTTTTATCAAAAAGTTTAATTGAAAATTCTGATATCAAAAGCTGAGAAACAAAATTCTCGATCTCTGAAATCGATCTCGAGAATCTGTGTATATTTATGTATCGATATCAAAAAGTTAATCAATTATCGATCTCGATAATCGGAGAATAACAAGTCTAATGACAATATATTATTTATAATTCAGAATTATCAGCAAATTCAATAATTTATAATGTTAAACAATTTAATATCTTCATTTTTTATGAATTAAATTATATATATTCACTAATGGAAAAAAATGAAATATAAACAAAATCAATATATATATACATTGACATCAATAAAGAGTTTATTATTCATAGTCCAATTAAAGCGTACTTTAATGACTTTTTGTTGTTGGCATTATGCAACCATATATAAAAATAAATATTTTGAAATCAAATGCACAAAGGAAAGTTAAAAAAAAAAAAAAAATTGCATCAGAAGAGAAAAGATATATCCGGCCAATTTTCCTCTTCCAAATTATTCATATTTTGTGAAATTGTGTCACTTTCAAAATCATCAAACCCTTCAAATAAATCTATTTCATTGTTATTTTCATTTAAATTTTGCGAAGATTCTGTTTCTGATGCATTTAATGATTGATTATTAATTGCTATTTTGGAGCATTCTCTTGTTGGTCTGGCAAAAATTTCAAACGTTTCAAACTTGAAAGATTTTTTACTATTGATTGTTTGTTGTGCTTCTTCGTTGACTTTGCTTTTATCTATTAATTTGAAAATATTTAATTCTTTGTAAATTGATCTTGTCCGTGGGAGTTTCGATCTTGGAAAGACTTTCTCATTTTCATCAAGATCATAAATGTTATCTTTTTTGCCTTTTGAATGTACAATGATTGATTTCCAAGGATTCATTTATTTTTATGGCCTTTCAAATTTTATGGTTAAACGGTTTTATATGAAAATAAATGAATTCAGAGAATTGATAATAAATTTTGGCATATTTCGAATGATTCATAAAAATATTTAAGTAATTGACAGAATTAAAGGTGTTGGTTTATTAATTAAAAAAAATGAAAAGATTAAAATTATCTTAATGCAATTGTCAAGTCTTTTTAATATTCTTAGTTACTCATTCAATATTCTGACTTAATGGATTTTTTATCAAATTTCCTGATTTCATACCAAAAATGAACTTCCTTTTTTTAAGAAAATCCTAAAAGTGAAGTTCCTTTTTTGAAAATATTGAAAAAGTTTGTTTTTTGAATACTTAAAATTTTTTTTTAAAATTGTTTTTTTCTATAGAATCAATAGTTGATATAATAAGAAGTTTCATCATTCATGATAATTTCTTATTAAAAAACATAGTCATCCAATAATTCTTACATTTTAATTTGTTATTTACAAAAAGAATATTATAATGATTAATATTATGTGCAATTTTTTAAATTTCTTGTTTTTAATATCATTCATCATTTATTTTAAGAATTTTAGAACTGAAAATTAAAAATCAAATTATTGATCAATATAATCTTTTTTTATTTCAACTAATTCTGATTTGTCTCACATTTCTATAAACTTACTTTAAGTCCAATAAAAGAAAAAAAATCAATATTTATTCATCATAACATTTATTTTTGTATATTATTTTTTGAAACTTCAATTTTGGGAGCTCACACTTTCATTTCCAGGCTCTTCTTGTTGACTTCTATTAACGTTATCTTCTTGGTCATCTTCTTTAATATCGTCAAGTTCATCATTTTCATCATCTAGTTCTTTGTGGCAGCAATGCTTCTTGCAGATACGGATTAAATTGTCGCCATGTTTGAAACCGAACTGAGCCGATAAAGAAGGCAAGAACACGAATCCGTATAAAATTCCGAAAATTCCACTCATGATCAAAAATGTAGCGAAAGGAGGGAAAAGAAGGACAATTGTTCCATATAAGAAGCAACCAGCACCGAGCGTTGTTATCAAAGCAGAAAACACAGGGAAAGAAAAGATAGTGACAGCTCTTTGCATTTTACCAAACATTGCAAGTTTAAATTCATGTGCCATTGAATTCATTGTTTGAATAATGAAATCAGTACAAAAGCCACAAGCAATGATGATCATAATTGACACATTAAAGTCAATCTTCCAACCGATATTGTACAAAATTCCAGTGATTGTTAAAATGACAGAAACAACAGAAATCAAGAACATAAAAGTATAGAAGAAACTCATTGTAATCAAAAAGATAACAATGATTGAAAACAAGACAGCAAAACAAACACCTTCAAGTGCTTGTTTTCCAAGTTCATCTTGAGTGTCCATTGTTACCCATGCATATGAAGTTTGATATCCCTTTAAATCTGGAAGTTTGTATTTGTTTTCAGCAAGATCATGTATTTGGTTCTCAAGTTCACTTGCAAGTTCATAACGACTCTTTAATTCAGGTGATGTTTGTTTATCTGGAATGATCATATTTCCTTTCATTCCGATATATTTCAACTCATTTGTATCATAATCAAAACCAACGAGTTCTTTTTCTGAACTTCCAACACTTTTTTCAGCTTCATTAAAACCTAATCTTATATATAAATATTCACGGAATCTTTTTTGAAAAGCTTCATTTTTGAACTCTGCCTGAGTTAATGGAAAATGTCCAAAAACTGAATTTGCAAGATCTCGTAAAATCAAGATTGGACAAGTACAAGAAGAAGAAGTAGGAGCTTGAATCAATTTTGTTGAATTAATCATTAAATCGCATGCTTCCAATAAGAATCGTTGTGCATCTGGCGTTGATATGTCCAAAGGTAGAAAATCAGCAGTTCCAAATCGATCAGGTGTTAAGTTATCTCTCAAAGAAACATGAAGACCTTCACCTTTGACTCCCCATAAGTAAATGACAGAGAAGTCATAAATAGAAGTGACAAAATTGTTCTGAGCCAATGTCAATGTTCTTTGCAATTGGTGATCATTGCTTAAATATTGGATTTCAACTTCACTTTCCATTTTGAAAGTAAAAACTCCCATTACAATTGTCAAAATAACGAAGCATGTCAAAATCGGAAACCTGTATAAATAAATAAATGGTGACCAATAATCATGGAAGAATCGTTCAAAAGCATTATATTTCTCAATATTTAAGCCAGATGAATTTATGTTAAATATCGGCTTGTGTATGAAACAATCCCAAAAGTGTGTATATGGAAATTCAGTAATTTTAACTTTTTCGTCTTTTGTTTGGTCATCAACACTTCCAGAATTTTCAATTTGGTCTTTCTTCATACAACACCAAAAGAATGGCTTGAATTCAGAGAATCTCATCCAAAGAGCAAGAATTGCAACATACCAAGTTAAAGCGAAAACCAAAGAGAAGAAAAGTTCCAAGAAACAGAAAATCCCAAAGTATTGCAGGATCTTAAAACCAGATAAACATAAAGCAAGGAATGAAATAGCAGTAGTACCAATTGAGCAACCTAAAGCAAGAGCTCCTTCTTGAACAGCATAACCCAATCTAAGTTCAGGTGTCACTTTTGGATTACCAACTAAATATTCACTTTGAACGAGGTTATCAAAAACAATGAACAATGAATCAGATCCAATTCCACAAATCAAGAATAATGCAATAACATTAAGTGCATCGAAATGATGAATTGTAATGACACCAAATAAAAAGGCAATAGCACAAGGTATTGAAAAGAAAGTTCCTAAAACTCCACAAAATGAAACCCAAATAGATTTAATATGAAAAGTAGCAAAAACAATAACAAAACCAAATGATCCAATTAACCATAAAACTTCATGTAATATAACAGCTGATATTTTATCATCAGTTGTGCCTTCTAAAAAGTTGTAACCTTTAATTCCAAGTTGTGGATTATCAAAAAGATCATCAATTGGTTCAGTGAACTTTTTACCAAATTCTTTAACTTTGTCTTTTTGATCATCATTTCTATCGTTGACATTTCTGTAGCCATTTAACGGATATCCCATTGTGAACATTGAACGTAAAATTTTGGCTGTTGGTGTTGGTGTCAATTTAAAATCTTTGCTGATGAAACCTGCAATAATTGTTGGGCTCTCAGGTAACTGTGTAAGTAAATATTGAACATGCTCTTGCTTAAGGTCACTTGGAGATGGATTTGGTTTGATTGTAAGAGCGCCAACAACACGCTTTAAATATACAATAAATGATTGGAAATATGTACAATTCGTTTGCGGATTAATTGTTGGAAGTAATTGTTGAACAATTGATTCGGGTAAATTTGATAAATCTTGTTTATAACAAAAATCTGTATATCCTGGTGTAGCGACCATTTTATCTTCTATTTCCCATATAATTTTTAATGCTTCTACATCTAAAATATTTCCTTCTTTTCGTTCATAGATGTTAATGGCTGTGGGACCTTGTACTGATTGTGTTTTGGCTGTGGCTTCGCTTGAGGCTAAATCTGCCGCATTATGATAAGTCTGTGTCGAAACTGATAGAAATGCATCCCAAGTATCGCAAACTTTGGTTCCTGACCATCGATAATTGGATATAACAGCTTGTATTTTGAATCCATAAACACCGAACATCCAGCCAGTCATCGCTCCTACAAAACATAAAACAATTAGTAAAATCGCCCATGGGAAACGATAAACAAATCTGGCATATGAAACTATAAAGGAAGCACATTTAAGTGGAACTTCATTTTCATCTGCTTTCTTGTTTGAATCAGACATCTCGCCGTTGCAAATATAAAAATAATCTAAATTTTATTAAAAACACTAAAAAATTTAAAAATACTAGGTTATAGCTAATAAAATGATTTTTTTAATAATAATTTGATTTCAGTATATTATAATATATATAAATATTTTTTAATAAATATTTTTATTTATTGTTTATGAAGATATTCAAATGAAAATAAATGATGTATACGTTATTAATTTCAGGATATTCAAATTTTTGAATGTTGTATGATTTTATGTTTTGAATTTTTGCAATAGATTGATGATAGTAAAATATATTAATTTCAATTCCTTTTTTTAAATTATTAATATTTAACTAATAAACTCATTTTAAATTCTTAAGAGTACGTAAAATACATTCAATTTTGATTGCTCCTTAATTTAATATTTTTTTATTTTGAAGATATTAAAAAATAATCAAATTTTATAAGATAAGCATTATTTTAATTTTAATATTTTGTATAATATTAATATATATTTTTATATTTCTGATTTAATAAAAATTATATTTAATTTTTATTAAAATAAATTGATAAAAAAGATTTTTATCAAATGGTCAGTTTTAATATGCGATTAAAAATTGAATACTTTTTTCTATGTTTAATTCAATTTTGAGAGTTATAATATTGAATACTTTTTTCTTTTGTATATTCCGAATATTATAACTCTCAAAAATTTTAGTTGATCAGTATTTTGAATGAGGTTTCATTTTATTATATATCTGCCATATTCTTGAAATATAACCAAATCAAGTTTAAACAATAAATAGGAAAAAAAAGTTTTTTAACCTGTAAAAAAACGATGTTATCAATTTTTTCAGAAAAAGTTGTAATTCTTTTTCAAATATTCAACCATCAATATTCCGCAATTTTGACATATAATCTTTTAATCATATGAATATAATTATGATCAGCACATTTAAAAGTTGTTATCCTCAATTTTTTCTTCTTTTATTTAGGCAAAAAGTCAAATTAAAAAAAAAAAAAACATCAAAAAAGCGACAACCATGGGATTCGAACCCATGCGTGACTAGCACAAGAAGGTAGCAACCTCTCGCCTTAACCGCTCGGCCAAGTTGTCTTTCTGTTTTATAATATCTAAATAAAATAATATGCTTTAATAAGATAATTATTTAATTTGTATTCAGAAATTATCGAATAAAAAAAAAATAACCTTAATATTCTTTAATAATAAACTATTATTTTCTAACAAAATGGACTAATTTTGTGAAGTCCATAAATATTGCAACATTTAATATAATTTGGTTTTTTATGTACTTCATTGTCTTCGTCTGAATTTATGGTCTTCATTGTTGATGTTGCCAGGAGCCTCCTTGGAAAGCTTCGAGCGGGGGAATAGAAATTTAGATTTTTTAGAGTTGCATTCAAATCCTGATCTTTGTTTGATAATAAAGGACTCATTGCTCGATTAGCATGAAACTTTGGACATGATTGAATAGATTTTGTGGGAACAACTTTTTGAGGAAGTTGAGAAGAATGAACTTTTTCTTTGATCAATTGGACAGGATCAAATAATTTAACGTCTTCTTCGTCAATTTTGGTCAAAAATGGATGATTGGAAAGGTCATGAGCTGTTGGTCTATTTTTTGGATCAATTTGTAATGTCGATGTAATGAAATTTTTGGCTTCTTCTGAAATTATGATATTAGATGGGAATTTATACCTACAACTTAGTATTTTTTCATAAATTGTTTCTTTCTGGGGAGAATCAAAAGGTGCTTTACCTGTTAACATTACAAACGCAGAAATTCCAATCGCCCAGATATCTACCTTGAAACTATGTTCTTTTTTTTGAATAATTTCAGGGCTCAAATAATTTGTTGTTCCACCAGCCAAATATTGTTTTTGGTCTTCATCTTTAAGATGTGTTGATAGGCCAAAATCGGCGATTTTAACTTTCCCTTTTAAACCAATAACAAAGTTCTCTAATTTAATGTCATGGTGAACAATATTGTTATTGTGGAGAAAAACAAGTCCTCTGACTACATCTCGTAATATTTTTCTAGTTTCATTTTCCGTTAAATATCCATTTTTACTTTTTCTAAGGTATTCACGAATTGATTTGCCCGGACAATACTCGAGAATAATATAATAATTATCATCATCTGAAAATGAAAGTTTTGATCGAACGATATTGGGATGATATAGTTTTTTTTGAATCTTCATTTCATTTTTTACTTCTTTTATTGCTAATTTCCCTTTTGATTTTGCGTATTTCTTTGAAATCACCTTCATTGCATAAGTTTTATTTGAGCTTTGAAGAACAGTTCTATATACTATCGAAAATCCACCATATCCAATTTCTTCGTACCGCACAAAAACATCTTCTATACCATCTTCATGAGTGTATATGATCGTTGTGGGAACAGGGAATTGCGGGCGTGACATTTTTCAAACGAAATAATTGAATAATATCTATTGAATTATCTTTTTATCAAACTTTGTATAAAAAAGTTGGTATAAAAATATTTTCTATATTTACATATTCAATTGTATACAATTATTTTTGTGAAAAAGATTTTGATAATTCAATTTTGAAATTATGCATTTCACATAAAGAAATGTAAAAATAGCTTTCCTTTTTTATTTTTCCATTTGTAAATAATTAGTATAAATGAATTAACCTAAAAGAATTATTAATTTCAAATATAATGAAAGAAAAAAAAGGAGATTTAACAAATTATATTCAACTCAGTTTTCAGTTTTTTCAAAAACGATAATGTTAGCTTTTTAAAATATATTTAAGTTATAAATATATATTATTTTATATTTTCTTTTTATTATTAGGGAAAAAATACATTTTAAATAAAAATTGTTCAAGATAATTATAATCATTTTTATATAGGCACTTTTTGAATGATTATTCAAAAAGTGACTTG
This sequence comes from Tritrichomonas musculus, assembly GCA_039105265.1. NCBI lineage: Eukaryota > Parabasalia > Tritrichomonadida > Tritrichomonadidae > Tritrichomonas > Tritrichomonas musculus. The sequence goes on from JAPFFF010000013.1 coordinate 901,267, forward strand.
TATTATTTCTAAAATCGTAATTAAAATACTTTTATCTTCTTAGAAACCTTCTATAAAGCTATTTTTTATTTAATTACATTTTATTATTATATTTTAAAATTAAAATATATTTTAGAAATGTATAAATCAGAAATTTTTTATTGATATCTGCTATATTTTTATTTAAAGAAAGGAAAAAAAATTAGAAAAATCTCAATTTTGAATATAAAGTAGGTATAAATTACAAGAAACAATTAAAGATTAGTATTTCTCTTATTATCATTGATGAACTTCAGCTTAATTGCCCTTTCCAAGTGAAATTAATTGACAAAGAAAGAGCTCAATATGAAAAATGCTCAACAAAAATATAGTATAACAATATTTATCAATATTTAAGATAAGGAGATTCTTATTACATTCTCAATTATTTGAACCAAATAAACATGTTTATCTCTTTTATTACTTAATTTATAAAATAATTGCTAGTTCTTATATTTTTGTTTTTAACTTCTGTGTATTTTATTATTATTAATGTTTATTATTTCGTTGATTTACATAATATTAAATAAACAGATTTCAACAATTTTAAAAATAACAATTTAATTCAAACTTATACTTTTTATTTTAATCAGTTACATATTAAAAATATCAAGGCTAATAAATTTTTCTGATAGGAAATCAGGGTATTAAAAATGATTGTATTGATTCATTTCCATCTTTTTGAAGTTGGGTATTTACCTTTTCTTTTTTAAAACAACAAACTACAATAATTATGAAAATTACAAGAGCAGCCACAGCTCCAACAGCAATTCCTGCAATTGCTCCACTGAATATTTTTTTATGATAAATATAAAGCGAATACAAAGAATTTGAATCTTTTTTGCACTTCAAATTATATTTCTTTTTAATATTGGCTGATATATCATTAAATATACGAATTTTCTTTTTCAATTTATTATCACATTTTGTAAGTCCTTCGATTAAGCAACCTTTATCTACCCTCTCCTGATCAGCCATATTTATTTCAATTGACTTAAATTTAATTGAATTGTTTGATCTCAAAATTAATTTGGGATCTTGATTTACATGCCCATTAAGCTTAAGTTTAATTTCGGACAATGAATTACAAGATTTTAAAATCAAAAGAGAATTGTCTTTAATTGTTATTGAATCCAAAAAATTGCCATTTTGAATCGTGACTTTTCTGTTTTCTTTTATTTCTGTATCATTAAATTGAGAGATTGAATGGGCCTTAAAATCAGATGAAACAATTAATTTCTTGACATTTAATATTCCATTTGATTTTATCTCTGTTTGGTCGTTTTCATTATCAATTGTTTCAATTGTGTCAATATTAATTGGAATTGATTCTGATGATAATTGAAATTCACAACGTTTCACTTGATGTAAAGACACAAGTCCATTCATTGACTCAGTAATAATTGCTAAATGTGAAAAATTATGAAAATGAAGATTGGTTTGACTTGTTACTGCACCAATTGATAATATTGATTCATTTCCTGTAAATTTAACTGTCTCCCCAAAAGTATCAACAAATGAATTAAAATAATTCAATTGAACAGTTGTTGAATTTTGGATTATATATTCATCATTCTGTAAAGATATTTTATTTGGAAAAGGAATTTTAATGTTATCACCATTAAATGCATCTATTTTTCCAGTTTCATTATAAAACGAATAATATGAATCACTATCGAAGAACAAGTTTTTCCCTTTTACCTTATTTATCCATTTTTTATCCAATTTACATTTACGAAATGTTATATTTAAATCTTCGAAATCAATATCACCTTCTTTTGTAAAATTGATTGTAACTTCGCTAATGAAAATATGATTTCCATTTAAATTTTTAACTTTTGTTAAATCAATAGTTAATGTATTTGATATTGTACTTTGAATAGCTAAGTTTTTATGATATATTTTATATGGATTAAAAACTTGTGAAGATGAAAGGTAAACATTTCTGGTTTGATGAATATAAATATCTTCATATATATTCTTATCGAATTTTTGGTAATTTCTTAAACCATCAATAATCATGATTGTTTCATTGGTATACTTGATTTGACTCATTACATATTGATTCTGCCCGAAATGTGATGCCAATCCATTTTCTCTTTCGGATAATAAAATCTTATCATCATGAATAAATGTACCATGATTTATTGGAACTGGAATAATATTTATATTTGGACCTATACAATGTAAAGTTCCATATTTATAATTATTATATCTGTTATATTTAAATTGGAAATAAAATTCTGAAGCCGAAAAAGATTCATTTGTATCTAATATGAAATCCGAAGGGATGAAGATTTTTATTTTGGCATTATCATTGTTTACAATTGTTGCTCTTTTCAAATTTAATAAAGATGCTTGTTGAAAAGAAATGATTAATTCTTTATCTGGAGAATCAAAAAGATATATTGATGGATCATCACCTCCTTTTGTAAAAGATGGAGGAATTTCTGAATAGTGAACTGGCAAATAACTTTCAAGCTTTGTATCAGATATGCATTTGGAAAATGAACTATTGTAAAAGCATATTTTATTGGGACTATATTTCTGTGTAAGTGTTCTAATTTTCATTCCAAAAATTCCATCAATATTTGAGCATATTGGCCTAATCCTGAAATCACGGGTATAAGGAGTAGGTATATTGTTCATAGTCTTAATACAAATCCCTTTTATAAATTGTCTACTTTCGAAATCATATTCTTCGATTTCTCTAGAATAATTTAAAATATTAATATTTAATGATTTTGGCTTTGCATCTTCATATGTTATTATCGATGGAACTATTATTTTATTTGAATTTTTATTTTGTGGCATTGTTATATTCAATGAAATTTGTAATTCATCTATAATTATATGATTAAAGATAATTATGTCTACTTCTCCTATTATTGTCATATTTCCTTTTATGAAATAATCACCAAATATCAATATTTCTTTTTTGCTATACTTGGATACATCTAAAATGCATGGTGATGGTAATGTTATATTTTCTGAAACTTTAAAAATATATTGATTTGAGCTGCTTTTATCCATGAGATTTGCTAAACAAAATTCTGAAATATTAATAGTATTATTTGCTTTATCCCAATGAATAGAATCATTATTTTGGAATAAATAATAATGATTTTCTTGATTTTCATCTATCGTTATTTGTTGGTATTCATAAATTAAGTACAAAAATTTAGTGCCATTAACTATTTCAGCATGTATTTGTTGATGAATGAATCCGCCGTACATTGGGAATTTGAATTGATCAAATGAAATAAAGATTTGCTCTTTACAGCTTAAAACAATTGCACTAAAAAGTATACTTGAATTAGTTTCAACATTTGTTGGAAGGGAATGAGGGAATATTTTGATTGTTGGAACTCCGTTACAATTTTCAATATCATAGCAGGATACAATATTATTTTGTATATTTACATCAATATCTAGAGTTAAATTTCCAATATCAAGTTCATTTAGGGTTGCTTTCATTTTATTTGATATTTTAATTCTTCCTGATAATTTCTTAAATGAATTTGATCCTTTGATGAACACATATTTCAAACCATTTAAATCTGAAATGTCCAATTCCAAATTAACATCATCAAGAATATTAATTGTAATGTTATCATAATTTTGTGTATCAATATATTTTGCTATTTTTTTGATTTCATTACTTTTTATGGGATGCCCAAATTTAAAATCATGAGGAACATCTATATAAACGCAAAATAAGTTTGGATATTCATAAATTACATCTGAAGATATCCTCATGTAATAATTATCTTTAGAATAAAATGGTTTCAATAAAGTCTTCATATATTCAGAGATTAATACATTATTTACAATACTTATATTGAGATCTTGGTTACAATTCCTTATCATAAGAAACACTGCAGAATCATCAATATTGCTATTTTGAGGTATATCTTGACCATAAATAGTAATAGATTTAACTTTTTTATCACCTAAATCTATGTATCCATTGTCATTTGATACAATCCTATATAATATTGATACAGATTTATTTATGATTAAATTTTGAATATCTAAATCATCATCCTCTTTAAATAGAAGTGTAATATCCTTAGGACAATTTAATATACCTGTCAAACTAACATGATTGTTATAAGATTGAATTTTTAATATTATATTTGGATGGTTATCAAAGAAAGTTTGCAATGTTTCTTCAGTGAATTCAATATTTTCTGCTAAATGCAATTTAATTTCATCGTTGTATGCTCCTTTGAAATAAATTGGGAAATTATTTAAATCTTTTTGAGAAATTGAATTCATTTTATTATTTACATCTTTGCATGCAATTCGATTTGTTTTATAGATGCAGAAATCATTTTTCAATTCAAATTCTGTTTGGCGTTTTAGACAATATATTTTATTATTTTGGATAATATATTCATTTTTATTTTGGGAATCTGTTTTTGTTAAAAGATTCAAATTTGGTTCTCCTTTTAAAATTATGTCGATTGATTTAGCATCTTCTTGTGAATCATCTTCGTTTTCAACATCAATTACTGGATATTTCTTTACTTTTTCAAATGACATTTTCCCTGCAATTAGATTTTTCCAATTAACTTTAGTTGTTATATAAAGATCGCTTAAATCAAATTCACCAATGAATTTAACGGTCACTCCAGGTGGAATTATCATTTCTCCCTTTAAACTTTTTGGAGAATGGCAATTAAATGTCACATCTAAATTTTGCGTCTTTAATGAATCAAAATTGGGATAAAAATAACTAAGATTTTCTACAATATCAATAATGATTGATTCGCTGGCGACATTTTTCAAAAATTCATTGAATTCTGGATTCTTTAAAGGTAATCCATTACTTTTTTCACAATAGTCTTCATTGTTTTGACAAAAACAAAATTTGTTTTCATCAACACTTACTATATCTTTACTGTTATTTATTATTATTGATTCAAATTGACTCGACAAATGGTCTGGTAAATCAAATAATTTTGGAGCTCTTAAAACATCAACACTATCTCTAATATTAATTTTCATCTTATCAACAATAAATAAGCTACCAGAAACATAATAAGAATTTTCAAAAAGATTAATTGGACTTTCTGTTAATAAAATATCAAATAAAACATTTTTGTTTGATGTAAATGGTATATGACAATTACTATTACTTTCAATGGCAGATATTTTAATGAATGGTCCAACTTTTTTCACATCAATTCTAATGGTTAATTTATCATTAAATGATATTATTTTTTGAATTTCTGATTTCAAATCGGTTATATAATTAATAGTTTCTCTATTATATATCAATTGAGTATATTCATCTTTAATGTAATCATCATTGATAGTTAAATATGAGTTTTCATCAAGAATTTTTCCAATAATCGGAACTGATATAAGAGACAAATTATTCAAATTGTCAACTCTTTTTTCACAGTTTTTCTCATGATTGTCTTTACACACAGCATATAAATTATATATTCTATTTGAATATGTATGAACAAAAAACTTTTGGTTTTTGTTTTCATAAAAATATTGGCTATCATGAACTTTATAATCATCATTCCAATAAACTCTTATTGCCTTGCAACGCTTACATTTAATATACAAATCTTTTTCTTGATGATCAATACTTATCATATGCTTTGAAGTAGGAAATTCAGTTTCATTTTGTTCGATGATTAAATGATGAGGAAAATCTTGATTTGAATGATTATCTGACATTAAAGAAAAGCCAATTAATCTCCAACTTTGAACTCTATCATCTTTTGCAGGATAGATATACTGTGATATATTGATATCATGTTCATCGCAATGAATTTTCAGATAATCAATTTTTTTTACATCATCATCTTTGGCGATACATGCACTGTGAATGAATGAGTAAGCACTTGGAAACATTTGTTCATCAAAATCACATATTTCGTTGGAATACACAGGTGATAGAAATATATCAATAATTTGAATTGATGGACTTATCATTTCATCATCTTCTATAAAACGGAATGGAATCGGATAATAAAAAATTGTATCGTTTTCTGTGAAATAACTATTTAAAAATTTTCTGGGGATCTTAAAAGAATACAAATCATCATCAATCTTTTGATAAGAACAAATTGGCTTTATGTTTTTCATTTGGAGTAATGCTGTTATTTCTTTTTCTTCAATTTGATTAAAAGATTTCAAATCTAATTCAAATTCAAGTTTGAATATACCATATCTATTAGAGGACGATATTTTAGGGCAGTCAATTCTAATTATCATTGGACTTTTATTATTAATTTTTTGTGAAAAAGGATTATTAGCAGAAAATACTGGTGCAAAGATAAGTGAAGTTTCAATTTTCATTGAATTTGTATCGAAAATAATTGGATAATTAAATGGCTCAAGCAAAACTTGACAATCCCAACTTAATTCGTCATCTGATTTGACATTAATTGTACCATTTCCTAAAGAAACAAAATTTTTCACAAAAATGATTGTGTTACTTGAAATAACATCCGAATTCTGATATAATTTAACTGTCATTTGTAAATGACAATTAATGTTGGAAATTAAAAATTTTTTCTTCATATTACTTAGGTCTCCAATTTCATCATTTCTGAGAACAATAGACAAGATTTTTTCTGCTGATTCATTTTCTTTTTTCTCAATTACAATTGATAAGAATTCAAAATCAATCGAAGAAGAAAATGAAGGGATCTCAATGCTCCAAACATTTTTGATATCATAAGCACAATCATATTTAGTTTCACTTGAGTATTCATCATTAACTGAAGTAATTAAGGTATTATACAATGATCCTTGCTCATGTGTAATTAAACCAACAGAATTACCTGAACTTATATTTGGCTTTATGGCAGAAAATACACTGGTACTAACAATATCTGTCTGTGTATCAAAATTGCATAAAATGCATGAATTAATAGATATCAAAGCAAATATCGGTGTTCCTTTTTTACTTTCAAGCGTAACTATGTCATTAAATCCCTTGCTAATATCGTGATATTCTATTTTGTCATTGAAAACGACACCTTTTGAGTCAATACATGAAAATTTAACAAAACATATTGAGTCAAACAAAATATCAATGAAATGAAATAAATTTAATTTTGTTTCTGATCCATCTTGAATAGATTGTTCTGAAAATTGAAATCGCTGTGATTCTATTGTTTCAAGAAGGCTATGATCTTTATCATAGATAGATATAACCAATTTATAATTGGAATTTGGTTTATCTTTATACTCAATTCCATATCTGACAGATTTTATATTTAAGATTGCAGAATTTGGCTTTCCCTCTTCTATATTAATATCAAATGTATTCAAATTCCCTCCAAGGCACCACGAATTTGGATTTATCTTAGACCAAAAACGTTCATTTTCATAAAACTTTTTGGTTGGAACAATATTAACATTATTGTGTATGAAAGGATTTATTGTTTCCAAATTGAAAAGGCCAACGTCTGTATTTTTACCATGTAAGTATGGACAAGGACAAATTGTTGAATTATGCTTTGCATTTATTTCTCTTTTGAATTCAACACCACATTTAACTGTAAAATTATTTTCTTTCTCGTTTATCTTTGATTGCAAAACAACTTCCAAACCTGTGTAAATTGATATGATTAATTCCAAGTTTTGAGCAGAAAAGTTCTTTGAAGGTGGATCTATATCAGTTTTCAAAAGCTCATAAAAAATGGATTCAGATGATTTTGATATTTTGGAGCTTTTCCAATTTCTAATTTGAAATTCTTTCTGGGATTTATAGCCTGATCTTTGATTGAACATAAGTTCCTCTGTTGAATTAAATGATATATTTGTTACTTTAACAGATGATATACTATTGACAATTACTTTGTATTCACAATCAAAAATATCTATTTCATATTCAAAAAGAGTTTCTTTTTTTTCTCCAATATCAATGCTTTTGTTTTTATATTGACCTGCTGGTAATATAAAATTCACTTGAGTCTCAGCTTCACTGGCTTGAAATAACTGAAGTTTAAGATCTGATGGATTTGTATATTTAATATCGACACCAGAAAAAATACCAAAAACTCCTCCAATATGAGTATCGATATATTTTTCGTTTTCATCGTCATCAATAAAAACTTTTTTGATGTTTTGTGGATTCAATTGCGAAATATTTGTTCCTTTTTGAATAGTTGGGAAATTAAAATTGGTGAAATTTCTGCAGATGGCAGCAGAATTAAAAAATGAGCAATTATTGTCTAATGCATATTGATTATATATATCATTTCCTTTATAACTTTTTAAAGGCTTGTACAAAGAAGAAAAAGAGGTATCACTTGACATTTGATAATTAAAATTGTTAAAATGGAATTCTGAAAAAATTGAAAATGCATCAATATATGAATATCTGATAATAGAAACATCTCCTTCTTCAGCAATTTTATCACCAAACTTTATAAACCGGAAATCTGAAGGAGTTGATAAAATAGTATTTTTTTGAGTATTGGATATATTTTTAGAAATAATTGCAATAACTTTTTGTGTCTTGTTTAAAGCATACGAAATAAGGCCTTCAGTTCCATGTCCTATTATCTGTGAATTAAGTTTAAAATTAAAATTATTAAATGCATATTTTCCAGCTGGATATTTTTTTCCTTCAGCAATAAATTGAGTTTTGGGCTTTCTCTTTGCTTCTTTTACAAGTTCTCTATATTCATCAGGGATTTGTGTCAGCACTGAGATAAAAATAGAAAATATAACAATCATCATTTTAAAAAAATGAATTTGAAAATTTTGCCTATCTAATTTTGAGATAAAAAAAAACTTTGACGCAGAATTTCATTGAAATGTGTTGTCTTATTTCATTTTTGAATAAAAGTCCATTGAAAATCGAAAATTTTAATTCAAAATATAAAACCCAAAATTTTAATTCAAAATATAAAAAAAACCATAATTTTCATTCCACACATCATTTTTTTGTTTAGCAATGAATCAAAATATTCATTCATTAGATCCAGAAGATTTTAAACAAATTGAGAAGATTGGAGAAGGTGGCTTTGGAATAGTTTATATATATCAAAACAAAAGTGATCAGATTTTCGCAGGTAAAATACTAAAAAAAGAAATGAAAACAGAAGAAAGTTTATTTGAAAGAGAAATATCCATATCAAATAAAATTAATCACATTGCATGTGCTAAATTCTATGGGATAATGAGAAAAGGTGAAGATATTGTTTCATTGACTGAATATTATGAAAATGGATCACTTGCTAAAAGTTCCAATTCAAATGATGAATTAACAAAAAATCAATTTCAAATAGTTAAATTAACACCAAGACAAAAGAAAATATGCTTAACAGGAATTAGCCATGGTATGATGTATCTTCATGATCATAATATTATGCATAGAGATTTGAAGTCTGAAAATATTCTATTAGATTCGAAATTTTATCCCAAAATTAGCGATTTTGGATTATCACGTTGCTTTTCTGACAAATTAACTAGATCAGTAAGAGTACATGCTACAAATTACAGGGGAACATCCAAATACATGGCACCTGAAATGAAAAATAGTGAAAAATATAGTTGTGCTGTAGATGTTTATTCTTTTGGGGTTTTAGCCTATGAGATTGTTACTGGAACAAGTGTTTTTGCTGATAAGTCCAAAATTTTTAAACCTCTAAAAATTCAGGAAGGATTAATGAAGCCAAAAATGGAGGAACTTATTAATCAATGCTTGAGTAAAGATCCAAAATTGAGACCTACATTTAGTGAAATATTCGAAAAATTATCAAATGATTATGCAAACGAATATTTTGACATAATTGCAGAAGAAGAAAAAAATGAAATTGAAGATTACATTAATAATTTAAAAGATGATGAACAAAACAATATTATAAAGGTAGAAAATAATGAACAAATAGAACAATATAAAAAAGAGCATCAACATGATTTGATTATAATTATGTCTTTATTAGATAGTATGAAATCCATTGATGAAGTTAAGATTAAAGATGAACCAATAATTAAATATGCATGCAGAACAGGAAACCTTGATCTTGTAAAATATTTGATTGAACAACGAAAAATAAAAATAGAAATAAATATAGATTATTTGTACTGGGCCTGTTCATCTGGAAATATTAACCTAGTTAAATATCTAATAAATAATCAAGGACTAGAACCTAATGAAAATGATTTAGAGAAAGTTTTAAAGGCTGTCTGTCAATCTGGAAATAGAAAACTTTTCAATTTCATTTTAGCTTCTCTTAAAATAGATTTCAAGAAGAAAGAAAGCTTATCTATTTTCAAATCAGCATGCTATTCACATAATTTGGAATTCTTTAAAGATCTTTATAAAATGAAAGATCATATAATTGCTGGTGAAGAAACAATACTAAATACAGCATGTGCAGCAGGAAATTTAGAATATGTTAAATATTTAATTGAAAAACAAAATTTTGGCAAGAGAGTAATAAATGATAAGGGAATGAATATATTACATTGTGCTTACTGTTCAGGAAATTTAGATCTTGTTAAATATCTTTTAAAAGATTATTCAAAAGATAATACAATTGATAATCCATTTAATATCGGTGATATTACAAATGATAATGCAAATGTTTTACACTATGCATCAGATTCAAAAAATCCTTACATTTTTAAATATTTATACTCGAAATATTCTGAATCTCTTGATATAACAGCTGAAACCAAACAAGGTAAAATGACTGTCTTACATTTTGCATGTCAAGCTGGAAATATCGAACTTGTTAAATATATACTTAAAATAGATGATTTTAAATCAAAAATTCATGCCAGAAATGTAAATAATGAGACTGCATTACATATAGCCAAAGGGAAAAAATTCGATGATATTGTTACTATTTTGAAGCAAAATACACCATACTCTGAACTAATAAGGCAATTTTTCAGATTTTTTTAAATAAATAAACATAATTTTATGAAGGTTTTATCTGACATGTTTTTTTGTAAACTTTTGAATATTCAATGAACTCATAGAATAAATAATTGAATAGTTGTTTTTCCAAGGTCAATAATAGATAAATTCCGCTATAACGATCAATAATAATAAATTTATCTCCTTCTCAATAATGATTTTTATTTTAAAAATTATTTACAATCATTCAATTGGACTGTTATTCTGAAGAGAGCATTCAAATAATGCCTGGCAAGGCATTTCAATTGAATAACACAACGGCTGTCAAAATACTAGTTGAAAAGAAGCCTGATTTGGACTTTACAACACCAGCTCTAGTTTTCTAACCTCCTCTTCATATTGGGTGTCACTTTTTTTTATGATATTAAAATTTTTGAGTTGATCTGAAAAAATCCAAATATAAAAGTCAACCAAAGAGAAGATGGAAACTCAACAAACGCACTCGGTGTTGGCGTTTTGGTCAAGAATTTCCCAGATTTGGAATATGATTCTTTCTTGGAGCTTTTCTTGATTACTTTCTCTCCTCGCTTTCTGATTGGATTGAAAATTATGCTGAGCTTCTATTTGGACCAAAAAAAGAATAAACCGCCAGGCCAAATTGTCGTGTCTTATATAGATAAAAATAGTTCAAGTCAGGAATTCATGTTGAGTTTCATTGAAGAGAATTCAATCTGTTTCTTTATTAAGAGAAATGTGGTAGAGGTTGAACCATTTTTGTCGTCTGAATGAAAAGCTGCGCAATCATCTAGACCTGTGATATTACCAAAACCTCCAGAAAATCCTATTTTTGTTAATGAATGAGGCGTTATTGACGAACGACGTTTTTTTTCTTTTCTACTTGTCTAGATGATTACGAAAATCTTTCATATTCTTGAAAGACACAAGTCAGAATCAGAAAGTCACGATCTCCTCATTCTAGCACTTGCAAACTGGAATGATGATGTGACCGAATTTGCATTCAATTATTACAATTACTCCATCAAGACAGAAAGTAAAGATCACATTATCCAGTTAATAGTTTATATTAAATATTTTATAAATAAACAAGTAGAAATATCAATTATTACTCAATTTATTAATTGTCTAAATAATATCAAACAAATGATGATTATTCTAATGACTTTTGGAAATGAATCAATTCATCCAAGACATCGCCTGATTTCATTCTTGGATCGACATTCTTCAAGAAATACACATAAGTATCAAATATGTCATTAGCGTTCTTCATGCTGATCATCGCTGGCGAGTACCTCATGTGCAGGACCAAGTCGTTCATGTCCTTCTTGTCGTTCATCTTCGAATAGCTCGTCACCTGCAGGAAGGGCCTCAGCATCTCCTCCTTCTGGCTGCACTGCAAGTAGAAGTCTTTGCACGGCGAGCTGACTTTCATCGGGCCGACATTCGAAACGTGCGAAACTGAGCAGTTGTCGCGCATGTAAGTGAAAGGGAAGAGATACTCCTTGTAGAACCAGTAGTTCTGCTTCAGCTGGTTGAAGCTGCTTCTGAACGACGCGTTTATCTCGCCAATCGTCATTTTCGGATTCGCGCCCGAAACGGACATCGTGAAGTCTGTGTACGCGTTGCCGAACGAGTTGCTGACTCGCTCCTTCGGAACGAGGCGCCGCAGGTCCATGCAGTTCTCAAGGCCGATGGGGCCGTATTTCCCGTTTTTCGCATTGATCGCCATGCACAGGCCAGTCCAGAGGAACTCGCTCATGTGGCTCAGCTTGTTCGTATCGCGGCTGTAGATGTGAGGAGAGAGATCGGAGCACTTGATGTGCGCGCAGCATCTCTTTTGAAAGAGATTGTAAGAGTCTGGTAAGTTGACCTTCTCTTGGAGGTGCAGGTACGTCAGGTCCTTCTGCTTGTACGACGGGAGACGCTTCATGTATTTTTCTTTGTTTTGGAGGAATTCGTCGAATTCGTCTTTTAACAGATCTGTGCGGAGGTCTCGCGGAATCGGCGCCTTTTTCTCGAATAAGCCACTTTTGGATGGATCTTGGATGTTTTTGAGTAAATTGACAAAGTAACCGCCATCCGTAATTGAGTGGTTTGAATTGACGACAATTCGGTGGTCGTCTGCTGCGATCGATGCTAACGATGATTCAATGTTTGGCGTGTAGGTGCTGTATATCCAATCACAGCAATCTGAAAGTGTCTTAAGTTTCGTTGGAATCCGGTGAACTGTGACTGATTCTGGATCTTTGCGATTATCATAAAACTTGGAACCATCTGATTTGATGTAAAGACCTGAGATCGCGTTCTTCATCTTTTCAAGGATTGATGGCATGTGTTTAGGATGTTCCACTTCAAGTGCAAATTGAATGTAACAATTATGAATTTGGTTGACAAAAAGCTTTTCAATGTCAACCATTGGTCTGCTGAATATTGGTGCAAGCATTATTAATAAATGTTTGTTAAAAAATGATATGTCTTTTTTTTTATATTTTATTATTTTATTAATACACAAATGTTTGAAAACAATTGAGAGAATAATTGAATATTTTCAATAGGGTTGACATGAAAATTGTTTTAATTCAATATATTGATTGGCCATTGTTTTTAATAAATATTGAATATAAAATAAATATTGAATAGGATACTCAGAAAATTAGTTTTATTAAACCGATACATAACTTTTTTTTTATTTGAAGATAATCTGGACTCTTCCACAAACCAGAACCCCCAATTTTGGGGATATAAATCAACTTTTATGATGTTCTTCTTTTTAAAAAAATAGATTTTACTACTCTTTTATTATTAAAACATTATTTTTAAAAATCTTTTTTCTATTCAGTATCATCATATTTTCAAATTTTGTACAATTATTCATAGTAAATATCATCCTCAATCATAATCGTCTTTTTAGTTGAGGGAAAAATAATTTTCGCCCAACTTGGGCCAAAATTTTATATATGTTTTTATCTATTTATTTATTTAAATCATATTTATATATAATTTATATTAAAATATGTTTATTTTTTGAATATTTAAAATCTTTAGGAAGATGTATTACTTTTTAGGAAATTGAAAATTTCTGATGAAAACGATAAAAATATTACCAAATTCTGAAACAATACATTCAAAATATTGCTAATACAATTTCAACTGATAATCATTTAATTATATTAATATTATAAACCTTGTTTTTATATTTGCACCTCCTATTCAAAATTAACTATATTTTCTTCATTAATAAATAGGTTTCAAAAAGAATTTATGCATAATTTAATAAATTTGTATAATGTACTATATTATTTTTAATTTTATCAATATAATGCAATTTTAATTTAAATGGAAGGTGCAAATAAAAAAAACAAGGTTTATCTTTCAATATCATTAAAAATCATGCCATTGAATGAAATTTTAATATCATAATAAAATATAAGAGAGCATCATATTTGGCTGTTGAAAGAGAAAACATTGAAATTGTGAAACTTTTATTAACGAATGATCTTTATTAATTTTAGATCAATCTTCCATAAATTTCAAATGAGTCGAATATTAAATAATTAGCATTAGCCCAGTCTGGTCCTGTCAGGCGCACTCTGATGTATTTGAATTCTTTTGAGCTGGGACGGCTCAGTGCGAATGTGTGAACAAGGCTGACTCCATTCAAAAATGCGCAGTCTGACTCTTCATCGATTGTCTCAAACTCGCCGCCTTCTGTCCTGCCTTCAACAACCCAGCTCCTCGGATGGTTGCTGTTCACACCCCAGTTAACAGACTTGAGTGTGTAGTGAGTTGGAATGACTCGGCGATCTTTGAAGTCAAAGCAGATCCAGTTTCCTGTCATTTGATTTGAATGGAAATAGTTGTTTGTATCGCCGTATCGCAGAACGTTGCCTGGCTGGTAGCATGCACTACTATTAACCACAGAGGAGGAGGTGATGCCAACCAGGTCTCCAATCTGGCCCTGCGAAGTGAGGTGACTGAAAATTCCTCTGAATTCGTTATTTCCTGTGTATTCAAAAAGTGAGCCACGATTTTCTATCGGATGTTCTCTGTATCGGTTTCTCATCACTTCACCGTCGACTCCCTCGCTCGGACATTCAATCTTCTGATCCAGACGCTGCGAGATCCGCAGCCAGGCAGCAGCCGTCATGTCGCCTGCGCTGAACAGAGACGTGAAGTCTCGAATCACTTCCGCTGACGCATGCACAAACAAAACAGTTTCATACAAGATTGAATACATTGAATTTTGTGAGTAAAGATCGTTAATAAAATTCAATAGCTGGTCTTCAGAATTCAATTGAAGTTGATCGTTGCTCATAATTTGGAATAGAGTATCAACTGAGAGGTTCGAAAGTTCTTCTTTGCGGTTTTCGCAGAGTTCATAGAAATGGGCGGAGGCAAAGTCAATTTCTCTTGAAAGGTGGTTACGATAAAATATGCCATATCGTTCGTGCTGGCTGATTAGGTCAAGAACGTTGTCAAATGTGATTTCTATAGGCGCGATCTCTTCTTGACATTGAATTCCAAGGATTCCAAAAACATCCACTATAAATGGAAGCTGGTCTGATGGGATATTACTTGAATTGAAATCAGTTAAATGTAAAATATGCGAAAAATCGCCATGGTGCTGAGTGTTGATCGTAAATGAATCGACGGTTGGATCATTTGAATGAATTTGGCATATAACTGGAGATAGAAGATCTGAGATAAGGCGACTGGTTCTGAACTCTTCCCCATTGACAATAAATGAAAAGTCTTTTTGGTAAGTTTGGAGTGGAACATTTAAAATACTTGAAATGCTAAGGCGTATTGGGCTTCCTTGACTCATATTAATTAATTCTTCAAATTTTGGGAATTTTATATCATAAAGCACTCAAAATAA
This sequence comes from Tritrichomonas musculus, assembly GCA_039105265.1. Classification (NCBI taxonomy): domain Eukaryota; phylum Parabasalia; order Tritrichomonadida; family Tritrichomonadidae; genus Tritrichomonas; species Tritrichomonas musculus. The sequence continues at coordinate 917,034 of JAPFFF010000013.1, forward strand.
TTGAAAAGTTTAACTTTAAGATAAAAATGATTAAAAGTTGTGGTTGTGAAAACACATACAAAAAATTGATAATTCATTCAATCCATTCAAATTTTAAAATCATTAAAGAATTAATTAGCAGCAAATTTTTTTAATAGTGAAAGGCTCTAATTGAATGAAAAAGCAATATTCTTGTTGTTTCCAATCAATTTACGGAAGTACGAATCGAACAAGATAAACTTAAAATTATCAATGAAAATATACAAAAATTTTGACATTCAGACAATTTTCTTGTTTTGTGTTCAAATAAATCATAATAATTTGATGAACGAAATTCTTTTCCACCTCTCTTCATGAAGAAAAATATATTTTTATTTTTACTTTTTTTCAAATAAAGCATAGAATTTTTGTTTCCAATATAAACAAGTTAAATGCTTATATAATTAAATATTAAATTAAAAATTATTATTAAAACAAATAATGAACAAGTGTAATAGATAAATATTGAGAGAAACATTTATATTGATAAATATTTTTGTTTACCAAAGTTTTCAATCTTATTAAGATTATCTCTCAAATTTCAATTAACAAAATCTTTTAGAATAACTTTTGAATGATTCAATATTAAATAGAACGTTTATTTATAATTTTATAAACAAAAATTATTTTAATGTTTTGCTTGTTTTTATTTTATTGAACATTACAAAACAGCAACCAGTCACGATTTTACACTTTTATATGATGTTATTACAAAGACAATTATAAAAAACAACTTTTTTTCAAATATTCAGATACATTTATTTTTCCTCAAGAAATAAAGCCAAGTATCATATATATCAATACATTTTATTATCGAAAAAAAAGATATTTACAGTTAAATCTTTTAATAAAACTTTTCATAGGAGATCATCCAAGTTTTTTCACGAGTCTACCTTATTCAACCACATTTTTTAAGAAATGTATTCAAAATTACTTAAAATGAATAGAGCATCCCTACGTAAAATATACAGAAGTTTCTATACAGAAATTTTCACTTCACAGCTTCCCCTAGATAAAAAGTTTTTGTTGGCTGCTGAGCCTAAAAAAATGAGAATAAAACTCTATTTAAGCAAAATATTTAATATCACGTGTGATATATTTTGTTCACACATGATAATATTATTATTGTTCAAATTTATTTTAAGTAAACATTGCTTAATATGGTCATCCAAATATTGCATATTATCAATAATTTTTTTTTTTCATAATTGTAAATGGTCTTTGCATAAAAAGAAAATTCAGAATATTTCCTATATATTCCCAAAACATGAAAAGAAAAGAATTATTAGAATGCAATAAAACAAATCATTTTTTTATTAGACTTATCAAAAATTGAAAGGAAATAATTGAATGAGTATTCAAAAAGTTTGAAATCCGAGTTCATCCTTAAAGAATTTTTAATGGAGCAGTCTCATTTTGAATACTTAAAATTTTTAACAATTTTTGAATAGGAAATAAATTGAATTTTTTTCAATCAATAAAATTGATTTAGATCTCACCACTTTTTCTTAATGATAGAAATATTTGAAAAGATTTTATTAATAATTTCTGATGATACAATAAAAAAGTTCATATCATTGAAAAATCTTCATAAAAAGTGGTGATAAGTTTTCTGAGCATTCAAATATTCACAATATATTTCTGAGAATTGAGAAAACTTATAGAAATAACCAATATATCAAAACGATGTAATACAAAATAATAATATGAAAACATTATTGTAATAAGCAATAATTATGAAAAATTTTAAGGAGCTTTTTCTATAAGTTTCATTGAAAGAAATTATCATTCATCCAGAAGTCAAACTTTGCTCCAAAAGCTATCCAAAACACTCCAAGCTTGACCAAACTTGAAATGAGTCTTCAACAAACGCTTCAAAGTGACGAATTCGAAGGAGACGACAATCTTCAGTACGTTTCGCTTCCGTTGCTGAGGACGATTCCGAGCACCCTCCAAATACTTTTAATGAAAACATATTTGTTAATGCTGGAGTCGTTTCGAGTGTGTCTATTCCTAATCCTAATTATTGGAATTATTATTTGTCACAAAGCACAGTTGATCCTGTTACCAATCATTACTTGTGGTATGTATTTGATATTGGATTTGACAAAAAATAAAGAAGTTTGTCCAAAATGCACGAAAAATCAAAATTCAATAGTAATTGCCTTAGCCGTTTTGACATCTATTTTGGTGCTGGATGTATAGCTCTTCTCACTTATGTATTGATCAAATGTTGCAAATATGGTATCTCAGATGGGATTTATCCATAATGCAAAGTTAATATTACATTATAAAATGCTTTTTTTTTTTAGTTTACTGTTACCTAATTGAATCGAAATGCAAAGCTGATTTGTTTGATGCAATAGAGTTGAATTCTATATCCAGGAATTGAGTCTTTTTAAAACAAATAATAATAATATATTTATACATAAGCTATAAAACTTTTTATTTTAAACTTAAGTTTTATATCTTATTAATAAGCAATTTTTATTAAAAAAGTGAAAACGAAAACAGCTTTTTTAAGGATAATTGTCCAATTCATCAATGCTATTATTGACACCTTTCTTTCTCTTCAAATGAACAATCAATATGACAACTACAACAATAGCTACAGCACCAACGGCGCATCCTACTGAAATTCCAATAATCAATCCTTTTTTATTTCCTTTAGGTGATTTTTCATCAGGCGTTTCATTTACGAAGATTTCAGATTCATCAATTTTAATTGTAAATGAAACCGGAACATATGTCCATTTAGCATAAAGAGTAATATTACTAGGAGCATCAACAATTGATTCCTGAGTAATTAATGTTTGCCATTTGAGATCAGTAAACCATCCATCAAAAGAATAACCGTCTCTATAAGGTATAGGCAGCTCACCGAAAGGCTCATTTTGCTTTATTTCTTTTGACAAAATTTCAGTACTTCCACCATTTGCATCAAAAATCGCATAATAACGGAAGACTACTGAATAATAAAATAAAGCTGGTTCACTTTCTTTGTAATCTTCATGATATGAAATAGCTGATAAAATCATATTTTGTGTGATAAGTATTGAACCGGAATAAATATGATAATTATCAGTGTCATTTATTGAGTAATAAATCGTACTTTCTGAAAATGGCGAATAAAGATCAACAGGTGTATTTTCATAGACAGTTGAATATGATTCAATTGATGCAATGACTGGTTTTAGTTGTTCTTTAGATAGTAATACATTAATATTTTTTTCTGATTTTATTTTGGTTCCTTCTAATGTCATTTTTATAATTGCTGTCCCTGGAAATTGGACTTTAATTAGAATTTTGGCAACTCCATTCTCATTGATTGGAATTGAATTATATTCTAATTGAATGATATTTTGTGAATCCAATTCTAAAAACAACTTCTTGTTTTGTGATGATTCAATTGGATTTATTGTTACTTCAAAACTTAGCTCTCTTATTTCTTCAAATGAAATATTGGTTGATTCTGAATCTAGAACAATTTTTGGTTCAATTATAATTGAAATAGATTGACTGAAATCCGATTTCATTTTAACACCTGAATAACTAATTACGTCTTTTTTAATAAAAATATGAACATTATCTTCTTTTTGGAACTCCAAGAAGGGGATGAAATTAATTATTGATGCAAAAATTGAATTCATATTACTTGGATCCATTTCTTTGTTAGAAAATTCAATGGTGCCACTAACAATGTCATCATTTTTAGTAACTATAATGTTATTTAAGTTTAGCTCTTTAATATTCATGTACTTTGAAAATTCTATTTCAATTCGTGAAGTATATCCTGATACAAAGCTCACTTCTGGTTCGACAAATGAAACAACTGGAATGTTTACATCAAGCCTTGGTGGAGGAACTTCCATTAGTTCGCTATATGTTGTTTCATAACTTGTTTTCTCATATTTTACCTGCCAAAAACCTTTAGGAACATCCCAAGCATACCATCCTGCTTCATCTGTTATCAAAGGGTTTTGTTGTCCATATTTTTGAGCATCCCAAACTTCCATTATTTCATGCTTATCACCATAAACATCAATGTTTGTAATTTGTTCAAATATTGTTGTTGTAACTCCTTGAATGCGATTTGATTCAACAGCTTCATACACAAATCCAGAAGGATCAAGGACATAATCGAAAAATGGATCATAATACTTCAACTTATAACAATCAGAATCTGCCATTATTTTTAGTGCTTCAAAATAGGCAACTTCAGCAGCAATTTGTATTGCTTTTCCAATTATATAACCTTTGTAGTCATAAAATGAAGCTATTTTAAGACTAAAAGATGTTACAAATAATCCAAAATAAGTAAAAAAGTATCCATGTAACAACCAAAATGCTGTTTCAAATTCAAATGTTGACATACATTTTTGAGCCAATGCCAATTTGTTTACAGCTGTCTTTGTTTTTGTATATGCTTTATAAAAATTTAACTGTCCGTAAATCTGATTTAATAAGCTAATACTTAAAGCAAGTGAAACTGGTTCATACATTTTTTCAATTGTATTCAGAAATGATTCAATTTTATCATGCGTTTTTTTTGACATTAATAATTGTATAGAATCAATGTCATTATTTATTATTTTTGCTAAGTCAGTTGAAAATGTTGTTATTGTTTTATTTGTAACATCAATGAAAACATAATCGTTGTTGTTTTTATTGACTTTTCTTATGAAATATTCATTGTTATTTTGATCAAATGCTTGTTCATAATTTGTGTTGTTTCTGATCTTATCAATTTCTTTTTGTGAAATTGATTTTACAATGAAGTGATTTTGTCCATGGGAAATGTTTCCATCTTCATCAACATAACTAATATCGTGAATTAATTCTCCTTCTTTTCCTTCATTTGTAAACGTATTTGTATTCTTGCTTATATCTATACCACATAAACGGAAGTTCTGTTCCATTAAATCAATAGTCTCCTCTGTTACACTAGCAAGATTATCAAAAGTATCAGGTGGAAGCAAGTATGTTGAATCGCAATCATAATCTACAATTATATTAACTGGTAATGCTGAAATGAAATAAGATTTTTGAGCCATCCATACTTTTGTTTCATTATCAAATTTTGCTTTTAATTTATCTATTTTTCCATTTGATTTTTGAACTCTTAATACAACATTTTTTATTCTCTCGGGATCATTATCAGTAAAATTAACTAAAAATGTAATAATAGAATGATAAAGATGAACAACATAATATAGATTATTGTTAAGAGGACGTGGATAATCATAAACAAGTTTTTCACCAAACAATAATAATGTTATTTGTGAAACATCGATATGATTGACACTGTATATTAAACTTGCAATATTACTTTTGGTTTCTATTCCACTTGGCAAGATTGTCTTTACATAAATTGAGTGACTCGAAAAAGTTGATGGTTCAAAAAGATTGAATTCAATTATCCATTGCCCATTTGCACTTGATGTTGTTGAGCCAACAATAACATCATTATCATACAAAATAATTTGTGATTTTGGAATAGATTTACCACATGAAATTACTGTTGTTTTCCCAGTAATTTGTGGAAGATAAAAATCATTTTCAGCTATTTCAAATTCTGCACTTTTAATTGGCTGCAAAATTATCTTGCCTTCAATTTCAAATTCAATATAAGCATTAACGACAAATCTTCCAGAAATTGATGGAACAACACACAAACGAAAAGTATCTGTGTTTTCATTGATTTGTGTAGATATGGTATTATCCTTGTATGACAAAAGAGCGATTTTTCTATCAACAACCAATGATCCATCTAAATATAAACAATTATTAGGAATTTCAAACAAAAGTTTTATATTGGAAACTTTCGATTTGTACTCTTTTTTGAATTCAACATGACCAGTTAATGAAAAGTAGGAGCCAAGAACGCCATCTCTTTTATTTGGATAAAAAGTTGTCTTTTTATTATCTGTATAATAAAATAAACTTTCATCAAATATGGGAATATTTCCTATTCGTACATTTGTAATGATTCCATTGTCAACATTAACTTCTTGTGAAACATAATCACGTTTATTTTTCAAATTTGATCTTAATTTCTTTAAGCTTTGAATTGCATTGAAAAACTCAGTTTTACCCATTGCTACAACAGTGTAAGTTCCATTTTCCAAAGGAGTTGTTGTTGCATTATTCATACGAAAATCAAATGTATCAACTAGCATTCCTTTTTTGTCATATATTAATGCAATGTTATTTGCATTAAAACTCATATCATAAGTAATTAATAAGCTCCCTCTTTGAACCACTGTTATTGAAATATTTGGATTATTTGGTTCAGTTTTAACCGAAATTGGACTAAATTCATTTGATTCAACTGATATATTAATTTGAATTATATCTTCATTATTAACGTAGTTCGGTAGGATTATATATGGATGCTGAAAAACAAATTCAGAAATATTCTTCTTCGTGACAGTATTATAAACAGTTATTTTCAAATTGTTAAGATCATGATACTGCCTCTTGTTTGCTGTCACATTTTCTATTACTGATTCAAAATATTTGAGATCAACTAAAATTTTCCTCCCTGATATTTTTGTTAAAATAACAGATCCAATATCACGATTATCAATTAAATCATCATATTGGATAGTTTTACTAATATATCCATGACGTGAAAACACAAATTTGCATGGAATACTATAAACCGATATTGTAAATTCACCTTTTTCATTTGTCATTTCTAAATAATTGTGAGGAATTTTCCCATTGAATTGTTGATTAGCCAAAACAGCAACAGCATTTATTGGATCTCCCGTTTCATTTAAAATTTTACCTGAAATATTAATCAAATGAAAGGGAATAAGTGTCACGGAAATGTCATTATTTTCTTTTACGATATATTCTTTTTGTTGAACATTGAAATACTCATTTAATAAATGGTCGTTTAAAATGATTTCATAAAACAATTTGGTATCTTTAACGAGTTGATTAATAGATGAGCCTGTTGATAAGTAATGTGCATTTTCATCAAACCATTTAATGGTTGTTTGATTAGTAACATCATTTGTGTCTTTATCAAATACCTTCAAACTTACAACATACAGTTTAATAGGTGTTAAACTAATTGTAGTTTCAGTGCTTTCCAAACTGAAAAATGTTTTTTCAGCTAATAATACGCCATATTTATTTAATAAAGATAAATTATATATATCATCCATCAACAATCCTTTGATTGTGTAAATATTGTTAGAATTTGATGCAATTATTGTGTTTTCTGCATTTGTCATGACATTTTTGAGAATAATTTTCATTCCTGAAATGTCTGAATCATTTATAATTTTAACATTAATTGTTGCAACTTCAAATAAAAATGTATAATCAATGTTATTTGTTTTAGCATATTCTTCAGAATATGAACCAGCAACTAAACGAAAAACTAAATTAGGGCAATTAGAAAATGAGTTCTTGTTAATACTTGTAACATCAGAATATAAATCAACTCTGGTTAAAGAATTGCAATTATCAAATGCATAACTTCCTATCGTGGTTATTAATTCACCAGATATTACCTTTTTTAATGACTTGCAATATCTAAATGAATTATCATAAATTTTGACAACATTCTTGGGAATTATTATTTCGCTTAATTTGGTGCAATTATAAAATAGATATGAATCGATTTTAGTTATTTTTTCAGGAAGATTTATGGAAGAAATTCCTGAGTGAGCAAATGCATAAGTTTCTATTATTTCTATGCTTTGAGGTAAAAATAACTGATTTAATCTGTAGCAGTACCTAAAAGTTGATCCCCTGATAATTGTTATTCCAGGTGGAATATTTATTGTCTTTAGTCTTTCACAAGATATAAATGCTTCTGTTCCAATTGATGTAACATTTTCTGGTATGAAAACAGAAACCAATTGCTTGCAATTGGCAAATGCATCATAACTAATTTGTTTTATTTTATTAGTTATTGTTACTGTTGTTATTGATGTTTTTGAAAATGCATAAACACCAATTTTAGTTGCATTTATTGGAATATTTATTCGGGTTAAAGAAATACAGCCTTCAAAGCAGTAATCATCTAAAACTGTGACACTATCAGGAATACTTGCCTGTGCCAATAATGAGCATCCTCTAAATGTATAAGTGTTAATAATTGTTAGCTTATTAGGAATATTGATAGTAGTTAAAGATGAACAGCCATGAAAAGCGTATGATCCAATTGATTCAACATTGTCAGGAACATTTATTTGCGTTAACGATGAGCAGCTATGAAATGAATACCTTCCAATACTGGTCAAACTGTCTGGTAAAATAACTTTTTTTAGTGAGGTTACATCTCCATAGAACATGTAATCAATGACTTTTGTTGTACCTTCTTCAAAAGTAACTTGTTCAATAGAACTGCCTGCAAATGGATAATGGTTACTTCCACCACTTCGAATCTTCTGAAGACTTTTTGGAATAATGATGGTTCTGATTAATGGGCATCCACTTATGAAATGTTGTGCAATTGATTCAATTTTATTTGGTAAAGTAAATTTGGTAAAACTAACACAGTTTTCAAATGCATATCCATTGATTATTTTTATTTCATTAGGAAGATCAACATTATTAAGTTTTATGCATCCATTAAAAGCATATTCATCAATAGTCGTTACAGAATTTGGAATTGTAACTGTTGTTAATTCTTTGCAATTTAAAAAGAGTGAATTGCTTATTATTTGCAATTTATTTGGAAGAATTACTGATTTTAACGAAGTCAATTTGAACGCATAAGATCCAATAGTTGTCACTGAATTGGGAATATATATTTTATTTAGAGACGAACAACCACTGAATGCTTGGTTTCCGATACTAGTCAAACTGCCTGGTAAAATAACTTCTTTTAAGGTGGTGACATCTCCATAAAAAAGATAATCAATAATTTTTGTTGTACCTTCTTCAAATGTAACTTGTTCAATAGAACTGCCTGCAAATGGATAATGGTTGCTTCCACCACTTCGGATCTTCTGAAGACTTTTTGGAATAATAATTGTTTTTATTAATGGGCATCCACTTATGAAATGTTGCGCAATTGATTCAATTTTATTCGGCAAAATAAGATCTTCAAGATTTGAACAGTCTTTAAAAGCATATTTTTCAATCTCTCGAATTGAATTAGGTAAGGTAATATGAACAATTTGATCCTTAAGATTAAAGGCATACTCTCCAATCGACACAACAGGAAAATTGTCAATAAATTCGGGAATAAAAATTTCTGTATCTGTTCCTTGGTATCCTGTAATGGTGATTTCATTTGTAGAGATCGAATACACAAAATTATTGAAGGTTAGTTCTTCTTTTATTTGCATCACTCTTTTGTTTGAGGCAACATTATCTTCATGAGCAAAATCATTTCCATTTTTATGGTCATTAATCGTTTTATTGGAATCAAATTCATCTAAACTAATTTCTATACTTTGGAGGGTAAGAAACAAGAGCTCAAAAAGAAGCATCTTAAATTATGGTTTGAATCAAAATGAAAATATTGAAAGAAAAATTGTTCTGATTATTTTTATAATTGACAAACTTTCTCAATATATTACCTCAGAAAATAAATTTCATATTGAAATATGTTTTCTATTATGTAACGGAAAATTTAAATGCATAACGGAAAATTTCAATATGTATTCAATTTTTGAATATCATAGCAACCATTAAATTATTTTCAGTATTTGACTATTTTTGAAGAAATTTGAATTTTAGTCAAATTTTTGATTTTGAATTTTAAAATTAGTGCATTGATTAATAATGTAATTCTGTTGTATAATAATGAAAAAAAACAATATTTTCATTTTCAATGAAATTTGGTGAAGTCAAAATTAATAACATATGAATGAAAATATGATTCAACGATATGTTCAAAATATTTAGATAACTGTGAATAGTGTAATTTATCTTTGAGTTATGTTGTGAATGGTACTATTTATCATTTTTTGAGTGATTAAACAAAGGAAATTCGAAAGAATAGAAGTCCCACTAGTATAATGGTTAGAATAGATCCTTGACACGGATCAGACTGCGGTTCGATTCCGCAGTGGGACATTTTTTTTCTCTCATTTTTTAAGATGATATACAGGACAATTAATTAATTAATCCCTGATTCTGTATCTTCAATTGGGAGTCGTTCGTTTTATTGTTGTTTATGTTTTGAATCTATAAAACTATCTAATTCTCTTCAATCAATTGGCGATGAAGCATTTTCACAATGTTTTGGGTTTTATTAGGATCATTAGTAATTCCCAATTCTTTCACTTGAATCGACATCATCAGTTATGCTTTTCATCTGATTCAGTGTGATTCCTTTCAGCACCTTCTGGGAGTATTTTTTCCTTCTACAATAACTGACTCAAAATTTAAATTAATTCTAGAAATAAAACGAAATGCTCCTGCTCATTTCATATCATTGAACATTGTCTATTTGGTCAATGATAGTTCAATATAGAATAATTCAAAATAAAAAAAAAAAATGAATAAAAGAAAAAGAATGGTTTTGAAGATTTTTAATCATGTCCATTAATTTTTGATTTTGAAGAAGATTTTCTTCTTCAATTTCTTCAAGTTGCTTTTTATGTTCTTCTTCTTTTTCTTCAAGCAGTCTTTTATACTCTTTTTCTTTTTCTTCAAGCTGTTTTTGATGTTCTTTTTTTAATTCTTCAATTTCTTCTTCTAGTTTCTTTATTTTCTGATGAAGTAATCATGAAAAAAGTTAGCTTTGAATTCCATGAATGTTTTTGAATTCAAATGTCTTTGCAGTTGATGTTTATTTCTTTTTGTGATAATAGTTCTTGAACAACTTCTAGATGGCCTTTTTTTGCAGCTAAAATTAACGCCGTATTATTAATTGTTCTAGTTCAATTTCATAAATGATTCTGAATCTAAATATAATAAAAAAAAAAGTTAGATTTGAATGTCATGAAAGCTTTTGAATTCAAATGTCTTTGCAGTTGATGTTTATTCCTTCTTGTGATAATAATTCTTGAACAACTTCTAAATGACCTTCTTTTGCAGCTAAAATTAACGCCGTGTTATTAATTGTTTGAGTTCAATTCCATAAATGACTCTGAATTTAAATTAAATGAAAAAAAAGTTAGATTTGAATTTTGTGAATGTTTTTGAATTAAAATGTCTTTACAATTGATGTCGATTCCTTTTCGTGATAATAATTCTTGAACAATTTCTGAACTGCTTCTTTTTGCAGCCAAAATCAACGCCGTATTATTAAATTGTTCGGGTTTAATTCCATAAATGATTCTGAATAAAAATTTCACGAAAAAAGTTAGATTTGAATATCATGAATTCTTTTGAATTAAAATGTCTTTGCAAGTGATGTCAATTCCTTCTTGAGATAATAATTCCCTAACAACTTCTGAACGGCCATTAGATGCAGCATAAATCAATGCCGTATTATTAAATGTTCGAATTCAATTCCATAAATGATTCTGAATATAAATTTTATGAAAAAAGTTAGATATGAATTTTATGAATGTTTTTGAATTAAAACGTCTTTCCAATTGATGTCAATTCCTTCATGTGATAATAAATCTCGAACAATTTCTAAACGGTTATTATATGAAGCCCAAATCAACGCTGTCATATTAAATGTTCGAGTTCAATTCCATAAATGATTCTGAATTTAAATATTATGAAAAAAGATTGATTTGAATATCATGAATGATTTTTAATTCAAATGTTTTTGATATTGATGCCAATTCTATCTTGTGATAATAATTCTTGAGCAATTTCTGAATGGCCTCTTTGTGCAGCTATAATCAACGGCGTATCATTAAATGTTCGAGTTCAATTCCATAAATGTTTCTGAATTTAAATTCTATGAAAAAAGTTATATTTGAATATCATAAATGTTTTTGAATTCAAATGTTTTTGTAGTTGATGATAATATTTTTATGTGATAATAATTCTTGAACAATATCTAAATTGTTTTCTCGTGCAGCTATAATCAACGGCGTATTATTAAATATTCGAGATCAATTCCATAAATGATTCTGAATTTTAATTAAATGAAAAAAAAGTTAGATTTGAATTGCATGAAAGTTTTTGAATTCAAATGTTTTTGCAATTGATGTTAGTTTTTCCTTAAGAAAGAAGTTCTTGAACTCTATCGAGATCACCATTTTCACATGCGAAGAAAATTCTTGAACCCAAAAAACTGCTCATCTGTTTCCTGTAAAACAATTTGAAAAAAAAAATAATTCTATCAATTTTTATTAGCATATAATTATAATTTTTTCTCAAATTTTTTCTATCAAAATTCAATTTTAAAATTTCATCCACATTTTTAACATTGAAGCATATATTCGATTTTTTTAAGGAAATCTAGTCAAAGAAATGATTATTTTTGGAATAAATCCAAAAAAGTGATATGTTTAAAATATTTAGATAACTAAAATTAATATTTATCCTTGAATCATGTTTAATTTGCAATAGAAAATGACATTTTTGAGTGATTAAACAAAAAAAATTCCAAAGGATGGAAGTCCCACTAGTATAATGGTTAGAATAGATCCTTGACACGGATCAGACTGCGGTTCGATTCCGCAGTGGGACATTTTTTTTATCTCAGTTTATATGATGATATTCTTTTTGATTATATTTTCATCAAGTTCCAATTGTGGAACAGGTACATTAATTATTCCAGAAAATACTACTCAAATAGAAGACGAAGAATACTTTAATTGTTCCTCATATACAGGACAATTAATTATCCCTGATTCTGTATCTTCAATTGGGAGTCGTTCGTTTTATTGTTGTTCAGGTTTTGAATCTATAAAACTATCTAATTCTCTTCAATCAATTGGTGATGAAGCATTTTCACATTGTTTTGGTTTTAGAGGATCATTAATAATTCCCAATTCAGTTACCACAATTGGTAATTATGCTTTTGCATTCTGTTCACAATTCAATTCACTACTTAAACTTGGCAGCAATTTGACAGAGATTGGTTCTTTTGCCTTTCAAAATTGTGATAAATTCAAAGGCTCGTTAACAATTCCAAACAAAGTCATTCAAATTCGTGAAAGTACTTTTTCTTGTTGTTCTAGTTTTTCATCTTTAATATTAGGATCAAATGTAAGAGAAATCGGGCCAAATGCTTTTGAAAATTGCTCTGGATTTTCAAGCTTGACTTTACCTGAAAAAGTGACAACGATAGGATCATATGCATTTACCAGATGTTCCAACTTTAAAGGAGCATTGAAAATACCTGACACAGTGACTTATTTAGGAAACGGTTCTTTTTCTTATTGCTCAGGTTTTAGTACGTTAATTATGGGATCCAAAGTGACCCAAATTTTTTCTGACGTTTTCTCTCATTGCACCAATCTGACAAAGTTAACCGTTCCCAATTCTATCGTTTCAATTGGTTCAAATGCTTTTTCTCATTGCACTGGAATTTGCGGTCTTGTAACAATTCCAGATTCAGTTCGAACAATTGAAGATTCTGCTTTTTCACATTGTTCAGGTTTCACAAATTTGAGAATAGGTCAAAATTTGAATGAAATAGGTCAAAATGTTTTTGAATATTGTACCAGTCTTACTTGTTTGACAATTCCTGAAAATATCAAATTTATTGGATCTGGCGCTTTTTATCATTGTTCTGGGATAAAAGGCGAGTTAGTCATTCCTGACAATGTAGATGCATTGAATAGTTATGCTTTTTCTTATTGTTCTGGAATTAGCCAATTGAAAATCAGTTCAAATTTGAAGAAAATCTGTTCTTATGCCTTTTATTTTTGTGATGGATTGCTGAATTTGTCAATTCCCGATTCTGTTTCTGAATTGTGTGATCACGCTTTTTCGCATTGTTCTTCAATTAACAATTTAAAAATTGGTCGAAATTTGAGAGAGATAGGTGAAAATGCTTTTGAGTATTGTTCGGGTTTGGCATCTTTGGAAATTCCTAATTGGATCACGAGTATCAATTCTGAAGCTTTTGCATTCTGTACAGGAATAAAAGGAAAATTAACAATTCCTGATTCTGTCGCATCAATTGAATGTGCTGCGTTTGCACATTGCACAGGAATCACCTCATTGAAAATAGGCAGAAACATAAATAAAATCAGTTCATATGTTTTTTCCAATTGCACAGGATTGGAAAGTTTGTCGATTCCAGAAACAGTAACTTCAATTGGCTCCTATTCGTTTGCTAATTGTGTTGGAATTGAAGGCTCACTTGAGATTCCTGATTCAGTCATAAATCTTGATGATTTTGCATTTTCTCACTGTTCGGGATTCACTGAGCTTAAAATTGGTCATGGAATAAAAGAAACTGGGCAAAATGTATTCGAATATTGTTCGAGTTTGAGTAACTTATCAATTCCAGAATGGGTCACATCAATTGGATCTTCTGCTTTTTCTTATTGTAGAGGAATCACTGGAACGTTGACAATTCCAGATTCAGTAAAGAAGCTTGGCAACCATGCCTTTTCGCATTGTACAGGAATTGAAAGCATTAATTATAGCCGTAATGTTAAAGAGATCAGTGATTGTTTGTTTGAATATTGTTCAAATCTCAAAGAACTGTCAATTCCTGAATGGATATCAAAAATTGGTTCATTTGCCTTCTTTTATTGCACCGGAATCACAGGTACAGTTGTTATACCTGACACAGTCAAAAGCATAGAAAATCAAGCATTCTCTCATTGTTCTGGTTTTACTGATTTGAAAATAAGCAAAGGAGTAACAGAGATAAAAGAAACCGTTTTCGGCTATTGTTCAAGCTTGAAGCGTTTAGAAATTCCTGAATCAATTTTATCGATTGATTCGTATGCATTTTCTTACTGTACAGGGCTGACTGGAACATTGACAATTCCTGATACTGTCACAACAGTGAAAAGTTATGCTTTCACTCATTGTTCTGGATTCACTGATTTAAAAATTGGCCAACAATTGACTGAAATCGAATCAGATGTTTTCTCTTATTGTGAAGGATTATCAAGCTTAAAAATTCCAGAAAATATTCTATCAATAGGTTCTTATGCGTTTTCTCATTGTTCTGGAATTAAAGGAACGTTAGAAATTCCAGATACAGTTTTAAATCTTGATTTTGGTGCGTTTTCTTATTGTTCAGGAATTATTGATTTTATAATTGGTAAGAACTTAACCAAAATAAATGATGGCGTCTTTCGAGGATGCAGTTCATTGTGCAATTTATCAATACCGAAATGGATTTTGTCAATTGGTAATTCATCGTTTTCTTATTGTAGTGGAATCAAAGGAACTTTGACCATCCCTGATAATGTTCAATACCTTGGTGAAAGTGCTTTTTCTCATTGTTCTGGAATCACGGATTTGATAATTAGTCGTAATATAACCGAAATCAGCCCAAACACTTTCTCTTATTGTTCAAAAATCGCAAATTTAGTTATTCCGGAGTGGATTTTGTCAATCGGATCTTATGCCTTTTCAAACTGTTATGGAATTAAAGGAACAATTATAATTCCTGATTCAGTAAGAAATATAGAAAGTTTTGCGTTTTCTGATTGCTTTGGGTTTGATAAGCTTACGATTGGAAGTGGTCTAGAAGTTCTAAATCAAGGAGTTTTTGAAGGCTGTTCAAATTTGACAAGCTTAGAAATTCCTGATACAATTACAACCATTGGAAAGAATGCTTTTTCTTCATGTTCAGGAATCACTGGAACTTTGGAGATTCCTGATTCAGTTACTATAATCAATTGTTCTGCATTTTCGCAATGTTCTGGTATATCTGCTTTAAATATTGGAAAAGGGATCATTGAAATAAGTGATAATGTATTTGAATCATGTACAGGACTAACAAGTTTAGCAATTCC
Source organism: Tritrichomonas musculus (assembly GCA_039105265.1). Lineage (NCBI taxonomy): Eukaryota > Parabasalia > Tritrichomonadida > Tritrichomonadidae > Tritrichomonas > Tritrichomonas musculus. The sequence goes on from JAPFFF010000013.1 coordinate 932,867, forward strand.
TGATTGGATAATTTCAATAGGACCATATGCATTTTCGTACTGTTCAGAAATTACAGGAACATTAATAATTCCAGATTCGGTTGAAAATATGGGAATTTTTGCTTTTACTTCTTGTTCAGGAATCAAAGATTTGAGGATTGGTAGCAAATTAAAAGAAATAAGTTCTTATGCATTTTCATATTGTTCTGATTTGGCAAGTTTCACATTTCCATCAAGTTTGACGACGATTGGTCAAAATTCATTTTCATATTGCACTGGTATAAAAGGAACTCTAACTATTCCTGATTCTATAGAAGTAATTGAAAGTCATGCTTTTTCATTTTGCACTGGAATCACTGATTTGAAGATTGGCAGAAATCTGACACATATTGATTCTTATGTGTTTGAAAATTGTGACAAAATATCAAGTTTAACAATTCCTGAATGGATTACTTCAATTGGATCTTATGCATTCTCTTATTGTTCAGGAATCAAAGGCACATTAACTTTACCAGATTCTTTGCTGTATGTTGGTGAAGGAGCTTTCTCTGACTGCTCGAGTTTCACTGATCTAAAAATAGGGAAAAATCTTACAGAGATTTGTCCTTATACATTTTCAAAATGCAAAGCATTGAATAAGCTAGTTATCCCTGATACAATTGAATCAATTGGATCATATTCTTTCTCTTTTTGTTCAGGAATCAAAGGTACATTAATACTGCCTAATATTTTGTCTTATGTTGGTGAAGGTGCTTTTTCTGATTGTTCAGGTTTTAGTGATCTTGAAATAGGAAATGGATTACATGAAATAAGATCAAATGTTTTTACAAACTGCAGAGAATTATCAAGTTTGAAAATTCCTGATTCAATTATATCGATTTGTTCTTATGCCTTTTCATATTGCACTGGAATAAAAGGATCATTGATTGTTCCTGATACACTTCAATTTCTCGGAAGTGGTGCCTTTTATTCATGTTCTGGATTTGATGAGTCACTCGTAATTGGCTCAAATCTGTCTGTGATAAGTTCATCTGCTTTTCAATTTTGCTCACATTTTACTGGAAAATTGACAATTCCTGAATCAGTTGTATCAATAGAATCTTATGCATTTTCAAACTGTTTTGGATTTACAAGTGACTTAATAATTCCAGATACTGTGATGGGTGTTGATTATTCTGCCTTTTCTTTCTGTTCTGGATTTAATGGATCATTGATCATTAGTTCGAATTTGGCCATAATCAGTTCACTGACTTTTCAATCATGTTACAAAATTTCTGGTGAGTTACAAATCACTGAATCTGTTATATCTATTGAATCTGGAGCCTTTCGTGACTGTTCAGGATTAGCTGGTCATTTAATTATTCCAGACACTGTTTTAAATGTTGGTAATGAAGCCTTTTCAAATTGTTTTGGTTTCAATGGCTCTCTATTTATTAGCCAAAATTTGATCGTGATCAATTCGAAGACTTTTTGTAATTGTTCACAATTGACTGGGGAATTGAATATTCCTGAATCACTTACTACAATTGAATCAGATTCATTTTCAAATTGTTCCAAGTTGACCGGATCATTAAGAATCCCAAATTCTGTCACCAAAATTGAAAATGGTGCTTTTTCATTCTGCAGCGGATTTGATGGTGAATTGAAAATCAGTTCAAAATTGGAAATCATAAGTTCGTGTTCTTTTCAGAATTGTTCTGGATTCATTGGAACATTGATCATTCCAGATTCAGTGGAAATCATTCAAGGAAAAGCTTTTCTTGAATGTTCTGGATTTGAAGAGTTGATTTTGGGTCAAAATGTCAAATCGGTTAATGAAATGGCCTTTTTCAATTGCCATGGATTGAAAGGTTCCTTAATAATACCATCTTCAATAACTGTTCTCCAAAGCAAAGCATTCATTGGAACAAACTTTTCTCTTTTATTGTACAACGGAACTGAAAGTCCAATTTGTCCAACTGATGTTTTTCAGAGTGATCTTTTTGTGTTCACTGCAATTGATTACGAAGAGTCAGAATTTTGTGGATTACCAGTAATAAAGCCTGCAACTCCGACTCATTCAAAAACACCATCACAATCAATGACTCCAACGTCATCATTATCTCCAACAGAATCATTAGTGCAAAGCTTCTCACCATCTCCTTCCATTACTCCATCTTCAAGTGATTCAAATAAATTGAATACTGTAGAAATCGTTGGGATTTCTCTTGGTTGCATTTTTGGTTTTGTTATCATTGTTGTTTTGATGGTTTTTGTTCTTAAAAAGAAGAATGAAAATGCAGCTGATTCAATCAATACTTTTTCAAGTCTTTTAAAAGACAATTGATAAAAAATTAATGAAGCTGAATTGACACTGATGAAGTCTGTTGGTAGCAATTTGCAAAAGCTCCATTTTCATATTTTGTCATATATTTATGAACAATGAAGAAATTATAATTTCACAAAAATTGAGAGTAATTCTAGAATATAGTTCATTTTTAAAAAAAATGCAAATAAGTACAATTTCATATAATAAAATAATTAGTTATTATTTCAGAATAAGAAATGATTATAAAGATATCTTTAATACCTATTTTTTCTCCCACATATAATTGGAAGTTTCATTGATTTGAATTTATATTAATATCTAATTCTACTTTTATTCCATTTAAAAAAATTATCCAAGTGCTTTTAAGGTTCTCCCTAAAAAATGTAAATTATTCAATATTGAATTAACTCATAGAATATATAATTCAATAGAGATTTTTTCGGAAAAAGTTTTGGTGAAAAATAAAAATATTTGGCCTCAACGATTAAATCTTATTTTATTCAAAATTATATTGATTTTTTAATTTTGTGATTTCTATCAGTAGAAAAATAAAAACAATAATATTCCATGAAAATATTTTTATACTATTTTTTAAAATATATATTTTCATAAATTTTATATTTTAGTTCATTTTTACAGATGATATTTATGTATATTTTATTTGTGAAATCTCATTGAATTTAATCTTTTAAATTTGAAAGGAGAACCTTAATTTTAATAAATGACGATTAAAAGTCTCACAAAAAATCTTGTCAAAATATATAATGTTGAGTCATAATAGCGATTTAATCTCGCAGCCATCATTAACAGAAAATGAAAGTACTATAATCGCTACATCCAATAACTATCCCCTAGATGATAGTATAAAAAAACAAATATTATTATCTCAAATGGAAGTTCGAAAATATGTTGAAGAAAAAAGAGTTCTTTATAATAATCTTATGACATTTTTAGAAAATAATGATGGCGAGAAAAATATCGAAAAATTAATTAACATAATTAATATTCAAAGTCAAGAAGTAAATGATGAGAATTATTTTGAAAAGATTCTTCAAATATTAGCAAGCATTTCCAACAATCATCATCGAGAAAATGGCCTATTCCAAAAAATATTGAGAATCATTAAATATTTTCAAGATCAAATCAGACAAACCTTCACAAATATTGAATTATTCAACATTTTTAAAGACAACAAAGTATTTCTACTTTTTCTTTTTTCAACCAAAATCATTTCTATTGATGACGATGTTAAAAAAGCACTTTTCACAGAAACCGAATGGAATGGAAACCGTTTTTCACACTTTTTCTATCCAGAAATCAAAAAATACGACAATGAAGAACAAAATAGAGAAATTGAAGATGAACTTTTATCGATTGAACCAACAATTTTTGATCATTTTGAAGAAAAACGTCATGAAGGCGAAAATGATTCGTACATTTGTTCGTTAATTCGTCAAGATTCGCTTAAAGAATTTTCGATTTACGTTAATAGTACAAATATACCGCTTGATAGTAAAGTAAAAAGTTCACTTTTTGAAACAAACGCTTTTTTAATCGAGAACGAACCAACTTTAATTGAATATTCAGCTTTTTTTGGCTCAATAAAAATATTCAACTACTTAAGAAAGAAGGAAGTTGAATTAAAGACTTCATTAATGATTTATGCGATTCATTCTCGAAAGGCAGCATTTATTCATCTTCTTGAATCTTGTGATATTCAAATGTCAAGTAGCATCTATGCAGAATGCATAGAAGAAGCCATTAAATGCCACCATAATGAATTCGTTGATTATTTTGAAAATTGTTATCTAGTCAAAAAAGAAAAATGTATTCCAAAAATGTTACAATATTATAATTATATCCATTTTCCTTTTGATTTTGATTTTTATTATGAAGATGATAAAGTTTTTTATGCTTTATGTTGTTATAAATATCGCATTCTTATCGATATTTTCTATAAAATGAAAGAGAAATTAAAAAATGATCAATTTAATATTTCTTTGCAAACGGCTGCAAATGAAAACAAAACTGATGTCATTTTTTATTTGCTGTTAAAAGAAGAAAGAATTAAAAACGAACCTAATTTTTTTAATGGTAATAATGTCATAACTCAGATTGTAATTCCATTGACTATAACAACAATCGAGGAATATGCTTTTTCAAAATGTACAAAATTGGAGCAAGTAATGATTCCTTCCTCTGTAACTTCAATTGGTGATTCTGCTTTCTTTGAATGTTCATCATTGAAAGAAATCGCAATTCCTTCTTCTGTGACCTCGATTGAAAGATATGCTTTTTATAAATGTCAATCATTGAAAAAAATAAAAATTCCTTCTTCTATAAAAATAATCAGAGATTCTGCTTTTGAAAAATGTTCATCATTACAATATATAGTAATTCCAAATTCAATAACTTCGATTGAAAATAATGCTTTTGCAAATTGTTCTTCAGTTAAACAAATCAAAATTCCTTCTTCTGTAACTTACATTGGATCCCGTGCTTTCTTTGGTTGTTCTTCATTGATAAAAATCATTATTCCTTCTTCTGTAAATTCAATTGGAAAGCATGCCTTTATTAACTGTTCATCTTTGATCAAAATAAAAATTCCTTCTTCTTTGAAAGGTGTATTTTTATATAATTTCGTTAGTTGTACTTCATTGGAACAAATTATATTTGATTCACCTAAAGCCTTAACTATTAATTTTTCTTTCAGAAATGGACCTCCACAATCACAGGTCGAAATACCATTTGTTAGCTCCATTCAAAAAGGATTATTTTCTTATTTTGAATGTTTGACTCAAATAACAATTCCTTCATCTGTGACTTCAATTGGACCTTATGCTTTCGATGAATGTACATCATTGACTCAAATAGCAATTCCTTCATCTGTGACTTCAATTGGGCCTTATGCTTTCGATGAATGTACATCATTGACTCAAATAGCAATTCCATCATCTGTAACTCATATTGAAAAATACGCTTTCAATATATGTACATCTTTGAAAATAGTATCACTTTGTACACATAATGCTTCCATTGGTGAATATGCATTTAATGAATGTTCTTCATTAGCAGATTTAATATTTGAGAATTCAGCATCAATTTGTTATGTTGGTAGAGGTTCTTTTAATAACTGTCATTCACTTGCCAAAATATCATTCCCATCACCTTTATATTCAATTGGTAATTATGCTTTCAACAATTGTTCATCTTTAATAAAAGTATCATTTCCTTCAACATTGAAATCAATTGGAGAATATGCTTTCATGAATTGTTCATCATTGACACGTTTGTCCTTTGATCAATGTACATCTTTACGCAGAATTGGAAGAAATGCTTTTGATAACTGTACATCATTGGTTAATGTAGTGTTTTCATCTTCAATAACTTCTATTGGACAGAAAGCTTTTATTAAATGCTCTTCATTAAATAAAATTGTTCTTCCTTCTTCATTAAAGCGAATAAGAAAACAAATCATTCAATCAACATCAATTGAAGAAATAATAATTCCTTCAAATGTAAGAATAATTGATAAAGAAGCATTCAGTGAAATAAAATCATTGAAAAAAGTGTCATTTGAAAGTCCTTCTTCTTTATATTGTTTTAGATCAAATATATTTGATAGATGTACATCATTGTTTGAAATTACAATTCCTCCAAGTGTGAAGATAATTCAAAGCTATGCTTTTAATCATTGCAAATCAATCAAAAAAATTGAAATTCCTTCTTCTGTTACTAAAATCAGCGATGGAGCTTTTAATGGATGTTCATCACTTGAAGAAGTAATAATACATTCATTATTGAAACAAATCAATACTTATGTGTTTAGTGATTGTATTTCGTTGAAATTCATTAATATTCCTAATTCTGTTGTAACAATATGTCCTTATGCTTTTCTTTGTTGTTCTTCACTTGAAAAAATAATTCTTCCTCAATCTTTGACTTCCATTAAATTTGGAGCATTTATAGAATGCACTTCTCTTAAAGAAATTGCATTACCAGCTTCTACGACTGAAGTTGGAAAAGACATTTTCAATAATTGCTCATCATTGGTTAATATAGTTATTCCTGGTTCGATAGATTGCAGCAAATTGGGAATTGGCACAAATACCAAAATAACTAGGATTTAAAAAAAACTCTTTATAAAGAATTGGGTTTAATTTGCCATTTTTTCATTTTTTTGAGCAATTTGTGGTTCAAGAATAGTTCACATTTTTTTCTTTTTCTATAAATTTTTTCAATGAGTCAAATCGGATTAAGGGTAAAGGAATTTTTCTCTCAATTTTCGGAATCTGACAAATTTTTTTTCTAGTTGATTTTTTTTAGTTTTTTTTATAAAAATCAATTTCAAATTAAAAATTGTCTGGGCCATTTTTTTTATTAGTTCTAAATAAAAATTAAGCATACCTCAAAGGCAATTTTTTTCGATCTTTGAGGAACTATTCAGGATTACTTTGAGGAACTAGTTTTTTAAATACCTAATTGAAAAAGTTGACTTTAAAAAATACGTTTTATTTCAATAAGAACAAAAAAAATAATAATTTGGTATTAAGATTACATCTACATTTAAATTAAGATTAAATTGATTTTCTAAGAAAATATTAAAATTTTTTTATAATATAATGTTATCTATAAATTTTTATATTTTTTTCTTTCAATTTTGAGTGCTATAGTATAGTTGTTAAAGTTTATTAAGGTATTGGGTTCGAAATATTAACCTTTTTTACTTTTTTATATTGAAATCATAATAAAGTCAAAATAAATACGTAAGTAAAAATACTATCAATTTTTTTGTAAATAACAATGAGTTTGTAGTGTATTTTTGAAATAATAAGTTAATTTAAAAAACATCAAATTCTATTTGAAAAATTATGGAAAATAGAAAAAGTTTAAAAGTTTTCAAAAAGTGGCGTAGAAAAATACGATTACCCAAAAATTATCAAATAAAAAACATTAAAAAAAAATTATTTCTTAAACATATTTAGAAATATGAGCTTAAAAAATCATAGAAAAGCCTAAAAAAAATAAAAATGAAAATTAAATTGTTAAATATGAAGCCATTTTTCGTAATATCTATAATAAATTGGTTAATATTAGACATATTACACTTTAATTTACTAATTTTTTTGGGGTTTAAGGGATTGAAGAGAAATATTGGAAATGACCTAAAATCTTCTAAAAAAGTGTAATTTCTGCCCTTTTTGATTTAATACACATTTTATTAAATGAACGAAATTAATAGGATTATTTGAAAATGGAATAAATCATACTCAAATAAATTACCATTATGAGATTTCAGTGTTTTAAAAAAAAACTGATTTATTTTGGTAAATCCTTGTAAATATGTTTTAATATTATATAAATGAAAATTATTTTTTTGGTATTGGGGGATTATTGTAATAAAATAAAATAAAATAAAATAATATTATAAGAAAAAGTGATTCATAGCTTTTGCTGGCTCAAAATATAACTTTTAATTGCAGTCTTTTCATTAAAATACAAACCTTTGTCATTTTTCAAACCAAACTATAGGCCAAAATTTTAATTTTTTTGAAATAGAAATATCTTTATTTAAAAGTTTTTTTTTGCAAAATTTATCGATCAATTTATCTCATTGCAATCTAAAGAAACTATATTAAATAATTCATATAGCTTTTCTTGATTTTAATAGTTCCTCAAAAAAAGGAGGAAATTGAATGATGAGGAATAGAGGAAAAATTCAATAAAATCTTTTCAAAAAGGAGGAACTAAATTTTTTTGAGGAACTTCCTCTCTATTCAAATTTCCTCAATTTTTTGAGCAAATCAAAAATATACTAATAATGGAATATTATTTTAATAAACATTCTTTTTTATTTATTATCTAATTTTAATTTATTATTATATTTTGACACACAAATTATTCTTTATTTTATTAAGATATTATAAAGGAGAACGGAGAGACGGTTATGACAAAGTTTTTTTCGACTTATTTTATATAAATATAAATATAATATTATATATTGAATAATTATTAATAAGAAACCAAAAAGAAATATCGTAGGGAAACAAAGATATTCACAAAATAAAAATAAAAGTTATGAAAAAGTTAATAAATTGAATTATAATGATAAATTTTTAATTCAATTTCTTGTAACATTTAGATATCAAAATTGTTACAAAGAATCTGTGCAAGTTGTATAATTATTTTTCATAGTTTAAGATTTTATCTATTTATTATATATTGTATACAAACTATATCATGTGATATTATATATAGTTTATAAAAATATAATAAGATAATAACATTTTATTTTTTTAAAAAATTGAATTAAAACTATATAAAATAATCTCTTTCATTTTTATTTTATCTTAACAAAAATGACATAAATCACTTTTTTTACTATTATATTTTTATATAATGACATACTAAAATGTTATGTTTAATTATTTAGTATATATTTTATAAATATTTTTTTCAAATCTACCAAAAAATTAAAAGAGCTTACCCAGCCTGTTAAATTGATTAAATATTGGATTTTTATATGATATATTTCAAATTTGAAGCCAAAATATATGATATATTAGAATGAGGAAAAAGGCTAAAATAGTAAAGTAAAGGTGGGAAATATTATTTATTACTGATGTAATAATTAATAAAACATGCATATTTTGATAAATATTAAAATTATAATAAAATTATTTATTAATAGGCTTCATTTTGATAAATTAATATAAATGCAGATTTAATGGTAAAGAAATACAAATGTTTTACAAGAAAAATCCTACTTTAATACATTGTATGATGGAATTTCATGAAAATTAATAATTGAATATGAAAGATTTATTTTATATGAAATTGTTCTCAAAATTGACTCTTGGACGATGATATTTAATTTAAAATTTCTTATTGATGATTGAGAATGTATAATTAAATCATTTTTATCTTTATATAAATGAAATACATATAATTTATATTTTATATATAAACATAAATAAATATCGTAATTATATAAATGTCATTGTAATAAGTTTATATTGTATAAATTATCCATAAATAAAATAAAAATAATTCTTAAGAAAAAAAAATTTTCTCAAATAAATATTTTAATTGAGAGTAATTGAATAGAAATAAATAATTTATTCAAAATCTTTCAAAAAAAATTTTATGATTATTTTTTCTTTCTTAGGAAATAAATAAAAATGCATACGCTGAATTTCCTTTCAGGCAGGATCAATTGGGTTATAATACCATCACTAATCTTTTATATAAACGATTTCTTAATTTTACATACCTATTTATGAAAATCAGATACATATAACATATAATTTCCATTATTTGAACAATAAATGTATTTTAATAATACATATTCATTTAAATATGATTACAAAATATTAATATTAACAAATATCGAAAAAATGACAATTAATTAATTATATAAAATCATTTTAATATATTTTTTAACGTACAAAAAAAACCGTCTTCGTTCTCCTTTGATATTATTATTTAAAAATATACTCATTATTTTAAACAAGTATTTAAAAAATTCAGAATTTATTTCTATATATGAAAACTTTTTAATGTATCATTATGAAATAATTCAATTAAAAAAAATTTTTATGAAATAATGAAATTTAGAAAATTTTCTAAATATTTTATATCAAATATTATTTTTAATTTTATCAATATTGTTTGATGTTTATAATATTGCTTTGTTTAATAAAATAAAAATCTCTTAAAAATTAACTTCCTCCACTGCTCAAAGATCTTTTGGTGTTGAGTTGAGGAAGTTTGGAGCAACTCATGATTGAGATATGCTTATAAAAATAGAAAATAATTTTTTTTCAAAAAGAGTGGGAAGGAAACGAGAAAAAAAAAATCGGTCTTAACGTTTCTAATATTTTTTAATATTAGCTCGGTAGGCAGAATATCAGATCTATAATTTTGAAACTCATGGCTATTGGATAAAATTATTTTTGAATGGGTTTTATTTTTCTTCCTCTCAATTTTATATTTTTGCATTCAAAAAAGATTGTTCCCCAGAAGCATGAATATGAAATATATAAGCCTGAAATTTATAATATTAGATTAATATTTTTTAATATTATAAATGATGCTATTAGACTTTTTTTATCTCAATTCCTTCCAATTTTTTTTGAAAAAAAATATTTTCTGCTAATATTTAGGATTAATAAAAAAAATGGCCAAGACAATTTTTAATTTAAAATTTATTTTTATAAAAAAAGCAAAGAGAAAAAGAGTTTGTCAGATTGCAAAATTGAGAGGTTGTAAAATCCTCTCAAACTTTACCTTAATTTTAAAATAGTTGTACTTTTGTCAAATCAAAAAAAATCTATGAATTTTGATGCTACAATTTTGTTTTTATTTTTTAATTTTATCGTGTAAAAAAATTGCATAATCTATTTAAAAATTGCATAATCTATTTAAGGGACCACTATCATATTTTTTTGTAAACATTTCAATATTGAAAAAACTCATAGAAAATAAAATTCAATGGTTATTATTTCAGAAAAAGTTTAAAACTTTAAAATTTCACCATTCCGATAATTTTTGTAAAATTTTTACTCCTTTCAACTTTTAAATTTTTTTAAATTTTATTGAAATATTTGATTTTAATTTCATTGAAATATTTGATTTTGAATTTCATCAAAATATTTGATTTAGAATATAATTGAATTTATTGTTTTTAATCTTATAAATGTTTATCATTAAAAATGTATATTGCATTAATATCAAGTTTGTAGTTTGATAATAAAAGTTTAACAATTTCATCATTTCCTTTCTCAACTGCTATATGCAATGCTGTTTTATGATTATGTTATATTAAAAATTCCTTGAATTTTTATTTCAAAACTTCATTATATATTATGTATTACAATGGGGTAAAATATATATTAGAATATCTTTCAAATTGACATCAATACTAGTATTTGACAAAAGATAATTTACAAGTTCTACATTACAAAGTTCGCACCCAATATGTAAAAGATTCTTTTGAATTAATGAAAAACACCTGATTTAGTAATTTTACAAATATTAGAATTTTGTGGAATAAGTAATTCAATGATTTCAGAATAACCTTGAGTTTCTTTTTCTATCTGCGATATTAATTCTTTGTTTTTTGTTGATAATTCGTCACTTTGTATTATTTTTTCCTCAATTTGGCTTGGGATCCATGAATCATCGTTACATGGTAACATGATTTTGAGAGTATCTAATAGAGTTTTTCAGAATTTTCGGTTAGTTTTCAAATTTGAATGCTTCATTCAATTTCCTTTCAATTTTTTGAGGCAAACATGCAAGGTAGTCGTTTCTCGTGCACTAAAAGATTTCAAAGTTTCTTATTTCCAAAAAAATATTCTTATGGTCGTATATCATATGAATTTAGGATTCTTTATTCTTCAATTTCTTTTTGGAAGAAAATTAGTTAATATTATTTTAGAAAAATTTCTCCATATTTTTACTTTAGTAATCTGATGATTTGCTTCTAGTGTTGAAAGAGATTCTAAATCTAAAATCAAAATTCCCTTTAAAAATATTGAGTAGGAAAGCCGAAAAAAATCACAAATTTGTTTATATAAATTGAAAGAATTCATATAAAAAGTATGCAAAAAAAATTAAAAATTGATGATGTTTTATTTTGATATCAACATGAAAAAACTTATATTTTTATATATATTTAATTTTGATATTGGTATATTAATTTTTTATTTATACAGTAACTTTAAAATTTGAATAAAAATTTATTCAAAAATTTCTATGACGTAAAATGCATGCCTCATGTCATAAATATGGGGTATAGCCTATTTGTAAACAAAAAAATGTTTGGCAATTTTGTGTATTTTTTATTAATATTCGAATTTTTATGAAAAAAAAAAAAAAAAATAAATACAAAAAAATTGAAAATTTTCCAAAATTATATTGATAATGAAAATTCGGAATTTTAACGAAAAAAAATATTTACAAACATTTGGAATTGGAATATCGTTAACAATTCAAATACAAAATGACGTTAATAATCATATTTTAAAAAAGTAATAAGATAAGGATTGGCCAACCTTTTTATAATATTTATTTAATAAATATTAGAGTGGCAAAGTTCTTGAATCGATGACGAACAGTTGCATATAGATATTGACGAATTGATATCAGCGGAATCATAAGGAAGTTTTTAATAAGTGGTAAAGTGGGCCGGAATTTGAAATGAAGATAACTTATACATAAGGATTTTATAATATCTTGAAAGCTTGAGAGGGAATGGGGCAAACATAATTCCCCATAATGTTTTGTGTCTACCTAACCATCTTTCCACAGTGATTCGATCATACGCTACTTGTTCGTTATATGATTTCTGTGCCTTTTGGAGAATCTTATTTTTTGTATTAGTATTCTGAAATATTGTAAAATCGTGTACCAATCCTTTATACGATTCTTTCATATCCATTGCTACAACTTGTGGACCTACATGAACTTGCATTTTCACACAATGAAAATCATGCTTCCCAGAGTAATAACTTGCTTGATCATATTTAGGCCTTGGTATTCGTTGAACACTTCCATCAACAGCCGCAATGCAATTTGTGAAAAATCTAAATAAAGAAATATTTTGAATATTTTCTTCCGTTGAAATCCAACAAACCTCCAATTTTTCAAAATTGGGTGAGCATATATCTGCAGTTTCATTTACAATCATTGCCATATAAGTATCAGTAAATCCAAATTGTACTTGCATTTGAGGAAAATCCATTGCTAATTTGAGATAGTTCAATGTAATAAGAAAAATCGCATTAGGGGCGTAATAACTTCTTCTTCCTCCTTGATGAGCCATTTCTAACGCCGAACCAAGTCAATCTGGAAAGCTAGGTTAAATCTTTTTAATATATGTTCAGTAACATCATCAAATGAAAGAAAAAATCTTTTATTGTGCCAACACTTGATCATTATCTCCAATTTTTGTTCTTAGTCTACCTCGAGAAAGCAAAGTTCCTTGTTGCTGAATTTTGTAGTACTGCTTTTGAACACAATGTCAGCTTCCAAACATTAGACCTAATTGAGAAAAAGATACACAGTTGTGTGGATTATGCAAATACTCAATAAGCAACTTGCATTGTTCTCTGAAAGATTGTGCATTAATCCATCTAGGTTCTTTTAACATTTGTGAATATGAATCCATTGCTCTCTGGTCTGGAGATTTTTTTTTTTTTTCTTTTTTCTTTAAAAAAAATTATGATAAATTCCAAAATGTGATGTCAGTATTATATTCTGGGTTTGGTTCATCATCACTCAGAATGATTGGTACATAATTATCTTTCAAATCAGTGACAACAGATTTAAGGTTCTCCCATTGAGGTTCCCAAGGCTGTGGTCCTCTCTTTCCCTCAGAATAGTCGTAAAATATTAAGCCATTTGCACCTTCAGCTATCATTTGATAGACCATGTTGTACAGCTGGTCATGTGTAGGTGGCAATTCATTAGGCATATCATAAATAGACCAATCAAATATTTGAGGAATTCCCCAGTTTGCACGTAATGACATTGCCAAGTTTCGTGCTTGATAAGTCACGATGTGGACGGCATTAAAATCATCATAATTTTGACATGGATATATATCTATTCCGTATGTATCAAGTGCTTCTTTATACTTGTGAATGTAGAGCCGATTATTAATTGCACCCCAAATAAAGTAATCAGAATCAACTTCTCGAATCCCTCTGCAATTAGCAAACAATGATGGAATTTGTTGAAGTGCTGGCTCATCACATAAATAATAAGCAAACAAACCTGGTGAATCTTTCATTGTTCTAGCTCTTTCCATTACTCGATTTTTACATTCCTCAATTTTTGTTTGATCAGTTCCCCAAACAAAGTCTGCAGCTCCGTTGTCAATTCCTCGAATTTGATGATTAGTTTTTTCCCACAATTCATTGAAAAATGACACTGGAAAAGTGCCACCTGGCTTAATGAGATTGAAAGGACTATCCATAAAAATTGGAAGTAGTGATTCACTGTATTTTGCTACATATAAACCTAATGGAAAGAATGGTTTCCCATTGTCAATCACTCGTAATTTGTCATCAATGTAAAGCTTGTAGTTTCGCTTGGTCGAAAGTTTGTGACAATGAGTTGTTGTGACTTCTTCACGATCCATTAAATAGTTAATAAAAGTAACTTTAACTTCATAATAACCAGCTGACAATTTGGTTGGATCAAATTCGAGTTCTGCAACGATCAATTCCAGTCTTCTTTTTAATACAAAATCGGTAACCGTCAATTCCACTTTTTGAGTATCTTCATTTATAAAATCTACTTTGAGACCCATGTTTTCACCTTTTTCATATACTGTTTTGAGAATACTTAGGCTGACAATAATTTTCTTTTTTTCATCAAAAACTTCTTGACGATAGGAATTTATATCAGCTGTTACTAAATAGTTAGTATCTAATATTGGTGTCAATGAAATATCATCAATCCAAAATTCACCAACACCATTGTCTCTAAGACCTATTCCTAATGAATAGGTGCCTTCTTTCATGACCATTAATGATTTGGTAGAAATGAAATACCATTTATCACTGCAATCATTATTGTGGCATGAATTATTTGCTGTATTGTATAAGTATATTGTTGACATGTAATCACTTGATTCAAATGATAAAAGAACTTTGCCTGTGCATTTCTTCATCTTGATCCAAGCACTAAACTTGTAATATAATCCAAATGTCATTTTTGATTTAGGAATAAATTGATATACTGATGCTCTTTTCTCTGAATCAACAATGCAATGAAGAGAACCTGTTCCTGAATGATATTCATTTAAATCAATAGAGCAAGCAGATGTATCTTGTGCCCAATTGCTGAGACCTTGATCAAATGATGGATTAGTTACACCATTTTCAAAAGCAAAAATAAAAGTCCAAAATACAAAAATCATTAAAATAAAATTGCATAAGATTTTTTTTTTGTTTTGAAAATTTTAAATTAGCTCATATAAAATATTCTTAGCATATTCAAATATATTCGGTATATAAATTTTGAATAGAACCCAAATCAATCAGAGTTCAGATAGCAATCACACTATTTTCAATTTTATTTAAAGATAACATAAAAAGAATATATAAATGATTAATTTATTAAATGATATTGAAAATAAAATTTGAATTGTAGAATCAAATTCTCTGAAATAAATTGAAAAAATCTCTGAAATAATAAATAATCAATTGAAAATTCAAAAAGAGAGTTAATTTTAAAATAATTGATTAAAATTCTCATTCTATTAATAGAAAATGAAAATTATATTAAAAAATCGCTTCACAGCAGGGATGTTTATCCATAATGTAAAATTACGGTTATTGTAAAATAATCATTTTTATTAATTATATAATGATTGTAAAAAAATTACATATAATGATTAAAAATTTTAATAAAATCAGTTGAAAATTTATTCATTATATATTATTTGTTATTATTATCATACAACAAAAAGAATTTTTCGAAAATGAACATCATATGAATTTGACATAAAATAAATCAAATATTCTTCTTTTATTAAATGAGCAAGTAACAAAAAAACTTATATTTATTTCTTAATGTAAATATTTATGATGATTTGATTTAATAATTTTTCAATAGGTACCGAATGTTATTGAAAAATACACCGAATTTACATTCAATCTTTGAATTTTTAAATTTTTATTTATTACTTCATTTTTTATTGATGTCAATATCTCAAACAATTAGTATTGTTGATGCATTTGCTCATCGTCATTCTTGCCGTTCATTTTTAGAAAAAGGTATTTCACAAGATAAAAAGCAATCTATACAAAATATTCTATCTGATGTCAACAAGCTTCAAAGCCCTTTTAAAACAAGTGGAATAGAAATTTCAGAAACTGGGCCAGGACTAAATCGTTTTTGGTCAACATCAAATGAATCTGGTTGGCTTGTTGAAAAAGTACCTTCAAATCATAAATCCGAATTGATGACAATGATTATTGATGCATCATTCAAAATGCAGATCGCAGTAATGAAGATGACTCAAATTAATATCGGCACATGCTGGATGGCAGGAACTTTCAATGAAAGCGAAGCTGAAAAACGTTTTCCAGGATTTATAATAAAAGCAGTTGTCGCATTTGGTGAAGAAAGAAAAAGCAAACACTTAATGGGAAAAATATTTGGAATGTTTGGCGGACATGATAAAAGATTGAAATTTGAACAACTTTTTTATGATGATGATAATAAGAGATACATCAAAGAAGATGACTTTGCAAATAAAACGGTTTCACAGTATCCAAGTTATATGCATAACTTTTTGAATGCACTAAGATCAGGACCATCGCCAATGAATTCTCAAACATGGAGATTCGTTCTAAGTGGGCATGGAAAAGAAGTTCATTTATTTGATGAAAAAAATGATGAAAACTCTTGGTTCACTTCTGGAATCGCCTTGGCAAATTTGAAATTGCTTGAAGAATTGAGAGGCGGAAGTTGCAATTTTGAGATAAAAAATCCAACTCCTCAAAATTCCCCTCTTGGTGGAAAATATATTGCAACTGCAATTTATACAGAATAAAAAATAAAAAACTTTTTTTTAATTTCAAATTCTTTTTATTGTATCTTGTAGAAAATAAATGTTGTAAAAAGTCAGGTTTCTATACTCTCAAAAATTGAAAAGAATGCAAAATAATGAATTCAAATTTTTTTGTATTGTATGAATATATGTCCACCTGTTTATAGGCTTGTTGTAAAGCATAAAACACATGATAAAAGGTGATTTTACATGGCCCTAAAATATAACTGGTAGTTGGGATTTGAAATTTATGTGAATATATAGAATCATCATGCGTATATACACATAAATTACAATTCAAATTTGAATTTTTTAGAGCCACCCTAATCTGACCGATCATTTAACAATATTTGATGCAATAGCATCAGTAATTTTTTGGCTGGCTTATTCTTATTTTATTAGTAGATATTTTTAACCATTGTTTGAGAAATATTCAATAAATCTCAGTAAGAGGATCAATAATATATTATTGAATTTATTCACATAATTGTGGTATTAAAGAGGAAAAACTAGAAAGAATACATACATGACATTGAAATGACAGTTTTCTCATATTTTATGAGTGTTTTATTATTTATTTATTTATTTATTTGTATTTTTCAGGTTTGCCAAAAGGACAGGAGCAGGTGGCCCGAAATAACAATCTGACCTGGAATAATTAGAAGAGATGGAGGGGCAGGCACAATTTTTTTCTCCCATACTGGAGCCTTTTATGCCATTGCACTTTATAAAACAAAAAAATATTCCATTTATTATCAAATATATTCAGTTAATGTTATATTTGGACGTTTTTTCCTTTTCTTCTTTCTTGTTAAAAATATTCAGTACATTCTTATATTATTTCAGTTGATCATTGTTAAAACTTGCTTTAAACTATTCTTCTCTTTCAAGATTATTATAACTATAATAATGTCTCAAAAAAATCATTTTCTTTTTTCAAACTTTTAAATGAAATCATATGATTTTACAAACTTTATTTTTCAAATAAAAGACTATCTATCATATAACTATAAATAATTAATATTAATCCTATGATAATGTTTAAAAGTATTTTCAACAGTACTGCGATCGGATGTAAAGTGTCAAAAGTATTTAAAAAACTGTAATAATCGAAACAAACCAAATTTATAAATAGAACACATTATATATAATAACATATTAAAATATGTTATTATATTTTCTAATTTGATTTGGAGATTTATGTTGATTAAATTTGAATAAAAAACTCATTTTATCCATTCAAAAAAATTTTTTTTTCATATGGTATGTCTAAAAAATTATAAAATTACTTCCAAATTTCATTCAAGAATTTGATTTTATATTATGGAAAATTAACTGTTATATAATTTTTTTAGGCATTTCCAGGTTATTTAATATTGCTCTCAATTTTTTGACACTTTACATCCGATCGCAGTACCGTTGTATTTTCAATGTCAACAACGAGCTCACAATTTTTTCAATAAAATTGATACATTAACCCAAAAATAAAACTGTCAACATATTCAGAATTAATTCAAATATTTGTTAAGAAATTTATCTGTTCACTTTATATAATGCTTTTATTCTTAATTGGCTTAATTACAAGAACCCCAGATGAAAGCCCTTATTCCTTTGAATTGCCTGCTGGAAATGCATTAATGATGGTTAGTTGGATTGGAACTGTAATCGAAATCTCAATTCCAGAATATCCAAATACAAATGCAACCACTAGATATGCTATAGTAGATGATCGTTATACCTATTTTTGTTTTAAATATAACGCAACCATTACCTTATATTTTTATAATGTAGTTACATATTATGTTTCTGCACCCGTACATTTAACTGTTTCTTCCCAAATTATAACAAATACAGAATCATTTTCAAAAGGATTTGATTATTATAGTAATACCAAAGTAATGCTTGATCTTCCATATTATTCAAGAATTCGAGTCAAGATTTCAACTCTTGAAAAAGGTAAATTCTTCTATTATTCAACTGCACTTTATTATTCAGAAGATGGAAAGATAGATACTGTTCGTTATAATGATCCATTGTCATCATCAGAAGTGTTTGAGGTTAAAGAAGATGCGCATTTCATTTGTGGTCCAATGACTTATGGAGGGAGATGGCATTCAATGCAAGTTTCAGCTGTCAATTTGCTCAGTGATGTTTCATATGGAAAAATGAACCCAAGTATCGGTTTGACAGTTGTAAGCCCAGTTATATATGAAAATTCAACCTATAGATTAGCAGAAAATATTACAGGTCGATCAAGTACTGATCATGTTATAAATACTACATTTTTGAAATTAAGTGAAGTTCCCACTCATATTGTTGAATTAAACTTTTCAAGGGAACTTTTAGACAATTCAAAAATATATTATAACTTTGGTTCAGGAAATTCTAGAATATCTAGAAATACAACATTAACACATAAATCACCATTTACACCTGATCTCAATATTGATTTTGGAAATTGTTCATTATACACATTCAGGAAATTAAATGTTACAACTATTGGATTTAGTTCTTTAACTTTTGATATTTTTGATATTCCTGAAGAATGCGGACCTCGTTTTTGCAACATAACAGCTGGTCCTGAATTTCACAATCTTACAATTCTATATCAAATTGATGATGAAATAAACCAATCTTTTTTGGGCAACAATTCAGTATTCCTATTCAAAGATAAACCATTTAATATTACTTTTTATATAATATATGATCAATGTTTTGAATATACTATACTCAAATCTGTTACAATCTTCCAGCCACATATTATTAACTACATTAATTTAACAATCGATGATATGCCTGAAACATGCTTTATTGAAAAATCATACACAGTTCAATTATTCCACAATATTACAGCAATTGATTACAGATTGACAGCATATGGAGAAGAGATACCATTTGGTGGAAATATAACACTGAATTATACACATCCATATATTGTAGAGGTTTTACTTAATTCAGGGTTATGTCGTGAATATGTAATTGATACAATAAAGCCTATACCAAACAACAAAACAGTCAGAATTTATGATGATAATGATGTGCCTTACATGTGTCAGTTTTATCGAATTCATGTTTCAATTGATTTACCAGATCAATATAAAATCGGTTATAAAATTAACGGTTATGGTGATTTCATTAAAATAGAAAACAAATACTTATATTTGAATTTCTATTATGATCCTTATATTGATTTATATGTTATTTCATCACCATATTGTACTGCTAAAATAGGTACATATTATTCATCTCAAAGATATAAATTAATAGTAATAAATATGGAATCTCTTCCAATTAAATGTAGAATTCCTGCTACAAAGACTCCATCAAAAAGTCTACTTCCTTCTGATTCTCCATATCCAACTCCATCAAAAACTCCTGATGCAACTCAATCACCTACACCATCGTTCACTCCTTCAATCTCGAATACTCCTCAAAGAACCCAAATTTATGATGATTTTGTCCCAAAGCCAGTTGAAAATACTAATTCTAATTCTAACTCTTATGAAATAAATTCTGATGGTTTCAAAACTTCTGAAAATGACCAAATTGAATTCGATATTTCAAATAATAAACTTAATACATTAACTTTTGAAAAAGGTGAAATAAAGATAACACAAAAAAGCTCATTCAATTCTGAAGTTCCATTGTATTTTGTTGCCTCAAATAAGAATGCAAAAATCATTATTGATGAAAGTGTAGAAAATTCTAATATTGGTGTTTTATCTAATAATTCTCCTAAAATTGAATTATCTAAAAATGATAATACATTGAGCCTGATGAACAATGAGTTAAATGGAAAAATTTTCATTTCAATATCAAATGATAAAAATATTGAAAAGTTAATTTTTAATGATGTAGATAATCGAGGAGACTTTTATTTAGATGTTCCCAAAGAAGTTTCAATAGTTTCATTTAAATCATTTTCAGTATCTGGAATATCAACACTTAAATTTACTAATGAAGAAACTGGAGTCAAATTGCTCAATTTGAATAACAAAATAATAAAAGAAATAAACAATGATGTGCAAATGGAAATCAGAGAAAAAATTGATGTTTTCTCTAAATCAGAAACATCTTTAACAAATGTAAATCTTTTAGGTGATTTGTCAATTCATGATGATTCTAATTTAGAAATAAATACACTTAACATAACTTCCAATAAATCAAACTTTCAAATTATTTTTAATTCAGGTATCCCATATCGCTCAAAACCAATTTTGGTAATAGAAAACATTAAAGGTCTTCCTGCTAAAATAAATATTTTATCAAATTCAAAAATATCCCAACTAAATAATTACCCAATTATTGAAACAAACGATGCATTTTCTTGTAAAAATTTAGCAAATTTGGTCGTTTTACAAGAAGGAACAAAAGATAAAATAAATGCTAAATGTTTAGAATCAGTTAAAACTATATATCTTAATTCTGAAGTTAAAAAATCAAAATCAGGTCTTGGTGCTGGTGCTATAGCTGGAATTGTCATCGGTTGCATAGTTGGAATTGCTATTATTGCCTTAGTGGTTTTCTTTGTTATAAAAAAGAAAAAGGACGACACCAAATCAGAAGATGAAGATGTATCAAGTTTAAATTTGAAATTATAACAAGTGATAACTAAAAATCACTTTTTTTTTTTTTTTTTTTTTTTTTTTTTTTTTTTTTTTTTTTTTTTTTTTTTGTTTGTTTGTTTGTTTTATTTTTATTATTTTTTCTTCTTTTGAAGATCAACATTTTAGAGCCATCGTTATTTTCCGAAGCGAACTTTTTGAATTTGGTAAATCAACTTTTTGATAGAATTCAATGTGTTCATTGAAATTAAGGCAGTCTTTTTATTTATTATAAATTGGAGATGGCTCAACATTTTATTCACCTATTTTTGACCTATTTTGAGGAAAAAAATACATTGATTTGAATACTTTTTAAATTCGAATTTAAATGTCTGTTACTGATCAAGAAAAGCAGACAAATATCTAAATAATAATAAAAAAATGTCAAATTTGACACTTCGGTTGACAAAACCCAGTTTTTTGAATAAAAAAACGTATTTTTGTTCGTTATTTAAAAAAAAAACATCAATTTTAACATTAAAAAATAGCTACTATTATTACAAAATTAAAAAATAATCATTTATTATTATTTTAGTAAGTATCTAAGGCGTGAAAGCCTTATGATCATAAGCATATATTCTAATAATAATAATAATAATCATATTATTTTTCGTTTTACATTCGTTAAAAAGAAAATAAAGATATGTCACACATATAAAAATCAATTAAATAGGAGAAAACATTGATTTTTATGTTATGTAAAAAATAATAAAATATATCTTTTTATTCGTTCAGTAATTAGAGATGGTCCTTAATTATATTTTATTCTACATTGTGATGCATTTCCAAATTCATTATTAAAATAGCTTTTTTCATAAAAACTGAAATGCTGGTTTTATGGCATATTGCAAAATTTTCCATATAGAAAATCAACTTTTTCAATGTAAAAATTGAAATTTTGAAAATTTCAAAATCCTTTTTTATTTATTTATATTGATGAATAAGCAAGAATATTTTCATCAAACAAAAAAACTTCATTCTCTTCTTTTTCGATATCTCACCAATGGTGACAACGAAAGCGATAATTATCAAAAATTAATCTCTTTCATCCAAAAAAAAAAAAAAATTAATGAAAATGAATTACAACTAGCCGAACTAGTTCATTCTATGGATAAAATCGCAGATAATTATCAAATATCTAGTTTTCAAAATGTAATAAAATTGATTGATTATTTTAAAACTGACTTTAAAAAACTGTTTACAAAACCTCAGTTATATAATTTTTTTAAGAATAGAAAAAGATTGCTTCTTATACTTTTCAAAAAAGAAATAATAACTATCGATAATTATATTCTAAAAAAGATTCTTGATAATACTGATGACAAACTTTGTTACTATTTTTACCCAGAAATTAAGTCTTTAATCAGTCCGCAAAAAAGAGAAAGCATTGAAAAAGAACTTTTATCATATGATTCCAAAATATTTGACACTTTCGAAGAAAAACGTTTAAACGGTTTAAATGAATCATACATATGTGAATTGATTCGCAATGATTCCATAGAAAAATTCAAAGACTACGTTAATAACACGAATTTCCCAATTTCAGACAAATTGAAGCCCTCAATTTTTGAAACATGCCACTTTTTGATAAAGTCAAACCCGTCACCGATAGAATATGCTGCATTTTTTGGTTCAATTCAAATTTGTAAATATTTGCTTTTGAGAGATGTTTCTTTTGATGATTCGATTGGAAAATTTGTCATTAATGGAAGAAATCTCGATTTGTTTCATATTTTTGAGGATCGACACATTAATATGAAGAGCATGAATTGCTTGAGTCAGGCAGTCAGGTATCGTTATTACGATATTATGAATTATATAATTGAAAATAGCGATGTAGGTAAAGATGAAATAAATAATGCAATATTTCAATTTTGCCTCAAATATCATAATTTTGAGTGTCTTCCAAATGATCATGATTTAAAGAGCAGCTTTGGCAATCTTGTCAAATATGATTATGTTTTTTTGGTTGGGTATTTATTGGATATGGGATCTGTAGATGTTAATGAACGTATTTTGTAAGAAAACCAATAGTTAATATGTTCATTTAAATAAAAAATAATGAAATTTTAAATATAAATTAGATTTATAAATTTATAATTAAAAAAAATTTTATATAAACGTAAAAGAAAAAGATGTTCCATGATATTTATATGATAATAATGATTTTTAGACATTTCTATTGTATGTTGTTCTTGGTTATTTTTAATATAATTTTTTACAAAACTAGCACTTGTGTCGTATTCCATATTTATTTTCGAAATAAATCATTTAAACTGGGACGCCTTATTTTTCTTAACCATTGAAAGTTTAATGATTTATTAACTGATTTTATATATTTATCTTTAAGTAATACAACCTTCATTGGCATATGTAAGAGTATCCATTTCGATAGCAGATGTATGGGCTTTTGGCTTTGATCAAGTTGCTCAATGAAAAAAAAAATATATACCAATAAAAATCAAAGATATGATTCTTAAACAAGTTAAATATGAATAATATTCATATAAATGCAGGATGCTCATCGATAATATCGATATTGGCTATATTCGTTGTTGCTTATAATAGACCTTTTTATAAAAACAATAATCGAAACAAATAAAGTATACTTTTTTGTTTATAGCCCTACTATTTTATTAAAACCTACTTTTGAATAAAAATGTGTATTTTATTACTGAAATTTCATTTTTTATAAAAACTTTCACTTTTTAGCAAAACCTAAATTTTAATCTTTACTTTTTTTACATCACATTTTTTATTAACGTAACATTTTAACGTAACTTTTTATAAAAACAAAAGTTTTGATGTAAATCAGTTATTTATGTTTAAAACAATATTTTTATTCAAAATCTAAAGATATATATTATTTTTCATTAACTCTTGCTGATTTTGATCAAAAAACTATGTTATCATAGATGATTCTATCTGAGAGATATAATTAGAAGCAAAATATCATAGAAAAAAAGGTTTTGTACATCGGTACTATTATAAAATAATTCAAATACATCGAATAATTAAATCAAAACGATTTGGCTAATCAAATAAGTCCAAATAAAATCAGAATTTTATATTAAAATTAAAGTGTCATTTTACACCATCAAAAGAATGATCAAAGAAATATCAAAGTTTTAATAATTTATTAGCAATAATAAATGAATAAAAATTATTTCTACTTTATATTCATGCTTTTTTTATTTTTATTGATTAAATTTTTGAAGATAAAAGTATTTCTCAAATAAAAAAATTAACTGAAAATTACATATGTATTTACATATGTAATTTCTATCGTCCTGTGTAATTACATTGTATATACAAAAAGTAAAGATTACTAAATTTTCACAAAAAAAATTGTGGACGATTAAAATAAAGAGAGTTAAAAAAACTGTATACCATGCAACGACAACTTCATTAAAAATAATGTTTTTATCTTCATTTTATTAGCATAAATGAGGAATTAGATTATCATTTTAAAAATTATTTTTGTTTTGGAATTTACCAATTAGAAAATTAAAAAAATCACTTTTTTACATTTTGTCTACACGAATTTTTCTATCGTTTTTATAAAAATAAAAATAAAAAATATGTTTTTATAAAAATAAAAAATATATTAATAGTTTTAAATAAATTTAGTATTTTCCACAACTGAAAAATTTTCAGTTGTGTATCGATCCTCTCCGGTAGCGGTTATTTTTCCGGTAAAATATCGATATTACCGGCTCTAACCGCCGGTAACGGTATATATCGATAAAAAACCGAAGTATCGATACAAAAGTGGAAAATTTGTATCGAACGTAAGGTTTTTTGCCGGTATTTTTTTTTAAAAAAATTGTATCTGATTCACTTCAATTTCATTGACATAAGGCCAATTAAATTATAAAATTTTTGAAATTTTGATGAATAATGCTGTTTCTCTTTAATTAGATATTTTATAACAAATAGTCATTGTAATGATTGAATAATCAATGGTTTTTGTAAAACCATATATTTAAACATTTTTATTTCAATTTCTATTTGCAGATGAATATAGCATTTCAGAATTATTGTTATTAATTATTAATTTGAAAGAGTACATAAAATATAAAAAATTTATTGTTTATAATGTTAATAATGATATCGAAAATTTGGATTGTTTATTGAAGATGGATATGATGAGATTTCTGAAGAAGAAATATAATAATATACTTTTTATAAACGAGTAATTATATTTATAATTAAAATATTTATTTAAAATTAAATAATCAAATGTTTTAGTATTTTTTTCTATTATTTATTAATAAAATTTATATTTCAAAATACCGTATCGATACTGATAAAAAGTATTATAAAGTACTTTTTGAATAACCGCCAATACTCGAAAAATACCGAAGCACTTTTGTATCGATACAAAAAAATACCGAGCAAAAAAGTATCGATATTTACCGAATACCGATACTTTTTCGGTAACCGGTATTTAGTCGTATCGATAAACAACGCTGAAATGAATAAGTAACACTAAAACTTATATTTATTTATGATGATGTGTTTAAATAATTTTTCAATATACCGAATGTTATTGAAATTTAAATACACCGAATTTGCATTCAATCTTTTAAATTTATATTTATAACTTCATTTTTTATTAATGTCGATATCTCAAACATTAAGCATTGTTGATGCATTTGCTCATCGTCATTCTTGCCGTTCATTTTCAGAAAAAGATATATCACAAGATAAAAAGCAATCTATACAAAATATTCTATCTGATGTCAACAAGCTTCAAAGCCCTTTTAAAACAAATGGAATAGAAATTTCAGAAACTGGGCCAGGACTAAATCGTTTTTGGTCAACATCAAATGAATCTGGTTGGCTTGTTGAAAAAGTGCCTTCAAATCATAAATCCGAATTGATGACAATGATTATTGATGCATCATTCAAAATGCAGATCGCAGTAATGAAGATGACTCAAATTAATATCGGCACATGCTGGATGGCAGGAACTTTCAATGAAAGTGAAGCTGAAAAACGTTTTCCAGGATTTATAATAAAAGCAGTTGTCGCATTTGGTGAAGAAAAAAAGAGCAAGCATCTAATGGGAAAAATATTTGGAATGTTTGGCGGACATGATAAAAGATTGAAATTTGAACAACTTTTTTATGATGATGATAATAAAAGATTCATCAAAGAAGATGACTTTGCAAATAAAACGGTTTCACAGTATCCAAGTTATATGCATAACTTTTTGAATGCACTAAGATCGGGACCATCGCCAATGAATGCTCAAACATGGAGGTTTGTTCTAAGTGGACAAGGAAAAGAAGTTCATTTATTTGATGAAAAAAATGATGAAAACTCTTGGTTCACTTCTGGAATCGCCTTGGCAAATTTGAAATTGCTTGAAGAATTGAGAGGTGGAAGCTGCAATTTTGAGATGAAAAATCCAACTCCTCAAAATTCACCTCTTGGTGGAAAATATATTGCAACTGCAATTTATAATGAATAATAATAATTTCTTTGTCTATTTGAAATTATTAAAAAAAAAAGTCAGGTTTCATAGTCTCAAAAACTGATAAAAACTTCCTTAATAAAAGAAAAAACTTTTTGAATAATATTATTCAATTAAACGATTATTTTTAATTCAATTTATTTTCTGAACTTACTTGAACAACCAATTTCAAAAAGTGGAACAGATTTATACTAAAAATAAATTCAACTTTTTTTTTTTTTTTTTAACCTTTATGCTTAATGAATTAATTGTGAGGATTTTTCGTTAAAGTAAAAGATGATTATTTGATGAGTTTGTCTTCATTTCCTTTAAGTGTATCACAAATTTCTGAGAATGAAGGTCGATCTGATGCTTTGTATGACCAGCATTTATTGATTAAGTTGCTTGAGAATTCGCTGATGCTGCCTGGAATCTCTGCTTTCTTACCTAAAATGACATCTGCCATGCCGATTTTTGGAAATTCACCTTTCGTCAGGATTAAGAAGACAACAACGCCAAATGCATAAACATCAACTTTTTCATCGTAGTCTGTTTTTTCTTGCAAAAGTTCTGGTGCCATGTACTTCAGTGTACCCGTCATTTGTGTGCGACTCATCGTTTCTGAGTCATGTGTCATCAGTGTGCAAAGTCCGAAGTCACTCACTTTGATCTTGTTGTTTTTGTCAACAAGAATGTTTTCAAGTTTCAGATCACAGTGAATGATACCAACTGAGTGAACTTCCTTCATCGCACTGCTCAGGTCGACAATCGCACAAATTCGCTCTGAATTCGTAAGCTTCTTGATCTTCTTCTTCAGGTTCGATGCACAATATTCAAGAAGAATCGCTGGAGGATGCGTCGAATCACCAAAGCTGACGCCATGTGCTTTGATGATGTTCGCGTGGTTAAGCTGATTTATGCTTTCGTATTCAAGAAGAAATCGTTTCGCATTCTTGAAGTTGATGACAACTTTTTCTTCTTCTTCATCGTCATCATCGTCATCGTCTTTGGCTTCACTGATAAGTTCTGGATAGTAAACTTTAAGCGCAAGATGTTCTTCACGAACAACTTCGAAGACTTCTGATGTGGCTCCTCGTCCAAGTGATTTGATACGCTTCAGTTTGTCAAGTGTTTCTGTGTCCAGAATGTCAAGTCCGTTGTTCGATTTCATTCCTGTCGATGCTTTTGTTTCTCGGAGCTGTTTGATCTCTGACTCGAGCTCACTGATACGTTTTTCTGATTCGACAAGTTTTTTCTTCAGTGACGAATTTTCTTTTTCTTTCAATTCGAGCTTTTTCCGTAGTTCTGAAAGTTCTTCTGATACTTCTTTCGGACTTGCAGATCCGTCAGGTTGAAAAGACTTGATCTTCCTGTTTGGCGTGTTCCTTGGCGGTTCAACACCAACAAAAACAACTGATGTAATGCTTCCTGAGATGCAGAATGTGGCACCTTTCGTGATTTCTGTCTCCTCTGGAGGATAAACATTTCTCTTCACATCTTTGAGCATGAGTTCACCATGTCCGTTCCACCCGCAGCCCAAAATTTTTCCTTCTGATGTTATAAACAGTGAGTCAGAGGTTCCAGCGGAGGCTTCAACAATCTGATACTTGTTCAGTGATTCAACAAGCTTGAATTTATCTACATTATATATGCTACCTTGCATTCCAAGTTTGCAGAGGCTGTTACTTCCACGGCCAAAAACTTTACCTTCTGATGAAATCGCAAAAAAGTGATTTTGTGTGCCGCTGATTTCATTGATTTTTTGTCCAGAGAGCTCTTGGACTTCTGAGAATGATTTTAATGCTGTTTTAAGCGAACATTCAAAAACACGTCCACTCTCACCAAGAACAATGACCGTGTCGTTGCCGCAGGCTGCCTTGACAGCTTTGTCACCACCTGGAAGATTCAGACACTCAATTTCTGACGTTGGTGAGTCAAAAACGGATTTTGTTATGATGATTACTGAACCTTCTGTGTCAATTACAGCTGATGTAGAGTCGCCACCAAAAAGTGACAATGGTGACCGTTTACCAATGTTAAGGAAAATTGTTTCTTTACTTTCATATGCAAGAACAAGTTGAGAAGTATCGTTACTCGTTCCGCCTGTGACTTGATAAAGTGTGTAATCGCAACCAGCAACAGCTGAGATGAATTTGCAGGGTTGACCGTTTTTAAATTGAAAATTAATTTGAGTATCATTTATAAATTTTATTTTTGGTAATTCTGAACTGATTTTTCCATTTCTATTGTATCCAACAGCAAATGCTTCACATTTTTGATTAATCCAAACTGAGTGAAAATATGTTGAAAAAGATAATAAAGAAGAAATTTTGAGGCATGATTGTCCTGGGAACTTGATATCTTCTTCTTTACCAATTTTATTGCTTAAACTTCCACCTAGCCTGTAACTTTCGTTCGATCCACAAGCCTTCATTATAAAAATAAAATTTTCAAATAATCATATAGAAATTATTCAATGAGCACATTTAATTATTAAAAGATATTACAATATTTTATTTTATAAATATCTCAACAATTATAAAAGTTATTCTGAATATATCAGAAAAATACATTATAGTTCATTAATAAAAAATATTGTAGTATATCATATTACATTCAAAACTTTTTGATCAACCTGATTAAATAAATATTGGTTTATTTGTCTATTTCATTATTTTCAAGTACAGCATATTGCAGAAAGTGATAATTATTAGCTAAATTAATTTAACAATGGATGATATGCCAGCATATGGAGAAGAGATACCATTTTGTGGAAATATAACACTAGATATGTCATGAATATGTAGTTGAAACAATGCAGCCTATACAAAACAACAAAACAGTCAGAATTTTTGATGATGATGATGTGCCAAACATGTGTCAGTTTTATAGAATTCATGTTTCAATCGATTTACCAAATTAAAATAAAATCGGTTATAGAATTAACAGTTATGGTGATTTCAAGAAATATAAAACAATTACTTATATTTAAAATTCAATAATTATGCTAATTTTGATTTACATGTTATATCGTCACCATATTGTTCCTCTAAAATAGATCCATTTTATGCATATCAAATATATAAATTAATTAGTAATAAATATGGAATCCCTTCCAATTTTATGTAGAATTCCTGCTACGAAGACTCCATCAAATAGTCCACTTCCATCTGCTTCTATTTATCTTTAACAAAGCTAATTTCTCGTTTGTTTATTCAATTATACCATTTATTAAAGCTAATTTCTCGTTTGTTTGTTGATTAATCAGTTATCTACTATTCGATGTTTTATATGATCTCTTTCAGAATTCTCTTATCCTAATTTTCAAATGTTCTATTCCGCTCAAACTCAATTTTTTTTACTCAAAATACAATTTTTAGAACTTATTACCTCATATTCTTTACATCGCTTCCATTTATTATCTATTTTCCTACCTTTTTTTCACAGATATTTAAAAGACTACCATTTTAACTTATTTTTACTTCATATTTTCATAAATATTCCTACATTTCATTCAAATTTAATTTACTAATTGCAACCATATCAATTTTATTTATTCATTTAATTCTACTACTAACTCCAATATACATGGGAGGAGAGTCATTCTCATATCTCTTTTAATTTTTCTAAAAAATTACAAATAATATAATATTCCAGTGAAAAGTACAAAATTTTTGATTTTTGTTTTAATAGTTGCAGACACCTTTAAAACAACTTTATATTTTCTCATATAAATTGGCATGAAATTTAAAGCCGAGTAAAATATTTGGAATTTATTATCAGAGAAAACCAAAATTAAAAATTCCGAACGTTGCTAAATATATAAATAGAGAACACTAGTGGCGAATAATATTTATCCGTATGCGAAATTTTCCTAATCCTTTCATTTGAATAAAATATTAAAATAATTAAATTTTCACCTCTTTTTTTTCCCTTCATTTTATCTATACTCAAGCACCTTGGCATGTTGTTAATAAATATGAAATTCATTCCTTTACAAGATTTTATCAATAAGTGTATGTTAGAATGGAAAATTTTCTTTCTACCGAATTTATGGAAAATCAACTTTTTCAATGTAAAGAATGACATTTTGAACATTCTATAATCCACTTTTTTTTTATTATTCTTTGATGAATACGCAAGAATATTTACATCAAACAAAAAAACTTCATTCTCTTCTTTTTCGATATCTCACTAATAGTGACAACGAAAGCGAGAATTACCAAAAATTAATCTCATTCATACAAAAAAAAAAAAATAATGAAAATGAACTGCAGCTAATAGAACTAATTCATTCTATAGTTAAAATCGCAGATAATTATCAAATAACTTGTTTTCAAAATGTAACAAAATTGATTGATGATTTTAAATCTGACTTTAAAAAACAAATATCAAATTCCCAATTATATAATTATTTTAAAAATAGAAAAAGATTGCTTCTTATACTTTTCAAAGAAGAAATAATAACAATCGACAATTATGTTCTAAAAAAAATTCTTTATAATACAGATGACACACTTCGTTACTATTTTTACCCAGAAATCAAGTCTTTGATCAGTTCAAAAGAAAGAGAAAGCATTGAAAAAAATCTTTTATCATATGATTCCAAAATATTTGACAGTTTTGAAGAAAAACGTTTAAAAGGTTTAAATGAGTCATACATATGCGAACTAATTCGCAATGATTCCATAGAAAAATTCAAAGACTACGTTAATAACACGAATTTCCCAATTTCAGACAAATTGAAGCCCTCTATTTTTGAAACATGCCACTTTTTGATAAAGTCAAACCCGTCGCCGATAGAATATGCTGCATTTTTTGGTTCAATTCAAATTTGTAAATATTTGCTTTTGAGGGATGTTTCTTTTGACGATTCGATTGGAAAATTTGTCGTTAATGGAAGAAATCTCGATTTGTTTCATATTTTTGAGGACAGGCACGTTAATATGAAGAGCATGAATTGCTTGGGTCAGGCAGTCAGGTATCGTTATTACGATATTATGAATTATATAATTGAAAATAGCGACGAAAGTAAAGATGTAATTAAAAATGCAATATTTGAATTTTGCTTCAAATATCATAATTTTGAGTGCCTGCCAAATGATCATGAATTAAGTAACAGCTTTTTCAATCTTTGCAAATATGATTACTGTGTTTTGGTTGGAAATCTATTGGATAAGGTATCTGTAGATACAAATGAACGTATTTTGCAAGAAAACCAATAGTTAATATGTTCATTTTAATAAAAAATAATCTTCATTTTTTACTAAATATTATATGTATGGGTACTGGATTCTCTTCCGTCATTTATTTATATATTCATATATTATATTAATTAAGAGTTAATTAGATTATTTTATAAATACCAGAATATTTTAATGGGCAATAAGTGATATATCAACGATTTTATTTTTAAATGAGAAATGATCGTTTTTTTATTTTTTGAATAAGATCATTGAAATATTTGAATATAAAATTTAATTATGAAATATTTTTATCTTTTAGAACTACTTATATTTATAAATTATTTAATATAAATAAAAATATATAAATATATTATATTAGAAAAAATATAAATGTTAAGAATTATGTTTATTTTTTGGAGCTAAAAAAACAATTCAATATCTTTTGGTCAAGTGTAACAATTTTTTCGTTGAGCGCAAATAAAAGAATTCGTTTGTTGGTTCTAAAAATATGGAATTTTTCAATATTTGACCAGAATTTCATAATTTTTGGCTTAAAAAAAAATATAATTTTTTCAATCTTTGAAAAAAATAGTAGATTTCAAGGATAATTATTTCAAAAAGAAATAATTATATTTAAGACATCTTTTAAATCTTGCGAATTTTCATCAAATTTGTAATCATTAAAAATGCGAATTAAATTTTCATAATTTTCTTCAAGATCATCTGAATTTTTCAAGAATTCCATTAAAGAAGATTCGACAAGTTCTCGAGAATGCATATATATTATGATATCTGATCTTTCAAGAATTCACTCATTTTATTTTTTATAAAGTAATAAAAAGTGACAAAATAGCTTGTATGCATTTTTTTAAAAAAACTGCTGATTAAAAGTTCATTCCCAATATAAATATAAATATAATGTAACTTATCACTATTATATTTTTATTTATTTAATATAAATTCGGAGCTCTATAACAAGATATTAAAGATTCTTATTTATCGTTTTTTCATTTTCAAATATTTTGAATTGCTAAAAATTTATGATAAAAAAAAGAAACTTCTCAGAACTTTTTTTAAAAACTGCTGATTAAAAGTTCATTCCCAATATAAATATAAATATAATGTAACTTATCACTATTATATTTTTATTTATTTAATATAAATTCGGAGCTCTATAACAAGATATTAAAGATTCTTATTTATCGTTTTTTCATTTTCAAATATTTTGAATTGCTAAAAATTTATGATAAAAAAAAGAAACTTCTCAGAACTTTTTTTAAAAACTGCTGATTAAAAGTTCATTCCCGATATATATATAAGTATAATATAATTTAATACTATTATATATTTATTTATTTAATATAAATTCGGAGCTCTATAACAAGATATTAAATGATTTTAAATTTCTTTCAATATTTATATAACTATTGAAAAATTATAAATCTTAATTTGGTCAACTTTTATTAATTAAATGCTTTTTTATATTATTATATATATAAAAATAAAATAAAAAATTTTTTAATAAATAAAAATTTTAAATAATTTAACGAATTTTGATCGTCTACCCACACATATTAAATATTAAAACAATGATATATAAATTTGATTTATTAATTTATAATTAAAAAATATTTTATACAATAATGATTCTTAGACATTTCTATTGTTGTTTTTTGTTATTATAAAATATTTTTTTTTTAAAAAAAAGTAGCATTTTTGTTGTATTACATATTTATTTTCGAAAATTCAAACTTGGACCAAATTGCCTTATATTGCCAAACCATAGAAGGCTTAATGATTCGTTAACTGATTTTATACCTTTAACTTTAATTAACGTAATATTCGATGGCATGAGTAAGAGTATACATTCCTGTAGCAGCTGTATGTGCTTTTGGCATTGTATACCCCAAAAAAATCAAAGATATGACTGTTAAACAAGTTAAATAAATATAATATTCATATAAATGCAGAATGTTCATCGATAATATCGATATCAGTTATATTCGTTGTTGCTTTTAATATCGATGATAACACAATTATCTCACAATAAAAAGAATGAATATTTAATGACCAAATCGATATTTAATGATTGTTAAACACGTTTTAACAAAAGAAATTGGAATTCACAAATTTTATTGTTTTTATTGAAAAATGAGTTCGGAATTGTTTAAAATTCAATCAAAAT
The DNA here is from genome assembly GCA_039105265.1 of Tritrichomonas musculus. Taxonomy (NCBI): domain Eukaryota; phylum Parabasalia; order Tritrichomonadida; family Tritrichomonadidae; genus Tritrichomonas; species Tritrichomonas musculus. Next base: position 967,159 of record JAPFFF010000013.1, read on the forward strand.
ATAAAATATATTACATTGAAAATTGAATAACCTTATCAACGTGTTTTCAATTTTTTTTTTTTTTTTACATCATTTTTCTTGAAAATGTCATCATATGTACACCAAAGACAAAAACTTTCATCAGTTACAAAAAACCTAGCTGCAGTTGCAATGGGATTTCTTCCTGCAGATCTTTTAATTCGAAATGGTAAATTAGTTAATGTTAATGTTGGATATATCCAAGAAAATATAGATGTAGCCGTTAAAGATGGCTTTATAGCATTTGTTGGAGAAGGATCACATATTAAAACAGATGAACATACGAGAATTGTGGATGCCACCAATAAATATCTTGTACCAGGCTTCATTGATTCTCATATGCATATTGAAAGTTCCATGATTGATCCTATAACGTTTACAAAAGGTGTTTTACCCCATGGTGTCACAACAATATGTCCAGATAATCATGAGATCACGAATGTTTTTGGTTTGAAAGCAGTTGAACTTTTTCATAATGTTTCAAAGGGACTTCCAATCAAATTCCTACTTGCGATGCCAGTTTGTGTCCCATCGATTCCAGGATTCGAAGATGCCGGCTCTACTATCAATGCAGATGACGTACAGAAAGCTTACGACAACGACTGGGCGCAGCTCCAAGGCGAGCAAATGAACTTTCCGGGCCTTATTTTCAGTGATGACTTTGTTCACGGAATAAATGCAACGACGCTTGATGCTGGCAAATGCAACACGGGCCATTACTCATCGAACGAAAACAACAAAGGACTCAACGCATTCGCTGCGTGTGCGATTTGTGGCGATCACGAAGTGACGAACAAAGAAGGAACGATTCGTCGTGCCGAGCTTGGAATCTATCCGCAAATGAAGAACGGAACTGTCTGGCGTGATGTTCCGAGCTGTGTGAAAGCTTACACTGAGAATCCTGGAATTGACTCGCGAATGTTTGTCCTGGTGACAGACGACGTGACGCCAACGACTGTCCTCAAAGATGGCCAGTTGTTGTGTGCTGTCAGGACGGCAATAAAGTGCGGTGTTCCTCCTGTCAAGGCCGTCCAATTTGCGACAATCAACCCGGCGCAGATGCTCGAAAGAAGCAGATGGATCGGATCAATTTCGCCTTCTCGCTGCGCCGATATTTTGGTTGTCAGCGACCTTGCTGAGATGATCATTGACGAGGTTTACTGTGATGGAACATTGGTTGCAAAAGAAGGTCAATTAACCGTTTCAATTCCTGACTATAAATACCCTGAATGGGCGGTTAACTCGGTGCATCTGGGTCCATTGAAAAACGATGATTTTAGGATCCCTGCACCTGCCGATAAGAAAACCGTTAAGGTTCGTGTCATGAAGTTAAACAAAGGTGAATTTTTACCTTTCGAAATTGAGACAGAAATGCCGGTTGTTAACGGTTCCCTTGTCCCAGACTGCGACCGAGACTTGTGCAAGATATTCATGTTCTATCGGTACGATAACGAGGAAGCTAAAGGGACAAAAGGTTGTGGAATCATTAATGGAGTCAATTTCACTAATGATTGCGCTTATGCTTCAACGGTCTGTCACGACTGCCACAACTTGCTCGTTGTTGGAACGAGCGATGAGGCGATGAAAATGGCTGCAAACAAAGTCATTGAATCACGTGGCGGAATTTGCGTTGTCGTCAAAAACAAAATTGAAGCAGTGCTGCCAATGCCGTTGGCTGGCCTCATGTCTCTTGAAAACCTTGAAACTGTTTCAAAGCAGGCAACTGAAGTTGAGGAAGCACTCTTGAAAGCAGGATGCGACCAAAAGTATTTTGAAATGACTCTCTCTGCACTTGGCCTTGTTTGCGTTCCACAGCTTCATGTGAGCAACAGAGGACTCGTAAAACTGGATGATAGCGAACCACCAAAATTTGTGGATTTAATTATCTCATCAGAATAAACCATAAAGCACAATTCAATTCATTTATATATATATATATAACATTTTTATAAAAATACGTTATTTAAAAAAAAAAAACATCAATTTCATCATTGGATGGTCAATTCCAAAAATTTTATATATACAGTAAGGTTGTAAAATTCAAAAACGTCTCAAAAGAGGAAAATCTACTTTTTCATAGAAAACGATTAAAATGAATTTAAAATAAAAGTCAAAATAACGAATTTAATTCAAATTTGGATTTTCCTTTATAGCGTTGCAAAAATGGAAAATCCACTTTTTGAATGATGCTCATTTTTTCAAATAGAGATAGGAAAGCACTATTTGATGAATATAATGTCGCAAACAGTTGTGTGATAAACTTAATCATGGAAATATTATTTCTTAAAATGGTAGGTTTAAACAAGATTTTCTCTCTATTTCTTTATTTCTTTCATTTTTATTAATGAAAATTTTTTTCTCAAAAAGTCGATTTTCCTATTTTGAAACGTTTTCCATTTTTGAAACCTTACTGTATGTCCACAATTTTTGTGAGAATTGATTATTTTGTAATAAATGGAATTCGAAAATGCATTCTTCAATACCAAAGATTACAAACTATTAAAAGAAAAGCTTGGTAAAGGTGCATTTGGTAGTGTCTACATTGCAGAAAACACCATTGATCATCAGCAATATGCCGCCAAAATTATCAATACAATATCAGGATTTGATGGAAGAGAGCAAATGCTATTTCTTCGAGAATCGCTATTACTTCATAAACTTGATCATCCATCAATTGTTAAATTTATAGGCATTAACTTCAAATCTTTAAAAGATTCAGATGAATTCAAGCCCACGATCATTACAGAATACCTCCCACACGGATCACTAAAGAACAACCTTGACAAAGAGAGAAGATCGCTTGCTGACCCCGATTGGAATCCGACCAAGAAATATATTACGTTATTAGGTATTTCAGATGCGATGCGCTACTTACACGCGCACGGCATTGTCCACCGTGATCTGAAACCAGACAATGTTCTAACAGACTCAAACTACTACCCTCGAGTTTGTGATTTCGGCCTTTCTCGCTGCTTCCCAGTTTCATTGACAAATTCCATGCAATTGACCATGACAGGTCAATTAGGTACTCCACTTTACATGGCTCCAGAAATTTTGAGAGGTGAAAAAAAATTTGGACCAGCAGTTGATGTGTTCGCTTTTGGAATCCTTGCGTATGAAATTGTTACCGGAAAAGTGCCATATTATGAACTAGGTGAAATTTCACCTTACATTTTGGCCAACAACGTGATGTCGGGCTATCGTCCGACGTTTCCTGATAACGTTCCTCCCAAGATGCGCAAACTGATTGAAAGTTGCTGGAGCCATGATCCAAGCGACCGTCCCTCGTTCGACGAAATCTTCGAGAAACTGTCGAGCGACTTCTCGTACTCGGAGGAGACGGTTGATGAAGACGAAGTTGGCGAGTACATCATCTCGCTGGAGGAAGGAAGGAAAGAAGACAGAGGGAAGTCAACTGAACAGTACAGCCAGCTCATCAGCCTTCAGAAAGAAGTTGAAGAACTAAGAGAAAAGTGCCGCAGCCACGAAGTTCTCTTGTCAACAAATGATGACTTCATCAATGGACTTAATTGCATCCACGGGAAAGACGCAGACATTACACGAGCAGTTTCCTCGCTTGAGCTGTCATCAGAAGGAGGCAACTGTTATGCATCGTACCTCCTCGGACTTCTGTACGAGAAAGGAGAATTGGTCAAAGGCGATTTTCACAAGTCACTCGGGTATTACGAAAAGTCAGGACAGCAAGGAAATCCAAGAGGATACAACTATGTTGGGCTCATCTATGAAGAAGGAAGAGAGGTGGAACAGAGTTACAAGAAAGCAATTGAATACTACCAAAAAGCAGCCAGCCTGGGAAATGCAGATGCAATGAACAGTCTAGGCCTTCTTTATGCACAAGGAAGAGAGGTGGAACAGAGTTATGAAAAAGCATTTGAATACTACAAGAAGGCAGCAGACCTCGGAAATGCTGATTCATTGATCAATCTTGGACGTCTTTATGAAAATGGAAAAGGAGTGGAACAGAATTATGAGAAAGCTGCTGAATGTTACTAGAAAGTAGCCGACCTTGGAAATGCAAGTGCAATGAACAGTCTGGGCGTTCTCTATACACTAAGAACAGGAATGGAAAAGAACTACGAGAAAGCAATTGAATACTTCCAGAAAGCAGCCGATCTCGGAAATGCAAATGCAATGAACAATCTAGGCCGTCTTTATGAAAAAGGACGAGGAGTGGAACAGAGTTACGATAAAGCAATTGAATACTACGATAAAGCCGCAGATCTAGGAAATACGAAATCAATGAACAATTTAGGCTTTCTTTACATAGAAGGAAGAGGAGTGGAACAGAATTTTGATATAGCAATTGAATACTTCCAAAAATCAGCCGACTTCGGAAATGCAGATGCGATGATCAATCTAGGCCGTCTTTATGAAAAAGGAAGAGGAGTTAAACAGAGTTACGATAAAGCAATTGAATACTTCCAAAAAGCAGCAGATCTCGGAAATGCAGACGCAATGAACAATCTAGGTCTTCTTTATTCAAAAGGAAAAGGAGTGGAACAGAGTTACAAGAAAGCAATTGAATACTTCCAAAAAGCAGCCGATCTCGGAGATGTAGATGCAATGAACAATCTAGGTCTTCTTTATTCGCAAGGAAGAGGAGTGGAACAGAGTTATGAAAAAGCAATTGAATACTACGAGAAAGCAGCCAGCCTGGGAAACGCAAAGGCAATGAACAATCTAGGCCTTCTTTATGCACAAGGAAAAGGAGTGGAACAGAATTACAAGAAAGCAATTGAATACTTCCAAAAAGCAGCCGATCTCGGAAATACAGATGCAATAGAAAACATGAAAAAATTAAATAAAAAATGAATACCACCACTTTCATCCAGAAAAGTTGCACACATGACTAAAAGCTTTTTTTATTTATTTATTTATTTTCTGTGTTGTCATGATATTCAATAGAGTTTTTTTTCTTATTTTTATAATTTTGTTATAAAAATAGTTTATTAATTTTATACTGAAGGAACAATCACCATCTCACTAGGAAGGCATTATGGTTCTTTCATAAGCTCATAAAATGTCAATCCTTCATAATTTTTCACGTCCCACTTAGCGCCAAGCTTCAGCAAGAATCCTATTGTCATCTCGCTTTTCACCTTGCCAGCATAATGAAGTGGTGTCTCCTTGAACCGGTATTTGCTTCAAATTCTACTGGTATTTGCAAATCTCTGATATAATCATATTCTTTCATCACAATTTTATTTCTTTTATTCATTTTACAAATATCTAGACCGTTATTTAAAACGTTTTTTTCAATTTTTAATTGATTCCTATTTATCTTAAAATCAAGTTAATATATTGAGAGTTTTAACTTAAATATAAATATTTTTATTTATGTATTATTATAATAATTATATATATTGTTTTATAAAAATAACAATATTTATAAATTGTAATTATTTTTTTTTAAATTTATCTATTTAATAATTTCTTATTAATGTTAAGTTTTGTTTCATATGTTATATTCTTTATTAAAAAAATTCTATATCTTTTAAATATTAATATATAAATGCATTTAAATATCAAAAAAATTGAAAATATATCTCAAATAATTGAATAAATTATAAAAAAATTCAAATAAAAAATTTTGAAATAAAAATAAATTTATATTACCCATATCGATGATATCGTGCATTCAATTTTGTGGGGATTTTTTTGTCAAAAATTTTTTCTCAATTTCTCAGAATTTTATCTCCATTTTTCTGAGATGAAAAAAAAAATTCTCTCAAATAAATGACAATTCTTTTTTTCTCTCAATATATTGAGAAAAATTTATTAAAAATTTTAAAATTGTGAGAGATTAAATATATGTACGTTAAATTTTCAATTATCTGTTAATAAATTGCTTTTTTCTCTATTTGCGATTATTTTTGACGAAAGATATTATAACAAATAAAAATTTAAGCTTATACGATTACTTTGAACATATTTTCTCCCATTTTTAGCAAATTCAAATTCATCAATTATTTAATATATTGCAAATATTATTACCATCAATTTCTCAGAAGTCAACAATTTCAAGAATATATGATGTAAACCTGATGCTCTTCTTAAACGAACAAAAAAAAAGAGACTGTTTTTTCGTCTTATCAAAAAGTTTCACATTTTTTCTAAAAATTTCACTTTTTTTCTAAAAATATAAAGGATTGACTGAATTAATTAGGATAAATCAACTCTATAGAAAGAGAACTTTTCAAATGTTACAAAATTTCATCATAGTCATTTTCGTACAAATAATAATCTTCTTCTAACTACTTATGCTAAGCAGGGTTCCGCGACTACGTCACTTCACCCTGCTTAAAGTTGTAACACCCTCTCACAACACAACAACTCAGTCAAAATCACGACCTAACTTAAGATACAACCTATTATAGCAACCATACTTTTTTATTTCATCTTATTTTTATTTACCATGCAAATGTCAACTGGTTACTATGAACATGAAGCTGACTTCGAGTGTGATCCAATTGAAGAGTATATATTCCCACCTGATATCAAACGAATCATCTCGCATGGTAATCATACGTTTCATAGACGATTATATTTCTTCAGTCCTAGCACTAGACGTGTATATAGGTTCTCGTCTTATGAATATGGCGTGGGAACGTACTTAACACCAGGTAAAAAATACAACTTGATATCCGATGATAACAAACATGATGCTTTGTATATTAGTGATAGGCTATTAAAACGAACTGCAAATATGACTAAGATTATATTACCTAAAATGAAGTAACGTTATTTTTCATTTCAAAACACACCCATCAATAATTAATATATCAACATATATTTTTAGCGTGCCTATTTTTGTTGCCATTTAAATGGCTATCTACTATTTACTCGACGACAATAACGATGTTGTTATGCTCATATTAGAAGGCGATGATATGTATATATACATTGATGATGGTATTGAGTTTGTTATTGATGACGATGATAATGCACCATGCACAATCACATCTCCATCCATGATTATTAGCACCCTACAAATGATTGACGATGACCAATTCATTGACTCACTTATGAATATCGATGCAGGTTACACATCCAAAACTGCTGAACGCATTCGTTATGAAGAGAACGTTCACGACACAGCTAAGTATCAACGTGAGATGAAACGTATGATGACTGCTATTAAAAGGCATGAAACATTTGAGGTTGACATTAATGATGATGATGAAACACGATATGCATTCACACAAGTGTTGAGATACATACGTAAGAACAAATCAACTATGCCTAAACCAGTTGTATTAGGATACCCTCTTGAAGGCAGTCCAAAAGCATTCCCATTAAACAATGAGTTAGCTATTGAAACAGCGATTAGTGCAATCCTTGGTGAAGTCACAGTTGAATCATTTGGTTCTGACACTGATCCTACGTTAATTGGTTTAGATTACATACCAGTTAGGTTTGTCATTAGGTTCATTACTATGTCTAAGCATGATGGCAAGATAACATTCTATGAGAAGATTGATGGTGAATATAATGAACTCACTTCAGTTGATGCATTTCGTGCTGCTTATGAAGGTGCATTCTTTCCATATGTTAACCTCATTCCATCGCTTGACTTAACACGTTATCAGATATACCATGAGGTTGATGCTAAAAACTATACTGACAACTGCTTCGTATATGCATGCATCCAGTCAGGTGTATTCACTGATGATGAGATTGACAAGTTACGTGGCATGATGCGAACACGTTCAGTACCTAACAAGAAAATACTTAAGATTGCAATCAACATGCAATGCCACTTCGTTGTGTATCGATTTGATGCAAGTAGAGAGTCTAGACACCGCAAACAGCCAAGTGTAAACACACGTAAGAATGCTGATGTTAAATCTGATAGAGAGGTTAAGTTGCTTCTTTACAAAGGCCACTTCATGATAGATAACAATGAGATATTACCCATTACTACATATTACATCAAACATAGGGATGAACTTGATGTTAAATTTGCAGATCGACCATTGAATGAAAGGCAATTGATAACGAATAACCGAGGTGATACTTCAAATGGTGCACCTATGTTGTCAGTCATGGAAACTATGTTTGAATGCAATTACTTCCGTGAGATTAATCAATGTGAACAAAACATACTAACAACATGTGAATTTGATAACCACTTGAATGATTACATTGAACTCGACTATATTGAAACGTTATGTTGTCAAGAAGAAGAATCTAAAGCCAAACGTATTACGCCATGGACAAGGGTTTACTACGCTGACTTCGAGACAGACGTAACGGTATCACCACACCGTCCATACTTGTGTTGTAGGTTTGATGGTAGAGGCTTTATTGATTACACTGGTGATGACATTGCAAAGCGATTCTTAGATGATTTATGCAACCATTCATTAACTTACTTCCATAACCTTAAGTATGATGCTTGCTTCTTCATCAATGAACCAGGTTGGAATGTTCATGTTACACAACGTACTGGTACACTCTTGCAAGTAGTCATGGAACGACCTATAACGATATACAACAAACGTAAAGGTGAATATGAAGATGTCATCAAGCGTTTAACATTCCGTAACAGTTACTCACTCATACCAGCGCCACTATCACAGTTCGGTAATATGTTCAACCTCACATGTCATAAAGAAATCATGCCATATAAACTCTACACTGAAGCTAACATCAAACGTAAGGTGATACCATTCGATGAATTCAAAGATCAATATCGTAATGAACACATTGATGATATGACATTAGATGAACTTGCACAAGATTGCAAGCAGCTACTCAACAATGCACGACACGCTAATAGGTTATTCGAATACACATACAATGAATCCACACACATGATTGACATAATGAAGTACGCTATGTTCTACTGCCGTGCAGATTGCTACACACTCATGAAAGGCTTACTTAAGTTTGATCATGATCTTAATGAAGTGTTCAACAATGCTAAGAGTAAATTCCCCGGCATTAACCAGTACATATCAATCAGCGCGATAGGTTATGACTTCGCACGTACATACGGTTGCTTCAAAGCCTGTTTCAAACTATCAGGTAAGCCACAGAACTTCATCCAACGTTGTGTAAGTGGTGGTAGAACAATGACAGCTAACAATGAGAAGCAATATGTTGAAGGTAAGATACAGGACTTCGATGAAGTCAGCTTATATCCATCTGCAATGTCGATCATGCCAGGCATACCAAAGGGTAAACCACAAGTTATACCATCAAACATAACTCACGATCAACTCATGTGTTATGATACGTTCTTCATTGAGATCAACATCAAACGATTAACACCTAAATCAAAGTATCCATATAGGTTCGGTCAAGTATTCATACGTAATGAAGCTGGTACTAAACTGTTTTGCAACCAACCAGTTGACCACTTCTACATTGACAAGATTGGTTTGATTGATTTGATTGCAGCTTATGATGTTGAATATGAATTCATACGTGGTTATTACTTCAATGATGGTTTCAACACACTCATCAATGACTTCATCAAAACGCTCTTCAACTTGAGAGTGACATACAAGCGTGAACATAACCCACTTGAGAAGACCATCAAGTTGCTACTCAACTCAATCTATGGCAAGTCGATATTAAAGCCAATCACAGATGAAGTTAAGATCGTTAACAATGATGATGTCATACCATACATATATCGCAACTATAACTATATCAAAGAGGTTGTCACCAATGACAATACTAAGGCATTCATTAAGGTAATCAAACCAATCAATGACCACTACAACCTACCACAGTTTGGTGCGACAGTGTTATCATGGAGTAAGCACATCATGAATCAAGTCATGACACTCGCTGAACAGAATGACATAGCGATATACTACCAAGATACTGATAGCATGCACTTAAATGAAGATGATGTTGATAAGTTAGCTGCATTATTCAAAGCAACATATGGTAAAGAGTTAATTGGCAGTGATATGACACAGTTTCATTGTGACTTCGATTCATTCCCTGGTGCAGTTGGTAAGATCCACTCACGTAAGCTCATTGCATTGGGTAAGAAGTCATATCTCGATATACTCGTTGATGAGAACGGCAAAGAAGGTTACCACATCAGAATGAAATCTATACCCAATCAATGCATCTACAACAAGTGCAAACGCATGAACATCACTGTTGAAGAACTGTATGAACGTATGTATCATGGTGAAGCAATCACTTTTGACTTAACTGATGGTTGCAACTGCTTCCGAAAAACAAAGTCATTTCAACAAATAACACTACCCCAATTTACCAGGACAGTTCAATTCAAGTAACACTACATTAATTCAATTTAACAACACGTTTTTTACCCATGTTATTTTTATTCACACACAAACAATGTCAGTTACTAGCTTCGTTGAAACAATCAAACCAACTAATGATGATATGTTAATTGTCTACCTTGATAGTAAGATATACCCTATTGAATTTGGCATTAGTGTACGACCATTATTAGTCATCGATGGTAACAGAACCATTGATATGAATGGGTTGATTAACATATTTGGTAAGGTACCATACATAACTGTACGTGAGAATCGTTATCGAACCATTTATCGTAATCCAATGCTGTTGACCATTGACCTAACACCACGTCAGTTTGTATCAGACAACAATGAAAGTCATACCTATTACAAATACTACATTGACAAGTTATGCTTACGTCATGAGTTGAAACGTTATGAATCAATCTATGCCAAAGCAAATGATGCCATCAATGAATTTAGAAGTAAACTCAATGAGCAGAACTCAGTTGAAGCATTTAGAAACGCTATTGATGATACAGTTTAAACGATTCATTTTTGGTTACCAACTCAATGCTCACATTAACTGATACACTACGTTATGCATTGACTGATGCACTACGTTATGCATTGACTGATGCACTATGTTATGCATTGACTGATGCACTATGTTATGCATTGACTGATGCACTATGTTACGCATTAACTGATGCACTATGTTACGCATTAACTGATGCACTATGTTATGCATTAAGTGATGCACTATGTTATGCATTAAGTGATGCACTATGCTATACATTAAGTGATGCACTATGCTATACATTAAGTGATGCACTATGTTATACATTAAGTGATGCACTACGTTATACATTAAGTGATACACTATGCTATACATTAAATGTACAGTCACACACATCATTCAACACGTCATGCAAACGCAAAAACAAAAGTGCAAAAACCAACCGTCTTCTTGAGTGTGTTATGCATTCGATGAGGAATCAACATACGTACCCGGGATTGTACATCAACCCCTCACAGGAAAGGAACTACACACACTATGGTTGGGGAACGTGATTTAACACGTTCATTACTAGGATACACCTACCGGTAGATGCTTTCGTGTTACACATATCACAAGCAATGGCTTACCTTAGGTGTTGATTCGCTACAGGCTCCATCACAAGTGTGATAAAATAACACGAAAAATCGGTACTGCTATGAATCGAACTCATGCCTGCCGCCGAAGCTGGGAGACATGCTTCATGACTCAACCACTGTACCACGTCTGGCCAGACACTAAGTAGTTGCAATATGATATTTAAATCATTCCCACTACATTACATAATGCATTACGTAATAAGCACATAAAATTTTTCATTTATGTTTCATATCACATTTCATAATATGATTTTTATCTCATTGCAAATGTCAAACATCAACACTGAATTGTTTAACGATACAGCTGTAGTTAAATCACTTAAATCAAAGCAGGGTATTGTTAATGAACCTAAAAAGCGTGGTCGTAAAAAGCTTTACCTCACTGATGAAGAACGTATCAATGCTAGAAGGCAACAACAAAAGCAATACCGTGAACGTAAAAAGCAAGAGCTCATTGAGTTGCGTGCATTTAAGGCTAACATAACAACCAACATTAGTGCAGAACAAAAATAGATCATTTTTACAGTGTCATCTTTGGTGGATCACATGGGTTGACCTTAATCGTAACGAACATAGGTGACATTAACTTAACTGGCTGATATTCAAAGTCAACCAACTCCAACTCAATCTGTTTGAATGAATCGATATTAACAACATTTTTAATTGGCTTACCATACGTTTCAAAGTTCTGTATGATTGGCACACCATATCGAATGACATGATCAATGCTAGCTATCACTGATGGTGTATACTCAGCATCACCCAAGTTGGATTGAATAGCTTGACCTTGCTTCGATATCAAGTATAGCTTGTTAGCGTAGTCTAATATTGGAATGCTGCATCTCATTGTTCTACCATTTACTAACGGTTGGTTAAGCGGTAAGTTATACAACCCAGTAATCAATGCTATGCGATGTGACATTGATGTGATAGTGAAATCATCAACATGTGGTGTTATGTAAATGATATTAGTATTGTTACTTATTCGTGTTTCCATAATTGGTCGCCCATTAACATCTTGCACGTTAAACAAATCGGGTATATCACTTGGTATTGAATAGTATCTGTCTTCCAACTTCATAGTAGTGGTTTGGCGTGTATTATCATCATCATTATCGTTCCACTCATATGTTATGCTATCATCATGTGATATAATTAACACATTCTTTGTATTGATTGACGCAACGTAGTACTCAATATATTGACAGTTCCATGGTATTTGTATGTTAGCACGTATACGATTGTAGTCTGGCCCAATGCTTTTCAATGAAAGTATCATTTTATCGATGGTAAATGATAGCACCACTTGCTGCTCAAGCACTATCACTCACTGATAAGGGTTACGATATGAGAATACGTAATGGTGAATTAAAATTAACACGCAATGGCAAAACAGATGATGTACATATCAATTGCATCTATACTAAGAAAGAAATCGATGACGCATTACAATCAATGCAAACAACCATTAAGGATAATACTCAATTCACACTTAATGAATCAGATCAGCTTTACCTATACAAACCATCATCCATAAGTCAAACGTCAAAGTACTATGTCATGACATGGAACATCGATTCAAACTACAACATTCCACTTGACACACGCTTTGAATTCAATGATTATCTCTATGGCCACTCATGGGCATTGACATGGAATGGTAAGTCATGGTCAGGTAATAACGTCGTTAACTTATCATTCGCTAAGCAGTCAACCACAACCAACAACAATGGCAGCCCATGTTTAATCGTTCAACACTCTGACTACATCGTTAAGTGGTTATCATGCATTGAAACTGTTACTGACACATCTAACGTTGCAACCTTACTATCAAACCACATCACCAACTGGAGAGTTGCACAGAAAGATGGCACCATCATTGAACTTAATGAATCGAACTCAACGATCAAACTATCGTCAACACCTAAGTACACCATCAATGGCAGCTCATGTGATGCACAAGAGTTTACCATCAAAGTCAGCAACATCAAATCAGACAACCTACTCTACTTGATGGCAGACATTACATTCACCGTTAATGATAAACTATACGTCACCCCATTGAGATGGGATCTTCATCCAATATCACCACTCAGCATGAGTTACATTCATACATGGAACGATAACCCAGTCATTGAATCATTCAACTATCGTCGTGAAGCAGTGCATTCAAACAAGGTAGTACCAGAGGCAAAGGCTAATAATGACATCAACATCTACATTGAAAAGCAATACTTCGAACAAACACCACAACTAGCTGATGACACATTCAATCCATTCGATGTAATGATCATACAACAGTTTTATGAAGTTAAACCTGATCCACGTAATTGTACCACACTCGTCACAGATCATAACGTGTACTCATCGAAAATCATATGGGCAGATAACATCATGACAATGCGTAGGGATCTAAACGTAGTTGGTGGTACTGTTGACGTACTAGCATATGACTACTCCACTTTACGTGCAATCATCAATGGCATACAAGAACAACTACGATTACAAGCAGCTTACAATGAATTCACTGACTCAATCAAGAGTGGCCTATCCATTGCTAATGACATACTCAGTGTATTAACTGGATTCGTTAAGATGGTGAGTGCATTATCAAACCTAACGATGAGCAGTGATAACGTGAGTATCAACACATATCGTACTGAAGATTTCACCTACCCTGGTTTAGGCGGTGATGATTACCCAGGTGGCAAGCAACCAATCAGTGGTAAGTTCATACTTGATATGGACACTAATGCAGAGAGTCATGTGCTTAAACGATTCATACCTGGTCAGACAACCATACCAGCAGCAGTATCATCTATGACAGCAACTGATCTCGTACTAAGTGCATTAGATTCATTAACTCAAATTGGCAATGCAACTACCACATTGATTGCTGGGGGTTTGACACTAGATCGCATACCAGCCATAGTTGATGCAACACGTACGATTCAACAATCATTGCATACCATCACTGACTCTGTACGTGAGTTGCGACGTAGATGGAGAGAACGAACTAACAACAATACCATTGTCGATCACACTATTACTAACACTGATGAGATGGAGTTAGATGATATTGATGATGATGCAACTACCACCAACACACCAGCTGTTAGATTGACTCATGAAACAGTTACCAATACATCTGCTTTTAGTCAACCATTATTCGGTGATCATACCATTGAATCATTATCAAACCTATCAATAGATGAACTACTTGATTTGAACACATACGATCCAATTGAAGGTCCACAAATAGGTGACATCATGGTTAGACGAGTAGGTGACAATCGATTCGGATTGATATACGTAACACGTGTTAATGATAAGGGTGTTAATAAAATAATATACATGAGACGAATTGATAATGAAAGCAGCACGTTAACGTCACAACAATTAAGCTTACGCACAATGAGAAGTGTTAATACCAACTCAATGTGGAGTGTCAATGACAATGGTACGGTTTATACAGCAGCTCAGATCGAACGCATGGAACCAGATGAGAGGTATCAATTTGAATCATCACATCCAGAGTATATATTCACACGCAACGTTGATAATGAGATGGGAGTTAGCTGGACTGAAGTGAGGGACATGAATGGTTCCATTCAAGCAGTCATTGATGTGAGAATAGCAGTTAGAACTGATGTTAGCAGTGATGAGATATCAATTCAAAGTCCTGAGTCAAATATCACGATCAACTCACACGGCATCAGTATGCAACAAGGTGATATCAATGCAACAGGACAGGATGAAGTACATGAGTTAGTTGCTAATGAATACAATGTTGTTGTTTCAACTCATGAGTTAACACCTACTACAGATGGTGATGTTACAATTCCAAATACAACACTCACGTTAGCTGACATTGAACAGATGGATTGGTATGAACGACATAGGTTAACCAATGAGAATCCAGCAATACGCTTCAGACCACATGATGCAACGTTAAATGATGCTGATGAGGAGTACACTGAGGTATTACATAGTAACAACGTCATTGGTGTGATTGATCGTAGGCGTCTCAATCAAGTATCAATAGATGGCAATCGCATAACCATTTCCAATCCACATACCAGTCTCGTACTCAGTGATAGTGACATAGCTTGGATGCGTCAACATGATGAACAACAGCAATCCACATTACGTGGCTTCATCTCAAACATCAATAGTAGAA
Organism: Tritrichomonas musculus; assembly: GCA_039105265.1. Classification (NCBI taxonomy): domain Eukaryota; phylum Parabasalia; order Tritrichomonadida; family Tritrichomonadidae; genus Tritrichomonas; species Tritrichomonas musculus. Next base: position 982,771 of record JAPFFF010000013.1, read on the forward strand.
TTGAAGAGATCGAGCATGATGTTGAATGGTTATTAGATCATCCATCGTTAACAGACCGTTATGTTGTATGTCGTGGTCAGCGTATACTTGTACCTATGGTTGATGCGTTACTGTACATACCACGTGCTATTCATAAGTCAAACCAACCATCAACTCAAGATGTAACTCGAGATGCAGCTCATGATGTAACACCTCAAGTTGTAACTCAAGATGTAACTCAAGATGTAACTCAAGCTAGTAACTCACTCAAGAGTTGCTAGCACTCAAGTTGTAACTCAAGCTAGCACTCAAGATTCAACATCCATTCTTCAACCCATCATTGATTGGTGTACAAGCACTGAAGACGATATCTCATTACCAAATGATAACGATCAAGCTGTGTCATTAAACTCATGCGTCAACATATGTAAGTCATTCCGTGACACCATCAAAGGGCCATTAGCATTGCTCTCATACAAGGTACAAGAGCTAGAGTCTAACAACCAACCAACCACAAGTGAATCAGATGAGTTTGCAATTCAAGAAGGTTATCCTGTTTACTATGTCAAGCATGATGACATAACCGTATACACACCAACTGTTAGCAGTGAATCAGGTGTTGATGATCCAGTTAATGATCCAGTCATAATCATGAAGATAACATTACCAACTGCACTCAAAAACAAACTCACTGCTTCAACATCAGTTGATGTGTTTAAGATTCACTTGCGCAACATGTTATTATTCGATTGGCAAGGCAACATCTTAAATGACTTCATCATATCAGCTAAAGATGGTAAGTTCATCTGCCCAGAGTTGACACACAACGTAGCACGTGATTGTTGCACATACTCAACACGCAAACGAGATGATCCTGAGATAATGTTTGCAAGTTACTTCAACATTGAACCATACATACGCTTCTTGAATGGTGACATTGTGATTCACAACCTACTCTCATCAGATGCATTGGTAGCACGTAAGCCAACCATCAAGTGTGACATCATAGATGCAACTAATGCATTGAAGTTACAACGATCAGATGTGTATTACTTCTATCGACCATCAATGATTGACTATGATGAACATGTTAAGTACACTGACATGTTTGCGAATGAACAACTTGAGTATGAATGTGAGTGCTATCGAATGGTGTATAAGATACCATCAACGTATGACATACCAACCAACTTAACGTTCAAATTTAGTGAGTACTGCTTTGGCAACACATGGGCATTGACATGGGATGGTAACAAGTGGGTTGGCGACAGTATTCAAGGTAGGTTCCAAAGCAAGGTCATCAGCAAGTGTAAAACACGTGATCCTAAAGAAGATAACTATGGTTCAACTGGTTGTATGGTTGCAGTCAAGCGTGATACGTTGAATTACAGAGCAATACCTGAAGACAAAACACGTGGCTTAGCTTATTCACTACTCAACACATGCCGCAATGATGGCAAGTATGAGGTCCTGATTAAGTTGCGTGATGGTAGATTGGTTAATGCATCTGAGTATGAACTCAACATTGGCTATTCATTTATACTCAATGGTGCAACGATGGATGGTTATGATTTGGTTGCAATGAGTTGTACATATAATAATTACTCAACATCAACACTCAAAGTAAGCGACATTGAATTACTATACCTTGACTTGACGTTGCCACATCAAGAGCATACCATGAGGTTATCATTCACAGTTGGTGAAGTTCATAATAAAAATGATGTATATGATAGAGGATACGTTGATTTAAGTGGAGCACTTGATACAGTCGAAAGAGTGGCATATGTTTGGAGTAAGACACCCACTCAAACCAGCAATGATGATGGCTTAACACCACGTGATATTGCATTATACCTTCGTCATGATTATACTGATCCTATTGATGAAGTTAATTGGGATCCATCTACAAATGCATTCGAATACATCATCAAGCAACAGTTCTATGAAGTGTCACCTAATCCAAACTCAGCTACAACACTATACACTGACTTCAACATTACATCATCGAAGATAATCACTGCTGACAATATCACTACAATGAGATCTGACTTGAATCTCGTTACTAACAACGTTGATGTAGTATCGTATGATGTTAAGGAGGTGCAATCTAAGGTTGATGCACTTGGCTCGCAGATGACTGACCAACAAGCTAAGACTAAATACCTTGAGAAGGAAGTTGATAAGATCGATATGAAAGCAAATGTTGGTATTGCGTTAGGTGCTGTTGGCTGTGTGTTAGGTGCCACTGGCATAGGTGTTGCTGGTAAGGCATTATCATTTGCAACGAAGGGTGTTGGTTCAGCTGTCAAATCAGGTGGTCGTGAGTTAGTTAACACCATAACTAAAGCTAGTGATGTTGGAGCTGATGTATTGGATGACATGGTAGGTAAGCTGACTGATGAACTGCCTGATATTGGCTCTGATATATTCTTCGGTGACTTAGTTAGTGGTGCTAAGACAGCAACGTTAAGGTAACTAAGCTGTAACTCAAGATGAAGCTCTTAATATTGCAACATCAATTACAACTCAAGATGCAACATCAATTACAACTCAAGCTGTCACTCAAGATGAAGCGTTAAGTAGAATAGCTCAATGGTGTGATGAAGAATACATACCAGTAACAGAGATGAACTTCAGTGATGAACTCGATGATCCATCTAAAGTGGCAATGACATTGACATCAACAATGGACATGTGTAAACGATTCAGACATACACTCAAGCCTACCATCAAAGCGCTGGCAAATGCAATCAGTGATGTATCTGTTCAGATGGATGGATATGTTAACAAGAATGAGTTATCACGTAATGATACCATCGATGTTGTTGGCAAGGTTGACGGTAAAACGATTCAACTCATAGCTGAAGACCCAATCACAAGTGGTGTACTTAAAGTCAAACTCATGGTTAGAACGATTAGCGAGTTCAATGACATTGACTATGATGAACAATATGTTACAATCAACATTGTGGATGATGCAATAGCTGAGTTCATTGGTACAGATACATTTCCAGCAGCAACGATGAGTGGCAACGTCATTACGATTAACAACCCACACAACGTACAGGTCACAAGCATAACTGTTAAAGAAAACACATCGGTTAGACAATTGACACTCACAACGAATGATTTAGCATATACATGTGACATTGACGCAGTGAATAAAAGCATTGATTCATTACGTGCTCAACTTGAGTTGAACGATGAGTCACTTGCTAAAACGTTGAATGACTTTCCAACTGTTGATGAAGTTAATACAGCATTGGATGAATTAAAAAACAATATGATTAACATGAATGATTTATCTAATTATCGATTAAAGACAGATTTGATATATAACGATGCTGTCGATGTGCCATTTGAAAACATACAAGATAGCTCTGGATCGTGGGAAGTCAAAATAACATTGACTAATGGAATTCACCTTGTTGGAACAATATCAAATAACGATGGCTTTGTCAAAGTGTTTGACTATATGTTTGACTATGATGGTGTTATTACTGAAGATGGAGTTAATGTCGATGTTGAAATTGATGGAACAACCTATAACTTGATCTATTATAAAAGCGATAGTAATGGTCAATGCTTTTACATCGATAATGGGGAAGACTATTTTGATACCAAATTAATATCAGCGGAAAAAATATTGAAGCATGATAAAATAGCATTGAAGAGTGATATACCAACCAATCATGTTACGACATCACAGTTAACGTCAACATTGAATGAGTACATGTTGAAGAGTGATATGCCAGATGATTATGTCGTTGTTGATCAGTTGGATGGATATGCATTGAAGAGTGATATACCATCGGATTATGTATCAACGACTAGCTTAGTGAATACATTGAAGTCGTATGTCAAGTCAAATGAATTACCAACCAATCATGTTACGACATCACAGTTAACGTCAACATTGAATGAGTACATGTTGAAGAGTGATATGCCAGATGATTATGTCGTTGTTGATCAGTTGGATGGATATGCATTGAAGAGTGAGTTGAACACATATGCTAAATCTCATCAAGATCTAGCTAGGATAGTAGGTGATAATGTCTCTACAATATTAACAATGAACAGTCAGATATCAAATCTACAGCGTGAGAATGAATCATTAAGAGCTAGGTTAGATGCATTGGTGAATAAATTAACACGAATCAATTATACATTCAGCGTAGCGAATAGTAATATCATTCGTTATCAATTCGAGAAACAACTTGAGACATATGATGGAACACTCTATTTGACTTACAATGAAACCAAAGATAATGTTGCTAGTGAAAGGGAAATCAAAATCAATATATCATTCAACGTTAATAATTCACCTAAGTATGAATATCAATGTGAACCAACTAAGATCTGGTTAAACAATATTGAATTTCCATTAAGTGGTAGCAATTTCATAATAAATGCAACAGCTAATTACATAATGATTAACTCGTCATTCTTTACATCAAATGGTATCTTACTTGAAGATAACACTAAGAATGTAATACATTCATTGTCGTGAACATAAAAATAACTCCTATGTTTTTACATACTGATGTAGTTATCCACTTGAGCTATCATTTAAGCTATCACTTGAGCTATCATTTAAGCTATCACTTGAGCTATCATTTGAGCTATCACTTGAGCTATCACTTGAGCTATCATTTAAGCTATCACTTGAGCTATCACTTAAGTTATCATTTGAGTTATCACTTGAGCTATCACTTGAGCTATCACTTAAGTTATCATTTAAGCTATCACTTGAGCTATCATTTAACATACAACAACATACTTCAAACATAAGTGATAAACATTAACGAGATCATTGAACTCTTTATTGTATACCTGTTTGAAGTCAGTAACAATCTCACCATTATCTTTGATTACCTTAATGGCGTCTACCTTTTGAATGGGTGATGCTTTACCTACACAACAACCAGGGTTGTCATCAACGTATATCTCAACCTCACCATGAGTGACTGCCTTGATGATTGCTGCTAATGCTTGCTGTGGTACGATGATAGTGCGCTTACTGATGAGATTGCTGATCAATGCCTTGTCATTGTCAAGTAGTATCTTAGCATACGTTTCAAGTATGAGTACCTTAACATCAACATCAATACTATCATGTGGTGTATCAAGTTGAATATCACGTGTGATAACGATATCTTCTTTACCATCATCACGCTTGTTGATGAATATGTTGTTGTTAATATTGTTGTTTGATTGTGCTGCAGCTGCTGGCTCAAGACTGACGTTGGCATTTACACCATTGTTTAGTGGTCGCTTCTTAATCATTTGAGTTAAACAAAAACATTTTTACTCACCACCTTCAGCTGTTGTATGTAAGCTGTGTGATGTAATGCATAGCTGGCCGAGGTGATATGTTAGGTGATACACTTAGCGATACATTGAGTGATACACTTGACTAAGCATTGAGTGAACACTTGACTAAGCATTAAGTGATACATTGACTAAGCATTGACTAAGCATTAAGTGATACATTGACTAAGCATTGACTGAGCATTGAGTGATACACTTGACTAAGCATTGAGTGATACACTTGACTAAGCATTGAGTGATACACTTGACTAAGCATTGAGTGATACATCAGGCAAGCACTTAATATGAGTTGACGTCATCCTTATACAATATCAATTGCTTAGCATTAACCTTATTAGCTTTACCATCAACTGTTGATAGGTTCTCTTTGTGATGTGTAGGTGGGTGCTTGAACTTAGGTTGTGTGATGGGTGGGTTAGGTGTTATACACTGACGATGGCTCATGATTTGAACGTTTCGTGATGACATTTCATCAAAAACAAATACATTGATTAAAGATCATGTTGACGTTTAAACTTGTTGATGCATACCCCTACTAGTTTGTTGTTAACGTCTTTGCAATAAACCATTTGACATCCCTCCTTTGTTACATTGATATGAAGCCTTCGATATAGCTCATCAGCTACCTTACCGTAGAACACATCTTCATCATTAGCATCATCATGATAATAGTAATATCGACCTTGTTCAAAGTAACGCATACCATTTTTAGTCTCATACGTGTCAATCACCATTGATTCATCAGGTATGTCATCAAAATACTCATACTTAATATGGCCATGACCTGCTTTATTAAGCCGATTCTCACTAGGTGTTACCCAACGCAAATTGCTAATGTGATAGTCTGTTCTATCTTTGTTAATATGATCAACTTCAACCTTATTGACAAGGTCATCATTAGCTATCCATTGTAATGCAATGACACGATGCTTAGGATATGTAGTTGAATTCACCCTTAATTGTGGATAGCCACTTCCATTCATTGATTCAGATACAACCTTATGGTTATCCCTACGTCTGACTTGATATGGGTATTCAGTGCATATCTCAAATGATGAATCAACTTTAAGTGTTTCCCAATGCTGTTCAATTGTCATTTGTATGAAGTCAAAAATGATAATATAAATTAGTTACACATTAACATGTATTAACGACTGGTAATATCGTAGCTGCCCATCTCAACAACAGGTGGCATACCATTGGGTTGAACATGAATTGATATAACAGTGTCTTGTAACAATGCCATTAATGGTGGTGTTGTGTTGTCGACATATGTGTTTTTGGTAACACCATTGCCTTCAAGATTACTTACATGTTCCGCTACGTCACATACGATTTCATATGTAATTGGTGTGTTTGATGTTTGACCTTGTTGGAAGGTGTTATCTGTTTCAGTTGGTAACCCAATGAAGAATGATGTACGATCATAACTGACTAAACCAATTGATTCATTATACGGTCGTGTATTAACTAATGATTGAACGACCTCTTTATTAAAACCTGTTTGTGTACCGTTAACATTCATAGCGTTCTGACATAGTTCAATGAACATCGGATCATTACCAATCGTTGAAAATGGAATGGTTGGTACTACGCCATAACCACCACATCGCAGTTGGAAGTTGGCAAACAGTGGATTCTTAAATACAGTATGTTGTGTTGCATTAAATGGAAACAGAAAGAAGATTGAATCAACAAATCGTGGTGTGATTGTTTGAGTCGATGAACAATGACCAACAGTTAATTGCTTACTCATCGTTGTGAATGTAAGTATCTGCGTTGGAAAGATGAGTTCCTGTTGCGTGTAACGTTGAACAAGCGCTTGATATATATCGTTGTCAATGCCGAAGTTAGGTATGACACTATAGCAATCAGTAACTTCATATGTTCGACTTGGTGTGAATGTAGTATTGCCCATAATGAGCTTAAACTCATCTTCGGTGTCTTTGTTAAGCCATATAGTGCATTCACTTCCAGCTTGAGTAAACTCATTAGTGATTGGTGGTATTTCATTTATTGCTTTGTAACTGACTACATCATTAATCAATTCATCTGGTATACCAACTGGACAATATACAAGACCCTGTACACCAAACATAATCTTGAGTTCAAGCTTACCAGCGAATGCAGGTAGATATTTAATGTTACTCAATGGTAAGAACCTTCGCAAGTCAATCTTAAGTGGTATGATGATGTCTTTTAACTTATCACCATCTTCTTTATTGGTAAGTTTAACGACGCAACCACAACGTGCTTGATCAAATTTGCCTTTGAAGATATCCTTATGACGGGCTTTAGAATAGACATCACTTCGTTTACTTGCTTCGTTATCACCACATGCAGTTAAGAATGATTCTTCTGGACCGAAGTTTTGAGTGTATATTGATATGCCATTAGCAAGGATCTCATACTTTTCAACTGCATCCATAGCATCTTTAAAGCCAATCCATAGGCCATTAAAATCATAGCCAGCAATACCACTTAAATCTTCTTGTATTGCATGTGTTAACGTACCAGTAAGTTTCATCTGTGCTTTGATGAAGCCATTATATATATCTGCAGTGTTATCACATGTTGGACTGATAATGAATGTGGTGAATGACCCTGCATGGATGGGTGCAGATGGACTGTATGAAGCTTGTGCATCAATGACGTACTTATGGTTGGTATCGGACATGGCAATAGCATTATCAACTACATCAAAGTAGCTTGCAACTTGAGTGTTGACTTCAGGTGATGTCTTATGTAGGACTTCTGCGTTGAATGTCATTTGGATGTATTAAAAATATGAATGTATTACATAAGCTATCTTCGTATGCGCGATCTAAACGATGGTGTTGATTCAATGACATCAGGTGGTTCTTGCGGTGGGTCATGAGATGGATCATGTGGTGATTCATGTGGTGGGTCATGTATATCATCGTCAGGGAACAGCTCAGGTACGTACTTACTTCGTATGCGTGGCTTTGATAGTTCCTTATTAACGACATGCTTGATGTATTGCTTTTGTTCACGCTTGAATCTATCGTTACGTAGCTCTTCACCTAATGAACGTAGCTGTTCAAGGATCTCCAAGTTAATGGTTGTATCATGTGTGGCAACTTGATGTGGTATTGATGTAGTACGTTGAGTAGTGTGTTGTTTGATTCTATTAGGTAGACGTGTTGGTGTATGCATAGGTTGTGCTTCTTCATGTTGTGGTGGTTCATCATTGAGGTTATCACTTGAGTTGGCATTGAGGTAAGCATTGGGGTTACCACTTGAGTTGACATTTGAGTTAGCATTGGGGTTACCACTTGAGTTGACATTTGAGTTGGCACTTGAGTTAGCACTTGAGTTAGCATTGGAGTTAGCACTTGAGTTAGCATTTGAATTGCTACTTGATTCAAGCATACCATTGAGGTTGTCTGATGATTTATCCCTATGAATGAGTGGTTGCTTTCGTTGTTTAACAATGTACTTACCCTCTTTCTTAGTAGGGAACACTTCATATTGCTCATCGTCAATGCCTTGCAACCAACGTTGAATGATCTGATTGCGCTTCATGCCAGTAACATATTTGGTCATTTGAATTACACAAAAATAAAAAGTCAATATTGTTTACTTACGCGATGATTTACGTTTATTATGTGACTTTGATTTGTGACTATTGCTTGACCTTACATATGGTGTCGTTACATCATGTGTGTTAGTGTTAGCGTGATATTGTTTGGTGTTTGATCTAGGTCTAGTTATTTCATTGTACATCGTACCAGGTCCAGATACGATAACTGATTGACTTGATCGATATGCGTTAGTTCTTGTGTTGAAACTCATTTATGACTCGTTAAACACTTCTAAATGGTACTGCATTGTGTGTTCGCTTACGTGAGTCAGCTGCTGCTTGTGCTGATGGCGATCCACTTGGTTTCAACTCACCACGTGCAAACTGTTCACTGATTTTAACTAGCTTATCTGTGACCGACCCCTTTGGCATGTGACTGAATATATTGGCACCTGCTGTAGTGATCGCACCTAACGTTGGATTGAATGCTGTTGCAAATGGTGTGATAGCATGTAATATATTGCCAACTGCTTTAGGATTGTTCATAGCATAGTTCTTTGCACCAATCAACCCCTTCTTAGTGGCACTCCATATGTGGTGAGCTGCATTCTTTGCAGCAGTCAATCCTTGATGGACATCGCTTTTCAATCTGTTCCATCCACTGGTAATGAAATTTTTGAATCCCATGTTTGTAATTCATTAAACTTCAAAGTGTGATTGATTGGCTGTGATATTGATTATGAATTTATCATGCTGACCTTTATGATTGAGGTATGCTTCTGTAGTTGATTTAATGTCAAGATTGTTAGGTGTTTGCTGTAGCATTGATGTGAAATCCTCTTTACTGAAGCCACTATAGCATATGATGTCAGTAGCTAAACGTTTAACGTTGAGATGAACGAATCGAAGTGTTTGCACTGCTATGATACAGGTTAAGTTGTAGTGACGTGTCTTAGTTAGTAAACGACATAGTTCACTGTTGCCATTCTTAAGTAGTGGTGATCCAGCTGCATCATCAAGTACTAGTAATGTGTTGTATGGGTATGAAGCTGTTTGATATTTAACTAGCTTATTTGCTATGTATGCAATCCTATCTTCAATCTCACTTAATGAATGCTTTGAAATGATTCTTGCCATCTCCTCATTGGTGTCAACCATTTTTGATAACACATGTTTAACCATAGCATAGTACTTGAGCTTGCGTTTGAGATGACGCTTGAGATATGGCAATAGATGTTCTTCTTTGATGTATTCAATGGGTGTCTTAACGTTTTTGGATAGTACTTCAGCTGTCTTATCAAGTTTGCCCGACGTTGAACAGAAGATGATCTTACTATAGTATGGCTTAGCGAATAGTCGTTCAGTTATCATGATGTGTGACCATATCCAGAATGATTTACCAGCGCCCATCTTACCAATTAAAAAGTAGATACCATTTGATGAGAATGGATACTCTTCACTTAGTGGTTTAATCAATGCCATCTCAATATCACGTTGGTTTTTACGTAACGACTCTTGAATAAGATGTTTAACTTCATTCATAACGTTTTTATGTTGACTCATTTGATATTAGATGAACTTCTTAATGTGATCTGGTATGGTCTTACGTTTAAGCCAGTACTGTCGTTCCATTGTTGAGAGCTTAGTTGGATGACCTTCACGCATGTTCTTAGATGTGATAGTGTCTTTCATTGTTGAACCATTGCCTAGATCATATATGATATGGTATGTGTCTTTTGATTTGTTATATGATGTGATTGATTTAACCACACCACGTTTGCCATCATCAAGTGTGGTTGCTAATGGAATGTTGTTAGCTGCTTTAACGAGTTTGTAACCTGGCATTGTATTGACAGATCCATCTGTAGATCGTATCAAGAATTGGTTACCATCATTAGAATCAACTGTGTATGCAACTTTAGATAGGTTCGAACGATGTTTAACGAATGGATTTGCATCAAACACTATCCTAACTCTGTCACCTGGTTTGAAATCATATGGATTAACTTGATGTTCCATCTCATGTATGTATGTTAACTCGTCATCTTGAGTGATATCATTGGGTGACTTGTTATGTAGTGAACCATGTGGCATGTCATTGTACGAGTCAACTATCTGTAGTACACTTAGCTTTGGTTGATTGAATCGCATATCACGTATTGTTCTCATGAAGCGGTTGATAATACCAAGCTTGTTATGATCGTTATCGGTTGTGGTTGTATATATGATGTTATGTTGTTGCATGAAGTCAATCACTGTGTTGGACAAATAAGCAGCATCCTCATCTGACATAATGGCTCTGCATTGAGGTTCAACTTTGATGAACTCATTAAGTGCTCTATGTATTTCATTAGCACCCTTACCATGTATCATATAAGCATATGCTTTACGTGTGTTGATGTTGATTAGTATTAAGTAGTTAGGTTGGCCTGCTGCTTTATGATCAATGAACGTGTCCATTTGAAATGCATGTGGTAGCTTCGAATATATATGCATGAACTTAGGTTTGGGCTTACGTTGATCGTGTACAACCATTGTGTTGAGATAGTGTTTAGCTTCATCATCAGTGAAACCATAACGATTGGCTATGCGTTTGAACTTAGGTAGGGACTTGGTGGGATACTTAGCATAGACTTCATCAATGGTATTGAACTTAACCCTTGACATTTGTTCAATGCAAAGTAAAAATGTTATTAACTATATATTAACTTACGATTCTGCAATAGTACTACATCCATTGTAAACATAAAGAAGTCTTCAAATGCAACTGGAATATTTATTTCATTTCTATCGTAGAGTTCAATCCAGAACTTATCATCATTGTCATTCAATTTATAGTATTTGATTGGGGTGTATGCTTCATTAGTTCTTCCAATGAGGTTATGATTGGATTGAGATGCAAATGATGCTGCTACTTCACATTGTGAGTTGGTTAGTATGTGTTTGAACATTAATTCACGATGGAACTTAGTTATATGACGAATGCTATTACGATATGGGTTGTTATCGCCAATATGAAAGTAACACGCAGTATCAAACTCAAATCTATCATTAACTGTATTATCATCGTATATATTAAGATCCAATTCACCTTGATTGACTGCAGCATAAGGTAAAGGTTCATCATTATCATCATCCCACGTATAGAATTTCTTATAGGTTGCATCATTATTATCAGCTGTCATCATGAAATCAACATAGTATTCATCATATTCATTCTGAGCTGACGCGAATGTAAGCGAAGTAGTATCACCTATTTCAACCATTACATCAATGTCATTAATAATATATTCGCCTTTAGCATCAATATTAATATGGAATGGTATATCATTTCGTAAGCACATGAGATAGTAGTTATTTTTATCTTCATCTAATTGTTCATATGCCGCTATCTTATCATCATTAGATTGGTCTGAATCATATATGTCACTAAGAAGTTTGTTATAAATATTTTCTTGTTTAACAGTATCACGTATATCTTTTATGAAATCGTTGATATCGTCAAATATATCATTCATATATTGAATTCTAAACACTTTACAATCTTCCCTTTCCATACGATTGACTACATCTTGAATCTGTTCATCAGTCATATCATCAATTTTATATTCCAAACCTTTAGCCAGCTCATTAAATTTATCTCGTTTGTACTTACGAATATACAATACGAATTCTAATTGCATGCATTGTCTTATGCTGATCCTCATGTTACGTACGCCAATTATCTTCTCACCTACATCAGATGTCCTCCACTCAGGTGGGTAGTTAAAATAGATTCGATTGAAATGTTCAATGCCATTACGAAAGTAATCTTTATGTCCATCTTCATCTTTGGTTGTTATTGCATCCGTAACAGAGTTATACACCGTTTCAATTGGTAATGGTATTGATTCATCTGGTTTTGCATCACGTCTATATGACATTTGATGTTGTTTAAACACATGTACCACATTATGTGAAGCGTTGATGTGGTGTAATAAATAGGCACGCTAAAAATATATGTTGATATATTGGTGGGTGTGTTTTGAAATGAAAAATAACGTTACTTCATTTTAGGTAATATAATCTTAGTCATATTCGCAGTTCGTTTTAATAGCCTATCACTAATATACAAAGCATCATGTTTGTTATCATCGGATATCAAGTTGTATTTTTTACCTGGTGTTAAGTACGTTCCCACGCCATATTCATAAGACGAGAACCTATATACACGTCTAGTGCTAGGACTGAAGAAATATAATCGTCTATGAAACGTATGATTACCATGCGAGATGATTCGTTTGATATCAGGTGGGAATATATACTCTTCAATTGGATCACACTCGAAGTCAGCTTCATGTTCATAGTAACCAGTTGACATTTGCATGGTAAATAAAAATAAGATGAAATAAAAAAGTATGGTTGCTATAATAGGTTGTATCTTAAGTTAGGTCGTGATTTTGACTGAGTTGTTGTGTTGTGAGAGGGTGTTACAACTTTAAGCAGGGTGAAGTGACGTAGTCGCGGAACCCTGCTTAGCATAAGTAGTTTCTATATCATTCAATATTATAGTATTGAAAGATCTTTCTATCTGATTACATAGTACTGCTAGTGTTCTTTCATTTGAAATGAGGTTGTCAAAAAACTGATCAAATTACAATTCTATTATTTATAAGAATAATGATTAATGCTATAAATTTTCCATGCACTAGTTTTTAATTCATGATTAATTAGTATATAATTAGTTATTTTCATGAAAAACATATAAGTTAAATGCAACATAATAAGGTGAAAACCAAAATATTCACCATATAAATTGACCTTTTTTAATCGTTTATAATTTAAAAATCAAAATTTTAATTTAAAAAACAAAAATTTTAGTTTATTGATTATAAAATAGATGATGATATTGATTTACATACATAATGTATTGAGAGATAATTTAAATTTCAAAATAATTGAGGCTGTTTTGTGAATATCGATCTCGATATTGAGTTGGCTATGATAATTTTCAAATGAAAATTTTAATCTTGAGCTTCTTGTCAGTATATTGAGTCGAATAAAGATAATATTGAGATGGATGATAAGAATTTGAGATGATTCAGTAAATAATAATCTGAGGAGAACATTGAGCGAATTGTGGGAATCTTAAGCTGTTTGTGGGATCTTGAGCTAATTGTAGGAATCATGAGCGAATTGTTGGGAATCTTGTGCCGTTCGTAAGAATCTTGAGCTGTTTGTAGGAATATTGAGCTGTTTGTAGGAATACTGAGCTGTTTGTAGGAATATTGAGCTGTTTGTAGGAATATTGAGCTGTTCGTAGGAATCTTTGAGCTGTTCGTAGGAACCTTTGAACTGGTCGTAGGAATACTGAGCTGTTCGTAGGAATCTTTGAGCTGTTTGTAGGAATCTTTAAGCTGTTCGTAGGAATCTTTGAGCTGTTCGTAGGAATCTTTGAGCTGTTCGTAGGAATCTTGAATCGTTTGTAAGAATACTGAGCTGTTCGTAGGAATATTGAGCTGTTTGTAGGAATATTGAGCTGTTCGTAGGAATCTTTGAGCTGTTCATAGGAATCTTTGAACTGGTCGTAGGAATATTGAGCTGTTTGTAGGAATCTTTGAGCTGTTTGTAGGAATCTTGAATCGTTTGTAAGAATCTTGAGCGAATTGTTAAGAAACTTGAGTTAATTGCGGGAACCTTAAGCTAGTTATTGGGAACTTTGAGCTAATTACAAAAATATTGAGATGGAGATGAGGATATAGGGATCAAATTTTGAATTTTGGCACTTTTGTGATGGCTATTGTAAAAATGAAAATTAATCAAATAAAACACAATGAAATGGAGTGGTGCTTAATTATACATTTTTTCAAATTATAATATGTTTCTAAATTATAAATAAATCAAAAAAATTAAAAATCAAATTAAAACCATTAAGATAATCAATGAAAAAAACAATTCAATGATGACAAAACATATTTGATAGCAAATCTTCTATTTATTTTTAATTTTAATCGACCATTTATAAGTGTCAAAAAAATCCCCGCAAAATTGAATGCACGATATGGTTGATATGGGTATTTTACACCTTAAAAAAAATAAAACATTTCATTTAATATGATTTATCCTAAAAATATTAATTTTTGGTATGATTTTGTCTTCATATATCTGTATTTGTAACAAATTCATATGTAGAATACTTTAAAATCAAGAATTTTTGTATTTTTACTAATTTTTAGATTGATTATTATATTTATTTTTTTCAAATATTTCATCAAAAATTTGAATTTAATTTTGAATTTAATAATTATTGTAAATTGTTAATTAAAACATTCAAAATAGCAATATTGTGTATATTAAATTGATTCTTGTATATACATGTAATTTATTTTGGCTGCATTTACTTAAAAATTTTGGTAAACTAACGATAAACTATTTCAATAATATAGCAATTGAATAAATTGAAAATTTGATTAAATTAGATCATTAATTATTCAAAATATTGAATATAATAAAATAATTTTGAAATCATAAAAAAATAAATTAATTCAATTTTTGAATAGTTTGTAATAAAACTTTATTTTTCTAATGATAAAAGAATAACTCTTCTCTACATCATTTTATTTTTTTAAACAGGCTATGAAGATCATTGAATATCGTATTTTTGTTCCAATGAAACTTCAATATTGCCAAGCTGCGTCAGACTACTCAGTTACACGTCAAATGAAGGAATATACTGGAGGTGGAGATGGATTTGAAATTGTAGAAACCCAGAATTATGTTGAAAATGGTTTACCAGGTCATTATGTTTATCGTATTTTTCATTGTAAAAATAAAATTCCATCAGCAATTCGTTGGTTCGTTCCAGAAAAATATGCACACATTCACGAGCATGATCATAGTGCATTTCCACATTATGAAGGAAAGTATGTTATTCCAGCAATGGGAGACGATTTTATTTTACAGACAGTAACAAATCATATTGAATATGAAAAAGGGAAAGACATTCCTGATAATTTGAACCAATGGACAGATGATGAAATGAAGCAAAGAGAAGTTTACTACTTAGATATATTAGATGGACCATCTTCAAAAGGAAATGAACTTGATCTCCATGGTTTTTCATGCCCAGAAATCGAAATGAGCGAACTTGTTAGTCCATCAAAGAAAGCTAATGATCAAGAAATTCCTAATTGGGTTTCAAATTATGATGGCCCAATTACATTAATAATTAAAACCGTTAAATTTAACTTTAAATGGTATGGTGCACAAACATTAGTTGAAAAATTTGCTGGAAACGTATGGTACCAAGTATATTTAGATTCGCATCGATCTATGATTAAATGGGCTCCTGAATGGTGTAATTTATCAAAAGATGAGATTTATGGCTTAGAAGACGAAGCAAAAGATCAATTAAAAGAAAATAAATTTGATGTTTAAATAAAATTGCATATGAATTTCAAAAAAAATTCTCTTTTTTTTTGTTTTAATTGTAAATTTAAAAATGATTTTGAATGATGATAGAATAACTTATAAAAATCATATTCATAAACTTTTTTGAATTAATAAAAAATCCATTTCTTTGAGATTTGGAGTTAACAAGAAATAAACTATACTGGTCCATATGTATTCCTTTTCAACTGCCAAATATTATGCTGTCTTATGAAATAATATCAATTAGAATTTCATTGAAAGATATGATTTTCAATTTAATAAAAAACTATGAAAAATATTAAGAACATTGATGTCAAGTTTGTCATTCGTTAATTAAAGTTTCATAATTTCAATATTTTCTTTTTCAACAGCCAAATATAATGCTACTTTATAAATTGTTATTATATCCAAATTTCATTGAATGATATGATTTTGAATGTAATTGAAAGATATGATTTTGAATTTCTTTGTTGTTTACATCAATGCATTTTGTTAATTGAATGCCAACAAATAAGTAGTCATATGACCATAAATCTCAAAATGATGACTTATTTACTTGTTCTTTTTGAATAAATACAAAACTATTATGTTTTAAGCTTTGAAAGAAGGTGTCATACTGCAATTGAACACCGTCTTGTAGACAATTGTTGAGAAAATAATCTGCAAATCCATTGTGATTGCATTTAATTGATTCCATGAAGCATTCCTCGTATGATTCCTCTTCTACTTTTTTCTCATCTTCGAGGAAATGAATGAGATCTGCATTTTGGCATTGAATTTCATAAAGCAACAAAGAAGAAATTATTTTGACACCTCGCATCGACAAATATTCGATGATTTGAATCGATCCAAAGAACACCACGTACTTGAACAGCGTGACACCGCTTTCGCTGTTTTGGTTTTCTAGTTCTTTCTGCTTTTTGATTAGAAACGAGTTTGTTTCTTAGATTGACGGCTTGATTAGCGAGTTAAGCGGGAAGCTGCTTTGATTCACATGCGTAATGAAGAAATCGAACGACTTCTTTTATAATTATCAATGAACGGTTTGGAAGAAGAATCAGGAATTCATTTAATGAATGAAACTAGTGATGAAATGAAAGATGTCAAAACAATTTCAAGAGTAACAATATTAAGTACATGAACAGAAAAACTTTTCAATCATAAAAAGCTGAATACAATTCCATCATCTCTGTTTCATACACAAGAAATTTAAGAATAACAAATAATAGTTTTTACTTAAAAAAATCAATAAGATTTTCCAGTTACAATACATTAGTTGATAATTGATCAATTAAAAGACATATTCTTTATTATTATTATTTTGGTCAAGCGATGCCATCTTTATAATTTAAAATAAAAGTTTATTATCAATCTCTAGTTTTTATATATATAAATAATATTATTAAAAATTCTGATTTTGAATGAATAATGATCGTTGAAAATTTTTATCTTTTGACTAATCTCTCAATTTATCATATAAAAAATAATTTTTAATTATCTTCATATTTAAAACTAATTATCGGTATTTAAAATAATAATATTAAAAATTCAACAAATATGTTTAATAATAACAGCTTTATGTTATCATGAATGATATAGAATAAGGATATATAAGAATATAAAAACAGTTTAATAAAAAGAAGGACCAAATAAATATAGAAAAATGAATTATTTTTAAAAATGAGTGACAATGAGAATATTCAAACTCTTAAGCCCCTTTATCGTCAAAATAAGAGCATTATCTTCAAAGGGAAAGAATATCCTATTAATTTCGAATTATTTCAATGTCATTCGAATTATTTCTACGAATTCTCAAAAGATTTTGAAAATGATCATGATATTTTAATTTTTGAAGAATTTTCAGATATTTCAGAAGAAACATTTTCACAATTCGTCTTAGCGTGTCAAAGTGAAAAATTTTCAATTACCATCTCTAACATCATTGAACTCCACCATCTTTCGATTGAATACGATGTTCCACATCTGAAGAATCTTACGAATGACATCATTGAAGAACACCGAGACGAACTTATTTTTAAGATCATTAAATACAAATATTCCAAAATAAGGAACAACGAAAACAAAGAAAAAGACGTTAAGTATTCACTTGACTTAAAGATGGAAGAAGAAATCATCGCGATCCACTTTTTTGAATATATCAAGCAAGACGAATTTTATGAACTTCCTATTGAATTCATATATCGAGTTATGAACTCGGAAAGAATGAAGAAAGAAATGAACGAAGAAGAAGAAGACGAATTTGAAGAATTCTTAATGAAAAGTCTTAATATATACGGGCGAGAAGCATCCATTTTGTTTACGAAAGTGAATTTTAACAACACAACAAAAAGTATCAAATTCATCCAACGAATAATTCAAGAATATTCAGAACTTATTGATTTTCACATGATTAATCCGATCTTCATCATGAAAACATCACTTGGCATCTTTGACAAATATTCAGAACTTTCAAAAGAACATGAACGAATAAAAGAAGAGAATAAAGGACTTCTAAAAAAGCTTGAATATCAAACAAATGAACTTTCAGAATATGCTATCAAAGAAAAGGAACAATCAGAAGAAAAAATCAAACTTGAACGAAATAATAAAGAACAAACAAAAGAGATTGAACTTTTGAAGAATGAAAATAACCAACTTAAAGAATTTTTAAACGAAGCGAAAACGAAAGAATATATTTTCCAAAAACTTGTGATGACGAGTAAGATCAACGAATTCAACGAACTTCCAGTAAAATTTCAATCAGTGATTGTTAAAGAAATGAAAAAATTGCCAGACATCGAAATAGATACTCTTGAAGTCATTGAAAAAATCGAACGACTTCTTTTATACTTATCAATGAACGATTTGGAAGAAGAATCAGGTATTCATTTAATGAATGAAACTAGTGATGAAATGAAAGATGTCAAAACAATTTCAAGAGTTACGATATTAAGTACATGCACAAAAAATCTTTTCAATCATAAAAAGCTGAATACATCAGAAATGAAAGAAATAATTGAAGAACTTCCATTTGTTAACTTTGAAATGAAATATCCATCATCATCATTTGAAAGTATCTACGACGAAACGAAAGATCTGAAAGGAACATGCAGAGATAAAATGTGTATGACCATTTTTATTAGTAATATAGATAAAACAGATTTACATTTCCGAAACGACAAAAATATAACATCAATTCGTCTTGATGATACAGTTCATGTAATCATAGGATATTTCAATGGAGGATCATTTTCAGGATGTTCATCACTAACACAAATCGCAATTCCATCATCTGTAACTTCAATTGGAGATTCTGCTTTTTCTGGATGTTCATCACTAACACAAATCACAATTCCATCATCTGTAACTTCAATTGGATCTTCTGCTTTCTCTGGATGTTCATCACTAACACAAATCACAATTCCATCATCTGTAACTTCAATTGGATCTTCTGCTTTCTCTGGATGTTCATCACTAACACAAATCACAATTCCATCATCTGTAACTTCAATTGGAGATTCTGCTTTCTCTGGATGTTCATCACTAACACAAATCACAATTCCATCATCTGTAACTTCAATTGGAGATTCTGCTTTCTCTGGATGTTCATCACTAACACAAATATCAATTCCATCATCTGTAACTTCAATTGGATTTTGTGCTTTCAATGGATGTTCATCACTAACACAAATCACAATTCCATCATCTGTAACTTCAATTGGATCTTTTGCTTTCTCTGAATGTTCATCACTAACACAAATCACAATTCCATCATCTGTAACTTCAATTGGAGATTATGTTTTCAACGATTGCCCAAAATTAAACAAAATTACAATTGTTCCTAATAACAAAAAAATAATAGATTATTTGGAAAATAAATTTCTTGTTCTTAAAACGAATGTGGAGAGTGAAACATATGAATCTCTTGTTTGGGTGAAACAAAATATTAATACAATAACTATTCCATCATTCATTAAGAACATTTGCACAGGTGTTTTCAATGGATGTTCATCACTAACACAAATCACAATTCCATCATCTGTAACTTCAATTGGAAGTGAAACTTTCTCTGAATGTTCATCACTAACACAAATATCAATTCCATCATCTGTAACTGAAGTTGGATTTCATGCTTTCTCTGAATGTTCATCACTAACACAAATCACAATTCCATCATCTGTAACTTCAATTGGATCTTGTGCTTTCTCTGGATGTTCATCACTAACACAAATCACAATTCCATCATCTGTAACTTCAATTGGAGATTATGTTTTCAGCAATTGCCCAAAATTAAACAAAATTACAATTGTTCCTAATAACAAAAAAATAATAGATTATTTGGAAAATAAATTTCTTGTTCTTAAAACGAATGTGGAGAGTGAAACATATGAATCTCTTGTTTGGGTGAAACAAAATATTAATACAATAACTATTCCATCATTCATTAAGAACATTTGCACAAGTGTTTTCTATGGATGTTCATCACTAACACAAATCACAATTCCATCATCTGTAACTTCAATTGGAAGAGAAGCTTTCAGTAGATGTTCATCACTAACACAAATATCAATTCCATCATCTGTAACTTCAATTGGAGATTCTGCTTTCTCTGGATGTTCATCACTAACACAAATCACAATTCCATCATCTGTAACTTCAATTGGATCTTCTGCTTTCTCTGAATGTTCATCACTAAGACAAATCACAATTCTATCATCTGCAACTTCAATTGGATCTTGGGCTTTCAGAGGATGTTCATCATTAACACAAATCACAATTCCATCATCTGTAACTGAAATTGGAAATGAAACTTTCAGAGGATGTTCATCACTAACACAAATCACAATTCCATCATCTGTAACTTCAATTGGATGGGATGCTTTCTCTGGATGTTCATCACTAACACAAATCACAATTCCATCATCTGTAACTTCAATTGGATCTTGTGCTTTCAGAGGATGTTCATCACTAACACAAATCACAATTCCATCATCTGTAACTTCAATTGGATCTTCTGCTTTCTCTGGATGTTCATCACTAACACAAATCACAATTCCATCATCTGTAACTTCAATTGGATCTTCTGCTTTCTCTGAATGTTCATCACTAACACAAATCACAATTCCATCATCTGTAACTTCAATTGGATCTTGTGCTTTCAGAGGATGTTCATCACTAACACAAATCTCTATTCCATCATCTCTGTTTCATACAAAAGATTCTCTTGGAATCTTATCAAAAACCAAAGTCACAACATTTTAAATAAAGAAAAGAAAACACAAGAAATTTAAGAATAACAAATAATAGTTTTTACTTAAAAAAATCAATAAGATTTTCCAGTTACAATATATTTATTGATAAATGATAAATGATCAATTAAAGGACCTAGACTTTATTATTATTATTCTTATCAGGTCATACACTCTTAATAATTTCTACTAAAAGTTTATTATCAATCTCTAGTTTTTATATATATAAATAATATTTTATAAAGTTGATGGTTTTGTTTTTTTACGTGAACATTAATATCGGCTATGGGAATCATTCAATTCTTCTATTATCACATTTTTTTAATTCAAAATTTTCACTTTTTCTATATTTTATTTTTCTTTTCAAAACTCGATTAAAATTTTTTGTTATTAAAACTCATCATTGAGCATCATTACGTATTGATCAATGCATTTTTTAACCTCATATAGCTTATGGAAAAAGATTGCTTCATGATTTTAGATTTTTTGAATAGAGTACAGAGAAAGGAGAAAACAAACAATAAAATAAATTTTTCTTTCTAAAAAAGTTGATAAAATAAAAATTTTATTCAATTTTTGAATATTCGTAGAAAATTGAAGGAAGTGAAAATTAAACAACTGAGTTTATATATATTTAGAAATTCTTGTGAACACTTTTTGAGTCGTCATTCCGTTGCTAAGCATTCAATTTTTTTAGATGATGATTAAGGCTGGTTAATAAAATTTGTGTAAGCTCTGAGAATTTTCATAAATTTTGAATTATCTTAACAAATTTGAGAGTTAAACTTTTTTAGAGGAATCTTCTGAAATATTGAAACTTTTTTAGAGAAATCTTTTTATTTTTTGAAAGGAGATCTAATATATTCAAAATTCTAATGACAAATAATAATAAGCATTTGATAATTTATTCAATTGTTATTATATTATTAAATGAAAATAAATATATATGTAATTATTGAATTTGTCAATACTTTAGCAAGATATAAATATTTGATATTTTTTCTTTCAATTCAATTTCAAAAAACAAAATTTGTATTAACTCATAGAAATACCTATCCTAATGATGATGATAATATTGTAAAAGTAAAAAAAAAACATGCTTTACGTTGGTATAGAAGATACAAACGAATATAGTTTTCATTCTTTCAGACGTAGGAGGAGCATATTATTGCGGATTCAATGGAGTTCCAGATTACATTATTAAAGCTCATGGAAGATGGAAATCTTCTGCTTATATAAGATATGTAAGTATTCAAATGAATACTGCAGGTGAAGCAATTACAAATGCCTTTAAAAAGTTAAAATAAAAATCATTTTTAAGGACGTGGTAGGACCAAATATAATTTGAATTTTATGTGTAAATATCTCCTTAAATAATTTGTTATTGTAGTTCTAAAATATATTATTATATTATATATTTGATATTTATTAAAATAAATCAATAATAAATGAGATCTCCTATGTATATGAAAGAAAAGCATCCAAATTAAAAATGACATTAAAATGAATAGAACATCAGAACGACTTTATTAATCAAAAAATAAATGGTTTTTATTAAATATATACATGCTTGCTCACTTTTCCTATTGACCAAAATTACATAATTTGAAAAAAAAATTTAATGATCATCAATATTCTGAAAAAATTTTGTTATACTTTTTTCTTAAATAGAGTTTAATTTTGGGATATTTGTAAGTTTACTATAATATTATTTATTGCATACATTAAAATTCAATTTTAATGAGGTGATAAAAAAAAGTGATAGATTCAAATTTTCTCACTTTTTCGCATTTTTTCAATTCAAAAGTTTATACCAACAAATAGTCCCACTTTTTCGCGATTTTTCAATTCAAAAAGTTAAAAAAAAAGAGAGAAAAAATATATAAAAGTTAAAGGAAAGAATTAATTTTTTACTGATCCATCTAAAAGTGAATTTATATGTGAATACATTTTCCGTATTATTTAGATTAAATGATAAAAAGTATAAACATATTTGAGAATACATATTCCAACGTGTATTATAATTTAATAAAAGCTGGATAATTCAATCAGGCCAAATGCATGAGCAGCTTGATATGCATTCATACCAGTCTTATGCAAGGTTGTTCATTAAAGAACATAAAATTAGAAGCCAAAAAATAAATAAACGTAGGGCCACGACGATTAAAATATACTCAAAAATGAAAAAGAACATGAAAAACCACAAAAATAATATAAAAATGTTTATTAATACCTACATTTTGGATGTATTTCTTAATCAATTATGTAAATTAAACTTATTGTTTTGATTGGATGACATTTTTATTGCTATTGAGACCTGATCAATTCAGCATTTGAACCCTTTTCTCATTAATTTCAAGTGTATGTAAACCTAATCGATATTTGTGAATGGTAATAGTGTAAATACTATGTTAATATTAACTGAGCTTAAGTAGAGGACTGTGTTAAAAAAAAAAAATGCTGGGCCACAACGATTAAAAATCATTGAAAAAAATTGAATAAAAAAATTGCGAAAAAGTGAGAATTTTATGATCTATCAAAAAAGTGGTTTTAGCCAAATTCATAACTTTCAAATGAATAGAAGTATGCGAATTCACAAATGTAGCACTTGAACTATTAATATATCAAAATTAATCATTTGCTGAATATTTCCTATTGAGTATTTTTTTAATTCATTTACTTTTTTATTCAAAAATTTATACTTCAACAGGTCCGATATCATAAAAATTGAATGACAGCAAATTGTCTTCAGGGATAATTTTTGAAATTATTGGTAAAATAGTATTATATATTTAAATGTTAATGCAATTTAATTGATAAAGTTTTGTGATAATAAATATTAAATGAGATATTTTACATACAAAAATGAGATTATATTTGGTCCTACCACGTCCTTAATTATCATTTTATATTTCTTTTCAATTTTTTTATATATAGTCACTGGAGAAACCCAGGCCCGTGTGTTAAAACCTAGGCCCCCGGTTTTTTATTCAATATTTGACCTCTCCGAACATATTTTAATAATTTAATAGAAAATTTATATAGATAGTGCCTACCTTTAAACAATATAGAAAAAGGGTCAACCAAATCATATTTCTAAAAAAAATTATAATATATTTATTTTATTATAAAAATAAAATTAATTGATTAAATAATAAATTAAAATATATGATTGAAATTTAAAGATATTCCTATTTTAAAAATATTTATTCTTTCATTTTTGAGAGCTTTACATTACGACCATGACGATTTTCTATTGATCTCAATTGTTTTTCATTTTTTATTTACAAACCTTTATTATCGACAAACTTTGAACAACTCTTTGCAAATCAGTTATATATCAGGAGTACTGACGACACTTCTTCAATAACTTTCATGTTGCACTGGAAATTGGATACAGGTTGGATATCTATTTTTCAATCAAATATTTCAAGTCTTAAAGTAAAAACAGAAGGGGAAAAGAAACGCCGATGCCAATAAAATACAGATATAAATTGGTATTAATGATTAAAAGCTTTGCCTACCTCAACATTTTTTACTTTTAATAATCTTTTTCTTTTTTTTAAATTACTGCCAACGTTTTTTTGCTAAATTTTAATTTTAGAGCCAAATGTAAATAAATTGTACTGTTTAAATGCCAACTATGGTAAAAAAAATATTTAAAATCTCAATAAATAGATTTTATTATTTTTGCATTAAATTTCTTTTGAAAATTATATATTTAATTAAGGGCTGTAGTAAAAACTCATTCTTTATTATATTTTTTTTATTTTTAAATGGTATGATTTCATATAACATTTCCGCGTAAACCATAGAAAATTTGAATTAAAAGTGGTCTGGGGTTTCAACAAAAGTGCCCTGGTTTCTACAGTGACTATATATATAACTTTTATTATTTTTTTCAAGAATTTTAATTTTATTCCAAAACTTCAATAAGCTCATATAAAAAGTTCGTATTTTGATTTAAAATTTATGTTTTTTCCCTTACCTTTTTTATTCAAATTTTTCAATAAGCTCATATAAAAAGTTCGTATTTTGATTTAAAATTTATGTTTTTTCCCTTACCTTTTTTATTCGAATTTTTCCTTCTAAATTATAATCCCAGTATGATTGATCGTTTTTAATTCAATTTTTGAATGATATTTTAGTGGATAATAAGCCTGGTTAAATATTAAACCATTTTAATCGGTTATCCTGGAATTAAATAACAAATGTTTGTTATAGAAAAAATGATTGTATATATTTTATAGTATTTTAGACTCAAAAAGTGGCCGAACTAGAATTAAGAATTAATAAGGATTCATTGTTTCATCATCGGTTGTATTTTCTTCTTCTTCACCTTCTTCTTCTTCACCTTCTTCTTCTTCAAATTCTTCCTCTTCTTCTAATTCTGCATCTTCGTCAATTTCATCTTCAAATTTTTTTTTTTAGGCATTGTTGTATTCAATAATATCCATAAGGTCGAATTTTGATAGAGTGCTGGTGCTTTCTATAATCTTTCAATTTTCTTTCAATTTCTAGAGCTTTGTCTTTGACTATGCTATTATCAATTCCTGGTATGTCAATTCTTTTTGCTATTTACGTCCATCGATGTGGAGTTTTTTGATTTTCAAGATATATTTTTAAATAAATAACAGGTGTTAGGAACAGAGACTTGTAGTGAATTACTGAATAATAACAAAATATAGGAACAGAGACCAAGAAAAATTGAAATTTATATTTTGTAAAATTTTTTTATTAAAAAAAAATGTTATCATAAAAAATACCGTTACCATATTAAATTCACTACGGTATATATATATATATAAGTTTTGGAAGTAAAGAATAATTATTTTTAGTGAAGTGATATTAAAAATAAATCTTACGGTGATTATGACCGTTAATATCACTTCACTTTAATATCTCTAGCTTTTATATATATATAAAAAAGGAATTTATATGTTTTCTTGAATTTCATATTGGTGTGATTCTTGCAAAACCGTTACCACTATGACCTTTTTCATTTCCATTTCCATCCTTGCGAGGGAAATCTTGGTCGCCCCCAATGCACGCTGCGTCTTTTAGGTAGTACTGGCCGTCTAGAGCAAAATTTGATGCTTTTGAAGGGTCGCCTTTCTCCCACGCTTCCATGCTAGACTTGGTGAATGTCCAGCCTGATCCACCGCCGCCACTTGAAACATGAATGTTCTTTCCGAATCCGCCACTTCCACCTCCGTACCAGCCGCCGCCTCCACCTCCTCCTGAATCGCATCCCTGGCTGTATTTCCCAGTAGCGCCATAGACAAACCTGCCCGGATCTCCGCTGCTGCCTAAACCGGTGCCCGGCGTGCTGCCTGTCTGAGTGCCGGCTCCCTGGCTCTGGAGTGATTGGCGATAGCTGCAGTTGCCTCCATTCAGGCCTCCTCCAAAACCGCCCGGATCAGCAAAGGCAGAAGAGCCACCTGCTCCGCCACCTCCGCCAGCGACAATCACCCGGTTGTATTCTGTGTCACTTCCGATTCGAATTGAAGTCGAGCCGCCTCCAGTGCCTGGCACAGTCGTGTGGCTAGTAAAGTGGCCCGTTCTTGTTCCCCCTCCGTCAGGGAAGCCTCCTTCTGTTGTCGAACCGTCAGACAAATTCGATGGTTTGCCTTCTTCACCGACGTAAACATAAACGGTCTCGTTCTTGTCCAGGCTCAGAATTCCCCGTGAATAACCGCCTAAACCTCCTTTAGCTGTTTGACTACCTCGAGGATAATAGCCATCACCAGTTGAGTCGCCTCCTTTTGCACCCCAGACTTCCAGTTTGTACTCGCCTCGCGGAAGTGAAATTGTTGCTGGCGCTTTTTTCCCTTCGTAATCGAATGTGAAACTGCTTAAAATCGTTGTCACTGGGTTGCTCACGATTTCATTTGATTCGCCATCGCTGTTAAAGGCGATGCACCTCACGTAGTACGTGCCTGAACCACGTGCAAACGTTGTTCGCATGTGATGTGATGTAATTGATTCGCCTTTTTCATACGCTTCAATTCCAAGGCTTTTCGCATCACTCCTGCTAACGATAACTTTGCTTCTGGACGTGTCAAGTGTTCCGCTTTCACTCTTCAAATTTATCTCTGCATTGATCAGCAGTCCTTTTTCGACACGGGCAACAATTTGGCCTTCGATTAAGGATTGCTTTTTATGCTCTTTCTCTGATTTTTCCAATTGATTCTGCAGCTGAGTTACTAGATTTTCTAATGATTTCATCTTACTTAGCTGTTCAGCATTCACGTTGTTAGAATCATTCATTTGACTTTGAAGTAACTCTATCTTTGATTCCAAATCTTTCACTTTATCTTTTTGCTCAGTGATCAATTTTTTTGAGTCATCCAATTGACCTTGTAATTGACTGTTAGCTTTTTCTGAATCCCTAAATTGTTTTTGAAGTAAATTTTGTAAATCGCGCAATTCATTTATCTGTTTTTGAATATCAGTTAAGCTTGGTTTTTGTTCTGAGTCTGAATTTTTATTGGTATTAGATGGATCTATCTTATTCAGATTTGTTTGAATTTTATCTTCTATATCTTTCAACCTTTGTAATACATTGTTTTGTTCTCCGATGATATTTTCTATCTCAATTTTTGCTTGCTTTAGTTCACTGATAAAAAAATCAGTCATTTAAAAAATGATTATTTTTTTTTTTATTCAAATCAAACAAGCAATCTTTTTCAAAAGTAGATAGTGGAAAAACGACACTTTTCTAAATTGAATGTTTTATTTTTTTTATTTTGTGATATTTTGTTTATAATTTGCTTAAAAATCGAAAACAAAAGGATTTCCTCAATCTTTATAAACATTGTGCTAACCAAAAATCACTCTACTTGTATAGAAGCAAACAAAGTTCTCCAACGACTTGAT
The DNA here is from genome assembly GCA_039105265.1 of Tritrichomonas musculus. Lineage (NCBI taxonomy): Eukaryota > Parabasalia > Tritrichomonadida > Tritrichomonadidae > Tritrichomonas > Tritrichomonas musculus. The sequence goes on from JAPFFF010000013.1 coordinate 1,011,166, forward strand.
TCATGATGCACCAAACTGTGGTAAAATCAAAAAAAAATTAATAATTTTGCGTAAAATCAAGTAAATACTTAACAGCCATTTACAATTAGTTTACATTTTTATGCAAAAAAAAAAATAAAAAATAAACGGTCGCTCTTAATGACAAAAAAGAATTCTTGTCATTAAGATTAATTAAATAATTTTAAGAAAATAAGCCTCGTTGATTCAAGCCAATTTTCAACATACAGTAGTGTTTCAAAATTGGAAAATGTTTTTTAACTAAAAAAATCCACTTTTTGAATTTTATCTTTCTGAAAAGATATAAACTTTTTCAAAGAAAATCAAAAAATATATGATAAATTTGAGAAGTTTTTTTTCAAAAAGTAGATTTTTTATTTTCGAACCTTTATGGAATAATCCGATAACTTTTTGAATGCTTGGATAGAAATTTTATTTATTTTTTGAATTGTTATTTGGATTGTTATTTTTAAAAAGTCGATTTTTTATTTTCGCAACGTTTTTGGATTATGAAACACTACTGTATTTTCTCAATCAGATGACAACTATTCTATCAATGCAAAATAAACATCATCTTTATATATTTTATATAATTTTTTATTCAGTGAATTACAAGAATTCTCTTTTTCAGCTCAATTCACTGAATCATTGAAGTTCACTCATTCAAGAATCAATGAAGCATGTCAATAATTTAGTTTTATAATAGAAATTTATTCAAATATGATGGAGACTATTCGAGTAATTCAGTTTAAAAGATGTTTGATATATTAAAAAGGATTTTTTGATTTATTTTTATTATTATTATTAATGATATAAATAGCCAACAAACGCATGACAGGGAAATTTACTTCATTAATTACATTTAATTATCTCCATTTTCTTCTGTTTGAGAACAATTATTTATTGATTTTGTCAGTAAACTTGTGAAGTAATTGAGTTTTTCGTGGTTTCCATCAATCAATTCATATTCTAGATTGATGCTGTTTGTCGCTTCCACGATTCCTCTTATCGTTGCATAAATTCCTCTTAATGTGTTTCTGCAGATGACCAAGTATTCGTTTGGATAAAACCACTCGAAGTTATTGGAGCTCAGTGAGATTTGTATCTGGGTAAAAATGGTCTCGAGAGGAAAAGATAAATCAAGCAATAGAGACGAGATTACGTTATCATCATTGCTGTTTTGAAGATTAGAAGCCCATGGAGAAGGCTCAGCAAACGAGTAAAAACTTCCCGATGAATCATCAAAAGACTTGTCATGGCTAAGGGCAATCTGAACTTCTGTTTCATTAGAACTTCCACTTTCATTGCTGTCATCATTATCAACCAGCTTAGCAAATGAATTAGCATCCTTATCAAAGCATGGACCATCTTTATTATCAACTTTATTTGTGTTTTCATTTGAATTGTCTTCTGTTTTTGATTGGTTTTCTGTGTTTGTGTTTTCATTTGAATTATCTTCTGTTTTTGATTTGTTTTCTGTGTTTAAGTTTTCATTTGAATTGTCTTCTGTTTTTGATTTGTTTTCTGTGTTTGTGCTTTCATTTGAATTGTCTTCTGTTTTTGATTTGTTTTCTGTGTTTAAGTTTTCATTTAATTGGTCTTCTGCTTTTGAATTGTCATTCATGCTTCTGTCTGCATCTTCAAACGGCCATGGAAACAAATTGATTGAAATGTTTTGAAGAAGAATTCTTACGAAAGCTTTCTGGATTGTGTTGCAGCTCGATTCAAGTTCTTCTTTCAATTCTTCGTTATTTGTGAAGCCAATTTGATTAAGAATGCGAATGATTCCTGGATCCAGATTGTCGATGTTTATCGGCTCTGATGTGTCAGGAAGCGGAAGAGGCCTTGGAACGATGTAGTGGCTTGGAAAACCAGAAGTAAAAGCTGGATGATGCTTGATTTGTTCAATGGTGATTCTCTCTGATGGCTCAACAGTGAGAATCTTTGAGATCAAATCTTTGATTGGATCTGAAAAGTCAGGCATGTTAAATTCGCCTTTTTTGATTTTTATTACAAGCTTTCTCATTGATGATTCTTCAAATGGAAGCTTTCCCTATAATGTTAGTTTATTCTTAAAATAAATGGATATATAATAATTATAATTTATATATTTAAATCAAACAATTTCCTGAAGGATTATTTTATTTTGAAAAAATTGACCTTATTTGTTTGGATGATGGTGAATTATGATCGTCATTTTCAAATTGGTATCTCATTCCTTCAGTATTGCTCAGGAAAAAAAAGTGTTTGCTTGTTAATTCCTTCAATCTGATTGTGATAAATAATACAAATTATAATTATTATATATTAAATTAAACATACGGCAATTAATGAATACAATACTACTCCACAACTCCAAACATCAGCAATTCTTCCATCATATTTCGTTCCTTTAACAACCTCAGGAGCAGCATAATGGAGAGAGCCGCATGATGTTTCCGCAATATTTGTTTTCATCCATCGTGCAAAACCAAAATCCCCAATTTTTACATTATCTTGTTCATCAAGCAAAATATTTTCGAGTTTCAAATCGCGATGGCAAATTGAATGTGAATGTAAATAATCTATTCCATAAATAATTTGACGAAAAAAACGAATTGCTGTTATTTCATCAATTGAATCTCGATCAATTAAATATTCAAGCAATTCACCATGGGAAGCGTATTCTAAAATAATATAAAAATGTTTTGGACTCTCACAAACATCGTTTATCTTCAAGATGTGTGGATGATCAAGAATTTGCATCAATGAAATTTCTCTTTGAATTCTTGTTTGAAGATCACCTTTATCATCTAAATTGCGTTTTTTTAATATTTTCATTGCATAGAATTTTTGGGTGATTTTATGTTGAACTAGTTTAACCTTGCCAGTTGAGCCAACACCTAACGTTTTAAGTAGTATATAATCCCCAATTTCTTGAAGAGACATTAAAATTCAAATATTATTTTTTTATGTTTTTGTTAAGTTATTCAAGATTTTTAAGCTATTTTTAAATGATTTAATTTATAATAAATGAAACAATGAAATTAAGATTTTATTTTCACAATAGAATAAAATCATGGTTATAGAATTTGTATGAATATTTAGTCCTATTATTGAAATTTTCTGATCGAGACGTTTATAAACACTATCAAAATAAACTTTTTGATTGATAAGTTAATAAAATTTTAAAATAAATTTTAAACGTAATGAGAATTTTGCGAAAACAATTCAATACTAAATGTTTTTTCAAAGAAAAATTGAGCTTTTTGTTATCTTTATAATAGTCATGTTTTGATATTAAAATTGTTTGTACATCATTAAAATAAACTCTTTCAAAATTCAATTATATTTAGTTTCAATAAATATCACATGCTATTTTCCATAAAATTTCATATTTATACATAGAATAATATTATTAATATAATATTTAATGGAAAAAATAATTATTTCTTAAGATATTATCTTTTAAATTCTCCACTTTTTGTGAAATATTCGCTTTTATTTGATATCCAAAAGTATGAGAAAAAAAATTATATAAAAATTTTCTTTATATTCAATGGATTATATCTATTTTACCCAGTATTCCAAGGACTTTTTAGGGAAAAATCGTTTAACAAATGGATATAGTATTTTTATGAATGAATATTTCATAATGGATTTTGAAAGTTCTCCAATAATGAAGTCCTATCGAGATTTTCCAAAAGATTTAAAAATCACTGTAGGTTCAAAAACATTTACTGTTATGAAATTTGTATACGATAATATACGAAAAATCAAAAATCAGCCAACTTCGCCAGAAGGAGTAATATTAAATGTCGATAATGAATCCATTTTTTCCTTAATAATTGATTTAATTAACGGCAGAATAGTTTGTCTCTCATACAAAGAATCATTATTATTCCGCGTTATTTCGAAAGATCTCGGATTTTACCCAATTTACAACTGTTTATGCGAGCACAATGAAGAGACATCAATTAACCTTATAATTTCACCTTTATCTTTAATAACGAACTTGAAAAATCAACCTAAGAATTTCACAATTAATACAAAAAATAACTCATACAAGTGCAGCAAGATAGCAGCAGCGGTTTCAAAAGTTATAATGGCCGCAATCAAGGCCGATAATTCAATTGATTCCTATTTCTACGATTTCGATGACGATAACAACGAATTTCAGATCATATGTCAGTATCTGAATTTTGAAGAGATTGAAATAGTGCCCGAAAACATTGAAATTTTGAATAAAATGGCTTCTGACTTGAAATTGGAGGAACTGGAAAAAGTGACAGTTATGGTTGCTGACCATCAAAAACGGTTTGAGCAGGTTTTGATTGAAAATCAGGACAAAATTGATTCAGTGGACGAACTTTTTGAGATGCTCGTTTCAAAGGATGTTAATGAAGGCGTCGACTTCGTCGTTGGCTCCGGCTGGATGGCTACAGACGAGTTGCAGAAAGAGATGTTTGGATCGATAATCAGCCTCGTTTACAGCAGCCCAAAATTGATGGTGAAAATGGCCAAATTTGTGGCGCTTCTTTTTGAAAGAATTGAAAGCATCAAAGAAAACAGTGAAGATAAAAATTTCGCTGAAATTGACCTCAAGCTGCTGAAGAACTTCTTTTTAAGAAGAGTCATCGACAGCGCTGAAGATTCGCACAACGGGCCTTTCATTTACGAGCTCATCAAACTCAACTTCATCAAACTTCGCAAAGACAGCAACAAAGCAGATCAAGAAGTATATAAAAGCCATGATAAAGACAGCAAAGATGATGATTGTGAGGTTTCAAATTTAGTTTCTGATGATTTTTGCGATGATGATTCTGATTTGCTGACGAGATGCGTGAAGTACCAATTCACAGCGATCTGGATTCTCCCAGAGCTGGATGAAATCGTGCAAAACCTTCAAAATTACTTCAACTGTCTCAAGGAACCAGAGTTCTATCCAGTCAGCCAGTTTCTCGGCTCTGATTACAGGCAGAACGACTGGGAGAAGCTCCGCCAATTCAGAGACGACAAGCAAAGCACCTCACAGATTTCAATTGCTCTCGCCAACGACGACATTGACGAATTTCAGAAGCTTCTCTATCTTCCTCAGGCAGAGCAGTCGATCAGCCGTCCGACTGTTCAACGAGGGTGGCTATCGCCTTTCAAGTTGGCTGCCGGCATGAGAAATGTGTCAAAGCAATCGAATGAAAAAAGTGATAAAAACGACCTCATCAACGGCACTGTTCCCTACTTTGAATTTGACTTGTACAGTGATGTTAGTTACATTAATTACGCGGCTTTTCATGGCTCGATTCAATGTTTTAAGTTTCTGTTAATGAATGGAGCAAAAGTGACAAATTTCACCTTCGATGCAGCAATTGAAGGCGGCAATATTGAAATTGTTCGAATCACCGAGCAAAAGTTGAATGAACTCGGTGATGATTCGTATTATAACGGGAAAATTGAGGTCAATAAAAGAGGACGGATAGTTGAATCCAAACCTTTACAAAGTCATTCTTTTTCTCATTATTGTGACGATATGATTAATAACCGAAACGGTTTAGAAAGGGCCATTTATAAACACAATAATGACATCTTTGATTGGATCTTCGAGAACAAGAAAATTAAAAGATCAGAATTGAATAACTTGCTTTTGATTGCTTCTTTATGTAACAATCTTCATGTTGTTTCACTTATTCTTTCTGAGAAACCGTCCATTTCAAATTTGAAAGCATGTAAGTCGTTTTTGAAAAGTGTCAATAATGCTGCATCTTTAGGTTTTGCATTGCTTGTTAAGATACTTATTCAAGCTTTTGGTGAAGAGAATTTCAAGGATTATTCGAATCAATTTGATTCATTTGATAATGATAATGTTACATTGAATTCATATGAAAAAACTTATGTGTTTGATAACGTTGAAATCTTTAAAATGACATATTTTAAAGAGAAAGATTTTCAACTTTTGTTCAATTTGTGTAAATGCAATTCGCTCAGCATTTTCAAGTTTTGTTATGATGAGAGTTGCAATAAAAAATTTTCTGAGTTTCTTATTAATTTTTCAATTAAAAACAATAATGAAGCGATTTTTAATTTCTTGTTTAATCAAATAAATCAAGATGAAGATGATATTCAGCAGGAAATTCTACTCAAAAAGTTGCTCAAAAATACGGTTAAGTGTAACTGCTTGCCAATTTTTAGACGAATTTTAACAATTTGTAAACCATTCAAAAAATTGATGAAAACGATGACTAAATGTTTAATAATAGCAGCAAAAAATGGATATGAGAACATCTTCCAATATATTTTAAATTGGATTAAAACAAATTCAGATTCAATTGAAAACGATCATAAATATTTTGTGAATGAAATTTCAAAGAATTTGTTTGAAATTTTTCAATCAGGAAGTTTGACAATTATCAAGTCAATCATTCATTTCATTGACAATGAAAGCTACATAAAAATGATGATGTTTGATTTGCTTGTTAAAGAGAGTAATAAAATGGTCGTATTTGATTCAACTGATTCAAATAGATTCAATAGAATGACTTATACAAAAAGTTCAAATTATGGCCAAAGAATAAAAAGTATTTTTTCAATTAAAAAAGTGACAGAATTTCTTATTTGTTACACTGATAAAGTTATTCCTGAGTTTTTATTTGCTGCAACAAAAGTTGGAAACATTGAAGCTGTTAAAGCAATTGTTAAAAAGAACTCTTCTTATGACTTTCTCAATCAAGTCTTTTCAGCGTCAGGAAATGCTTTGTCTATTGCTTGTTCCAATGATTTCACTGAAATAGCCAAATTTCTTCTCAATTCTTGTCCCGAAATTGATCCAACTTTCAGTTACCCTAGCAATGCGAAATACGTGTCTCCATTAATCATTTCTGTTTCACGACAAAATTTTGAACTTGTTCAAGCAATCATTCAATTTTGTCAATCAAAAGAAAAGAGTTTCAACAGTCCGACTAAAGAAAAAGTAAAAGAAAATCCTTTTGTTAAAGAGATACAAGTTGCTATCTCTACTCTTTGTAAAGAAAGATCTGAAATTAATCTTCGCAAATTTGAAGAAATTGTTTCGTATCTTTTGACAATTGAAGGAATTGATATAAATGAGATTTATTGTGGTGATGATCCTTTCCTTTACTTCATTAGTGATGATAACTTTATTGGTGTTTTTAATCTTGTTTTATCATTGCCAAATGTCAATCCGAATATTTATGAATATCGGATGAAAGAGACTCCGTTAATTAAGTCAATTAGAGAAGGTCAAAATAAAATTGTTTTGGCACTTTTAAATCATAAAGATATTGATATTAACGTTGAATCTTTTAGTCATCTCACGGCACTTTTAATTGCTGTTTTTAAGAACAATTTAAATGTTGTTGATCTTCTTGTTAATAATCCGAAACTTAAAGTTGAAAATAATTTGAATTACTCAGCTTGTTTGTATTATGCAATTAAGTCAAAATCCATTGAAATTGTTAAATTGTTACTTAAAAGAACTGAATGTAATGTTAATGAAATAATTCCTTTTTCATACATTAATATCTTAAATGAAGAAAAATTAGATAGATTTAATAGACATAATTTTATTTTAAATCCAAGAAATAACCACAACAATAATAACAATAATAATAATCCCATTCAAAAACGTATAGATTCTAATATTTCTATTCTTGAGAATGAAAGTAAATATCATTCTGTTTCGATTATTCAAGCTGCTGCTGCTTCTGAAAACTTAGAAATTGTTAATGATGTAGTTAATCATCCCAGATTTGTCCCTCAAAAATCAACTTTAATTTTGGCAATTTTTGAATCTGTTAAAAATAACAATTCTGAAATTTTTGATCTTTTGATGAGTCTTTATATGCAAATAAATGGAGATTTTGACGTTCTTAACTTCTTTGATTTAAGTTTTAATTCAATCGTTGTTATTGCTTCATCTTCAAACAACATTGACTTTATAAATTTGATTCCAGAATTCATTAAAAGCAAAGGAAAACAATTTTCTTCGTTTTATGAGAATCAACTTGCTTTCATTGTTGCGCCTTCGATTGAGATGATGAATTTAATCATTGAGACTCTTCCTGGCGTTGATCTTTCACTTCCACTTGAAGATGGAAGTAATTATTTGACTGCTTTGATTGATTTTTATTTGAATCCTTTGAATTCTGTTGAAAAAGACAATGAAAATCGCTACATGAATCCTGATGCTGATCATTTTGTTGGCTTAGAAAATATTGTTATTGAAAAAGTTGAATTTATTCTTGCACATTCAAACTTGAAAATTACAACGAAGGACAAAAATGGTTTCTCATTTATTACTAAAGCAACTTCGCGTGCTCATTGTGTTCATTATTTAAAAATGGCTTCTTTAATCTATTCAAGATTCACTCCTCAAAATGACGATATTAAAGAGTCGTTTTTAATTGATGAAGAAACAAGAATGAATCCTTTGCATTTGATATCTTCTAATTTGCAGCTTTTAAGCTTTTATTCTAATAACAAAGTAAGTTCTCGTCTTCCTAATAATTCAACAAATAATAACTTTTACGAATGTGAAGACGACTTTGATGTTCTCGTTAATTTAATCATAATTGAAAACTTTTCAAATGTTGTTGTTGTAGATGAATGTTTCAATTTTAGAAAAATTTTCGAGAAGAACTCTTCGATTTTTAATAATAATCGTTTGAATTATATCGATAATGATCTTAATTCAGTCGATATTTTAAATCAAACTCCAATTATTAAAGCGATTTTGAATATGAATGTTTTCTTTGCTAATTTCTTGTTCTCTGAATGTAATGTAAAAATTGATGTAGTTGACGTTTTTGAGAACACTTTTGTTGATTACCTTCTGATGGTTGTAGAGCACTTCCTCGATTCTTTTCAAAGAATTGCACGAATGAATCCTTCAATTGATTATCGTGTAATTATTGAAAAAAGGAAGAAAAAAGAAAAAATAACTGAAATTGAAAATGAAAGGGAGTTGTGCTCTTTGATCTTCGGTGACTTACTGAAGTATTTCTCAAATGACAATCCTAGCTGCAATTTAATGGAATCTAATCTAATTGTTACCATCATAATTAAGTTGTCAGCTTATTTAGTTAAGCCAAAAAAATAAAATTATGATTTCAATAAAAAATAAAAATAAATATAAAAAAAGTTAGAAGATTTGGATTTTTATTATTATTAATTAATAATTATAATTGAATTATATTTATAATTGTCCATCTTGGTTATCAACATCTTCATTAATGTACCTTACATGTTTGTCCTGCTTCTTTCTCTTGAGGTCGATTACAAAAACAACGATATTATTTTTCAAATGATTGAAAATCAGTATTTGTATATTAAATCTTTTGTTGATGAAAAATATGAACAATAGAGACAGTTGTAAACAACTTTGTTATACTAGGACAGTTAATTAATACTTAGACTATCTAATTTATATCAAGTATAACTGAATTGAAAAATAAAAATCTAATTTATTAATGAATTAAATCAATTATCAATTGGGTACAAGACTTATCTATAAATGATTGACTCATGGTTTTTTCTATATAAAAAAAAATAAACGGAATAGTTTTTTATTATGCCAAAATCCGTCTTATTATGAGCATTTGCATATAAGCAATCAAGAAAGTATATTTTACACCATAATTTTATTATTTTGAAATATAAAATTACGTAAATTCCAACTTTTCGTCGATATCATTGATATTTGAAATTAGGCTTGTTATTCTCCGATTCTCGAGATCGATAATTGATTAACTTTTTAATATCGATACTTAAATAGGTACTGATTCTCGAGAATTATTTTTCACAGATTTTGATATCAGAATTTTCAAATAAACTTTTTGATAAATATATGATCGTAGTTTAATCTCATATATTTCATATATTTATCAAAAAGCATTCTATTATTTATTTTTAAATATTTTAAAATCACAAATACCAATTATATATATATATATATATGAAATCTCGAGATCTCGGGTAATTGATGTCGAGTTTACAATTATTTTTATATCACATTTCATGTCTGACATTTTAATAATCGATAATCTCGATATCAGATTTTTAAACTGATAATCAAGTATCGGATGTAAAAAAGTGATGTTTTTGATATCGATTTTCAAAATAACAACCCTATTAGAAATCATATACTTTTAAGTTAAAAGGTAATTAATTAAGTTTGACTAATACTGTTTTTCCTCAAGTGCATTCAATCTATCTAGAAAAAGAAGAAGAATTTTTGCCATTACGTATCTAAGATGCTATCCTATGATGGAAATAGGGGCTTTTTGTTCAATTTAAATCTTTCAACATATGAGAATTATGTTAAGAAGGCTATAGATGCATTATATAGATTATATGAAGAAGAATTTATAATTAATCCAGATAGACATTCTGAGTTACCAGAAATATCAGATTAAAAAATGCATCATAGTTGATGCCACTGTGCAAATAATTACTATTTTATGCCTGTGGTTATTTCACTGCTTCAAAACTCTATTTTTCAGGTAAGCATTATTTCTATTTCCTTAAGCCTAAGGTAATTTACAATGGTTTAGGAGCAGCAATACATATTTCAACTAGTAATCTTGAATCAAAGCATGGAATGGCTATATTCAAAGAAACATATGAAATATTCAAAATTGATATAATTTCTGTACATCCTAAACTAGGTACCAAAATACTTGCTGACAAATGATATATTTTCCAAGAGTATGATTGAATTTTATCGACTCCGGTCAAAGGAGATCAGTTGCATTTAACTAAGCTTTCTTCTTCTAGAATGATCGTAGGGCAATGCTTTGGCTGAATGAAAAACAACTTCTACAAGATCAGAAATCATGTAGAAGATTAATATAAGTACTTCATATGTGCAGCACTAACAAATTTTGATATAAGAGAATGTGACAATCCTCTCATTTTGATACTCTATTATCTTGCTAATTTCAATTGAGGATCTCTTATATTTATTTGGATGCAAGCGATAATTTCTAACTTTTTTCTCTAGATCAATTCCCTTATTTCTCACAATATTTTGATCAATATATATTATATTGTTCATTACTCAGATACGGTTCCCCATCTGTGTAGAAACTATATATTAAGCTTTTATATTTCTAAATTTATTTCAGGTGTTATTATCTGTGGTCGTTTATCGGCAGGAACTTGATTATCATGTAGGAATGTTTATTACTAAAAAAATGGTGTCATGAAGCATCATTGCGACTCTTGTCAATATTTGATAAATGTATTTTCAAACCCTGATCACCGTTCTTTGATAAATTTATTGAGGTATATTTGTACCTCCAATTGTTCATTAAGGTCTGCTGAAAATATTTTTTTGGGAAGAGCTTTCAAATCTATCATTAATTCAATTGAATTTCCAAAAAGGGACCCAATAAAACAAGAAATGATAAACCTCTCACATCAAATATTTCAAAAAACGATAAATAATTTGAATGATCAATTTATATCAATTCTTTTAGACAGCTGTAAAAGAATATCACATAATTTCCATGGAATTATTATTTTCGCAGCAAAACGACTTTATTTTTATCAGATAACTGAAATAATAAATTCAAAGGCTCTTACATTAAACGAACTTGTTTTATCAATTTTAGAGAAATTATATTTAAACAATACTTAGGTTATCTCAATCTGTACTGATAATCGTTACACAAACTGAGCATCATTCAATGAATTTTATTTTATAGGTAGACACATTCTCAGAGAACCTAAAGTTTTTTCAACATCGTCCAATTCGTAGTGCTGACGCTTATCGATGATCTTTTTGAATGTTTCTTTTTTATATCCGAAATATCCTCGTTCTCCTGCAAACTCAAAGAAAAACCTTTTTGAGTTTTCGCGGCATCATTCGAAATAGAATGGTTGATCTTTTCTGGAATACATGATATATTTATTGAAGGTGATTATTATCCAGAAGTTCTGCAGCTCTGTCAGTTCCTCAAGCGATCATAGCTCAACTGCCAAACCCCGATTTCATCCAGAAGTTCTACAGTAATGCCACAGATCCCAGGAAGCATCCCCATTATAGAATATCCACTGAACTTTCCAAAATTCTAGTTGATGATATTTTTTTTTTTATTCTTTTGAGCAACTAAAGGTTTTAGATGCCAGGCTTTCTACAACATATAAACCAATAGTCCGTAGATTTGACTTTTCTTCAGAGCAACAATTAAGTAGTTTCTTATTAAGAACAATTTTGGGATTTAGGCTAGAAAGCCAAGTCTCGCCTTATGGGGCTATTCCAATTGTGTCAGACATTTTGATTGAGGACTAGTAAAGTATTTTATATTTTGGAAGATTTGCTTTCTAACCAAGCTGTAAAATCATATTTACTTGCCCATGAGCTACTCATGCTTTTTCTATATAAAATAATTCTAAACGAATTTTTTTTTTAAGCTATAATTAGTCTTTATCTTAAGCATTTCTTATTAATAATATCATCGAAATGTTTGAGAAAAAGTGATTTTTCCAAAAAAGACGTTAAAATCACTTAACTTTACTGCTTCTATACTATTCAAAACTTTATCAAACGCAAACTCAATCAGCAATAAAACTAGCAGAGCATCTTCAATATCGTTCTCTTCTTTTTATTGAAAATTGTCCACTTCAATTATCATTTTTTGCCTATTTATTAATACAAAATGGACTATTTTATTTTCGCTACGACCAAAAAGGCATTGAAAATTTTAAAATTTTAAAATAAGGTTTTTAAACTCAGAAAACATTATATGTAAACTATTCAATATTTTAATCTTTGTTTTTTATTTATCTCAACATTTAATTCATCTATATGATTTTAATTTAATAAATATATCATTTATCAATGTTGTAAACTAATTATCTATATTTAATTATGAATATTTTTCAATTATTCCAAATTATTGATTAGTTATCTATATTCAAAAACTTTCAAATCAAATGTTATGTATTGTATAAACCATTAGAAATGATAATAAATATAATCACATTTGTATTTTCTATTAGAAATTACTAATTTTCTAATGTCAAAAAATTATCTAAAATTTCAGTTATTAGTGCTAATTTATGTATACTTAAGTTTAACAAATATCAGGAAGATCTTTTTTCTTTTACTATTTTAATGAACTGGATTATATGGTAAAAGATATCAAATAAGATAAGTTGAAAACTAAAAATTTCATGCTAGACACTCAAAAACATTTACAAATTCGCAATTTCAATATTATTATCATATTTCAAACCAAAAACAAAAGTTTAAAAAAATATATTATATGTAAAAATAATCTAACTATTCTTTCTAGGACTCAAAATAAATCAGTAAACTAATCATGTTTGATGATATATAATATAATGGCGCATATCGATTTTAATGATTTTATTTATTGATCGTGATCTCGAAATCGGTACTTTTATCAGAAAAAATTGAATTTGATTTTCAAGGGGGCATTCAAAATTGAGGGTAACCGCAATTTTATATAAAACCCTATTTTAAAATTTTAAAATTGAAATTTTTTTGAAAGGACCAGATTTTGGATAGGAGTTTATATAAGTTTTTTCAAATATATCCCCAGATAAGAAATGACATTGAGTTAGGCATGCTCAAGGTCAATTTACGACATCCTTAGTATACAATAATATAGAGCATCCATATATTAAAATTATGAATGAATGCAAATCATTCTTAGCATCACCTATTCCCACAATTTTGGGGGTACCATAATAACAACCGATGAATTTTTAAAAACATTAATATCAATCAAACCAATTCTTGAGTTCTGGGAAACTTCAATAATCAGCAAACGGGAACAGTTCGAAAAGGCAGCCTCACCAATCTGTGTGACCTTTGGAGGTACGACAAAATTTTCCAACGAAGAGAACGAGAAAGCATTCTTTTTGATCAACTTCAACTGCGAATCATCCTCAAACACAACTCTTTTCAACTTCCGGCAGCCCGAAAAGGCGAGCTCGCCAATTTTCGCGACCTGGGAAGGTATGACAATCTCCTCGAGAGAAGAGTTGAAGAATGCCGACTTATCGATAGCATTCAATTTTGAATTCTTTTCAAAATCCACTTTTTTCAATTTCAGGCATTTGTTGAACGCGTGAGGCGCAATTCTTCTAACGAAGGAAGGAACCACAACGTCCTCGATGCTTCTAGAAGCAAAGACGAGGACATCATAAGTGTCACTTTTTTCAAAAGATTTACCAATAACAAACTCATTCTTATTGAAAGGCGAAATATATTGACCTTTCTGATTTGTTTCCAAAACGGTTATTTCCGTTAATTGAGGGGTTTCATAGCACCACCCTTCTTTCAATATCGCCACACTTGATGGAATGATGACTCGCTGGAGTGACGAGTTTGACAGGGCGTATTTCTCAATTATTTTCAATTCAGAGGACATTGAAAATTCAATTGATTCAAAATTCTTACAACCCCAGAAAGCTTTCTCACAAATTTGTGTGACGCTTGATGGAATTGAAATCCGCTCAAGTGAAGTGTTGGCAAACGCTGAATATTCAATTGCTTTCAATTTTGAATTTTCTGAAAATTCAACGGTTTTTAGTTCTTTACAGTCCAAAAAGGCAGACTCACCGATATTTGTGAAGTGAGATGGAATTCTGATGTATTCAATTGAGGACCGACTGAATACATATTTATTGAATGAATTCAATTTTGAATCCTCAGAAATTTCAACAGTCTTGAGTCGCTTGCAGCCAGTGAAAAGTGACTCGCCGATGAAGCTGACAGTGGACGGAATTGTTATGCTCTCCAGCGATGAGTAGGCAAACGCAAAGCTGCCGATAGAGGCCAATTCAGTGTCCTTTGGAAAAATCACTTTTTGAAGCTTCGAGCAGTTGCTGAATGAGTATGAGCCAATCTTCTTTACCGAGGACGGAATCAACGCAATTTCAATGTCGCGGCGTGCAAAAAGAAGGACATCAAAAGTGTCACTTTTTGTGTCAGATTTGCCAACAAGAAAAGTGTCATTTAGATAAGTAATGTTGACCGTTTCTTGTGGAATAATGGTGATGCGATTGAGCATCGTTACTGAACAGCACCATCCTTCTTTCAATTCAATTATATTTGAGGGAATTGAGAGGTTTTCGATCGTCGACATTTGAAAAGCACATTTTTCAATTGTCTTCAAATTTGAATGATTTGACAAGAAAACTGTTTTTAAGTGAGTACAGAAAGAAAAAGCACTTTCATCTATTTTGGTCAATTTTGAAGGGATTTTGATCGTCTCGAGGGTTGAATGAGAAAATGCATTTTTATCAATAAAAAGTAATCCTGAGTCCTCTGGGAATTGAATAGATTTAACACACTTTGAAAATTGAAAAGCATTTTCAATAATACAAGTGACAACGTATTCTTGAGAGTTGCAGAAAACAGATCGTGGAATAATAATGTCACTCTCAGTCGAGTAATTTTGGAATAAAAAGGCATTCTTCTTTTCTTCATCTAAGATAAACGATAAATCATTTTCTTTGAACTCTTTTTGAATCAGTAGATTAACAAATTTAAAATCTCCTTTTTCACAGCGAGCAATCAAGTTTTTTTTGACGGATGGAAACTTATAACTCATGCATATACCATTGTTATTGAATAAAATTTGAATTATTTGGTGAAAATTGCCTGTTTTCTCTTTTAGTTTTTGACTTTTTTCTATGATTTTTTTGTTGAGATTTTTATTTTGATTTTGTAAATCTTGATTGGTACTGAATTTAACGCAATCTGATGTATATTTCCGGAAAGTTTGGATAAGATTATTCATAATGCTAAATTCGTTGCTCAATAGGAAATATTCTGAAATATTATCGATATTAATGTTTGGTATTTGCCTGTTAATCCAATAATTAATGAACGATTGAAATATTTCTTCACTAACATTCGACTTAACTTCGTATTCTTTGTTATATAATAATGAAGAGTAAATGTCTTGATCAACATCAGCTATAAAATGAAAATCGGGTGGAATCATAAATTCTTTAGATCTTAAAATCAGTTTAAATGCATTTTGAGGATGCATTGGCTAAAAAATGAATTAATTCTTTTTTTATAGCATCATTATTTAAAAAGTGAGTAAAATTAAAAATAAATTCAAAAAATTGTATAGCATTATTGAATTAATTACTATTTAAAAATAAAATATATTTCAATATGAATATTGTTTTTAAGCATATTTTATCTTGATTATAAATTTTTAAATCAATACATTAATAAATAATTAATATTATGAATAATTAAATGGATTAAATCAAGATAATTAAATAAAGAATAAATGGTTCATTTTTTTTCAATGAAAATTATAAACTTTTTGTATTAACATTGATTGCATTTATGCTCTTTACAGCAATAATTTCGCATGATGAAATTAAATATGGCAGATACAAGAATGATTCAATTTAAGGCAATGCATCTTTCGTGTTTTTGAAAGTTCAGTTTTAAATAATAATTTATTAATACCAGCTTTATGTGCAATAGTTAATGAAATTAAACCATATCAGAAACACAATAACAATTTATTTCCCATTTCTTCTTCTTTTTTTCTAAAAAAACACTCCAACAAATTCTCTTCAATTTTATCCTAGACGAAAAAGGAAATGCCATTAGTAAACAAATACTACTCAAGCAAATGCTATTAATATCGTTTTTTTTCGTTTCAAAAATAATATTTTCATTCATTATCAAAATACATATACTATTTATGTATTAACATAAATATATTATACTTCCAATAATTAGAATAAAATGGCATAATGTTTATCAAAAATCAATTGTTTAATATAGATTAGCTATTTTTAATTATATCGATATCCAATTTAATGATTTGATACATGCCTTCATAAAAAATCAAACTACCCCTATAATCTTGTCGGCATAAAATAATATATATTATATTTAATAATTTGCATTTTCTTCTGAAGAATTAGGTCCTGATGGACAATCTAATGGCTTTTCATTTGGTGGATCAATCATTGGTTTACTGTCATCTCTTTCAAAATCGAGCGAATTATTTTGATTGTAAATTTTAGTTTCAAATTCAATAACATCTTCAATTGTCATTTTTGCCCAATCATCAGACCATCTGAACATTGCACGGTGATTATCGTTAAAAAGATTGTGGTAAAAGCTGTTTGTAGCGAAATTTTCAACAATTGTTTGCAATCCTCTCCAATGGAATTTAAATTTAACAACTTTAACTGCAACCATCATTTCCCCATCAAAATTTTCTATCCAGCTTGGTGGCTCTGTTTCATCTTTCTTTGCATCTGGGAGAGATCGTAATGGCTCATTTATATTTAATTCAGGATTGGTCCATTCTTTTAAATCACGATTTTTATCTGGGACTGGCTTTCCTTCAAGTATATCTAAGTAAACTATTTTCCTCATACTTAACTCTTCCTCAGAAAGATTTAATAAATTATCTGGAATTGGTTCTCCTTTTTTGTATGGAATGTGATATGAATCTACAATCATGACAAAATCCTCTCCCATTCCAGGAACAGCATATGAAGTATAATAATGCGGATATGCATTCCATGATTGTTCATGGCAATGACAATACTTGTCTGGTAAGGCCCACCTCATGAAAGCTGGAATTCTGGATTTAAAGTGCATGATTTTATAAGTATAAATCCCTGATTCTTTTTCATTTTTGAATGGTTCAAGTTTGATAGTTTCTATTCCTTCACCTTTAACTTGCTTTGTCTCTTCTTCTGAACGTTTAGCAGTCATATAAACACTGCCAATTTTGTATTTTTCGACGGAGATTGGGCATATAGTTCTATATTCGAAGATCTTCATTTGACAAATATCGTAAATTAACCAATTGAATAATTTTGAAAGCTTTTAAGAATATTCGGTTTTTGAATTCCGATTATTTTATTTTCCTATAAGTAATCAAAAATACAAGAATAGTTTAATTTTCTTTTTAATAAGATATACATATAAATTCTATTTTTTATATTTTTAATAAAATTATTCAGGATTGAATAATATTGAATCCATAAAGATAATGCAAACTTTTTGAGAAATAAATGACCATCATGGTTTTAGACAATTTGAATGAAAAATAATCGTTCCAATTGAATTTTTTTTGAAACCATTGAAATTTTGAAAAAAACAATCCATATTTTTTATATTCCAAATATTTACCAATGAACTAAAATTTATTCTTAAACGATTCAACTCATATCATTTAATACTCAACTTTTACTGTTTTTCCTGTTTAGTAATAGTTTTCCTTTTGTAAAATAAATATTTATTTTTTTTAACCTTTTTTCAACATAATAGTTCATGATTATCATGATCTATGCTATAAATGCTAAATATTCATTGGCATTAAGCCAAATGTTCTTTTTTTAATATATGAATAATTAAGTCAAAATGAGTTTCCTAAATAAATTTTCATTCATATAATATAAAAAATATTATTAATATTTGAGAATGGAGCTCATTCATTCATTCTGCACTTTGATATCGCATATTGTGTTTTATTATTTTTTGTTTTGAACTAAAAATTATATCATTCACCGAAAATAATGATAAATGTCATTATTAAATTATTGCTGCTGGTGCAAAATATTTTGAAATGAAATGAAATAATAATATTATCTTTTACAATTCTTCAATGAGATTCTAATACACGAATATTTAAATAACTATGCCTATATTTAATTCGTTCCAATTTATCTGATAACTATAAGAATGCAATGAATACCCAATTTCGTAAAGAATATAGTCATCATTACATTAAAAATAAAAATTTATTAAAATGCATGTTTAGTTAAATTTTGCATTTGTTGAAATTATATTAATAACAAGGATATCCTGGGTATCCTGGGTATCCTTGATATCCTGGTTGAGCATAATACCCAGGAGCTGGATAAGGTGAGGCTGCATATTGATAAACTGGAGATTGCACAGCATATACAGGCATTTGTGGAACAAATGGTGGTTGCCCTGCTTGTCCCATTTGAACAAGTAAATGAAGTCTTCCACCTTTTCTATAATGATGGTATGGAGTCATGTAATACCATTGGTCTACAATTTGACCAAGAGGGAATGAACAAAATGGAATATCAATATAAGAAATATTATCGTCTTTAAAAAGATCTTTATCTCGCATCATAATATGCAATGAACCTGCTGTTGGTGTCGTTACGTTAAAATGAAAATCTTGATTCCATCTTGGATGCATACAGTTCATAATGGCAAATGTATTTTGTGTTTCTGAGCCGGCTTGTAGAATGCAATATGCATCTGTTTTATTCAAATCCATTCGTGGTATATCATCAGCTTCTATTACACGAACATGTAGTTGGTAATACATTTATAAAAAATATTGAACTACATTTCCTCATATTGACGTTATCTTAAAAAAATTGAATGAATATATTGAAAAATATAAAATTGAATAAACTTTTTATTTGGATGATAATTTATCATATATTTAATTTTTGAATACACTCTTTCAATTCTTTTTTACATGATATTCTGCCAATTTACAATTAAAATTTTATTAAATTTCGGGAATTTTTATTTCTCCACTAACTAAAACTTATATATTCGTTTTTTAAAACTTTTTTGATCAGAATGAATTTGAAAATAATTCTTATTTCAAATCATATTTGTATTAAAAAATTACATTATCATCTGAAATTAGCCCGTCGAACACTTGAATGCAATATGTAATAATTTCCTTTAAATATGTATAAAAATATGTTCATAATGTATTACATCTAAAAAGTTTGTAGAAAACTTCCTGCTTAAATGAATAAAATTACTGTATACCGTAATTACACAAAAAGATCTATTAATTTTTTCGATTTATAGATAACATGATTTTATGTATAATAACAATTTTTTCTTGAACTTGATCAACTGAGAGTAAGGCATCATCCAGATAAAAATAATGTTATCGATTAGTCATTTATGATTGCATTGCCTGGAAAAGTGCGTTTATTTTCTGAAGCATCATATTCTTTTTTTATTTGTAATAATATTATATTCTTTTGATACACGAATTTGGCCCTAAAATTAACTGCAAATAAACTGAGTCGTAATGAATCATAAAACAACCATTGATAGGAAGACATCAGATCTAAAAAAACGAAAGCTTTTTAAAAGTTGTACCTCAACACCCTAATCTTGACATTGAACAACATATCCTCCGATACTAGCACATATTTCATGAGTTCCGAAATGCTGAGCATAAAAATATTTTTTATATCCATCAACAGAATTTATCATACTTAGTCTACCAAAATTGGATTTTTTATATAGATAAGCGCTGTTTCCGTCGTTTCTATGCTTGATTTTATCGAGTTTGTTGGAAATCATAATATTTTAAAAATGTTATCTCTTCACCCGTTCGAATACCTCCATTACCTTAAATTCTCGTATTTGAAAAAATAAAAAAGAAGTAAAAAATATTTTGTTGATAGACAAAATCGCTCTTCACTTATAAAATTGTTTTTATTTTTATATCACATATCATTCATTTTTTTTATACATATCATTATATCTTCATTTACAGATAATATAATTGCCAACTATCATTGCTTTTACAAAAAATAATTATGATTAATATATAGTTTGACATTATAAACGCTTTGGTTTCCAAAATAGTTTTTTTTTGATTTTGCAAATTTCAATAAATAACAACATCATTAAAGAACAAAATTTCATGCATTATTATACACATAAAAATTCAATATTTTACTCGTGAATATTTAAAATCCAAAAATAAAAAGATTATTCAAAGTTTATTTTAGGTAAACTGTAAATGCAGCATCTTGCTCAATTGAAAAAAACATTTAATATTGTATTTTTACATATGGAAATATCACATAATGGAGCTACATCTATTCATCACATATATTATTCATACAAATAAAAAATTATCAACTTTTATTTATAATCTTGGATTAATTATCCTTGCTAATATTCTTAGTATAATATAAAAGGGTTTAACTTTGAAAGGTCAATAAAGTTCCAAATTTATTATTTTCGCAAATTTTTATTTTATATGCATATAGCAAAAATTATGATTATATTTTCATATTTAAAATGTGAATTGATAAATTATATATGAAGATATTCAAAATAATAATTTTTTGATTGCTTTTGTAAAAATTCAATTGATTAATCAATAAGATATTCAATTATCACAAAAAATCAATTGTCATAAATGTTTATGAATTATCTTTTTTTTTATTCAGTTATAATCATTAAATAACCAAAAATATATCAATTTTGTTTTTATTTAAAAATTTTAAATAAATTAATATTATAAAATATCAATTAAATAATTGATTTTTTCAATAATTTTTAATTTTTCTTATAATGCTGCTTGCATATCTTCTGCTCTTCTGCTTTTCATTTGACAAAAACATTATATTAGGTAGAAGAAAAAATAAAATTGCTTTTAAAGACAATTTTAATATAAATCAAAGATCTATTGATGATTCTTGGTATTATGTTCAGTTTAATTTTGATACTTCTCCATTAGAAAAAGGAAAAATGATTTCTAACCTTCAAAAACAAGGAATATATCTAAAATCAACCAATTATATCTCCAAAGGTCTATTCAATCTTTATCTATCAGCAAATCAATTAAATTATATTTTAACAAATCATTTAGGCAAAGCACAAGAAGTAAAAGGTGATAATAAATTAGTCAATTCACCACTTAAAAATTGGTCAATTCTTACAGTTGAGTCCTCTAATTCCCAAACAGTCATTAATGATTTAAATAATCAACAAATCAACAATAAATGCGCCTTTCTATATCAACCATTCACACAATCAACATTTACAGTCAAGTCTAGCAAAGAATGCCTTCTTGCTTTAATTCCAACATTGACTGAAAACAAACGAATTTTTGCAGTCTCATTTTCAAATGAGGACGAAGAATTGAATTGTCGAATTTCCGGTTTTGTTCAGAAAAATTCTGACAAACCGATTATTTCTCTTGATGATAGTGATGGTTCGCATATAGTTGAAATTGACCGTTTCTTAAATAAGCAAGGATTGGATGGGACAGGAGTCACTGTTTTGGTCGACGATACTTACCTCGACACAAACAGCACTTTTTTCTATGATCCGAAGCATCCGAATGTTGAATTCAACACGATTCTGAAAGACCACAGGAAGCTTGTTTACCTTGATGTTGCAAATCCAGGATTGACGTCCGATAACGAGCATGGGACACACACAGCAGGGACCGTTTCTGGACGCGCTTTGGATGATTCAAGCAGCGCTTCGAAGTACAATGGAGGAGCGCCTGGCAGCAAGCTTGCCTTCTATGCGTCACAGGAGAGAGGATTCATTGTTGACTACATCAACAAAACGGTTGGGATTGTCAAACCGCAAGTGTCAAGTAATAGTTGGGGCACTGATTATTATGGCACTACGCATGACACAATGTGGGATGAAGTTGCACTTCATAACAAGGACCAAACATTGTTCGTTTTCGCTGCTGGAAATTCAGGACAAAACAGTTTTCACGACGGCTTCCAATCCCTCAGATCACCTGGATCATCGAAGAACATGTTGACTGTCGGAGCACTTGAACCTGTCACCGTTGATGAGAGTGGAATTGGAACGGCAAACAGAGAAGTTTATTTGAAAGACGAAATCAGCGGAGACAGTTATCGTACTAAACTACTCGATTGGTCAGTGGATGATATCCAAAGCAACGTTGGCTTGAAGAACCTCTTCGATCTCGGCGTGATGCAAGTTTCGCTGACAAGAAACACAATGACGAAATGGGGAAACACAACCGTTTACATCATTGATAGTCAGGAAAAATTCAATCAAATCAAAAAAGATGATCCTCCTTATTATGTTATATCAACTGTCGAGTTCACTGTCAACAACTTCAAAGATCTGGGCTTCAAACACACGTTCCCCGTCATGTACCTGAAGAACTCTTCACTTCACGAGTACTCGAGAAACTATTTATACACAAATTACAGAACAACGAAAGGATTGAAGCGTGCCGACTTCTCATCAAAAGGAACGGGAAACTTGGGAATAATGAAGCCCGATGTAATGTGTCCAGGAACGTCAGTTGTCTCCACAAAGAGTGTTGTAAATGGCACCTACAATCATAAAGAGTTGACAATCAAACTTGGCACTTCAATGGCAACTCCTGCATGCGCCGGTGCTGCTGCAATTGTCTATCAATACTTCCAAGATGGAAGGTACAGGAAGAAGCCGATGAAGATATCGTCTGCTTTAGCACGCTCATTCATCATCACTTGCTCTGATCCAATTTCTTCTGTGTATCCAAACGCAGAGGAAGGTTTCGGCTCTGTAAATCTCGGCAAGTTTATTGGAAACGGAGACGATGTTGACAATAAAAGGCTTCTCGTTGGTGAGCATTTAAAGATCACAATTGATGATAGCAATCATTTAATGACAACCTTTTCTGTCGATGGAAACGATAAAACACTCGATTTGAGAGTTACTCTTTCATATGTTGACGCTGTTCTCTCGCCCGATTCAATGGCAGCTCTCGCTGTGGACCTTGACCTTGTCGTTGTCAGCCCAAGCGGAGTTGTTTACAGAGGAAATCAGCGAGCTGACAATACCGAAGAACACTACTCAACAAACGAACGTGTAATCATTCCGTCAAATGAGATTGAGAGGGGAAATTATGAAGTTCATGTCTTTTCATCATATCCGGCAGATCTTCAAAATCTCGCCGATATTGTTGATTTTGCAATCACTATTTTTGGTCCTTTAAACAACGATCAAAACGGCGATTTTGTCGAATTCAAAAAGGCAACAAAGTGCATCCCATTGGCCGATGATCTCTCTGGCGAATGCAACAAACTGACAACTTATAATGACTGCTCTTTTCTCTTCTACGGAAGATCGTGCCAAATTGAGGCCTTCGGATTCTATCCCGATATTCCTCGCGAGATCATCAAGGCGCCTCCTTATGGACTCACTTACGTAGCTCTCGAATACCCAATCTTCGCATTCACTTATGTAACTTACAAAATAACACCGGTGTCTCTTTTCGATCCAAAAGTTTCCGTTTTCTTCAAGAAGATCGTGACTGCTGGTTCTGAAATCGAGGCTGATTTGATAACTTCATCGAAGGACTTCACTTCAACTTATTACGAAGAGTCCGGCGAAATGCCAGAAAGCGACATTTACGCATTGGCGATGATTTACAACACTTCGCCTTATCAAACCGAGTTCGTCATCTCCGCTGAATATGATGAATATGAGAGACCAGTGAAACCGCCTCCTTCTGCTACACCAACAAAAGAAAAATACGATTTTAAAGATAATAATGACTGGAAAAATGAATTTTTGGTCGCTGCTTCATTGGCCATCGCTTTCGGCGCGATCATGGTTGGCTTTGTTCTTGCTCTAGTTATCGTCCTGATTAAACAAAAGAGAAAAAATGTGAATCCAGCAATTCCAAATGCTTTAAATGACTCAATACTCTAAATTTTAAAAAATTTAATTAAAATTTTGTAATATTTCATATATTGGCATCAAACTCTTTTTTAATTAATATAAAAAGAATAACAAATAAATATTCTATTTATGATACTTAATACAATATAAATGCGAAGATATTTATATTTTCCATGGCGACCGTTTAAAGTACTTTAATTAATCATAAAAGAATCTTGATTGTTGTTGAAAAAAAAATTAATTTTTTTTTAATAAGTATGTTGTTGTTGGATTTTTAGTTAAAAAAGATTTTTTAATCGAGGTGGAAACATTATAATTGCATTTGAATCATCAAAAATTCCATTTTTTTGAATTCTTTGTAGATTTGAATTCTCTGATATTTCAATGATTTGAAGATCATCACAAAAACCGAAAGAATCTCCAGAAAATTGTATCATTTTAGGTGGAATAAAAAAGCACCTGATTGCACAAATAAAAAATGCTCTTTCTTCAATTATTTGAAGTTCAGAATTACATGGAATATCAACAAATTTAAGTTGTTCGCATCCACTAAAAGCAAGTTTTTCTATTTTTTGAAGACCAGCAGGAATTGACAAAATTTTTATCGATGAGAAAGCAAAAGTTCCTTCAGCCAGCACTTTTAGTTCAGAGTTCTCGGCGAATTCGATACTATGCAAATGCTTGCAATTGAAAAAAGACATTTTGGAGATTGTAGCGAGTCCTTTTGGAATTTGAATATTATGTATTGATGATTCAGAAAATGCATATTCACCGATAATTTGAAGTTCAGAGTTTTCTGGGACTTTTATTTGCTTAATTTTATTACAATTTTCAAATGAATATGACGAGATGCATTTAATGAATTCCGGAATGACAGCAGTTTCAATGTCTCGCTTTGCAAAAATGAGCGAATCGTAATTACTCTTTTGAATGTCACTTTTTCCAATGATGAACTTATTTTCATGCAATTTGTAACGTTTGTTGTCTACTGAAATTGCTATTTTTGTTAATTTTTGGGTTCTTAAAAAGCATCCTTCATCCAGCTCTTCAACTTTTGACGGGATCATTATGCTTTCAATTCTTGAGTTTGAGAAGGCTCCTTTTTTGATAGATCGAAGCTCTGAATTTTCAGGAATTTCAATGCATACAAGCCTCATGCAATCACTGAAAGCACGCTTTCCAATCTGAGCTACACTTTGTGGAATTTTAATTCTGATAATGATTGAATTTGCAAAGGCATACTTGCCAATACTTTTAAGTTCTGAATTTGCATGAAATGTGACAGATTTGAGATTCACGCATTTTTCAAAGGCACAAGAAGATATTTGCTTGATGAATGAAGGAATCGTTGCTTCTTTAATGTCTCTTCTTGAAAAAATAAGAGAGTCAAAGCATTCACTTTGAATGTCTGTTTTTCCAACAATAAAATTATTTTCATAATAAGAAAAGAATTTGTTCTTCGGAGATATTGTGATGCTTGTCAACTTCTCTGTTCCATGACACCATCTTTCTTGAAGATCATCAATTTTTGAAGTAATTGTTAGGCTCTCAATTGAAGATAAGAAAAAGGCTCTTTTTTCAATTGATCTTAAATTTGAATTTTCTGGAATTTCAATGCATTTGAGTTCATCACAGTGAGCAAAGCAATAACTGCTGATTGCTTCTAAATTACGAGGAATTGATATTTTATGAATTGATGATTGTGAAAAAGCAAATTTGCCAATTTTTTGGATTTGTGATTCATCTTCAAATTCAACTTTTTCAATGTGTGTGCAATATTGAAATGAATATGAAGAAATTGACTTGATGAATGATGGAATTATCACTGAATTAATGTCTCTTCTCGCAAATATAAGCGAATCATAATTTTCACCTCGAAAACCTGTTTTTCCAATGATGAGTTTATTATCATAGTACGAATAACGCTCGTTGCCTGGTGAAATTTGAATATTTGTTAATAGTTCTGTCTCACTACACCATCCTTCTTCAAGCTTTTCAACACTGGATGGAATCATGATGCTTTCAATTGCCGACATGAAAAATGCTTTCGATTCAATTACTTTTAATTTAGAATTTGTTGGAAATTGAATAGAGGCAATCATCGAATTTAGAAAAGAATCTTTCTTTATGACAGTAACTATGAATTCCTGTGATTTATATTCAATAGAATACGGAATAAGCACATTTGGGCATAAAGAAGATTCGTCATATCCAATCACTTCGGCCGTTTTTTCTTTTTCATTCAAAGTAAATATAATTCCAGATTGTGCAATTTCTGTTTTATCACATTGATTAATTAACATGATGAAAATTGTAATAATTAAAATGTTTATATTATGTCAATTTTGAAATTTTTTTGTCTCAAAAAGTTTGAAAATTTTTTTCAATTGAATTTTTTTGCACAAAAAATTTAAAAAAATAAAATTGGGTATTTAGACCATGACCCCCTATTCATGCTTTTTTTATTCCTTTAAAATAATTTAAAAATATTTGTTTTCTTATTCAATACTAATTTTAACCATTAAATCCTAAATTATATCAATTTAAGAAGCCCATTAAGCCATTTGATTATCCAAATCAACCATTTTTAAGAATAAATATTAATCAAATAATAATCTCATTTTTGAAAATTTTCGATTATTTCGCGTTTAACATATTCTCTAAATGGAATAAATTAAGAAATCAATAAAAAATACAAGGAACTTTTAATCTTTTCATAAATAAAGATCGAAAAAATGGACGATTATTTTCTTCTGAAAAAGTTGCATATGCTATAAAGAATTCCCCAATTAAATTGCAATAAATTACTTTTTACTTATCTAATCTAAAAGTATCTAATGCACATTTGCATTTTAAAACATTATTTTTTTTTAATTAGTGACAATTCCTGAGTATTTTGGATCTGGACCAATTAGTTGACTAAGAGCAAGCGCAAAAACGACAACCTGAGAAATATATGGATGACATTCAACTTCAAAGTCTTGGTTTGCCATTTTTCTAACAATGAATGAAGTTTGGCCTTTGTCATTTATCAAAACTGTATTCTTAACTGATTTCATAGGATCATGATGAAATTCACCATGGAGAGACAAGGTGTAAGAATTGGTTGAATTGTTGTATTGTGGAAGTTTTGGTTTCCAATGTAGAAGAGATCCTCTGTTCAAAAATTGTGTATCAATTGAAAAAGTTTCTGGTCCGTTTAAGTATATATATTTTATGCGAAATTGTTGATTATCACATGAAACATAATTGATTCCACCACTTTCCATTATTATTCTACCGACATGATTTGATTTATCTTTTTTGAGATGAACTTCTGTACCTTTTCCAATGACAATCAAATTATCTTTGTTCTTTGCTGTATAAACAACTTTGCCGTTAACAATGAATTCATAAATTTGTCTTTTCATCAATGATTGGGTTATTCTTACTCTGTAGATAGAAGAATGAATTACTGGTTCTTTTACATATTTTTCAATGTCAGCGACCATATTTGGATTCAAATTTTCTTGATTAGTATTTGCATTTGTATTTGGCTGAACTTCTTCATCATCTTCAAACTCGAGTGAATTAATATCGCTAAAATGATGTGGCTTCTTCAAAACTTGTGAAAGAGCAAGAAATGTTTGGTCATCAAATTTATTAGCAGGTACATTGAAATTTGGATTGTAACTACTTCGAATAAAGTTGGCTCCAGTGCTATAAATTTGATCAGCTTTGAACATTTGTGCAATTTCGCATATTTCTGGAATTTCCGAATCTTTGCAATCTGTTGGAATGTTTTGGCATAGTTTAAGGAAATTTTCAACATTCCTATCTGAAAATTGTTCAGAAATTATTTTAAGAGTTAGTTTTCTCAGTTCATTCTTTTGGTTCAGGTATGGTTGAATTAAATCATGGAATTTTCTTGATGAATTACTTAATTTGATTGGATCAACATAGTAAGTATTGCTTTTATATATTACTGCAAAATCTTGATTTTGAATTGGAGTTGTCATAAATATATAGAAGTGAATTAAAGAATTATAAATTAACGATATCATTATTTTTTTGAATTAAAATTTCATTTTTAATAACTTTTTGTATATTAAATTTCAAAGGAAAATTTTCTAATATAACAAATTTTAAATGTAAATTTGTCCTGATATCTTTTAAAATTTTGGTAATATTTCGGAAATTAACAAATAAAATATGTATAAAATATAAAATATTTTTAAAATACTGTTATTTATAATATATTTTTATTTTAGGTAATATGTAATATAATTTTTATTTAGGATATGTAATTTTTATTAATCTCAAAAAATTGATTTCATATTAATCGTCATAAAAAAAATGAGAACAGATTTATCAAAACTCACTCAAAACGTAAATATTTTCACTTTTAAAAATGAGAAAAGATACGAACTGTTTTCAGTACTTCAAGAACAGCTTGATAATTTGACAAATGACTCTTATCCAATTATAATCCAATTTATTAAATTAAATGCTGATACATTTTTTATAGATCACCAAAACACAATTTTCTTTTTCAAAAATGTGATTATATCATCCAAATATAATTTTAAAAAATTTGAAATTTATTTAGATATCTGCATTTCTTTCTCTGCAGAAATCAAAAAAAATAATATAACAGAAAGCGAATTGATTGCAATTTCATTACTTTACCACAATAGTATTTATTATCTTTTTTCACACAATTTTTTTTCTTTAAAGGCAATTATTGATTTTTCATTTCTGTCAGAAGAAATATTCGTTACATTTTTACCCGAAATCGAAGAATATGATGAAGAATTTGCCAGAGTTCGAGGAGATTATTTATTCAATAAGAAGGATCAAAGATCAAATCTTTTTAAATATTACGAATCTGTCAAAAATAACAAAGAAGATCATAAAAAATATCGCAATTTAAATTATCATCCATCTAGCCTACACAAATGTATTCGTGAAGATGACTTTGATACATTTCAAAATTATATCTCACGTAATAACATTGACATAAACTATAAATTTGACTATTCATATTACGATAGAGTTCATACTATTGACGATACTCCGTCACTTATTCAAGTAGCAGCTATCTACGGCTCCATAAAAATCTTCAAATATCTATTCAATATGGATACGATCATTTTCAATTCAAATCTTTTGAGTTATGCATATATAGGCCGAAATGTTGAGATTATCCATTTATGTGAAAAAAAATGTTCCTCGAAAGACGTTTATTTTCAGTCGATAATTCTTCACGATAGAGAACTTTTAACGTATTTTATTGAAAATTATGGAAACTTTTTGAAAGAGACTGATCCTGATATTGTAGAAGCACTTGGAGAATATGAATACATAGAGAGTGAACAACCTGAATACAGAGCATTAAATTATGATGCTTTAAGAGATGCAATTTTATCATTTAATTATCCTATCATTCATTCGTCACTTCGGAAAATCGCTTACATTGTTAATCGGGTTGAGTTCAAAAAAACATATGAATATGATCGTCAATTTTCTATTTTGAATGATGCTGAATATGACTTTGAATTATTTAAATTTTTGTATGATCAAAAGGATGGCCAATTATGTTCTCAATTTGAATGTGGAGAATTTGTTTTATTTGAAAATTTGAGAGATTACGCTAACGACGCTTTTATTTACGTTTTTAATGATCTGAGAAGTGAAATTAATCTAATTGAAGTTTTTGATTTTTGCTTGCAATACAATCATGATATTGGAAATTATATTCTTGATCTTCAATTAGAATCTGGGAATTTCATCGGATATAAGATTTCTAGTTATTTAAAACCTTGTATTTCCTTTCCTAATTTGATATTTGCTGTTCAGTTCTATAATGAAGATATTGTGGTGAAAATGATAATGTTGTACGGCTTCATCTTCGAAGATATTGAAAACTTGAAAAAATTTGCATTTAATTTGCCACGTTACTTGTCTTCTAAAATGATTATTTCACTTTTTGCGAGATTGCGTCCTTTGCTGTCAAGTGACCAAATGCACGTTGTGGCTGATATTTACGTAAAAGTTGGCCATTTTCATCTATTTGATTACTTTAACAAAATCCCATCGCCAAAAGTAATGGACACAAAGAATTTCAAAGAAGAAGAACTGCTCGATAGTCAATCTGGAAGATTGTGAATAGTTTTGATATTATTTTCGAACAGTTCTTCTAAACAATTCATAATTAATAATAAAAAAAGTCCATCAATAATTGATGCTGATTAAATAAAGAAAATACCTGAAAACCTTATATTTTTTTTTTTTTTCGAACAGTTCGAATAGAATAACGATGGTATAATTATATTAAACATTTAAAAATCATTTACAATTAAAACAAAGAGTCCTTCTATTAAATATAGAGCTTCTAATCTCACACTTTTAATACACCTGTACATTTATATTGCATACCAACTTTAGTGTAAACCTCAGCTTTGATCTGAATTCAAGTTTTTTATTATTGCTATTAAACCTAAGAATAACTTTTTTTTATACTTTCTATAATTGTTATTTAATTTTTTTTTTTTTTAACAATCCAAAATCTTTGAATTTATGGCTTCTTAAAATGTATTTTTCATATCATACCATTGAATTATGATTGTTATGAGGAGATAACATAAGTTTTTTTATGCAATTCATTTATTATTTTAAAGTAATATTTTGATAAATGCTAATTATTATTTTAAAAACTATTTCAAGAAAAGAATAATAAATAATAAATAAATATTTTGACTTTTATAATAAATTATATAAGAAATTGTTATTTTAAATTTCTTTTTCGATATTTCACAAAAAATTGAATTTATTCTGAATTTTCATTATGGAAGTTTTTTGATTGTTATTAAAATATTATATGTCATGTATCAAAAAGAATTCATTATAATCTTTTAAATTTTATATGGCAAATTCTTTACTTTATTTTATAAAATGCTTCAAGATTTAAAATTTTATTACCAAAATAAGCTTTTTCCTTTCCAGATCGAGTCTTTCCAGCAATTATCTCAGTATTTTGCGAGAAGACCAGAATTACTTCAAAAACAAAATTTTATTAATCTTATTGATGAAGAAGATCCAGTTTCAAATATCTCAGAAGAATCTATACACGATTTTATTAATTATTTTCAAAATCAAACTCTCCCAATCACCAATTCCAATGCTGTTGACCTTCATTTTTTATCCCTTAAATATGAAGTTCCATCTCTTACCCAGTCGACCGACAGATACATTTCCATTCACTACAAGAAGATAATAAGCAATTTCCTATCGGATAAGAGCAACATTCTTTCTAAAATTTCAATATTATATGAAAAACTTATTTCCTCTCATTTAATTGAAATTATTAGCACCAATCGTGAAGATTTATTATTCCTTCCCGTTACCAGTCAATATCGTATACTTTCTCAATTCTCCATCATATATGATCAAATCCCTCCTCCCCGCACCCAAACCGAAAGAGAAGAGCACGAATTAATCAACCAAAAAATCAAGGATCTTGTCTTCCAAATAATATCCATGCATGGTGACAGAATAAATGTTTTATTCTCAGGACTTTCCATTATGAAAAACACTCCGCTTAATGACTTCCTTCCATTTTACATAAACATGTCAAATGACTCGTATTTTGACACCAAATTTGTCCCAATCATATCTGGCATTGTCATGCAGATGAAAGAGCAAATAGTGCAGATACAAAAAGAGCTAGACAACCAGAAAACGCAAAACGAAGTGCAAAGACAAATTTTATTTTCAAATGCACAAACAATTGAGTTGCCAAACTCAATTTCAACTGTTCCACAACGTCTCTTCTACAAATGTACCAAGCTTGAAGAAGTTGTCATTCCATCCTCGGTGACTTTCATTGACGACTATTCCTTCTTCGGCTGTTCATCCCTTCAAAAAGTTGTCATTCCATCGACTGTCACAAAAATTGGCAACTACGCATTTGGGCAATGCATCTCTCTTACCGAGTTCACTCTTCCGCCATCAGTTGAGGAGATCGGAGATGGAACTTTCATCGATTGTACCGGTTTAGGTCAATTTAATTCACCTTCGACCGTTAAGTATATTGGAAGGCGAACTTTTGAGGGCTGCACCAATCTGAAGGAGTTTGTTGTTCCTGAGTCATTGACTGTTATTGAAGATTTCTGCTTCTGCAATTGCACGGGACTGGAAATAATACAAATGCACGATTCCGTGACCACAATAGCCAACCACACATTCGAGGGCTGCACTTCCTTGATCGACGTAAGTATTCCTGATTCAGTATCATTTGTCGGCGAGTACTGCTTCTCTGGCTGTTCCTCATTGAAGTCGATTCCTGTCTCGTCGTCTCTCACGTCGATTGAAGACAACGTCTTCTGTGGCTGTAAATCGCTGATCAGAGTAACCGTTCCACCAACGGTCACCAAAATTGGGAAGCATTCATTTGAAGACTGCTCATCTTTGGTTGAAATTGAAATTCCAAACAGTGTCATTGAAATCGGCGAGTTCACTTTCAACAGATGCTCGTCGATAGAAAAAGTGACACTTCCTGATTCAATTTCATCGATTTCAAAGTTCCTTTTCAATTCCTGTTCAAAATTGAGAGAGGTGAATATCCTCTCTCAAAATTTGATAGAAATTTGTGTTGGCGCTTTTGCCGGTTGTTCACAATTGGAGCAGTTACAGTTACCTCCTTCAATTTCAATTATTGGCGAGTCCACTTTTTGTGGGTGCCAAGGATTGAAAGAGATTGAAATCCCTGGATCTGTCACTTTAATTGAAGCGAACACATTCAGTGGCTGCTTGTCCTTAGAAAAAGTGACAATTCCAAATGCAATCACTGAAATTGGACCAAACGCATTCAGTGTTTGTCCGTCACTCCTTGAAGTTACTCTTCCTGACACAATCACCGACATGGGAGTTGGTGTTTTCAGTGGCTGTCTTAAATTGAAGAAGGTCAACATTCCAGCATCATTGCGAACGATAGCAGAGCTTTCATTCGGCAGTTGCCAAGCCTTAGAAAAAGTGGAAATTCCAATGGGAGTGAAATCAATTGAAGGCTATGCATTCTCGAAATGTATAGCGCTTAAAGAAATCACTATTCCTTCATCAGTCGAGTCGATTGGCCAGTTTGCTTTCCACAAATGCCGGGCGCTCGAGAAGGTTGACATTCCAGCGACAGTGAAGCATGTTGGCGAGTCATTGTTCAGAAAGTGCATCGCTTTGAAAGAAGTAACCGTTCCTCCTTCATTGACATTGATTGAGAAGGGCTTCTTCTACAACTGCTCGTCATTAGAAAACTTCATCATTCCACAGACAGTGACTGTCATTGACAACTATGCGTTCAGAGGCTGTTCGTCGTTGACACGCATTGAAATTCCGTCAAAAGTCACGATGATTGGCAGCTTCACTTTTTCTGAATGCTTGAAGTTGAAGGAAATAACAATTCCTTCTTCAGTGACTTCTTTCGGCGAATCATCCTTCAGCAACTGCATATCATTGGCAAGCATAGTTGTACCTCAGAGCGTGGCATCAATTGGCAACTGCTCTTTCAATGGCTGTTCTTCATTGGCTGAAGTTTCAATTCAATCAAATTTGACCAAAATAGGCCAACACACATTCGACACTTGTATCGCTTTAAACAAAGTAAACATACCTAATTCTGTCACTTCTATTGAAGAGTTCGCTTTCCATGGTTGCTCCTCTCTGGCTCAGTTAGAAGTCCCTCCTTCGGT
Source organism: Tritrichomonas musculus (assembly GCA_039105265.1). Taxonomy (NCBI): domain Eukaryota; phylum Parabasalia; order Tritrichomonadida; family Tritrichomonadidae; genus Tritrichomonas; species Tritrichomonas musculus. Next base: position 1,045,327 of record JAPFFF010000013.1, read on the forward strand.
CTCCTCAATTGGACCTCATGCTTTCGAGGATTGCACATCCTTGGCAAGGCTTCCTGTGACAAATTCAATCTCTCAAATTGAAGACTACACATTCGCCGGTTGCACTGCTGTGACAGACATATCTTTGCCTGAGTCAGTGAAGTCAATTGGAATCTCCTCCTTCCAGAGATGCTCAGCAGCAGCAAACTTGTCAATCCCTCCTTCAGTGACAGAAATCGGCCCGTATGCTTTCAGCAGGTGCACTGCTTTGACAAAGGTTGAAGTGCCTTCTTCCGTCGCTTCTGTCGGCGAAGGAGCTTTCGTAAGATGCATCAAATTGAAGGCTATCTCAATTCCTCCATCTGTTAATCCTAAGTCCATTGGTATCAAATCTGGAACAAAAGTAACTAAGTTTAAAAAATAAATTTTAAATTTGCATTTATTTTAAAAAGAATATGAAAGATCTTTCCTTTTTTTTTTTTTTTTTTTATATATATATATATATATATATAATATAAAGTATATTAAACAAAAAATAAAAGATCTGTTGATTATACTGATCTTATGTAAATCTTTGGCAAAAAAAAAAAAAAAAAAAAAAAAAAAAAAGAAATATATATCATACGATATTTTGATTTCTCAAAAAGTTTTTTTATTTGCACCTCCCATTTAAATTAAAATTGCATTATATTGATAACCACCCATTTATATTTATTTTAAAATTATAAATAATATACTATATTTTATAAATATTTAAATTATGCATACATTCTTTTTGAAACCCATTTATTAATGAAGAAAATATTGTTTATTTTGAATAGGAGGTGCAAATAAAAAACATGGTTTAATATTACATTGAATGTGCAAAATATTGAAATTATTAAAATAACTACATTTTTTGCATTTTTTCATTTTTTAATGAATATATTTATAAATAATTGTTTTTATGTTTTGATTATTAAAAAATTTTATAATACGATTAACCGTCATTGAGATAAAATCAGAAATAATTTCTTTTTAATTGAATAGATTTTTTACAATGGCATATCAACCAAAATTTTTATCACAAAAAGTTATTAAAAAATGATCAAAAATATAATTATATCTTTTTGTAAATTCATTCAATTATGATAATAATAATAATAATATAACTATTAATAATGCTTTGTAAAATAAATATTAATATTGTTTATATTTGAATTTTTGGACCTTTTCCATTTATAACAATATTTGGTTGGCCTTCATTTTTGATATCTTATTTTTCAATTGATCTTAATCAATATGTGACGATAACTGAATCATCATTATTTTCTGCTACTTCTCACTTCTCCTCATCTGATTTCTTTACACAAACAAATCGATTTACTTCATCATCTGGATTTTCTGAATCATCTTCATTTACTTCATCATCTTCATTTACTTCTTCCTCTCCATTTACTTCTTCCTCTCCATTTACTTCTTCTTTCCAATTTTCGAATTCTAATGATTTTTCAAAGAGTTCCGAATTCAATGAAACTTTTTATGAAGTAAATGAAATACCTAAACCCAATAATGTGTTAAAAATTGTCTTTTTCGTGGCTGTTATTGTGGTTGCTATTGTTATCATAGTTGTGATTGTTGTTTGTATTAAAAAATCAAAGAAAAAGCAATTAGAAGTAGATATTGAAGAAACCAATAATTCTCCTGAAACATTAACAAATAATGCAATGGAAGTAATTAAAGATAACGATCAATTTGTTGATGGAATATGAAATAAATATTATTAATTTTGTTTTAATAATTTTATTCAATTTTACTTGAAAAAAACGTTCCAAACAATATTTTATTTCACTATTTTAGTGATCATATATATGATATTAAAATTCAATCATCATATTAATATTATTATTTGTATCTTTTCAAGACAAAGCTATTTATAATAAAATATATTTTCAAAATTGGATTCATTTATAAAAAAATATAAATTTTATATAATTATTTTATTTATTTCATGATTCAAAATATTGTTGTATTCAGGAAGAACCATCTGTTTCATGATTATGGGATTCGCGATCTCCATGGCAATAGCATGAGGTTGGGCAATGATTCTCTGGTGTTGGATCTTCATGTTTGTCATCATCTTTTTTGGCAAAGTATTCGTCCTCATATTTATGATCTTCCTTATTCTTATTATTGTGGAAATATCCATCATCTCCGTAAAACTCTGACATTTTATTTAAATAAAAATGATGTCAATAAGGATAATCCATATTTTTGAATTTCATATATTAATTCAATAGTTCTGAAAAATTTGATATCAAACGTTATCAATTCAATCAATTTTACATAAAGATTAAATAGTTTATTTTATCCAACAATAACAAAATATATATTTTTTAGCTATGAAATATACAAACTAAATACTTGGAAAATAATCAATTAATTATTTTATAGAAATCTTTGAAAAAATTGAGAGGTCGATAAAGTAGATATTCAAATTTTTCAAAAAAAAAAGTCTTTTTTTTACGTGAAAGCTCGAGAAAAAACTTGGAAATTTCCAAGTTTTTATAACATGCAAAATAAGAAAAAAATTGGGAATTCCAAATTGGAATTCTTCTGGCATCCAAATTATTTAACACCTTTAATTTTTATTCATTTTCATTAGTTGGCAATTTAATCATAAAAGAAAAAGTTTATTTTTTACAATTCATGCTCAACTTTTCTTAAAATGTATAAAAAAAACATCATTTGATAGTGAATCATCAGAAATTTATGACGAAGTCACCAATTTTCAAGAAACACTCATTTAAATAATATGTTTTACAATTATTACCGAATAATTCTTTTTTTTATATATAGCTTTTTTAAGGGCGTCCTAAAAATGTTGTAAACTTGTCAATATTGAATAAACTCATAGAATACATCTTTCAATACTCCCAAATTATGATATATGGGACTTTTTGGGACTTAATAGGTTTTTTATTTAATCATATTATGATATGTTTAATTATATAAGATTATCTTTAATTACACCGATACAATTATTAAATATTTATTTATATTTAAAGATAATCATATTTTAATCTTAAAATATAAAATTGAAAGGAAAATCATTCAAAATTTTGAGAGAAATATAGTCCATTTTACTTAAATTTTCTACATTAAATATGAAATTTAAAAATAATTGGTATTGATATTTTATTATTATGCATTTTTAAAGTGAAATTTTCTTTTTTTTGGAGGTTTTCGTATATAGAATAAACTTTAAAATTAACTTTTTGAGAATATTATGTCTAAAAAAAAATTAAGTTTATATCTTAATATTAAATCGCTATAATTTAGAATAAATCAATTGATTATATTATATTATAAAATTAAATACTTTTAAAATGCTTAAACATATAAATATATCCAAGATTCAAAGAGAAAAAACAAAAACAAATTTCTCCCATTTTTTTATATATTATACATTTATCTCTGCTAATAAACAATATTTCGAAAAATTAATAAAAATATAAGTTGTTTAATTTATATGTTATTTTATATTATGAATATAGTAAGAAATTGATGTTTAATTTATATGTTATTAAAATTTAATAATAAAATATCATAGAACCTACAAACATAATTAAAACACATAAATATAATAATTAATTGATTTTTTCTGAAGATAAATAATTATATTTGCTTGGTATGAAGCGTTATTTATTGATACGACTAAATACAGGTTACCGAAAAAGTATCGGTATTCGGTAAATATCGATACTTTTTTGCTCGGTATTTTTTTGTATCGATACAAAAGTGCTTCGGTATTTTTATAATACTTTTTATCAGTATCGATACGGTATTTTGAAATATAAATTTTATTAATAAATAATAGAAAAAAATATTAAAACATTTGATTATTTAATTTTAAATAAATATTTTAATTATAAATATAATTACTCGTTTATAATAAGTATATTATTATATTTCTTCTTCAGAAATCTCATCATATCCATCTTCAATAAGCAATCAAAATTTTCGATATCATTATTAACATTATAAACAATAAATTTTTTATATTTTATGTACTCTTTCAAATTAATAATTAATAACAATAATTCTGAAATGCTATATTCATCTGCAAATAGAAATTGAAATAAAAATGATTAAATATATGGTTTTACAAAAACCATTGATCATTCAATCATTACAATGACTATTTGTTATAAAATATCTAATTAAAGAGAAACAGCATTATTCATCAAAATTGAAAAAATTTTATAATTTAATTGGCCTTTTGTCAATGAAATTTAAGTGAATCAGATACAATTTTTTTTAAAAAATACCGGCAAAAAACCTTACGTTCGATACAAATTTTCCACTTTTGTATCGATACTTCGGTTTTTTATCGATATATACCGTTACAGGCGGTTAGAGCCGGTAATATCGATATTTTACCGGAAAAATAACCGCTACCGGAGAGGATCGATACACAACCCTGTTGGTATGATTATATATAACAATTATTTGTTATTATTTTTCCGAAAACTTTGATTTTTAATAAACATAAATATTCATGAAATTATTATCTTTTCAACTCCAAAATGAAAATACTATATTTAATATGCTTTATTAGATAAATATATATTAAAAAAATTATATTTTGTAATAAAAATCCCGTATCAACAAAACATTAATTATAATATAATAGAATTATTAACACCAATTGTGGTACAAAATAAAATATCAATGTAAATAAACACTCAACAGAAAAGAATATTCCCCAGGATTTCAAAAATAAAAAATGGGATTTGGAAATTTATAAGTCTACTATAAATTTTATTTAAAAGATATAATATCATTTTATCATTTAGCACTAAAATAAAATATCAAAACTATTAATTTGCAAGTCCTTTGGATGATCAAAAAAAAAACATCATTAGGACTTTATTTCATCACACTTGAAATAATTATGTAATGTATCATTATGGATTATATTATCTAATATAAATAATCAATATATTTAAAAAATATTGTTTTTTCTTGTTTTTATAATAAGATATAAATGTTTTTTTAAGGCTTCTTAACGTACGAAAAACGGTTACCAGTTCTCCTTTTATAAATGTTTAATTCTCGCAAGGCCACTTTTTGAATACTTTGAAAACATAACTTTTTATGTTAAAATAATGTTACTTATACAACTTTTTAATAAAAATATTCAAAAAGTGTCCTCGAGAATTACAAATTTTTCTTCACTTTTTGAGCTGAAGGCTCAAAAAGTGAATTGCAAAATTTGTTAATTAAATATATATTTCTCTTTTTATTTAATTTTATAATTAAGTTGATTAAAACATTAAGCAATGAAGAATATGTTCTTATGTGATAAAAATTGGTAATACATTACATCATTGGTATTTAAAATGCAAATAGTTTTTATAAAATGTATAATTTATGATTTTCAATAGTTGAAAAAGATATGATTCAAAAAGTAATATAATTTCTTAAATTGAATGGACGTTGCAGTTTTGAGTTCCCAAACGTCGTCAATAACAAAATAATGAAACTTTTATTATATATGTATACATTTATTAAATATTATTGAGCATTTATATTATATTTCTAAAATATTTTAGTGACTTTTAGGAAAAGACTTTTTAGACATAGAAAATCAAAATGAGTATTAGTAAACAAAGTTTTAGTCATTACAAAATTAAATCTGTTCTTTACCTGAACATCTCCGAGTCCACCTATATTTACAAAAAGTTCAAAAATTTTCGGTTGTAGAAATTTTCCAGTTTCAGTGAAAATTAATCTGTTTTTGAAAAAAAAAAAAAAAAAAAAAAATAATAATAACATTTCCTCACATTTTAATATCACTTTTATAATGGCAAAGTCAAGAAAGATGGTCGAGAAAATCAAGAGTTTTACTAATCCAGTGCCTAATCTTTCACCTGAACTTCGGAGAAATGAAAAGATCATGAAACATTTCAGGGAATTTGAACAAGAAAGAAAAAAAGAAAAAATTTTGGAATGCAATTTTATCAAGCTGATAAAGAATCACTCAAAGGGAAAAGGAAACCACATTACAAGGGATGATTTGGCAAAATTAATAGAGCCATTAATGAAAAGTACAATTCCAGATATCTATGAAGAAATAATGAAAGATAAGAAAGGCAAAGATGATATATATCGTGATATATTTCGTATAAAAGAAGAGGATAAAAATTTAATTTTTAATTATATTGGAGATAAATCACCCGAAAAAATGGTCAAGTTTCTGGATAACATACACTTTTTTGATTCTGATTTGAAGAAAAAATCTTCATTTGAAAAAGGTTGGATCGATTTAAAAGATAAAATTCAAAATCAGAAAAAAGAATTTTCAACTTTGTCTCCTCTTTCAGATGTTGAAAATAATAATACATTACTTGATGATTTGGATGGCCCTATTTATAATGGTTTGGATGGCCTTATTTATAATGATTTGGATTTCCCGATTTATCATGAAAATGATGAAAGAGATGAATGGCTTTGAGAAAATAACTATGCATTTTTGCTTGGGCATTATTTTTACGATGGTAAAATTTCGCCTTTAGACTTAGATGCCTGGTTAATAATCTCTACTTCTTAATATTTATGAACTTAGGAAATACATAAATATTTTCTTTGATGATAATTTTTTATATATTTTATGAACTTTATATATATATATATATTGAATATTATAATTTATATATATATTTCTTTCTTTTTTCTCTTTTAGTGTTGTTATTTTAAAGGCATTAAAAATACATAAAATGATTTATAGAAATTGTCACAAATGTTATACAAAAATTCAGAAAAATTCAATATTATTTAATTTTATTAATAGTAACTTTCAATTTTTTATATAGCTTCATACAATAAAATTCAATACAATTTAAATAAAATGAGAAAGCAATTTTATATAAAATTTAATAATTTCATATAAATAATTATCTTTCTCGCGTTCTTTTCGTTGACAAAAAATCAACTAATCGCTCATTTTCTTATTTTACTAGGAAAATGATCTATTTTTGATCTAATTATTCATTATTTTTGGTGGTATTATTTAATGGAATATTCAGTGGCAATTACTTTGATTTTTGGGTAAAAATAATCAATATAGTATCTTACCTATGGAGAAAATTAATTCATCAATTATAATTGTTTTTTATTTAAACATATAGAAAACTTCAGAATTGAAAAATGATTTAGCATTTTCATTTTTTATTATTAAAAAATGTTGATCACATTTAAGGGTAAAGTTGGCTTTTCTTTTTTTTGAAATCTTTTAATTTATTCTATGTGCTGCTTGAATGAATTGTATGATCATTGAATTTATTTCTATGCAAATTCAATCTTTTCTGAGGGGCATTCAAATGTACAGAAAAAAAGGAGCTCCACAGAGCTATCAAATCAAATTTTCAACTTCTAATCAACACAGATGAACGTAAAATATTCTAAATTTTGTATTTTTCTCAGAAAAATGAATAAAAAAGGAAAAAAATAAAATAACAAAAATTAGGATTATGCAATTATTACTTGAATGGTTTTTTATTAATAAAATTATGATATTATATATATATGCCATGCATCTATAAATATTTGTCAATTATTGTTAAACAATGCTACGTAGATGATGAGAAATAATGAATTTTTTTATAATTTTGAAAACACCAATTCTTGATCTGCTAGTCCTCATGGAATTTGGATGAAATATTTTTTTAATATGAATATTTTACATCCATATTTGATGTCAACACTAAAAAATACATTTTTTTGGTAGGGATAAAATAATTTTGATTTTACAACATGAAAATTTTTATTTTTCAAGTCGGCTCTTGTAGAAGGAGAATTGTTAGAAATCATTAAAGTGTATATATAATCGATACCAAATGTATTGATTAAAAATGCTTGATACAATAGTTGAAAAGCAAACAATTGAAAAATTTGGATAATGAAAATTGCAGCATTTCGTAATAAAATGTTTTTATCGTATTTAATACTGCATAACAAATACCCTAATTTGATTTTGAAATCAATATATTGCCTTGAAAACGAAAAAAAAGCGTTTTGGAATGAAATCAGTTTTTATAAAAATAATGGATAATTGTAAAATTTGAATTAAAATTAAAATTTTAACTAAAATTTATTATTGCTCTTATCTATTTATTATATTAATTAATATATTTACTAACATATAATATACTTATTATATTATTTAATTATAATAAATTAAAATGAATATATCATTTTATCACTATTTAAATCGTGATAATGGCCATTTTAATTATTTTAACTTTTGATACAATTGAATAGTATTAAAAATAATTTTAGGTTTTTATTTCAATTTTTGGAAATATATATAAATAAGCATATCTTATAATAATAATAACAATTTTAAATAAATTATTTGATATCTAGTAATATGGTCATAAATATAAGATGTTTTTAAAATCAATTTTTTATTTCAGGCAAAAAAATTTTTTTTTAACATTTTACTTTTTTTTTTTTATTTAGATGATTTTAATTTCTATTTTTAATTGGCTGAGTAATTAGAAAAAGTTTATCTGAAAATAGTTTTTAGAACTTTTTCAGTTTATACACGGTCAATGAGAAACTTTTTGATAAATCCTGAAATATTAAAAAGCGTGAATATCTATTCATGCTTTTTTATAGATTTATCAAATATTTTCTTTTTAGAAAAAATTCATAAAATTGGATTATCTTCGATTATTCCTCTCTAAAATTGTAAGAATTTTTTTATATTCCTTATTTTTTATTTAATTTGAATTTGAAAATAGTACATATCAAGCAAGATTATTAAAAAAATAAAAATTTGAGACAATCCTTTTAAAAAAAGTATTAAAAAGTAAAAAAAAAAATTATCGATAATATGTTAATGGAAATATGGTTAAAAATGAAATAATATAAATATAAAGTTTTGAATTAGATTTATTTTTTTTTATACAAAACTTTATTGAAAATATATTCTCATAGGCTTTGAAATTATTGAAAAGTTATATGAATTCAAATATCCTCTTAATAATTTTAATTAAAATAACTTAATGCAGCATTTTCAAAATACTTTATCATTGAATTAATATATATACAAATTTGTCATGCATATTTGTAGAACAAAAGCATTTTTTATTATGATTTATTTTTTAAGATAGAAACAATTGAATGAAATAATAAAAAATTAACATTCAATTATCTATGTTCTGACTTTTGAGAAAGTTGTGAAAATTTCAAAGAAAATTTTATTACTTATGACTTTTTGTGAAGTTCAAAAATTTTAGTTTATATTTACTTCACTTTTATTGTTTTTCATGAATCAACATACATTAAGACATTCAACTTTTCAAGAATTATTAGAAAGAAATGTACACAAACCAAAAAACATTGAAAAGATCAAAAGAAACTTGAAAGAGATATTATCAATCATTATCAATGGATATGGCTATGAAGGAATTGAATCTTATTGTTCTATGACAGAGAAATACATAATATCAAGAACAATATATTATGATTACTTGTTTTTAATTGATATTGTACTCAGAGATTTAGCCGAAAAAGTTTGCCAAGAAAAATTGGATGAACTGAAAAAAACCACTCAAATAAAATTAGGCTTCGATGCTTCGTGGAGCCACCGAAGAAATGGTCAACACTGCCTTGGAATTTTAATGGATTTAAAGACTAACTTCATTATTTGTTTCCATCTTGTTCACCATGGGAAAGAACAAGCTGCCTCTTTAAGTTCCACAGAAAAGCATTCAAAAAATATGGAAGGCATTTCATTGAACCATATCATCGAAAGGACACAAATAGACTCCTTAAGCAATCTAACTTTCATTCATGATTGCGATCTCACAGATCATAAATTAATATCAGAAAAACTTCCTCTTGCCAAAATTAAATTTGACACAAATCATTTATGCAAAAAAACCAAGAAAATTATAAATCAAATTTGCATGAACGATCAAGATTTGAAAAACCTTAATGAATTAATTCAAAATTTTTTTTCAATTTTACTACATGACAAAAATTTTAATAATGAAGAAAAACTCCAGAAATGGGAAAGCATGCCAAACTATTTTATTGAACATGAGGATCTGGACCCAGAATATAATGCTAAAGCATTAAAAACACTAGATGAATTAATCTCAGACATATCTGATACATTTAGTAAAGTTGATCCAGAGTATACTACCAACCCAATTGAGTCGTTTAACCATTCTCGTGCTTCAATAGCCAGCAAAAACACAGCCTTTAGAATTAGCTGGAGAATCCGTGCATATGTATCAATCATCAAATGGAATGTTCCATATTGGAAAAAAGCGATCTTTGATTCTTTTCAGTTAACACTTCCTAATCATGTAATGTTACATGAAAAAGCTTTGGTAGAAACAAAAAGAAAGAAAGCCACAACAACAAAAACAGATGCATATAAAAAGAAAAGAGCAATCAAAAGAAAAATAAAAGCCAATAAGTACAAAGTCAGTTCAAAAGATAAGATGGTACACAATTATGCTGATGACATGCTTGAAGATATTTCTTCAATGGATGTGCGAAACAAAAGACGAAAAGGGAAGTTTTCACCCGTACAGCAATTGATTATTGATGCTATATCAGCATTAGCCACTGAAGATAAGCCATTTGTGCCGTACAACAAAATAATGAAATATATTACTACATACTTTGACACAAGCAAATATGCTCGACCTCAATTCGTAATTAGATCGCAGGTAACCAGACTAGTCAACATGAACATTTTAATTCAAAAAAGATTTTCTTTTAAGCTTGTTTGACGAAATCAATTGATGATCATCAAACAATTATTTGATAATAAACATTCTTCTTATTACATTTATTTACTTTTTATTCTCCATATCTTTTGCTTTATTATGTTTATATAAATCTATTTATTCTATAAGAGATATTTTAAAAATAAAAAAAAAATAAAATTCAAAAGTTTATACAAATTATATGTATTTTTCTATGGTTTACATTTTTAATCTTATGAAAATAAAAGAAAAAAAATATTGAAAAATATGGATGATAGAAGCATTTCTAGAGGTTTTTAACACTTGGATATGAAACTAGAGATAAATAGGAGATCAATAGTAGTATAACTGGCGTTTGGTCAAGAACCTATTGTATGGGATATACATATGGATTTGAAAAAACTGAAAGAATATGAAAGGTTAGACTCTTTTGTTGATTTTTTTTTGGTATTTTGATTGCTGTTCATGGACTCTTTGTTCGAATTTGGAGAATTCAAATTTGAATTTTCCCAAATGATAAATAATCGAAAAAAGTAATCGTTTTTTTTTTTATTTAAAGTTTTTTATTTCAAGATCCTTAAAAAAAATTATATTACATATATATATTTGATATATATATATAAACAATTTATATATATGTTTAATTAATAATATTGATAATATGCTAATTAACTATATAAAGAGATAAAAACATATGAATTCAAAATCAGTTTAAATTATTAATTTTTTCTCAAAATATGAAATTTATAACAGATTTGTTTTTTATTAATTAATATAATCAATCAAAATAATAGTTATATTTGCATGATAATATTTATACAATTTGTGAGAAAGAATTACTAATTTTGAGAGTGCTAACCCTTATTTTAATTCAAAAACTGAAATATAATATATAGAATTTATTTGATTATTTTTTTATTAGTATCTTTGGATATAAATTGGATCAACTATTAATATTTATTTATAATGTTATATTTATAAATATTACATTAATAATCATATCATTGGAGTATTTGATAAAAATTTAATTAATTTAATTTATAAATACTGGCATAAAATAAAGATATTTGATCAATCTATGTCATATAATATTATATTTATTACCTAGATATAATATTTAATTCTTTATGCCAGAAAAATATAGAGATAATCTGACAATTATGTTTAATTTTTGAACAAATATAATCTATAATTGTATATTAGCACGCAACAAAATATATTAAATATTTAGATATCATATATATTTATAGATATTCAAAATGGCTAAATAAAAGTATTTTTATATAAATGAAAAATATTCTCAATTTTTTGAAAGAATGTTTTTTTTATTCAATTATTTGAGGCAATTGAAATGTAAAAAAATTGATATTTTTACAAATTCTCTTGTTTATAATATAAAATATATTTTAACAAAACATTAAACAAATCAAATATATATATTAATGTATATATATATAAAATAATTAATTTAAAATTTTTATTTGAAAAGATATATAAATATTTATCATATTTTAAAGGAATTTCTAATTTGCCATTAGCAAAAACTCATAGAATATTTTGAAAGATATTACAAAAAGTGGGGAAAAGTTGAGAAAAGCCAACTTTACCCTTAATAATTATAAAATATTATAATATTTTTTTCATGTAATGAAGATTTTCGATCACTTGTTGATCTTTGAAAACTTGAATTGATATTTCATTATTCTCTTCAATATTTGATTCTTCTGTAGTATTTTTTGTTTGTTTGTTTGTATTCAATTTGATTCTATCACAAAAATTCGAAATTTCATCTAATTATTTAAATATATCTTTTGGTACAACAATCTTCATTTTTAGGGAAAATATTATTAATTCTTTAAAGCAATAATCATATTTGGAGTTTTAATCTTTAGTGAACTTATCATAAATAAAGGACTTTAATTTTTCCAAAGATATTAAAAAAGATAATTATAAAAAATTCACCTTTTAATAAAATTTGAGCACTCACTTCAATGACAGAAGTTTCATTTCTATATTTAGCCAACAATACTCACAGGTATTCTATTTCATTGATTCTTTTTTTTTTTTTTAATATCAATAGAATAATTTTCAGTAGCTTATTACTTATATTTTCAAAAATGTGATCAAAATCTATTTCGATTCCAGGATGATCTAGTAATAATTGAACAATTTCGATATTTTCTTTTTTGACAGCAATAGAAAGCGCTGACTTTCCGTCCTTTGATTTAATATTTATATCGATTTTCGGATGATTGAGTAAAAGCTTTAATATATCAATTCTTTCATACTTAATTGCAATAATAAGAGGAGCTTTACAGTTATCAGATTGCATGTTTACATCAATTTTTGGATGGTTTAGCAAGAGTTTTACAGCATCTTTTGTTTCATATTTAATCGCTGTATACAACAATGGTCTTTCATTAACATCAAAGCTTTGATCGCTTAAAGCGCATTTTATTACTTGAATTTTACCTTTCTTAATGGCAAGCTCAACATCAGTTGAATATTGAATACCTCTCTTTAATGCCCCAAAATATTCATCGTTCGATGGATCAACTCCCTTATCCGCATATGGCTTATAACTTAGTAATAAGAGGAAATTATCTCTTTTTTCATTTAATAAATTATAAATCTCATCACCATACCGATCATTTGATAAGATATTGAATTTGATATTTGAACTTTTCAATAAAATGTCAATGATTTCATTTCTGTCATTTTCAATTGAAAAGAATAACGGCGTTCTAGATAAATTCAACAATTTTGAATATCCAAATGAATCATGAAAATTTTTTGTTTTTTGGTAGCAATAAATATAAAGTAATGTAACGTCATGTTTAAATCCGAAATTAACATCAATTTGTGTTTTTCTGACTAAACTCTCAATTATTTCTATATCATCATTGAATTTTTCTATGGCTAACAGAATTGTTGATTTTAAAATCCTATTTTTATAGAGAACGACTTCATAATCATCGCCATCATCAGTAAAATAGAAGGTTCCTCTTACGTAATCAACGGAATATTCATTATATATTTTAAATGAATAGTATTTTAGCATTTTTGCATTGACATCGATATTTGGATTATTTATCAAAAGTTGAACAATTTGAGAATTACTTTCTTTAATAGCTAAATGTAAAGCTGTCTTTTCAATCCAATAAATATCTATATCAACATCTTTGTATTTGTTATTTTGACTAGATATAACTTCAATTTTTTCTTCAATAAAATCTTCTTCATAATTTTTTTCATTGTCAATTTCATTTAGCTTTGATGACAAGATGTACTTCTTGTTAATATCAATATTTTCATGGGATAACAAAAGTTTAACAATTTCATAGTTTTCTTTTTTAATAGCAATATACAATGGAAATATTTTTTCCCAAGCTTCATTTACAAATGGATCGTCATCATCTATATAATAATCAATTTGTTGTATTTTTTCAATGTTAACATCTGTTTTTGAATCATATAATAATATTTTTATGATTTCAACTTGCTCGTTTTCAATTGCTTCAATCAATAATTTATATTTGTTTATCAAGTCAGATTTTAATACATGCTTCATCAGAAAAACATATCCATATCGGACCAAATAAACGATAGAATTCTCATCTTTAATAATATCATCTTCATTTATAAAGCTAAAATTATAAAATTTAAACATAAAATTATCATTTTTTTCAATTTCATCACTTTTCAATAAATTTTCTTTGATGTAAAATGCAATTTCATTGTGAAAGCATTTAATTGCTTCTTCATAACATTCTATATATGTATCGTCATCTGGTTCCACTTTATTTTCTTCAAGAAGATGAATGATTTCTGGATTGTTTCCATGTATTGCATAAATCCATAATGATGGTTTAAGCTTAACATCATTCAAACGTAAATAATTGAAAATTTGAATTGATCCATAAAAAGCTGAATATTCAATTAACGATGTTTTTCTTCCAATTAAGAATAAATTGGTCTCAAAAATAGATGGATTTATAGTTGACTTTAATGAATAATCATTTTTATTTACAAAAATAATAAATTCTTCAATCAAATCTTTTTGAATGAGTTGTAAAAAGTAACGGTCATTTTCGCCAATTTTTCGTTTTTTATTAAAATCATCAAAATTCTCAGTCTTTTCACTTTCTTTCTTTTCATAAATTTTGATTTCTGGTGAAAAATATTTTGAATATCCCATATTTTGATAATTTGTACTAGAAATTTTTGAGATAATATTTTCATCAAGAAAAATTATTTTTTCTTCAATAAGAGATAGAAGAAGTCGTTTATTTTCTTTAAAAATATTGAAAATCTGAAGGTTTGAAATATTATTTTTAATGGGTTCTTTAAAATATAAAATAATTTTCATTATTTTTTCAAAAAAATTAATAGATCTATCGTGATTATCAGATATTTTTGATATTAATAAAAGTATAGAAATTAGAAAACACTGATCATCTTTGATCTTATAATCTTCAAATAAATGTAGAATATTTTGATAACATTCCTCTATATCGTTTTCCTCATCTATTAAATCTAAAAGATTTTTTTGGATACTTTTCATTATTTCCAACTCTTCTGTGAGACTCATCCTTTTTATATGAACAATTGTTTGTTTTAATTATTCTATAAATAAAGAATTATCGTCATATCAACTTTTTCAATAAAAATAAAAATAAAAATTAACAAAAAAGAAGGACGAGAACATATTCTACGTTGATTTTTGAGATGAATAAAACGATCAAAAACAGAAGAAAGACAAAGAAAAATGATTGATAATAAGAAATTTACTTATGAATATCCATAATTGAAGAAAGATAAAGAATTCCAGTTTATTTAGGCAACTTTTAGGGAGTATTTCGGTGAATTCATTTGGTCAATTGATTATAAAATTGAAATTATATACATTCATTATAAAATGAAAACAAATAGAATATAAAAAAAATAATTAATTGTCATTTGACAAAAGTGAAAATTAATGAGAAAAAAGTTGTCTGACTTCATCATCTGATGAATAATCAATTGGCTTTCTACCTTGTGAATCTTCATTATTAATATCAATACCTTTCTTTTCTAATAATAGCTTAATAATTCCAAGATCACCAATTTCAACAGCAAGATACAACGCTGTTTTTTCGTCCATTAAGGTGTTACCTGATAAATGGAATGACTTTTCATTTACATCAATTTCTTCTCAAGCTAAAAGTGCTTTAATTGCATCAATATTCTTTTTTTCAATAGACATATATAAGGAAGTTCTTTCAAAAACTTCAATTTCCTCTCCAATTATAGCTTTCATTGATCTCTTATTTACATCTATTTTATCTGATTGACTTTGAAATTCTTGTAATAAAAGTAACTTAAAAATTATGTTTTGCTGATTATTAATGGCAACTTGAAGAGGACTCATTAAGAATATTGATATCAAGTTTATCATTCGTTAATAAAAGTTTGACAATTTCAATATTTCCTTTCTAAATGGCAAAATATAATGCTGTTTTATAAAATATTATTATATTTAAAATTTCATTTAAACAATTGATTTTAAATTCTATTAAAAGATATGATTTTAAATATAATTGAATGATATGATTTAAAATTTAAAAAAAAAAAAAATAATGAAAATATATCCAAGATTGATATCAAGTTTGTCATTCGTTAATAAAAGTTTGACAATTTCATTATTTTCTTTTTCAATGACCAAATACAATACTGTCTTAAAAAATATTATTTATCAAAATTTCATTTAAACAATTGATTTTAAATTCTATTAAAAGATATGATTTTAAATATAATTGAAACATATGATTTTGAATATAATGTCGTTGTGGTGACATTTAATTGATTCATAAAAGACTTGTTTGTATGACTTATCCTCTAATTCAACTTGATTGTCTTCCAGAAAGTGAATCATTTTTGCAATTTGGCCCTGAATGGCCAAAGGCCTTAACGATGAAGTTAATTTGACACCTTCAAGTCGCAAATGGTTAAATATTTGGATTGAGCCATAAAATACAGCATATTCAATAGAGACTTATCAAAATTATTTTTCATTTTAAAATTCAAACGATATTTTGCATTAAATGTATTTATTAGATAAAATTCTAATAATTCAATTATATTGAGTTTTTTCAGATAATAATTTTTTGGCCAAAAAGAATTACATTTGGAAAAAGTTGTCATCTTTCGACAAACTGGAATTCTTTTCAATTTCACTTTTTGAATGCGCCTCTTCATTTGCTGTAGATTAGAAGCTACTTTTTCAATTAAAATATTAAAAAACAGATATGACAAAAAAATTCTGAGAAATTAATTTTTTATTTATTTTCAAATTTAATTGTCGAAACTTCAGGAGATACACTTTGAAACCATTTAAAAGCAACTGTTGAGTAAATTGGATTTGATCATAGCCATTATTCTTGGCATTTGTTACGTCGAGGCGGTGCTCATCAGATATCAATATCAGGATTTTGCGATCCAAAGAGGAAAAAACATTGTTGATGGAAAAGAGAAGCTTATATAAGACACTTTGATGTAGATTCCCAAATCACTAGCATTAGAAAAGCAAATATAATATGAAAATAAATAAAAAATTAATTTCTCTGAATTTTTTTGTCATATTCGTTTTTTTTATTTTAATTGAAAAAGTAGCTTCCATAATCTACAGCAAATGGCAGCCTTCAAAAAGTGAACAATTGAAAAGAATTAATTTTTTCACAAAAAAATTTATTTTTGTTTCAATTTGTAATTTTTTTGAAAGGGGGATTTTTACCTCAATTTTTTTTGTTAAAAAAATTGCAGATATATAAATAAATATAAAATATTTTAAAATATATCTATGCAATATAAAATATATAATAGCACATAAAACATATATCGAATAAAATATCTATTAATAATCTTTTATTTCAAGATTTTTTATACAATTATAAGTTTTTTGACTCATAGAAACGCATATAGTAATCCATAATTAATATAATTATAAAAGAAAGAATATTAATTTCATTAAGAATAAATAAGGAATACTCATCGTAGGAATAAAAAGATAATTCAATATATAATTTTTCTGAGTAAGTTTATTCAAAAAAAAAAAAAAATTGGACGATTTGAAATATAAAATTTTAATGTAAACGAATAATAAAATTGTTTTAAACGCATATTTAATTATATTATTGATTCTTTTTTTAACAAATATATTTTGTTTATCAATATATTGCTTATGTATTAATCCAAAAAATACGTTATCAAGTCATTAAATAACGTTTTTTCTGTAAATGCAGATAATATTTATTTATTGCATATCTTATTTTAAATTTAATATTTTATCAAATTAATTATTATATATAATTATATAATATATATAAGTATTATTATTGAGTAGTATATACGAGTCGGTTTCCGCAGGGGCCACGCTACGCTTAAGCCCACACGTCAACACGAACTCGTGATAAAAAATAAAAATGAAAAAAAAAAATAAAAATGAAAAAAAAAAAAAAAATAAAAATGAAAAAATTTTTCTTCAACTTGTTTTTTCTTGAAGTACTACTAGGGACCTAAACAACTACCTCGGGTCCCCACTACTACTAGGGACCTAAACAACTACCTCGGGTCCCCACTACTACTAGGGACCTAAACAACTACCTCGGGTCCCCACTACTTGTTTTTTCTTGAAGTACTACTAGGGACCTAAACAACTACCTCGGGTCCCCACTACTTGTTGTTTCTTGAAGTACTACTAGGGACCTAAACAACTACCTCGGGTCCCCACTACTTGTTTTTTTTCTTGAAGTACTACTACTGAAACGGCACAGGTACCAGCCCCGAGAATCTCGTACCTATTTCTTCATATATATAGCATCGAAACAAATCATAGAACAGGTATCACAATCTAACTCAATATTATATATATCATAAGCACCAGAAGGTGGGTTAGTGTCTTTAAAGTATATTTCATCCAAATATGATTTTATTTGTTGAGGGTCAGACCATTCAGTTGATATAAATCTAATAAAATGTAGCTTTTGAGTCTTGTCCTTGAATATCAATAAGTACTCCCCATCTGGAACAGGTTCATTATCACCTGTTGGATCATTATCT
Source organism: Tritrichomonas musculus (assembly GCA_039105265.1). Lineage (NCBI taxonomy): Eukaryota > Parabasalia > Tritrichomonadida > Tritrichomonadidae > Tritrichomonas > Tritrichomonas musculus. The sequence goes on from JAPFFF010000013.1 coordinate 1,064,175, forward strand.
AAATTATCAATAATTATGTGTTTCTCACTTGTAAAATAAGAGAATAGAAAATACCTATTATATTCATCAGTGACATCAGTAAATCCTGTATAATATGCTTTCCATTCCCTATCTGGGTCATTTTTCTCTTCTAATGCAGCTAACCTAGCTTCCATTGCTGCTATAGTATCCTTTAATGTTGCATTCTCTCTCTCTAAATTTGATATTTTGCTATTTATTGTTACGATACTAGCAACATGTTCACCTACTAGAATAGCTAAATCTTGATGAGCTTTAGATGTATTATCTATTTTTGTTTTTACTCAAGCTCACTTTTTAATGCATAATTTGACAAATCAACTGGTTCTGGGATATCTTTCTTTAATGCATACTCCTTTAGTACATCATTAACCTCATCAACTGTGGGGTATTCATTCATAATAGTAGCTATTGATTCATTATTGTCGTGGGATATCTTTTCAAGTGAGTCTACCTTGTTGTTAAGTGCATCTATATCACATGTATATGCTATATCCTTAACCTCAAATGACATTCTCCTAACAGCACTATTTTCTTTAATGGCTATACCAGTAACTCTTACTTGCTGTGGGTTGGCTATAACTATTGTCTTGCCATTTAAGGTGCATGTTGGGAAGTAATCACTGCCCTCATATTGACTTATAGTACCACCTGCAATAGTAATAGTTATTATACACTCCTCATAGTCGATGTCATTAAACTCACTAACCTTCATAACCATTAGCCTTGCCTTAATAGTACCATCTGTAATAACATCTTCAGCTTCAAGGTGTACTTCCTTATTAACAATACTACCTACTATATCAATAGTATCATCTCTTACTAAATCATTCTTATCAACATAGTTATTATTTTCTACTTCCTCATTAACCTCATTTATTTTATCAGCTAATAGCCTAAATGCAGGTTTTAATGATTCCCTGAAGTGGTTGCATAAATCAATAGCATCTCGATATGTTGTTATCGTCTTTGAAATGTCTTCAGTTTCATCAGTATATTCAACTACTACCTTTTCTGCATCACACCAATTAATAATAGGTGTTAAATCAGTTGTAGTTGACCTTCCTATTTTTAATGGAGGTAGGTTGCTTCCATCACCTAGATGAAACAAAGCATGTTCACCTTGTGATACACCTTCAATAGCAGAATCCACACCAGCCTTTGTAAATGTGAACCCTGTTCGAAATAATGTAAGACCAACATTAGCTATACTACCTGCAGTTCCTATAACTCCAAATGCTAGTGCTACATTTGATACTATTCTAACCTGGTCTATGTCTTCTTGTAAATGTTTAGTAATCCTTTTAGTCTCTCCCATTTCTGCATTTAACACATTTACTTTCGAGGTTATGTCCTTAACATCATAACTAACTACATCAAAATTATTGGTTAACATATTTAAATCACTCCTCATGGTAGTAATATTATCAGCTGTTATAATCTTTGAACTAGTAATATTGTAGTCTGTATATAAGGTAGTAGCTGCATTAGGATTTGGTGTTATTTCATAAAACTGTTGGTCTATTATGTACTTAAATGCATTAGTTGATGAATCCCAATTAATCTCATCAATCGGGTCTGTATAATCCTTCCTCAAATATAATTTTATGTCTCTGGTTTCACCAACATCTAAGCAAAAGCCCCAATCATAGCTAATTGTCTCAATAGTATCAAGAACAGGTATAACATCAACAAATACCTCTCCATTCTTTTGTGCATGGAACCCATCAGGTTTGAATGATAACCTTGTTGCTGTAGAAGACTCACCTACATATATATCTAAATATATCTTTTCAACCAAATCAGTTCTAATTCCTTCAGTACTATCCATCGATATGTATAGAAGAACAGTGCCATAATAACCAGGATGTAATGAGTTTGATAAGCCATCAGTTAGGTGGTTCTCATATGCACATGTCATATTCCATTCACTACCATCTTTAATAGTTCCATCTTTCATTTCCAGTTTAAATTCATTTTTGTAGTTCTTTAATAGTGAATGCATTAAACCATTTCCTTCATTAGTAATTATTGCTTCATGCATGTCTGTTTGTTTGACTGTTATCCAACAACCATAACAACTATTGGCTTTCTTAGTAGGTCGAATATTCCATTTATTAATGACTTTCCCATTAAGATGACCTTTCGCATTATCTCCTGACCAATACCCCTTATTCTCACGACTTTTATCAGTATTCCATTGTAGGTTCCATGTATTGCCAAAACAATGTTCCTTGAAGACAAAGTTTAATTTATCAGGTATTTCATAGTTATCAGGTACTTCATATACCATCTTATAATATTCGTCCTCTCCTATTTTTTCTTCTGTGATGATAGATGGTTTATAAAAGTAGTGAACATCGCTTTTATGGAGTTTTAATGCATTTTCAGCTTCAATGATAGAACATTTTATTGCCTTATCTGTTTTTAATGCCGTCGGTTCATATTCATTCATAATACTTAGTTCTCCATTTAGATATAAAGTATAAGGGTGAAAAGGTAGACTTTTGTCGAATGCTATATAATACCTATCATCTGTTGATGAGTTATCATTGATGGTACAATAATCATTCTCTTTATCGTAGGTAATAACTGGACAAACTATTTTACCATTTCTGGATGTTATATAGAACTCTTTTATGTACCGACCTCTTTCATCATATATTACATTCTTTCTTAATACTATCTTGAAGATAGGCTTATTCGAATTTAAAAAGGCTTGTTTTTGTAAATCGGGTACAAAGATGCCTAATAGGTTGTATGCAACATCATTAATAGTATTAGATAAAGAGTATACATCCTTATTAGTAATAACAAATTCAGGTATACCATTTTCTATAGTAAAATCAGAGTCTACAGGTGAGGTACCTCCACTTGGAATAGAATCACATATTATTTTTCCATTTACTTCTAAATCACCCTTTATAATATATTTACCAAGTACTGGTTTAACTGGGTCTAATGATGGAGTATCTTTCGATATTTGAACACCATAACATTTTAATACATCCTCGAATTTATCAAACCCTTTGACAAAGTCAGGTATTGCTACTGCGGAAGAGTTATCTGTTTTGGCTTCTTTCGTATTTTCGATTGATAACGCCATTGGAGATGGGTCATCTTTTGGTTCCCAAACCCATTGCCTTTTATCTTCATTCCAAACTATTTCTCCAAAAACCTGAACAAAACTATTTCTTGCACGTACAAGAGCATTTACTGCTGGGGTGTTTTGTGTTCGCCATCTATCTATCCATTCCAAATGTTGTGATAAAATAACCCATTCTTCATGTGTCATATCCCATATTAAATTGTCAGGAGCATCTAATAATTCATCATGAATCCAATCATCATCTTGGAAGTCATATCCATGTTCTTGCCATTCCTCATCTACAATATTCCAAGCTACATATTGACCTAATTCTGCATGATATTCTCTATTACGGTATAACATTTCATTTGTTGGCATATGTAGATATGAATTCTCTTCTGGAAAGAACACCCATTCTTCATATCTATCACTATACCTGAGATGTCCTCTATGGTCATTTTCAAAGATTGGTATTAATACATCTACTATTGCTTCACTAGCTCCTTCTCTCCAACCTTCCTCGAAAGGATAATAAATATTTAACATAACCCATTCATCATGAACAACATCCCACATGTAATTTTGAGGTACAGGAGCATTCCTATTTCGTCTCCATCCTGCAGGTCTATCCAAGTTATCATCTCTTTCTCGCCATTCCTCATAGATGATGTCCCAAACATAATTACTATCTTGATTATATAGACCGTTCGAACGGTCGCCAATTGGTCTGAAAACTGGTATTTGTTGTTCTTGGTCTTGTTGTTCCATAGCTTGTTTTGCTATATCAGGTATTGCATCCTCATACATAACAACATCAAGCATAGCATCTTGAAATGACTGTACTTGTTCACCAAGATTCAATCTATTTATATTCTCATCAATATCACCTAAATGTTCTTCAAGATGTCGATTTTGATTTCTTAGGTAGTTCGTCAATTCATCAATCTCATCTTGCGGGATACCTATGCCACCTCCTCCTTCCTCCTCTTCATGATTGCAATCACAGGATTTTATCTGCGATACTTGTCCTATCAAATCATTAATTACAATCATGAGTACTTCGATATTTCGTTGAACGTCATTTAAGTGGTCATTTAAGGTGACTGACATTTGAGTACCATCAATATGAGTAATGGTAATTTTATTATCTGGAGCTTTGGATAGTCGAAATAATTTTAAGGCTTTTGAGATACCTAAACCTAATACACTCGAAAACAGCAAATATTGAAGTATTTGAGGAGTGTGTTTGTAATTTTCTAAGTAGTATCTTGTATATATATCAAGGAATTCACATGGGCTACTTACTTCAATAATTTGGTCTGCCTCAACCAAGTCTGTACACCCTTTGTATCTATATCCTATTCTTTGTACTGACAATTTATCTAGATTCCAATGGTATTGAGATATCCTAGATACGAAATTTTTAAAGTTAGATTCATTAAAAGCCTCATATAAGAATCTCTTTGTTGTCATGTTAGTTCTTTCATTCTTTATGACATTTATCAATAAATCTCCCAGGTTCGAATAACCAAACTCAGCTAAAAATGGGTCAGGCTCTGGTGTTGGAAGTGGTACAGGGTCTTGAAGATATCGAATAACCTTTGTTTGTCCTAGTTGTTCATCTGTTGATATTTGTTCATATCCATCAACAGCACACATCAATTCGGTATACATCTCATGAATAGCCTCACATGTATTAGATTCTTCTTCAATAAATTCATTTAAGGTATTTACGCAAAGTTCATCTTTTATCAACTCCTTATATGACTCTGCTTTTTCAGGTAGTGAGCCTTCTAATTGAGGTGTCTTTTCAGGTCCTTTAAATACATATTTTAAATAATTGGCAAATTTGTGTGTAATAGGTACATTGCCGAAACCATCAAGCTTTCCTCCATTTTCGATATAATCATTGACTACCCTTTCGTCTACTTCTGCTTTGTTATATAAACAACTAAACGTAGGATAATCATCTGGGTCCTCATTTCTTATAATATCAATATTACCTTCATCATTAACACTTATCTCAACATCCTTGTCTTTGAGCTTCTCTGCTTCATTTGATTGCAAAGAATAAAGTTTAATTGACATTTTTTGGATATAATAAAATGTTAGTATCAGTACAGAGTACAAATGCTGATGAATATAATAAGGTATCTATCAATTTGGATATACCATGGAAGTGTAAATATATTAAATATTTTGTATCTTCAATTAATACAATAAGTAATATTATGTTGAGTACGAAAGATGATTATATAGAGTTTACACATAACAGTATTCCATTCAAGCTTAAATTCGAAGATAGATATAATTATACCATCAAGCAAATAGAAGCAGTTTTAAATCCACTTGCGGAGGTATCTTTTAAATATAATGATACTACTCGTACATTTACAATAAAGACACAAACACCGTTAACAATAACCTCTATTTCCCATCGAGCCGCATTATTAACTGGTTTGTATAATACTCCATTGCCTATTGAGATACCAGCAAATACAACATATACTGTTAAAGATATACCAATATTAAATCATACTAAGTTGTATTTAGTATCATTACAAGGTAATGCCATATACTCCAATATAGGTGAACAACAATATACACCATCAGTTATTGGTAGTATAAATACCTTCACCTTAGATAATAAACCACTTATATATGATTTCGAAACTGAAAGTAAACCATTAAAAATAAAAACATATACAGATTCATTAAAATTTTTAGAATTAAGTTTAGTAGATTTCCAATACCAGCCGATATTGTTAAAAAGTCCTTTGTTCATAACTATCAAAATTAAACCATCTACGTAAACCTAAGAGTACGTGCAAATTTAGGTAAGTTGGTTTGTTGAAATGTCTTTGACTTCCTGAATGCATTCGAACCATCCAACAAATCAAATGTCATGCTTTCTCCTTTGTACATCCTTTCAAAAAGTTCTTCAACTGAGATACCCATCCTTTTGCACTTGTTGAGAATAACTTGTTTTGGAATTCCTTTAAGTCTAATATGGTATCCTTCATTTCCTTGTTCATCAACCAAGATATCGAGGTAGCTCTTTTTACCAAGTGCAATGAGTTTTCTTGAGTGTATTTCCCCTTGACTACCTTCGAACTCATCGAAGTCATTATGGAACTGACACATATTTTTACCAATAAGAGGTTGATGATACTTGAACTGGAATAAGTCAGCTATCTTTGGTACATCTTTTTCCATAACGTGACAAGAATCTGTGTCTTGGTAGTAGATAGGTATACCTGCTTGCTCAGCTGTAGCCATAACCCTGTTCATTAAGTGCTTACTCCAAGAGAGAACGCTTGCACCAAATTGAGGTAGGTTGAAATGGTCATTAATTGGTTTCAACTTCTTGACATAGCACTTATCAATATTAACATCTTCAACAACCTCCTTGACAAAGTTGTAGTTCCGCCAGAGATACTTGTATAGTTGGCTTTTTGGTACTGTCTTGGTTTCAGTCTTTGTTGCTTTTAATATTGACTTGCCATATATGGAGTTGAGGAGGAGCTTTATTGTTTGTTCAAGAGGGTTCTTTTGCTTTTTATAACTTGCCCTGAGATTAAAGAGCTTCTCAATGAACTCATTGATTTTCTTGTTAAATCCTTCATCAAAGTAATAGCCACGTATTAACTCATATTCAACATCATAAAATTCGAACAAGTCCATAAGACCTACTTTATCGATATAATAATGGTCAACAAGGAAATTGCCGAATATTTTACTACCTGTTTCATTCCTTGTAAATACTTGTCCAAATTTATATGGCTCTTTTGATTTACATTCGAGTTTCTTGATGTTGACTTCGATAAAGAATGTATCATATTGCATAAGTTGTTCATGGGTAGTACCTTGTGGTATTACTTTAGGTCTTCCTTTTGGTATACCATCCATGACATACATTGCAGATGGATATAAGCTAACTGCATCAAAGTCTTGTATCCTTCCTTCGATGTATTGCTTTTCATTACCTGCTGTCATTGTTCGTCCACCTGAAACACATCGTTGAATGAAGTCTTGACACTTACCTGATAATTCATAACATCCATCAAAACAACCATATTTTTTTGCAAAGCAATATCCAATAGCACTGATAGATATAAAATCATGAACACCATACATATCTGTCTTTGTTTCTTTAAAGACTTCTCCGAGGTCTCTATTAAATTTTTCCATTCCCTTCATCAAAACAATACAATCCTTGAAACAATAGAAGATGGCATATTTAATGATGTCGATTTTGCCATCATTATAACAATTTGCTATTTTTGCATTTTCGATAATCTGCTTGCAGTTTGCATCAAGTTGTTCTTTCGATAACTTGTCTTGGTTTTCATCGATGTATTGCTGTTGGAACTCAGTAGCATCAACAATTCTTCTTTGTATGTTCTCTTGTGTATATAGCTTATATGCCATGACTTCCTTGTGAACATTGAGGTTGAACATTGTAGCAAATTTACTTAATGCTTGTGGTATTATACTGTATGAGTTCCTGAATGTTAATCTTTTTTTGACTTTCCTTGTACCTTCTTCGAATAATGTCATGATGATTTGAAGTACAGTACCACTTCGTTCTGTTATCTGTGTATCCCATCCAGGTGTGTTAATGAAAAAGCATGCATCATACTTGAGGTTGTGAAAATATGTTAATGAACCACTCCATAAATAATTCAAGAGCTTCTGTCCACAATCTTCACCTTGAATAGATATTTTATGTATGTTGGCACCATCTCGAAAGATAGTACAATTGAGATATGGTATATGTGGACTGACTGTAGAGTTTGTTTCGAAGTCGCTATAATAAATCCTTGACCATGTATTTTGTTTCTTCTTGTTATTATCAATGAGTCTTGTACATTGTTCTGCATTATATTCGAGACTTACATAATCTTTCACATGGTCATATTCAGTTGTGTTGATTATATCCATTTCACATGCTTTTATTTCTTCGAATAGATGTAGTTCAAACATCTTTTGGAAAAAGGTTATTGGTTTGATTCCTTCATGATTATAGTCTTTGACAGTCTTTCCATTATCATGCAATCTTTGTATCTTACATCTTTTTTCAAAAGGCATATGTGCAAATGTTTTATCAAGTTCTTCATAGTGTTGAAGGTAGAATAATGTACAAGGTATTTTCCTGTTGAGCATATAATGGTCTTTGAACAATATCAGTTTAACTTCTCTTTTAAAATCAACAGACCATTTTTTCTTTCTGGTGTTGATTCTTGTTTCATACTTGTATTTATCAGGTTGTTCAACAACTCTAATGATGCTAAAATTGCACTTGAACTTTTGAGCAACATCAATTATCTTGTTATTAGGTATGGTTCTTGTTTGAACAAAAAATCGTAGGTCATCTATTTCATCATCAGTGAACACACCTGATTGTATACAAGCATATACAAAACAATTATCTCTGTAGTTCTCTTTCCTTACTTCATGAAAGATTTGGTATGCTGATAGGTCTATTGGAGAACGATTGATGTATGGAAAAAAACTTCCTTCTGGTGTATTTCGATAGTCTTCATCAATTTCGACTTCATCATCATAGATTTCATGAGTATCCATATCTTGCATCTTGGTTCGAAAATGAACACCATCATTTGTTTTATTCATGTCAATAAATTGTACCTCATATCGAACAGGAATGAACATGTTTGAGATGTATGGATTTGTATCTGATTGGTCTTCACTTAAATCAAGTTCTCCTGTTATATGTCCGAGTGTACTTTCGATGTTGTGCTTATCACTGAGTGTGAAGTACTTGTGAGTTCCATCAAGTGCTATTGCTTTTACAATAGGTCTTCCAGCATGTTTCATTTTATAAATCTGTCTAAGTGTTTCAGTAAACGCATACCTCTTATCTTCATCTTGGTTGATGTCTGTTGCAAAACCAATACCTTGTCCTGCTGGAATCATGAGCTTCCTCATTTCTTCTTTAAACTTGTCGTTCTTTTTATATTGTTTAGCACGTCGATTATATTCACGACGAAACTGTGATTTGGTATCAGCATAGACATCTCCAATAGCATCTAAAAAATCATCTTCAATGTCCTTGTTCATGTTTAACACAAAATAAAAGTGAAACGATAAAAATAAAAACAAAAGAAAAAGTTAAAAAATTAATTGTTTATTGAGGATATCCATTATCATCATCATCTAGATGTGGAAAATTATATTGGAATTCATTTCCTTTCGACTTCATATCAGATTTTTGTTGATATTGGTTCTTTATCATACCTTCATTGAAGGTTTTGATGTTCTTCATCACTTGTTTCGGTGATTGCCTCCTGTCTTTTTTAACGAAGTCGCATGAATTGTCCAACTTCTCTTTCTCTTCTGGTGATAAGTATGGTCGAAGATGATAAATGCAATTGGACAACTTCCATCCATATGTCTTGAACAATGATGTTTGTTCAGCTGTAGAAGTCTGGGGAATGGTGTCAAACATGTATCGAAGATGGTCTAGTTCGTTGTCCATCAATTGAGTTCTTACATACTTCTCTGCAAATGAATCAGTTGTTGGAGGACCAGCTTGTTGAGCATTTTTGAGATCCGCCACGTCCTTCTTGAGGTCGTGAATTTTGTTAATGTACTTCGCCACCTTTTTTGGAGCAAGTTCCAATTTCATCAGCTCGAGTGCGTATTCGTCGTTATCATCAATGTCTTTCCTGAGTTCTTCAGCATTGTGATTGATGTCTTGAATGTGAAATTCTACACCAGTCATTTTCTCCTCCAACTTCGATAATCGGTCTTTCAAGTTTTCATTTTCTTCTATTAATCGTTCCATTTCCTCTCGAAAGTCGAATGGACGAACATTATCCTCCTTATAATCACTATTGGATTTCATTTCATGAAGACTTTTCGGTGGCTTGTATGGTTCTTTGCGAGCTGGTGATGGTTCTTCAACAACATCTTCGATTTTTGTTTCTTCCTTCGGATTGGTACTTGTCTTCTGTGGTTCTGTAAATCCAGATGGTCTGGATATAGGACCAAGTCTTGGAGGTGGTGGTGGTATTTTTGGTAATGTATTTGGTGTAGGAGGAAGGAGTGGATGATATCGAGGTGGTGGAAATACTTTACTCGAAAATGGCACGTACTGCTGCTTCTTCCTTCTTGCATCGTCTTCTTGCTTCAATCTTGCTAATGCTTCTTCTTCTTCTTGTTGCTGCTTCTTCCTTCTTGTTGCTGCTTCTTCTTCTTGTTGCTGCTTCTTCCTTTCTTCTTCTTCTTCTTGTTGCTGCTTCTTCCTTTCTTCTTCTTCTTGTTGCTGCTTCTTCTTCCTTCTTGCTTCATCTTCTTCTTGCTGCTTCTTTAATCTAGCTGCTTCTTCTTGCTGCTTCATGATGTACTGCTTCATTGATTCGAGTTGTTCTGGGGTCATGTTCTTGAACCAATCGTCTGCGGGTGGAGCTGATGGCGGATCTGATGGTGGAGCTTGTTGACCCAATTGCTCGATCGAGTCAAATAGACTAACATCGCTATCTGAGCTATACTGGAAGGACATTACAAGTATAAAAATGATTAATTTTCTTGTTGATATCACTAAATTTTAAATTTCGTAGAAAAACTCGAAGGTGGATATTTTTCTTTGAAAAAGTTACATTAACTATAAAAATTCAAAAATTGAATTAAAAAAAAATAAAATATATTGAAATTTTAAAAAAATATATTTATTAATATCACTATTATTTTATTAATGATGAATGAAGAAGAAGATAAAATAGAAGATATTTTACAAAAACAAACACCTCCTAAAGGTTGTGATTCATTCGACTACAAAATAAATATAAACATGTCGAAAAAAATATCTCAACTAAAAGTTGAAGATGATACATCAAATTTAAGAACGATGTGTGAAAATTATGCTCATGCTCTTGAAAATGATGCACATCGACTTCGAGCAAAACAAAAAAAGAGGTATGATGAATGGTTTGACAGCCTCGAAAAAGATTGTTATCCTGCAAGAGACATTGTTAACTTGTACAACATGTTCTTTGGTCATGAACTATCTATTACTCGACTTGGTTTCGGGCATCTCGATGGAACAAAGAGACACTTTACACATAAGAAAGTGAAAAGAAACAAGAAGTTCATCACAATGTACTACAAGAAAAATGAATAACTAAAAATTTTTTAACTACTTGTTTTTTTCGAGGTACTTGTTTTTTTTCGAGGTACTTGTTTTTTTTTTACGAGGTACTTGTTTTTTTTCGAGGTACTTGTTTTTTTTCGAGGTACTTGTTTTTTTCGAGGTACTTTTTTTTTTTTAGGTACTTGTTTTTTTCGAGGTACTTGTTTTTTTTTTAGCTACTTGTTTTTTTTTTTAGCTACTTGTTTTTTTTCGAGGTACTTGTTTTTTTTTTAGCTACTTGTTTTTTTTTTCGAGGTACTTGTTTTTTTTTTTAGCTACTTGTTTTTTTCGAGGTACTTGTTTTTTTTCGAGGTACTTGTTTTTTTTTCGAGGTACTTGTTTTTTTTTTTACTTGTTTTTTTTTCGAGGTACTTGTTTTTTTCGAGGTACTTGTTTTTTTTTTTTTAGCTACTTGTTTTTTTTACGAGGTACTTGTTTTTTTTCGAGGTACTTGTTTTTTTTCGAGGTACTTGTTTTTCCTCATAAGCTACCTTTTTCCTCATAAGCTACCTTTTTCCTCATAAGCTACCTTTTTCCTCATAAGCTACCTTTTTCCTCATAAGCTACCTTTTTCCTCATAAGCTACCTTTTTCCTCATAAGCTACCTTTTTCCTCATAAGCTACCTTTTTCCTCATGTGATACCTCTTTATTTTCATATTCTTTTATTTTATCTTTCATACTTTGTACTTCTTTTTTCTTTCTTTCACGATATGCCTTTTGTTGTTTCTTACGTGCTTCATTTCTTTCTTCAACTGTTGCATATTTTGGTTTCCTTCCTCTTTTTTCGACACTCTGAAGATTCTCTTTGCTTTTCGACTTCTTGAGTTTTTTGATAATGGCTGTTTCTTTGAACTCACCTAAATCTAAATTTTGGCTCATGATTTCATTGGAGATAAAAAATTGAATTATTTTTTCAAAATCACTTCATTTTTTAAAATGTCGTCTACCGCAAAAGACTTCAAAGAATACCAAAAACAGCAAAAGAATGATATAAAAAGTGCTAATGCTGAAATCACCAATGCTGTTAAAGAGGTTGTATTCCTGTTCAACCAAAAAATAACAAACTCTACACCATCTAGTGTCTGCATCAACTATGACCCTTTGATACAAACCAACTTGAACAAGATTGCTGGTGCACTTACTCAAATGAATCTCACTACCTGTGAGGTTTATATCAAAAAGAATCCACAATCTCCAAAACCAAAACCTCTTGGCTTTCAAGTGCCAATAGTGTCTGACTCGCAAGAGACACAAGAAGATGATGAACAAGAAGCTTCATCACCAAAAGATAAGGAGTAAGAGTAAAAAATAACTACTTCTAATTTTTTATACTATACAATATTTTAAACATACATGATAATTATTAACAAGTTCATTATATTCTTTATTATATACTTGTTTCAAATCAATAACTACTTCTCCATTATCTTTAATGATTTTTATAGCATCAATTTTTTGTATTGGACTACTCTTTGCTGCACAACATCCAACATCTTCATTAAGTTGTACTTCAACTTCATTTACATGTAGTATTGATTTGATGATGTTGCAAAGAGATGCAATAGGTACTATGATACATTTCTTTGATATAATATTAGCTAGTAGTGCTTTGTCTTGATTAAGTAGTATTTGTGCATATGCTTCAAGTATAACATTCCTTACATCTGGTTCAACTTCAACAGGTTCAGTTTGCACTCCAATGTCTCTTGTAATAACAATGTCTTCCTTGCCATCATCTCTCTTATTAATAATAATGTTGTTGTTGATGTTTGATGTAGATGATGCAGCTGCTGATGGTTCTAAAGATACATTTGCTTGAACTCCATTAGTTGTACTTCTCTTCTTAATCATTTAAGTTTGAAAAAAAACTTTTAATAGATATTGTTTTGAGTAATAACATGTTGTGTAGGTCCATATCTAATATCTTGTTTATTATATTCTCTTGCTCTACCTTGCATAGCAGGTGGTTCAGGCTTCTTAAGATATTTTGGTAGTAGAGGTACTGGTTTATCATGTTGACCAATATGTCTATAAAATCCACCATCAGTTATGCTAACAGGAGGTTCATGTAGAGGTTTCGTTATATGTTCTCGAGTATCTGGGAATCTAACAGGCTCATCATGTTCAATAATCTGAGTAGGTGGTCGATTAATAAAAGGATTGAATGTGACTGAATATGTATTAGTATTGCTGAATACACCAAAATGTTGGAATTCTATGTCTTTATTTTTCATGGTAGCTTCATTAAACATCATACCTTCTCTTCCAACAATCTCAGCATGTGGGCTTCTATAATCATTCGACATTTACAAAAAAATAAAATATCCTTCTTTATGTTTATTCAGGGGTTGTTAAATCATAAGGACCAATACGTACTGATGGTGGCATACCATTTGGTCTAATCAAAATACTAATTGATATATCTGTTAATAAGCATAATAATGGAGGCGTATCAACTTCCTTTCTAAATGGATTATCTGCCTTTTGACTACATATCAGTTCGAAGTTAATAGGTGCAAGACTTGAAAGACCTTGTTGATATGTTCCATCCGTTTCAGTTGGAAGACCTATGAAGAATGAGGACCTATCATTTGGATAATAACCTGTTGTATTTTCATTATATTGATACTCATTAGCTAGACTTGCTATAACCTCTTTGTTAAATCCATTTTGCTCTCCATTCATGTTCATTGCATTCTGGCAATATTCGAGGAACTCTGGATACTTACCATTAGTACCAAATGCTTTAGCAGGAATATTGTTGTAATTACCACAATTCATATGAAATGCTTCAAACATAGGATTCTTGAAGTATGTCTTATGCGTATGCTTGAGTGGGAATAAGCAAAACATACTATCTACAAAATTAGGTGTAATAGTAATAGTTGCTTTATCTTGTTCATTATTAAGAGGTCTTGTACAAGTGTAAAATGACATAATCTGTGTTGGGAATGTAAGTGGATGTTGAGGGTTAGCATATCTTTGAACAAGTGCTGTATATACAGATTCATGAATACCAAAACAAGGTATAATACTCGCGCATTCTTCAATGGAATAATCAACAACACTCCAAGTTCTCCAATCACTGTAAATTGTTCGGTCAACTCTTTCCTTAGTCTTGTCAGCTCCTGTAATTTCATATGCTCCTCCATGATTTTCACCAACAGGTGGAAGATTCTTGGGGTGATTAATCTTATCCATTGCTATTTTTTCGGTACTTGTCCACATCCATATTGGTTCTCCAATAGGTCGAAATTCATTGGTAATTTCATCAACATTGAAGTCTTTCATTATATGTGGATTAGCAACCAAGCTCTTTTCAAAACCAACTGGACAATATACCATACCAGCTGTTGAAAAGTATAGACGTAATTCGATTTTACCTGCAAATGCTGGCAAGTACTTGATATTAGATAATGGTAGGAATCGTCGCAAATCAATCTTTAATCTAATTGTTTCAGTGACGGAAGTCACATCTTTGTTAAGATTTGCAACAAAACCACATCTCCTTCCATGAGTATCATTCCAAATATCCTTATGTCTTGCTTTACTATATATATCAGCTCTTTTAGTAACTTCATTTGCACAACATGCAGTTAAAAAGGATTCTTCACATCCAAAGTTCTGGGTATAAAGCGTCATACCATTAGCTACAATTTCATACTTCTCAACAGCATCTCGAGCATCCTTAAAACCAAACCATACCTTACCAAAATTATAACCACTGACATTTTCTAAATCACTTAGAATTGGCTTGTCTATTTTTATCATCACTTTCATATCTGCTCGAATAAAGCCATTATATATATCTGCTGTATTATGAGTATTAGGAGAGATAATACATGTTGTATATGAACCACTCTTAATTGGTGGTGATGGTGAATACGAAGTTTGTGGATTTAATGAGTATGCCTTATTTGTATCACTAAGTGAAATGCAATTATCGACAACATCAAAATAGGATGCAATTTGGGTACAAACCTCAGCTGAGGTTCTCATATATTGTTCCTTGTTGAGCATTTTTTAGATGAAAAAAATTTACATCATATCTTCAAAGATGCGATTTCTCCTACCCATTATTCGTTGAGGAGGTATATATTGTTGTGGTGGTTCTTCATATTGTTGTTGTGGTTCTTCAGGAACATATTGTTGTCTTGGTTGACTCATTCTTTTATCAACAACCTCTTTTATCATTCGTCTCTGTTCTTTCTTTTCTCGACTTATCTTCATTTCTTCACCTAGTGATTTTAATTGTTTGAGTATTTCTTCATTCACAGTAGGGTCATATGTTTGTTGAGGTTTTCGTGGTTTTGGAGGTTTTCGTGCAGCTTTCGAACTTAATGACTTTCTGGGAGTTTCTTCAAAATCATCACTATTTGAGTTTTCTTGAGTTTCTTCGATATTTTCACTTTCTGAGTTTTCTTGAGAATCTTGACGAATTGGAGTTTTTCGGGGTTTTACTATATACTTGTCTTTCTTCTTTGTTGGCAAAACTTCCCAATCTGGGTCATCCCTTCCATTCAACCATTTATGAATAACCGCAAGTCTCTTAGAACCTGTTAGATGTTTTGACATTTAAAAATAAACAAAAAAAGTCCATAAATTGAGTTTTATTGAGTTTTCATCAGATGTAAGTTCTCGCATGATTGTTTGTAGTAAATTCACTCTCTTTTAATGAATTAGATGAAAATGTTGGCTTTTCAAGAGGTGCACCAACTGAATCGCCTTTTGCAGATTTATTAATTGATGACAAGGCAGTTTTCACATTTCCTTCTGGGACATATTTTAATGCTGTGTCAGCTATGTTTGCTAATCTATTTCTTGTTTTATCGCTCAAGAAGCTTTCACCAAGACCTCTTGCAACTGAACCAATAACACCAGCATGCTTGGTTAATCCACCTGCTGAAGCATCCAATAATTTACTTGCAAGACCTCCAGTAAAACTATCTGCAGCTCCCATTAATAATTTACCACCTAAACCTACTCCTCCTTTTATTATCGTTTGCCATGGAGAAAATTCTTTTTGTTTAGCATAATTTGGCTTCCAATAATCTTCTACTGAATGACGTTGAATTCCCATTTAAAAAATAATAAAAAATTATTCAAAATAGTACTTATTAGCAGAAATATTCATTACGAACTTCTCATGTGGTTCTTTATGTTGTAGGTACTCAGCTACTGTCTGTTTAGTATTTAATGAGTTATTTGTTTGTTGCAACAAGCTCGTAAAATCTTCCTCACTATATCCTGTATAACATATGATATCTGTTGCTAACCTTTTAGCATTCATATGAACAAATCGAATTGTTTGTATTGCCATGATACATGTTAAATTATAGTGTCTTGTTTTGGTTAACAACTTGATAAATTCACTATTACCATTCTTTAATAAATCACTACCTGCACAATCATCTAGTATCAATAATGTATTATATGGATATGATGATGTTTCATATTTGACTAACTTATTGGCTATATATATTATTTTATCATTGAGCTCATTTAAATGATGCTTCTCAATGAGCCTCCTCATTTCGTCATTGGTCTCTTTCATTCGAGATAGTACATATTTGACAATGGCATAATATTTTATCTTTCTTCGAAGATGTCGTTTTAGATAACTCATTAATTCTCTTTCCTTTACATAATCGATTCTTGATTGTATCTGTTTATTAAGTGTTTCAGCTGTTTTATCCATTTTACCAGAGCTTGAGCAAAATATTATCTTTTGGTAGTATGGATGTTTAAACAACCTCTCTGTTATCATAATATGTCTCCATATCCAAAAACTTTTACCAGCACCTGGTTTACCAATTAAAAAATATATACCGTTTGTGCTAAAAGGATAATCAGGTGATAATGGTTTAATTAATGCTCCATCTATTTCTTTCATGTTCTTCCGTAAGGTTTCTTTAATCAATGTTTCTACTTTATTTATTAGTTCTGCACTTGGGGGTTCATCCATTTACAAATTTTTAAATTTATTTCATAATTTTATCTGGTATTGGTTCTCCTTTCTTCTTTTGTTCCAACCAATATTGTCTTTCTGCTGTACCAAGTACTAATGGATTACCTCTCCTTACATCTCTAATAGTTTGTCTAGCAAAGGCATCATCACCTTCGACTCCTTCCCATTTTAAATCATACTTACCAGTATCTTCATCAAAGTTATATATTTTTTCAATAATACCTTCTTTACCTTCATTTAGTCTTTCAGCTACTTTAATCCTTTTGTCTCTTGTCCTTAACAACCTATATCCAGGGAATGAACTTGTTGAACCATCTTTGGACTTGACCACAAACTGGTTACCTTTTTGTGAGTCAACTATATAAGACTCATTAGACAAATTACTTCTTCTTTTACCAAATGGTTCTTTTTCGAGTACTAACCTGACCTTCTCACCTGGATTAAAATGATATGGGTTAATGCGTGCATTCTTTTGGATGTACTTTATTTCATCCTCTGGAGTAATATCATTAGGTGCTTTATTATCTAAAGACCTATGAGGAGAGTTATTATATATGTTTACCAAATCATGCATCTCCTTTGGTTGAATAAACCTATTTTCACCAATAGCATCTCTTATAGTTCTCATAAATCTATTAATAATGCCAAGTACATTATGGTTATTCTCAGTTGTTGTTCGGTATTTTATGTTCTTCTCTCTCATGAAGTCTAATACAGTTGATGATAAATATGCAGCATCCTCATCACTTGTTATTGAATATACATGAGGTACATCATTAACAAATTTATGAAGTGCTGTTAATACTTCCCTTGCTCCTTTACCATTCATAGGATATGCATATGCTTTTCGAGTGTTGATATTGATGAACATTAGATAATTCAACCCACCTGCCTCTTTATTGTTAATGAAGGTATCCATTTGATAACCATCAGGGTGTTTCGATACGATAGGTATATATTGTGCTTTTGGTACTCTCTTATCATGTACTACTCTTTCATCAAAGTATTTCTTTGCTTCCTCTTCATTCAGATTCTCTTGTTTTGCCATGCTAAGGTATTTGTCCAAGGTCCTCCATTTAGCTTTGTTGTATAATTTTTCATATGGGGTTGGTTCTTCTTTACTCATTTATTTTTAAATAAACATCTTATCATATTGAAGGAATTGCATTTCGATAACAAATGAATCATTTGGAGGTAGTTTGGTTGGACAATAATAATGAACATCACTATAGAAGTCTATCCAAAACCTTTGGTCCATTGAGTTTAACTTGAAGTATTTAATAGGACTATATTCAACATCGCTATTTCCTATATAATTATGTAATGCTTGTTCACCTATTGATGAATATATTTTGCATGATTGTCTGTCCCATATATTATCGAATATTAATTCCTTACTCCATGTTTGATATTTTTCTGGTTTATTTTGAAATATGCCATTACCTATATTAAACACATCTGCAAAATCATCATTCCAGGATTTAAGTTTGAAAAAGTTCATATATGGTGCGGTATACTCCCAATCTTGTTCATTCTTACTGTTAGTATAGTAGTATTTATGATTCTCTGCTTTATTTCTTTCTGTATAAATAATTTCATGAAAACCATTTTTATCATAATATCCATCTGTTTGTATATCTCTATCCTGTATATTGTCATCATTTTGAACAAATTTGTCTAATGAAGAAGTTTTAATGTATGACTTGAATGCATGATTAACTGCATCAAAAAATCCACGTAAATCTCCATCGATTGACACCCAATCAATGACTTTGAAGAATCCATATTCATGATTAGTACCAGTTATATAGTCTTCTTTTAGTGTTCCATCATCCCATGTTCCACCACAGACAAACTCATATGTTTTCTTATGTATCTTATATATTTCAATCTCTACTTCCATTTTGCGTCGTCTCTTAATGATATGTGCTGAACGAACGCCAACAATAGATTCCCCTTTGTTTGCAGTTGACCATTCTGGTCGGAAATTAAACCAATACCTATTAAACTTAGCTTTATCATGTTGAGCATCCTCAAGGAAGTAGGCTGTTTCGATTGGAAGAGGTGTATTACCATCATTAACTATATTATCTCGATTAGGATAAAGAGTTTTAACACTTGGTGGTAATTCCATTTCGAGTTGAATAAAAAGTCTTTATTTATATACAACATCTGTTTCTAATTCATTGTTTTGAAGTTCTCGAAGTATTCTCTTTCTAATATCTGGCATATTGCGTTGTTTAAACTTACCATTTCCTTCATGCAAAAAGGTACGACAAGATTCCATTAGAAACACTCCACAATCCTTGTTATTCCTTTGACTAGGTACATCATAATATTTTGCTTTTAACTTACCTGTTCCTGAAATATTGATCCACTTATTAAGTGTCTTTACCTCTGGTGCCATTGACTTATTCTCAGAGTCATAGCATTCGATTATTTTCTTTGAATATCGAACAATACATAAAACCCAATGTTCTCCATCTGAACAAATGGGGACAAATACTTTATCGAAATGTGAAAATGACTGTTTACCTGAGATAGGACTTTTCATCAGTTCATGTATTTTTTCCATATCATTAGTCTCATATGCTTTAGAAAGGAGGGTATAAAATGCAGTAGGTAAAACCAATATTTTCTTTTTATCAAACTCTGCCTCATTTTGACCAGGTTGTTTATTCAATCTCTTTCCTTTTTCATATAGAAGTTTCAAGTAGTCATCAATAACATCTTCGTCTATATTTTCATCATTGACTAAACTCCTCCAATCATGAATCCTATTATGTCCTTGGTCTACTGTATACTCTCCTGCCTTCTGTGGTGTCATACGGGGTTGTCTTGGAGGTGGACTAGTACCTCGAGAGGTATGTGATGATGGAAACTGTGGAGGTGGTGATGAAGGAGGAGGAGGTGGAGGTGGAGGTGAAGGTGAATGAGGTCGTTTTGATTTTGTCTTAGGTTGTTTTGATTTTTTCTTAGGTCTATCATCCTCGTCTAAATTTGTACTACTTTGAAGTAAAAGTTGAATTCTGTTTTGATTTTGGTCCCTTGTTGGTGGCTCAACATTTGTGGGTCGGTTCCTACCGATTTTCCTAAGGTTAAGATGATAATCATTTCGATTTAAAGTTGGAGGTCTGGGTAATGGAGCCAATTCTGGTATATCATCTGTTTGAATACCTCTAGTTTTATATTCTTTCTTATCACTTTTCAATGTTCTTTCTTTCATCTGCTCTCTCAGTTCTCTAGCTGCTTGTTTTTCCTCCTCAGTCTTCATTCGAGATATCCTTATGTTGATAATATCATAATGTAATTTTATCTCTGTTAATATACCTGTTGTTGATTCCTGGAGAGTATATTGATATGGCTTTAATACTGTTATGTAATGTCCATGTTCATCTTTATCATCTTGATTTTTCTTAATTGCAAAAACACAACCTGTAAATTTTGCTTTTGGTCTCTCTCTCTTGAGTCTATTAGCAAATTCAAGTACGTCTTTAAAAGCTATACTAGTATTTAAATATGTCTCATATAATTTTTGTAGATTTATTTGATTATTAGAGAACTTCCATATAGTTTGACCCAAACCTCTTGTTAATCTTGCAACATCTCTATCAACTAGTTTAGGTCGAAATTTAAAAGTACATTGTAGTAGTTGTATTTTATTGTTAGGTTTAGTTTGTGTGCCTTTATCACTTGTCATTTTTATCATTATAAAATGTCTCAATCAGACCGTATGTATATCCTCGTTAGAATTCTATCGAACATCCATGAATATAGTGTAGAGAGTGATGAAACTAGAAGAAAAAAATTGATGAAGACTATAAAAGAATTATCAGCTCAGTATTTCAAACCTGAACATCTTCAAATAATGAGGATAGATAATGATGTTGATTTTTTAGGTCGAATTGAACACTTTGCTTTGGAATTCTTAGAACTATATATAGTTAATCTGCCCTCGCATTTATAATTTTGGGCATATCCCTGTTATAGTTACTATCAGTTGGGGTTATCCATCTTAAGTTGCTTAGATGGTAATCAGCCCTATTCCTATTGATATGGTCTACCTCTATTTTATGTTGTGGGTCATCATTAGGTATGAACTGTCTTGCTATAAGTACATGTTTCAAGTAGTAGTCGCCATTTAGACATACACGTATATACCCCTTTATATGTTTTGCATCTTTGCATATAAAATGATTACTCTTACGTCTTATAGTAAAGGGGTACCTATTCAATATCTCATAGTCGTTAGTAAAGCCTTTGAGTGGTACAAATGACATTTTCTCACTTTTTGAATGATTTAAATATTTTCATTTCATTTTTATTTTTGGAATGAGCAAGTGGGGGACAATCATTGTTGAAGGAATTGATAATAATGGACCTCGTCATTATCCTCTTGATGACAAAGAAAGAAACGTTATCAAGTTTCCAAAGAAAAAAAAGCGAGTAAACTTGTATAAAAACTATTATGAACATCAAGAGAAAGAAGAAGAAGAGAAACAAGAACTTCTAGATGTAGGTGTTCAAACTGAAAAAACTGAACTACCTCATATAGACGAACTACTTAGTAAAATTTAACTTCTTTTATTTTATTGTTATTTTTTTTATTTTTGTCATAAATGAATAGCGCTCTTAACGGACTGAATAATGACGCAGAAGCTCTATATGCAAGATTTAAAGTTATTAAAGACAAGATATTTGGAAAATGTATGAATGAAGATGATGATAAAATAGCTAGTCAATTCGAAATAATGATAAATATAATCAAGTCATACAAAGAACTCTTTGAAGACATTGAAAAAGCTAAGTTATTATTGAAGTCAATTGGTGCACGTATCTCTATAGCTGAACATCAAAATAGACTATGAGGGACCCGAGGTAGTTGTTTAGGTCCCTAGTAGTAGTGGGGACCCGAGGTAGTTGTTTAGGTCCCTAGTAGTAGTGGGGACCCGAGGTAGTTGTTTAGGTCCCTAGTAGTACTTCAAGAAACAACAAGTAGTGGGGACCCGAGGTAGTTGTTTAGGTCCCTAGTAGTACTTCAAGAAACAACAAGTAGTGGGGACCCGAGGTAGTTGTTTAGGTCCCTAGTAGTACTTCAAGAAACAACAAGTAGTGGGGACCCGAGGTAGTTGTTTAGGTCCCTAGTAGTACTTCAAGAAAAAACAAGTTGAAGAAAAATTTTTTTATTTTTATTTTTTTTTTTTTTTTCATTTTTATTTTTTATCACGAGTTCGTGTTGACGTGTGGGCTTAAGCGTAGCGTGGCCCCTGCGGAAACCGACTCGTATATACTACTTATTGAATATTTAATTATTCTATTTAAAGTGCTGCCAAAAAAAGATAATCCACTTTATAACGTATTTATTTTGAATTCTTTTCAAAAAGTGGACTAGACTGGATCATCTTTTTTGGTAAAAAAAAAATATTAGAAAATTAAAAAAAAAGTATTATTTTATTAATATTTTGTTGGATAACCATCACTTTGTATTACAGCACGAAGTCGTGAAGGAACAGAATCAATTAAATTATGAATCAAAGAGATATCAAGATTCTCCCATAAATTAAACAATAATTCAATTAATTCATTTTCGTTTTGAGGATTCAATTCTTCCACTTTTTGTTTTAAATAACTCCATAGGTTTTCTATTGGATTGATGTCAGGCGAATTACTTGGCCAATTTTCTAGCACTTTGCAATAATCAGTCAAATATTCAATGGTTGATGACGCCGTATGTGCTGTGGCGCCATCTTGCATGAGCACCCAGTGCATATGACCATATGCATAATTCATGCCACTTATCAAGCCTGACTGATCTATACATTCATCGACATACGAAATTGAATCTAATGTTCCTTGGATTGTAATAAGTGGTGTGGTATATTTTGACGAAATTCCAGCGAAAACCATTACTTTTTTATTAAATTTGTTTGTCGCGTTATATACATCAGATGACGTTTCGCCTCTCCGACGCCAAATCCATCTGTTGGCCGAGTTTAACTCAAAGATTGATTCATCAGTAAATAAAACGTTTTCCCAAGATGTATTGTTACCAATGTGAAATTGGCAAAACTTCACTCTATTTTCTCTCTGAATTGGTGTAGTTAAAAACGTATGTATCGGTGGCAAATAATTGAAACCTAAATTATGTCTGACAGAATTAACCGAAGAGCGAGAAATACTTGGAAAATCAGAATTTTGGGAAATGATATTGGCTATTGATAAAGATGACATTTTCCTGTTTGCCATCGTTAAATTCTGTATTTCGTTTTGTACATCAGTTGTAACTTTAATTGGTGCACCTATTTTATTGGGTAATTCAAATATATCTTCATTGTGATCTAATTGATTTTTTACTTTGCGTATTAAGGTTCGACTGTGTCCTGTTTCACGAGAGATGTAGCTGATATTTGACGTTTTTGCTAACCATTGAAGTATTTCGCATCGCGTTTTCGTCATTGATGAAGGCATCTTGGCCTTCATTTTAAAATTTGAATAAAAGACAATAAAAAAACAACTCATTCACAAAAATTAACCTATTTTTTTATTAATGGTCAATTAAAATTTAACCATGAAGGTGAATCTGAAGTGGATCATCGTTTTTGGGAGCACTTTAATAAAAAGATTTAAAGATTTGAAAAACAATTTCATTTGTATATTAATAAGCATCTGTATAAGTAAATAATTAATTGTCTGAATAAAAATAAATTACATCACATATCCAATAAATATTAATTAGGACAATCGTTTTTTTCTACGCCACTTTTTGAATGGTTTTTCTTTCCATGAATAGCTATTCATGGAAAGTAAAAAACCGCCATCTTAAGGTGTAATTTAACTTACTCTGTTAAGAAAATTAACCAAAAAAATCGTAAATTTAAATTTTCTCTTACATTTATAACTCTTTGCTTTTTTTGATATAATTTTTTTTTATTTTTACATAATTTTTCATGAATATACGCACCTGTGATCACCACAGGGCTGCGCGAAGCCGAATCAGGCTCCTTGAATTGCTAGATGTATCGGGAAGCCATTTGAACTAAATATTTATGCATTATTTAGCAAAAATTGAATAAAAAATGTATAAAAAAGTATTCAAAAAGTTTAAAAGTTTTCAAAAAGTGGCGTAGAAAAATACGATTCCCCTATTAATTATTTAAAGAAAAAATTGAAAGATGGCCATTATCAAAGTTTTGATTCTTTTAAAAGTGATGCTGATCAAATGTTTCAGAATTTTTATATTTATAATCCTAAAAACACTGAATTGTTAACTTATGTAAACAAAATTTCAAATTATTTTAATAATTTATCTGACTCAAATGAAAATGAGGAAAAATTATTTAATCAACCGTCGTTTTAAGGACTATTACATAAATAATTTCATTCAGAACATTTCAAACAGTGATGATACTGAATTAAAGAGCGATTATTCATATAGTAACAATGAAAGTTACAATGACAATGATAATGAGTTGAAGAACAAATCTGACACGTTCAATGATAATGATGACAATTCGAATAATAACAATCGAACTTTTGATGGTAATGATTTGGATATTATTTTTGATTCTTCCAAAACAACGAGAAATGGTATAACAAACTTAAAGTCTATCAAAATAAATATCGAAAAATATATTTTCTCTGAAAATAACCAAGCACCTAAAATATTTTTAAATGATGATTGCTATTAGACTCGAACATATGATACTAACACTTCTACAAGGACTTATAATACGATCAGAGATAGAGGTGCACTTGGATATGTCACATCATACTTAGATGGTTCGCATCGGATGTACCAATGTTCAGTTTTACATTACAATAATGCTGATTATCAGTGTAAAATTTGCAAAAGAGCCAAAGATTTGGAATCAGTTGTTGAATATAACATTCATAAATTTGACGTTGAACATCTAAAGCAAACAACTTTAAATGTTCAAAAAACACCATTAGTAACAAAAAAGAAAGGAGTTTTGGACCCAATTATTGATAGTTTGTCATACCTTGTTGCCTGAGAAAATTTCTCATTGAATAGAATATCTTGTGATGCAATACGTTTATTAATAATAGAGTCAATAGAAATTGGCCAAAGAGCTCCAAATGTTCCACCAGATCAATTGGTACCTCATATATCAAAATCAACAATAAGAAGCAGAATTCTTGATTTAGCTCATTCTTTTGGTGAAAAGTCATCAAACTGTATTCTTCTTTTTCTCATCAAGGTATTGTAATAGATTCTGGTACAGTAAATTCATTTCACTTCATTGATATGTGTTTAGTAATTCCTACACTACCTAATAATATAGGTAATTATTTTTTCAATTCATATAATTTTAAAACTTTTCTTATAAATAAAGCTGATTTAACAAATTTACAAGGAAAAGTTTTGCTAGCTATTAATGAGTTGAAAAAAAAATAAATGTTACATCAATAACATGCGATAATATCCCGACGCAAATTTTATGTTTTGCTCCTTGGTCAAAATATTTATTCTTGTGTAGTGATGCTTTTGTAGAATCATTTATCAAACGCATTTTATTTTGTCCGTGCGGTTCACACACGATGAATTTAATAGCCAAATCAATTTCTTATCCCCGAGAGCCTTCTTTTATAAAAGATATTTATTAAATATTAATTTTATTAATATTAGGATAGCCAAATGTCATGCCCAAAAAGATGCATCACAAGATGGAACAATATATTTGACATTTGTTCTTGGATTGTTATTCATTACGACGAAATAGAAAACTTTTTTAAATGCTATGACGACATTACGCTGAGCCCTTTTCAGCAATCACCTCAATTAGTCCAGAACGGTATTGATGCAGTTCGGAAATGGGCGCCTTTGCTTACTGTATTAATGATGCCTTTCAAGTATCTGAGCAATAAGCTTGAAAGCGACTCGACTAGTTCAGGATACACATATGGATATACTCAAGTTGCTACAATTTTACTCCAGCAAATGATATGTAACTCATCAAAGGAAGACCCCGGATTGATGCTATTGAAGAATGTACACGAACGAATAGACTTTACAGAAAGTGGAACATTATTAAGATTATTATTCCATCTTACACCAAAAGGCCGTCAAATGTATATTACATCGAAGCAAGACAACAATCCAGACAACATTAAGCTTCTTTATTGCGATTTTTTCCCATTGCAACCAAACGAAGAATCATCATCTCTCATCTACACTGACCAAGCATTATTTGATAATCAGAAAGATCATTTTGTTGAAATTTCTAATCTACTAGCACAAAATGATTTAGAAATACCAAAGTCAATAAACGAATGCAATGTAGAGGTGCTAGGAGAAACAACAGAAATGACTGTAATTCCGGCGTTTTCATCAAATTCCGTTGCCAATGAAGAAGAAGATACGAATGATGATGATTCATATGATGAAGATTTTTTTTGAATACGATTCAATATTTGAATCAGGTGATGATGAAGAAAGGAAAATTAACTTTGATCTCGAAGGACATATTATTCTTGCTTATGCCTTCAATTTAGGATTAAATCAAACCTTAGCAACTCAAGCTTATTCAGCATGGCTAGAACCCCCAAACGTAATCTTCACAGAAAACATGAAATATAATATCAGAATTGAAGATATTAACGGGACTTGGAGTTTTTTAGAAAAAATACCTTCATTTTCAGATTTTGCACAAATTACATTGAGATTTTTATCTGTTCCTTCAAGCGAAGCATCGGCAGAAAGAATGCTATATAAACAACTCAAATTTATAACAAAACAGAGAATTAGAACATCAAACACATTACAACTAGCACGAATAGCATATATGTCGCAATAGTTAAATAAAAAAAATTTTTTTTAATTAATTATATCTTTATTATGATTTTATGATATTGCATACTCTAAATATTTAATAAAATTTAATATCAATAAATCAGCGCAATTTCTAAGGAATCAAATCAAATTAATATTGTTGTAATGTTCTTTTCTGGAGGAAATGAATTGAATTGTTTTTGATCGATATCCTCTTAAATAAAATCACAGAGGAATTTTTTATTGAATGAAATTTTGATCGAAAGCACTTCAAATAAATCATTTAACTTTTTGATAATAAAGTGGGTCCACTATTAGGAAAGTTAAAATTGTCAAAACTCATTCAATGTTTCTATGAGCTTATTCAAAAAATACTTTCTTAATTTTGGACGCACTTTACATTCAAAAAAAAAAAAAAAAAAAAAAAAAAAAAAAAATTATAATCCGGAAAATGAAATATTATAATCCGGAAACAAAAATATAATCCGGTTTGACATGCTTACTTAATAAGAAAAGGTTTAATAATTGTTTCGTTATTGAACATTTTAGATGCAATTATTTATTTGTTTTTAAATAAATGCAAAATTTGCTGATTTTGACTGTATTCAAGTGGAGTTTTTTCTTTTTCATCTTTTATACTAATATCAATATTTTTATGATACAACAAAAGTTGAATTATATCCAAATTTCCTTTTTCAACAGCAGTATGCAACGCTGTTCTCATTTTATTTTGTGCTCTTTGATTTTTAAAATTCACATCAAGATTTTTACATTCCAATAAAAGTTTCACAATTTCGATATTTTCTTTATCAACCGCAATATTCAATGCTGTTGTTTTTTCCCACTCAACTGTATCATCTCTCATATTGAAAGTTTTATTTATGAAATTAACATCAAGTTCTTCATGCTCAATTAACTGCTTAACTGCATCAACATTTCCCTTTTCAATTGCAATGACCAATGGTGATTTTTCTTCTATATTATCATAAAAAAATTTCAATCCATCCTCTTTGAAAGGATTAAAATGGAAAGGATCGTATGATTTATAATAATATACATTTTTTTTGGTCATCATAGGAATATTAACATTTATATTCTTATTTTTTAATAAAAGCTTAACTATTTCAAAACTTTCTTGTTCAATTGCTGAGGTTAATGCTGTTTTTAAGATTTCCATTTTAATTTCATATTTTTTTTTATTTTTCAATATTTTTAGAGTTAATTGCTGCATTTAAAGGAGTAGCCATTTCGTAACTGTTTTTTTAGGCCTTGCAAAATGATAATCAAAAAATCCTGAATTTTGGAATTGGGCATTAATATCAAGGTTATCGCATTCTAGCAAAAGATGGACAATTTCAACTGCATCCAATTCTATTGCTGCATGAAATGCTGTAATTTCTTCCCACAAAGGTTTGTAAATTGTAAATTCTTTGTTTTTAAAGCATTCTTTTTGTATATGTGTATAAATTTGTTCCATTTAGAGTATATTCTTTGCATTAATATCAAGGTTATCAAATGATATTAAAAGTTTAACAATTTCTATGTCTTTTGTTTCAATGCCAAGCAATAATGGATTTTTTATTACATCTGTTGTTTTTTCACTTCGTGGGAATCTTGAATAAATGATAGGAATGTTAACATTGATTTTTGAATTTGATAATAAAAGTTGAATGATTTCAATATTTTTAGAGTTAATTGCTGCATTTAAAGGAGTAAATTCAGCTTCTTCACATAAATCACCATAAGTATTGTCTCTTTGTTGTATTGTAGAAAGATTAACATTCAATTGTGGATGTGCTAACAAAAGCTTAACAATATTTATATTTTGTTTATAAACAGCATCAAATATGATTGATATTTGTTTTCTAATATGAAAGCCATTTTTGTTAAATCGAATATTAGGATTTATATTTTTACATTTCAATAAAAGTTCAATAATTTGATGATTCCCTTTTTCAGCTGCCATTTCTAATGCTGTTTTTTCTCGATCATGATCAATATTTAAAAAATTGATATCTACGCCATGTTCTAACAAAATGTTAATAATATCAACATTTTCTACTTCAACTGCAATAAACAATGCATTTTTTACAATCTTATATTTTTCATATTCAAATATATTTGGACGATTAACATCAATATTTTTATATGATAATAAAAGTTTAACTATGTCAATGTTACTTTCTTTAGTAGCAGCATTTAAAGCTGTTAATTCATATTTTTCTTTTTTCTTTGCATCATATCCTTTTTGAACAATTGTTGCAACATCGAAATTTGAAGTTTTCAAGAAAGAATTCAAAAAGATGAAGTGATCAAATTGACACAAATCAACCAAAATAAAGAAGATTGATTTATATCATCAATATTAATGAAATCAAAATTATAATAATGAAGACATGATTCAAGGACAGTAAATTTAATTTCTACTTCATTTTGAATTTTGTTTTCTAGAATATAAAGAGCGACTTCTTTATGATGACATTTTATTGCTTTTTTAAATATTTTTTTGTAATCTTCAATATTTAAATTATGTGATTCTTCAAAATGATGAATTATTTCTGCATTTCTTCCATGAACTACATAATAATATGATGCTTCATTTAGTTCAACATTGTTCATTTGCAAGTATTTAAAAATATGAATTGAGCCAAAGAATGCTGCATATTCAATTAATGTCGGTTTTTTATTTATCAAATATGTATTTGTTTCAAATATAGATTGATTAATTATTGATCTTAGAGAATAATTTCTTTGTTCAACAAAAGTGACAAATTCTACAATCAAATCATTTTAGAATTAACTTGCAAATATTATCTTCATTTTCACCAATGTTTCTATTTTCTTCAAATTTTTCTATAGGTCCTTTTTTAATATTTTTTTCATTAAACATATTTTCTTCTTCTTCTTCATACAAAGTCATTTCATTATCATTTTCTTCTTCTTCACTTTCATCTTTGCCATTTTCAATATTTTCTTCATTAAAACAAAGTTTTCTTGTGTTATTCAGAATGTTATACTGTATAGGAAGGTTACATGAATCATATCGTTCTTGCTTAATCTCATCTGGCCCTTTCTTAAGAATGGCTTCAATTTCTGGATAAAAAAATGTATGGTATTGTCTTTCAATGTATTTGTCACTGATCATTATGTGTGAAATATGATCATCAATAACAAGTAACTTTTCTTTGATAAGAAATAAAAGAATCCTTTTGTTGCTGCTAAAAATTTGGAAAATTTCGTAATTTGAATATTTTTTTAGACTATCTTCGAAAATTTTTAAAATATTCTCAATTTTATTAAAAAAATTTGGAATTCGCTTATGATGGTAGGCAATATTGACTAGCATATGAAAAAATTCTGTGAGTTGATGAAAACCATCACTAATTTTTACGTATTCAATTTTTTTGATGAGATTTGCAAAAAAAATCTTCATCGACATTATCTGAATCAACAAATTCAACAAGATTTTGATGGATTGTTTTCATATTATCTAAATAGTATTTGATATTCATTGCTTTTTGATTTATTTTTCTAACAAAAGGTGAATTATATTTTATCAAAAAGTAGACCATATTAAGGTTGAACAAAAGCAGTATATTTTATCATATTATAATATAATAAAATATATGATGATAAAAAATTTATTTACTAAATATAATGGTAAAATTGACGTATGATATAAAAATAAACTAATTTTTCTTTTTGAATGAAAATTTTACAATTTGATAAGTTTAGAAAAAAAATGATGTTTTGTATAAATATTATAGCAAATATGAGGAAAATCCAATTTAAAATATAAGATATATTTTTTAGTTAATTTATTAAATTGAATTTATTTTTTATGAAATATTTGAATCATCAGAAAATTGAGATCAATTCTATGAAATTATTATATGCTTCAGAATATTGAGCATTTTTTTAAGAAATAATTGTGAGATTGTAAGATATAAACAATTGTAAAATTGTGAGAAAATAAAGATTTCTGAAAAGTAAAAATATGTAAAGTATTCAAAGAAAAAATCTATCCAAAATAAAGTCCCCAGCGTCGGAATTTTTGATTTTTTAAAATAAATCTTTTTAAAATCAAAAAATATGGCCAATTTTTCAAATTTTAACTCAGGTTGAAAAGATTAGCTGAGTGATTATTTATGAAATTATCTCTACTTTTAGCAAGATATACAATAATTTAAATATATTATATAATGATATTATTAATTTTATGAATATTTAATAAAAAAAATTAAAATTTATAATGATATATTTCGCAAAATATGTATTTTCGTTGTCACTTTTTGAATACTACAAAATTGAATGAATACCTTAATAAGGCCTCAAAAAGTTTAAAAAAAAAAGGTAATTACACTTTTTCATTCAATTTTTTTATCAGAGAGAAAAGTTGATGAATATGGGATTTTTTTATTTTTAATTTATTGATTTTCTTTATATACATAAATATAAGTAAGAATACCTAAGCTTGAATCATAATATTAATGAATTGTTGATTTTGAGAAATCAAAAAGAATACAGGAATCAATGATACATCATTATATTAGAGACCTTATATAATAAAGGACAAATTAAATAATTAAAATATTGTTTATAACAGAATAGATTTATCGATTTTCTCTATTTCATAATAAAATTTATTATTCATAGAAAATTTTAGGATTTTTCAGCAAGGATTTTCCTTTATATGACGATGAGTAATATTTAAAAATGACCATCAAAACAACAAGAGATAAAGCAAAAAATGATTATAATGATTTTATCTGATCTTCTTTGGAAATGTTGATAATCATGCTCACTGGATCAATTTTTTTTATATTACAAAACATTTTTGGGCAATGAAAATAAAAAAAGGTAAATTAAATTGCATGAGATATAAAAGATATAATAATAAAATATAATATTTATGTTTAATATTTTCATGAAAAATCATAAAGATTAAATTAAGATGAGGATGAGGATGATCCATGCTTGTATCCTTTGTGTCCGTAACCATAACCATATCCATATCCATGTTTGTATGCCTTATTTTTCTTAACTTTATATCCACATCCTGGATATGGTGCACCATATCCACATGGTGGTACTCCATAAGCTGGTGGTGGAGGTGGGGCATATACTGGTGGAGGTGGTGGAGCAGCATATACTGGTGGTGGAGGAGGAGCTGCATATCCTGGTGCGTATCCTGGTGGTGGTGGTGGTGGGTAATATGGGTAACCTGACATATATAAAAAATGAAAATATTATATTAAAATTTTTTTTGGATAAATCATCAATTATATAATTTTTATGAATTAATAAAATTGAGAGGAATAACGATAATATTTTTTCACAAAACAGTACAGATAATAAAATATAATTGTATTAATAGATTGCTAGATTTAAAATTATTATTAATATAATAAATGTTTTTATATTTTTTATTTAATAATTAAGTTTTATAAATTATATGTATGGATACTTGAGTTTTTAAAAGATTACAATTATTCAAATTTTGTGTGATATCCATATTTTATATAGAAATGACGTTAAGTTGATTTAATATTTTTTTTATATCGAGATAACTTATAAAAAGATTGAAATATTTTCTCAATAAAAGGAGAATATTTTAAATCATCAATTTTTTTAATATCTTTTTCATTTATCTTTTGAATTCTATTTCTAATTTTAAAAAATGATCTTTTTTTCATGGTAAAATCAAAAAAAAAAAAAAAATTTTAATTTTAAATAAATATATTTTTATCCACAAATGATCACAAATTGCCTCGTTTAGCGAACAAATAGAAATTTAATCAAATAATAATTTTGATATGAACCAAATCTTTTGAAATCATTATTTTAAACTTTTAATTTAAGTGATATTAATATTCACATACAATTAAGAGTTTATAAATTTTTTTTTTTAAGAATCATCAAAAATATTAATTAAAAAAATTTTTAATGATATCATTTAATAAATCAAATATACAACAATAATTTGAGAAATGATTTATATCATATCCAGATACTTCATTAATAGATTTATTCATATGAATGATATTCATCTGAATCAGCCTGATTCTTTTGTCTTCAATCTAAATCTCTTAACGAATAAGCTTAGTAGTTAATATAAACGAAATCGGTTTTTCTCAAATAATGATAAGTTTTTTCAATATAATTATGATCACTTTTTTTATTATAAATCCTGTTCAAATAATTCATCGAAAGGATCTTTAGGAATTTCTTCAAATAATATGAAATATATCATTTTCAATATTGAATAAATGTCACTTTTTGAAGTCAGAATTGTGTCCTCATATTCAAATTCAGGTGGCTTGAAAAATATGCATTTATATCTTTTGCTAATTCTGAATTACAGCCATTTTCATTAATCATTCCATCAATATCAATCAGAGTGATGTGATTACTCACGTCTAAAATAACGTTGCTCGGCTTCAAGCCACGATAAATGAACTCTCTTTGAGAGAAGATAAATTGAAAGAACTCATTGAAAAATTTGATCCGAATGAAATGACAGTCCCACTCTGGGACAAGAAGTGCTTCACCTTCAGCATGAAAAAGTCGCCGCGGAAATCAAGCAAAAGAAGGAAACGGTTTCTATCGTCACACTCAACGATACACTGAAAATATCGTCGTTGGCGGTTATGATGAAAGACGTCAGATTGGCGAAAACCCGACCAGTGAAAATAAAAATGGTGAGGCAATCATCCACCCTCCTCAGAATTTGCAGCTATTTTTTCAGAATTTTCGATGAATGGTAGCGGCCACTCGGTTTCTGTCACTCGTTCTGGCTCTCTGATCGGAGTTGGCTACATCAAAGACGGCGAGATTAGCGGCTCGCTCGAGAAGGCAGTCATCAGCCATTTTTCAGAATTTTCGATGAATGACAGCAGCGGTTGGCCGCTCGCGCCGGTTTCTGCGGTCTGCACTGAAAGCGGCACTCTCTACATGTTCACAAAAAGTTGTGGCATCATGAGGAAGCTCGTTTACTGCGATGTTGAAATAAACGATGG
The DNA here is from genome assembly GCA_039105265.1 of Tritrichomonas musculus. Lineage (NCBI taxonomy): Eukaryota > Parabasalia > Tritrichomonadida > Tritrichomonadidae > Tritrichomonas > Tritrichomonas musculus. The sequence goes on from JAPFFF010000013.1 coordinate 1,098,211, forward strand.
CACACCATTTTTTATTGACATCGGTAACCACGACCCAGTGTCACTTTTCGGCGGTTGTTCACATGCAGCTGTGATCTGCACCGATGGTGAAGTCATCTTCATCAACCGTGACTCAGTCACAGATTCGCCATCGTCGCGCATCGATGCTGTTTCTCTTCCTGGCGGCGAGAAGGCGACGATGGTTGCCTGCCTCAGCAAATCAGTTTTTGCGCTGAGCTGGAGCGGGCGGGTCTTCGCGTCAGCCGTCGAATCAATTTTTCAGAGGTTTCAGAACTGTCAGGCCAAAAAGTCGTCTGGCTGTCTGGCTTGCGCGGTCACTGCCTGGCAGTCAGCAGTGAAGGCCGGGTCTTTGGGCGCGGATCAAACAGTGATGGCCAACTCGGCTTTGAGCGAGGGAGAAGTGAAGTTCCCTCGTTCACTGAGATTTCGTCACTTTCTGGCCACAAAATCAGGGCAGCCTACGCCGGATGTAATCATTCACTTTTCGAGACGCGTGAAGGCAAAGTCCTCGCCTGTGGATACAACTGTTATGGCGAACTCCTCCTCAGGGTGGCCCAAGCGACGAAGACGTTTATTCGCCAACAGAGACGACGATCACAGGCGGTGCCACTTTCTGTGTTGCAGGTGACCTGATGAGTGCTGTTTTCATCGATGGAGATCCGCCACCAAACACGCCAGTCCGCTATCAACACTGAGCAACTAAAATTGACATAATTTTTTATTAAAAACTGATTGATTATCATTATAAGATGACTTTTAAGTTTAAAGTGCGCCAATAAAATATGAAATATTAATTTTTTTTCATATCATTTTGGACAACATTTTTTAAAATTATTTTTATGTGTGCAGTTCTTTTTCTAATAGTGATGTAATCAATTAATAATTGTTTTATTTTATTTTATTTATGCATTGACACAAATCATGTAGTTTTTATAGCATTGATATTATTTTGTTGTCTTTGATATTCATTGAGTTAGAAAAATTCGCGTGAATTTTTTCAATACTCATCGCCACCAACACTTATTGACCTCGAATGTTAAGGCCAATAATGACCTTGTATCATACATCAGAAAAAAAGTTTTAAATATTTATCAGCTGAATAAATCAATTAAAATTGATATATATTAAGCTTTTTTATTAAATATTGTTGATATTCATCATGCATTTGAATACATTAATTTTCTTTTTTTTTAAATATTTTCAGAGAGGATTACAAATTGTCTCATTTGGCGAATAAATAGGAATTCTGCCAAACAATATTGGAAATGGTTTTGAATATAAAAGGTTTTGCATTATATCAAGAATTTGGATAATTATTTCCTTTTCTCTCAAAGTATTCATTATGACTTCATGTAAGCATTTTGGATACTTCACTAGACGTTTTGTTTTGTTTCTTTTGGACTTCATCAATATAAATTCATTCTTCTTATATTCATTCATTATGTTATCTTGATCTGAAAAACAATTTCCTATTTGCTCATCATTTTTTATGATTTCAAATTCGTTTTCTTTATTCATGAAATCAAATATTTTCAGAATTTCTTTTTGAAATTCAAAATTCATGTGAATCTCTTCATCTTGCATCATTGGATTTTCACTTTCATTTTCATTAACAAATTTAATATCATTTTCTTTATCATCGATATTGTTGTCAAGTTTATTTTGAGGGTTGCTATTTGGCTCATTAATTGTTAAATTCAATTTAACTTTTTCATTTGCATTATGTTCATTTATTTTCCATCCAAAAGATGAAATACATTGATGTTCTGATGAATTTTGATGGTGATATAAAGGATTACCTAAAATAAATTCTTTCAGATTTGAAATGATATAATTATCATTGTTTTTTGTAATCAGGAAATCAAATGTGTATGATTTAGATTTAGAATGAAAGAGAAGACTAAACAAAGGACGAAACATTGCATTTAAAGAATAGTAGTTTGATAGCATCATCTCCATCTGATCTTCATAATTAAGATAAATGTTAGAAAGCTTCAAATTTGTATAACAAATAATGAATGTTTTCGAAATTTCAAGTCTTTCGTCATAAATAACTTGATTTCGAAAAGTTATTTGTTCATTTTCATGGTCAGACGCTTTATTATAAAACTGAATAGCTTCTTCCATTCTTCCATTTTCTTCTAAATTGTGAGCAATATTAAATTCAGCAAGTGCGAAAGAATGTTTTGAAGCTTTTTCATAAAAATGTTCAGCATTTTCAAAGTCATTTAAATAGAATTGATGAAAAAGACCAAGATTATTCTGACCAATTGGATATTCATTAAGACCAGCCTCTTTAATATGTTTTTCAGCTAATTTTATGTCTTCATATTTACTTTCTGTGAGATAAATCAAACCAAGATTGTTATTTGATGAATAATAATAATCATTATATAATGTTTTCTCTTCAATAGAAATTACCATATCATTTGATTTTGAGATGTATTGACTACCTCTATTTGAAGAGCATTGAGTATAATAATCAATTGATATTGATAAATCTCTATCAACACCCAATCCTTTCTCATACATTAATCCCAAATGAAACATTGAATTGAGATTATTCTTTTGAGAAGATATCTCAAAATATTCTCTAGCTTTTTTGTAATCATATTTTTCAATAAGATTATTAAAGTGAATAATTCCCATTTGATAAATAGCTTTAGAATTGTTTTGTTGAGCAGCTAATTCAAAATATTCAATCGCTTTATCAAAATTTATTTCAACTCCTTGACCTTTCATGTACATTATTCCTAATTGATATAAAGCTTTCTCTTATTTTTGATTGGCTGCTTTTTCAAATGATTCTATTGCTTTATGAAAATCTTTTTTCACGCCAAATCCATGATAATAAAGTTTACCAATTTGATAAATAGCAAGTGAAAAATTATTATCTGCAGCTTTTTCAAAGTATTTCTTAGCTCGGTCATAATCTTTAGGAACACCAAAACCATTTTTATGAATTATTCCTAAATAATATTGAGCTTCATCAAAATTATGTTTTGCTGCTGATTCAAAATAATTAATAGCTTTTTTATAATCTTTATCTACGCCTTTCCCGTATAGATAAATTTCACCCAAGTTTAATAAACTTGATGGAAAACCAAGTTTTGCTGCAGATTCAAAATAATTTCTCGACTTCTCATAATCTTTATCAACTCCAAGTCCATTCAAATAAATCATCCCCAAAATATTTAATGCATCGGGAAAGTTTTCTTTGGCTGCCATTTCAAAATATTTTATTGCTTTTTCAACCTTTTTTTCTACACCATATCCAAACAAGTAGAAAAGGCCAAGATTACAAAAACCTTTAACATTATTTTGTTTTGCAGACAATTTAAAATACTTTTTAGCTTTAACATAATCTTGTTCAACTCCCATTGCATATCTATAAAAGTTTCCAAGGTTATTAAAGGCATCAGAATTGTTTTGTTGAGCAGACAATTCAAAATATTCAAGTGCTTTTTTATAGTCAAGTTTGACACCTTGTCCAAATGTATATAATTTACCAATTAAATGAAGAGCATCTGAATTGTTTAAATGTGCAGATATATCTAAATATTCCTTTGCTTTATGAAAGTCTTGTTCAACTTCTTGGCCATCAGAATATAGTTTTCCTACAAGAAAAAGCATTCTTGAGATTTCTGATTCATTTCTCAAATTTATAAGCTGGAAAAGTTGTTTTGTATGTTTATGTATATAATCATTATCATTCGAATCAGATGATAAGAATATCAAATAATACATTTCGTTATAGAATTGTTTTATTTCTGGCTTAATGATCTGTTCAGTAAAAATATTTTTCAAGTAAGAAGTTTCAAGAAAATAAAATGATTTGCTTTCTTCTTGAAAATAATTGAAAATTTCATTGATATCTGGACGACTTTCAAGTTCATACAAAATGCATTTTTGGCATATATTTTTAATTGTATCAGGTATATTACTTTCATTTGAAATGTTTATGCTTTTCACTTTGCTCATATAAGTTGAATTTTCAACATTTTCAAAGATATCTTTCTTTTCATAAATGAAATAAATGAGTTGGCCTAATGAAAAAATATCAGTTGGAAAAGAATATTTTTCTCCAAGAAATAGTTCAGGTGAACTGTATTTAAGATTTCCAATATCATTTGTCATATCTTCATTCGCTTCAGCATATCTGATTTTATTAAAGTCAGATAAATATGGAATATTATCATGATCAATCAATATGTTTTGTGGCTTTATATCTCGATGAATGAGAGAATTTGAATGAAGATATTTTATTCCTTGAATAATTCTAATCAGTGTCATATAAGAAAAAGTATGATCTATTTCATCCTTATAATTTTCAATGTATTCATTAAGTGTTCCATTGCACATGAACTCGTAAATGAATCCAATAATTTTGCCATTTTTTTTCACAAAGCCATAAAAACGTGTTAAACATCTATGCGAGTAATTATTACAAAAATCAACTTCATATGAATTTTCATAATTATTTTCTTTTTTCATCGTGAAAAGATAAAATGTTTTTATGTGAATAACTAAATTAAACAATGCATTATAATTACTAGAAATGTTACGTAAAAAAATGAATTCTTTTTCATCAAAATCTTGTGTTTGAAATAAATTATTGTTTTGTTCTTTGTCTTCTTCAACTCGTCTTATAATTTCTTTTTGATCTAAATTTACAAAGTCAGTTTTTTTACTGTATTTTTGAAAAGAAAAAATTGAATGATCATTGAAAAAGTTTGAAGGATAATAATTCCTTCTTATAATGAATGCAGCAATCGATTGAATTGTTAATTTAACAAATGTGTTGTTTTTTATTTCTTTGGAGAAATATGAACAAAAAGATGAAATCTCTTCAATGATTGGAATAGATTTTTTATCGGAAGATGTCATATCAATGTATATTGAGTTAGTTTTCCCTAATATTCGATGAAGAGAGTTTACATCAATCGATTCAATTAGTAAACAATGATTTTCGAAACTTACAACGGAGTCAACTAAATTAGATGATTCTTTTTTATTTTCTTGATGAAATGACGTAATATCATAAGTGATAAATTTGTATTTCTTTAAAAAATGAAATAAATACGATTCTTTCTCATTGATATCATTTTGTTTAAAATATTTAAATATTATCCCTGAGTATAAACGTTTTAGATCTTTGTCAGAAATATTTTCTTTGACGTAATTAAAATTCTCAGGTATTTCATCCAATGAAAATTTCATTTCTGGTTCATTCATTTATTTTATGCCCAAATCTTAATTTTGGAAAATTTTTATAGTGAAAAAGTAAAAATTGAATATAGTCATTTGTTTTTCTATTATATTGAAGTGTAATCATTATTTAATACTTTTTTCATCTATTATTTAGTAAAAAACGTTTATTAAACCATGAAAATTTGTCATTTATATAGAATATATTCCAATATTTTTATTTTAAATTAGGAGAATTTTCTTTCAATTTTAAAATTCAAAATAAAAATAATTTCGTTGAATAAATTGAATTAAATAGATAAAAAGTACTCAAAAATTGAATATAATAAGTAATTGAATGCTTATTTTATAAATAATTTATCAAAAATTGTTAAACCAAAATATTGAATAATAATATAAATTATCCTTACCTCATTTTTCTGTTATTCAAGCCAATGCTAAGCCTAAATATAAAATTAAATTGTATCCGTTTTTCTCAGTCTGTAGTTAATCCAGAAGATACAATTAGAGTTAGTATCACAACACTCCCAGATTCACAAAAAGAAGCATTCACTTTTGATATAAAAGACATTCAAACAGTGCAGCCATCGTTTACTATAAAATTTAACAAAAACACAAAGAAAATCATTATTGTTTTTAGAAAAAAGTCATTTTTCTCAAACGGACAAATTTTTGCTTCAACATGTATTAAAACAGATGATATCAAACTTTATAGTGAAATTTCGAATGATTGTCATAACATAATTGACATATTTGAGCCAATTCAGCATTCATCAGAAAATGAAAATCTTGAAATCAAAAAGCTGAGGAGGATTGTTGGGAATATGGAGATTTTCTTTTCATTAAAAGAATATTTTCCTGTTAAAAATTATGGTATTAACTTAGAAAAAATTGAACAGCGAACCTACCGGATGAAAATGAATAATAACTTGTACCTTTCAAAGAAAAAAGAGAATAATTATATTTTTAATTAGATAAAATGTATAATATTATTTATATAAACGACAATTGCTTGGAAATTAACTTTTTTTTTAAATTGCTTTGAATAAAATTGATAGAGATTCGATTCTAGATAATATTAATAGAATATTTGATTTATTTTTCAAATATATTATAATTTAAATGGTAAAAAACTTGTAAATGGATTAATTTGAAATCAAAAAATTGATTTTTTCATATTTAAAAAATTCATCAGAAAATATTGTATAATAAATTTAATGTATATTTATATTGGTAATAACCATATTATTCTTATATTAAAATTATTGTTTAAATATAATAAATATTTATTAAAATAAATATTTTTAATTAACAAGAAATATCCTATGTAAGATAAAGATATTTAATAATAAAAAAATAATAAAATTCTTTATAACGTGCTTTCATTTTTTCAATACCATTTCAATAAATCTAATTTGTGTTATTTTTCTAACAATTTGATTATTTTATTAAATATTTAATAATAAATTATATAAAAATTATTATTGTACATTATAAGTTTTGTTAAATTTTATTAGTTTTACTTTTTTGATTTGGAGATATTTGTAAAATAGTGAAAATGTAAAAATTTCTTTTTTGTAAAAAAATGATCAAACTATGGCCAATTTATGCTAGATTGACCTGCTCTGGATCTACTGAAATGCTCTGGATCCATAAATCGTGTTTTTGTCCAATTGAGCGATCATTATATATGATATTATAACTATTAATCGTCGGGGTAAGTGGGTGGGATTTAAATCTGTGAATTTTGTACAAAATCAATGAACGTAATGATAAAGTTCGATATCGACTATTTTAGATCTAACAAAAAGTGGAATATAAAATCACGTTTATACATATATATACATATATATATATAAAAGTAATGTAAACTGAAATATCGTTTTTAATTATTTCATAGAATTAATGATAAACGATTTAACACTTCATTTTTAAAAATGCCAGATTCCTTCTCAGATAGTTATGGACATGACCAAACTCTATGAGCATCTTGAAAGAAGACACCAAAGAGAAATTGCACCGCTTCCAGTGTACCATTAGTTGCCATCTAAAAGACCACCTTTAAACATTGTTGCAGAAAATATAATTTCCGACAAGAATGATTACTTCATGAAAGTATTAACGAACTTTAGTGTAGAAGTTCAGTCCCATCATTTCTAAAGGTTCACATGAAAAAGCTACACTTTCTCCAATGACAGCATTCCTCATTACACTTTGTTATTTAAAGCAAAATGAAGATTGGAGAAAAACCGCTGTCAGTTTTGACATCATTTATTCAAAGGCGTACAAAAAGGTGAAAGAAATCATCATCAGCTACCACGAGACTTTGTCGGAACGATTCATTAAGTGGATTGGCGTTTCCCAAAGAATCCAACAATACAACCAGAGATACCTTGACTGGCCAGCTTTACTCGGTTCCGTTGATGCAACTGTTCAGTCGATTTCAAGGCAACATTATAACCAAGATATATACTATTCTGAGAAACACAAAGCTCATCTTATTAAAGTTCAAGCCTTTTTCTCACCTGTCGGACTTTTAATCAATTTCTCAAAGGCGGTTCCAGGTGCAATGCACGATTTCAAACTTCTTCAAGATGGGAGCAATCTGATTGATGAGGTTCTAAATGAAAACAAACTTGTTCAACAATTATTAGGATGTGATGCCACTGTTCTCGGAGATGCTGGCTACCAAGGTCTTGCTAACCTACTTCCAGGAGGAATTACACCAAGAAAGAAACCACATGGAGGTGAATTAAGTGAAGATGATATTCAATACAACAAATCCATTGCTCAAAGGCGCATTATTGTTAACAATTCGTTCGCCAGATTGAAGACTTTATGGGCGAAAATGAGTCAGAAATTTGAAACAAAAAAAGAGCCAAACTTTCTAAATAATTATGAGAATTATTGGACTTTTTGCGCGGCTCTAACAAATTACCACATTTTCAAGCATCCATTGAGAAAATATGAAAATGGAGTCGTTGATGATAGCGATAATACTGATGAAACAGATTCGGATTATATCATTTAATCTGAATTAAAAAATAATTTTAGCTAAAATTGAAATAAACATTTTTAACTAATTGATTTTAAAAAATAAGTAAATAATAATAATAAAAAAAGCAAAAAATTATTAATTTTAATTTTTTAGTAATTTTTATAAAATATCAAATATAAAATTATATATATATACATACAAAAAGTTTTTCAATCAAAAAGTTTAGTAAATATACAAAAAGTTTTATATTCAAAAAGTTCTTTGTTTCCAAAAAAGTTCTATGTTCCCAAAATTTGTTTATTTCCAAAAAAGACGTTTGTTTAAGAAACAAAATTATGGGTAGACAATTATACCTGCATTCAATATTAAAAGGCAATAAAAAAAGTTAAAATAAAAAATAATTTTAATAGAAAAAGTTATTTATTCGTTATAAATCAAAACTTTTTGATAGAAATCAAAAAATTCCTAGGCTTTTGTGTCCATATAAAAAAGTGTCCATTTAAATTCAAAAAGTTAGCTCTGGATACAAAATTTTGTTCGTTATTATTTGAGAACTATTGAGTGTCCAAAATATCCATTTGGACACATTTATTTCAATTTTGGATACACTCTTAATTTTCAATTAATTAATTCCAATGAATTAAATGGATATTTGATCGTCGTGGTTAAATAATAAATGAGATTGTAAATATTATTATACATGAATATTTATTTATATTGTTTAATATTTTTATTAATTTATTATTTAATCTTTGTTATAATATTATTTATTTGATTTGTAAATTACATATTCTTAAATTTTATTCAATATATTATAATATTTTTAATATTTTTTTTTATTTTAAAAATATATTTTTATATATTTATATAGTTATGAAATTTTGAAGAAATAATACATAAAATTACATTTTTACGAAAATATTTTTAATTTTGTTATAGAAAAAAAATTGAGAGTATTATTCAAAATTTAAGAAAAAAAAAAGATATCTACTCTCACTTTTTTTCTTTAGCAAGACAAATTAAAAAATGTAGAAAAATGAATATGATATTTTCGTTTTTTTACAAAAGAAATATTATATGTCCAAAAAAAAATTTATGGACACAGATATTCAAAAAATACTCTCAAAAAGAGGATTTTTAAAAATTTTGTATCCATTAAAATTCTTAAAGCTTCATCAAAAAGTTAGAAAATGGAAACTTTTTTATATGGACACAAAAGCTTAGAAAAATTCCTTTGATTTATCTTCCATTTGTTCTATGGCTCTGAATGTATTATATGATTTAGCAATTAGCTTGAATTCCTAATAGCATTACTATCTATGCTGATTTGTTCAATTAGGAAAAAAATTGGGTAGATTATGAATATTTTATTCGATATGAAATATTACGAATCAAAGGATAAAATCATATGATTTCGCTTTAAAAGTATAAATTAGATAAAGTGCTAAAGAAAAAGCGCTCAATAAGTTAAGTAATTTTGAAAACATAAGAAATTCACCAATTGATTTTTAGTTTGGAAGCATATGAGTAAACCTTTAAGAGATATAATGAGCAAATGATGTGCACTTATGATATAATGCTGTGTGATTTTACTTAATTTCGTTTACTGGTTAGATTTGTTGATTAAAAAACAAAGAAAACTGAATACAAAAAAAATTGAATAAAAATTTTGTTGGAAATTGCAAAATTTTTCGTCTACCGAATTTTGTTTCCAAATAAGCCTGATTTAAGAAAAAGTTTTAGAACGTTAAGTTTTTTCAGAAACTAGATTTTCATTTTCGGCCTTAAAAGTGTTTTTATTATTATTATTATTATTATTATTATTATATTTTGGTGTTTATAACTTTTTTTATTCGCTGAAATAAAGTAAAAATAAAAAAAAAAATTGACCTTGTTTAATATTGGATGATTAAAAAAATAATATTTATTCATAAATTGCCAGGAATATCTGAAGGTTTATCTTGGAAATACTGATCAATTAAATTCGAATCTTTAAGGCTATTTCCTCTAGAATTATCTGGGCTTAAAACACTAATATTTGAATTGGGAGGAATTAGGCCAGATATATCGTCTTTTATACTATGCATTCTCATCTTCTTTCTACATTTTTTAAACAAAATGATAAGCAAAACAATAAAAATGATCGAAGCTCCTAAACATATTGATAATGGAATCAATTCAATATTTGAGGCCCAATTTGGCTGCTCAACTATTACTTCTAAAGGAGGGAAAAATGAAGAAACACATCCATGAGTTGAATTACATATTGCTACTGATCCAATAGAACTTTTTTGAATAGCGTTATTTTGATTAATTTGATTTGTAATTCTTTTGTAAAAAATAAAATTATCATAATATTTTTTATTATCTTCTTTTTCTTCTTTTTTGATTGTCTTCGATGAGTTGAATTTAAAGTCAACAATAAATGAATTTTTCACTTTTGCTTTTGCAATTTGCGAATATATGCTGGTTTTATACGGACAATAAAATGATTTTATGTATAAAGATGAAATATGATTTGAATCCAATGAATTAATGCCAAAACTAACTCTAAATTTTTGATCTTGAGAATCAAATGATGGAGAAAAAATACAAACTTGAGGACAAGTATATGGTATTTTCAAATCAATTGAATAAGAATTATATGCATATAAAGAAAGATGTGAACAAAAATGAGAAGGAAGTAACCAAATATTTACATATTTTTCATCATAATTTTCTTTGATAAATTTTATGGTTGCTTTTTTTTTGGCTTCTATTGCTCTTCCATTTGTGTATTTTGACCCTGGTTTAACATTTTCACCATCTATCGTTATCTCTATATCATCCGAATTAAATGGCTCGGTGAATAAAAATAATCTAACACTGCCATCATTGAATAAAGCTGTGATTGTGCATTCTTTTTTAACTGTGAAATTATAAAATCCAACATGAGTGAGGGCGTTAATGTTCAAACAATTCGAGCTATCGTGGTCGGCTGAAAAATCTGTTTCTTTTTGATCCGAATTTTCAATTGACAATGAAAACCAGAGCAGAAAAAAGAAAAAATGCATTTTAATTCTTAAATTCAATTTGGCTTTAAAAAAACGTTTTTTTTTTTGAGGTGGAAAGTCAAAAAAAGGTTGATTGAATTAAAATGAAGTGGAAAGTGGACAAAAATTAAAAGGAAAGGAAAAGAAATATTAAAAATCAATAATAAAATCATATAATATCTCTTTTGCCCCTTTAAAGATATGATGTGCAATCCAATCTTAATTATAATATAATATGCTAATATCCGAAATTATATAATCATTTTTACCAACTTATTTATCTCATAAATACAATTTTAAATATACAAATAAAAAGGGGATTAGACAAAAAAACTAATACAATTTTTACGTAAGTATTCAATTTTTTATTTTTGAGAAGGTATTTTTGTCCATAAAAAATTCGATTGGACAAAAACACTAAAATTCGATTGGACAAAAACACTAAAAAAGTTATGTATCCGTTAAGGATTTGGCTCAGTAGATCTCTCTATCTTGAAATTTGCCAAAATTTCATTCACTTTTTTTACATGGAAAATTCCAAGAATGGGTTTAATAATAACAATTTGAAATATTATTTGCAATATATTAAATGAATCTAATGTCTTTATATATATATATAAAAATAAAAAAAAAAAAACGGTTATTTAACGGAGTCCCATTTTTTTGAATGTAAAAATAATAATAATAAAAATAAACCATTGAAAAAACAAAATAGTTTTAGAAAATGCATAATGATAGTTAGATTGCTCAATTGAGCTGAATACAACACAAATGAATTTGTGTTGTTTTGTTAATGTAAGCCTTTTTAGCGTGATAGGAAATAAAATAATAATATATTTAATTCCGGGAAAGCTTTTAAAAATTGAAGGTAAATCAGAAGGAAAACCGTATGTGTCTAGCTTTTAGATGGCTTAGTAGACCAGAAATCTCCAAAAGGTTACCAAAGTCTAGATATTTTATCAACAAAAATTATAAAAACGGTCGCCACTGAAATTTGAATTAAACACATTTAACTAAAAAATGCTAATATATAGATAAATTGATCATATGTTTATGTATTTATACAAATATATAAATGAATAATTTAATATTAATTATATAATTTTGATTTTATTTTGAAAATAACAGTATTAATATTTATATAAAATATTATTTTAGAATCAGGTTATCATATAGAAATGATGGAAAGTCAAGTTCCTTATTGGTTTTTAATGTTGAAGAACTCAATAAAATTTGAATATGAAAGCCAGTTGTCTAAATATGCGAAATGGTACTCCCCCCTTAAGAGAAAAATCAAAAGAAGAAAAGTAAATGATCCTAGCAATCATTTGGAAAAATAAGTATATAAGTATAATTAATTTTTTTATGAGCACAAATATCATTCACTCTTCGAACAAAATATAATTTAATTTTTTTTTAATGTCCAATCAAATAATACCTTATTTGGGTATAGGGGGGTCAACCGCCGAAAATGTGTCAAAAAATATATTTTTTAAAGATAATGATAAATAAATGATGGAAATATATTCCTTACTTTATATAGTTTATTTTAAAATATTTATTATTAAATTTCATCTATAGGTCCACAAAAGGCAACCGTGGGGTCTCGGCTTCGCTTGACGCCCGCTAGGCGGTATGTAGCCTCGGTAAAAATTATGTAAAAATATAAAAAGATTAAAAATAATTCTATTTTTTAATTCTCTCAAAAATAAAAATAATTGAGAGAAAAAAATATTATCTTTCAATTTTTGAATGTCCTTACAAAAAGTCTCTTTTGGTTAATCAGTACCAAAAATCCGCCATTCCGCCAACCAATTTTTAGTGGAGAGTCGGAAAAATGGCGGAAGTCGCTTTGGTGATATGCCCAATTTCACCTTTAAAATTTCAATTCATAAAAATAATTAGTTTTTTATCATTTTATTTGTATTGAGAAAAAAGGATATAATATTGGATTTTAGTTATGAACTAATGAGTATGATTTAATAATAAAAATACCAGATAAATTGAAAATTAAATTGAATAGATATAAATATAATTTTTGAAAGGAGAATTTTATAAATATATCCGTATTTCTCTCAAAAATTATTATAAAATGAAAAGAATCAATTTTATGCTCTCAATAAATTGAATAATTTTATTCAGAAATATCTGTTAACGTTTATAAAATAAGAGCAAAAATCTCTAATGTTAATTCATATTTTTTTTAAAACTATTTATACCTAATGAGTGGCCGTTCAAAATCAGTCGATGAAATATTTACACCTCTCCAAACTGCGGTGTTCTCAAGGTGGGTTTTAGTCGAATTAAGAGGAAAAACAGAATCCAATTTTAAAGACATAACAAAAGATTTATCAAATGGAGTTGTTCTTGTTGAACTAGCTCATGTTCTTACAAAAAGGAAAGTATCAGAAAATTGGTATCGTAATCCAAATACACCAGAAGAAAATCTTAAAAACTGCGAAATTGCTTTCCAAATGTTTAGAATGGATGGATTTAAAGTTGCAGGAATTACACCAAAAGACTTTTCAGAAAATAATGAAAGACATATTGTCAGATACATTTGGAAACTCATTTTACATTACACAATTTTTAGAGCATTTGGTGATTTAAGTATTCCTGAATACGAAAATGTTTCAGAAGCTAACATTAAAAGTAAATTATTAGCTTGGGGAGTTCAACGAACACAATCATATAAAAATGTATTTGATTTCCGACCATATGATCTTGGAATGTGCGCATTACTTGATTCATATTATCCAAATAAAATTGATTATTATGTTCTTGATCTGAAAGAGCATGAAGAAATATTCAAATTAGTTATTGAAACAATGAATGATCTCAAAATTCCTTGTTTGATTTATCCAGAAGATGTTTCTGAGAATGATGGCTTAGTTGATCAAAAAACGCTTTTAACACAATTAGCTCTCACAAGAATGGTTCTTGAAAATGAGCCAAATAAAATTAAAAGCAACGCACAGATCGATATGGACATTGCCAAAGCAAACAATTTAGCATGAATAATTCAGATATATTTTTAAAACGGTTTATATTATAAAATCGGAGTAATGAAGATTTCATTATTTTTAAAGTATATTAAATAAAAATAATTATTTAATTAATATTAACAAATTATTAAGATATTCCTCAAAATATTATGAAAAGGATCTTTTTGAAAAAAAATTGAATATGAATTCAAATATTTCAATAAATAACTTTAAAAAAGAATCCCTTTCTGATTTGGATAAGCATTAGCTGGTCCATTTTGTGCTTCTGGCTGTGAATATGGTGCACCTTTTTGAGCTGTATTGTTCTGATTATTTTGCTGCTGAGGATAACTTTGAGGTTGTTGAGGATATCCATATTGTTGCTGTTGAGGATATCCATATTGTTGCTGTTGGGGATAACCATATGGTTGCTGAGGATAACCGTAAGGTTGTTGTTGAGGATATCCATATTGTTGTTGTTGAGGATATCCGTATTGTTGCTGCTGTTGATTGTATCCTTGTTGATGTTGGGCATTGTGTTGTTGCTGAGCATAGCATTGTTGGGGGTATCCGCCATAAGGCTGTGTTTGTTGTTGATAATTATTATTATTATCATTTGAAGAAAGTTTGTCTCCGCCTGAAGAATTGTTATCAACTGCGTTTTTCTTTCTCTTTTTGACGACAACCACGATAATAATAATGACTATAACGACGACAACGACACAAACGACGACAATTATAATAATCATTACAACATTTGGTCCCACTTTTTTCGGTTTGAATGAATACAAGGGTTCAACTTTCAACGGCAACTTCAAATCTGAGTCGTCGTATTCAAATTTTGACTGGTCAAGAGTCAGAGTCAAGTGCGGCTGATAACTGACTGAATTCCAATTTGACGTTGAGCAAATTGTCACTTTTTCAGATAAAGAAAGTGGTGAAGTGGTTTGTGGTCCCTGTTCTGTAACTGTCACGTTAATGTTAGAGTAAACGGTCAACGATTTATCTGAAACGTCAATTTCAATGTATAATGAGTAAACAATCAATGAAAAAGTTTTCGCATACGAATAAGGAACAGAGCAAAAAGGATAACTAAACGAATAACCGGTGGTCCTATAAACACGCCAGCTACTTGATGAGTAGTCAATTTTATATTTGTAATTATTAGTATTAATATCAACGATTGCATATTGATCAACGTCAATTTTATTGCTCGGAAGATCGTCGTGCGTGTATTCATCGACAAGTAAAAAGGTCGTTTGAATTTTGTCTGATGAGCTACTTAATGTACAACTTACAAGATATGCAGAATGACAATTAAGATCACCTTCGAAATTTAATGTTGAAGCTGCCGCTGTGAAAAAGGATATTTTACTCTTAATTCCTCCAATAATCGTGGTAGAAGAATCAATTTTTGGTTTCATACGCTTATTAGATTTGAATTGGTTGGCCAATCTGAGCATGCTTTTTTGGCTGCCATCAAATGAGGTCTTAATTAATTTTTCGGTGAAATGTAATAATGTTTTATTAAAGTAATTTTTGATATTTGCTGATTCATAATCGAAATCAAATGAAACCAGAAAAACTGCCATCTGAGATTTCAATTTGTTGAAATTAACTTTATGCGATTCAGAATAAATATCAACGTAAAAAAGGAAATCTGTTTTTTTGGATATTTTGGACATTTTTTTATCAATATCTGATCCATCTGAAAGAAGAAATGATTGGTATGAATCAACCAAAGCTTTGCAGTATTTTTTATATTCTCCACTCTGCTGGTCGCATGATTTTTTCAATTCTTTTTTGGTTTCTTCCCATGTATCCTCAATTTGATCAGCCAAATCGGGAGTATAATATTCGCTGACCATTAAATAGGATATTTTTGGAAGATTATAATCCGAGGACAGAATTAAAAGGGGTAAAATAGCCCAAAGCATCGATTATTTTTATGTTTTTTTTTTGTCTTCATAAAAAATTGAAATTAGATTATTAAAAGTTTGGGCAAAGAAATTAATATCTTCATTTTATGAAATAAATCATTACATTTAAAGTTACTTTTAGTGTTAATAATAAATATTTTATATATATTAATAAAATAATTAGGATTTTTTATCTTTTTGATTAAGAAAAAAACAAATATTAAAAATTTTTAAAAAATTGAAAAAACGTATTATTATCAAAAAGTTAAAAAAAAACTTCAAAAAAAATTAATCTATTTCAATGTTGTGCAAATTAAATGATGCATTTTATATGTATAGCTTATTTGAAGAGATATTATAGTTTTTTTAACAAATATTCAAATTGAAAATTTTGGAAACTTTTTAAAAGAAATTGAAAAAAATTATTTTTTGAATTTTGAAAAAGTGAAAATAATTGAAACCTGGATTTTGAACTCTTCAAAAAGTTTGTTAAAAGGTGAAATTTTTATTAATTATAATTCTTAATTTATCTCTAGAAACTATAGATTAAATGAAATTATTTATGTATAAATATCTTTTAAATTATTTTCTAAATATTTAAACTATGTATATATGTATATTCAAATGGAATTAAATGTAGATATTCATAAAAATTTATTTTTCTTGATAATGAAGAGTTTTGTATTATAATAATTTGTTTAATAATAGAAATATATTAATTTAATGAGCATATTTCCTTATATAATGAATGAATTTTGAATTAAAGGTGTATTATTTTATAAAATGAAATATAAAATAGACTTAATTATGATATTAATGAAATTAGTATATATCTTTAAACAAA
Organism: Tritrichomonas musculus; assembly: GCA_039105265.1. Lineage (NCBI taxonomy): Eukaryota > Parabasalia > Tritrichomonadida > Tritrichomonadidae > Tritrichomonas > Tritrichomonas musculus. Next base: position 1,115,196 of record JAPFFF010000013.1, read on the forward strand.
TTCAGAAAGTTAGAAATTATAATTAGATTTTTTATTCAAACTATTATTCATTAATCTTGAGTAGAATTTATAAATTTTTGTATGAAACATTACACTCTTTTTTAGATAAAGTAGTTGATGCATATAAATGTTTAATATGACTTTAATAATTAATATCAAAGCCATTATATTAGTTGTGGAAATTTATCCTTTTGTCACTTTTTAGGATAAGTTTGGGATAAAAAAAAAAAAATAAAAAAAAATAAGCAAAAGTGGTGTATGATAAATTGTATCTATTTATATATGCTTTTTTTTTGGAGAAAAAAAGAAAGTATAAAAATTTTGGAATAAAAATAAAAATTTTGGATTTTTTTTTTTGCAATATTGCAGTAGATAAACAAATTTTGTTTTGTAAATATATCGCTGAATATTAAATAGACAGTCAGTATCGAAGTTAATAAAAAATAAAAAAAAAAGTGAGCAAAAATAGAAAAACAGGATAAAATTTGGTACAAATTGCTAGAACTATTAACGATAATTGTTGTTCATATAATGATTAAATGCTTTCTCTTGTAAACAAAGTTGATTCCATCCAAAAAAAATATTTCTAAACGTAAAATTTTTTTCTATTAATTTACTCTCAAAATTTTCTAAAATTTTGAATATAATTGAATCTAAAAATACGTAAAATCTACAATAAATATATGATATATCATATATTATATTATATTTATTTCAAAAAGATATTGAATATACTTATTGAAATAATTTCAATTAAGCTATAAATAAAAAAAGTTATAGAATTCAAAAATAGTTAATCGTGCATTGAATTTTTATAATAGATAGAATTAATTCAAAATGAATATTCCAAATAATAAAACGAATTAACTTCATTTTATATCATATATATATATATTAATATACATAAACTATATATATTGACATTAATAAGAATTTAATTAAGATAAACAAAAGATATGATTATTTATATAAAAAAACGATGATTTTTTAACCAATCACATCATTATTATATAATGTGAGATGATGAAAAAAAATATTTTGTTACCTTTTTTTAACATATTCATCATTGTTTTTGATTAACTAATTTTTTTCGATGAAAAAAAAGCAATTCTCGCAAATTTTGAAAATTGCAATAAAAATTTTAAATAATATTCCAAATAATGATAATAAAACAGCTAAAAATGATATTATTTAAACAAAAACTTTCCTTTTTAATAATAAATAAATATTATATTTAAATTAAAAAATTTTGTTTTTTTTTGTTTTTCCACGCTTTCCTCAGATCATTACTTAAAATTTACGAGTTTTTCTTAAAAAAAAAATTTAGGATAAATTTAGGATAAAATTTTGTTTAAAGGATAAATTTCCACACCTAAGCCATTATAAAAATTTTGATTAATATTTTGAACTACTTTGTGAGTTTTCTTTGTTTTCCTAATTTTAATTCTCCCAAATAAAATGTTGTACGGTGGAGTATGCAGAATTGTTTGCATTTTTTTAATTATTGAATTAAGTTGAGTTCCAAATAAAACTTTGTTATTAATTGCTCTATCAAAATAAGCGCCAGCATCATCAATGATTTCAATTCTTAGCTTTTCATAATCTACCAAACAGTCAACCAAAACTTTATCGTTATTTTCTATTTGATTCATTTGATGCACAAAGTTTAATGTGTTGTATTCGTTCATAATGTTAATTTTTCTAATTTTTGGGTTTTCAATCAAGTAACCAAAATTGGATGTATTAAATATGAAATTTTCGATATATGAGTCAAAAATAGGATTTTTTGGGCTGTTTTCATCAAATGCTATCTGAAATTGATTATATTTATCCTTACAATTGTCTATTAATTTGGCAAGTGCTAAAATAAAATAGTTTCTAGAAACATTTTGATGTTCAGGTATGGATAAATAGTAATGAGCAAGTTTAAGATTTGTCAGACACATAATGAACACTTTTGATAGATAATATACTTCATCTTGTATTATTTCTCCATTATATTTCAACGGTTCATCTTCATATTTTGATGCTTTTTCATAATATTCAATTGCCTTCTTAAAATCATTTCTCTCTTCCATATGACCAAGATTGTAAAATGCAAGAGGGAAATTGTATTGTGATGCATTTTCATATAGTTTTATTGCTTCTTGTTCCATAATAACATGTTCTTGATTCTCAAAATAATATTCATGCAATAAACCATAATTGTTCTTTGCAAAGATAAAACCATATTCTGCTGCTTTTTGTATATAATCTCTACTCGAAACCAAATCAATACAAATATGAATTATTCCAAGATCATTTAATGATCGATTTATATATAAATAGTTTGTAGGCAGAATAATTTCATCATCAATTCTCGATATATTGGACAAACTCACATCTTTTTCATGATTTATATGAATGCACCACTGGTAAAATTTAATAGCCTTCTTTATATCAATGTCAACTCCTATTCCATTGTGATACATATAAGCTAGTTTATAAATACCGCTATGTTCATTATATTGCACTGCTTTTTCAAAACAATATTTGGCCTTTTTGTAATTTTGTTCAAATCCTTGTCCATAATAGTAAAGATTTCCCAAAGCTGTGCAAGCTTCTGGCAATTTTAAAATCATTGCTTCTCTGAACATTTGTCCAGCTTTTAAACAATTTTTTTCAACATGAATTCCATTAAGATATAATTTACCTAATTCATAAAATGCTTCTGGAACTTTTAAAGAGGCGGCTGCCTTTTTAAAGTAACTAATTGCTTTTGGAATATCTTTTGCTATGATTGTTTCACCTTTGTGGAAAACGCCTTCTAAATAATAAATCCCTAATTTATAATAAGCCTGAGGATATTTTTTTTCCTCTGCTTTTCTGTAATGATAAATAGCTAATTGTGGATCTCTTGTAACGAAATATCCTTCCATGTAAAAATCACCACATTTCATATGTGCTCCAGGATCATTTTTTTTAGCTGCCAAATCGAGGTTTTGTTTTATGTAAGCTCTTTTATCTTTATCTTTTTTGAATATTTCACTTAGATTACCAATATCGCTGACAATAGCAGAGAAAATGTATCCATTTGATTGATTAACCTTACTATAAACATATTTCATTAAATTTTTAATGATATAAATTGGGTCTCCTCTTTTTCTCATTTGAATTTTTAGAAAGAAATATTCAAAACAGTATAAAACCACATAATTTTCATATTGTTCCAGAGTTAAAGTATCTCCTTTGTTTAGTCTAGCTGTATTATATGGCTCTAGACAAAATTCTTCATCTATCAAACGAACTAATTTTTCTTGAATTTGTAAAATTTTTGGTCTTTTGGATGGCTCATATTGAATACAACAGTGATAAATGTTCTCAATTTCATAGAAATTTTCTGACATTCGAGGTAAATCTTTATTTTGAATTCTTTGAAAAACATCCTCACCTGGTTCAAATGCATTTTTCATTTCAAAAATAAAGAAAATCAAGTTTCCGAATGAATAAATGTCTGATGGAAAAGAAATTGTTCCACGACCACTAAACATTTCTGGTGAAGCATATCTATTAGAGCCAATATCACTTGTCATTTCATTGGTATCACCTAATTTACGAACAGTTTCGAAATCAGAAATATAAGCTAATCCATCGTGATCAATTAAAATATTTGAAGGTTTGATATCTCTATGAATAAGGAACTTCTTTTGAAGATAACTAATTCCTTGACTAATCCTGTTCATTGTTATCATTGAAAAAATATTTGGTAACCAATTTTTATTCTTATTTACGTATTTTTCTAACGAATCATTGCTCATAAATTCATAAACAAATCCAATTGATTTCTTTTCATTATTTTTAATCATGCCATAAAATCGATGTAAGCAACGATGTTGATAGTTTAAACAATAATCTTCTTCTCTTTTAAATGCTTGCGAATACTCTTTTGCTTGAACATTTTTATTCTCTTTTAGGGCAAAAATGTATAAAGACTCAATATGAATTGCCAAATAAATTGTATATTCATCATTTGAATATATTAAACGTAAATGAATGAATTCTTTTTGTTGAAAAATTTTAGATAAACGAATTACTTGAGATGTTTTTTCTTTATCAAAAGAGAAAAAAGAAGGATCTTTGAAAAAATATTGTGGATAAAAAAATCTACGAATTATGAAGGCTGAAATTGGTCTCAATGTTTTCTGTAAAAAGTCTTGATTTTTTTTAAATTTTGTAAAGTATTGAAAAAAAGATTTTATTTCTTCTTGAATATCATTGTAATTTGATTCATTTTTTTGTGCATCAATCTTTGCCATCTCTAATGCTTTGAGATTTTGATGAGCACTCTTTTCATCTATTGAATTTAATATAAAACAATTTTTTTCAGCACAAATAACAACTGTAACTAATTTTGTGTCATTTTGACTCTTTGATGAAACATTTTTTGTTTTTAATTCGTTTTTTACTGGAAAATTGTTATTAAAAAAATTAACTGAATCGGATACTTCATATGTAATAAAATTATATTCAGGAAGAAAATTAAATGAAATTGATATTATTTCATTGGCTTTTAATTGAGCAACTAAATTTGAACAATCGAGATAATTGAAAAAGATTCTAGAATCTATATTTTGAGAATCAGAATTTTGATTATTTTCTTCCGGAGTTGAAAATTGAGAATAAATATTTTTTAATTTATCATCCTGAATGAAATTCTCAATTGAAACCTTCTGAAATAAATCCTTTGTTATCATTTTAAAATGATATTGATTGTGAAAATTTTGAAAATTTTCGATTTTGCCATTTCTATTTAAGGTTCTCCTTTCCATTTCAATGGCAAAAATTCAATGAGGTTTCACAATTTTCTTTAGAGTAAAAAATAGCTAATATTCTAATAAAATTGTGATCAAATATATTGTTTTTTTTATTTAAAATAGAGAACATAATTCATTAAACAAAAATAAATGATATAATAAACAACAAGTCATGATATTAATATAATCAATATTTCCAGGTTCTTTGATATAATTTTGTTCAACAAATATCTTTTTAAAAAAAATGGATGATGATTTTTCTTCAATTATTATGATATTTTTAATGAACTACGAAATAAGAAATGCATTTTTGTCATGTCTGGAACAATACGTTCGCTATGGTAATAATGGACGCAATTTTCGTAACGAATATCAAATAAAATTGAAATTGGCCCAATTCAATTTGCCAAATAAAATCAAACAAATGATTCAAAAAAAAATCCTTTTTCTATTATCTTTATGAAAAAACTAAAAAATATTTATCAAACGAATACTTTTTACAAAAATTAAATCAGGCTAAAGAAAAAGTTGAAAAAATACTTTCTTCAATTAATAATATTGAAGAAGAATGCTCGTTATATTTTAAAACTCATTGCGGTATTCCAAATTCAAAAAAATTAATTGATTATTTCGAATATATAAATCAATTTGAACACCCTCTTTTATCCAAAGGTAAAAAAAGAAGCAGAGCAAGTTTTGAAAAAGAAAAAGTTATTATAGAATTAAACAATGAAATTTGTAAAAATTCAAACGATGCTTATTGTTATAAAATACCTTCTGATGTTACATTTACTATATCTCTTGTAAGTGAAGGTTTGAATTTTGCATCGATAGAGAGATTTTTGGCAAAAAATAACATTTCGGTGTGTAGTGAAAAAAAATTTTACTATATTCTGAATCAATATAGTAATAAAATTATATCCTATTCAAATAAATTATGTCTTTACAATTTTTTTGGCATTCCTGAAAATTCAATTCTATCGTTTGATGGATCATGGGCTCACAATAGGAAGAGCCATCAGTGTTTTGGAGCCGTTATAAACCAATTATCTGGGAAAATCATAGGATGGAGAGCATTGAGTGATAAGGATGCTTCTCCTCAAAGTTTAGAAGGACATGTTTTCGAAAGCATGAAGCATATATACCAAGATCCCCTGGTAATAGCCCACGTCCAGGATGGTGATCTCGTCACAATTAATATGGTGAAATCATGGAAAAAATCACTTAGAATTTATTTTGACGCCAACCACATCAAAGGAAAATTCAGTAGAATACTAAACAAATTTAACCAAAAAGCAAATAATTGTTTAAATCCACTCAAAAAAGAATTATTATATTTTTTTAAAAAGTTACTATATAGTAAAAATTTAACAATAGAACAAAAAAAATACCAATGGGAAAATTCAATTAATCATTTCACTGGAAAACATGGACTTTGCATTCATTCATATGAAGATCAAACATCTTGTCCTGATCCAATTACAATTGAAAAATTGGAAAATCATTCAAATGATTTGAATGAAATTGAATATTGTTCAGCTCCTCCTTCTGAAGCTGATTTACCAGAAGCTTTAATTGATCCTAATGAATGTCCCAATTTGGTCAATTATTTAAGGTGCTTCATAAATTATACGATGAGCTTATTTGATTATGTTGCACCTCTTTATAATACTCAGGCAAATGAAGCATTAAATTCTACTAAATCAAAATTTGCAGGGAAAAATAATAAGTGGGATTCCAATTTTGAATTGAGAATGGCGATTAATGTGCTGCAAAAAAATAATCCATATATTTATTACTATGATTTAATTAATGAACTTTCCTTAACAAAACTCAATGAACATTCCAAATCCATTTTGGAAAAATACATCAAAATTTCTAAAAGAAATAAGAAAAAATCTATAGATTTAGAGTATGTTTCGATGAAAAACAAGAAAAGATTTCTATTAAAAAATAAAAAATATAAAAAGAGTGTATATGATCATACAACTAAGATTAAAGAATTAAAAAAGACAGATAAAGAAGTTGAAAATATTCTTAAATCTTTCAGACCTATTAAAATTGAAATAAATGATTTAAAAAAGAAGCCAAAACAATCAAATAAACCTAGAAAATTATGCAAAAAAATCTCAAATAAAAACTTTACCTGTGAAAAAAAAGATGATGAAAACAATGAAATTTTGAATGATGATTACGATAAGAATGAATTTGATCTTAATAATTCTTATTCTGAATATGATAATGATAATGAATATGATTATGATAATGATTATGATTATGATTATGAATATGATTATGATTATGATTATGTAAGTAGTGATGAATCGGATGAAGAAGAGTCTTATACTAATAACCTATTTCTGCTTTATACCAAGCCAATAGCAGAGATCAATGCTGGCATAGAAAATTTTGGTACTACATGCTTTATTTCGGCAGCTCTTCAGACACTTTTTCAGATACCAGTGCTCGAAGATATTCTTAAAAATCCAACTGAAAATTGTAGTGAACTTGCCAAACTTTTAAAAAAATTGTACTATCAAGTCAAACAATTAGATACATCTTGTATTCCAAGAGAATTCTATAAACTTTACAAATCAACTTATCATTTAAAAAAAAAGCCAGGCGATGCTTTGTATATTTTTAACAATTTACTAACAATTTTAGAAAAAAAATTTATATATGATGATCTAATTTATTCATGTTCTATACATCAAAAAACAGAATGCATTAATGGTCATTTCTTTATATATAATGAACCATCAATATTTCTTGAAGTTTATTTGAATGAAAATATTTGTAATGATATACAAGAATATATCATACAAATGTTTTCAACACAAAAATTATCAGAAGAATACTGTCCAATTGAAAGAGAAACAGTGCAATGCAAAATCTCATATATCATCAGTTATTTACCATTTGTTTTATTTATACATATGAATCGATATTGGTTTTCAAAAGATTCGCAGGATGCAGAAAGGATAGAAAATAATCTTGATATTAAACAAAATATAAATATTGAAGATACTAATTATATGTTCAAGTGTGCGTTATTACATCTTGGCTCTAGGGATGAAGGTCATTATATTGTTATCTGCAAATATAACAACGATTTTTATATGTATAATGATGCAATTGTAGAAAAAATTGAAAATTTCAGATTTGAAAATTTTAACCAAAATTATGATTTAATCATGTACATTAAGCAAACTGAATCTATGAATAATGAATAGTTTTTTGATGATCAGAATAATTATTTTTGAATGTTATATAACATTGAATGCATACTAATTAAAAATCGAATTATGAATCGTTAAGTTTATATTCTTTATTTTTTAGAAATTTATGTAATCTTACATGCAATTTTCTTGTGAATTAATGATGGAATAATAAATCCATGAAAATAGATGTATTCAATGTCATATGTTATATGCATTCAATGTCATATATTATTTATTCAAAAATAATAATGTGATTCAACCAAAACATATGACATTGAATGCTCATCTTTATTTTATTTGAACCAAATTTAACTAATAAAACCCATTCGATATAGTTTGATTAATCAGTATCTTCAATAATTATTTTTAAAACATAAATTTTTTAGATTAAATTTTTACAATATTCACCATTTTTATCATTTTCTTATTATCTCTTATGTTTTAATTATTTTGGGTATAGTTAATAGTTTTTTCTATTTTGTTTTTAAAAATAAATAAATATACAATCATAATATTATAATCATTATATTAATCATCTTAATATTATCACATTATAGTAATCAATTACAATATAAAGATACATTTCATACAACTGCATGCCAAATTGATGGGAATATATTCTCAAGGTTAATTTTTTAAAAACATGAGATATTTGCTTAAATTTATAAAAAAAAATTTTTTATCGTTTAGGTTATTTTTTTTTTTTTTAACCTAAACTTTTTCAGAAAAATGCTCTATTGAATTATATATTCAATGAGTTTATTCAATATTGAATAGTTTACTTTTTTTATAGGGAAGGAGAACCTTAATTTTTTCCAAACTTTATCATTGGTCATTATTAATAAGTAAATGCTTATTATTGCTATTTTGGTCAAATATTAAAAATTTAAAATTTAAAAACTATGACACCTTATTTTTATGAAAAAGTGGAAATTAAAATAAAGATTTTGCCACTTGATAAAATTTTGATTTCAATTCTTAAAAATCAAAATGTAATATTTTTAAAATTATTTATTAATCTTTATCTAGAGAGCTTGGATTTACAAGATATATTTCTGTGTGTAGGATTCTCCAACACTTTTTTCTAATATGGAAATAGGATATAGATTATATATTTAATTTCCTATATCTTTTAAGTTTATTTAAATTTTAATTATTCATGGAATGTATTTTGTATCATTTAGGTTTAATTTGTATACAAAAAAAAATATTAGATATAATATCAAGTAAAAAAAATTTAATTTATTATAAAACAAACAAATTAAATGAAGTTAATGATTGGTTCGTCTTGGTGACGAAGAATGGGGAACAGAAAGTTTATGCAATTGAATTTTTTTCTTGTTTTCTTGTTTAACAGGAATAGGGTCACTTCCAAGAAGGGACCCAAAATATTCTAATGCAGAAATATTCAAAATATATTTTCCAGTAACAGTTGGGCCAGTTAATCTTATCCTGATGAATCTGTAATAATCAACGTTGACAGATGATTTTATTTGGAATGTAATCGACTTTCCGATGTTATCAAAAAGTTTGCTGCTATTCTGCTCATCAATTACTTCCCAATTCTCTTGATCGTTTGAGCATTCAATACACCAGGATATCAGATGGTTCGGGCCGTAAATATAGGTTCGAATTGAATAAGCGCTTGGTTTTACTCGTCTTTCTTTAAAATCATAGCATAGCCAAGCGTTTTCTTCGTAATCGGAGGCGAAACTTGAGGATACATTATCAAGCTCAACTGAATGATATGGATCAGGGTATTCTTCAGTGTCTTGATTTTCATTAATAATTGAAGATGATGTAACATTAACTACTTCGGTATGATGAACATTTCCTCCGCATTTTTGTGTAAGATAACGAATAACTCCATGAAATTTTCCTGACTCTTTTTGATTAAAAGTAATATCTATGACTTTTTCATTTGCTTTTTTAGGTGTTGGTTTGGGTTTGGATGTTTGAGGACGTCTTTGTAAATATGAAATCATCAATTGTTCTTCTTTTTGAGGACCATTTAGGACATATACTTGTTCAACTATACGATATTTTTTTACAACATGAGCTTGAGGTTGATTTGCTGTTTTTTTATATTCTGGGGAAGTTTCTTTGTCAACGATTGGAACAAGTTTGCCTCCATGCAATTTCTCGGCATGTTTGCATAGTTCATCTATTTCCCTTTTTTCTTTGCCTGATTTATTAATAGTAGGTAAAACGCTTTTTTTAACAGGCATATACAATAGTGATTAGGAATAGAGTTTTCTTCAATCCGAAATTTATAACAAAAAATTTTATTACAATATTTGAATTGATATTCAAAAAGATTGAATTATGATTTGACTTTTTCTTTATCGTTTTTAACGATTTTTATAAAATCTCATATTGTTTGAAAAATTAATTTTACATTTTGATTTTATAAAACTTTTACTTTCGAAAGAATAGGTGCTGTTTAATACCTACTAACTGTTATTATCAGATTATTATTTAACTTTATACCTAATAATTTGAAATTTGGCTTCTTATATTCTTTAGGATTAATAATAAATCAAGTGTCTTTCAAAAATCACTATTTGCAGAAAAAATGAATCTAATGAATGAGTAGATGATATTATAAGGTATTGTTATTTATAATATTTTTTTTGTAAATAATTTGTAAGGATAAATCTTTTGAAATTGCATATTATTTCGTTTCAATTCCCAAATACAATTTTTTAAAAGATTGAGCTCATACCCATATAAACATATTTTATTATTTAAACTTTTGCCAGCAAAATGCATAAAAAGAAGAATATTACTGCTTTAATAAGTCATAACCAAATCCTTCATAAAAAAATTCATTATTTTCTGGAATATTTTTGATTTTTTGCTTGTTTTTCTCAATTTCAGGTCTTTTTAGAAACTCTCCAGTCATCATTGGCTCCTGAAAAAAGTTATATGTGAAATCAATTGTTTTATATTGTTCATAAAAGTAATTATAAATTATTTTATTGTCTAGATCATTCATTAAAATGATATCAATAACTTCACTTGCCAAATTTCCTGTTTTTTTGCCATTTTTTTCGATTTCTTCTTGAATTTTCTCTTTGTTTAACTTTTTTCCAGTGATTTTCTTTATTAAAACCAAACTTAGTAAAGCAGTTGATGGATGAAAGTCTCTTAATGATGACCTAGTCAATAAATCAATTGATTTTTCAAGATTTGTGCTGACTTTCTCTCCATAGAAATAAATGTGGCCCAAATTGTACATTGAAACCGGATCATTTCCTTTACGAATTGCTTCTTCGAAATATTCAACAGGGTTCTTTTTATATTGGAAATGTTTATAAATGATTCCAAGATTATTTTTTGAATATTGATCATCAACATTTGAGCCGTTATTGTAATGATGAATTGCTTCATCGATATTTCTTTTCACATGAATTCCTTGTGAATATATGACGCCCAAAACGAAATGAGAGTTAACACATCCATTCCTTGCAGACAGATGAAAGTAAAAAATTGCTTTATTTATATTTTGATCAAGAAGCTCGCCGATATAATAGTTAAAGCCAAGTTTGAACTGTGCTTCTTCACAGCCATAATAATGACAACCTTTTTTAGCCCACCTAGTTTACAAAATACTCCAAGGTTGTATTGTGCTTCTGCATCGTTTTGATTTGCAGCAAGATAAAAATAATGAATTGCTTTGTTAATGATTCGTTGAATAAATTTGCCTTTATAATAAAGAGTTCCAAGGTTGAATTGTGCTTCTGCATGATTTTGATCTGAAGCGAGTGATAAATAATGAATTGCTTTGTTAATGTCTTTTTGAACAACTTTACCATTACAATAACAAAGGCTAAGGCTGAATTGTGCTTTTGCATGGTTTTTATCAGCTGTAATTTGCATATAATGAAGTGATTTATTGCTTTCTTTCAGATAATGATAGATAATTCCAATATTATACAGCGCTTCTACATAGTCTTTACTATTAACATCGAATTTGCTAGATGATATGTTATCAAAAAAAGCATGAGGAATTCTATTTTCTTCTTTAAAGTTTTTTGTACTTAAATCTTGTATAACTTGATAAAACAGTTGTTCATCATTCATCAAGATTTGGATGAAATGATCTATAAATGCATTCTCAGTTGCATATTTTTTACTTAGCGCAAATATTGAATGCAAAATTTGTGATGAATAGCATTTATAAAATTTATGAATTACGTACTCGATCGATGGTCGTGATGAACTTTCAATACTGATGCATTTTTCACATAATTTTCCAACTTCACAAAAATAGTCATCAAATTCATTTGAAATATTTTGATAGTATGGTTCATTAGGTGGATTCTTTTCCATAATAATGAAATACATAATGAGTCCCAACGAATAAATATCAACCTCATATGAATATCGTTTTGTTTTCATAACATCTGGATCAATATATACAGTGTTAAAATTTTTTGTGTTTTGTTCATCTTCGTTCGTCAGCATTCGATCGAAATCGGTCAAAACAATTGTTTTGCTTTCATCAATAATGAAATTGCTTGGCTTAAGATCTCTGTAAATAAAACCGTTTTTGTGAAGGTATTTAACGATGTCAAGAAGTCCAAATATCATCATAATTTTGTCTTCTTTTGATAAACAAAGTTCTTTAATGTTATTCAATGAAATTCCATTGATGTATTCAACAAGCAAAAAGTTATCTTTCCCTATTTCACCTGCACCATAATATTTCGTAATGAACGGATGATCAATCATTTTACAATTCCGTTTTTCGCGTTCAATCAAAAATGTTTCTTCTTGAAATCTTTTCAATGCAAGCAATTGTTCATGTTCAATATGATAAATCAAATCAACAAGTGATGATCCAGTTCCTAAATGTTTGATTTTTATATAGTTATGGTTGTTTAATGGAATTTCTAAATTTTCTTCTTTTTCGTTTTCTTTAAAATTGCGGTTGTGATCGTTGTTGAGTTTGCAATAACTTTTCTTGACAATAAAACTCAAAATACTTCGTCGAATTTCAATCCATATTTCGCAAATTGCTTCTTTTGCTGGATATTTCACTAGAAAAAATGATAAAAACTTTAAATATTCGTTTGTTGTAATGTTATCATAAATTTCTCTCATTTCGCTCGATTCTCTTTCATTTATTTGTGTGTATTTGCTTAGAATTTCTGGAATTTCATCAGAAATTGTAATGATTAGGGAGTCTTTTTGATCTGTGAAGAAGTTTTGTAGAAATGAAATGTTTGTTTTCAAAACGATGATTATTGTTTTATCAAAACAAGCAGTCACGTATTCTTCATTGTTACATTCAATAATGTCAAATATAATTATTTGGGTTTCATTTTTTATGTCATTAATTAGAATTATGTCTTCAAGTTTGGATATAAAATATAATCTGAAATTTTGGTAAATTTTATTTAAATATTCATCTCTAAATTTAATCATTCCGTCATTGAAAATAGTTTGAAAGTTTACAAGATCAGAGTTCATTAAATATAAAACTTTATATTTTGTGTTGAAAATAATCGTTAATTTAAACAAAAACTCAATAATGAATATCTTGATTAGATATTATAATTATTTGATAAAATTTTTAATATATATTTAAAAGTTTATTTTACAAATATTTTTTATTTTTTTTTTTTAATTATTATTATTCCTTTTTAAATGAAATAATAAGCATCAACTATTGAATTAATATTCAAAAAGTTTGTTTGAATTGATTGAAAATATAAACGTTCATTAAATTTTATTCAATCATTATTTTTGGACTGTTTTGATTATTGCTATTATATTAAATAATTTTATGTCGATTATATCATTCAAAGTTTTTATGTTATAAAAAAGTTGATTTTCATCTAATTTTTCTTGGTTAATGTGTATATAATAATGTCTGAACAAATTTTTGAAACTTTTATTATCCATCTTTAAAATAATTATCAAATAATGTATAAAAATCAACTAGGGTTTCATTTAGAATGTGATACATTAAATTTTAAAAATTTACAAAACTAAAAAAGATGATTAACATTTAATTTTTTCTAAGTTTCTTCCAATCTTCATTGTCAATATGCTCAAACAAGTATTGGTAAGTTACGTTTTGGTGCATAAGAGATCCATGAGTTGCAGTTGGGGCAACATGTTCAACATTAAAGCAATCAACCTGATAAGTAGTATTCCATTTATTGCATAAGTAATCGAAACTCTCGCCATTAACTTCCATATCGCCTGGACCATATGAATATTGAAATTTTTTTTTAGATCGGTCAAGGTACGCCAATGTTTCAACTGCCGTATTATAAACGATTGCTGTAGGAATATCAAAAGCCGGGGGAATATGAGATATATAATCCTCATTTGCTTCAAAAATTTTTGATATCGAAGGATCGCTATCGTAAATTCCTTCAACTTTCAAAGCTTTCTTCAATTCGCGGGCTGAATAATTATTTCCATTTTCATCTGTATAGAAGGTTCGATCGCCGAAAATTTCGTAATTTGGAAAATGAATATCAACTCCACCGAGTTTTTGAGTAGAATCCGTAAGTTCGCCTATAAATCCAAGATATGGAATTGTTTTTGTTAAGACGACTGTAAATGTTAAGAAACTGCCGCCAATTGAAGGTGCTACTAATAAAGCTGAATCGATATATTTTTCTCTCCACTCTTTTGTAGTCTTGGTCATACAAAAATAATTTATAAACATAGCTCCCATTGAATGTCCAATTAAAACAACTTTTTGGTTGTCGTTCTTTGTATAAGCTTCTTCAATTAGTTCTTTTACTTGGGTCCAAAAAGAATCTGGATGGACCATCCCAAATCTCCAGTCAAATGGGATTCCAAATAATGATTCTCGTTCAACATATCCTCGGGATTTTAATACTTCGATAAATGAAGCATATGTTGGTATAATATGAAGTGTTTCCTCTAGTTCATCAGCATACGAAATTGCACCTAATCCGCCAAAATCAAAAGGGCCTATGGAAACACCATCTTTTTGGGTAATTTGATTTGTTTCATTATTCCATTGAAGACCAAGACTTTCAAGAAGGCATTTATGGATGGGAGGAATTATCAATACATCGTTAACCCAAACGTAATCATCAATAACTTTTGGACAATACCAAAATGGATGGCGAGTAACATTGCCACGAAGCTGTGTTCCCATTAGTCCTGGTACAAGCATAATTGGCTTACGTCCAATTGATCCAATTGGCAATAATAATAAAATAAAATAGAAAAGAGAAAACTGCATTTAATAATATTTTTTATTTTACATTTTATTCAAATTTCAAACGGAAGCATTTTAGTCAATAAATTGCTACTATGTTATATTTCATTATATAATTTTAACTTTTTTTAGATTTCGAATATGAATTATGGATTGATTGAAATTTCAATGTTTTCAATATTTCAATAATTTATTTATAAATATATAAATAAAAAAAAATGATTTCTGACAGTTTTTTTATTAAATATAAATATAATAAATGTAATTTTATCCTTTACATTATAAATATAAATTATATTGATTATATAAATTAAATTATATTTAAAATTTTACGATGTAAATATAAACTTTATTTAAAAAATATTTTGACCAATCATAAAAAATTCAATTGGTTATGGAAAATATGAAATTTTCATGAATATATGATCTTTGTTATAAAAATTTGTGATTTTAAAGTTAACATTAGTGTTGTTAAAAGTTATAGACAAAAATACAACCGAAATACAACCGAAATACCAAAAACAAAGTTAGTCAATTAAAGATTAAAACGATTAAATAACATTTAAAAAGTTTCTATCATTGAAATTATGATAAGCAATTGAGAATAAATTTTTTATTTGATCAAAAGCTATTCTGAATTTTTGAGAATACCTAAGAAAATAAAAACATAACTTTTTGGTTGACAAAAATTAAAATAAACTCTATTTATCTTTATATTTATTAAATTTATTATTTTAAATATATAATTAATTACTAAAAAAAAATATATTTATACTTGTTTGCAAATATAAAAAGCAATAAATTTTACAAGAAAATTGAATAACCTTTTTTCACAATATTTTTATAAATTTTATTTTGAAAATTTACTAAAAAATAATTAAGATTAGCTCAAAAAAATCAAAAAAGATTAATTCAAATTTGCTTTAAAAATGTTTTTATATGTTTAAATTGGTCTTTAAAGTCTATTTTAATTTTTTTTGATTTTGACAGAGGTGCGAGAGCTAAAATAACGTATTTTTTATAATTTAATTTATATTTATCTCCATAAATAAAAAATATATATCAAAAACAATTTCAAAATTATTTATATATATATAAGTATTATTTTTAAAAATATAATCATTCATCATCATAAAATATTAAACACAAAAGCAATTTACTTCATCAAAAATCATAAAAAAATCAATTTAACAAAAGCATGATTTATGAATCAATTTATTAATCGTAGAAATAATTATAACAATAAATGTTTAATAGTCTTTACTTATAAATTTAATAAACAAGTTATTGTGCAGAGCAGAAAATGAAAAGAAATGCTATTAAAATGGAAAATATCGTCATACATCAATGATATATCAGTTTTAACATATTCATTTATATTTTATACATATATAAAATATTAGGTTAAAAATTGACGCCTAAATTTTTGGCGAAGAACAAAATGAGATAATTCTAAGGTTACTAAAATAATATGACCAAAAATAAATTGAATTTTTATTATATTTTGAATTAACTTATTCACAATTTTTTAAAACATTCATATTTTATTCCCATCCAAAAATAATCCATTAATATTTTGTAATTTTATTTTAAGCATAAATATATATTTATTTTTAAAATATTAAACAAATCTGAAATATGTTTTCAGCTCTCGCACCTCTATTTTGACAAAAGTCTGTTTGGAATTTTTGTATATAACTTTTAACAACACTAGTTAACATCTTTTATTTAATAAAAAATGATTATTCATTCAGAAAAAATTCATCAACAAAAATATGCAATATATAATAATCTCTTCTTTAAAAAAATTTTATTTAAATAGCAAATTTGTATAATTTATTTAATAAAATATAACTATATATGAAGAATTAGTGATTTTTAAAACGAAAAATATTATTTATTATTTGATCAATCTTAAAAAAAAATTTCCATAAAAAATGAAATCTATGGCAATATTAGTTGTTATTATACTAAAATTCATAAAAATATTTGAAATGCTTTAAATTTTCTTACGTTTTTGTATTTTCCGTTACGAAAATGAAAATTTCCGTTACGAAAGTGGATTTTTCCGTTACAAAAGTGAAACAGGTGTAATAAACAATTGTTTTTTTATTAATATATTTATGCATTCGTTCAATCTAGGTTTATTTTAAATTTCTTAAGATTCAATTTTTCAAATAAATTTTGTGAAATTGAATGAAATTGAGAGGTTGCTATAGTGTTTTTAAAAAATATTGATAAGAAATGAATTCAATAGTTAATCGTCGTTAACAAAAGTTATTTTATTTTTAAAATTTTTAATTTAAAAAGTTAAATTTCTTATCAATATTTTTTCGGCAATTGAAAAAGTTGATTTTTTATTAAAAATTAAAATTAAAATCTTACTTGATTGCCTTGCACTTCGAGGCATTGTTTCAATTTCTTTGGAAAAGAATCAATCAAAGAATTGTTTGTTGCTAAACTTAGATTATTCCATACATAGAATAAAATTTGTGTTCAGGAAACATTTGCCATTTCAGCTCCAGGGATTTCAGGAAACATTATTGCTTTAACGCACATGAAATACTTGATTTCATTTGTTAATATTTGTGGTCGGCAGGGTTGTGTTTTTTCTGGTCTCCCTTCATCAATCTATTTAGCTACTGCTTTGACGCAATTTAACGAAATACTTAATGCATCAGCTGTTTTGCTTTTATTAAAATTGTGCGATTGCAGAACCACTCGCGATTAAATTATAGCGTTCTTTTGTATTTTTTGGTAAAGAAAACATATAAATAAAAGGTTAAAAGATTGACAAACAATTGATTAATAAATTCATGAATAGGTCATTAAATTTGAATGAATTTGAAACGAATTTTAAAATTCTCTCAAATTATTTTTAATTCTCTAGGTACAACTTTTTGAGTTAATAAACTACTCAAAAAGTTGTAAAACAGAGAACTAAAATAATTGAAGTAGCTTTTTGAAAGGCACAGCCTTTCAAAAAGCTACTTCATTTATTTTTTTAAATAAATTTTCTCAATTTTTTCAATGAAACATGAAAATTTCTCTCAAATTTCTTATCAATTTTTAGGACCACTATATTAAAAAAAATTGTCCATTTTTCACCTCAATATAAAATCACAATTATTTTGGAGATGTATTAAGAAAACGAGTGTTCTTTTGTCATCATTAAATAAATATAAATATCAACACATGGTGATTTAGAATTTTAAGAGAATTCACTGAAGAGGGGCCACGTTTTGTTGTGTTCAAACTATTTCAAATGATAAAATACTTGGTATTTTCAAAAAGTTCATTTTTCAATAAAAAAGGAATTAAAGATTTAGTAAAAAGTGGGAAATACTGGAATTATTACAAATTAACATATTTGCACTTCAAATAACGAATTTCATAACCCACTTAATTTTAAAATTTAGAGCTTCATTTTGTCGTTATCCATTTATTTCCAGCATTATTCACTTTTTACCAAATCGTTAGCCTTGAAAAGTAAGTAAAACTCAGAAATCTTTGTAAACCTTGCCTTTTTTTCAAGATTCTTTAAAAGCAATTATTTTTAGTAGATATGTTAAGCAGGGTTTCGTAGCTTCGCCACTTCACCCTGCTTAAAGTTGTAACACCCCCCTCTTAACGATTCAACTCATGTCAAAACCTATGTTATCACCTCACGTTGAACTCACGTTGAACTCATGTCAAAACCTATGTTATCACCTCACGTTGAACTCACGTCAAAACCCATGTTAACCCCTTTAACGCATCAACTCACGTTGAACTCATGTTGAACTCATGTTGAACTCACGTTGAACTCATGTCAAAACCTATGTCACCACCTCATGTTGAACTCACGTCACAACACATGTTACCACCTCACCACATCACCTCATCATCCAACTCACGTCACAACACATGTTACCACATCACCACATCACCTCACGTTGAACTCACGTCATCTAACTTAATGTGTCATAATACTTCATTACATACTGGATAAAAACTTACAATCCCATTACATAATGTGTTTTGACTTTCATTTATATCAACATATTTTTAGCGTGCCTATTTTTGTTGCACCACATCAACGCTTCACATAATGTGGTACATGTGTTTAAACAACATCAAATGTCATATAGACGTGATGCAATACCAAATGAATCAATACCATTACCAATTGAAACGGTGTATAACTCTGTTACGGATGCAATAACAACCAAAGATGAAGATGGACATAAAGATTACTTTCGTAATGGCATTGAACATTTCAATCAAATCTATTTTAACTACCCACCTGAGTGGAGGACATCTGATGTAGGTGAGAAGATAATTGGCGTACGTAACATGAGGATCAGCATAAGACAATGCATGCAATTAGAATTCGTATTGTATATTCGTAAATATAAACAAGATAAATTTAATGATATAGCTAAAGGTTTGGGATATAAACTTGATGATATGACTGATGAACAGATTCAAGATGTAGTCGATCGTATGGAAAGGGAAGATTGTAAAGTGTTTAGAATTCAATATATAAATGATATATTTAACGATATCAATGATTTCATTAGAGATTTACATGATACTGTTAAACAAGAAAACATTTATAACAAACTTCTTAGTGACATATATGATTCAGACCAAACTAATGATGATAAGATAGCAGCATATGAACAATTAGATGAAGATAAAAATAACTACTATCTCATTTGCTTACGAAATGATATACCATTCCATATTAATAATGATGCTGAAGGTGAATATCTTATTAATGACTTTAGTGCTGTAGTTGAAATAGGTGATACTACCATACTTACATTTTCATCACCTCAGAATGAATATGATGAATACTATGTTGATTTCATGATGACAGCTGATAATAATGATGCAACCTATAAGAAATTCTATATGTGGGATGATGATAATGATGAACCTTTACCTTATGCTGCACTCAATCCAGGTGAATTAGATCTTGATATATACGATGATGATACTGTTAATGATAGATTTGAGTTTGATACAGCGTGTTACTTTCATATTGGCGATAACAACCCATATCGTAATAGCATTCATCATATAACTAAGTTCCATCGTGAATTAGAGTTCAAACACATATTAACCAACTTACAATGTGAAGTAGCAGCATCATTTGCATCACAATCCAATCATAACCTCATTGGAAGAACTAATGAAGCATACACCCCAATCAAATACTATAAGTTGAATGACAATGATGATAAGTTCTGGATTGAACTCTACGATAGAAATGAAATAGATATACCAGTTGCATTTGAAGACTTCTTTATGTTTACAATGGATGTAGTACTATTGCAGAATCGTAAGTTAATATATAGTTAATAACATTTTTACTTTGCATTGATCAAATGTCAAGGGTTAAGTTCAATACCATTGATGAAGTCTATGCTAAGTACCCCACCAAGTCCCTACCTAAATTCAAACGAATAGCCAAATGTTATGGTTTCACTGATGATGAAGCTAAACACTATCTCAACACAATGGTTGTACACGATCAACGTAAGCCCAAACCTAAGTTCATGCATATATATTCGAAGCTACCACATGCATTTCAAATGGACACGTTCATTGATCATAAAGCAGCAGGCCAACCTAACTACTTAATACTTATCAACATCAACACACGTAAAGCATATGCTTATATGATACATGGTAAGGGTGCTAATGAAATACATAGAGCACTTAATGAGTTCATCAAAGTTGAACCTCAATGCAAAGCCATTATGTCAGATGAGGATGCTGCTTATTTATCAAACACTGTGCTTGACTTCATGCAACAACATAACATCATATACACAACCACAACCGATAACGATCATAACAAGCTTGGTATTATCAACCGCTTCATGAGAACGATACGTGATATGCGATTCAATCAACCAAAGCTAAGTGTACTACAGATAGTTGACTCATACAATGACATGCCACATGGTTCACTACATAACAAGTCACCCAATGATATCACTCAAGATGACGAGTTAACATACATACATGAGATGGAACATCAAGTTAATCCATATGATTTCAAACCAGGTGACAGAGTTAGGATAGTGTTTGATGCAAATCCATTCGTTAAACATCGTTCGAACCTATCTAAAGTTGCATACATAGTTGATTCTAATGATGGTAACCAATTCTTGATACGATCTACAGATGGATCTGTCAATACAATGCCAGGTTACAAACTCGTTAAAGCAACTAACAACATTCCATTAGCAACCACACTTGATGATGGCAAACGTGGTGTGGTTAAATCAATCACATCATATAACAAATCAAAAGACACATACAATATCATATATGATCTAGGCAATGGTTCAACAATGAAAGACACTATCCCATCTAAGAACATGCGTGAAGGTCACCCAACTAAGCTCTCAACAATGGAACGACAGTACTGGCTTAAACGTAAGACCATACCAGATCACATTAAGAAGTTCATCTAATATCAAATGAGTCAACATAAAAACGTTATGAATGAAGTTAAACATCTTATTCAAGAGTCGTTACGTAAAAACCAACGTGATATTGAGATGGCATTGATTAAACCACTAAGTGAAGAGTATCCATTCTCATCAAATGGTATCTACTTTTTAATTGGTAAGATGGGCGCTGGTAAATCATTCTGGATATGGTCACACATCATGATAACTGAACGACTATTTGCTAAGCAATACTATAGTAAGATCATCTTCTGTTCAACGTCAGGTAAACTTGATAAGACAGCTGAAGTACTATCCAAAAACGTTAAGACACCCATTGAATACCTTAAAGAAGAACATCTATTGCCATATCTCAAGCGTCATCTCAAACGCAAGCTCAAGTACTATGCTATGGTTAAACATGTGTTATCAAAAATGGTTGACACCAATGAGGAGATGGCAAGAATCATTTCAAAGCATTCGTTAAGTGAGATTGAAGATAGGATTGCATACATAGCAAATAAGCTAGTTAAATATCAAACAGCTTCATATCCATATAACACACTGCTGGTTCTTGATGATGCAGCTGGATCACCACTACTTAAGAATGGCAACAGTGAATTATGTCGTTTACTCACTAAGACACGTCACTACAACTTAACCTGTATCATAGCAGTGCAAACACTTCGATTCGTTCATCTCAACGTTAAACGTTTAGCTACTGACATCATATGCTATAGTGGCTTCAGTAAAGAGGATTTCACATCAATGCTACAACAAACACCTAACAATCTTGACATCAAATCAACTACAGAAGCATACCTCAATCATAAAGGCCAACATGATAAATTCATAATCAATATCACATCCAATCAATCACACTTCGAAGTTTAATGAATTACAAACATGGGATTCAAAAATTTCATTACCAGTGGATGGAACAGGTTAAAAAGTGATGTCCATCAAGGATTGATTGGTGCAAAGAACGTAGCACACCGCATATGGAACGCTACTAAGAAGGGATTGGTTGGTGCAAAGAACTATGCTATGAACAACCCTAAAGCAGTTGGCAATATACTACATGCTATCACACCATTTGCAACAGCATTCAATCCAACGTTAGGTGCAATCACTACAGCAGGTGCCAATATATTCAGTCACATGCCAAAGGGTTCTGTCACAGATAAGCTAGTTAAAATCAGAGAACAGTTTGCACGTGGTGAGTTGAAACCAAGTGGATCGCCATCAGCACAAGCAGCAGCTGACTCACGTAAGAGAACACACAACGCAGTACCATTTAGAAGTGTTTAACGAGTCATAAATGAGTTTCAACACAAGAACTAATGCATATCGATCAAGTCAATCAGTTATCGTATCTGGACCTGGTACGATGTACAATGAAGTAACTAGACCAAAATCAAACACCAAACAATATCACGCTAACACTAACACACATGATGTAACGACACCATATATAAGGTCAAGCAATAGTCACAAATCAAAGTCAAACAATAAACGTAAATCATCGCGTAAGTAAACAATATTGACTTTATATTTTTGTGTAATTCAAATGACCAAATATGTTACTGGCATGAAGCGCAATCAGATCATTCAACGTTGGTTGCAAGGCATTGACGATGAGCAATATGAAGTGTTCCCTACTAAGAAAGAGGGCAAGTACATTGTTAAACAACGAAAGCAACCACTCATTCATAGGGATAAATCATCAGACAACCTCAATGGTATGCTTGAATCAAGTAGTAACTCAAGTGGTAACTACATCAGAGATGTAGCTGCTGACAAAGCCAGTAACTCAAATGCTAACTCAAGTGCTTACCCCAATGCCAACTCAAGTGCTTACCCCAATACCAACTCAAGTGCCAACTCCAATGTTCACTCAAGTGCTTACCTCAATGATAACTGCATCGATGAACCATCACAACATGAGGAAGCACAACCAATGCATACACCAACACGTCTACCTAATAGATTCAAACAACATGCTACTCAACGTACTACATCACCACCACATCAAGTTGCCACACATGATACAACCATTAACTTGGAGATCCTTGAACAGCTACGTTCATTAGGTGAAGAGCTACGTAATGATAGATTCAAGCGTGAACAAAAGCAATACATCAAGCATGTCGTTAATAAGGAACTATCTAAGCCACGCATACGAAGTAAGTACGTACCTGAGCTGTTTCCTGACGATGATATACATGACACACCACATGAATCACCACATGACCCACCTCATGACCCGCCACAAGAACCACCTGATGTTATTGAACCAACGCCATCATTCAGATCGCGCATTCGAAGATAGCTTATGTAATACATTCATATTTTTAATACATCCAAATGACATTCAACGCAGAAGTATTCCATAAGACGTCGGCTGAAGTCAACACTCAAGTTGCAAGCTACTTTGATGTAGTTGATAATGCTATTGCCATGTCAGACACCAACAAGAAGTACGTCATTGATGCACAAGCTTCATACAGTCCATCTGCACCAATCCATGCAGGATCATTCACCACATTCATTATCAGTCCAACATGTGATAACACTGCAGATATATATAATGGCTTCATCAAAGCGCAGATGAAACTTACTGGTACGTTAACAAATGCATTACAAGAAGACTTAAGCGGTATTGCTGGCTATGATTTTAATGCTCTATGGATTGGCTTTAAAGATGCTATGGATGCAGTTGAGAAGTATGAGATCCTTGCTAATGGCATATCAATATACACTCAAAACTTCGGTCCAGAAGAATCATTCTTAACTGCATGTGGTGATAACGAAGCAAGTAAACGAGGTGATGTCTATTCTAAAGCCCGTCATAAGGATATATTCAAACGCAAATTTGATCAAGCACGTTGTGGTTGCGTCGTTAACCTTACCAATAATGAAAATGGTGATAAGTTAGACAACATTGTCATACCACTTAAGATTGACTTGCGTCGTTTCTTACCATTGAGCAACATTAAATATCTACCTGCATTCGCTGGCAAGCTTGAGCTCAAGATTATGTTTGGTGTACAGGGTCTTGTATATTGTCCAGTTGGTATATCAGATGAATTGATTAATGATATATACAGTTACAAATTAATAACTACATTACCACCAATCACTAATGAGTTTACTCAAGCTGGAAGTCAATGCACTATATGGATTGACAAAAACAGTGAAGATTCGTTTAAGCTCGTTATGGGCAATACTACATTCACACCAAATCGAACATATGAAGTTACTGATTGCTATAGTGTCATACCTAACTTTGGCATTGACAACGATATATATCAAGCGCTTGTTCAACGTTACACGCAACAGGAACTCATCTTTCCAACGCAGATACTCACATTCACAACGATGAGTAAGCAACTAACTATTGGTCACTGTTCATCGACTCAAACAATCACACCACGATTTGTTGATTCAATCTTCTTTCTGTTTCCATTTGATGCAACACAGCATACTGTATTTAAGAATCCACTGTTTACCAACTTCCAACTGCGATGTGGTGGTTATGGCGTAGTACCAACCATTCCATTTGCAACGATTGGTAATGATCCGATGTTCATTGAACTATGTCAGAACGCTATGAATGTTAACGGTGCACAAACAGGTTTTAATAAAGAGGTTGTTCAATCATTAGTTAATACACGACCGTATAATGAATCAATTGGTTTAGTCAGTTATGATCGTACATCATTCTTCATTGGGTTGCCAACTGAGACAGACAACACTTTCCAACAAGGTCAAACATCAAACACACCAATCACATATGAAATCGTATGTGACTTACCAGAACATGTAAGTAATCTTGAAGGCACTGGTATTACAGAAAACGCATATATCCACAACACAACACCACCATTAATGGCATTGTTACAAGACACCGTTATATCAATTCATGTTCAACCCAATGGTATGCCACCTGTTGTTGAGATGGGCAGCTACTATATCACCAGTCGTTAATACATGTTAATATGTAACTAATTATATTATCATTTTTGACTTCATGCAAATGACAATTGAACAGCATTGGCAAACACTTAAAGTTGATTCATCATATGAGATATGCACTGAATACCCATATCAAGTCAGACGTAGGGATAACCATAAGGTTGTATCTGAATCAATGAATGGAAGTGGCTATCCACAATTAAGTTTGAATTCAACTACATATCCTAAGCATCGTGTCATTGCATTACAATGGATAGCTAATGATGACCTTGTCAATAAGGTTGAAGTTGATCACATTAACAAAGATAGAACAGACTATCACATTAGCAATTTGCGTTGGGTTACCTCTACTGAGAATAGGCTTAATAAAACAGGCTATGGCCATATTAAGTATGAGTATTTTGATGACATACCTGATGAATCAATAGTGATTGACACGTATGAGACTAAAAATGGTATGCGTTACTTTGAACAAGGTCGATATTACTATTATCATGATGATGCTAATGATGAAGATGTGTTCTATGGTAAGGTAGCTGATGAGCTATATCGAAGGCTTCATATCAATGTAACAAAGGATGGATGTAAAGTGGTTTCTTGCAGAGACATTAATAACAATCAAGTAGGGGTATGCATCAACAAGTTTAAACGTCAACATGATCTTTAATCAATGTATTTGTTTTTGTTCAAATGTCATCGCATAGTGTTCAAGTCATGTCGCACAAACAACATGTAACTAAGCAACAACCCATCACACAACCTAAGTTCAAGCACCCACCTACACATCACAAAGAGAACCTAGCGTGTAATGATGGTAAAGCAAGTACGGTTAATGCTAAGCAATTAGTACTGTATAAGGATGACGTTAACTCATATTAAGTGCTCGATTAATGTATCACTCAATGCTTAGTCAAGTGTAATACTCAATGCTTAGTCAAGTGTATCACTCAATGCTTAGTCAAGTGTTCACTCAATGCTTAGTCAAGTGTTCACTCAATGCTTAGTCAAGTGTTCGCCTAGTGTATCACTCAATGCTTAGTCAAGTGTATCACTCAATGCTTAGTCAAGTGTTCGCCTAGTGTATCACTCAATGCTTAGTCAAGTGCTCGATTAATGTATCACTCAATGCTTAGTCAAGTGTTCACTCAATGCTTAGTCAAGTGCTCGATTAATGTATCACTCAATGCTTAGTCAAGTGTTCGCCTGATGTATCACTCAATGCTTAGTCAAGTGTTCGCCTAGTGTATCACTCAATGCTTAGTCAACTGCATCACATCACACAGCTTACATGCAACAGCTGAAGGTGGTGAGTAAAAATGTTTTTGTTTAATTCAAATGATTAAGAAGCGACCATTAAACACTGGTGTAAATGCCAACGTCAGTCTTGAGCCAGCAGCTGCAGCACAATCAAACAACAATATTAACAACAACATATTCATCAACAAGCGTGATGATGGTAAAGAAGATATCGTTATCACACGTGATGTTCAACTTGATACACCACACGATAGTATTGATGTTGATGTTAAGGTACTCATACTTGAAAGGTATGCTAAGATACTACTTGACAATGACAAGGCATTGATTAGCAATCTCATCAGCAAGCGCACTATCATCGTACCACAGCAAGCATTAGCAGCAATCATCAAGGCAGTCACTCATGGTGAGGTTGAGATATATGTCGATGACAACCCTGGTTGTTGTGTGGGTAAAGCATCACCCATTCAAAAGGTAGACGCCATTAAGATACTCAAAGATAATGGTGAGATTGTTACTGACTTCAAACAGGTCTACAATAAAGAGTTCAATGATCTTGTTAATGTTTATCACTTATGTTTGAAGTATGTTGTTGTATAAAAACATAGGAGTTATTTTTATGTTCACAACAATGTATGTATTTCATTCTTAGTGTTATCTTCAGTTAAGATACCATTTGATGTAAAGAATGTCGAGTTAATCAATATGTAATTAACTGTTGCATTGATCATGAGATTGCTACTACTTAATGGAAATTCAATATTGTTTAACCAGATCTTAGTTGGTTCACATTGATATTCACTCGTAGGTGTATTATTAACATTGAATGATATATTGATTTTGATTTCCTTTTTACTAGCAACATTATCTTTGGTTTCATTGTAAGTCAAATAGAGTGTTCCTTCATATGCATCAAGTTGTTTTTCGAATTGATAACGAATGGTATTACTATTCAGTACACTGAATGTGTACTTGATTCGTGTTAAGCTATTCACCAATGCATCTAACCTAGCTCTTAATGATTCATTCTCCTGCTGTAGATTTGTTATCTGATTGGTCATTGTTACTATTTTAGCAACATGATCACCTACTATATAAGATAGATCTTGATAAGATTTAGCATACGAATCCAACTCACTCTTCAACGCATATTTGATATCAGATTCATTCTTAACTGTATCCAACGCTGTGTTAACTTCATCTACAGTCGGAAACTCATTCAGTGTAGTAGCCAATGACTTATCATTCTGTTCGAGTTGATCATGTAATGAATCTATCTTCTTCTGTAATGCGTCAATGTCACATGTATATGCTAAATCATTCGTTGTGAGTGTCAATTGTCTAACCGATGTGTTTTCTTTAACAGTTATGCTTGTGACCTGTACGTTGTGTGGGTTGTTAATCGTAATGACGTTGCCACTCATCGTTGCCGCTGGAAATGTATCTGTACCATTGAACTCAGCTATTGCATCATCCACAATGTTGATTGTAACATATTGTTCATCATAGTCAATGTCATTGAACTCGCTAATCGTTCTAACCATGAGTTTGACTTTAAGCACACCACTTGTGATTGTGTCTTCAGCTATGAGTTGAATCGTTTTACCATCAACCTTGCCAACAACATCAATCGTATCATTACGTGCTAACTCATTCTTGTTAACATAACCATCCATCTGTACAGATACATCACTGATTGCATTTGCCAGTGCTTTGATGGTAGGCTTGAGTGTATGTCTGAATCGTTTACACATGTCCATTGTTGATGTCAATGTCATTGCCACTTTAGATGGATCATCGAGTTCATCACTGAAGTTCATCTCTGTTACTGGTATGTATTCTTCATCACACCATTGAGCTATCTTAGTAAGCTTGTCTTGAGTGCCAACTTGAGTTGAACTGTTAAGTAACGCATCAGCTACGCTGCTGCTTGGTTCATCTTGAGTGACGGCTTGAGGTTCATCATAAGTGACGGCTTGAGTTGCCGCGGCCGACATAGTCGAACGTCCACCAACTAAATCACCGAAGAATATATCAGCGCCAATATCAGGTAGTTCATCAGTCAGCTTACCTACCATGTCATCCAATACATCAGCGCCAACATCACTAGCTTTAGTTATGGTATTGACTAACTCACGACCACCTGATATGACAGCTGAACCAACACCCTTTGTTGCAAATGATAATGCCTTACCAGCAACACCTATGCCAGTTGCACCTAACACACAACCAACAGCACCTAACGCAATACCAACATTAGCTTTCATATCAATCTTATCAACTTCCTTCTCAAGGTATTTAGCCTTAGCTTGTTGGTCAGTCATCTGCGAGCCAAGTGCATCAACCTTAGATTGCACCTCCTTAACATCATACGATACTACATCAACGTTGTTAGTGACGAGATTCAAGTCAGATCTCATTGTAGTGATGTTGTCAGCAGTGATTATCTTCGATGATGTAATGTTGAAGTCAGTGTAGAGTGTTGTAGCTGAGTTTGGATTAGGTGACACTTCATAGAACTGTTGCTTGATGATGTATTCGAATGCATTTGTAGATGGATCCCAATTAACTTCATCAATAGGGTCAGTGTAATCATGACGAAGGTATAATGCAATATCACGTGATGTTAAGCCATCATCATTGCTGGTTTGAGTCGGCGTCTTACTCCATACATATGCCACTCTTTCGACTGTATCAAGTGCTCCACTTAAATCAACGTATCCTCTATCATATACATCATTTTTATTATGAACTTCACCGACTGTGAATGATAACCTCATGGTATGCTCTTGATGTGGCAATGTCAAGTCAAGGTATAGTAATTCAATGTCGCTTACTTTGAGTGTCGATGTTGAGTAATTATTATATGTACAACTCATTGCAACCAAATCATAACCATCCATCGTTGCACCATTGAGTATAAATGAATAGCCTATGTTGAGTTCATACTCAGATGCATTAACCAATCTACCATCATGCAACTTAATCAGGACCTCATACTTACCATCGTTACTGCATGTGTTGAGTAGTGAATATGCTAAGCCATGTGTTTTGTCTTCAGGTATTGCTCTGTAATTCAACGTATCACGTTTGACTGCAACCATACAACCAGTTGAACCATAGTTATCTTCCTTAGGATCACGTGTTTTACACTTGCTGATGACCTTGCTTTGGAACCTACCTTGAATACTGTCACCAACCCACTTGTTACCATCCCATGTCAATGCCCATGTGTTGCCAAAGCAGTACTCACTAAATTTGAATGTTAAGTTGGTTGGTATGTCATACGTTGATGGTATCTTATACACCATTCGATAACACTCACATTCATACTCAAGTTGTTCATTCGCAAACATGTCAGTGTATTTAACATGTTCATCATAGTCAATCATTGATGGTCGATAGAAGTAATACACATCTGATCGTTGTAACTTCAATGCATTAGTTGCATCTATGATGTCACACTTGATGGTTGGCTTACGTGCTACCAATGCATCCGTTGAGAGTAGGTTGTGAATCACTATGTCACCATTCAAGAAGCGTATGTATGGTTCAATGTTGAAGTCAGTTGCAAACATTATCTCAGGATCATCTCGTTTACGTGTTGAGTATGTGCAACAATCACGTGCTACGTTGTGTGTCAACTCTGGGCAGATGAACTTACCGTCTTTAACTGATATGATGAAGTCATTTAAGATGTTGCCTTGCCAATCGAATAATAACATGTTGCGCAAGTGAATCTTAAACACATCAACTGATGTTGAAGCAGTGAGTTTGTTTTTGAGTGCAGTTGGTAATGTTATCTTCATGATTATGACTGGATCATTAACTGGATCATCAACACCTGATTCACTGCTAACAGTTGGTGTGTATACGGTTATGTCATCATGCTTGACGTAGTAATCAGGATAACCTTCTTGAATTGCAAAATCATCTGATTCACTTGTGGTGGGTTGGTTGTTAGACTCTAGCTCTTGTACCTTGTATGAGAGCAACGCTAATGGACCTTTGATGGTGTCACGGAATGACTTACATATGTTGACACATGAGTTTAATGACACAGCTTGATCGTTATCATTTGGTAATGAGATATCATCTTCAGTGCTTGTACACCAATCAATGATGGGTTGAAGAATGGATGTTGCATCTGGAGTTGCATCTGAAGTGCTAGCTTGAGTGCTCGCTTGAGTGTTCACTTGAGTTACAACTTGAGTGCTCGCTTGAGGCCGACTTACAGTCGGCAACTCGACCTTGTCGAGTGTTACATCTTGAGTGTTCACTTGAGCTGCATTTTGAGTTACAACTTGAGCTGATACATCTTGAGCTGATGGTTGGTTTGACTTATGAATAGCACGTGGTATGTACAGTAACGCATCAACCATAGGTACAAGTATACGTTGACCACGACATACAACATAACGGTCAGTTAACGATGGATGATCTAATAACCATTCAACATCATGCTCGATCTCTTCAATTCTACTATTGATGTTTGAGATGAAGCCACGTAATGTGGATTGTTGTTGTTCATCATGTTGACGCATCCAAGCTATGTCACTATCACTGAGTACGAGACTGGTATGTGGATTGGAAATGGTTATGCGATTGCCATCTATTGATACTTGATTGAGACGCCTACGATCAATCACACCAATGACGTTGTTACTATGTAATACCTCAGTGTACTCCTCATCAGCATCATTTAACGTTGCATCATGTGGTCTGAAGCGTATTGCTGGATTCTCATTGGTTAACCTATGTCGTTCATACCAATCCATCTGTTCAACGTCAGCTAACGTGAGTGTCGTATTTGGAATTGTAACATCACCATCTGTAGTAGGTGTTAACTCATGAGTTGATACGACAACATTGTATTCATTAGCAACTAACTCATGTACTTCATCCTGTCCTGTTGCATTGATATCACCTTGTTGCATGCTGATGCCGTGTGAGTTGATCGTGATATTTGACTCAGGACTTTGAATTGATATCTCATCACTGCTAACATCAGTTCTAACTGCTATTCTCACATCAATGACAGCTTGAATGGAACCATTCATGTCCCTCACTTCAGTCCAACTAACTCCCATCTCATTATCAACGTTACGTGTGAATATATACTCTGGATGTGATGATTCAAATTGATACCTCTCATCTGGTTCCATGCGTTCGATCTGAGCTGCAGTATAAACCGTACCATTGTCATTAACACTCCACATTGAATTGGTATTAACGCTTCTCATTGTGCATAAGCTTAATTGTTGTGACGTTAACGTGCTGCTTTCATTATCAATTCGTCTCATGTATATTATTTTATTAACACCCTTATCATTAACACGTGTTACGTATATCAATCCAAATCGATTGTCACCTACTCGTCTAACCATGATATCACCTATTTGTGGACCTTCAATTGGATCGTATGTGTTCAAATCAAGTAGTTCATCTATTGATAGGTTTGATAATGATTCAATGGTATGATCACCGAATAATGGTTGACTAAAAGCAGATGTATTGGTAACTGTTTCATGAGTCAATCTAACAGCTGGTGTGTTGGTGGTAGTTGCATCATCATCAATATCATCTAACTCCATCTCATCAGTGTTAGTAATAGTGTGATCGACGATGGTATTGTTGTTAGTTCGTTCTCTCCATCTACGTCGCAACTCACGTACAGAGTCAGTGATGGTATGCAGTGATTGTTGAATCGTACGTGTTGCATCAACTATGACTGGTATGCGATCTAGTGTCAAACCACCAGCAATCAATGTGGTAGTTGCATTGCCAATTTGAGTTAATGAATCTAACGCACTTAGTACGAGATTAGTTGCTGTCATAGATGATACCGCTGCTGGTATGGTTGTCTGACCAGGTATGAATCGTTTAAGCACATGGCTCTCTGCATTAGTGTCCATATCAAGTATGAACTTACCACTGATTGGTTGCTTGCCACCTGGGTAATCATCACCGCCTAAACCAGGGTAGGTGAAATCTTCAGTACGATATGTGTTGATACTCACGTTAGCACTGCTCATCGTTAGGTTTGATAATGCACTCACCATCTTAACGAATCCAGTTAATACACTGAGTATGTCATTAGCAATGGATAGGCCACTCTTGATTGAGTCAGTGAATTCATTGTAAGCTGCCTGTAATCGTAGTTGTTCTTGTATGCCATTGATGATTGCACGTAAAGTGGAGTAGTCATATGCTAGTACGTCAACTGTACCACCAACTACGTTTAGATCCCTACGCATTGTCATGATGTTATCTGCCCATATGATTTTCGATGAGTACACGTTATGATCTGTGACGAGCGTGGTGCAATTACGTGGATCAGGTTTAACTTCATAAAACTGTTGTATGATCATTACATCGAATGGATTGAATGTGTCATCAGCTAGTTGTGGTGTTTGTTCGAAGTATTGCTTTTCAATGTAGATGTTGATGTCATTATTACCCTTTGCCTCTGGTACTACCTTGTTTGAGTGCGCTGCTTCACGACGATAGTTGAATGATTCAATGACTGGGTTATCGTTCCATGTATGAATGTAACTCATGTTGAGTGGTGATATTGGATGAAGATCCCATCTCAATGGGGTGACGTATAGTTCATCATTAACGGTGAATGTAATGTCTGCCATCAAGTAGAGTAGGTTGTTTGATTCGATGTTGTTGACTTTGATGGTAAACTCTTGTGCATCACATGAGCTGCCATTGATGGTGTACTTAGGTGTTGATGATAGTTTGATCGTTGAGTTCGATTCATTAAGTTCAATGATGGTGCCATCTTTATATGCCACTCTCCAGTTGGTGATGTGGTTTGATAGTAAGGTTGCAACGTTTGATGTGTCGGTAACCGTTTCAATGCATGATAACCACTTAAAGATGTAGTCAGAGTGTTGAACGATTAAACATGGGCTGCCATTGTTGTTGGTTGTGGTTGACTGCTTAGCGAATGATAAGTTAACGACGTTATTACCTGACCATGATTTATAATTCCATGTCAATGCCCATGAGTGGCCATAGAGATAATCATTGAATTCAAAGCGTGTGTCAAGTGGTATGTTGTAGTTTGAATCGATGTTCCATGTCATGACATAGTACTTTGACGTTTGACTTATGGATGATGGTTTGTATAGGTAAAGCTGATCTGATTCATTAAGTGTGAATTGAGTATTATCCTTAATGGTTGTTTGCATTGATTGTAATGCATCATCGATTTCATTCTTAGTATAGATGCAATTGATATGTACATCATCTGTTTTGCCATTACGTGTTAATTTTAGTTCTCCATCACGTATTCTTATATCGTAACCTTTATCAGTGAGTGATAGTGCTTGAGCAGCAAGTGGTGTTATCATTTACCATCGATAAAATGATACTTTCATTGAAAAGCATTGGGCCAGACTACAATCGTATACGTGCTAACATACAAATACCATGGAACTGTCAATATATTGAGTACTACGTTGCGTCAATCAATACAAAGAACATATTACTTATATCAAGCGATGATAGTATAACATATGAGTGGAACGATAATGATGATGATAATACACGCCAAACCACTACTATGAAGTTGGAAGACAGATACTATTCAATACCAAGTGATATACCCGATTTGTTTAACGTGCAAGATGTTAATGAGCAACCAATTATGGAAACACGAATAAATAACAATACTAATGTCATTTACTTAAAACCACACGTTGATAACTTCACTATCACATCAATGTCACATCGCATAGCATTGATTACTGGGTTGTATAACTTACCGCTTAACCAACCATTAGAAAATGATGAAACAATAAAATGTGACATTCCAATATTAGACTACGCTAACAAGCTATACTTGATATCAAAGCAAGGTCAAGCTATTCAATCCAACTTGGGTGATGCTGAGTATACACCATCAGTGATAGCTAGCATTGATCATGTCATTCGATATGGTGTGCCAATCATACAGAACTTTGAAACGTATGGTAAGCCAATCAAAAATGTTGTTAACATTGATTCATTCAAACAGATTGAGTTGGAGTTGGTTGACTTCGAATATCAACCTGTTAAGTTAATGTCACCTATGTTCGTTACGATTAAGGTTAACCCTTGCGATCCACCAAAGATGACGCTGTAAAAATGATCTATTTTTGTTCTGCACTAATGTTGGTTGTTATGGCAGCCTTAAATGCACGCAACTCAATGAGCTCTTGCTTTTTACGTTCACGGTATTGCTTTTGTTGTTGCCTTCTAGCATTGATACGTTCTTCATCAGTGAGGTAAAGCTTTTTACGACCACGCTTTTTAGGTTCATTAACAATACCCTGCTTTGATTTGAGTGATTTAACTACAGCTGTATCGTTAAACAATTCAGTGTTGATGTTTGACATTTGCAAGGAGATAAAAATCATATTATGAAATGTGATATGAAACACAAATGAAAAATTTTATGTGCTTATTACGTAATGCATTATGCAATGTAGTGGGAATGGTTTAAATATCATATTGCAACTAATTAGTGTCTGGCCAGACGTGGTACAGTGGTTGAGTCATGAAGCGTGTCTCCCAGCTTCGGCGGCAGGCATGAGTTCGATTCATAGCAGTACCGATTTTTCGTGTTATTTTATCACACTTGTGATGGAGCCTGTAGCGAATCAACACCTAAGGTAAGCCATTGCTTGTGATATGTGTAGCACGAAAGCATCTACCGGTAGGTGTATCTTTGTAATGAACGTGTTAAATCACGTTCCCCAACCATAGTGTGTGTAGTTCCTTTCCTGTGAGGGGTTGATATGCAATCCCGGGTACGTATGTTGATTCCTCATCGAATGCATAACACACTCACGAAGACGGTTGGTTTTTGCACTTTTGTTTTTGCGTTTGCATGACGTGTTGAATGATGTGTTTGACTGTACATTTAATGTATAGCATAGTGTATCACTTAATGTATAGCATAGTGTATCACTTAATGTATAGCATAGTGTATCACTTAATGTATAGCATAGTGTATCACTTAATGTATAACATAGTGCATCACTTAATGCTTATTATCAAACACTAACTTTAACTTACACCAAATGAGTTACGTTGATTTAATCGATCATCCTGATTATGAAATCTTAAACGAATACCCATTTACCATTCGTCGTAAGGACAACCATCATGAAATGCATGAATATTATCAACATGGTTATGTGTATGTTAGTATGAAGCACAATAAGAAGTATAGAAAGCATCGTTTAATAGCAAAGCAATTCATACCAAACCCTCATCACTTGCCAGAGGTAGATCATATTAATAACAATCGTTCAGATAACCATTTAACAAACTTACGATGGGTAAGTCCTAAACAGAATATGCTTAATAAATCAGGCCATGGCCAAATCAAATACGAATATGTTAATGACTTGCCAATTGATGTTAAGCCAATCATCATGTATAAGCAATGGGAGTTTGAAGACTATTACATTGATGCAGATGGTAATGTATGGTTTGATAATGGTGAACGATATCGTAAATTGTATGCACACAAAAACAATATCATATCAATGCATGATATATATCATAAGCAACATAGTGTAAGCATTTCAACATTGCGACGTGAATATAATGATTAACATTTTTGATTCGCGTAAACACTTGAGTTGGTGACTTGAATGATGACTTGAATGATGACAAAAATGAATCGTTTAAACTGTATCATCAATAGCATTTCTAAATGCTTCAACTGAGTTCTGCTCATTGAGTTTACTTCTATATTCATTGATGGCATCATTTGCTTTGGCATAGATTGATTCATAACGTTTCAACTCATGACGTAAGCATAACTTATCAATGTAGTATTTGTAATAGGTATGTGTTTCATTGTTGTCTGATACAAACTGATGTGGTGTTAGGTCAATGGTCAACAGCATTGGATTACGATAAATGGTTCGATAACGATTCTCACGTACAGTTATGTATCGTACCTTACCAAATATGTTAATCAACCCATTCATGTCAATGGTTCTGTTGCCATCGATGACTAATAATGGTCGTACACTAATGCCAAATTCAATAGGGTATATCTTACTATCAAGGTAGACGATTAACTTATCATCATTAGTTGGTTTGATTTCTTCAACGAAGCTAGTAACTGACATTGTTTGTGATGCGAATAAAAACGTATTGATGAATTGCAATGTTTATACATGAATTGTTGTAGTGTTACTTGAATTGAACTGTCCTGGTAAATTGGGGTAATGTTATTTGTTGAAATGACTTTGTCTTTTTGAAGCAGGTACTACCATCAGTTAAGTCAAATGTGATTGTTTCACCTTGATACATACGTTCATACAGCTCTTCAACAGTGATGTTCATGCGTTTGCACTTGTTGAGTATGCATTGATTGGGTATAGATT
The DNA here is from genome assembly GCA_039105265.1 of Tritrichomonas musculus. NCBI lineage: Eukaryota > Parabasalia > Tritrichomonadida > Tritrichomonadidae > Tritrichomonas > Tritrichomonas musculus. The sequence goes on from JAPFFF010000013.1 coordinate 1,152,510, forward strand.
TCATTCTGATGTGGTAACCTTCTCTGCCATGTTCATCAACGAGTATATCGAGATATGTCTTCTTACCCAATGCAATGAGCTTACGTGAGTGGATCTTACCAACTGCACCAGGGAATGAATCGAAGTCACAATGAAACTGTGTCATATCACTGCCAATTAACTCTTTACCATATGTTGCTTTGAATAATGCAGCTAACTTATCAACATCATCTTCATTTAAGTGAACGCTATCAGTATCAGTATAGTATATCGCTATGTCATTCTGTTCTGCAGTACTAACGACTTGATTCATGATGTGCTTACTCCATGATAACACTGATGCACCAAACTGTGGTAGGTTGAAATGATTGTTAATTGGTCTAATCATCTTGACAAATGCTTTGGTACCATCATTGATGACGACCTCTTTGATGTAGTTGTAGTTGCGATATATGTATGGTATGACATCATCATTGTTAACGATCTTAACTTCATCTGTGATTGGCTTTAATATCGACTTGCCATAGATTGAGTTGAGTAACAACTTGATGGTCTTCTCAAGTGGGTTGCGTTCTTGCTTGTATCTCAACCTCAAGTTGAAGAGCGTGTTAATGAAGTCGTTGATGAGTGTGTTGAAACCATCATTGAAGTAGTAACCACGTATGAATTCATATTCAACATCGTAGAACTCAATCAAATCCATTAATGCGACCTTGTCAATGTAGTAGTGGTCAACTACTTCGTTACCAAACAACTTAGTGCCAGCTTCATTGCGTTTAAACACTTGACCAAACCTATATGGATGCTCTGACTTAGGTGTTAATCGTTTGATGTTGATCTCAATGAAGAACGTATCATAACACATGAGTTGATCGTGAGTGGTGTTTGATGGTATAACTTGTGGTTTACCCTTTGGTATGCCTGGCATGATCGACATTGCAGATGGATATAAGCTGACTGCATCGAAGTCCTGTATCTTACCTTCAACATATTGCTTCTCATTGTTAGCTGTCATTGTTCTACCACCACTAACACAACGTTGGATGAAGTTCTGTGGCTTACCCGATAGTTTAAAGCAGTCTTTGAAGCAACCGTATATGCGTGCGAAGTCATAACCTATCGCGCTGATTGATATGTACTGGTTAATGCCTGGGAATTTGTTGTTAGCATTATTGAACACTTCATTAAGGTCATGATCAAACTTATGTACACCATCCATGAGTGTGATACAGTCTTTGATGCAGTAGTACTTAGCATACTTCATTATGTCAATCATGTGTGTGGTTTCATTAAATGACTTAGATGATCTAGCATTAGTAAGTAGTTGTGCGTAAGCTTGTTCAAGTTCATCTGATGTCATATCATCAATGTGTTCATCACGGTATTGATCTTTGAATTCATTGAATGGTATCAACTCACGTTTGATGTTAGCTTCAGTGTAGAGTTTGTATGGTATGATTTCTTTATGTACTTTGAGATTGAACATGTTACCGAACTGTGAAAGTGGCGCTGGTATGAGTGAGTAACTGTTGCGGAATGTTAAACGTTTGATTCTCTCTTCATCTATGCCTTTACGTGGATTGTGGATGGTTTCACGTTTCTCCATGACTACTTGCAAGAGTGTGCCAGTACGTTGAGTGACTTGAACATTCCAACCTGGTTCATTAATGAAGAAGCATGCATCATACTTAAGGTTGTGGAAGTATGTCAATGAGAAGTTAGCAAGTGAATTCAAGAATCGCTTTGCAATGTCATTACCATAGTAACTCATTATGTTTTTACCATCGCATACACAGTATAGGTATGGACGGTGTGGTGATACAGTTACGTCTGTCTCAAAGTCAGCGTAGTAAACCTTTGTCCAGTGTTGTTCATGCTTAGCATCGGATGACTCAGCTTGGCAACATAACGTTTCATTATAGTCGAGTTCAGTGTAATTATTCAAGTGGTTGTCAAACTCACAAGTTGCTAATATATCTTGTTCACATTGATTGATCTCGCGGAAGTAGTTGCATTCGAACATAGTTTCCATGACTGATAACATAGGTGCACCATTTGAAGTATCACCTCGGTTATTCGTTATCAATTGCCTTTCATTCAATGGTCGATCTGCAAATTTAACATCAAGTTCATCTTTATGTTTGATGTAATAGGTAGTGATTGGTAATATTTCATTGTCATCAATCATGAAATGGTCTTTGTAAAGAAGCAACTTAACCTCTCTATTAGCAACTACCTTACTGTTCTTACGTGTGTTTACACTTGGTTGTTTGCGGTGTCTTGACTCTCTACTTGCATCAAATCGATATACAATGAAGTGGCATTGCATGTTGATAGCTATTTCAAGTATCTTCTTATTAGGTACTGAACGTGTTTGCATCATACCACGTAACTTTTGTATCTCATCTTCGGTGAATACACCTGACTGAATGCATGCATATACGAAGCAGTTGTCGGTATAGTTTTTGGCATCGACCTCATGATATATCTGGTAACGGGTTAAGTCAAGTGATGGAATGAGGTTAACGTATGGAAAGAATGCACCATCAAGAGCATCTCGAAATGCATCAACTGATATGATATCTTCATCTTCATCATTAATCCTCTCACTGAATGTTGTTTTACCATCATGCTTAGTTGCTGTAATGAATTTAACAACGAACTTAACTGGGATGTAATCTAAACCAATTGCAGTAGGATCTGTGTCAGAACCGTATGATTCAGTTGTAATCTCACCAAGTATTGATCTAATTACTACATCAATAGCTAATGCTTTTGGTTTGATACTAGTATCGCTACGATATCCTAATACAAGTGGATGTGGCATAGTTGATTTGTTCTTACGTATGTATCTTAACACTTGTGTGAATGCATATTGTTTTTCACTGTCATCGTTAATATCAACTTCAAATGTTTCATGCTTTTTAACATACCTCATCATACGATTCATCTCACGTTGATACTTCTTAGTGTCATGAACGTTCTCTTCATAACGAATGCGTTCAACTGATTTGGATGATGTGTAACCAGCATCGATATTCATAAGTGAGTCAATGAATTGGTCATCGTCAATCATTTGTAGGGTGCTAATAATCGTGGATGGAGATGTGGATGTGCATGGTGCATTATCATCGTCATCAATAACAAACTCAATACCATCATCAATGTATATATACATATCATCGCCTTCTAATATGAGCATAACAACATCGTTATTGTCGTCGAGTAAATAGTAGATAGCCATTTAAATGGCAACAAAAATAGGCACGCTAAAAATATGTTGATATAAATGAAAGTCAAAACACATTATGTAATGGGATTGTAAGTTTTTATCCAGTATGTAATGAAGTATTATGACACATTAAGTTAGATGACGTGAGTTCAACGTGAGGTGATGTGGTGATGTGGTAACATGTGTTGTGACGTGAGTTGGATGATGAGGTGATGTGGTGAGGTGGTAACATGTGTTGTGACGTGAGTTCAACGTGAGGTGGTGACATAGGTTTTGACATGAGTTCAACATGAGTTCAACGTGAGTTCAACGTGAGTTGATGCGTTAAAGGGGTTAACATGGGTTTTGACGTGAGTTCAACGTGAGGTGATAACATAGGTTTTGACATGAGTTCAACGTGAGTTCAACGTGAGGTGATAACATAGGTTTTGACATGAGTTGAATCGTTAAGAGGGGGGTGTTACAACTTTAAGCAGGGTGAAGTGGCGAAGCTACGAAACCCTGCTTAACATATCTACTTTTTTGAATAAATTTTTAAAAAAATTGATGCACTTAATAGAAAGATTAATCAAACCGAAGGAAATTCGCATACACAGGACGAAGCAATAGCCAAAATAATGAATACTTTTCTTATGGTTGATGAAACAAATATGTTTTTAAATTTGCTTAATGGAAGAATTGAGACATTAGAGATGGATTATAAGAGTTTAAAGAATATGATATCAGCTTTTGAAGTCAGAATTACTGGTCTCGAATTCAAAGCAGATCTAGATTTATCTATATATGCATTAAAAAATGGCATGTGAAACACTAATAATCAGACAAAGCTTGCAAAAATGATTTAAAGTGCTCAAGGCATGCTACTTTTCTATTTTTAACTCTACACTTTCATTACTACAAACATATGTAGTTATATTTATATACCTGTTAACGATCCATTCCATTTATTCAAAAGCGTTAGATCGTTTTTTTTTTAATCATATTCTGTTAATTGATCTTTTTTTTTTTTTTTTAGAGGCATGTCAACCAAAATTCTACTCGATAAATTTTTTTGAAAATGATAATAAAAGATTTAAATGATGCATATTAAAACTTTTCCTCTTGAGCAAACGAAAACTTCTATACAGTTTTTAGTTTTTATTCAAATCATCATTTTTAACTCAATATCTTCAATTCAAGAAGTAGATGTATTCAAATTTGATATATTGAAAAATGAATTCTCTTTCATTTTTGATAAGATCATGATTGAATACCATTTCAATTTGAGAGAATCTTTATTGAATAGCTTTTCAATTTGAGAGAAGGTTAATTGAATGTTCTTTCAATTTGAGAAGAATAAATAAGTTTTATTTATAACTTGACAATTGAATTATTAAAAACTTATTTTATGATATAAATATACTTAGATATTAATCATGAATTTATAAAAGTAATTATATGTGCATTTCACAAAAAATTTAAAATAAATATTTTAAAATATTTTATTTTGCTTTTACAAAGTAAGTAAAATCATTATTTGATTCATAATAAAGAAGTATATAATTTTTATTAATCAAAAAAATAAATTTATGCTCTAATATTCTCAAATATTTATTTAAAATATAATTATTTGAAAAAGTTCGATCGGTAAATATAAAAAAGTAAAATGAAATGAATTTATCATAAGTTCTATAAATTCTCTAAAAATCATATTTTGAGCACTAATTATATTTTATTTTTTCAATGAACTATCAATTGAATTGAAAGTATAATATTAATGTATATTGAAACATATAAAAGAAAATATATATATAATTATTAAAATGGTTGTTTTATATTGATTAAAAAATAAAATATGATTAGTATCACAGCTATTTGAAAATAAAACGTTTTATGTTTAGATATTTAAAGAACGTATAGAGTAATCATAAAAATCATTAGTGGTTTGTTAATATTATTAAGTTATAAACGTAAAGAATCTTGGATCTTATATTTCTATAGAGTGGATAAAATGAAAAATCAAAATTGATGTTTTTTACCTAAAAACTATTAATTTTTATTATATAAACTAAATAATTGGATTTCAAAGATCATAAGTGCATTCTTCTTTTTTATATTAATCTTTTATAATTGGATTTATCTTATTTTCTACCTTCACTTTTTGAGAGCTTTTTTTTGGTTGATATGCCTCTTTTTTTTTTTTTAAAAAAAAAAAAAAAGGTAAATTTTGAAATGCACAAAAAGTGCCCAAAAAGTGACAAATACTGAAAAAGTTTCCCAAAAAGTGCTTTTTGCACAAAAAGTGACAAATTTGGAGAAAAAAAAAACTTAAATAAATCATAAATAGAATTAAAATGTTTTTATAAAAATTATAATATAAAATGTATAAGTCCATATGAAATAAAAAATGGTATAAAATTGAGAAATGCAAATTATCATATATATTTCATATATTTGATCTAATATTGTGAAAAAGGCAAATTATCATTTAATGTAGCTTGTATATTAATATTTGTGTGTCATTTTCGCGATAATATTGATACTTCAAATATTGATTGATTTTCTAAAAATAAAAGAAAATTACTTATTTGAAATTATTTAACGTTAATTAACAAATTAGTCATCACCATTTTTAATTTAATAATGTTTTTTATGAGATAATTCTATATTAAATGTGAGATATTATTTTCTCAGAAAAAAAACAAAATAATTAAAATTGATAATAAAATATTGAATGGCAATAGAAAAATTATTGAATTAATTATTATTATATTTCATATTTATTTATTTTAATATGTTCATGCACTATACGGATATATAAACTTTAATCTGCTTATATAATATTATTAAACATATATTTAGTGGTTATTTTATATGATATAAATGTTATATTTCATAGAATTCATATTTTATATTTTGTGAATAAAGTATAATTTTGAATAAAAATAATTATATATTGAATGCATTGAAATATTTATTTTTATAAACGGCTCTTTTATCTTTTATCGATTTATTTTACAATAGAAAAGATTTTTAATATTAATAATATGATATAATTATTTAGTATATTGTTCATTATTTTGGAGTTCCTGATATTTTCCTTTATGTGGTGAAAATTGAACAATTTGATGAAAATATTATATCTTCTCTTAATCCAGTTACATAAACTAGCAATAAACGATATAAAGTAATTTAATAGTTATTATAATTGTTCATTCTTATTCTTTCATTTGTTTTCATAGAATCTTATTTCAAAATATTATATCTTCTCTTCATCCAGTTACATAAACTAGCAATAAACGATATAAAGTAATTTAATGGTTATCATAGTTGTTCATTCTTATTCTTTCATTTGTTTTCATAGAATCTTATTTCAAAATATTATATCTTCTCTTCATCCAGTTATATAAACTAGCAATAAACGATATAAAGTAATTTAATGGTTATCATAGTTGTTCATTCTTATTCTTTCATTTGTTTTCATAGAATCTTATTAAGAAATTTAATATTTTTTTTTTTTTTCCTCTCTCTCCCCTCACTATTTCATTTAGTATATATTAGTATATAATAAATTGTAGTGTTATCTGATATTATGATAACACAAATACTTTATTTATTTTATGCTTATTTCATACAAATCATCAATTTTCGATTTTGAATATGCTCATTGAATTATTTCAATGGATAAAATATAAAGAAATGATTTTTTAATTTCTAACTAACGACAGGTTTTTTGTTTTAAGTAATCAAATTATTACAATCAAGGAAGTCATTTACATTAATATTACATATTATTACAATCATATTTTAATTAAATCCCTAAAATTGTGAATTCTTAAATATTTTCAAAATATTGAAAAGATTGATAGTACAGATCCCAATATGAATGATTATACATTTAATTTGTTAATATATATTAACTATCCATCATTAATCCAACTCAACCCATCTTTATTATCATTCGTTCTATCAAAATCTTCATTTATAAATCATAAATATCACACTTTTTATCATTATTATCATTTGATTTGTAATAATACTCGTTTATTTATTATAATTACTAATCATGTTAGCATCACTCTAAAATATATGTCATAATTCTCCCAAGATTTTCATTAAATTATTAATGTACAAATTAATTGGAAAATTATTGGAAATATATTTGTTATTTGTTTGACAAAGGCGTATTTTAATGCAAATCACCGCAGGAGTTACTTTATGAGAAAAAGTAATGCCATAAATTGACCGTGAAAAAAATGAAATCGTCAAAGATATAAAAAATATGTGTCGTTAAGTCTAGGAAACAGTAAATGATGCACAGCCGAACGTATACTACTAGGATAATGATAGAATGAGAGATAATTATAATAGATATATGAGAATAATGATGTATATTTAATTACTATAACAGGTGTAGACACGCTAAAACAATTAACATACTATATATAGTTATCTTGGGATCAGATATGAGTCTATAGAAATATTCTAAGGAGTTAATCACGTTTCAGGAGCATAGTCACGTATCTTTATCTCGGTGCTGTCATCTCGAATTATCATCCAGGTATTATTATCCCGTTATTATCTCGGTGTTATTATCTCGAATTATTTTAGTGTAGCTTCGCCTCTTATAGTAACTACTGTATATGCTAGAATAATGGTAGAATGAGTGATAATCAAAGTATATTAATAAGGATTATGATGTATTAAAAGAAAATAATAATAGAATGAATGATATTATTGATTAAATGAGTGATAATTACATTAACCAAATAAGAATTATGATAGTATGAATAAGAATAATGTTAAAATGATTGATAATTATAATATAAAAGTAAGAATTATGATGAATAAGCTGGAATAATGATTGAACTAGAGATAATAATGATAGAATGATTGATAATAATGATTAAATAAATAACAATTATAATAAACAAGTAAATATTATGATAGAATGAAAAGAATAATGATAAAATGAGTGATAATTTAAATATATAAGTAAGAATTATGATGAATATACTAGGATAATGATTGAACGAATGATAATAATGATAACTTATCCTCGGATAAAGATTTTTTCTCCTGGTCCATTTTAGGATATTGCCGCATGCTTAGTAATAATGATAGAATGAGTGATAATAATGATTGTTTATGCGGTAAAAAAATGATAGAAGAAACGAGAACGACGATATAAAAATAAATATTAAGATTGATTCAAACAATGAAAAATTAAATTAATATTAACGTGAAAGACCTCCTTGATTGTAATAATTTGATTACTTAAAACAAAAAACCTGTCGTTAGTTAGAAATTAAAAAATCATTTCTTTATATTTTATCCATTGAAATAATTCAATGAGCATATTCAAAATCGAAAATTGATGATTTGTATGAAATAAGCATAAAATAAATAAAGTATTTGTGTTATCATAATATCAGATAACACTACAATTTATTATATACTAATATATACTAAATGAAATAGTGAGGGGAGAGAGAGGAAAAAAAAAAAAAATATTAAATTTCTTAATAAGATTCTATGAAAACAAATGAAAGAATAAGAATGAACAACTATGATAACCATTAAATTACTTTATATCGTTTATTGCTAGTTTATATAACTGGATGAAGAGAAGATATAATATTTTGAAATAAGATTCTATGAAAACAAATGAAAGAATAAGAATGAACAACTATGATAACCATTAAATTACTTTATATCGTTTATTGCTAGTTTATGTAACTGGATGAAGAGAAGATATAATATTTTGAAATAAGATTCTATGAAAACAAATGAAAGAATAAGAATGAACAATTATAATAACTATTAAATTACTTTATATCGTTTATTGCTAGTTTATGTAACTGGATTAAGAGAAGATATAATATTTTCATCAAATTGTTCAATTTTCACCACATAAAGGAAAATATCAGGAACTCCAAAATAATGAACAATATACTAAATAATTATATCATATTATTAATATTAAAAATCTTTTCTATTGTAAAATAAATCGATAAAAGATAAAAGAGCCGTTTATAAAAATAAATATTTCAATGCATTCAATATATAATTATTTTTATTCAAAATTATACTTTATTCACAAAATATAAAATATGAATTCTATGAAATATAACATTTATATCATATAAAATAACCACTAAATATATGTTTAATAATATTATATAAGCAGATTAAAGTTTATATATCCGTATAGTGCATGAACATATTAAAATAAATAAATATGAAATATAATAATAATTAATTCAATAATTTTTCTATTGCCATTCAATATTTTATTATCAATTTTAATTATTTTGTTTTTTTTCTGAGAAAATAATATCTCACATTTAATATAGAATTATCTCATAAAAAACATTATTAAATTAAAAATGGTGATGACTAATTTGTTAATTAACGTTAAATAATTTCAAATAAGTAATTTTCTTTTATTTTTAGAAAATCAATCAATATTTGAAGTATCAATATTATCGCGAAAATGACACACAAATATTAATATACAAGCTACATTAAATGATAATTTGCCTTTTTCACAATATTAGATCAAATATATGAAATATATATGATAATTTGCATTTCTCAATTTTATACCATTTTTTATTTCATATGGACTTATACATTTTATATTATAATTTTTATAAAAACATTTTAATTCTATTTATGATTTATTTAAGTTTTTTTTTTCTCCAAATTTGTCACTTTTTGTGCAAAAAGCACTTTTTGGGAAACTTTTTCAGTATTTGTCACTTTTTGGGCACTTTTTGTGCAAAAAAACTAGTACCAAAAAAAAAAAAAAAAAAAAAAAAAAAAGTGATATTATGACAATTAATTCTAACAATCTAAACCGTAAAGAGCAGATATGATATATCATATATCAAATACAGTTCGAAATATCTACAGCATAAAAAGTTAAATAATGAACCCCTCAAGTAGCTATAAATTTTAACAAATATTCGAAATTATCTCAGAAGTTTTGAATTCACTATTCAAAGTGATAACAATAAACAGATAAGTTATTTTGAAGAATTTGAAGCATATGAAAGATTTCTTCCAGAAAACAATGAATATGAACCTGATGGCATTGACGATTAAAAATCCTATAAAAAATTAATTTCTTTACATTGCTTTTTGTTTCTACAGATGGAGAAAACGGAATAAACCAAATTCACTGATCTTTTGGAAGTTATATTGAGTCACTTCAAACAGATGATTTTGATGATATTTTGACAGAACTTCGATATTATGATCATCTCTTTCCAGTATCTGACTGGCTATACTTGATTAAAGACATTATAACATGTGATGTTTCCTAATTCCCCAGAGTTTTTATTTTCATGCAAATATGAGAGACAATCTTTCTCTTGAATTGTTTAATTCAAAAATTTTCACCATCCTTGCGCGTTTGCTTGTTTCACATTAGTCAACATATCAAATCTATCTATTATTCTTACAGCAAACTCCAGATATCTTTTAATTAAAATATCTTATAATATGTGGCTGAAATTAAATAATGATTCATAAAGTTTATTGTCATAGAAGGGGAAAAAAGCAAGCATGTCAGCGTTAAGTTTACTAAAAACATGTCATATTACAGAATCATTAATTTAATTATTACCTTAGTTTTTGAATTAAAGTATTTCGACGAAAATATATCAGTCTCACGTCTTTTTTACTCATCTCGTTGAGTACATTTTGTGCTATAATGAGCATTTAGGTCCTCAAAATTCCTGTTTTTTAGGGATTTTATACTGGGTGAATTCTTATATTTTGCCTGCATTTTTTATGCATATGACAATTTTGCATACAAATAAATAATATTATATAATTTATAAAATGAAATGCTTGTTCTCTAATATGATTTTGGTAATTTCTAAATAATAATTGAAAAAGAGCTAATTTTAAAGAATCGAGTTATTTAATACAGATAATAATGGCTAAAACATATATTTTGGCTTTTATATAAATGTATAAAACGATAAATAATAAGTATTTTCAATTCTGTAAAATCTCATTTTTAATGAGAAATCAATTTTTTTTGATATTTTTGATATTTTTGGTATATATCAATAATTGTGACATTTTAGCTAATTTGATATTATTTATAACACTATTAAAAACATATTATTTTAAATACATCAAGAAAAATTTATTTTATTATTTTTCAATTGAATTTTTTTTTTCAGTATATTTGCTTTTTATACCATTGAAAATTTTAATAATCATTCAATTTAAAATTATAATTTTCTTAGTTAATATAAAAATAATTCTTTTTATAAAATACATTTCTATTTTATAAATTATATAATATATAGTAAAATAAATTAAAATCTTTTTTATTTGATTTTAGGCTCGGATGATTTTAAATTTGACTAATCATAATTAAATGAATGTAACGTGTTCAATTCAAAATTCAAAATTCAAAATTCAAAATTCAATGAAAATTTTCATAAATTATGAGTTTTAGCGAGATATCGCTTATAAGCGCTGCTCACTCCGGACATTTGGATTTTTTTCAAAGTCTTCTTAACAGAGAGAGAATCAATATCAACTGCAAAAACATTTTAACCATAAACATTCATGAAATTCAAAATTTATTTTTTTATTATATTCAAATTTATGATCATTTTTGGAATTCAATTCAAATAATTAATTGGACACCTCTAATGACTGCTGCCTCTTTCGGTCATACTGATATTGTCCAATTTTTGTTTTCAAAATCAAATCTTGAAATCAACACCAAAAGTATTTTATATCAAAACATTCATACCGTTCAAATCCTATTTTTTTCATGCAATTCAAATCTTATTTTTTCATGCAATTCAAATCTCATTTTTTCAATATGTGTGGAAGGTACGTTTAAAATTTTTTTTATAATTAAAAGATGCATTTTTATGGCCAATATCAAATATGTGTGGAATCAATTATATAAAAATGATATTGTTTCTTCAATAGTATCTATTTTTCCTATTTTGGATAAAAAATTTCAAATTATTTTTGAAAATATCATAATCTAAATATGGGTAAATATTTGAATTTATTTCAATATATCATAGATATATTTTTTAATTTAATGTTATGAAGTATATATTATATAATAATTAAAATATGCTAATTATTTAATGAAATAATCATGTTTATTTTGTTTTTCTCTGTATTTTGCATATCTTGAAAACTTCCCATTATTTTATGGTATATTTTATATTTTTAATATATAAAATATAATATAATAATATATATACATTCATAAATAAATTATTTCGACAGTTATTGTAATAAATGCATTTCTTTTCTTGAAACATAAATAACTTTTAAAATACAAATATTTGTTTTTTTTATTTTAAATTTTTTCAATATATATATTTTATTTTAATTAAAAAACAATTTTATAATTATTAGAAAATTACTGAAATGGGGGAAAAAGAATTTATATATGTGATAAAAAATTCTGAGTAAAATCTTTACTCGAGGTGAAATAATTTACCTCGAGTAAAAACTTTATTTATTTTTTGAATGCATAAAATCTTTACATGAGGTGAAATATTTCACCTCGAGTAAAGATTTTAATCAGAATTTGAATACTCATGTAAAATTTATTTTATTTTTTTTTTAAAAAGTGAAATGAAAGCTTTAAAAAATGAAAAAATTTCAGTCCATCAAAAAAAAAAATTTCCGCTTTACAAGTATTTATCTTTAATGCCTGGCAAATGATCCAAAAAAATGGAGCAACTATTGAGTGTTCAGCTTTTCCTTTTTTTTTTTTCTAAATTAAATTCAAATAACTGGAATTATAATGGAGCAATACAAATGTTTTCCAAAACAATAAAATGAATTAATCTAAAAAAACCAACAAAATTATTCAAAATGCTGATGATGATTCAAATAATGGAATTTTTACAAATAATGAGCAAGATACTATTTCAAATACTTAAACTTTAATTTTAATGGCCAAAAAAGGATTTAGGTTTAATTGTGGTGATAATTCAATTAGAAATATATATATTGGAACAAATAACTTCATTAACACAAAAAATATAAATTCTGTTCAACATCCAGAAATGTATTGAGATATATTTTATAAATAGATATATGTTTGCCTATTTTTTGGCTAAGTAATCTTTATATCTGATGATAAAAATATTACTCAAAAAAATTTAAAAAATTTGAAAAATTTGGGAAAACGATTAATATTCATTCAAATAATTTCTAAAATTAATCATATTTATTTTTAAATAATATGATTATTATATTTATATTTTTTAAAATATAAATATAATATGATATATGAATAATAATAAATCAAATTTTAGAATATAATAATGGATAAATAAAACCTTCCACACATATTTTTTTCATATAATTCAAATCTTATTTTTTCATACAATTCAAATCTTATTTTTTTCATCAAATTCAAATCTTATTTTTTCATCCAATTCAAATCTTATTTTTTCCATAATATTCAAATCTTATTTTTTCATTGGATTCAAATCTTATTTTTTTCATAAAATTCAAATCTTATTTTTTTTCATCAAATTCAAATCATATTTTTTCATTCCATTCAAATCTTGTTTTTTTTTCATTTCATTCAAATCTTATTTTTTCATTACATTCAAATCTTATTTTTTCATAAAATTCATTTTTATGATCATTTTTGGAATTTCAATTATTACATTTTATACTACTCCATTGATGATTGTATCTGCTGAAGGTTACACAGAGATAGTTAAACTTTTATTATCAAAACCAAATATTGAAATAAACTGCAAAGACATTTTAACCATAAACACTCATGAAATTCCAAATTTATTTTTTTTATCATATTCGAATTTATAATGATTTTTGGAATTCAATTCAAATAATTAATTGGACAGCTTTAATGTTTGCTTCCGTTAACGGTTGTACTGAAATTGTTCGACTTTTATTATCAAAACCAAATATTGAAATCAACACCAAAAACATTTTATATCAAAACATTCATAACATTCGAATCTTTTTTTTTTTTCATTACATTCAAATCTCGTTTTTTCATGAAATTCAAATCTTATTTTTCCATTACATTCAAATCCTATTTTTTTTATACAATTCAAATTTTATTTTTTCATTACATTCAAATCTTATTTTTTTCATTGGATTCAAATCTTATTTTTTTCATAATATTCAAATCTTATTTTTTTCATTACATTCAAATCTTATTTTTTTCATTACATTCAAATCTTATTTTTCATAAAATTCATATTCCAATCATTTTTGATATTTCAATTATTACATTTTATACTACTCCATTGATTCTCGCAGCTTCTGGATGTCATACAGAGATAGTTCAACTTTTATTATCACAACCAAATATTGAAATCAATTGCAAAGACATTTTAACTATAAACATTCATAGTATTCAAATTTTATTTTATTATCGAATTCAAATTTATAATGATTTTTGGAATTCAAATCAAATAATTAATTGGACAGCTTTAATGTATGCTTCTGTTATAGGTTCTACTGAAGCTGTTGAACATTTGTTAACAAAACCAAATCTTGAAATCAACACCAAAAGCATTTTATATCAAAACATTCATACCATTCAAATCTTTTATTTTTTTCATGCCATTCAAATCTTATTTTTTTTCATGAAATTCAAATCTTTTTTTTCATACCATTCAAATCTTATTTTTTTCATGAAATTCAAATCTTATTGTTTTTTCATATAATTCAAATCTTATTTTTTCATTACATTCAAAACCTTTTTTTTAATTGCATTCATATCTTATTTTTGCATGATATTCAAATCTTGTTTTTTCATCCAATTCAAATCTTATTTTTTTCATGATATTCAAATCTTGTTCTTTCATAGAATTCAAATCTTATTTTTTTTCATAATATTCAAATCTTTTCTTTCATAAAATTCAAGTCTTATTTTATTCATGCAATTCAAATCTTATTTTTTATTACATTCAAATCTTATTTTTTTCATAATATTCAAATCTTATTTTTTCATGCAATTCAAATCTTATTTTTTCATGCAATTCAAATCTTATTTTTTCATGCAATTCAAATCTTATTTTTTCATGCAATTCAAATCTTATTTTTTCATGGAATTCAAATCTTATTTTTTCATAGAATTTAAATCTTATTTTTTTCATGATATTCAAATCTTATTTTTTCATGGAATTCAAATCTTATTTTTTTCATACAATTTAAATCTTATTTTTTCATATAATTCAAATCTTATTTTTTTTATAACATTCAAATCTTATTTTTTTCATTACATTCAAATCTTATTTTTTTCATTACATTCAAATCTTCTTTTTTCATAAAGTTCATTTTTTTTTTCTTTTTTGGAATTTCAATTATTACATTTAATTGTACTCCAATGATTCTTGCAGCTTTTGGAGGTCATACAGAGATAGTTAAACTTTTATTATCACAACCAAGTATCGAAATCAATTGCCAAGACATTTTAACCATAAACATTTCATGAAATTCAAAATTTATTTTTTTTATAAAATTCAAATTTATAATCATTTTTGGAATATAATTCGAATAATTAATTGGGCTCCTTTAATGTTTGCTTCCTTTATTGGTCATACCGAAGTCGTTCAACTTTTATTATCAAAACCAAATCTTGAAATCAACATCAAAAGCATTTTATATCAAAACATTCATACTATTCAAGTCTTTTTTTTTTCATTCAATTCAAATCTTATTTTTTCATCACGTTCAAATCCTATTTTATCATATAATTCAAATCTTATTTTTTCATGGAATTCAAATCTTATTTTTTTCATTACATTCAAATCTTATTTTCTCATTTCATTCAAATCTTATTTTTTCATTACATTCAAATCTTTTTTTTTTCATTACATTCAAATCTTATTTTTTTTCATCAAATTCATATTCCAATCATTTTTGATATTTCAATTATTTCATTTAATAGTACTTCATTGATAATTGCATCTTATGAAGGTAATACAGAGATAGTTAAACTTTTATTATCACAACCAAATATCGATATCAATTGCAAAGACATTTTTAACCACGAACATTCATGAAATTCAAAATTTATTTTTTTTTATAACATTCAAATTTATAATGATTTTTGGAATATAAATCAAATAATTAATTGGACAGCTCTAATGTATGCTTCCCTTAGAGGTCATACCGAAGTTGTTCGACTTTTATTATCAAAACAAAATCTTGAAATCAACACCAAAAGCATTTTATATCAAAACATTCATGCAATTCAAATCTTATTCTTTCATGCCATTCAAATCTTATTCTTTCATAGAATTCAAATCTTTTTTTTTTCATTGGATTCAAATCTTATTTTTTCATGGAATTTTAATCTTATTTTTTTCATATAATTCAAATCTTATTTTTTCATTCTATTCAAATCTTATTTTTTCATATAATTCAAATCTCGTTTTTTCATTCCATTCAAATCTGTTTTTTTTTCATTCCATTCAAATCTTATTTTTTTCATTCCATTCAAATCTTATTTTTTTCACAAAATTCATATCTTATTTTTTCATTACATTCAAATCTTATTTTTCCATAATATTCATATCTTATTTTTTCATCCAATTCAAATCTTATTTTTTTTTCATAATATTCAAATCTTATTTTTTCATATAATTCAAATTTTATTTTTTCATAAAATTCAAATCTTATTTTTTCATGGAATTTTAATCTTATTTTTTCATGGCATTCAAATCTTATTTTTTTCACAAAATTCAGATCTTATTTTTTCATTCCATTCAAATCTTATTTTTTCATTACATTCAAATATTGTTTTTTCATTCCATTCAAATCTTATTTTTTCATCCAATTCAAATCTTTTTTTTCATCTAATTCAAATCTTATTTTTTCATGGAATTCATTTATTTGATCATTTTTGGAATTTTAATTATTACATTTTATAGTACTCCATTGATTATTGCAGTTTCTGAAGGTCATATAGAGATAGTTCAACTTTTCCTATCACAACCAAGTATCGATATCAATTACCAAGCCATTTTAACCATAAACATTCATCAAATTAAAATTTATTTTTTTTAATCATATTCGATTTTATAATCATTTTTGGAATTCAATTCAAATAATTAATTGGACAGCTCTAATGGTTGCTTCCGTTAAAGGTTATACTGAAATTGTTCGACTTTTATTATCAAAACCAAATATTGAAATCAACACCAAAAGCATTTTATATCAAAACATTCATAACATTCAAATCTTTTTATTTTTTCATTACATTCAAATCTTATATTTTCATTCCATTCAAATCTTTTTTTTTTTCATGCAATTCAATTTTTATTTTTTCATGAAATTCAAATCTTTTTTTTTTTCATAGAATTCAAATCTTTTTTTTTTTTCATTGGATTCAAATCTTATTTTTCACAAAATTCAAATCTTATTTTTTCAGGAAATTCAAATCTTATTTTTTTCACCAAATTCAGATCTTATTTTTTCAGGAAATTCAAATCTAATTTTTTCACAAAATTCAAATCTTTTTTTTTCCACAAAATTCAAATCTTATTTTTTTCATTGGATTCAAATCTTATTTATTCATATAATTCAAATTTTATTTTTTCATAAAATTCAAATCTTATTTTTTTCATATAATTCAAATTTTATTTTTTCATGAAATTTAAATCTTATTTTTTTCATGTAATTCATTTTATTGATCATTTTTGGAATTCAATTTGAAAATTTGACACTACTCCATTGATTATTGCATCAGCCGAAGGCCATGAAGAAATTGTTCAACTTTTACTATCACAACTTGATATCGAAATCAACTGCAAAGACATTTTTAATCAAAACACATTCATAGTATTCAAAATTTATTTTTTTTCATAAAATTCAAAATTTAATTAATTTTTGAAATTTATAAATTTAGTTATTTACAAAACAGCACTCGATTATGCAAAAGAAAATAACCACCAAAAAATAGTTGATTTATTAACGGAAGAAATTAAACAAATGAGCTCACCAGTACACGCAAAATTGCGAATTCAGAGAAAAGAATTTGAAACACAAATACAAACTCAGAAAGATGAATTTGAGACAAAAATGCAAAAACAGAAAGATGAATTTGAAAAAAAGAAAAATGAATTTGAAAACCAAATGAACCAAATGAAATTGATGTTTGAGCAAATGAATTTGCCGACAACACCAGCAACAGGAAATAATGAAAAAGACGACCAAAAAGATTCTGATAAAAAAGACTAAGAAATCCTCTGATTTCAATTCTTTTTCATTTGCAAATCGATCAATAAACTAAACTACTAATTTTTTAATATTTTCTAATTCATCTTTTTATTTTGAGTAGTTTCTAAACATAATAAGCAAAATATATTTGCATATGAATGAGCAATCTTTCAATATATTATCATATAAAAATAAAACAATGACAGCAGATAACTAATTTCATATAAGATTGGTTCAGGCTCTCGATGCCATGAAATTCTATTTTGATTTTTGTCATATTTGAATGAATTGACCATTCAATGGTGAAATTACATTTTTTACAAGAGAAACAATATGTAAACGGTTTCGCTTTTTTTTTTTTTTAAGGTTAATGGAAATTACAGCCTTTTATAATTAGGAAGTTTTATATAAATAATATAAAAATAAGATCTGAATAAACTTCTATTGACTTTTATGAATTTATTTGATTCATTTTCATGCCGACCCCTTCAAACTCTTACAATTCCCCCGAGTATTGAATTTATTGAAGGTTGGTGTGCTAATCTTCCGAATTTGACACATTTAAAAATAACGAACAAAAACCGAAATTTTTCTTATGTTGACAATCAATTTCTAGTAGGAAAAAGTGACACATGTAATCCTCTTCTTTTTTCAAATCGAGATATTGAATGCCCTATCGTTCCATCGTTTATTAAAGGTATCTCCACTTTTTCATTTACAGATTGTCGACGATTAAAATCAATTGAATTTTCACTAGACCCACAACTTGAAACAATTGACGAAGGAGCGTTTTGTGGCTCTTCCATTGAAAGGCTGACGATTCCAAAAAATTTCAAGAAATTCAAAGAATGATGGTGTAAAAATACGTTAAAATTGAATGAAATTTTCATATTTGCTGAAAATCAATCATTCTCAATTTTTGACCATAAACAATTAATTGGAAAAAGTGACACTAAAAGTGATATTTATGATCTTCTTCTTTTTGCATCGCGAGACATTCACAATGCCGTCATTTTAAGTTCAAAAAGTTTGCTCCTTCTCATTTTCTGATTGTAAGAAACTGACATCAATTGATTTTGAAGATTTGAATCTTCAACTAATCAATGATTATGCATTTGCTGATACATCAATTGAAAGTATTTGAATTCCATCTCATTTTAAAAAAATTTCAAAATATGCTTTTTTTAAATGCATTAAGTTAAAATTTGTCACTTTTTCTGAGAATTCAGAACTTGAATTTATTGATTAACTGGCTTTCGCATCAACTGCAATTGAACTGATTGTCATTCTATCACATGTTAAGGTAATTGGCGAGCTAGCATTCTTCCGTTGTGGCCAACTGAAAACCGTTTTGTTTCAAGAAAATTCAGAGCTCAAAATAATTGACCAAAGAGCTTTCAATTTCTCTTCAATTGAAGAAATTAAAATTCCAGACAGCGTGGAGGCTATTTCTGACCACGTTTTTAACGGATGCACGAGATTGAAAGTTGCTGAAATTTCTGGAAATTCTGAGCTTCGCTTGATTGGCGATTTAGCATTTTCATTCTCTTCGCTCACTATCTTTTTTGTTCCTCAAAAAATCGTGAAACTGGGAGCCAACTTTCTACTGTCTACGAAAGTGAAATCTCTGAAATTGTCACCCAAAAACAATAATTTTATGATTTATGATAACAAGATTTTTGCTGGGAAGTCAATGCGGAAAAATGCAAACAATATAGAAAACATCATCAAAAATAAAATTCGTAAAAGCTATAATGGCGCAAACAACATTTTCAATGATATTTATGAAAATGACAACAACAATAATGCAAACAGCAACAACAATGATGAAAGCAACAATGAAGCAAACAACAATGAAGCAAACAACAATGATGAAAGCAACAATGAAGCAAACAACAATGAAGCAAACAACAATGATGAAAGCAACAATGAAACAAACAACAATGAAGCAAACAACAATGAAGCAAACAACAATGAAGCAAACAACAATGATGAAAGCAACAATGATGAAAGCAACAATGAGTGCACCAAATAATTTATTTCAATTTATATAAATGCACCAAGTAATTGCAATAAACAAATTATTTGGTGCACTTTATTATTATTTTTGCTCTTTGATTACTTTTTTTAAAATACTGGAAAAAAATAATGAATGAGATTGAATAATAGATTTTATAATTTGTTGTAAAAGAAGTTTATAATAAAAAATATTATAAATACATTTAATAGTGTTTTATTGTGTTAGATTTTGCCAAAAAACAAGTAGGTTTTTATTTGTGAAATATGATTTCTAATTTATCGTTTTTATTCAAAAAGTGAAAGATTTAAAAGCAAGCATCATGATCTTCTCTTTTTATGAAGCCTATATAAATTGAAAGAGCACAAAACAAAAACAAAAACAAAAACAAAAAAAAAAAATAAAAAAAAAAAAAAAAAATAACAGTTTTTAAAGGGATAAATCAAAAACGCCTATTCAATTTTTTTCCAACTACTCAATTTTTCACTTTTTCTAAAGGCGTTTTTGATCAATATTTTTTAAAAAAATCAAAAACGCCACATTTGACCTTCTGCCAGGTAAAATTAAAAAACTCGTTTTTTCAAAAACGCCAGGTTTTTATTTTCATTCAAAAAAATAAAAATTAGATCATTTATATTGCATTAAAAAAAATAAATATCTATTATTAAAATATAAAATTAATATATAAAAATTATATTTTAAATGAATGTGTTTTTTAGTTTATTTTCAACAAAAACTCAAAATCAGTAAATATATGACTTTTTAAAAAAACTCTATTTTTATGTTTTCACATATATTTTTTCATTTATATTATTTATATAATCAATAAAAGCGAAAATTTAAATAAAATATATTATTATTAAGGATCAAATAATTATCAGATTTTGAAAAAGAAGATTTAATTTATTCTTTAAATGTATATGTGTGTTATATTTTCCAATAAGTATCAATATGCAAATTAAATTTTGTAGAAAATGTTCAAATAGGTACTTTTAATTCATAAAAAATTTTTTCAATAATAAATGATCTTAATGAAGCATATTAAACAAATGGATGCACTTTGGTAATTTATTTATATCTTATGCCTTTTATTGGAGAAATTAAAGATATAAAAATGTTTTTATTTTCATAGAAAAGAAATTGAATGCATTGAAAAATTGTGAAATAAATAAAATCTTTTTTTTTATGAATTATCTTTTTTTTTTACACAAAATAACATGAGGAATTATTTGTTTTCTAAATATATGCTTTTCATAAATTAAAAAAATAATGACTGCTTTATGAAATTTTGTGTTTTCAGTTTTTGATAATTATTCAGCCAAACCAATAAAAAATTACTAGAAATGTAAAACCCTTTAAAGAAGGGGGTAAATAAAGATTTATTATTTGTTAAGAATTTATAACTTTAAACGATATTAAAATTTTTTGATCAAAAAACTAAACGTATTATAATGCAAAATAGATAGTAAATGCGCATATTAATAAAATACCAAATAGATAAACATGTTTATTTCGTAGAATTGTAAAAAAAAAAACCTAAACGCATTTAAAAACGTTTAGAATTATATTCGGAACCCAATAAAAAAGCATTATCTTGGTATTTTTCATGAGAATAACCTATTTTCCAAAGTAAAACTAGAAGAAAAATCAAAACATAAATAATGGTTAAAATATAAACAAATTTAATACAATTTTGTGAAATCACATTGATTTTTTTGAATGTAGTATAAGATTGATTTGATATAAAAATAATTTTATCCTTCTTTATTGAAAAGTAAGAAATGATTAAAATATAAATTTAAAATATAAATATTATAATAAGGATAAATTAAAAAAATAAAAACATAAATACTTTTATTTTTTGAGATATACTTGTTTTTTACTTTTTTCGAAAAACAAATGTTTTTTTGAAATGTCTGTCTTTTTGCTGCAAAGCGAGTTATTTGTTAAATTTTTGATTTTAATGAATATATATATTATTCATAAAAATTTCCTTAAAAAAATGAGTGTCTTATTGAAAAAAAGTCAGCTATATCAATAAGTCAAAAGAGTTCTCGCGGTTCAATAATATAATCATATATGAACATGTTTACTAAAATTATAATTTAACTTTAAATTAATATTTTTAAGCATAAATAAGGATAATCATGATTTATAATTTCAATATGTATACAAATATTCAAACAAATCAACGCCCTATCTCTCTAACGCTAAACTAATGCTTAATATTCCAACAAAAAATTGAAAGAAAAATTAAATATCTGATGAATTTATTAATAAAGGTAACAAATATCATCTATATATATTCACAAATATAAATTATTGCTCAATTTTTTAAAATATCTGTTAGCAGTGGAGATATCACTTTTTGAAATTGAGAAGGTTTGTTTAATTTTTTTGAAAAAATTAAAAAAAAAATGGTACGTTTATCTTTTTATATAAAGATCCAAAAAGATCAATTCCGAACTTTAGATTATATTTAATACCCAAATTGTTATAAATTACATCAAATTCAACCAGATACAACATCTTTTATGCATCGATAATAGATTAAAATTTCTCAAATAATTGATATAACTTGGTATATTTTGAATTTCAAGCTATTCATGATTGATATTTGCAAAAAAACTATTTTTTTAAGTAAATGATATTTAAAGTATAGTATAGTATAAAAACAGAAAACCATAAATATTAATGTTTTAAATTATGATAGAAATCAAACAAACCTTGTGAAATTAAAAAAGTGATATTTCGACTACCTATAGATATTTCTTAAAAAAAAATTTATAGAAATAACATAAATAATATTTATAAAAAATATTTGTATTTATTATTAAAATTGGTTAGAGTAAAAAAATAACTTTTTTTTCCTATCGTTGTAACCCCTATCATTATTCTCAATTTTTTGTGAAAGCCAAAAAATAAAAAAAAAAAACTTAGATATTTTGAGAAAAATTAAACGAATTTCTGATAAAATAAAATAACAAAATAATATATATATATATATAAATGAATATATTATACTTTTTATAAAATGTATAATGTATTATTTCACTAAAGCTTGAATTTTTGACTTACAGGCTGTTATATAGTGCAATTTGTATTGAAAAAGTTTATCTATTGTTGTATTCAATTTACTTTTTGAGAAATCCGGTTAAATAAGTTTCTAAAAATGTTCAAACTGCAAAAAAGTCCAAAGCGCGCAATCTCTTACTATCTCAAAATCATATTATCTCTTTTCCTCCAAAAAGAAAAGCAATGAAATTTATAAAATATTTATGCTTTTGCTGACTTCTTGATATATATTTAGTATTGCTAGCTTACAATATTCTCCATTTCTTGGCTTTTAGATCAAATAAACAAAGGTATTCATCATAATGATACTCTTTTTTTTCTAACGCTAGACTAATGCTTAATATTCCAACAAAATCTTTTAGATAAATACATGATAATAATGTCCTAATTGACACTTTAGTTTGAGAAATTATTCTATTTTTTATTATATTGTATATTCATGATTTTTAAAGATCCCTCAATTGTGCGCCTACTTTTTATAAAACATTTTTTTTTTTTTTTTTTTTTTTTTTTAGGAGTGTGAGCTTTTGGAGTATTCTTAGATAAGATTCGTGAAGCTGAACTTGTGGAGAAGAAGTATAGGCTAGGGGAAATAGCAACCTCAGCCCATATTGCCATTAATTCTTGTTAGGCGGTATTTTTCTATACTTATCAATTTCATACATAAAATCCCAATATCCTTAAAATCAAATACCAACATCATAACCATTGCCCTTAGCTTAATTTTTTATCTTTTATAATTTCACCCCTCAAGAAGTACTTTCTAATAATTACCCTTCCAATCATACCAATAATATCTTCCTTTTGCATGCCTTAAGTATATATAAAGAGTTTTTAATTCGCTCATTAGTATGATGGGAAAAAATTAAATTATAGTCTTTATAACTTTCATAACTATATTATATATAATGAACATACTTGCACTATTTTGGTCACCATCAGTTTTTTCTTCTTCATGTTGAAATATAAAGAATCAATACAAAAAAAGTGTTTGCATATCTCAAATTTAAGGTAATATATATTCAGAATGACATGAATATCATTTATTTATGCTAATATAAAAGAGAAAGTACAATAGAACGAATATACATGAATCAAATCTAAGTTATTTTTTTGTTTACATGGAGATTCATGATTTTATTATATATTTTTTATGTAATGTTCTAAAAAAGTAATAAAATAGTATTTTCTATTAGTTTCTCCTTTGAAATTTTAAAATTTAAATATATTATATATATATGTGATTGGATACATATCAATTATATGTTTAAATTATGCTAAAATAATATACATATTCATATATTTATATTTTTAGGTAAATCTTATAAAGCTCTCAATTTATTTTTTGAATGAAAACATAAATTTATCATTAATAATTATATTATTATTATTTTTTAATTTGATATTAGGCATATATATAAATAACAATAGTTATATTTTTAATATATATCTTCAATTTATCCAAATTATCGAGATGATTATATATTTTAGTCAATTATCTGAATAATATCATTTTAACAGGAATATATATGAGAATAATATTACATAACTGTTGTTTTACCAAATATCATGTGAAGATCAAAAATGTATAGTAATTTCAAACTTTTCAAAACTAATTAAATTCATAAAATTATAAATGATAATAATATTTGCATAGAAATATAGTTAATAATCTTATTAAGTTAAGTAAATCTTTTTTATATAAAGGAAAGCAAAGGATTTTCATTCAAATTTCATGAATTCTTTAATAAATAAAATATTTTTCGCGTAATTATATATTATAAGTGAAAATAAAATTGATAATTTTGGATTAAAGCCTTATTAATTATATATTTACAAAATCATCTTATTTCATCTAAAAAAAAAAGTATTTTCATTTTTTAATCTATTGTAAAATCTAATGATACTGTTTTTAAAGTATTATTGATCAAAAAAAAAAACTTATTCAAAACATATTTAGAGATATTTAAATTTTATTATGTATCAATGCTTGTGAATAACCACAATTATTCCTCAGAATCTTCTCAATTTTTCCCTTCTCAAATATGTGTAGATTGACTTTAGCGGCAAAAATAATTCAAAATATAAAATTATAATATCTTATTAAATAACATTTAATATAGGTATTAATATATATTATAATTATTATATAAAATATATTATACAAATATACATATTATACTATATTTAATACTTATTATATCAAATTTATGATACTTTAATTGTTAATTCAAAATTTTCTTTGAAATATTGTTAATAAAAAAAATAACCTTTTCAAATTAAAATGTATCAATATCTTAATATATTATGAATATGAATACTTTACCGGAAATAAATATAAATATAAATAAAAAATAAACAATTAAAAATAGATTTATATTATGAAAAATAAAACATAAAAACAAAACCATTTTATATAAAAAATTTAATATATAAAAAACTATATTTCACTTGGAATTCGATATTATATGTTGATAAAAACGCAATCATATACAATTTATTAAAAAGAAACAATTTTTTGGAAATTTCAAATAATTTCCAAAATACGCTTTTTTTAATTCTATTATAATATTTTGATAATCAAGCTTCATTATAACCAAAATATTGCAAAATTTTCTTTTTTTATATTTTCCATTTAAAAGATATAATAACCCATTAAAATGAATTTCTTCAAAATTTACTCAAAGTCAGCCTAGTTGATTTTCATGTAATATTCAATAAATATTATCATTTATACTTGATATAATTTATTTTTTGAATCTAATATCTTTATATCATATGTCGAATATTCCCAATTTTTAAAATATTTCTCCCAAAGATTAAAAATGATCTTAAAAAAATACCGGCAACATAATAATTTATTTTTCTAAATTGCATTAAAATTTATAATTGTTTTTTTAAAACCTGGCGTTTTTGAAAAAACGAGTTTTTTAATTTTACCTGGCAGAAGGTCAAATGTGGCGTTTTTGATTTTTTTAAAAAATATTGATCAAAAACGCCTTTAGAAAAAGTGAAAAATTGAGTAGTTGGAAAAAAATTGAATAGGCGTTTTTGATTTATCCCCAGTTTTTAATGTAAGAAATATCATTCAATTCTCTGATAAAATAACATATAAGCATCTTTTTTATGAGCCTCACTTCTATCAATTCTTGTTGCCACAGAATCATTGAAATTGTACCATTCGTTTGTATTCGGGTCAATTGCAGCAGCTGTGTAATGACCGTAACCGAGACCGCCAATATGAAACACGGCGCCAATTAGCCTGAATTTCCCATTGTCACTTTTTGTAAAAGACGAAGCTTCCAGCACGTCAGGGTAGTCAACGTTTGTGTCAATTTTCAGTGAGAAGAGGCCCTTCCCAGAGAATCTTTTCATGTGAATAATGAGTGCCTTTTTCCCGCACTTTTCAACGCCGATCTCTTTCATTGGCGACACCATTTTTTTACAGCTGCCGCAGAGCCACTTGTTTCTCCATCCTAGCGACTCTCTTCTTGAGAAGTTCTGCAGACAAGTCTGCAACTTAATTGACCCAAACTTTCTAGGTATTTCAATTGAGAGGAACACAAACGGCTCGCGAACTTTTTCAATATGTTTGCAAGAGGTGCAAATGATGCTCGAATAAAGAATGCCGTGAAAAGTGTCAACGATAGGGCTACTGTTTCTACTCACATGGACATCCCAACTGTCAGATTCAGAGGTGATTTCAATTGGCCTTAAACGGCCGCCACGAAAAGCAGACTGGTTCAGATCCTCATGAAGGGCGTCGAGCAGAGAACAGAGAAACTCTTGAGAGTCGTGCTGCTCGTGATTTGCAAAATTTGAATAAAAAGTGACAAAAATTGAACGAAGGTCTGTTGGATTCCTCGGTGTCGATGAAGAACCTCCACAAAGACTCTCAAGAAAACGACGATAGGCGTGGGCAATTGCGCCACGAGATGACTTCACATTTGACGGATTTATTTGTGATGTGAAGTTGTCAGATAAAAAAAACTGCGTCAATGGCATCACTCTCGCGAGGCACTGGACAGCAGCATTGAAGAAGCATGTGTTTCCGATGTTGTTCAATCCGACAGGCTGTGGCATAAGGGAACTTTTTCTATGGTCATTCAAATTTGGATGAATTTTTTCAATTGGACTTTTTTCAGGTTTTGTTTTCGAATTGTTGCTCGGATTTCTGTGCATTTTAAGACTTCTAAAGTTTTGGTCTGCGTCTTTATTCATGCAGTTAAGCTTGTTCTGCCGAATGTCAAGATCATTCTTGCTTATTCCGTGTATCTCGCCCATTCTTTTCTTCTCGTTAATTCGGCCATTTTTGTTGTGAATTGAAAATGAAAAAAGTGACGGATCAAGTCCGTAATTCATGCAAATTTGCTTTTTAACGTCTTCTACAAGCCAATCAGGATGTGAGTAATATTGAATAGGCATCATAGAAATTGTGTAGAAATCGGTGGATGGAACTTTTTTGGGATAGTAAATGCTATAGGTAAAACAGTTCTTTTGCGGTATTAAAATCGTTTCTTCTCCATTTTTTGGACTTTTGATGAGGATTCCTTCAATTTTAGGCTGCGATCCAAATTGTTTTATTATATCATTCCAAAGATGATAACTAATAATTTCATAGTCAACGCCCCGTTTAAGATCGTTTTTAACTTGTATTTCAGTAAATAATTTTTCTGTATCCAAATTGTCTGGCGCTTTGAGCTTTTTGAATGAAAGCCAATTAATAAAATCTTCATGAAATTGCTTATTAACCAATACAACTTTTTTTGGCATGTCGGCTGCTTTAATATCTTTAATACCATTGATATTTTGTTGAAATTTCCTCATACGCAAAATCATTTTTTTATTTCGCAAATATTGTAAAAAAGCATTCAAAAAGTTTGCAATGATTATATTGTCAAAATAAATTTTGAATCGATATCTTATCAAATAAGAAATTTTTAAAAACAAAAAATTAATATTTTTATTATATTTTAGAATTTAAATTAGATAAAAGAAAATTAAAAGTTTTTTTTTTTTTTTTTAAATAATTATATTCAAATATTGATGTGTCCCATCTTAATGATAGCTTTTAATACATTCATGTATATTTATAACAAACTCAAAGTTTGATAATCAATCTCAAATTTCAATATTAAGTATTAAATATCAAAATGAAGTTACAAACTCGTCTAAGTATATCCTTATACTTTCATATAAAATAATAATAATTTTTAGTTCTTTTAATGGTAGGTCATCGAATATTTTTATTATTTGAATTCATAAAAAGTATAAAATAAAGCATAGAATTATTTTTTTCGTTTTTGAAAGAAAAAGTTACAATGCTTTATATTTTCAATTACTATTGTTGTCAAAAAAAGTATTCAATTTTTCTTTGTCAATATTATTTATTACCACAAATAAAACCTTGAATTTATCCCATTCATGATAAGTTTACTCGATATAAGCGACTATAAGCAAGTAAAGATGATTGGCATTGGAGGATATGGAACTGTTTATGAGGTCAAAGACAAAAAAGAACAAACATATGCTGCAAAGGTTCTATATAATAGTAATATTGATGAAAAAATGCTTCGAGAAGTCTTAATTATGAGCATTTCTGATAATCCTACAATAACCAAATTAATTGGATATACCAAAACAGATTTCGAAGATAATAATAATATAACAATTATCATGCCCTATGCCAAAAAAGGGTCTCTCCGATCAATTTATAATGGAATAGAAAAAGGAAGAACCCCCTCTGATTTTACTAATACAAATCGCCAAATAATATTAATTGGTATTGCACGTGGTATGAAATATCTTCATGATCGTAATATTATTCACAGAGACCTAAAGCCAGACAACATTTTACTAAATGACAATTACCAACCTTCGATATCAGATTTTGGATTGTCAAAAATTTTCGATGCTTCAAATTCACTTTATCAATCGCAACACTTAGGCACTCAAATGTACATGGCACCAGAAGTCATCAAAAAAGAGCCTTATGGTATAAAGGCAGACGTTTATTCTTTTGGAATTGTTATGTACGAAATTGTTACAAATTGTTATCCTTATTCAAAATCAAAAAATAAAAAGATCGATAATAGCTCTTTTAATAATAAAATTGCAGCAGGAATTTTGCATCCTGATTTTAAATTTGAAATCAACAGTTCACTGAAAGAGTTGATTGAAAAATGCTGGGCAAATGACCCTAAAGATCGTCCTACTTTTAAAGAAATATTCAAACTGCTAACAAGTAGAGATTACTTCCTTGATGATGTTGACGCTCACAAAGTAAATGAGTATGTAAGCGAAATCACAAAAAGTAACGATGCTGTTGAATGCTTATTAAAAAAAATTGACCAATTAGAAGAAGAGATAAATGCAATAAAAAATAAAGAACAATCAATTGGTATAAATTTGGTAAATAAAGATGAAATGACAAAATTATTAGATGATAATAAAAAATTGCAGTTCTATAATGAACAATTAAAAATTACAAATATGGAATTATGCGAAGAAAACAATAAAGTGAAAGCAGATAAAGATAAACTGTTAGAAGAATACAATCGTATGAAAGCAGATAAAGATAAACTGTTAGAAGAGAACAATCAAGTGAAAGCAGATAAAGATAAACTGTTAGAAGAGAACAATCAAGTGAAAGCAGATAAAGATAAACTGTTAGAAGAGAACAATCGTATGAAAGCAGATAAAGATAAACTGTTAGAAGAGAACAATCAAGTGAAAGCAGATAAAGATAAACTGTTAGAAGAGAACAATCGTATGAAAGCAGATAAAGATAAACTGTTAGAAGAGAACAATCAAGTGAAAGCAGATAAAGATAAACTGTTAGAAGAGAACAATCAAGTGAAAGCAGATAAAGATAAACTGTTAGAAGAATACAATCGTATGAAAGCAGATAAAGATAAACTGTTAGAAGAGAACAATCAAGTGAAAGCAGATAAAGATAAACTGTTAGAAGAGAACAATCAAGTGAAAGCAGATAAAGATAAACTGTTAGAAGAGAACAATCAAGTGAAAGCAGATAAAGATAAACTGTTAGAAGAGAACAATCGTATGAAAGCAGATAAAGATAAACTGTTAGAAGAGAACAATCAAGTGAAAGCAGATAAAGATAAACTGTTAGAAGAGAACAATCAAGTGAAAGCAGATAAAGATAAACTGTTAGAAGAGAACAATCAAGTGAAAGCAGATAAAGATAAACTGTTAGAAGAGAACAATCGTATGAAAGCAGATAAAGATAAACTGTTAGAAGAGAACAATCAAGTGAAAGCAGATAAAGATAAACTGTTAGAAGAGAACAATCAAGTGAAAGCAGATAAAGATAAACTGTTAGAAGAGAACAATCAAGTGAAAGCAGATAAAGATAAACTGTTAGAAGAGAACAATCGTATGAAAGCAGATAAAGATAAACTGTTAGAAGAGAACAATCAAGTGAAAGCAGATAAAGATAAACTGTTAGAAGAGAACAATCAAGTGAAAGCAGATAAAGATAAACTGTTAGAAGAGAACAATCGTATGAAAGCAGATAAAGATAAACTGTTAGAAGAGAACAATCAAGTGAAAGCAGATAAAGATAAACTGTTAGAAGAGAACAATCAAGTGAAAGCAGATAAAGATAAACTGTTAGAAGAGAACAATCGTATGAAAGCAGATAAAGATAAACTGTTAGAAGAGAACAATCAAGTGAAAGCAGATAAAGATAAACTGTTAGAAGAGAACAATCAAGTGAAAGCAGATAAAGATAAACTGTTAGAAGAGAACAATCGTATGAAAGCAGATAAAGATAAACTGTTAGAAGAATACAATCGTATGAAAGCAGATAAAGATAAACTGTTAGAAGAGAACAATCAAGTGAAAGCAGATAAAGATAAACTGTTAGAAGAGAACAATCAAGTGAAAGCAGATAAAGATAAACTGTTAGAAGAGAACAATCGTATGAAAGCAGATAAAGATAAACTGTTAGAAGAGAACAATCAAGTGAAAGCAGATAAAGATAAACTGTTAGAAGAGAACAATCAAGTGAAAGCAGATAAAGATAAACTGTTAGAAGAGAACAATCGTATGAAAGCAGATAAAGATAAACTGTTAGAAGAATACAATCATGTGAAAGCAGATAAAGATAAACTGTTAGAAGAGAACAATCGTATGAAAGCAGATAAAGATAAACTGTTAGAAGAGAACAATCGTATGAAAGCAGATAAAGATAAACTGTTAGAAGAGAACAATCAAGTGAAAGCAGATAAAGATAAACTGTTAGAAGAGAACAATCAAGTGAAAGCAGATAAAGATAAACTGTTAGAAGAGAACAATCGTATGAAAGCAGATAAAGATAAACTGTTAGAAGAGAACAATCAAGTGAAAGCAGATAAAGATAAACTGTTAGAAGAGAACAATCAAGTGAAAGCAGATAAAGATAAACTGTTAGAAGAGAACAATCAAGTGAAAGCAGATAAAGATAAACTGTTAGAAGAATACAATCATGTGAAAGCAGTGAAAGATAAACTGTTAGAAGAATACAATCATGTGAAAGCAGTGAAAGATAAACTGTTAAAAGAAAACAATCGTATGAAAGCAGATAAAGATAAATTTACAGAAGAGAACTCAAAATTATTAGAAGAAAACAAAGTAATTCAAAATAAACTTGAAGAAGAAAACAGAGAATTAAAATCCAAAAATGATGATTTCAATTTAGAGAATCGAAAATTAAGAATAGATTATGATCAAATAAAAAAAGAAAGAGATGATGAAAGAAAGAACAACCAAAAATTAAAAGAAAGAATAGATCAATTAATACAAAAGATGAAAACCGTTCCAGATAATCAATTAAACAATGATGCTTATAAACAATTAATTGCCGAAAATCGTCGATTAATTGCCGCTAATGCTAAAATTGCGACAGAAAGAAATAATCTACAAGTAGATATATCATTGAAAGCAAAAAATGAATCACTTATCCTTGAAAATCAACAACTGAAAAAAGAAAATTCACAAATGACAACAATAATCAATGATGAAAGAAAAAAGAACAAAGAATTAAATGAAGAAAATCATCGATGGCAACAAGAGATTAAAAATATCATAATAAATCAATCAAGAATCAATGAACAAATAAATAATGAAAATCATCAATTAGCCGAAGAAAACAAATTATTAAAATATAAATATGAACAGTTATTGATTGGAATTCAACAAGTAAAAACAAACTTAAATCAAGTATTGATTGATAACGATAATATAAGCCTTCACCCGTCAAATAAAGAAGAATCAAAACAAGATAATCAAAAACAAAATGAAGAGCTTAAAAAAGAAGAAAATAACAGCCAAGAATCAACAAAAGTAGTTGATAATCATCAATCAAATATAGATTGCATTGAAGAAGAAGAAGAAAATAACAACCAAGAATCAACAAAAGTAGTTGATAATCATCAATCAAATATAGATTGCATTGAAGAAGAAGAAGAAGAAAATAACAGCCAAGAATCAACAAAAGTAGTTGATAATCATCAATCAAAAATTGATAACATAGAAGATGAAGAGCTAAATGAGCATCCAGTAACTGATACCGATGATCAAAAACAGATAAAATCAACAACCGTTAATCAAAAAAATAACATTAATGTTGTTTTCATTGGCCATTATAATTCAGGAAAATCAACAATAGCAGGACATTTACTATATAAGTGCAAATGCGTTGATAAAAAGATGATGGAACAAATAGAAAAAGAGGCAAATCGTCGAGATAAAATCTCACACACATATGCGTTCATTTTTGACACACTTTCTGAAGAAAGAACGAAAGGAAAGACGATTACTATTACTAACAAAAAGCTTGAAACACCTAATCACGTAATTTCCATCATTGATACGCCTGGTTTTGAAGAATACGCTTGCAATATGATTAAAGGAACAAGTCAAGCAGATGCAGCAGTTCTAGTTGTTGACGCAAATAGCTCAATGTCTGAATACAACCATACAGTAGAACACCTTATCATAGCCCATGCATTCAACATCAAGCAAATCATTATTGCTGTTAACAAATTGGAATATAATACTAACATGGGCACAAGTAATGATTTCAATGAAATAAAACAAAAGTTAACACAAATTTTAATACGAATTGGCTTTGAAAAGACGCAATATCAATTCATTCCAGTATCTGGATTGAACGGAGACAATCTGACCAAGAAATCTGTCAATTTTGACTGGTGGAAAGGCAAAACACTGATTGAAATACTTGATAACTTGGAGTGTCCAATTAGACCAATTGACAAGCCACTTCGAATTCCAATTCAAAGTTCCTATCTTCAAAATTCAGGGACAATTCTTTATGGATGCATCAGTTCTGGCGTTTTGAAGGAAGGACAAAAATATGTTTTGGCACCGACTGGAGCCATGTCAACAGTCACTAAGATACAAATGTATAATCAGCAAATACCAGAAGCTATTCCAGGAAACTTTGTTCGTTTTGATTTGAAAGAGCCAATTCAAATTAATAAAGGCAGCGTTTTTGGTGAATTCAATAGAAAACCTCCTCTTCAATGTAAGAGTTTCGTTGCAGAATTGACAGTTTTATATTGTTATAATCGAATAATAAACCAGGGAAGCAAATTTAATATCATCTGTCACACTGCAAATGTTACATGCAAATTTGATTCTTTTCTCAAAAAAACTGAAGTAAAAAGCAATAAAGTTATAGATTATCCTTATTCAATTTCAAAAGGTGACAAGGCTGTCGTCGTTATTGAACCGCTCGAACCATTGATTGTTGAAAAATTCGAGCAGTATCCACAACTTGGATGCTTTATAATTAGAGAAGAGAAACAAACTGTTGCCTTCGGAATAATTAAAGATGTCCAAAAAAAAAAAAAAAAGTAATAAAATAATATATTTAAAAGTTTAAAAATAATATTTAAATAAATTATTATTTGAATTTTTATATGTAATATTATATTTAAAGAAAAAAATTAATAAAATAATATTATAAAAAGAGATATTTGTAAAAATATTTTGTAACGTACATTGTAAAAAAAGGTAAAAAGGTAAAAATTGTACGTTAAGCATTGAAAATCAATTTTTTTAAACGTACGTATACATTGAAAAATAGTTCTTTATATAATGAATAAAATTGTAAATACTTATAATAATATGATAATAAGAAATTATTATTATATTAAGATATTTTTAATTCAAATATTTTAGAAATCACCTAATATTTATAAGTATTTTTTGATTTTATTTTTGACCATTTCATATTGTATAAAATTCAATGTTTCACAAAATTGTTTTATTAATTTACCATAAATAATTTATATATATATAAATATTATTTCTTTATATTTATTAATAAATAACATTAAAACCAAAAAAATAATTAAATAATATAATAAACATTATTTTTCAAAGATATTTATTTTTTTATATTTCCCTCACAAATTTCTACACATAGAACTATTAAATGAATGAGCCTTTAAGGAAAAAGCCATCCAGCCCTAAATTTGACCGAAGGCCTACCATTTTTATATCAAAGGGAAAAAATCTCGAGTTATCAAAATATCGACATGTAGAAGATATTACTGGAGATCATCTCGAAATCAATATAAATTCTTTATTAGTTCCACCTCGTGGCGTATCAAATAATGACTGGATAATTATCAATCTTGTTGACTTTTTACAAAGGATAGAATTACTTTATTCTTCGTGTTCATTATTTTGTACAACAGATACATGCCCTTTATTCAATGCTGGACCCAAATATCTATACTTTTGGCTAGATGATAATTCAACAAAGCCAGTTCAAATATCAGCTCCTGAATATTTTGATGCTTTAAAACATTTCATTAAAAGAAATTTAAATAATAAAACATTATTCCCCAATAACTCCAAAAATAAATTCTCTCCCAAAGCTTTATATGTAATTCGAGCATCATACAGAAGACTCTTTAGAATTTTGGCTCATCTTTACGTTTGCCATTACGATGATTTATCAAAATTGGCAGAAGACAACCTTAATTTCTTTGAAATCATGAACACAATACTCACACATTATACAAACATCGCTCTTCTATACCATATTTGCCAACCAGAAGATTTTGCTGTTTTTGAACCAATTTTTAACAAAATCAATGCTAATAATAATGAAAACTCAAACCCAAACTTCCATTGCCCCAAATTTTCAAACAAATCCAAATAAGAAATATTTTAAATATAATTTCTTTTTGATTAACATTGTTACCTCAAAATATTTTGTATACATTTCTTTATGTAATTTATTAATTTTAAATTATGTAATAAACTACAAATGTTGCCGTATTTTTTTTTAATATATTCTCTTTTTTTTATTCATCTTAAGTATAAAACTTTTTCAAAGATATGGCCATTTATATTATCAATATATAAATTTTATCTCATAAAATGTCTTCACAAGAGAATAAAAGAACTCCAAACAAGCCTACACTATTTTTAACCTCTAAGAAAACCACAACAAATAAAAATACTAAAAAACATAACGTTTTTTCTTCTTCAGGGAAAATAAATACACATAGAAATTTATCAGAAGTATATTTTGATGTTTATGCTCTACATCCTAATCAAAAAGAAAAATCTAAAATTTATTTTTCAAACGAATCGACATTTCAAAATGAGCATGAATCACCAACCAAAATTTCGTTATATGATAAAATTGAAAATCCTGATCAAATTGGATTCGATAAAAAAGAAGGCAAAGAAAATAGATTAATCTTAAGTCAATCACTAAATCAAAACTCAGAAATTCAAAATATTAATAATTACAATACATTTCCTGAAGTTGATGATAATATGAACTCGAAATTGGGCGAAAAAATACGAATTATCTTTGATGGAATAACTGATAACGATAGTATTGCTTATGATATTAAAATTCTTATCAAATTTATAAAATCAATCAAATCCAGTTTCACCACAGAAAACAATAATTCTATTGAGTCAATAATTACGGAATTAAAAAAGAATTTTTTTAAATATGACGAAATTGCCACAAGAAACGAAGATTTAGAAAATTCAATAATTCAATACAAAAATATTTTGAATGCAGACGATCAAAACCTTTTGAAAATCGTAAAATCATTTTACAATAACTGTTCAAATTCAAAAGAAATTTCAGAGATTATTGAAAAAGATTTAACTTTTTCAATGACTGTTAAAAACATTTTCAATGAATACGACAATGATGAAGCGGTTTTGAGGACAATTCAATCAAATAAAGAAACAGCCAATGACAATCAAATTATTCTTGATTTAACAGCTCAACTTCAGCAACTGAATGAGAAAGCTGAAATAAATCGAGAAGTAATAATTCAAAACAGACTCATTGAAAAAGTGAAAATTGAACATATTCAAAAAATCAATGAAAAAGATTCAATGATAGAAAAACTCACACAAACAATCAATGGTTTAAATAAGCAAATTGAAAACCTTAATTCGATAATTGAAAGAAACCATCACGAACTTGAGGAAGAAAAAATGAAATTCGAAATTGAAAGAGAAAAAAATAATTTATTAAAAAGCCAAAATATGAGTGAAACTGACCAGAAGTTAAACAATCTCAAAGAAAAATATGAGAATCAATTATCAAAATACAAAGAAGAATTATCTAAGAAAGAAAATATTATAAAAATGAACGAAGAAAAAATTTCTTTAATTGACCAAATAGAAATTGAAATCAACCACATCAAAAAAGAAAATAACGTACAAAAAAATTTGATTGACCAAAAAGAAACGGAAATAAATCATTACAAAGAAGTATTGGATAATAAAGAATTACTCACTGATCAGTTAAGAAATGATTTGTTCAACCAGCAAAGAATTAACGAGCAAAATATAAAAGAAAATAAAGAATTAAAAAATTTCATCAAAAATGGTGAAGATATTAAAGATAAGGAAATTTTATACTTGAAGAAAGAGCTCCTTTCTTCGTTGGATAAGCAGAAGAAGATAGAAGATCAGTTGGAAAAATTGACAAAAAAATATGAAGTAGCCCAAAGCCAAACATCTTCAAATAAAAAAACTTGATAATTGTGAATGGAGTTTTTATTAGACCTTAGAGTGTTTGTTTTATAAAATAATATAATTTGAATTTATGAATCAAATTTTTATTGATTTTTTTTTTTTTTCAATATAAATTTCATGCTTGATGAGGTAAAAAGATTCTATCCTTGCTATCGCAGAAATGAAATTTAAAGGAGCTATATATATTCAAAGATATAGAAAACTTAAAAAAAAAAAAAATGATCGTTTTGGTCAAAAATTGATGGTACAACAAATTATTTATAACATGAATAATTATTAAATAGGTCTGTTTTTAGCAACTTGTGGAATACGAATAACGCTTTTGTAAGCACGAATCTTTTTAATAGAATTAGCTAAATTGTCTAAATCATCTGATGTATTAGGTTCAGATTTATCACGGGTATATTTCGATGAGAAGGTCGGTGATTGAGTCACAACCCTTGAATTTGAACCACTATTTTTTAAGGAGTATAATGAAATAGCTTTTGGTATATTTATAGATTTTGGTACATTATACATTGATAATTGTAATAAACTTTCTGCAGTTGGTCGATTTTCAGGGACAAATGAAGTCATTTTGGTTATTAACGAACGTATTCTAAAATCATTTCCAATCAAACTATAATCTATTTGACCTTTTATAACAGCCTCTTTAAGTTCATCAAGAGTGGGACGAATATAAGGGAATTGACCAGTTATCATGTAAAAAAACGTTGCTCCAAGCGACCATATATCTGTTTGAAAAGGATTAACGTAAGGAGATTTAAATAATTCAGGAGCAGCATACATTAACGATCCACATTTATCGCTAGAAGACTGGATGGAATTGAATTTTTGAGCAAATCCAAAATCTGCAAGTTTAACCTTATTATATTTGCCAATAAAAATATTTTCTGGCTTAATATCTCTATGAGCAATCATTTTGGAATGACATATATTCAATGCCTGCAAAATTTGTTTGGAATAAGAAATAAAAGTATCTTTATCCAGCTTTCCTTTTTCTTTTAGGTTACCATTTGGGCAATATTCCATCACAAGATATTGAAACTCACCATGTTCAAATGCTTCATAAAGCTTGATGATATTAGGATGGTTGAGTGAAATTAAAGCGTTATATTCGAGCTCATTAATCGTATTTTTAGCAACACGTTTGATAGAAAATGAATCGTTATATTTTTTGGAGTGGCACAGGAAAACACTTGCGTAAGCACCATTTCCTAGTGGTTCAACACTATCATAGCCATGCTGAGAAAGTATTTCTTTTATTTCCATACTGAAAATCTGAAAGAAAAATTTTAATCATACTCTGAAATTTGATACAAAACTAAATCCTTTATTCAATTTTTTGAATTGAAATAAATATGATCTATCATCTTTTTTCTCTCGCTAAAATCAAAAATATTTCTAAGTTAAATGCATATATAATAGAATTTAAAATTTTTATTTGATAAGACATTTGGATAATTTTCATTTCAAAAAGATTATTTTAAGTACTTTACATAAACCTCCATTTCATTTTTTAAATCATTTTATCTTTTTTATAAAACATTTTAATTGTAGCATTCTTCATTAATAATATAATAGATAATTATCATAATATTAATTAACTTTTAAAGAATTAATTCATATTTAAAATATAAAGATATGGTTATTTTAAATTGAGAGGAAAGTAATGTTTTTTGAAAAAGGTTTAATTAGAGATTTTAAACGCTCAACTATTCATTCAATTTATTTTCAATGGATATAAAAAGAATTCAGATAACTTTTTTTAGAAATAATTATGTTCAATCTTCATTTCATTATTATTCCAATTAAATATATATATATGTTTGAATATATTTATTTATATATTTTAAATTTTATTTATACAATAAAATATCCTTTATAATTCTATTATTTGAAATATTTTAAAAGATATTAATATAATAATATTAAAATCTTTAAAGTATTGAATTTTTAAGATAATTTTTATTAAAATGCTGCAGCTAGGTTCTCATCTTATAATCGATATTTAAAAAAAAATAGATTCAAAAAACGATTATACGGAATATAACAAAAATGTTCGACGATTCGCGAGATACGGTATAAAATATTTTCCACATGAGAATTTTGAAAGTTATTGTCCTTTTTGTTCGTATAAGAAAAAGTCATGCCATTTACGAAAAAGAAGTTATTATAAACATTCAAAAAATTGTCAAGACTGTCAGGCTTTTATAAGTATAATCTCAATTTTCAATAATAATATTTTAAAGAGTGTAGCAAAATTTTCATCAATTTCAAAAGTTGATATGTATTCTTTATGCTCGAGAAGTTTTAATGAGATTTTACAATTTTCAAAACCTTTTTTTCGATTATTAAATAATTTGATATTTGTCAGAGGATTTGCTTCATGCTCAATTAATAATCAGGATGGAAAACATATTTAGTCAGGAAAATAATTGATTTATTTAATTTTTATCAAGATAAGAGAAAAAAAATATTTAATAAATTTTTTCAATACTTTATTTTTTTTCCTCCTACCATTCAACTTTGTTAAGAAAAATTCTGAGAAATTATAGTCGTCCAAAAAAAGATTGATAGGAAAATTGAGAGAAAATAACGAACTAAATACCAAAAATTGAGAATTTTTTCTCAATTAGATCATTCAATAATAATTGAGAGAATTTTCCAATTCTCAGAATTTTTTTTTCCCATTCAATAAAATTTCATTTTTGAGACAAAAATATCGGTATTGAAACAGATGTTCTTCCAAAAAAGATCAACCGTAGATACAATTTAAGACGAGGAATATAAACTCAAACGACATAAAAACGACCAGAGAGTGTCAATTGCATGAAAGCAGCTACCAAATAGAATCAAGGAAAAATATCGTTCAAAAATCAACAAAGAATACCTCAGAAACTTAGTATTCACACCAAGTATTATGTAAGTGTAGTGGTGAATTACTTTTCTGGAAAAATCCGAGCTAAACATACAAACAGAATTTCTTTATTTTTCAATATAAATAGTTAAAATGAAGCAAACAACTGCACAAGGAAGAAATGTGCTTTAAAACTTTGATCTGGAAGGAAAAAGTTGCATAATTCACAGGAGAAATTAGTTTCGATTTTAATAAAAAAACCACTTTTTGAATTGCCAAAAAAAGATTGATTTAAACCGTATTTTTTTCTGAGAATGTAAAATATTTTTCAAAAACAAAAAATTTGAAATTGAATAGTGAGATCAGGTATTGAATATAATTCCTATCAATCTTTTTTTGGAACACTATAAATAATGCACAATTTTATCAGTCAAATTAGCTTTTTTTCGTATACGAATTTTTAACATCATCAACTGCAAAAAAATAATCTCAAATAATTGTGATAGTTCTTTCAAATAAATTCAAATGGATTAGCGTTTAAAATCTCTAGATTAATCGTTTTTTTTTTTTTTTTTTTTTTTTATTTTGAGGTGACATCTCTTAATTTTTTTTTTAATTAATTGAAAGTTTTTTTGTAAAGTATTTAAATATCTTCGATATTATTCATAAAATTGAAATTTATTCAAATTTGAATAAAAAATTTAAATAAACTAAACAATATAAAATTCTCCAATATTTTGATTAATTATAAATAAAATGCTAATTTTTAATATAATATATAATAAAAATATATGTTAAAAAATCAAAATAGTAAAATTTTGATTTCTCTTGATGGCATGACAGAAAAAAAAAAAAAAATGAATTTTTTAAGTCATTTTAAATGAAAATAAGACTGTAACAAGAATCATTTTCAATGTCATTATTTCAGTTCCATCAGATGATGAGATACATGATTGACCAAAAATTAATAGATTTCTTTAAGATTGAATGATGTTTTATTTTATTGAAATTGACCCATAATAAAATAATTAAAAGTATAAAAATTTCCATTTACTTAATTTTGAAAAATAACTTCTTAAAGCTTATTGATAATTACATTATATATTTTGTTTTGAGAATGAATTTAAACTTTACGAATAATAAAATTGTTCTAAAAAACAAATAAAAAAACATAAATTAAGAAACATCTTTTTTAACAATAATAAACATATTATCACATTCTGTTACAAGTTTGTGACCTAACTTTTCAACAATTCTGGTGATATTATTTTTGTTAACTCTACAATTATAAATTTTAACACCAATTTTATAATTAAATTTTGGATTCAAAGAATAAAGATATCTTTTAATCATGAATGGACATGATTCTGCCACAGTTGTATTAATTTCTAGATATCTAAACACGACTTTATTAGCCATCCTGGTAAACAAATTATTATAATATTGCATTTTTGAATTTTGGAAATCCAATAAAGAATATAATGTAACCATATTCATTACATCGTTTCTTTTTATAGCTCTATCAATATCATTTTTAATTTTATTCACTGTTTCTTCTTCATTAGACGATGTTTCGTAGATAATCTTGTAAGCTTCATCGTTAATTTCATTTATTTCAAGTAACATGTCTTTAATGCTTTCGTCATTTTCAATGTCTCGCTTTATATTTAATATCTTCAAACTTGAAAATTCAAGATTAAATTTAACTGCTTTATAAACATCAAGATAAACATCACTTTTATTATGGAGCAAGAAAAAGTCGAAATCTTTATATATCGGATCATTTTTGTCCTTGCGAACAAAAATATCATATAAAACAGATTGTGTCAAATACAATGATGAGTAATCTTTCTTCGTAGCTATTTCTCTAAAGTTAGGATTCATTTTATTTGCTTTGTATAAATAAAAAAGAATTTCATTCATTGTTTCTGATTGAAAAATTTCAGGCGGAATAAAAACAGCATAATCTTCAAATTCACGAATGATCTTAAAGAAATCCCTAATATCTTTACGTTGTCCTTTATCCAATTTAATATTTTCTTTTTTATATGGAGCAAAAATCCTTCCTTTTCTATTTTGATAAAAGAAATAAAAAGGAATAATTGAAGGAACAAAAGTGTCAGCTTCATTATCATAATAAATTCCAATTGATTTTAAACTTAATTCTCCATGATAAAGATTATAAGAATGTATCAATCCTAGCTCTTTTGCAATCATGTATGCAAATAATCTAATTGTTTTAGGATCAATGACTTTTTTAATAAAACTGTCAAGTGAAGTTATTGGAATTAAATTTTTTTCAATAACAGTATGTGAAAAACTACTTTCATTTGAATTATTAATTGCATTAACTGACATTGTCATCAATACTTTTTGGACATCGTTTAGATAACAACTTTGATTTGGATCCAATAATGATAATGCATTTTTTCTGATGAAGTAATTATAAGCATATTTATAAAGCATTTTTTTCACGGTATTGGTATCATTTTTAAAATCAAAGAAATTGAAAATTACAGTGATCATATCTTCATCAATTTCATTAAAAAATATTTCATTTGATTCTTCATAATCTGTGTAAATATCACTGTTGTTTAAAAATGATTCTATCAAATACTGTGTATCTTCATTTCCTTGATAACAATTGTAGACAAGATCGCCTAATTCGCATTTATATTTGCAAGGATCATCGGCATTTAAAATGCGATATTCAACTTCATTTTTAACTTCTTCTGGTTGCTTTTCATTTATTAATTTGTCAATATCGCTTAGAATCATTTCAACGTTCTCATATATGCCTTTCATACATTTTTCAATGATGTCTTTAATTTCTAATGATTCATTGAAATCTTGCATAATAAAATCATAATATGTGTTTGTTGAACCTTCTCTATATGGTGTTGATACTTTGGCAATTTTGGCACTTCGGGTATCATTACCAAATCTTTCATCAGGTCTCCTTAATGTAATTATTTCATTAACCAAAACACCAAATGAATAAATGTCATATTTAGTATATTCACGATTTATTTCATATTCAATTTTTGTGCTTTGCGGATTCATGGCCAAATCAGGATGTCGATAATAAAATACATTAGCAAGTTTCGTTTGATTTTTTTCATGATTAGTGTCATTTGTAAAATTACAAATATAGGCATCCTTTTTGCAATTTATGTAAATCGATGAATCATTTAAATTCAAATGATAAATTTGATTTTCATGCAATTTTTTTAAACCAAGAGCTATTTCTTTAATTAAAACTAACTTATCTGCAATACTGATGTCAATTTCATTCTTTATTTGATTTTTGAGGAAATAATTTAACGTCTTATAGGGATAATATGGAATATATATTTTTTCGTTTTCAATATGACTTTGATGAACAATAAAGATTGGATATTTATCATTGTTACTTTTGAAATTGATGGATAAAATTTGGATTTCAGTATTGATTGCTTCATCATTAATTTCATTGAATGATTTTTCATAGTAAAAGTTGCAATCTGTGTCAACAAAAAACTTAACTGATGAATTAAAATCACCTAAATTACCCAGATCTCTTATGTAATAAAGGTATTGGTCTGAATTTTGAATAAACTTTTTTTGAATTTGTTTTTTATCAAAAAGATGACAAAATAAGAGATAAAAAATGGTATCAATATAATATTGTTTTTTAGCTTGCCATATTTCCAATTTTTGCTGATATTTTTCCTGGATATGATAATTATCTGAAGAGTTATCATTTAAAATATGTTGATAAATACTAAATAGTATATTATTATCAATATTAGATGCGAAAAACAATAACATTTGTTCAACAAATTGTTGAAATACAATTGTTCCCTCTTTAATTAAGTCAATAAATCTATGGAATTTGATAGGGTTCTTCAAAAGTTGCTTTATATTAATGGC
The DNA here is from genome assembly GCA_039105265.1 of Tritrichomonas musculus. Lineage (NCBI taxonomy): Eukaryota > Parabasalia > Tritrichomonadida > Tritrichomonadidae > Tritrichomonas > Tritrichomonas musculus. The sequence continues at coordinate 1,196,841 of JAPFFF010000013.1, forward strand.
CATTTGCTCACTCTTAGCATCATATTTCATTTATAAAAATGAAAATTTTTTAAAATTTTAAAACATGACATATCAAAATTTAATTCAGAAAAAGTTAAAAATTTTCCAAATTTTCTGTTACGATTAAACTCAATTGAGATAGGATTATTTTTGGATATATCTCAATTATAAAATATTATAAAATTTATTTTATTATATATATATTTTATATATATTTTATATATTAATATAAATATCTTATAAATAAAATATAAAATAAATAAATGTTTATTTAATAAGATATTATCCTTTTAAATTGAATGAAAAGTGAAAATTTAAAAACTTAGTTGGGCAATCAGATTCTCAAAAAAGTGGAGATGTTAAGTACAAAAATTTAAAATCCAAATGTATGGAATGTTTTTTGAAATACTTTTATCTTTTTATATAGTAAATATTGATCGGTATCATTGATTATTCATATCATACTTATGATGTATTATATATATTTAACTTTATAGACCAATTAATTTTTTCTCATCAAAATGGAATATCTGCATGATACCATCATATATGTGCATTTATATTTGTTTAACATATGTTTTATTGTTTTTGAATGCTAGTTTGTATTTTATATCACTTATTATTTCACTAATTATGAAGATATTATAAATTAAATTTTCGACTAAAAAAAATGTGATTTTTCTGGAGAGATTGGTTTAACCGTTTAATATAATTTTCGGATATGTTATTATATAATAAAATTAATGGTTTTTTATCGAGGCAAAGAAACTTGATATAGCCATTAAAAAAAGATAAAAATGTTTGAAAACCAAATCCTCTCAAATAAACGTCTATTTTATTTTAATATTCATTTTTTTGAATAAGCACGTTTTTTGGTTCTCACAAAAAATCTTGAATTTTCTGGAAAGACTGGAATAATATTACAAGCTCTAAACAATATATACCTTATAATATAAAATATAATGAGGTTTTACCGAGCCAATTAGGTTATATATGTTTCTATTTTAGGATATTTATGTTTACATAAATTTTTACATAAAAGTTCTTCAAATATTTTGTGAGTATAAAATTTGGATTATTTATTTTTATCTTATTAAAACAATTTCTAAAATAGAATTTATATTAAATATATGATATAAATATGATATAATAAATATAAAATGAAACACAAAAATTATTTACAAATAAATACATATATAATTATAAATCTCCAAATGCATTCAAAATTAAAAACTCATCCATAATTCAAAGGTATAAATATATTTTGATAAAGCATTCATAAATAATTGTATGAGCTATTTTAATTTCTCATTTTTAATGAAAATAATGATAGATTTTTATTTTCTCAAATTATTGTATGTAATCATTCAATAAAATTAATAACATTTTATTGAAATTAAAATCATAGTTTAAATTTCCAATATCTTATTTAATTTTTCAAACCCTAAATTATAATTAATAATTATATATATAACATTTTATATTCATTCATATTTCCAATGTATAATAAATTTTTATTGATTTACATAATGGATTACTTGAATCATATTTTTGAATACTTAATAGTTTTTATTTATTCAATTTATATATTTTGCATATATCTCACAATAAAATTTAAATATAATATTTTATGGCTATTATAATAATATAAAATTCAATATAAAAACATATTATAAAATATGATGATTTAAAAACCACTAGTTATTTCTATTTCGTTTTTTTCGAGTTTCCATACATTTATAAATACTATATTTCTCTCAAAATTTTGAATGATTTTCCTTTCAATTTCATATTTTAAGATTAAAATATGATTATCTTTAAATATAAATAAATATTTAATAATTGTATCGGTGTAATTAAAGATAATCTTATATAATTAAACATATCATAATATGATTAAATAAAAAACCTATTAAGTCCCAAAAAGTCCCAGCATATTGAGTCGGGACCCATCTTTCTAATTAAAGTTTTTGTTTTTCTTTGAATAGAGATTTTTAAAATTTTATACATTCAAAAAGTGAGCATTCAAAAATATTATCTTTATACAAATTTTCAAATAAATTGGCCTTATTATATACAGATAATGTTAATTATTCTTTTCATCAATACCTTAAAAATAAAATGAATATTTAAAATAATTAAAATATTTAATAAATGATAATTAAATCTTATTTAATAAATATCAATAAATATATTGTAAAATGACTTATTTTAATATATTTAGCTCCTTTTCTATAAAAAAAAACGTTAATTCTAATAATTCAAAAAGTGTAATATTGATTTTTTTTAAGTAGTTAACATAATGATGGGGAATATCATTTAATTAAATAGAAAAACAATAATAAATATAATATAAACTGAATTGTTTTTCTATTGTAAATCGATTAATCTTTGAAATAATCATTTAATTCAATTTTAAATAGAAAATTTTTCAAAAAAAAAACCCTTAAAATTCAATTTCTGAATGTTTTTTCTCCAAAAATGCGCAATTTAATCACCCCAAAATTAATAAAATATATTATAGAATATTAAAAGACTATAAAAAAATATTTTTTAAACAAATTCATCAAGAAATAATGTTTAAAATCTTTTTCAATTAATTATTTTTTTGATAGAGTTATTTAAATATTTGAAATAAAATAATTCTTAGAAAAATCACAAATTTAATAGATTTATGTTAGTTATTCTTCTTTTTGCAGCATCAATTTATTGTGATGAAGAAGTTCTTTATGGGACATTTACTAAAACAAATGGTAATTTCGTAAATAGCAATTATTTAAATACTCATCAAGTATCTCCAAATGATTTCTCGTATAGTTCATCAGATAGCTATCCTAATCAACAAATTTCTTTAGCATTTGATTCTAGAAATGAAAATACGTATTGGGTATCAAATGGACCCATAAATGAAACTTATAAGAGTTATATATTAATTAATTTTCATGATACAATCTCTTTGGAAGGATTTATTATAGATTTAGCATATAGATCAAGAGAAATTAGATATTTTGATGGTTCACCTCTTGAGCTCAATGTTTATAGCTCAATAAATAATGATCCATTAACATTAAAATATATTTTTAATGGAACATATGATCAGCAAATATCATCTGATTGGACAACTATACAGTTTGTTTTTACAATGCCATTAGAATGTGATACATTAAAAATAGAATTTTCAAAAGTTACATTAGATGAATCTTTTTCGCATGAGTACAATTCAGTTGTCAGAAATCTTTTATTAGTTTCATACATAGATGAATCATTAAATGTAGCGATAGGGCCAACAACAGGTAATTATGCAGATGATAATTATGTTAATGAACATCGAATACCATCTTCTTACTTTACTTATCGTACATCTGGAGATAAAGACGGCTATCCAGCTTCAAATCTTTTTGACGATGCGTATAATTCATATTGGGTTTCAAAAGATCCAAACAAAGAATCTTTCAAAAACTACGTTATTATTAATTTTGAAGGAGCCATCACTTTAGAAGGTTTTCTTTATGATACAGCTTATCGTACAAAAGGGCAAGTTCGTAATTTTGATGGTTTTCCTACAAAACTAAAAGTTTTTACATCTACCAATAACGAGCCTTTTAGATCGATTTATCATTTTTACGGAAATCCTGTTTATCCTTGGACTCGAATCCAGTTTATTTTCCCTGAGCCTGTTACTTGTGATAAGATCAAACTGGAGTTCACCACTGTAACACAAGATGTTTCATTTGGAGGTGAATATACTGCATGTTGTGGAGGAATGTATTTAATTCAGCACATTAGTGAAGAATATCAAAAAATCCTCGATGAAATCAACACAATATTTACTGATTATGCTCAACTTACTTTGAATGAATCGTTTACAGACGAAGAAATCGAAGAGTTGAGAAGAAAATCAATGCAATTTGCAAGCTATGAAACAGAATTGAAGCCCATTTTTGAAAGAGTTGAAGCAATCCATAAAGGCTCCATTAAAAAAGATCCTCATAGAGAATTCTCAACAAAACCAGGTTCAAGAAACATGCTAGAACAATTTGGTGATTCAGCTGGTTATTGCAGGGATAAATTGCTTTTATCTAGCTTTGGCACAAACAGACAAGTCATTGGAATCGGTGGAAACACTGGAAAGCCAATCGTAATTTATGTTGATGCAGAACCAATGGAAGGACAATCTAAATCATCGGTTAGACTTCCATCAATCACGTTCACTCAAATATTAGGTTCCTGGCAGAGCAGTTTTAGAACAAGTAACCTCAAATTGGGTAGAAATTCATTTGTTTTCCCAGACATACAAACCCAGGGCTATAGTGTTTTTGTAGAAAAAGGAGGCCCAATTCATGTAAACAACCCGTACACGTATGAAACTCAACGTGGTCATGTTACGATCTACGTCGAAGGTGGATATGTTTATCCAGTGTTTCATAGAGGTGATGATGAAGGATCGTTTAGAATCATACTCGAAAACTATTATAATCGATTGAACGATCCAAATGATCTAGATATCACTGTTGATGCTTTTGAAGCTGTTTCAGATCACGTTATGACTTCTTGTTCTTGCACTTTGGCTTATAATGTCTACATAGGAGAAGGACTATCAGCCCAAAACAATATCGACAGATGGGATGATTTCCTTGGCAAATTGCTTGCTTTTGGTGGTCTTCCATTTGATAAAAATGATCCAAAATACAATCCAATGAATGATCATGTTAGACAAAACTTTAGAACAGTTCAACCTTTTGCAGGATTCTTTGCATTCGCATGGACTGAAATGATTGGTCTTCCGGATACAGGAACTCATAGACATTGTGTTCAATTGACAGTTCCGGGTTGGGCATTTGCACATGAATTTGGTCACACGGTTGATAAAAGGGGAAGAATATGGGGTGAAAATACTAACAACATGTGGGCTATGTATAACATCTTCATGATGAATAGAGAAATTTATGATAGAATCCCAATTACTGCTGTTCATCAAAACCTTGGCCCTGATTTCAGTGACTATGTGACTCATGAAGGTGGAACCTATTTAATGTCGAGTAATCCAACCGTTTGGTGGATTCTTGAAGGTTGTAAGCCTGGATACTGGGCAGACTCAGAAAATATGTTCATTTACGAAGAATCTGATAGAAATGAAAATGGTCAATCAATTATTGGAATGACAGAAAGATTAGTTTATTATGCAAGTCTCTCATTTGGTCATAACATGTCACATTATTTCGAAAGATGGGGATTCTGCATGGACCAAGATCCTGTCTATAATGTAGGCAACAGGTGGTCATATGAAAAATCAACAGAAGAATTCAAGACTTTAATGAACCAAGCCAAAACAAACGGAAGAATTGATGAAAATGAAAAGAAATATTGGTACATTAATCTTGATCAATATCAATATTTATTTGATCATGATAACACTTTATCAGAAAAAGAACACTGCTATGATATAGATGAATATATTACACCTAAATCAATAACAAAGAATGGCAATAGTTATATCATATTACTACCTGAATTCAAGTGTTCTGATACTCACCTTTGTTATGAAGTTCAATCATTAATAGATAACAAATGGGTTACTCTTGGTATCACATACACACAAATTTACACTGATACTTATGATTATCAAGATGCTTCACCTAAATACAGAATATATGCATATGATAGACTTATAGATAGAACAGGTGATCCACCTCATGACTTCGAACCTGAAGGAGGTCAAGATGCTACATGCAGAATTGGTGAAACTAGATATAATACTCTTAATGAAGCAGTTGAAGCAAGTCAAAATGGTGATACAATCGTTTTGCTTAAATCATTCATGTTACAGCCGCTAAGATTGAACAAAAGAGTTACAATTATCCCTGAAGAAGGATTGGAAGAACCTATTATAATTAGTAAGATAAATCCGGGCAATTTAATTAATATAGACGGACTTGGTAGTGGTTCTCCAAATGTTCAAATAGGTGATAATATTAGAGTTAAAATAATCTTTGATGGAGGTGGGTGTAAACAAGATGGTAGTCTCATTAGAGTTGCAGGAACAAGAAAATTATGTCTTTACAATGTTGAATTAAGAAACAATATAAATACAAATGATGGTGGTGCTATTTACAATGGTTACGATTCACATACAGAAATGACAAACTGTATTGTAGAAAAATGTTCTTCTAGTAAATGTGGTGGCGCTGCTTATCTTTGCGGCGGTCAACAGGGTTATCATCATGTTGAACTTATTATCAATAATGTTCTTTTCAAAGATAACTCTTGTTCTCAAGATGGTGGTGCTATTGATGCATCTGGTTACATGGGATACTCTAGACTTGTTTCAAGTTCAGATGTAATATTTGAAAATAACGTAGCTGGAAGAAATGGAGGTGCTATATATGCAGTTAAATTCCAGCAATTTGTTGGTACTATTTTTAGAGGAAATAGAGCTCAAAATGGAGGTGCAATTTATTGTCACTGTTCTAGCTTTGAATTCAAGATTTGCAGCTCAAACTTTTCAAATAACCAAGCTACTGTAAATGGAAGTGATATTTACTTACAATCTGGATATCTGTTATTAAATAGCGGTATATATGAAGGAACAATTCACAAAGTAACTGGAACTAGTATTAGATTCAATAAATTTAGTTCTGCTGATGCTGAATTACCTGACTTTTCTGATGCAACATTTACCATTGATCTTCCAAATGGAGGAAATGCACTTTTCGATGTAATTGATAATCCTTATGTTTCTTTGATAGAGAATTCAATTGATACAATTAAAGTGCAAAATGGATTTGCTGAATATAATACAGAACAAAACAAAGTCTTTGCTTATCCTTCAAAATCAACAATAACTGTCAGATTTAATGGACAAACTTATACTTTTATTGCTCCATATGGTGATTTTGTTTTACCATCAACGTTTGAAGGCTTTACTGAAGAATACAGTATAACTGAATGGGTGAAAGATTCAGTTACTTACAAAGTTGGTGATACAATTTTCATTAATCAAGATTTAACTTTCGATGTCATAGCTCAGAAATACTGTGTTGTACGAATTGTTTATAATGAAAAAGTGCAAGTTTTAAGGATTGTTCCAAATACTGTTTTTTACATGCCAATGACAACTCCAGATGAAGAAACTGTTTTCGGTTGGGAATGCTCAGATGGCAATTATTATGCTTATGCAGACCCTGTTGTAATTACGACTGATTTAACATTTACTGCTGTTCTAATTAACAAAGTTACTGTCACTGTACAAATTGGTGATAATGTTGATACTTATAAACTTAATTACAATGAATTTTTCACTTTACCAACACCACCTGAAACATTAAATGGATTAACCTTCAAATACTTTTATTCCGAAGATAATGATAAATATCAACCAGGTGATAAAATTTCGATTTTAAATGACATTAAATTCACTGCATTTTATTCAAATACAATTTCAATAGTTTTTGTTGGCCCTGAAGATGAACAAACTGTAGAATATCAACAAAACGAGGAAATTAGATTACCACATCCAGGCCCTGAAAATCCAAATAAGCCAAATACAGGAAGAGAATTTATCTTTTGGTTGATTGAAGGTAATAAATATTACCCATTCAGTAGGTATACAGTCACAAGGAATGTCCAGGCTGTTGCTTCTTATCGTTTGGCTAATAAAGAAGCACCAGTAACAATTACATACGAAATACCAAATGTTTTAAGCGAATATCCACACTTTGTTAATGGTACAACAACTAGAACAGAACAACATTCATTCCTTGAAAACATTACTCTACCCGGAGAAGATTACTTTTTGAAAGAGCCATATGGTCTTGGTTATGATCAAAATACAAGTAGAGAAAATCTATTTGATTATTGGATCATTAATGGAATGAGATACAATGGATCTGAAACGTTCGGATTAACCGAAGCATTTACAGCTAAATTGATTACTAAATTATCAACAAAAGGACTTCCAACTGAAACACCAACCCAAACACCAATTGAAACACCAACCCCAAGTAATTTACCTACAGAAACGCCATTACCGTCTGATACGCCTACTCCAATACCAACAGAGATTAAAACAGACGCAGATGTATCAGATATTGATAGAGTTGGAAATTTAGTTACATTAAATCTTGATTGTAAAATAAAGAACGGTGATATTAAAATTAATCTTAAATGTAGTACATGTCTTATCAAAGAATACTTGTGGTTTACTGTATCCTTTGAAGATGGAAAAATGAAAGATGACATTCAATTTGATGATAGAGATATATATCAAGTTGGTAATACTTTTAGTAAGTTGAATAACTTTGTTAATAGTATCGAATTTGTTGAAAGCACTCAACAATTAAAGTTTAATACTGGAAGTCAGTATATTTTAATCATGGATGGTCAATTTGAAAATAATTTAAAGTGCTATCCACCACCAACATCTACACCAAAACCAACCGAATCTCCTTCTTTATCGCCAACACCAAAAGCTACACCAATAGCAGACTTTTCAAATCGAGAATTTACTGGTGAAATGTCAACTAGCATATTAGATGAAAAATACAATCCATCAACAATAGAAAATGCAAAATTCACAGATATCACACTTGCAGACGATGACAGCGAATATTTAATTATTGTTAAAAAACAAATGCAATTTAATAATGTTCATTTTATATTCCCCAATACACACATAGGTGCAATTAAAGTTGATTTTACTGGTGATGTAACAATTAATAATTGCATATTTACTGGTTGTTCGGTTAGTAATGGAAATGGTAACGCCATTTTAATTACTGAAAACTCTGAAACGTCACAGAAAATTATTCAAGATTGTCAATTCAATTCTTGTGGAAATAACGGATATGCCGTTCAGTCGAACAAAGAAGTTACAATAAGAAATTGCAACGTTGAGTTTAATGATCAAAATTCGGCTTGTGGAGGCTTCAAGATACTTAAATGTGGTTCAACCATTACTAATTGTCATTTGTTGAACAATAAAGCTAAAGGAGCTATCCTTTATAATCCAGTTGAATCAACTGTTGGCTCTCAATTCATAATTGAACAATGCACAATTGAAAACTGTGAAGGAATTGGCTTTTATAATCAACTAGCAACTTTATCACCAGATCAAATTGTCATCAGAGAATCTTCGTTTATCAATTGTGTTAATCCAGAAATGTCAAGTACTAATGCACTTGGTTTTAATGAAGTTTCTGATTCATTTTCACTAGATGTAAGTAATTGTGTATTTAGAAATTGCGGAAATTCTGGATACATATTTGGTTTTACTGGAATGAAAGTTAAAGATAACTATTTAGAATCATTAATTTCATTCAACAATGTTGAATTTGAATTTGATTCACTTAATGCAGGTAGTGGTATTGAAATAAACCAAATTGGTAGAAAAGTTCTTTTCCACAATTGCACATTTAAACAATTACGTCCAAACACTGAAACAGATGATATGGTATCAGCAATTAATGCTCCTTCATTAGCTGATATCGTGATTGAACAATCAAAATTCTTAGGATGTGGAGGAGGAACAGTAATATGCATTGATGATCAAGATGCAGAAATATTGATTCAAAATTGTACATTTAATTCATTTGATTCATATTCAACCGGATCGCCATTTTCTGTTCGTAAAGATAGTATCAGTATAATCGGAAATTACTTCATTAATTGTGATACAATTAACATTCAGTCTAAAATCTTAGATCCTTATGAATTCAGATTGATTGATAATCATTTCTCGCAATGCACATCGGGCTCAGTTATTAGCATGATGGATGGACTCAATATAAAGCCAATCATTGAAGGAAATGTATTCGAAGATATTAATGTTAATTCTGAACTGTTTTCAATCATTATAGCTATTGATTCTATTTCAATCGACTTGGTAAAGAACACATTCCGTAATGTTACTACTAAATATGGAGGTTTCGGAGGACGATTTGGATATCCTAATTCTGATTCTGAATCACCAGTACATGTTACATTTTCTCAATGCCACTTCTTAGATAGCGTTCAAAAGACTCATGGTGGAGCATTTCATGCTTCTGACATTCAAAACAATCGTAACACTAAGATAACATTTATTAATTGTGTCTTTGAAAATAATAAAGCTAAGGCATATGGAGGAGCTATTTATATTGATTTTACTCAAGATGTTGACATTGTAAATTGTACCTTTAACTTTAACTTAGGAGGCGATGGACAAGGATCAGCTATTTTCATCGAATCGTCTGATATATCAGTCACAATTACTGGCTGTAACTTCAAGGATAACGCTGACTTTGAAGATGATAAACTTGATGGATTTGCAATTATATCAAAGGCAAGATCGATTGCAATATCTAACAGTATAATTGAATACACTGACACTAGCAATTCTATTGCTGGTTTACGTATTGAAAGTACTGCAAATTCAGTTATTGTTGATAAGTGTAATTTCATCAAATGCTCAGGAACCGAAAGCACGTCCTTTGATATTGAATGTCAGAATTCTATCCAATTCACAAACAACAAAATTGATTCATGCTTATATAACCAAAACTTAGGAAAGATCATTATACATGGTGATGTTTCTGAACAAACTATTGATTCGTGTCATTTTACTAATAATAATAAAGTGAAATCTGGACCAAATTCCGGACTTTTGGTTCAAAAACAAACAGCAGATAACCTTAAAGTTATATTTGAATCATGCGAATTTAAATCTAATTCTGCATCTGTTGAATCAGGTGGAGCACTTTCTGTTAATACGATTTCAGTTTTAATAAAACAATGCACATTCACAAGCAATAATGCTGAAATGAATGGTGGAGCTTTGTTAGTTTCATGTGCAACTTCTATTTCTATAGAAGGATCAGACTTTTTGGATAACCTTTGTAATAAACGTGGTGGTGCGATTTACATTGATTATCATCCAACAAATTCTGAATCATCTCGTTTATTGAATGATAATGCTTATTGTTCAATAACATCGTGTAAATTCGAAAGAAATAAAGCATCAGAATACGGAAATGCTATTTTTGTTCATGAAACAAGAGAAAATGCTGTTCATAATATCCAGAACAACCAATTTATTGATAATTATCTTGACGATTCTAATGCAGGATATGTAATTGCAGCTTCATTCTTCGAAATTGAATATGAACAAAATACATTCAATAATCAAAACGCAAATATTCCAGTTAATAAGTTCTTCTTATTGACATTAGTACCATCACAAAGTCCATCGCAATCACCATCAGCAACACCACACCCAACAATAACTAGTATACCTGGAACAAACCTTAATTATATTAATAAAGAATACATTGGTACAATCCCTCCATGTGTAAATACTGAATATCAGATCCAAGTCCAAAGTGATAGAGACATTCAACAAATATCAGGTTGTAGATTCATTAACATTAATCATGATAAGAACTATTTCATAAGAATTAGAAAGGAGATTCCTTTCTTTGATAACTATTTCGAATATAATGATCCAACATTAATAAATGCACCGGCTCCAATTTGGGCAGAAGATTTGCCTAAGATTACATTATTACGTTGCACTTTTATCAACTCAGTAACAAGAAAAGATGACGATGGTAATGTTTTCTCAATTACACGAGCTAACACTTATATAACAATTGATAGTTGTAAGTTTGTAAATTGCGGAAGAGGCCCTGATGAATTTATTTTCAGGTTTATAAATGAAAAAAGTGCCATTAAAATATTGAGATGTATATTTGAGTTCACAGATTTAAGTAAGTCATGTAAAATTACTAATACAATGAATAGTGCCCATTATATTGTAATTAATGGTTCAACATTTATTGGATGCGCACCAAATGCAATTGACTTCAGTATTTGTTCCGAAAATAATTTTGTTCCTACCGAACCATTCCAATTCAATGACAACACAGTCAAAAACTCGAAAGGAGCTATCTTAAGGGGAATCAATATATATAGTAAACCAATTATTATTGGAAATACATTCCAAGATTCTCAATTAGATGGCCAATTCTTGTTCTATATATCATCTCCTGGTCCTGTTGTTGAAATAAATAACACAGTCTTCACTAATATTACAACCAGTGGCAACAGTTATGGTGGCGGTGTAGCAATGATACTGCCATCATCAAGATCATCCGAGATAACTGTTTCATTCAATAAATGCAAATTCATTAATAACGAAGCACTCCAAGCTTCTTCGTCTGTTACAGATGGCCATTATAATGGTGACGGAGGTGCTGTTCATTATGGCTATGATACACTAATAGTTAACTCTGATATGAAGTTCATTGATTGCACATTTAAACAAAACAAAGCTTATAGAAATGGTGGTGCTCTTTCATTACAAACAGCTGGTTCAGTATTGATCCAAAATTGCATTTTTGAAGAAAACGTTGCAAATAATAAAGGAGTTGCATCAGGTGAATTATTATATGAAAACCATTATGGTAAAAAGAGTGCTGGCGTTGGAGGTGCCATTTATATCAATCCTACATTTACTGCCAATGGACAAGACTATCATATGACTAACATTACAATTTTTGGTTGCATATTCGTCAAGAATAAGGCATTCAATGGATATGCTATTTACATTGAAGGCGATGATTTGGAAATACCAATATTAATCTCAGCAAACGATTTCACCAACAATTTCAATGAAAACAATTCGCCAGAAAAAGGTAGCATAATTGCATCAGAAATATTGACATTGGACAAGAAGGAAATTGAGAATAATAATGATTTTAATAATGACGAACTCGCAACAGGAGCTCTTCCATTCTCTTTCGTTGATCATTCTGCTAATCCAATTGATTTGGAGAACCCAGCGACTCCATCAAGAACACCACCTCCACCTGACTTCGTCGAAGAAATAGTCTTTGACAAAAATAATTACACCGAAAACGAAGATAGAACTCGCGTAGAAAAAGTTGTTGATGGTGGTGAACAAACAAACGTTCTCATCAAGCTTATCGCCGACCAATTCCAAGGAAATACGAACGACGACGGTGGTGCTGTTCATATAATCAACTGTGGAATGGAATGCAAACAAACGCACTTCATTGATTGCAAATCAGAAAATGGAGGCGGTGGAGGAGTTTACATCAAGAACTCAGAAGACTTGATGAATAACATACACTTCGAAGACTTGTTATTCAAGAATTGCCAATCACAATACGGTGGTGCCATTTACATTTACTCAAGTTCAAAAAGCAACCAAGTGAGAATCTATAGCTGCACATTTGAGTCAAATTCAGCTACATTGAAAGAATCGGATAACGGTCTTTTCGGAGGTAGTAGCATTTTCCTTTCTACCAAAAGAGGAAGCGTTAGGAAGTGCACATTCAGTGATGACGGTGCATCCGAATCAGTATTAAAGATATACAATAAATTTGATTCGGATACTAGCGTTATGGCTCTTTCAAATGAAGCTCTTCTTTCTATCAATGAATGCAGATTCGAAATGGGTCCCAAATCAAAGTGCTCTCTCTTCTATGTCGGTGGAATCGGTGGAACAAATTTGAATCTTGAAAAATGCATCTTCACAGGTAAGTTGAATAAAAATGCTTGCTTCATCGACGGTCAAATGATCAATGAAAAATCGCCTAAGCTGATGATTAAGTCATGCAAGTTCGCTTGCGCGTTTGAAAGGGTATTTAATAAGGACATGAATAACGACTTCTTCTCGATGGATATAAAGGATCAAGTTTTCGAATTTGATGAGCAATCTGTTAATAAATCACAAAAAGGTAACGTTCAATTAATCGCTATAATTGCTGCATCTGCTGCAGCGGTTATTGTAATTGTTGTGGTGATAGTCGTAATTGTCATTAAGAAGAAGAAGAACAAATCATTAACAGCAGTTGATCAAAGTGAAGTTGAAATGTCAGTTGATCATAATAATTCCTTTGATGAGGCTCTAAATCTGCCATTAATTTAATTTAAATTAATGGATCTAATTAATTAAAGTCTCTTATTTTAATTTTTATTTTATTTTAATTTTTTTTTAAGAAGAATTATCGTTTTAATTAGGTAAATTAATTATGTACCAATTTTCACAATTAATTTACCTAATAAGCGAATTATTATACAAAAAATTTGGTATATCAAAAAAGTTACACTTTTCAGACAAAATGCTCTCAATTTTTTTTCAATCACTCCTATTCAATTCAGATTTTTTTTGATTTAATTTCCAAAAACAAGTCAAAATAAGTTCATATATCAATATTATAATAAATAAGATTGAGAGGATTTGGTCCGAAAAGTGTAAAGTTTCTCAATATATCAAAAATTTTGAAATAAAATATGGTTGATGATGTCAGAAAAAGTTCAATATATGACCAAATAATCTCATAAATTTATTCTCATTTCTCAAGTAAGATAAAGATAAGAATCTTCAAAAAAAAAAAAAAAAAAAAAAAAAAAAAAAAAAAAAAAAAGGAAATCGGATTTGCCCGCAGCAGTTAAGGTCAAAATCTTTATAGGCAAGGCTGGTTTTCCTAAATTTTGACTAGTTTATTCATTGAAAAAGTTCTAAACCTTAACTTTGCACATCAACAATTGTCGATCAACTATTTAACAAATTAGTTGATTGATAAATTTTTTATGATATCAATAAAAGAGGTAAAAATGAAACTGTTAATCAAACGATCATTTTGCATAAAACGGTTAATTTTAAAAATTTTGATGAAAATAAGATAACTTTTTCAATGTTCTTATCAAAATTGAGTATGTTTTTTTACCATCATTTTTTATTCTTCACAAATTTCAATTAACCATCATTATTTTTCACACAAAATAATTGAACGAAATCATTCAATTTTTAATATTTTTATTAAATGGAGTTTTATGGATGGACTGATAAAAATCCTTCTAAATTAGAATTAGAAAATCGTGAATTGGCACGAATTGCTGCAGAAGAAGGCATTGTTCTCTTGAAAAATGAAAATTCGCTTCCATTAAAAAATAAAAAAATAGCAGTTTATGGAGTTGGTGCCAGATTTACCGCTAATTGTGGACTTGGAAGCGGAAGTTTAGATATAAGGCACGATGTTAATATTGAAGAAGGTCTAAAAAATGCTGGATTAGAAATAACATCTAAAAAATGGTTAGATGACTATGACCAACAACAAAAAGAGTCATACCAACAGTTTCATGATATGGTAGAATCAAAAGTTGCAGGCTTGATGAATCCAGTTGACATAATTGGCACAGCTCGTTCTTATGTATATCGATATCCAAGTGGCAGAGAAATAACGGACTCAGATATCAATGGATCGGACACAGATACAGCCATTTACGTTCTAACTCGTCAAGCTGGGGAAGGAAATGATCGAAAATTAGAAAAGGGCGACTTTTTGATAACAGACATAGAAAAAGTTCATCTTAACAAACTAGTCAAATCCTATTCCAACACGATACTCATTATCAATGTTGGTGGCATCATTGACATGTCGTTCCTCGATGAAATCAATGAAATAAAGGCCGTTGTCCAGTACGGCCAAGCCGGTGAAGAAGGCGGAAACGCTTTGGCAAACTTATTGACTGGCAAAATTAATTTTTCAGGGAAACTTGCTGACACGATTCCACTTCGTTATGAGGACATTCCATTTGGTGATGAATATGGATACTTGAATGGAAGCCTAGATAACGAGTATTATAAAGAAGGCATTTATGTCGGTTATCGTTATTACGATAGCTTTCATAAAGATGTCAGATTTCCATTCGGTTTCGGTTTGAGTTACACTTCATTTTCAATTGAGACAACAGATGTCAAACTCGATAAAACTATCGTCAAATTGACTGAAAAAGTGACAAATGTTGGAAAATTCAATGGAAAAGAAGTCGTCCAAATTTACGTGTCGGTGCCCGGCCAAAATAAAGAATTCCAAAGGCTCATCGAATTCACAAAAACAAGTGAAATCAGGCCAAATGAAACAGAAGTAATTGAGATGTCATTCGATATTGCTGACTGTGCAAGTTATTATGAAAAAGATTCATGCTGGAAACTTGAATCTGGCTCTTATCTTGTCCGTGTTGGAAATTCGAGTAGAAACACGAAAATTGTTGCAAAACTTGAATTGCCAACAAGTTTTGTTACTGTTCAATGTAAAAACTGTTGCACATTAAAAGACAATTTTGAAGAACTTGTTTCAACAGCACAAATAGAACAAGCAGAAAAAGTTGTTGTCATAAAAGTTGATCCAAAATCATTTTTAACACAAAAAGTGGAATATAAACCGCCAACATTCAATGAAAACAAAGAAGAAAAAGAATTTTTAGATAAATTGACAGTTGAAGAACAAATTGAACTTCTTGTTGGTGCTGATTTACAAAAGATGACAAAAGGATCATTTGAAATCATTTCAGCAGCAGGAAAGACAACAACGAGTCTTATTTCTAAAGGTCTTCGAAATGTCATTTTTTCGGATGGTCCAGCAGGTCTCAGCATATTAAATGAACTATGTTATAAAGCAGACATGACGTCAGTTCCAGTTAAAGTTCCACCACAATATAATTGGGGATTTCTAGGGAAAGAACTTGCAGAAAGAATGTGTTCAAGTGATGGAACACTCATCTATCGTTATACAACAAATTGGCCAGTAGAAATTGTTCTGGCTCAATCATGGAATAAGAAAATACTAGAAGAAATGGGCCACGGATTGAGTAAAGAAATGAACAAATATGGAGTGACAATCTTCTTGGGGCCTGCAATGAATATCCATAGAAATCCTCTTTGTGGTCGAACATTTGAGTATTATTCAGAAGATCCAATTTTGACTGGTTTATTAGCATCATCATTGATCAATGGAATCCAAAACACTGATGGTAACAAAACAGGAGTCTCTTTAAAACACTTCTGTTGCAATAACACTGAAGACAATAGAAAACATTCAAGTTCAAACGTTTCAGAAAGAGCTTTGCGTGAAATTTACTTGAAAGGATTTGAAATTGCCGTAAGAAAAAGTAATCCAAGAACAATAATGTCTAGCTACAACTTGTTGAATCACACTTATACAGCAAATTCAAAAGATTTGTTAACTGATATCTTAAGATGCGAATGGGATTTCAAAGGATTGGTGATGACTGATTGGGGAAGTTGTGATGAAAATTGTGGAAATCCTGCTCTTTGCCCATTTGCTGGAAATGACTTAGTCATGCCTGGACAAGATTATTGCAAGAATAAAATAATCGATGAATATAAAAAAGGGAATATTTCAAAAGAAGAAATTCGTATTTGTGCATCTCGTGTTCTTCATTTGGTACTAAATGGTGTAAATGAAACGAGACTAGATAATTATAAATAAATAAATTTATTTATCTTCTTTTTTTTATTGGTATTTGATTTTTAATATAAGTAGAATTCAGAAGTCTATTCCATCTCCATTTGATAGAATTAAAACATAACTGTACATTGCATCAGCATTGCCTTGATCTGCTGCAAGTTTATAATATCGAGCTGCTTCTTATTTGTTTCAATACAATTTCCTTTTTCAAGCATAACTGCGTAATTATGTATCAATTCAACCTCTCCCTGATCTCCTGCAAGTTTATAATATTGAGCGGCTTCTCTTTTGTTAGTTTTTATTTTTTTGAATGACTGAATTACACAAAACCACTAAACAATTTAAGTGCTCTTTTCTTTTAAGTGAAATAAATGTATTTTATTTAAAAAATAAAAAGATTTTATTTTTTTTTCGTTGCACCACCCATCGTTCAATGGAAAATACGAAAATTGGTAGCCATAATTCAAAATTTGAGAAGTTTTTGGTGAAATCTTCTTTTAATGATAATAAAATTTGTTCGATTTTATTAAAAAAATTGAATTCTTTTGATGGAGTTTAGCTATTTTTTTTATCAAATGAAGGAATAATCGAAATTCTTCAGGATCATTTAGATATTTTTTTTTTTTTTTGCTTTAACTATATTCAGAACATCTGAAAAAGCATCTTGTTCAAATGTATCATTATTAACATACTTTTTAATCATTTTGTATAAAAAAGGCATGTTTTATA
This sequence comes from Tritrichomonas musculus, assembly GCA_039105265.1. Taxonomy (NCBI): domain Eukaryota; phylum Parabasalia; order Tritrichomonadida; family Tritrichomonadidae; genus Tritrichomonas; species Tritrichomonas musculus. The sequence goes on from JAPFFF010000013.1 coordinate 1,214,843, forward strand.
AAAACTATCTATAAAAAAATTACACCTTTTGTTCTCAAAAAAGAGTCTTCCTACTTATATAAAAATAGGATATTTTTATTACTTTAAATGAAATATATGTTATATAATTTTACTATCTACCATACTTGTAAAGATATAGATCAAATGATGGATTTCCATTCTTTTTTAATTTTCACCGTATTTGTTTAGTCTTTAAATCATATACCTTATATATATATATATATGCCCAGCATATGTAGAATTTTTTCTCATTGATTATAAAATGAAAATGAAAAATTTTAGCTTTGATATCATATTTACTCAAAAAAATGTTTGCCCAATTTAATAGGAATCATAATAATTGTATCTGAACAATCATCAAAAATATCGAGATCTGAATATTTTAAATTTACATTCTCATCAAATTCAACAATTTGAAGGAAATCACAAAATGAAAAAGCGCAATCTTCAATTTTCATAACGTGATTTGGAATGTAAAAACTTTTAATTGAAGTATTAGAAAAAGCTTCTTTTCCCAAAATTTCAAGTTTTGATTTTTCTGTGATCACGAATTTATGCAAATTTGAGCAATTATAAAAAGCATAAGAATTTATTATTTTAAGTTGAACAGGAATCGTTATTTTCTCAATTGATGTCTCTTTGAAAGCACAATCGCCAATAAACTGAAGCTCAGAATCTTTTCTGAATTCAATTCTATTCAATAATTTGCATGACTCAAAAGCAGATTCACCAATATGAGTTAGTTTTGATGGAAAAATGATGCTTTTTATCGCTGAAAATGAAAAAGCATTTTCATCAATTATACGAAGTTTTGAATCAGATTCAATTTCAACTTTTGAAAGATATTTGCACCCACTAAATGCATACTGATCGATTATTTCAATAAAATTTGGAATTTTTGCAACTTTGATGTCACGAACAGAAAAAACTAGAATATCAAAATTTTCTTGCTCAATTGATGTTTTTCCAATGATATATTTATTCTCATATAATTTGTATCGTGGATTGTTTGGCATGACATTTATTTTAGTTAAATTCCATGAATATCCACACCATCCTTTTTGCATATCAATTACACTTGATGGAATTGATAATGATTCAAGACCCGAGTATTGAAATGCTAATTTTTCAAATATGGAAACTTTTGAATTTGTTGAAAATTCAATCGTTTTAGGATATTTCTGATAAAGAAATGAGTCTTTCATTATTTTTGTTATTATGTATTCTTGATTATCATGCATGATTGATTGTGGAACTACAAGTACCTTGTTGAAAAAAATATTCTTTTTAATTGATGCTGTTTTTTCTTTTTTATTAAATACATATTGGATACCTCCAATAGTTACTGTATCAATCTCATCTTTTGATTGCTTTGTGATCATTTGAGCAAAACTTACAAATAGTGTGTCGGATTCTATGAGATCATTCAAATATAATTCTGAATTAAATTGTTTTGTGCAAAATTATAAAAAATAAATATATATTGATATGTAACAAATATTTCTAAAATAAAAGTTATTATTTTTATATATAATTAAATATTATTAATAAATAAATATCCATTTATTTATAAAATCTCAATATTTGAAAAGTATTAATCTGAAATCTATGAATAAATAGAATGTTAATAAAATTTCACAAATTTAATATATAAAATAAATTCTTAATATATCTAGATATTGATTTCAATGCATAATCATATAAAATGTTGAGTCAAGCAAAATCAAATAGAAGAAATAGTGATATTCCTACTTGATATTATAATTTTCATTTCAACAAGAAGGAACAGCAAATAAGAATTATGAAAAGTAATAAAAACAATTTTCAATAGATTAAAACAAAAAGTTTAAAAATGAAAGAAAAAGTGAAAAAATTACTTAGTTATTCCTCAAAATCCTACGTTAAATATATTATTATATTTCATTTACAGAAAGTGAGAGGCATCCCGCTGAGCTTCCTGGAGTGCATTCGTAGTGATGCCGCCGGTGTGCCACAGGAGGACTGGCCGCAGGAGTGCTTCAGCAAGAATTCCCGCTTTGAGCTGTCGGAGAGCTCGCTGTGCTGCATACTGGCGTACCTGCGCGGTGTGCTGGACAGCCAGGATCCATTGACTGGCGATGTCGAGGCAGCCCTTGGGCAAGCTACAGTAAATATTGCCGAGGATAGAAAAGATGTTAATAAAGTTATGCAATTTTTAAATAAGGCTCTTTATTAAACTACTTTAAAATTTTATTTTGGCTCGCGCTTGCTCATGCCCATCATTTCACGCTGGATTGCTGCTGCAAGTTCCTCTGCGCTTGTGTCTCGGGAGGGCCTGTCAGCAAAGGCGGATGCGTTTGATGATTTGAAAGGGGAAGGTGACACAAAATCAAAGCTCGCGACTGGCTCATCCGGTACATATACAATACCGTCAAATACCTGCTTTTTAATGATGTTCATCTGGAAGGACCTGTAGTTTGCCTCGAGCTCATTGAGCATGCTGTCAAGAGGATCCCACTCCCAGGATGGCTTCCCGGCTGGCCGCGGCTGTTTGCTGAGCTTAATTATAAAGTTAACACCAGCTTGCTGGAATGGATTTTACATGCTGCCCTTGCTGAGCAGCGAGCCGAGGAGCTCCTCGCAGTTTTTTTTAGCAACAGCCATTGCGTGTGTGTCAAAGGGGAGACCACTGGAGCTGTGCGTATTAGTCTAGCTGTAATGGTTGCCGCATCCAGAGCACTGCGCTCCACCCTGCACTTGAAGTCCACCTGCACCCTGCACTCATTAGCTCCGCACAGCTCAACATCAGGCAGCTCCGCGTAGTTCACGAGGAGACCACCCTGCACACCCTGCGCGCATGCAACCTCAAGGCTGCCTAGATCCGAAACACCGAGGTGTGCCGCAAGCTCACTGCTGAAGAGTGCTGCCTGGTACCCCTGTGCAAAGGCAATCTCAAAGTACCCGTGCACAGGCATGCTGGGCTGTCCGCTGGTCGAGACTATTGTAATGCAGCTGCCGGGCGAGCTTATGTCATAGGCCACTGTCTGAGTGTTGCAAATGATGCCAACTGTCATATATGTAAAATAATTTAATAATTTAAATAATAAAAAAATATTTTTAATTAATAATTCACTTACAAGAATGATCAAGAGGACTGATGGCAAGTGCCAAGTGGACGGCAGCAACAGGGTGTATGTCGAGCATCAGATGCTTTCGACCTTCACCATCACAGTGCTTGACAGTGAGATGCACGCGCTGAGCTCATGGTGGCTGCATGCCAGACAGCTGGCGAGCGACAGATTCTACAGCAGCCAGAGTATAGTCAACTTGATGGTCTCGTACAGCTACTTTGCCTACGTGCCTGCCGACAACACGGTCTGTGCAACAATTTCAGCAAAGCTCAGCACACTGCACGAGGCAACCCACTGGAGCATGGACCAGATATGTGCCGAAACTGATGTGTTTATGAGGGACGACATGCAGTGCATCAAGTAGTGGTTCATGACTGAGATGAAGAATGCCCTGGGACACCCCGTTAGCATTGATGCCGGCACTGAGGGCACTGAGGTGTACGTGATGGGCATACCCGGCACTGAGTGCAACGCAAAATCTTACTTGCAGGTGTGCGAGAAGCTCGAGATTCTCAAAATCCCAAACATTTCAATAAGTAAACATCATCAAAATAAAATATTATCAAACTATTTAAAATATTTCAAAATATAAAATATTTTTGAATGTTAAAAAGGGAACAACTATTTAATATAAAATTGAGAATATTATATTATTTCAATATGAAAAATATTTTAAAAATTGAATGATTGGATTTTTCTTCGCATTTTCAACCTGCGCACTCCAGAATTGCAGATTGTCAGCTGAAAATGTTGCTGGCGTACAAACAATGAAGGATTTGTTCAGTATTAAATGTAATAATATATTACTCACAAACATTACTTCAGCATCCAGCAGTGAGCCATTTTTGGAAATTAATGAATTTTCTGAAATGGATAATGATATAACAGTTACATTTACAAATTGTGATTTTTCCAAATCGTCAACTTTGGCATATTATCAAACAGACCAATGGCAAAATACAGTAATAAATGCAAGGAATACACTTATCGGTGGTGGATTTAAAAGAAATTCAAACATTGTTAAAGTATTACTTGAAAATTGTCTAATTAATCTAACAATGATTTCTGAAAACGGTAACACACTCAGTAACCAAAATGTAATTTTTAAGAAATGTAAATTTGTTGGAAGTAATAGTATGTTCAACAGTGCGCTATTTAATTATTTCTTTCATTTAGGATATGATGAGTTTAATGTAGAGTTTATTGACTGCGAATTTAACTTAGACGAAAATTGGAATTCATATGATAGTCACCTCGAAGCACCGAGTAAGCAATTCATTGTGATAAACAATCCAGCAATGTTCACAGTTAATATAAGCTTCATAAGGTGCTTCACAAGCAACAACTTCAAAGATGCCAATTATAAATTTATCAAAATATCCAACCTGACAAACAATGAAGATAATGTCAGAATTGTTGGTGAAGACAACAGCTTCCCCATTCAGTGGAGCACTGTGAGCAGTGAGGATGACTTGTTCAAGGAGAGCGACTGGGAAATACTGATCAACAGCACTGACTACATACCAACACAGGAGCCATCTTTCATATATTCATCAAATAATACACCGGCAGACTCTGGCGAGGGTGCAGCAAGTGGAAACTCAAACAAGAGCAAAACATGGATGATTGTCGCAATAGTATTCATGGCTGCCTTTGTTGTTGCAATTGTGGCACTGGTCATTGTGCTAGTGTTGAAAAGAAAGAAATATGATAGATCAGAAAATGAATAATATTTAAAATAAATAAATAAAAAAAATGCTTATTTAATTTACTGTAATATTCCTCAAAATGACTAAATATATCATCAAACATAATATGCTGAAAATTAGTATAAAAAATCATTATATTATATTATTATTCACTAGCTTCCGAGCAAAGCAATTCAAGTGCACAATTTAAGCTTGGACAAAACTATGAAAAAGGAGATAATTTGCATAGAGATATAAACAAAGCAATTTATTATTATTCACTCGCCGCCGAAAAAAACCATTTAGATGCACAAGTTAATCTCGGAACTTTATATTATAATGGAAAATATATCACACAAAATTTAGACAAAGCATTTTATTATTTTTCACTTGCAGCAGTTCTAAACTCTCCATTAGGCCAATATAATCTTGGTCTAATTTACTTCAAACTAAAAGATTTTAATAAATCTAATCATTATTTTAAACTTGCGGCAAATCAAAATAATTCTCTCGCACAAATTTTTTTGGGTACAAATTTATTATGAAAAAATTCAAAAGACAATTTTTTATTTTACACTTGCTGCAAATCAAAATGATGCTGAAGCTTTGGCAATTCTTGGCTTAATATATTTAGAAGGACAAAATGTCTCACAGGATATAAATAAAGTTATCAAATATTATACACTAGCTGCAAATGGAAATAATGTAGATGCTCAATTCAATCTTGGGTTATTGTATATTATGATGATAAATATATTCCTAGAGACATCAATAAATCAATTCATTATTTTAAACTTGCTGCAGATCAAAATGATGTTCGAGCTCAAGTAAATCTTGCCACATTGTATAATGAAGGGAAATATATATCTCGTGATATTAAAAAGGCCATTCATTTGTATACACTCGCTGCAAATCAAAATGATACGATGGCACAATATGAACTGGGAATGCATCATTGTCTCCTTTCTCAATCGCAAGTTTGTAATATTTGATCGCTTCTTCTTTGTTTACTGGAACTCCCTCTCCATATTGAAGCATATCTGCATAGTTATTCATTGCACTGCTATTTCCTTTATTAATCGCCATCTTATAATATTCGATTGCTTCTTCTTTATTAATTGGAACTCCATTGTCATGCTCAAGCATATAAGCATAATGATACATCGCTTCACCATTACCAAGTTCAATTCCTCGTTGGAAAAGTTTCAGAGCTTCTTCTTTATCAACTGGAATATCATCGCCCATAAGAACCATATAGCCATAACTTGCCATTGCATCTGGATTACCACAATATGAGGCCATTCGAAGATGTTTAGATGCTTCTTTCAATGGCTCGTTTGAAATATTCGGCCATGTTGTGTGAGTTTCGAGTCATATCAAATTTAATCGTAGAATCTGAATTTCGAATTTTTTTTAAAAGTTCTTCCAATGAACCGTTTGAAGCAAATTCTGTGATAATTCTGTGAGAAGTGGCACCATTTTATATTGATGGACTTATTTTTATAAAAGATATTCTGAAAAATCAATCAATCAAAAAAAAAAAAAAAAAAAAAAAAAAAAAAAAAAAAAAAATACAGTATTCTCAAAAGACTATTGTTTCTTTACTCACCAAAAAATATTATTTTGAGTGATATTTAACGATCCTGAACTTATTTAACAGAATAATTCTTTTATTACCGCTTTAATTTTTGAATAAGATCGTTTTTATATTTTCTGCCATATCAAATGTCTGAAAGAAAAGTCAATTATTCTTTGAGTACAGAGAATATTAAAACAGTTCCATTCGCCAAATATGAAAAAAACTTCACATTTATAGTAAATGGGAAAAGATATGAAACAAGCCGCTTTATTGCTGATTTTCTGTCACCTATTGTTTGTAATTATCATTTTGAAGATGAAACATTTGATGAATTTACTATTAACACAACGCAAAAAAAACAAAATCAAACAGGCGGTGATGATTTATTACAAGAATTTCTCCAAATAATTAATTTCAACGAAATTGAACTTGGAAGCAGTCAACGAAAAAAATATGGTGAATATTTCTTACAGCTTGGTAACATTGAGGAGTACCTCCGACTGTGCCCAGAGTATTTCAGCGATTTGAGTCCCGATAATGTAATCGACCGTTTAAAATTTATAGCAGAAACGATGAAAACGCACAGAAAAGGAACGGATTCACTCAAACTGACAGGGAAAATCAACGACTTGATTGAATTTGCAGCTGAACATTTCTACCAGATTCCACTCGAGAATATGAAAACGGTTGAGATTGAGATTCTTGCAGCAGTCATCAAAAACGCGAAACTTCGTCTTGAAGATGAAGAATCGCTTTTTGAACTGATTCTTGGCCTGCATGAAGAGGACCGAGAGTACTCATCACTTTTTGAATATGTTGACTTCAAGCATTTGAAAAGTGAGAGTGTGAAAGAATTCATCGACCAATTTGACATTGAATATTTGAATATAGGAGCATGGCAGTCGATTTGTTAGCGACTTGTTGGAGTTTGTGAGAGTCCCGTCGAAAGAGAGAGATACATTTTGAAATACTACGAATTTCGACACAAAGAAGGAGAAGAGTTCAAAGGCATCATGCATCACCTGACAGAAGAAACAGGTGGAAACATCCACGACAACGGAACAATCGAAATCACATCAAATTCAATTTACAATAGCAGTTGTTACCCAAGGAACATCGTTGACTACCAAAGCAGCAATTATTATGAAACAGATTGTGATGAGAATTCAGAAATTTGTTTTGATTTCAAAGACAAGGAAATCCAGATCACGTGTTACTCACTGAAATCAGATGGCCGGGGCCAAAACGGCAATCACCTGAAGAGCTGGGTTGCTGAAGTTTCGAACGATCATCAGAAGTGGGATGAGATTGACAAGCGTGAAAATAACTCTATTTTGAATGGGGCAAATGTTATTGGCACATTCGAAACGAAAGAAAATAAATCTTTTTATCGATTTGTTCGACTACGACAAACAGGAAAAAGCTGGTGTGATAATTATTACACTGCAATTGCATCAATTGAATTCTATGGAAAAATGAAGCATCCTTAATCAATTTTATTTTTATAATCATTATAAACATCAATAAGTATAATAAAAAGTAAACTTTATTAAAATTTGAATGCTTATTTGATTTACTAAATAATTTTTTTTTTTTAGGAGATATTGACCTTGTATCGTACCTCAGAAAAAATCTGCTAGAACTTTTTTGCACTTTTGCAAAAAATACCATGAGTAGCTTTACTTTTTACGATACAATTTTTTACAAATATTGTTAATCATATAATTTGAAAAGATTAATAAACATTTATTGTTATTTATAGCATTATAGGCACTAATATGTGAAGAAAATCTTCTATATTTTTTTATAAAGAGATATCAATAATATTATTGGCTAATATTTTTTTAATTAATAAAAAGTGTTATAAAACGAATTCATATTGACCAATATACATGGGAAATTGAGCCTGTATTATAAGGTCGATTCATATACAGTAAAAAGAAAGAAGTCATTGCTTTAAATGTGAATCAAAAAACGGTTTTAAAAAGTTTAAAGTTTTTGAAACATTTTCTTGTAATTCGCTCGTGGCTGATAAATTTAAAATCGGTTTTTCCCAGTTTTGTGGTTTTATATATTCTGGGTGTTTCACCATTTCGGGCCAGACAATTTCGTGGAAATACGTGCAATGTTCATTCACTGGATTTTTAAAAGGATTTTCAAGATAATCCTTTTCAATTATAGCATCTCTTGTCCATGGATATCGATGAATTCTTCTGTCCAACGCAATTTCATAATCTGTTTCAATATTATATTCAATCGTTACTCAAACGTCAACAAGATCAGCAGATCTTGGATCTGCAAATAATATAAAGCCATCAATAATTAAAATTGGTGAATTATCTCGAGCAATCGCTTTGAAAAATAACTTCCAATCGATCGATTTTTTAAGATCTAAATTGGTGAATTTTTTACCAAAAATTTCAGTTTTTCGAGCTTTGTATTTTCGGAAGTATTTTTCCATTGGAATGACTGAAAATTGTTCGTCGTATTTCTCATATATGGTCATTATCTCTTCAATTATGGTGGATTTTCCACTAGTTGATGGGCCACATATTCCTATTACCAATTGGTTTTCTTTTTTTATAAGTTCATTATCATTAGAACTCATTTACTGATCTCTCAAAAAAATTCAATTAAAAATTGGCCACAATATTAAAATTCAATTCAAAACTATGTCATACTAAGTTTTACTAATTTCTCGAAAAAAAATTCAAAAATTCAGACATTAATGAGCTTAATTTTTTAAAAATCTATTAAATACAATTTATAATTGCCTTTTTTCCGAAAAAAACTAGAAATAAAGTAGATAAATTTTTATATTGTATAAAATATTGTATATTTCTTTTATCAAATGAGTTTTTCTAGTTTAAAAAAACACTGAAAAATTAAAAAATCAAAGTTCAAGTGGATAAAAAGGGTAATTACTTTCAATATAATTTAATTTCAGAATTTATCAATAACTGATCATCAATTTGGCATTAATGCAAATTCACTTCCGCCATATAAATGCAAGAAATTGTAATTTTCAATATCTATGATTTCATATAAAGATCGTTATTCCAAAAACAAGACAAAAATTGAAAGAGAATTTTGAAAATTTTACAAATTGAGTGTAAAATTTTCATTTTTAAATAATGAGTAATCCGAACGTTTTCATAATTGTTTACAAAGGCAAAGAAATAATATTTGATTTCCCAAAGGTGAATTTTAAACATGAACTAGTACAATCAATTTCATATTTATTACAGCATTTTGTTAGAATTAAAGGCATTATTCAATATAATTTGCTAGAGGAACTATGCTTCAGCGAAAAAATAGTTTTCGAAGATTCATTACCATTAGTTTTTTATGAAAATTCAGCCTATGCTTTTATTGACTTTAGAGAATTATTCACTTTTTATCAAAAAAAAAGTCATAAAATTAACTCCATTACTTTTTATACAGAACAAATCGAACCAAGAAATTGTAATTCACAATATCTTTCAGAAATTGCCAAACAATATGGTTTGCATGATTATCCATTAGAAATACAATGTGATAGTAATGAAGAAGTTATTAAACGTCTTAGAGAAGAAAACAACAAATTAAAAAAGTATTTATTTGCAGTCAAAGAGAAAAAAGCCGACATTTCATTCTTTGATTTCGATGATTACGAAGAAGGAGAAATGATTGGCAATGGTGCCACGTCAAGTATAAAGCTATACAAGAAGAAAGATGTTCAAAAATATGCAAAGAAAGAATTGAGAGACTTTAATAAAATAACGCTTCAACATTTCATTACGGAAGGGAAAATTCTGTTCAAGTTACATCATCCATGCATTGTAGACATCATTGCAGTCAACTATGGAGATGATAAAAATCCTCCATCGATGATACTTTCACTTGAATCTGAATCACTTGAAGATGCAATTGAAAAAAATGAACTTGATCATAATCAAAAGAACATGATTCTCGTTGAAATTGTCCTCGGAATGCGTTATATTCATCATCGTAATTTCATGCACAGAGATTTGAAGCCTGGAAACATTCTCCTCACAAAAGAAAAACACGTGAAAATCAGTGATTTCGGACTCGCTAAAGAAATTAATATCTCAGTTTCCTTGACAAAAGGCGTTGGAACATTGCGTTTCATGGCACCTGAGCTCTATGATTGTAACATTGAATACACAAATAAGGTCGATGTTTATGCTTTCGGCATCATTTTGTTTTATCTTGTAACAAATGGTTATCCACCTTACATAATGAAGAATATCATGAATGGTGTCATTCCCACAATTCCTCCAAGAGTTGCCAGCTGGGTATCGCAGCTGATTGTTCAATGCCTGTCTTTTGATCCTGAAAACCGTCCAACATTCGTTGAAATATTTGAACTAATGAAGTCAAATAATTTCGATTTCTTCAGTGATAAGAACGGCCAACCGCTGGATGAGATTCAACTTAAATCGAAGCAAGATATTGAAACCCGTGTTTTGGAGATTGAAGCATTTGAATACCAACACCAAAATGATTAAATCTTTTTATCTATATATGTATTTATTTTTAATATGAATGATAAAGTTTAGATTTATATTATAACAAAATTGGTAAACAATTTCCTGAGAACACCATTATCAGGTTTGCAACACATCATTGTTAACGAAAAACATCGTAATTTCAAGATAATTTTTTTTACGCACTTTTTCGAAAATTTTCTTTCAATTTTGAAAGGCTTCTGAAAAAGAACAAAATAAAAATATAGCAAATTAAAAACATTATATCATTATTATTTTTATTAACATAACAATTATTCTTATCTTCATTTGATTTTTTATAAGTAAATAATCCCTTATGTATCAATTGTTTCAATGATATCATTAGATTATTATATTTAAAAACAATGCTTTAACAACACTACATGAACTGTTTGAGGATTGTTAAAAACGTATTTTCTTTAATGAGTCATATAAATCTTTAAGGAAATAATATAACGATTTCATTGTTATAATGAAATTATTTGGAATGATAAAAGCTTATTTGCCGATAAAATAGGGGAAAAAATAATTTCATTATAACAATTTATTTCTTTAGTCATTATACTGATCAAAGATTATGAAAGTGGAAAATATGTATAAATGAAATTATTTCATATTTAATATGTAATTGCCTGGAATATGTAAGCAAAGGAAAGATAAAAATTTCAAAATATGAGAAAAGTTCTGCTGAGTTCATCATATTAAATAACCGCACGATTCGACATACCTTATTAAAAAATTGCTGACCCCAGCTATGTACGATTAAAATCCTTTCAAAAAAATTGAATTAAAATTTTCGAAATTTTGCGGATTTTCATCTATCGAATTTAATAATATTTTATCAATATTTCTTTTTTGGATTTTTATTGTGAAACAAAAACAAAGAAGTGTTTTTTCAATTTTTTTTTAAATTTATTTATTGAGATATTAGTGGATTTTTTTAGGAAATCCAATTTCATCTGAAAAGTGGGTGTAAAAACGATTATTTTACGTAAAAAGTTTAAACAAAAATAAACTAAGTTGAGATACAGATTCAGATGAAGATGAGGTTCAGATTCAGAAGAATACGAAATACAGATTCAGATGAAGATGAGGTACAGATTCAGATGAAGATGAGGTACAGATTCAGAAGAATACAAGATACAGATTCAGATGAAGATGAGGTACAGATTCAGAAGAATAAAAGATACTGGTTCAGATGAAGACGAAGTATAAATTTTGTCTGAAGTTCGTTTATGAACTTCGTCATCTTATATGGCTCGCAACAGAAAAAAATGCTTAATTTATTGATTTTTTTTTTTTTATAAACTTTTTCTCTTTTTACTTAGAATTTATATTTTTTTTCATTTTTTTCTTGACTTTGTTACTTAGAGATTGAAATCGTAATATGATGATTTATATATATCTTTTTCATATAATGTTTTTACGTTTTTTATTTATTATTTGCGTTATATTTATATAATTTCTGTTTTTCTTTATACTATTATCTTTTTTTATGAAGATATTTTAATTTTAATATGAACTTTTTCAATGAAAAAAATTTGAATGAAATAAAATCTCTCAATAATTCTTAGGATTTTAAAATGTATGGAAACTCGAAAAAAACGAAATAGAAATAACTAGTGGTTTTTAAATCATCATATTTTATAATATGTTTTTATATGGAATTTTATATTATTATAATAGCCACAAAATATTATATTTAAATTTTATTGTGAGATATATGCAAAATATATAAATTGAATAAATAAAAACTATTAAGTATTCAAAAATACGATTCAAGTAATCCATTATGAAAATCAATAAAAATTTATTATACATTGGAAATATGAATGAATATAAAATGTTATATATATAATTATTAATTATAATTTAGGTTTCGAAAAATTTAATAAGATATTGGTAATTTAAACTATGATTTTAATTTCAATAAAATGTTATTAATTTTATTGAATGATTACATACAATAATTTGAGAAAATAAAAATCTATCATTATTTTCATTAAAAATGAGAAATTAAAATAGCTCATACAATTATTTATGAATGCTTTATCAAAATATTTTTATACCTTTGAATTATGGATGAGTTTTTAATTTTGAATGCAATTGGAGATTTATAATTATATATGTATTTATATGTAAAAAATTTTTGTGTTTTATTTTATGATTATTTTATCATATTTTGAATTTATATTTGATATAAATTCTATTAAAGAAATTGTTTTAATAAGATAAAAATAAATAATCCAAATTTTATACTCACAAAATATTTGAAGAGCTTTTATGTTAAAATTTATGCAAACATAAATATCCTAAAATAGAAACATATTTAACCTAATTCGCTCGGTAAAACCTCATTATATTTTATATTATAAGGCATATGTTGTTTAGAGCTTGTAATATTATTCCAGTCTTTCCAGAAAATTCAAGATTTTTTGTGAGAACCAAAAAACGTGCTTATTCAAAAAAATGAATATTAAAATAAAATAGACGTTTATTTGAGAGGATTTGGTTTTCAAACATTTTTATCTTTTTTTAATGGCTATATCAAGTTTCTTTGCCTCGATAAAAAACCATTAATTTTATTATATAATAACATATCCGAAAATTATGTTAAACGGTTAAGCCAATCTCTCCAGAAAAATCACATTTTTTTTAGTCGTAAATTTAATTTATAATATCTTCATAATTAGTAAAATAATAAGTGATATAAAATATAAACTAGCATTCAAAAACAATAAAACATATGTTAAGAAAATATAAATGCACATATATGATGGTATCATGCAGATATTCCATTTTGATGAGAAAAAATTAATTGGTCTATAAAGTTAAATATATATAATATATCATAAGTATGATATGAATATTCAATGTTACCGATCAATATTTGCTATATAAAAAGATAAAAGTATTTCAAAAAACATTCCATACATTTGTATTTATCATTCTATTTGAAACTTCTTAAAACTCATTTAAAACAAATTAACAATATTATTGTTGCTCTAATTGTCTGGAAATAAATGGATATTGAGTATTTTTTTCAAAACATCGAAATGAATTATTATATATAGTCCATTTTACTTAAATTTTCTACATTAAATATGAAATTTAAAAATAATTGGTATTGATATTTTATTATTATGCATTTTTAAAATGAAATTTTCTTTTTTTTGGAGGTTTTCGTATATAGAATAAACTTTATAATTAACTTTTTGAGAATATTATTTCTAAAAAAAAATTAAGTTTATATCTTAATATTAAATCGCTATAATTTAGAATAAATCAATTGATTTCTAATTAGAAATAAATTCAAATAATTCAATTTTTATGATTAAAAAGTTTCTATCATTGAAATTATGATAAGCAATAGAAAATAAATTTATTTTTTGATGGATGTACAGAATTCAAGATCCTGCCAAAATTTTGACTTATTTATATATTTATATTATTTAAATAAATTTATATAATTCATATTTACATTTTAATAAATAAAATGATTGTACAATTTTAAGATATTTATATTTTTTTAATAAAACGGTTTATTTGAAAATTGATAATATTATTTTAAAATTTGTGAATTTTTACTCAATTTTAATTTGAATCAAAGTTATTTTTTAACTTTTTAAGGGCCGAGTTTGAGAAGATTTTTTTAAATTTTTGAGAACTATTCTCAAAAATCGTCTCAAATCTATTTTCAAATGAATTGTTTGTGGTCCAGTTTCTGTTGGACCATGTGTTGGTACTTCTGCTGTTCCTGGTCAATCTGCTCCCCAAGGAAATGTGAATCCGCATCTATTACATCCACTATTATTCCATACATCTTTGTGTCTACTCTTCGAATATACATCAGCTCGTTTTGTTGTTTCATTAGCACAACATGATGTTAAAAATGATTCTTCACATCCAAAGTTTTGTGTATAGATTGTGATACCATTAGCTACAATTTCATATTTTTCAATAGCATCACGAGCATCTTTGAAACCAAACCACACACGGTCAAATTTATATTCTCCAGATGTTAAAAATCCTAATCCTAAGCCTTTCATTCCAATATTAACTTGCATATCAGCTTTGATAAATCCATTATATATATCAGCTGTGTTTTTTGTATTTGGTGATATGATAACTGATGTATAGCTTCCTTGCGGAATGTGTGGTGATGGTGAATATGATGTTTGAGGATTAATAGTATATTGTTTATTTGTATCACTCATAGCAATACAATTATCAACGATATCAAAATATGATGCAATTTGTGAACATACTTCAGTACTGGTTTTCAAATAGGCTTCATTATTAATCATTTTGTATCAAAAATAAAAAAACATGATTTAACTCATTCATCAAGCCATATGAACAAATATATTATTTCGTCGACGAGGTATAGTTGCTTCAATATTTTCACCAATATTGTTTTCATTTGAATAATCATTATATGATATTGATGGTTGTTGATATTGTTTGTTCATTTGTTTTCGAAAGACTTCTTTCATTAATTGCTTCAGTTCTTTACGTTGACGATTTATTTTCATCTCTTCACCCAATCGTTTTAATTCATCTAATATCTCATAATTAAAAGTCGGGTCATTTGTTTTAGTTCTTCGATGACGTGTTGGTTTTGTTTGTTCATTGTCTGATTCATCATCAGTTGCTTCATTGTTTGAATCATTTGTTAGCTCATCATCATTTGATTCAATAACTGGTTTCTTACGTTCGCGTACAATATATTTTCCTTCAGTTCTCGTTGGTAGCACTTCATAATTTTCATCATCATGACCTTGTAGCCATCGTTGTATAATAGCTAATCGTCTACTGCCTCTAATTTGTTTGGACATTTAAATATCAACAAAAAACAGTTTTAAGCAAAGAAAAACAGAAAAATCATCAAGATGCACTATCCTTCATATCCTACAGCTTTTCGATATTTATTATTTTTCATTTCTTTCTTTCGTCCTACACTATAATCTATTGCTGGTTTATCATATTTATAATTATGTGCTTCATTACTGATTTTAATTAATGCTCCCTTCAGTTTACTATTTGGTAATACATCAATGACTTCATTTGCTGCATTTGATATTTTATCTCTCATGTTTTGACTCAAGAATTTTTTACCAACATGTCCAGCAACCTTGCCAATCAATCCACTGTGATTGTCCATAAAATCAGTAGCTGCATTATATAAACCTCGTAATCTACCAACTGATGCCACATTAGCTACATTAAATAATTTACGACCATAATGTCCCAAATTCTTTTTGATTTCTGGTTTAATGATATCTTTGTATAATCCCATTTATAATTTAATAAAATCAATCATTATTCAAAATAATATTCACCAGCTGTGATATTCATTATAAATTTGTCATGAGGGTCGTCATGTTGTAGATATTCATTAACTGTCGATTTAACATCAAGATTATTATTCGTTTGCATCAACAATGCTGTGAAATCCTCTTTGCGAAATCCACTATAACAAATAATATCTGTAGCCATACGTTTTGCATTCAAATGAACGAATCTCAATGTTTGAAAAGCCATTATACATGTCAAATTATAGTGTCTCGTTTTTGTTAGCAATCTTATGAATTCACTATTTCCATTCTTCAACAAATCACTACCTGCACAATCATCAAGTATAATCAATGTATTGTATGGATAAGCTGTCGTGTTATATTTGACAAGCTTGTTTGAAATATAAGCTATTCTATCTTCAATGTCAAATAATGAATGTTTATTTATTAATCGTGCCATCTCTTCTGACGTTTCTTTTAGTTTAGACAATACATGTTTCACCATTGCATAATATTTCGTTTTTCGTTTAATATGTTTCTTCAAATAATTCATTAATTCATCTTCACTAACATAATTGATTTTGTTTTAATATTTTTACTCAACACTTCAGATGTTTTATCAGCTTTACCACTAGTTGAACAAAAAATGATTTTATTATAATATGGATGTTTAAATAGCTTTTCCGTTATCATAATATGTTTCCATAGCCAATATGTTTTACCTCTACCTGGTTTGCCAATCAGAAAATAAATACCATTAGTTGAAAATGGATAGTTTGGTGATAATGGTTTAATCAATGCGCCTTCAATTTCTTTCTCATTTTTCTTCAATGTTGTTTTAATTAGTGATTCAACTTGTTTTATTAATCTGCTCATTTTATTCATATATAAATGTTTTCATTCGAAGATTATTTAAAGCTTTTGGAACGAATGACTGTCATTCAAATGTATATTGAAATTACAGGATTTGTCATCAATAAATTTTCAAAAATATATAATAAATATATGAACGACAATTAAGACCATTTTAATATTTGCGGTGGTATCGTTTGTTGTTTGCTCCAATATTCACGTTCCATTCGACTTAACATCGCTGGATTACCTTCTCTCAAATTTCTCGCTGCTATTTTATCTTTCACGCCGCCTTCATAAACGACTTGATATTGATTTAATTTTTTATTGTAGCCAGTTATTTTGTCAATAATTCCACGTTTACCATCCTTCAATGTCTCAGCGATATTTTTATAATCTGTCTTCACTAATTGATATCCAGGATATTTATCAACTGATTTATCTTTAGCTTTAATCATAAATTGATTTCCAACTTTAGAATCAACAATATATGCCTCTTTGCTAACATGTGAACGTTTTTTTGTTTTTGCAAATGATGGACCATCAATGTTAACTATTCTCACTCTATCATCAGGTTATAACCATATGGATTATTTTTAGATATTTTTTAATATATTCCATTTCATCATTTTCTGATATATCATTTGGTGCTCTATTATTCAATGATTTATGTGGTGTTTCATTATATGCTTCAATTAATGATTTCATTTCATCTTCAGCAATATATCTATTTTCACCTATCATATCCCTAATTGTTCTCATGAATCGATTTATTATTCCCAACTCATTATGATTATTATCTTCTGTTGTTCTATAAATAATGTTCTTTGATTTAATGTAATCCAAGAATTCATTTGACAAACAGGCTGGGTCTTGGTCTGACGTTATTGAATATACATTTTTGATATCAACTATGAATTTTTTAAATGCTTCAATTATTGTTTTTGCTCCTTTCCCAAACAACGGATAACTGTAAGCTTTGCGTGTGTTTATATTAATGAACATCAAATAATTTAATTCATTCTTTCGTCTATTATTAATGAACGTGTCCATTTGATATCCTCCAGGACGTTTTGAATAGATGTTCATATATTTTGGTTTGTCTGGTACTACATCATGAATGATATTATTTTTCAAATATTCTCTTGCTTCCTTTTCATTAAATCCATATCTTTTCGCTAGTGGTACAAATTATGATGGTGTCCGCCATGGATAACGATTATTTAAATCTTCAATTGACTTGAAAGTCATTTTATATATATAACAACTTCTGATGATTCATCATCTGCATTTCAATCATAAAACTTTCACTAACTGGTAATTTTACTGGCATTTTATAATTGCGACCACTATAGAATTCAATCCAAAATATTTGGTCAGTAGAATTCAATTTGAAATTTTTGATTGGCGAGAAAATTTGATAACTATTTCCAACATATCCCTTGCTTGTCTCTTCAGCTATTGATGAATACACTTTGCAACTGTGTCTATCCCACACATTCTCAAATTTAATTTCTTTCATCCATTTTCCTTCAACCTTGTCATCAGTGATGTCCATATAATTGTTCGGGTCATTTTGAAAATGCTCAAAGCCAACATTCATGATATCTGCAAAATCGCATATAACATGTGGTTCGTTATACTGTTCTTTGTTATTTTTGTCATAATGTCTATATTTAAATTTAATAGCTATTTCAACATTACATAATTTATTTTTATCATCTTCATCTACTTCATCTTCCTTTAGTTCATTCGCTGCTGAATAAATAGTTTCGATAAACATCTTTTTGTTGTAGTCATAGTATCCATCCATTTGAACGTCTCTAATTCGTTTTTGATTTTTGATATACATCTCGGGTATCTCTTCATCATTGATGAAAAACTTTGGATAACCTTCTTTCCATTGATAATTATTGTAATGTCTAAAAGCGATATTCAATTGTTCATTCATATCTTTCCAAACTTCTCTCAAATTCTTGTCTGTTGATAACCATGAAACAATATTACATTCAACTTGGTTCACTTTCGATGTGTCATTTCTGAAATATTTTCTGACTTTGATATTAAATTCTATTTTACGACGTCTCGCTAACATCCATATTGTACGAAAGCCAATAATTGTCTCTCTTTTGTCTGCAGTACACCAATCAGCTGGAAAATTAAAATAAAATCTATTTGGTCTGTCATTGTCTTGCTTTCCATCTTCCCTGAAGAACACGTATTCTTTTGGTATTGGCGTGTAATCGATTGGGCCAGTTAATCGTTTCATTTATGATATCAATAAATTATATTTCATTTGTTCATCATCTGATGAATGACAATTTATGAATATCATTTGTTGTATCAATAAATGAATAACGACAATACTGTCATCAGCGACGATATACATTAAATATACGCGCCACGAGACGTAAATCATGACATCTCTTCTTGATTGTCATTTTGTCATTTTCGTTATTAAAATAGACCAAAAGTGTAAGTTTCATGTGTGTAGTGTGGTGTGAAACACCCACTATCCTATATTACCAACGACCTACAACAAGGTACATCGATACCGATGACTACCTCTTCAACAAACTCAAGCGAGATCGAAAGAAGACTCATCTCGAAGACACCATCAGTAAAGAACAACGTAGACTCAGATTCGATAGAGAGGTCCATAAACGAGACCAGTCCGCGATCAGAGAGCGCATCAACGACATCAAAGAGTTCTGGAGAACCCAATCGCTGAAGAAGACCAAAATCGAGAAATACCTTGACGAATTAGATATCTGGACCCCAGATGAGAACGTCAATAGCCTCAAATCCTTCAGGGAATGGAAACAACTGGGTAATGAACAGCAGAGAATCGTTGACGACATCATGGAACAGCTCGAAAGAAGTCCACATCAATGGGCTATCAACTTCGAACAGCTCAACAACAAGGGTCGATGATGTATCCCCAGAGTACTTCTATGAAGAAGGTGGCGAAGAACTCCCTTCTTGGTCTCTCTTTACTGAGCTCAGTTTCGGCCCCTACCAAAAGTACGACGGTAACAAAGATCGTGGTGGTGACTTCTTTCCATACTTGACCGTTCCGAGCACTCCCAAGGTGTTAGTCGATTACCTCAAACGTTTCCAGATATTCGACTCATTGATTGACGACAAGGGTAAACAACGATGTGAACTCAATGACTGTTGTTTCGTCTATGTACTCATGATGACCGACTGCTATGATGAACCAACCCTAAATCAGATCCGGTTACGTATCCAGAATCGATACCTGTCGCAGGGTTCCATAGAGAAGATCTGTCAAGAGTTTCACATCCATATCACGTTGTCGTTAATCGATGAAGACACTGCCGGAAAGAACAAGAAACAGACGAATCGAACCACCAAGAAAGATGGTTCACGGCCATTACTTCCTCGAAGAAGAGGCTCCCTTCTGCGGCTACTACATCAAACACCTCCATGTGTGTGAATCCAATGAGAATATGTTCGACAAAGAGATCTATCACGGAAGAGTCATTAACGGTCGCTCAAGAGTGAAGTCATCTCAGTTACTCCGTTTGATGATGAGCCAGCACTATTTCACCCCCATCACGTACGGCCAGTGTCGAATCCTCAAGACAGTCTTCTTCAACGAGATCAACAACGACCTCTCCAACGTGAACCTCGACTACGACGTCGATTACATGATCCATGGAAAGGGACTTCCGATGGAAGTCATCTATGCCAGATCTGGCATAGATCCCTAATGAGGCGATAATTGTCTTTGTGGGCGAGCATGCATGAATAGACTTGGTTCTCGATGATGGGTTGTGAGGTCTTCTTACGCTTGATCTTGTCGAACTGTTCATCAGGGATATCGTCTGGGAGATTCAATGCGGCTTTGATCTGAAACTTCCAGTAACTACCACATAACTTCGAATGGAGGACCAACTTATGCTGCCCAGGAATGGTGGTGTGATGGACTTCTTCGATCTGGTCGATAGCGGGATTGAAGGCATCGGTGAAGACATACTTGTTGAACATCTCTTAGGCGGACTGTTTACGAGGATTCTTCATTTGATAGCCGCCCTTGGGGTTCTCCAACACGTTCTGGTACCACTGAGGAGTCTGAGAAACGTTAGTTCCGATGACGGTATTTACTTGATGGATTTGCTCAGGATGTTGTGCGTGATCGTAGTCAGAGTAGGTGACACCCAATGTGTCGTTGATGAAGCCACGTTTCGTGATGGGTTTACCGCCATGTCGTCGCTTATATTCAGCACGAGATGCTTTGTCGGGATATGTTGAATGGTATGCCAAAGTTTTTGGCCAGTAGAATTGGACTGTTGTGTATCCGTTCGCGTAGACTGGGTTTGTGGAGAGATGAAGCTGTTCATGCGCTTCACGTCTTGTTTCAGCCCAAGGATAATGTCCATCAGTTCTTTCATTCCGGTTTTACCCTTCGAGGTCATTTGGTTACGAGTAAAAAGTTGGTAGGTCGGTCACGAGATAGTCACTGAAGGAGTCTCTCACAACGGATAGGTGTCGAAGCCGCCACTTACAGCGAATAGAACCCCGAGGCCGTCGATAGGAGTCACGCTAACGGGTCGTTTCGGCAGTCGTCGGAGTCACGCTAACGGGTGTTTTTGGGTCGTTTCGGCATGGGTGGAGCCGTTTAAAAGACTGTCGTTGGAGTCACCGTAACGGGCGTTTTAGAGTCGATGGAAAGCACTCAACGAGGTTAGCTGGGAGTCCTGGGCATTGACCAGGAATCACAGCTTTTAGAATCTACTAATTGTGAGAGAAATGTTCACAAATCAAATATGAATATTTAAAAACGTATATATCCCATAAATTATTAATGAATAAAAAGAAAAAGAAATATATTTTGAAATTTTAGCTTTCAATGTTAACATGATATAAATATTGCTGGTTTTGAATCCAAAAATTTTACTGCTTAAATAATTCTTTGATTATATATTTTTTGGAATCATTATTGCATGATAGGAACTCAGTTATTTTTTGTATGACTATTTGTTGAGGAATATTTATTTTTTTGTAAACCTTAATTTATGGCATTTTTCGAAATCATTAATTTGATTATAATTTCGCATAAAAATGCACAAATTCATTTTTTAAAACTAAGTTCTATATATTTATAATCGAAAATCCTGGAAATCATTGAATTTTATGAACCGTAATAATATCCAATTTTGATTTTTTTAAATTTTTTAAGTATTACGAATTATGATTTAAAAAATGAATCAATAACTTCATATTCATAATTTATTTTTAAATTTATTCTTTATTTTTTAATGAATTTTAATTATTAGACTTGTTAAAGTCCATGGACCTGTGGACTTACAAAATTCATTCAATTTTTTTTAGCATTTTTTATTTATTCACAAAATAAAAATTATTTATAATTTCTCTGAAATACACAGGTCCATCTGTCAGGACTTCCAAAATTCATTCAATTTTTTTAGCATTTTTTTATTTATTCACAAAATTAAAATAATTTATAATTTCTCTGAAATACACAGGTCCATCTGTCAGGACTTCCAAAATTCATTCAATTTTTTTAGCATTTTATTATTTATTCACAAAATAAATGATAGAATTATTATTTCTCAGAAATAATCTGGTCCATCTGTCAGGACTTCAAAAATTCTTTCAATTTTTTTAGCATTTTTTTTTATTCACAAAATAAAAGAATTATAAAATTTCTTTGAAATATTTTGGTCCATCTGCCATGATTTCCAAAATTCTTTCAATTGTTTATGACATTTTTTTTCATGATTAAAAACATTCAAATATAATTTACTCATATTAGTTACTACTTTTCTATTTAAATAAACAAAAAAAAATTAAATTAACAAATAAACTATAAAATATATGCATAAAATGAGTTCTTTTTTGAGATATAAAATAAAAATAAATTGACAAGGTTTGTTAGGTCCACGCCATGCCCCGAGTCCACAAAAAGTCCATGAAAAGTGCATTTGTCCCGGACTTTTAACAAGTCTATTAATTATTTTATCATTCAAATTTTTTTGTCCAATTTAAATTTCCAAATTGAATGAAAAACTAGTGTTTTTATCCAATCAAATTTTATATGGACAAAAACACCTTCTCAATTGAAAAATGATGGTTAAAAAAAAAAAAAAAAAAAAAAAAAAAAAAAAAATTCAATTTTTTAAATAAAACATCATCTACTTATTTTTGATAAGAACATTGAAAAAGTTGTCTTAAGCTTAAGGTTCTTATCAAAAATATAAGTAGAACATTGAAACATAAGAAAGCTTTTGTATCAGTGAATACTTATTTTCATCGAATTTTTAAAAAGCAAAATGATCGTTTGATTAACAGTTTCATTTTTACCTCTTTTATTTATATCATAAAAAATTTATCAATCAACTAATTTGTTAAATAGTTGATCAACAATTGTTGATGTGCAAAGTTAAGGTTTAGAACTTTTTCAATGAATAAACTAGTCAAAATTTAGGAAAACCAGCCATGCTTATAAAGATTTTGATTATTTTATTTCCAACTGAATATCAATTCCTAAACCATCATAAAATAATGAATTGATATCTCTGACTTTTCTTTTTTCATTTGAATTTTTCTTTTCTTTTTTTTCATTTAAACTTGCCAATGAAATGACATCGAATTTATAATTATATAAGATATCAGAAAATTGATAGAATTTGAATCGTTCTTCAAAAACAGATTTGTCAATAAAATTCCGACTTTTTATCATATTAATAATATAAATAGCTATTTCATCAGGCATTGAAGAGTATTTCTCAATTTCTTTTTTAATTTCTTTAAAATTGAGTCCATGTTTTTTCATCAATATCAAGCACAAAAGTTCTTGAGATTGAACTTCTTCATTGTTAAATAACTTGATTAATAATTCAATAGAATAATTAATCATGTCTGGTTTTTCATAAATATAAATTAAAGCTAAATTATACATTGACAAAGGATCTTTTTCTTGTTTAATTGCTTCATTAAAGTATTCAATTGATAATCCAATATTTTTTGAAACATTTTCACCAAAACCGTTTTTATAAATCACCCCAAGGTTGTTTTTAGCATATTTAAAATTAAATGAAGATGCTTCTTTATAGAAATGAATTGATTCTGTTATATTTTGTTCAATAAATTTGCCTTCATGGTACAAATAACCAAGTGAAAAATTGGCTGGAGTGTACTTATTTCTTGATGATTTTGTTAATAAAAATATCCCTTTATTTATGTTTCGAGGAACATTTTTACCTTCACAATATAAAAGACCAAGAAAAAACTGTGAATTTGGATCATTGTTATTTGATGCTTGTGTAAAATAACGAAGGGCTTTACTTACATCATATCCTCTATAATTGCAATCATAATAAATATGTCCAAGTCTATTTTGTGCATCTGGAAAATGTTTTTCTGCTGCTATTGTGAAATACTTGATTCCTTTAGAAATATCTTGTTTAATATATTGACCATCATAATAAATTGAGCCTAAAAGAAACAATGCAGGTTCAAAATTTTGTTCTGAAGAAAGAGATAAAAAATAAATGGCTTTATTAATGTCACGATCAATATATTTTCCTTCGTAATAAATTTTGCCGAGATAATATTGTGAATATGGAAAATATTGATTTGACGAAAGTGTAAAAAAATAAATTGATCTTGATATATCACGAACAACAAGTATTCCTTCATAATAAATAACACCTAATAAAAATTGAGCATTTGGGAAATTTTGATTCGAAGCCAATAATAAATAATGAAGCATTTTTTCAATGTTTCTAGGAACATCTTTATTTTGATAATAAATCAGTCCTATTATAAATTGGGCTCTTGGATTTCCTTGATTTGCAGCGAGAGATAAAAAATGTAATGCTTTATTTATATATTTATTATGATAATAAAACATCCCAAAAAGGAATTGTGCATTATCATTGTTTTGGTTTGAAGCCATAGTAAAATAATGAATTGCTTTATCAATATCAGGCCTAATCAACTTTCCATCTGAATAAATAATTCCCAATTGACATTGTGCTTGAACATTATTTTGATTTGCAGCAAGTGTTAAATAGTATATTGCCTTTTCAATGTTAGGCTGAATATATTTTCTATCTGAATAAATCATTCCTAATTTAAACTGAGAATTTGTTTCATTTACATTTGAACCAAGTGTCAAATAATGTATTGCTTTATTAATATCTTGTTTGACATATTCTCCATTATAGTAAATCATTCCAAGATTATAGCAAGATTGTGGTTGTTTTTGATTTGCAGAAAGATTGTAATAATAAATTGCTTTTTCTATGTCAACTGCAATCAATTCACCATCAGAATAAATAACGCCAAGATTATGTTGCGCTTCTAAATGATTGTTATTAGCTGAAAGTGTAAAATAGTAAATTGCTTTATTAATATCTATTTGAACATTTATTCCAAGATAATAAATAATGCCTAAATTAAATTGAGCCTCAGAACTGTTGAAATTTGCTGCAAGCGAATAATAATGGATCGCTTTTACAATGTCAACAGGAACATATTGACCAGTGGAATAAATGTATCCTAGATTATATAAAGCTTCAGGCAAATTTTGATCTGCTGCAAGTGAGAAATAATGAATAGCTTTGTTTATGTCTTGCGTAATATATATCCCATTAAGATAAAAGAGGCCAAGTTGAAATTGTGCATCTGGAATATTTTGTTCTGCAGCAAGTGTAAAATAATGAATTGCTTTATTAAAGTCATAACCATGGAATTCTTCATCCTTATAAATCATTGCTAGTAAATATTGTGAATCAGCAAAATTGAGATTTGCAGAAAATGAAAAATAATGAAAAGCTTTATCAATATCACGAGGTACAAATTGCCCATTATAATATAATTCGCCTAATAAATGATGCGCATAGGCATAATTTTGATCTGCTGCAAGGGAATAATAGCGAATAGCTTTATTAATGTCCAAAGGAACACCTTCTCCTAAATTATAAAGAATTCCCAATTGTAATTGTGCTTTGGCATTATTTCGATCTGCTGCCAATTTAAAATAATAAAGTGCTTTTTCAATGTTTTGAGGAATATATTTATTTTGATAACAAAAGAGTCCATATTGAAATATTTCTTCAGTATCATTTAAATCTGGTCCAAAATTCATAGTTTTATTGAAATCATGTAAATCTTGCGTCTGTTGATTATTTTGTGATGTAAATATTGAATTTACGTCATAAAGTTTATTTAAATTATCAATTTTAATTTTATCTTGAAAATTGATAAAAAATTCTTGAATCAATTCTTTAATTGAAGGCCGTTCGTCAGGATTCTCTTTGATGCATTTTTCAAACACTTTTTTAATTTTTGAATATTTGTCTGATTCATTAAATTTCAAGGATTTTGGATCATCTGGTTCTTCTTCGTTAATAATATAATAAATCATCATTCCAAGTGAATAAATATCGCTTTGAAATGAAATTTTTCCTTTGTTAATTTCTGGAGCAACGAAATTTGATGAAAAATCATTTGTGTATGATTCTTCATTTGCATTATTAATCATTCGATCAAAATCAATCAAAACAAGGGTTCTGTTTTCATCAATCATGACATTGTCGGGCTTTAAATCACGAAAAATCAAGTTGTTTTTATTGAAAAACTCCAGAATCAACATCAATTCAAAAATAATAGAAAATTTTTCATTTTCTGTTAATTTAATCACCTTGATATTTGATAATGTTCGTCCATTTATAAATTCTATTATAAGATAATTCTCTTTTTTGACAATTCCATAAAAACTAGGTAGAAATGGATGCTTAATTTCTGTATAATTCGTTATTTCTCTTTGAATTAATTTCGAAATTTCAAAATCTTTTATTTTTGGTTTTTTGAGAGCAAAAAGACTTTCTTTTTCAATATGATAAATCAAATAGACAGAAAATTTAGATCCAGATCCAAGTGGCCGTAATCCAATGTATTCATCTTTTTCAATAGGTTCTGAAAATGAAATTTTTTTTGAGTTTGAAAAAAAGTTTAAAATTCGATTTCCTTCATTGTTAAAATAGCTTTGCTTTATCAAATAACCTGAAATGCATGGTTGAATTAATTTCCATATTTTTTTCATCGAGTTATTCGAAAATTGTGGAATTGAAATTGAATTGTTGAAATTAGAAATTTCTAAATTAAAAAAATCATCCAAATTTATTTCTTTGTATGGAATTTGAATGCTTTCATTGAAAGATTGTTTTGAATTTGATAGAAAACAAATTTTTAGGTCTGAATTATTTAAAAAAAGTGGTCTTAATAAAGATATTGAAGAATGATTAATAATAATTATTGTATTTTTAAAACCAATCAAAAAATATCGATTTTTATCTTTTTTATTTTGTTTATTTGATTGATTGATCATTAAAATTTTAGATTCCTTTATATAATGGCACAGACTAGAAATATCAAAATTCATATTTTCATTAACATATATAAATGAGTAATTTCTAATGATTTTATCCATTTTTTTATTTACTATTTTAATGGCCTGACTTGAAAAATTTTCATCAAACTCCGAGAAGTGCTCAAGCATTATTTATTACAAACTTTTTCTGAATTCTCTCAATTTTTTTTAATGTGAAAATATATATATATCATTAGGGTTTTTGCCAATATATTCTATTCTCATCTAAAAAATTTAGATTTAAAAAATAATTTTAATATTCTAGTCAAATGAAAGTACTACTACTTTTAAATTTTACAATTTCTTCAATAATAAAGCCAATGATCAATTCTTTTTTATTATATATATATTCAATAATTGAAAACCATATAAAAATAAATTGAATAATTTAAACATTTATACTCAGAATAAACATATTTATAAATATAACTAGAATTTGAGTTTAAATCTTTTTAATATTTTATATATATTTTAATTATCATATACTAATTATAATATAATTAATATTTCAATTATAAAAGATTTTATTGTTTAGATCTTTACATGAATACATATGATGCTATTCAAAAAGTGGAAAAAACTATTGTCCAGATTCTAAATGGATATATCACAATACATCCAAAAAAATACTGACATTTATCACAATATTCTAGAATTTATTGACAGTGGAACTGACGATGAGAAAGAATATCAAAAAATATTTCAGAGTTTAGAGACCACTAATAAAGATGAGGTAAGACTCTTTATTTTAATGATATTTAAAATAAGCCAAAATCATTTTCGATTCCCATACTTTTTTAAGAAAATCGAATCTCTTATTTTACACTTTGAATCTCAAATTAAAATATTCTTTAATGATGATGATATTTATAATATGTTTGAGAACAGTCCCCGCGTTCTACTTTTCCTCATTCAAAAAGGATTTTGTACATCAGAAAACATTGATCATTCAGATCTTTACTTTTATCCAGAAATAAGAAATAAAATTAAAGAAGAGAAAAAAGAAAACCTGGAAAATCAAATTCAAAAAATCGATCCAATTGAAGTATTTGAGTCAAAACGACTAATTGGAGAAAATGATTCTGAAATATGTAAATTAATTCGAGAAGATTCTGTTGTTGAATTTATTACTTATGTCTCAGCAAACATTATCGACGTATCGAGTCAAACTCCGTATTCAATATACGAGACGAATTCATTTTTACTTAGTCGAGAAAAAACAAGTTTAATTGAGTATGCAGCCTTTTTTGGATCGAATGAAATATTCAAATATTTGAGAATCAATGGAGCAAAAATTGAATCAATTATTTGGTTTTATGCGATCCATGGCAAAAATGCAGAAATAATTCGCATTCTTGAAAGAGACGGAATCAAACGAGACACGGATGAAAAATTATCTGAATCAATCAAATGCCACCACAATGAAATTGCAAACTACTTTGAAATGAATGAAGAAGATTCTGATCATTATAAATCACCGTATATGTCAGTTGATGAAGATAAAGAAGCACCGTTTGGAATTGCTAATTACAATTTCGACTTCATTCCAAAAGACTTTTTCCAAGATAAACTTTCATTTTTTTATCTGTGCGAATACAAATACTTTGAACTAGCAAGATTGTATCTGAAGAGTATGAACATTGATCCATCATTTTTGATCCAAGCTGAAGACTTTGAAGAAATTGATACAAATTACAATTTCAGGATAGCTAAAAAGATTGGCACAGAAGACAAGTATGTCTTGAAAAATGTAGATAAAAAAGATATATATCATGCACTTAAGATTAAGATGAAAGTCAAGTATCCGTGCCTGATGGAATTGATTGGCTACAGTCCAATTAACCCAGATATTTCTGACTATCCATCTTTTTGGTACAAGTATTATGAGAATGGATCATTAGAAGAATATTTGAAAGATAAAAACTTTGATAAAAAGAACCCTAAGAATTATATTTTAATTCTTGGCATTGCAATTGCGATTCATTATATTCAAAAAAATTATATCAGACACTTGAAATTCTTCCCAAGTAAAATTTTCATTGATGAAAACTTTTATCCAATTGTTTCTGGTTATACAGAAAAACCTTTGATGGTTAAAAATTGGGAAAGTGATATTAATGCATATTCAACTGATGACATTGTTCATGTGGCACCTGAACGTATAAAATGTTGGTCATTTTTCTATCCAGAGTCAAATGTTTTTTCATATGGAATCATGCTTTACCGGTTTTTTACAGGGAAGGATCCATACCCTGAATTAAAAAGCCATTCTAGTTCCATTATGGCTCGTCGAATTGCAACTAAAAGGAGACCTGATCTTCACATTATGGAAAACAAGGTATTCACTCACCTTTTGGACAATTGCTTTGAATACAATCCTTCTTATAGGATGGATTTTGAAATGATTATCGATTACATTACGAATGAAGAATTTTATTCATATTACGAAGATTTGGATCATGAATCAGTTAAAAAATATCTGGACATTTTTGGAAATGATTTTAATCATTTAAAAAATAAATTTTAACATTAATTCTTCCAAAATTCTCATTTTTTAAGTTGGCAAAAAAAAACTTTTTAAGGGACCACTATCATATTTTTTTGTAAACATTTCAATATTGAAAAAACTCATAGAAAATAAGATTCAATGCTTATTATTTCAGAAAAAGTTTAAATCTTTAAAATTTCATCATTCCGATCATTTTTGTAAAATTTTTACATCCTCTCAATAGACCTTGTAAGGGGTACCCGATTTACCCATTTTCAATTGGGTCAAAAATTTTAGGTATATTTTGACCAGGGGTCGCAAATTACCGCCTACCCAAAGCGGTTTTTGACCCGAAATTTTTAAAATTCATTTATCTCAAAATGTGGAATAAATATTTATATAAAAAAAGGTTTATTAAAAAATTTACAAGCTTTTCAATCCTTTTTAATAAAAATTTTTATTTCATTAGAATAATGCTTCTGATAATTTTCTCTAAAATTGTTTTTTGAAATTATTTTCTCTATTATTCTATTTAATTGCAATTTTTAATATCAGAAAACCTTTTTTCTTGAAAGTTAATTGATTTTTTTTTGTATCATATTTTTTTCTGATTTTCATTGTCAGTTAATTTATTGTTTAGATGACTTATGAAAAGAGAAATTATACATAAATTTAAGTTATGTAATATTTTTTTATATTAAGCTTTGAAATCTACAAATTTAAAATAATACAAACTATTCATTTACTTGTTTTATATTTTTTATCTTTTTTTCATAGTTTATACTATGCATTTTAGTTCATTTTGCTATTAATTAATGTTACTAATCACTTATATAATTAAAAAATATTGGCATTTCTTTCTTTTATTTCATGTTTGAATACAATATTAAGATATATTAATAACTATTTCAGATTTTAAAAGATTATCCTGTTTTGACAAACTTTTACTTGATTTTCAAATAAAAAAGTCTTTTCTAAATAAAATTTAAAGTATTTCATATAACAAGTCATATCATAAAATTTTTTTCTAAAATCAAAATTCACTTTAAAAAAATACATGAATCAATAAAAAATTAATTATAGAACATGGTTTTATAAAAAATAATCCAAAAAATACACTAGAAATAAAAGGGTCAAACGCGAACGCTTCATTTTTTTTTTGGGTAGTGACCCAAAAAAAAAATTTGTGGTCAGGTTAATATTTTAGGGTGACCTTTCGAAGGTTTACCTCTCAACTTTTTATTTTATATTGAAAAAAGGGAATAGGCTTAAAATAAGAATAGAAATAAATGATATATAATTTATATAATTTATATATACCAAAATATAGCAAAAATACTCAAGAAATAAATTTTTTTAAGAATAGAAATAATTGATTTTGTGATAACTCATAGAATTTTTTAAACACAATTTGATTGTGGTCCCTTAAAATGAGAACATAATGATTTTTTTTTTTTTTTATAAAAAAGTAATTCAAATAACGTGCTTTCATTTTATCCATACCATTTCAATAGAGCCATAGCACTAAATTTAAAGGTATACATTCTGAGGTTTTTATATAGATTATTTGCTTTTCAATTTTGAGAATATAAATACATTTTCCTTTGAATTTTGTGAGATTTTTCAAATTTGAATGTGATCAAAAAAAAAAAAAAAAAAAAAAAAAAAAAAAAAAAAAAAAAAAAAAAAAAAAGATTTTTTTGAATTTCCATGAATATCATCTGTAGTTAGATTTTTTTGAGACATTTATATTTTTTGAATTTCCATGAATATCATCTGTAGTTAGATTTTTTTTGAGACATTTAGATTTTTTCATCTCAGAAAATATAATGCATAAATCATTCAACAAAAATAAAACATAAAACATAAAAATCTTGTTTTAACATATAAATTCAATAAATATTTTTTATATATTGTTAATTATATAAAAATAAAATATATTTATTATTTTTTTAAAGAAAAAATATTTTATAAAATTAAGATAATTATAAATAAATAATTCAATTATTTTTAATCTCCTTTGAAATTCTCATAAGATTTTTTTCTACCAAATGAATCAAAAGCGGCAGTCCTCTACTCAACCACAATTTTATATTAACACTCCTTGGTTTGAACTTACTAATTATTTTAATAATATAATACTTGTTAAAGAGATTCAGATGAATGAAGATGAACCACTTTTTTATTTTGCAAAATGCCCTTCTTGTGGAACAATTTTTTATACCAAAAAATCTGCTTATCTGCATTCTTGTATAAAACAAGACAAAATTAAATTTGATATGGCAATGCTATATCTTATCAGATGGATTTCTGTCAAAATGTTATCAATAAACGCTGTAGAAAATCCACTTTTCAAAACATTTTGTCAAATATTGAATCCACGTATCGAAATACCCTCTCCCAGAAAAATCAGATCAATAATTATCAGTTTTTCAGATTTTTTATTAGATTATTCTCTACAAAAATCTCATATACAATAAAGCCGTATTTTGTAGATTCAATAAAGCACATGCCAAGTTACCGAAAGAATAGAAAAGTGTGGATGTTCATCCAACATAAATATTCAATTTTTTCTATATATATTTTATCGATGTTTCAGCATAAATATTTATGTAGATATATATGGTAACTATTTATTTAATATCGATTGATAAATATTTATTTTCGATCAAAAAATTTCAATATTTTAAGCTTAATGATAAATAAAACGCTTTAAGGTTCTCCTTCCCAAAAAAAATG
Source organism: Tritrichomonas musculus (assembly GCA_039105265.1). NCBI lineage: Eukaryota > Parabasalia > Tritrichomonadida > Tritrichomonadidae > Tritrichomonas > Tritrichomonas musculus. Next base: position 1,247,533 of record JAPFFF010000013.1, read on the forward strand.
TAAATCATTCAATATTGAATTAACTCATAGAATAAATAATTCAATAGAGCATTTTTCGGAAAAAGTTTTGGTGAAAAATAAAATAAATATGGCCTCAACGATTAAATCTTATTTCATTCAAAATTTCATTCAAAATTTTTTAATTCTATGATTTCTATCTGTAAAAAAACAAAATCGATAAGATTTCATAAAAATGTTTTTATTCAATCATTTGAAATATATATCTATATAAATTTCATATTTTAATTCATTTTTAAAAACAATATTTATGTATATTTTATTTGTGAAATCTCATTGAATTTAATCTTTTGAATTTGAAAGGAGAACCTTAACTTTGCATTATTTCTTTTATATAGCTTCTAAATTTATATTTTTTTTTGTAAAATATCCGTTTTTAAAGAAATATTTGAAAGTTTCTTTTCAATTTCTTTAGTATAACAATTAATACCTTTATTGATTCATTAATTGATTCTTCTTCTTGTTCTTCATATATATAACCAAGTGCTAAATTATACATAGCAACAGGATCATTTGATGATACTGTTGATAGATTGAAAACAGAAGAATTCACTAATGAAAATATTGATTTAAATAAATTCACGAACTATGTTATTTCAATAGAGTCACTTGAACAAAGCAATGCAAAATCATGTTATGATATTATTAATAAAATAATTATATCTCAAAATTCATGAATTTATTTTATATATATATTGTTTAATTGCAATATTATAAGTGCCCATGTAATAATGAATCAAATATTATGCTATTTCTTAATTATAGAAGAATATAAATCTTTTCCAAATCCTTCATAAAATTCTGGTGAAAGTTCTTTTGCATTTGGATATTTTGGTGGATCTTCTTTTATATTACCAATTTCAGATGAAAGAACTGGTTCCAATTCAAGATTATATAAGTAATCTTTGTATCGATATAATTCATATAGTATTTTGTACAGAGGTATTATATTATCTATCACACCTAATATTTCCCCAATTTTCCATTCAGTTATATCTGCTCTTTTAATAAGTTCCTGATCGATTTTTACAGTATCGGAATTAAATTCTGTAAGTAATACTAAGCACAATAAAGTGAAAGATTCGGAGAATTCATTCATTGATCTAATTAATAAATCAATTGATTTGTTGAGATCTCGGTCAATTGTTTCATCATACATGTAAATGTGAGCTAAGTTGTACATCGATAAATAATCATTTTTCTGTCGAATTGCTTCTTCAAAATATTCAATTGCTTTACCTATATTTCCTTTGATTTCATTATAACCGTGCTTGTATATAATACCAAGATTGTTTTTTGAAAATTGATTGTTGAATGAAGATGCCTCTTTGTAATAATGGATGGATCCTTCAATGTCCTTTTTAACACACTTTCCCTCATGAAGTAAAAATCCATGAGCAAAATTAGCTTGTCGATGATTATTCATTGATGCCAACATAATATAATATCCTCCTTTTTTAATATCCTGCTTAATATATCTGCCGATATAATAAATGAGACCGAGATTGAATTGTGCGTCTGACATATTTTTATTTGCAGCGAGTGTAAAAAAATGAATTGCTTTGTTCATATCTCGTGTAACATATTGTCCTCCACGATAAATGTTACCGAGATTGAATTGTGCTTCTGGAATATTTTGATTTGCAGCTAGTGTATAATAATGAATTGCTTTGCTAATATCTCGTGTGACATTTTTACCTTCGTCATAAATGAGACCGAGATTAAATTGTGCTTCGGGGAAATTTTGATTTGCAGCGAGTGAATAATAATAAATTGCTTTGTTCATATCTTGTGTGACATATTGTCCTTCATCATAAATTTTACCGAGATTTAATTGTGCGGCTGACATATTTTGATTTGCAGCGAGTGTATAATAATAAATTGCTTTGCTAATATCTCTTGTGACATATTGTCCTCCACGATAAATGTTACCGAGATTGAATTGTGCTTCTGGAAAATTTTGATCTGCAGCTAGTGTATAATAATAAATTGCTTTGTTCATATCTCGTGTGACATATTGCCCTTCACTATAAATGACACCGAGATTGTATTGTGCTTGTGGATATTTTTGATTTGCAGCAAGTGAAAAATAATGAATTGCTTTGTTGATATTTCGTGTGACATACTGTCCTTCACAATAAATGCTACCGAGAATGAATTGTGCTCTTAAATGATTTAGATTTGCAGCAAGTGTATAATAATGAATTGCTTTGTTAATATCTTGTGTAACATATTGTCCTCCATGATAAATGCTACCGAGAATGAATTGTGCTTTTGGAATATTTTGATTTGCAGCAAGTGTATAATAATGAATTGCTTTGTTAATATCTCGTGTGACATATTGCCCATCACTATAAATGTTACCGAGAATGAATTGTGCTTCTGATTTATTTTGATTCGCAGCAAGTGAACAATAATGAATTGCTTTATCGATATCTTGCTTTATTACATAGCCTTGATAGTAAATGATACCTAGGAGGCATTGAGCTTGTGGATAATTTAGATCTGCAGCAAGTGAATAATAATGAATTGCTTTGTTGATATCTTGTGTGACATATTCCTCATCACTATAAATGATACCTAGAATGAATTGTGCTTGTGGATAATTTTGATTTGCAGCTAGTGTATAATAATGAATTGCTTTGTTGATATCTCGTGTGACATATCGTCCTTCACTATAAATTTTACCAAGATTGTATTGTGCTTTTAAATGATTTAGATTTGCAGCAAGTGTATAATAATGAATTGCTTTGTTAATATTTCGTGTGACATATTGTCCTTCATCATAAATGCTACCAAGATTGAATTGTGCTTCTGGATTATATTGGTTTGCAGCTAGTGAATAATAATGAATTGCTTTGTTGATATCTCGTGTGACATATTGTCCTTTATCATAAAATACGCCGAGAATGAATTGTGCTTCTGGAATATTTTGATCTGCAGCGAGTGTAAAATAATGAATTGCTTTGTTCATATCTTTTTTGACAAATTTTCCTTCACGATAAATGTTACCAAGATTGAATTGTGCTTCTGGAATATTTTGATTTGCAGCTAGTGTATAATAATGAATTGCTTTGTTGATATCTTGCTCGACATATTGTCCTTTATCATAAAATACGCCGAGATTGAATTGTGCTTTTGGAATATTTTGATTTGCAGCGAGTGTAAAATAATGAATTGCTTTGTTCATATCTTTTTTGACAAATTTTCCTTCACGATAAATGTTACCGAGATTGAATTGTGCTTCTGGAATATTTTGATTTGCAGCTAGTGTATAATAATGAATTGCTTTGTTGATATCTTGCTCGACATATTGTCCTTTATCATAAAATACGCCGAGAATGAATTGTGCTTTTGGAATATTTTGATTTGCAGCGAGTGTAAAATAATGAATTGCTTTGTTCATATCTCGTGTAACATATTGTCCTCCACGATAAATGTTACCGAGATTGAATTGTGCTTCTGGAATATTTTGATTTGCAGCTAGTGTATAATAATGAATTGCTTTGCTAATATCTCGTGTGACATATTGTCCTTTATCATAAATGAGACCGAGATTAAATTGAGCTTCTGGAATATTTTGATTTGCAGCGAGTGAATAATAATAAATTGCTTTGTTCATATCATGCTTGACATATTGTCCTTTATCATAAAATACGCCGAGATTAAATTGTGCTTCTGGAATATTTTGATTTGCAGCGAGTGTATAATAATGAATTGCTTTGTTCATATCTTTTTTGACAAATTGTCCTTCATGATAAATGCTACCGAGATTAAATTGTGCTTCGGGAAAATTTTGATCTGCAGCGAGTGAATAATAATGAATTGCTTTGTTCATATCTTGCATGACATATTGTCCTTCATCATAAAATACGCCGAGACTGAATTGTGCTCCTGGAATATTTTGATCTGATGCTAGTAAAATCAAATATTGCATTTTTTTGTCTTCAGGTGCAGTTTCCGTAAAAAAGGTGTAATAAAAAACATTTGTCATTTCAAAGATATTTGGTCTTTTAGTTGGATCAATATTTAACCATGATTTTAAAATGAAATCTTCTTTGATTTCCATTCGATTATTCTTTTTAGGAGATTTTCCATATAATATGTAATGAATGATGTATCCCAATAAATAAACATCTGATTTGTATGTTTTGTTTGCTTCTGGTAGATCTATTTCATCATTAAAGTTTCTTGTTTGTTCGTTATCTTTTATTGATGAATTTGTTTCATCATTCGCTTTTAGAGCACGATCAAAATCAATCAATATTGCATCTTTGTTCTGATTTATCATGATGTTGCTCAATCTTAAATCTCGATAGATGTAATTTTGTGAATGAAGATAATGAATTGTGAGAAAAAGTTCAATTATGATGATATATTTTTCTTGTTCATTTAAATCTGATAAATTATATTTATCAAGAGTTTCACCTTCAACATATTCAAGCAAAAGATATTTCGGTTGATTACTAAATCCAATGTATCCGACGTATGAAACAATGAATGGATGTCGAATGTTTAAAAAATTATTTCTTTCTCGTTCATTCAAATAAAGACTTTCAGCATACGGAATTTTCAATGCAAACACTTCTTCTTTAAGAATATGATATATTAATTCAACTATTCCTCCACTTCCTTTCCCAAGAATTCTTAATTCAATATAACTTTTGTTTCTCAAAATTGCATTTTCTTCTTTATATTCAACAAATTCGTCTTTTAAATATTTTTCATGATTCTTTCGCGAATTTTGATAACCTTTCTTGATTAAAAATCCGCATAAGCAATTTACAATCATGCTCCAAAAGTGTTGCATTTTTTTATTTGTAATCGTGAATTCTGATGAAAATTTATTTATCTCTATGAAAAAGTTTTTCTTTGCTGTATCGGTCTCAGATTGTATGTCGCAGTTTCGTAAAAAATATTTATCGATGTCGTCAAATTTAGTAAAAATGGAAGATAAAATTAAATTTTCTGTTTCGTTTTCTTGAGGTAAGATAATTAAATTATTATCAAAACAAACAACATAATATTTAATGCCGTTCTCTATACGTTCATCAATAATGATAATTTTGGATTTGTTTTCATACTGATTTGCTTTTTTCTCTGTTTGTTGAATATCTGGATAATAAATAAAATCGAATTTATATAGAATTTCTTTTAAATATTCATTTGATATAAGGATTTTTCCATTTTTTAATAATTCTTGAAAGTCATGAATGGATTGCTGCATTCAAACAATGATCAGGGAAAAAAAATATAGTTTTGATAAGATATTTGGGCAATCAAAAAATTTGAATCATATTTTATAGCATGAATTGAAAATTTGTGTAAAAAAAAGTATTCAATTTTTTTTAAGTAAAATTTCAAAATTTAAATGATAACATAGCCGCATTTGATATCCTATAATATCATCCAAATGGTTTATATGATAATTAATTGCATAAACACCACAACTATCTTATTATATTTTCATTTAATCTAATAATTTAAAAATTTAGCATTTTTCGATTGTACTTTTACTATAAAATTATTTATAGATTCAATAACTTATTTATGTATTAATTTTTCAGAATATTGTATATTAATCGAGATAAATGTATTATATATCAATAAACTGGAAAAAATTGTTTCTGTCATTTATCTCTAAATCTTGGATATATTGGTATTTTTATGCATTTTAAAAGTATATCATTCGTTAATATAATTTAATTAATTCATTTATTCTAAATTATAACGATTTAATTTTAAGATGCAAGCTTGATTTTATTTTGTGAATAATATTCTCAAAAAGTTATTTTTATAGTTTAATAAATCATCATATTTTATAACGTGCTTTCAATAGATCCATAGCAGGTCAATTTAGCAAAAATTGGCCATAGTTTGATCGTTTTTTTTACGAAAAAGAAAACCAAATATGATCAGAAATATTTTTATCAGAAATTCTTTAATTTTCACTATTTTACTAATATCTCCAAATAAAAAAGTAAAACTAATAAAATTTAACAAAACTTATAATATATAATAATAATTTTTATATAATTTATTATTAAATATTTAATAAAATAATTATATTGTATGATAAATTACGGACAATCGTTTTTTTCTTCACCACTTTTTGAATGGTTTTTCTATCCATGAGTAGCTACTCATGGAAAGTAAAAAACCGTCATCTTAAGGTGAAATTTGACTTACTCTGTTAAAAAAATTAACCAAAAAATCATAAATTTTAATTTTTCCTAAAAATTATAACTATTTGCTTTTTTTGATATGAATTTTTATATTTTTCCATAATTTTTCAGGAATATACACACCAGTGATCACCACGGGGCTGTGCGAAGCCGAATCGAGTTCCTTGAATTGCTGGATAAATCGGGAAGCTAATTTGACTGAAAAAATTGTGCATTATTTATAGTGTTCCAAAAAAAGATTGATAGGAATTATATTCAATACCTGATCTCACTATTCAATTTCAAATTTTTTGTTTTTGAAAAATATTTTACATTCTCAGAAAAAAATACGGTTTAAATCAATCTTTTTTTGGCAATTCAAAAAGTGGTTTTTTTATTAAAATCGAAACTAATTTCTCCTGTGAATTATGCAACCTTTTCCTTCCAGATCAAAGTTTTAAAATTCTCTCAATTATTATTGAATGATCTAATTGAGAAAAAATTCTCAATTTTTGGTATTTAGTTCGTTATTTTCTCTCAATTTTCCTATCAATCTTTTTTTGGACGACTATAGCAAAAATTGAATAAAAAAAGTATAAAAAAGTATTCAAAAAGTTAAAAAGTTTTCAAAAAGTGGTGTAGAAAAATACGATTCCCCATAAATAACCCCAAGATTATATCTCTTGTAACATGTTTTCCATCTAAATAAATTATCAAAAACTTTATTTGTTTTGTTAAATTTTACTAGTTTTACTTTTTTGAACATAATCTTGAAAAATGTTTTAAGTATTTAAAAAAAGCTTCTGATCAAAAGTATGGAGAAGCATTATTTCATTTAAGTCTTGCTATTAAATTTGGGTATGGAGTTATAGAAGATGATGAAAAAAATAAAAATGAAACTGCAAATAAAAAAAGTAAAAATGAAATTGCACTTGAAAAGATCAGAGAATCTTCGAACTTGGGTTATAGATGCGCCATTAAATATCTTGATTTCCTATCTCAATATGAAAATGTAACCAAATCTGGAATAAAAATGGCCATTATTGGATCTTATTGTTCTGGAAAAACAACATTCATCAATAAATTGAAAGATAAATATGATTTTTCATATACAAAAGTCACTATCGGCTTCAATTCTTTTGCACTTATGTGTAAAAATGATGATGATGAAACATTTTTGGTGGATGTTATTGATACTAGTGGAACCGAAAGATATCATAGTATTGTTAAAAAAAGTTTACGTGAAGCTAATTTGACAATAATTATGTATGAAATAGATAATCCCTCTTCTTTCGAAGAAATAGATTATTGGATTGCCACTTTAAGAGAGGTGAATGACAATTCTAAACTTCTTTTTGTGGGAAATAAAATAGATCTAGAAAGAAATGTTTTAAAAACAACAGCAGCTGAAAAAGCAGAAGAATATAATGCACCTTATATTGAAGTATCAGCATTATATGGAGATGGTATAGATATATGCTATCACAAAATCTGTTACATCTTGAATAAACTTAGAGTACGAAAAAATACGCCTGAATTAAGGACTGTTAATATTAATGAAGCAAATAATAACAACACAGGAATGTTTGGATGGTTGAAAAATCTTTGTTAATTAAATATATATTATTTATACATTACATCTGTTTAGAAATAAATAGGAAGGATCATGTTTATTTAGAAAAATAGATTAATAATGCTTATTTAAAGAAATTTTATTTCGCTTTACAAATATTTTGCTTTTACCTGTTTAATATGAAACATGGAGTTTAATATTTTAGAAATATCATATAAAATATGCATATTGTGAAATATATCATTTATAAATTATCTTTTTAATAACATCTGTATAAATTATATTAAATTGGCAAAAAGTTTAATTGAAATTTCTTATATCATATGATATAAGAATATTTTCAACAGGAATCTTGAATATTTTTGATTGTAATATCGACTTTTGTGCTTTTCTTCAATTCATGAAAAATAAATTATAAAAAATTGGGGCGATTCGGGAATTGAACCCGAGACCTCTCGCACCCAAAGCGAGAATCATACCACTAGACCAATCACCCTCAATTCTTTAGAAATTTATATAATTTAATATTTAAATATTTATTAGAGAGAAAAATATACACTAGGCTTCTGATGGATAAAATGAAATGAAAAATATTTTTTCTAATTATGCAGTTAGTACTTATAACAAATAAATAACAAATAAATAAAAAAACTCTTTTTTTCTTTATATATTTTGTCAACAAAAAATTTTGACAGGAAAATGGATGGTAGTTATGGAAATACAGATGATCAATTTACAGAACAAACACTTGAAGTTCTTTCACAACATAGTTATGACCCAGATAATCCCCCTATAGAAGTAAATCCAGATGAAATTCCAAGAGATTCACTTCTCTATTCTTGGCTTTGTCAATATATGTATGGCATTATAACTGACACTAACAACAACAGATTTCCTGTTTCACTTTCTATACCACGTACTGTATTACCTATTTCACTTCAAATATTATATAATTTTGATATAAGTGATGATATGCTCAAAATAACGATAGACAGATCACCAACAGGGAGCAATCAAGAATATAAAATCAAAGCTGAACAACCAATTATTGGGGAATCATTTACAGGTTCAAGTCTTGTCAATACAGTAATTACAGATTTTCAAAATGGTAATTACAAACCCAAAGAATATTACCGATCATCACCATTTATATTATACAAACAAAATGCTCAGCCCTCCCCAGAAAAAGTTCAGAAAATGGTAGAAGCAGGATATGATGAATTACAATCAGAGAAAGCACTTTCCAATTGTCACGATGACCTTGAAAAAAGTATCCATTTATTAAGAACAGGTGAATATGAATTTCCAAAAGAAGAAATGAAAGTTTCAGATATTGTCAAATATGATGAGAATCCTTTAATTTATTTAATATTAGGCATTGTTGATAAAATCTTTGATTTACAAGATCATTGTTCAATTTGCGGTGATCCAATTCAACGTAGTTTGAAACCAACTTCATGTGAGAAAAACATATGTTACACACAATTTTCTAGCATTGGCCTTGGCACAAGTGTCATACAAGAAATAAAGCGAGACATTAAAGTTGCTGATCTTTTGTTTAGCGTTTTCGTTTCTTCTATTGGAACCAAGTTTTTAATACCTGCACCTCCACCCTTGACAACTGAAAAGCTCAACGAAAGAATCGACCTCGATGAAATGCCGAAATACAAAAGTAATGATGGTAAAGATGATCTTAATTATGATCCAAATTACTTGATGGAAGTTGTTAAAAAAGTTCCTTCATTTGATCAAATTGTAAAAGAGGCGAATGACGACTCGTTACGTAAATCAATTGGACGCGAAGCATTCAAGCTTCTTCAATGGGTCCTTCTTACAAACAGGGCCCAGCTATTCTGGCTTCCTCCTCCTCTTGAGCTTCAATTGATCAAAAATGCAAGTCCTAATTGTATCCAGTTCATGTCTCTTGCGTCCTCGCCAGAACAAGAATCGATCTTTCAACAATTGAAAGAGAAATTTGGCTCATTGTATCTTTGGCATGGCTCTGGAATTGATAAGTGGCACTCAATCATCAGAAACGGACTCATAAACACTTCAAGAGTCAAAGGAATGGTCGTACACGGCACTGCTTATGGCGAAGGGATTTACTTGGCATCACATTCTGATATTTCAATGAGTTATGTTAATAAAACAAATGCCTGGTCCAGATCAAGTCTTGGACAAATATCTATTATAGCTCTATGCGAAGTAATCAAGTTCCCTTTCAATCAGGACCAAAAAATTGAAGTAAACGTCAAAAATAAATATACTGGCCAAATGGAGAAAAAAGTGCTCACAGGAAGACTCAATTCTTTTACCGATATCTTCACTTTGACAATGGAAGAAGCAATCATCGTAAGATTCCTTTTCGTTAACTTTAATGGTCGACTTGATATTTTGAATAATCAACCAACTGGCATACCTACTTTTGACGACTTCATTAATTACCATATGCAGAAAAAATAAATTTTCAAATAATATTTAATTAATTATTTTTTTTTCTGTTTAATTGATTTATATGTTATACTAATGATTATTCTCAATGAATTATATCAAGAAGAATATCGATAGTTAAAAAAATATTAATATCAAATTATTAATAAATTGCTAATATCATGAACACTTTTTGCAACTATTGCTTCATTTGTTAATTGTTTTTAATCAATCCATTTTTTGTCTTGAAAAATACTTATCGCCCCGATACTTATTGACCAAGAGGTCAAGATTGACCTTGTATCGTATATCAGAAAAAATTGAAACTTTTTTGCACTTTTGCAAAAAATACCATTAGTAGCTCTTGCTTCAAATTATAAAATATTGACAAAATTGTCATTATTCTAAAAGTTGCAACAGCTTTAAAAGACTTGAATATGTTAATTCACATAAAGATGCTTACATATGTTGTATGAGTTATGATAAAGATATAGAAAATGTTATGGCTTGTCCAAAAGGGCCTTCTAATTATCATCCACCTGAGCAAAAACTGTTGATGAAGATGAAGAATTACTTAAAAAACTTTGTATTTCGATTTTTAAATACTCAAAAACAACTATTTCCATTTTTTATTTGATAAGTGTGACCAAAAGAAAGATGAAAACGATAGAAAAGTTTCTTTATTGAATGAAATGAAAAATATTATTGAAAAATGTATGGAAAATAGTGATGATCGTTTTAGTTGCTTTAGTGAAATAATTGACAATATCTATGAAACTAGATTTTATCAAATGCACCAAAAAGAAATTGAATTCAGACTCCAAAATGCCAAAAGTTCAGTAGATTATAAATGTACAATTGCTGATCTAGTTGAAAATTATTTTCTTGGAGAAAAGAATGCATTGAAATGCATATTAAATCTTCTCTCTTTTATTAATTATTATGACAACTATCAAGAATCAGAAGAATATATTATTGAAACCATTTTTGAAACCTTTGAATTTTTATTCCAAAGAAGAATAATCACAAGAAATTTCTGATAATACTATAGTACTGTTGGTTGAAAGGGTTTAAAGAAGAAATTAAAAATGATTGGAATGAATTAGTTTTTTTTTTTTTTTTTTTTTTTATTAAAAAGTATGAATTTTAAATAAGTTGAACTTTAATATTTGGTGCGATTCCGATATATTTTGTATCTATCGAAGAAGGGATTGATATCATTTCGAGCGAAGAACAGCCAGTAAAGACTAATGATTCAATTTTCTTAACAGAAGGAGGCACAGAAACTTGTTTCAAAGATGAGCAACCATAAAATGCGCCCTGTCTAATTTGGGTCACAGAATCAGGAATTGTCACTTGTCTTAAAGAAGAGCAATTTTTAAAAGCATTATTTCCAATTATTTTCACGGATGAAGGGATTGAAAATTGAGTCAAAGCAGAACAACCCTGAAAAACTTCTTTTCGAATTTCAGTTAAAGCATCGATTTCAATTTGTGCCAATTTTGAACAGCCAGAAAAAGCTAAAAAATCAACTTTTACTTTACTTGAAGAAATCAATAATTTCTCAATTGAAGAACAATTATTAAAAGCTGATTTTTCAATATCAATTGAAGGTGATTTTATGACAACTTCTTTGAGTGAAGAGCAATTCTGGAATGCATAAGGATAAATCTTTTCAATTGAAGAAGGAAATGCAATTTCTTCCAATTTTGAACAATTGATGAATGCGTTCTTTTCAATATGAGTTAAACCAGAAGGAAGTGAAACTTTAACAAGCGAAGAACAGCCATTAAAAGAATTCATTAATATCTTTTTCACAGAAGAAGGAATTTCAATTTGAGTGATTGAAGAACATCCAAAGAAAGCATCATTGTTAATGAAATTTACAGAAGAAGGAATTTCAATTTTATTCAATGAAGTGCAACCTTTGAAAGATTCTTTTTCAATCTTTTCTAAAGAAGGAGGAAGATCAATTTTTGTAAGTGAAGAACATCCTTCAAAAGTTCGATCTGCTATTACTGTCACAGAAGAAGGAATTTTAATTTCATTCAGTGAAGAACATCCACTGAAAGTATCAAATTCAATCATTATTAAAGAAGGAGGAAGATCAATTTTTGAAAGTGAAGAACATTGGAAGAAAGCTTGACCTCCTATTTTTGTCACAGAAGAAGGAATTTCAATTTTATTCAGTGAAGTACATTTATAAAAAGATCTATATGCAATCTCTTGTAAATTAGGCGGAAGATCAATTTTTGTAAGTGAAGTGCATTCTTCGAAAGCTTGACTTCCTATTTCTGTCACAGAAGAAGGAATTTCAATTTTATTCAGTGAAGTACATTTATAAAAAGATCTATATTCAATCTCTTGTAAATTAGGCGGAAGATCAATTTTAGTAAGTGAAGTGCATTCTTCGAAAGCTTGATTTTTTATTTCTGTCACTAAAGAAGGAATTTTAATTTCATTCAGTGAAGAACATCCACTGAAAGTACCAAATTCAATCATTTTTAAAGAAGGAGGAAGATCAATTTTTGTAAGTGAAGAACATTTTCCGAAAGCTAGATATCCTATATCTGTTACATTCATTGGAATTATTATTTCTTTCAAAGAAGAGCATCCACAAAAAGCACGACATTCAATTTCAGTCACACCAGAAGGAATTTCGATATGTGTGAGTGAAGAACAGTTAAAGAAACATGAAGATCTAATAATATTTTCAGAAGAAGGAATTACTATCTTTTTCAATGATTTGCATCCGGAGAAGGTACATGAATTAAAATGAGTGATAGAAGAAGAGATTTCTATTGTTGTTAAAGATTCACATTCGCTGAAAGCATCCTCTTCAATTTCAGTTACAGAAGAAGGTATTTCTATTTGTTTAAGTGATTTACATCCTTTAAGCATTTTAAATCTTATTTTTGTCATTGTTGAAGGTATCTCTATTGTTGGTAATAAATTACATTCATAAAAAGCAAATTTTCCAAATTCTTTAACAGTCGAAGGATATTCTAAATGTGTCAATGAATGACAATGACAAAAAGTATAATCTTTTATTTCAGTTATTGGGCAATGAATAATCACTTTTGTTAATGATCTACAATAACCAAGAAAACCTTCACCAATATAAGTTACTGAGGAAGGAATTTCGATACTTTTAAGTGAATGACAAACTTTAAAAGCGTGGCTTTCAATCCTTGTAACTGATGAAGGAATTTCTACTTCTTCAAGTGAATAGCAAGAACGAAAAGAATGCTTTCCTATTATTGTAACTGAAGCAGGAATTTTTAATTTAACTAATTTGGCGCAAAGCTGAAATGAGCCAGTTCCTATTTCAGTCACAGTTAAAGGTAATTGTAATTTTTCAAGTGAAACACAATGTGTAAATATTTTTTCTCCAGTCTTGTTGAGTTGTGGAGGATAATCATTTATTTCTTCAATTCCTGTGTAAAGAAATGCTGAATGGCCAATGTGTGTCAGATTTGTTAATGATGAAAAATCATGAATTTTCAATTTTTGACAGTTGTTAAATGCTAAGTATCCGATTTCTTTTAGAGTGGAAGGCAATGTTACTTGTAAAAGATTAAAACAACAATCAAATGCAAATTCTTCTATGACTGTTACTGAAGGAGGAATTACTACATGTGAAAGTTCGTCACATCTTACAAATGTTTTTTTTTTAATTCTTGTTATCAGAGGAGGAAATGATAATTTCTTTAAATTCTTACAATAATTAAAGATGCCATATCCAAGATCAATTAAGGAAGATGGTAATTCTATATCAACAAGGGAATAGCAATTATCGAATGCATAATTTCCTATCCTTTTCATAACTGAAGAAGAAGGAATTTCAATGGATTTAAGTGATTTACAGTTATGAAATGAATGATCTCCAATTTCAGTTACTGAAGCAGGAATTGAAATTTTCTCCAAGTTTTCACATTGACTAAATGAACCAACACAAATACATGTCAATGAAGAAGGCAGTTTTATTTGTTTGAGTGAACTACATCTATTAAATGCATAGTCACAAATTTTTGTAATTGGTGAAAGAAATTCAATTTGTTCGATAGATGAAGCAAGGAAGAATTTCTTTGGAACAACATTTGTTTCATTTGAAAATTGAACATTTGTTGGTCCTTTAAAAGCTTCAAAAGATGCAACAATTTCAGACGAGTGAAGTGATATTTGACTAAGTGAAGTGCAGCCTTCAAATGCATGTTGTTCAATTTTGGCAACTTTTGAATGAATTGAAACTGACTTCAAATTTTCTTGTCCTTTGAATGTGTACTTGCCGATTTTTGTAACAGAAGGAGGAATAACAATTTCATCTGGTAAGCACATGCAAAATTCTTTCTTATGCTTTGTTAGTGAGAAGAATTCTTCAATATTGTCAGTTATATAACTCCAATTTTTGAATTCTTGCGAATACCAAATTGAATTCGGCGAAGCTTCAGACATCAAGTTATTTTCAATATATCTTGCAATGTCGTTATGATGACATTTAATTGCTTCTTTTAGACATGCTTCATAGACGTCTTTGGGAGGTGAAATAAAATTGGCCTCTAGAAAATGAATCATTTCAGCACTCCGACTATGAATTGAATAAATTCCCAATGAAGGAGTCATCGTAGCATTCTTTTCTTGCATGTATTTGAGTATTTTAAGTGAACCATGAAAGGCTGCATACTCAATTAAGGTGACTTTTTTGGCTTCATTCAAAATTGAATTGGTCTCAAAAAGTGAGATTTGTATCTCCTTATCAAAAGGTATGTTTGTGAGGTTTATATAGGAAACAAAATCACAAATTAGGTCTTGTCGAATTATGGAGCAAATATATGAATCATTTTCTCCAATTCGATTTTTTTCTTCGATTGTTTTTAGATTGGGATAATATTTCTTAATTTTGTTCTCAATATATTTTATTTTACTCGCCTTTTTAATTTGGACCATATAACTAGGATACAAAGTGATAAAATATTGTCGGCCATTTGAATCTGATGTTTTCATTATTATATCAAAAATATCTTTATCTAAAATGAGAATTTTGTTTTGCAAAAGTAATCTTAAAATTTGAGGTACGTTCTTGAAATGCTCAAATAGAGATTTATTGGAAAAAATCTTTGGAATATCAGGTGCAAAATAAGAGATAATATGAAAAATTTTGTCAAATAAACATGTTTGATGGTGATAGTTCTTACCAATAAATAAAATGCAAGTAAATACATCTTTTAAATCTTCATTATTTTGCGAAATATTCTGTTTTTCAAAAAAACTGGCTAAATCTTGAAAATCTTCATCTGTATTACTTTGATTATCTATAAAGCTTAGAATATGCGAATGAATTTCCTTTTTCTTTTTGAATATCGAAAAAAGCTCCATAAGTTTAACTGTCAGAATAAAAAAAAGGTTGTAGAAAGGTCAATTAATTCAATTTGATAAACCTCGTTCAATAATCTACCGTACCTTGAAAAACCTAATATTGCTCTCAAATAACTTCATACTAGATTTGAATGAAATTGAATGATCTTTATAACAAAGAAAATTAAGCATATCTCCAAAAATTTAAAAGAAATAATACATTATCTTTATCTAAAAAATATTATTATTAATTTTTTGATGATCTAGTAACAATATATTTTCGATTTAGGTAACTTGCAATATTATCAGATCTATTTGCTATAAAAATTAAGTTTCTCGTAATGTAGCTTAACGAAAACTATTATGATTTACTTTTATTTGCTTTTCGACTGCTTCTCTTCTTTTGGTATTTTCAATGATATTATTGTTTTTTTTTTTTTTTATGAAAGAGGTATTAAAATTACCAAAATTTGAATAAAATCCAAAATTAAAACGATTTTTTCATAATTTTTTAATATAAACCAATTTCTTATTTAAAATTTTTAATCAATCAAATTGTACATTTTAAAAAGGCATTTCTTGTGAATCTAATAGGACTCATTAGACTTGGAAAATTTGAAAGAACATTTCCTTTAGATATTTCTTTTCTTTTTAAATTATTAAAAGAACTTGGATGGATTTTTGGAATCTGATTTACATTATTATAATGAATTTTGTAATTTTTCTCATAAATTTTTAATCTATTTTCGTCTATCTGAGGTTCAAACCATATTCGTCTATTTGTTTCTTAAATATAATAGTGTCAACATCTCCAATGTAAGGTATATTTCCTCCTGATTCGCTATGAGGAAGCCAACGATTTCCTGAGAGAGTTGCACAAATGGCAGTTGAAATAGATTGAGGTGTGAGACCAAAAGTATTTTCAATATATTCTTGTTTCAGTCCTTACCTTTTCATTTCACATATCTGGATTTGTTCTCTGGAAAAAGTAGTTTTTTCTTCATCTGTCCAATTAAATTGATTCATATAATAAAAATGAAAATCAATGTATATTTTTTTACTTCATTTGTTAAAATTAAAAATTTTCAATGAATAAACTTCACAGTAGTTTCTCAAAAATTCTTTACAATTGAAATATTTGTATTAAACCATAATAAATTTCAATAATTGAATGGATTTAGTATGAAGTTATATTGAGAGTAGTATGAGGTTTTTAAATATACGGTATATCTCTTTCACAAAAAATTCAATAGATTTTTTTTGAAAAATTCAATGTTATTTCTCAAATTAAAACGATATGGAGATAAAGATTAATTTTGGACTTAAATCAATGTTTTCAATTTTTCTGAATATATAAAAAATAAAGTTTTGAAAAAGTTTTTATTTTTATTCAAATTTTCTTTTTAAATTTCGCAGACATATCTTATGCCTGTATTATTCCCCCACCTTCGTTGTTGACGCAAACTGTGCTTTCATCAGTAAAGATAATCGGTGAGAGAACTGAAGGAGGGACTGAAGTAATTTTACAAAAACCAACATTAAATTGAGAAAATTTGAAAATAAACTTTTCAAAATTGAATGGAGATAAAGATTAAAAAACAAAGTTTACGTTTCCAATTATTAATAACTTTAACGTTTTTTTATAGTAAATAAATATAATAGAGACTAAGGAAAAAGTCTTAGCTTTTTTAAAATCCCATGATTTATATATTAAAAACAATTTAATTTTAAAAAAACCTGAAAAAACGCAAAAGAAATCTCTATTTAAAAAAATATTTGTTTTTTAAAATAACAATTTTTTACGATTATTTTGAAGTGAAAACAAAAAATCGATAAAATTTTGAATAAATTGATATATTTCAAAAATAAATATAATTTTGAAAAAACTTGTTGTTGCATATTTGCAATGGTTTTTGTTATAAAAAAAATAATTTTAAAACAAATTTTTTTTTGCGTAAATTACAATATACTATTTACAAAAACCAATATTAAAAATATTCAAGGTTATCAATATTTTAATAAATTGAGAAGAATGAAAATTATCTCTAAAACTTTGGAAATAAAAAAGAACAACTTCTTTGTTTCTAAGAAAGTACAATAATATGTGAGCACGACAACCAATCATATCAATCTTTTAAGAACAATATTTTTTTCTTTTTAAATATTTTATTTCTATTTTACATTTTTGTAAAGCACATATCCTGCAAACCTCACTGTAACAATAAAGTTATATCAATTTTTACTCATAATTACATCTAATTTATGAATAAAAGCATTTAAAAATAATTGCAAAAAAATTACATATCTTTTTTAATATATAGTTGGTGGAAAAAACTGCGTTTTGAGGACAAAACTATGTTTTCTCGATGAATATTCAATATTTTTTAATAAAAGTTATATATAATCACATTTCATATTAATACAAATCTATATACAGGTTTTTATCAATTTTATTGAACTTAAGCTTTGATAATATTATAATAAAAATTATTTTATAACATCAACATTTTTTTAATATTTCCTAATTTTTAAATTATCACTTGGATATACTATAAAATGAATAAAATATTTTTTAACAAATGTTGTTCAGTAAGGGAAAAAAATCGATTTTTAAAAGATTTTTTAATATTCACTTCACCACTATAATTCTTTTTATATCACATTTCAGTTTTTATATAGGAAAATGGATTTTTAAAAACGCATTTTCATTTCATTAAAACATATTATTGTTTAATGATATCCTGCTATTACTTTATTGATAAAATAAAATTACTGAAAAGTTATTTTTTTTTTAGAATTTTAGTTGAAATTGAATTTTTTTTTCTTTTCAAATGCTAAGTGAAACAAAAAAGCATTTTCCTCGATATATCTAAATGATTATCATTATTAAAAAAATAGATATTATATATTATTCTATTAAAATAATAAATAGAATGTTAAAATTATTATATCTTTAATAACCATCAAGTTATTCATGCTAAAAAATACTTTCAAAAAAATTTGAAAAAACTAATTTTTCATAGGAAAAAAATAGTAAATTGCATTTTTTGAAGTGAAAATATTTATAATATCAAATGTAACATGTATATTATAAATATTATAATCAAATATTGATTATGTCTAAAAATATTAGTGTTTTTTGAATATAAATTTAAGCAAAGTTTTGTAAGAATTTTTAAAAAGAAATATTTAATAACTTTAATATTTAGGATAACATTACATGTCAATAATAAATATATATAGATAAATTTATACGATTACACTTGTTCCTTGAGAAAAGCACACAAAAAAAATTTTTAATCATCTTCCCAAAAATGACCAATATAATATATTATTGAATGATAATATCATATTCATATTTATATTTGAATATTATTAATTTCTACAAAAAATTAGATCAATTTAATTCTTTGGTAGAAAAAAATAAAGTAGATTAATTTTGATTCTTCATCTTTTCAACCAAGTGACCTATAAATGATTTGCCAGATTTGGCTGTGTAAAAACATATAGATACTAATATTATATATATTTTATAATTGTTATACGAAAATTCCATACGCATTATGTATAATCAATGATATTTTTAACCAAAGTTGCAATTTAATTTCTAACATGAGGGAGTAATTTACAGAGGATTTATTATTAAAATCTGATAATATATAATATGTAGATATATATTATATTAGTAGTAAATTTGGTTGATAAATTTATCATAGAGAAATTTAAGTTGAAAAAAAAAGTTATTAAAAAAAATATTAAAAACAATTTATCTTAATATCAAATGACTATTTCAGTAATTTTATTTTATCAATAAAGTAATAGCAGGATATCATTAAACAATAATATGTTTTAATGAAATGAAAATGCGTTTTTAAAAATCCATTTTCCTATATAAAAACTGAAATGTGATATAAAAAGAATTATAGTGGTGAAGTGAATATTAAAAAATCTTTTAAAAATCGATTTTTTTCCCTTACTGAACAACATTTGTTAAAAAATATTTTATTCATTTTATAGTATATCCAAGTGATAATTTAAAAATTAGGAAATATTAAAAAAATGTTGATGTTATAAAATAATTTTTATTATAATATTATCAAAGCTTAAGTTCAATAAAATTGATAAAAACCTGTATATAGATTTGTATTAATATGAAATGTGATTATATATAATTTTTATTAAAAAATATTGAATATTCATCGAGAAAACATAGTTTTGTCCTCAAAACGCAGTTTTTTCCACCAACTATACATTAGCCAAGTCCAACATTATTAGGCAACAAATTCCAATTTATACCAACCAAAAAGCAAATATATGATACCTTTATGATATAAATGATTAATAAAATGATTTTTATAGAAAAGTTTTAACAAAATTATTCAAAGTTAAAAATTTGCATATTACGATTAGCATTTGAATTCAAAAGTCATTATTTTTTTATAGTAATATCTTGTTTTCTATCGCATTAAATATATCATAATTAATAATTTAATTTTAATATATGCCATTGAATAAAATATATTAATTATAATCATATTTGTTATAAATTCGCTAGTTTCGAGCCTTCTTTCTATTTACCTAAAGAATATTTCTATTTGCTATTAGTATTTTAATTCATACTCTATATCTGGCATAAAGGCCTACAAAAAAACCTCTATACAAAACAGTGGGTATTATGATGAAAAAAAATCAGAAATTCTCAGTTAAAATTTTTTGGGGAAATCATAATCGCCCGTGGCGGTTTAGGTCAATATTGACCTTGTATCGTACCATAGAAAAAAAAGTCTGGAACTTTATCTATTTAAATTTCAAAACCAAATCCTTCATAAAACAATTTGGATATATTAGGAATTTGTGGATCTGGACCAGAATTTATAATAATTTCCGAATCATTTATTTCGTTTGTGATATAAGGTCTAAAATCATTTGAATAAAGGAAATCAATATTTTGGTTATAATTATACAGTGCTTCAAAATATATTGATTCAAGTAATCCCGAATTCCAAATAATTGTGCAGATCTCAAATGATAATTCTTTTGATATTGGCTCGATTTCTGCTTTTATCATATCCAAATGAAAATTATGCTTTTTAAGTAGAGCTAAACACAGCAATACTTTTGACTGTTGAAAGCCTTTTTCAATTGAGTGGATCAATAATTCAATCGATTTGTCAATACTATCTTTGATTGGATCTTCGTAAAAATAAAGATGGGCTAAATTATACATGCTTACTTTGTCATCTTTTTGACAAATTGCTTCTTTGAAATATTCAATAGACAAGCCAAGGTTTTTTACAACTTCATCTTTATAACCGTTCTTGAAGAGAATGCCCAGATTGTTTTTAGCATATTGATTATTGAACGATGATGCTTCTTTGTAGTAATGAATAGCTTTATTTATATCTCTCTTCATATACATTCCTCTATGATAGAAAAAGCCAACATAAAAATTTGCAAGAATGCAGCCATTTTTTGCTGAAAGGGTAATTAAATATATTCCTTTTTTTATATTTTCAGAAATACCTATACCTTTAAAATAAATTATTCCTAGTATTAATTGTGCATATGGATGATTTTGATTTGCAGCAAGTGTGCAATAATGGATTGCTTTATTCATATCTCTTGTAACATATTCTCCTTCTGAATAAATAAAACCAAGATTATATAATGCATTTGAATTATGTTGTTTTGCAGCAAGTGTGTAATAATGGATTGCTTTATTCATATCTCTTGTAACATATTCTCCTTTCGAATAAATAACACCAAGATTAAATTGTGCTTCTGAATTGTTTTGATTTGCAGCAAGTGTGAAATAATGAATTGCTTTAGTTGTATCTCTTGCAGCATATTTATCATTATAATAAATTATTCCAAGAATAAATTGTGCAGTTGAATCATTTTGATTTGCTGCAAGTGTGTAATAATGAATTGCTTTAGTTGTATCTCTTGCAGCATATTTACCACTATAATAAATTACTCCAAGATTTAATTGTGCTTCTAAATTATTTTGATTTGCAGCAAGTGTAAAATAATGAATTGCTTTATTTATATCTCTTGTAATATATTCTCCTTTTATATAAATTAAGCCAAGATTAAATTGTGCTTCTGAATTATTCTGATTTGCAGCGAGTGTAAAATAATGAATTGCTTTATTTATATCCCTTGCAGCATATTTATCATTAGAATAAATTTCTCCAAGATTAAATTGTGCTCTTATATTATTTTGATTTGCAGCGAGTGTAAAATAATGAATTGCTTTATTTATATCTCTTGCAGCATATTTATCATTAGAATAAATTACTCCAAGATTAAATAATGCATCCGAATCATTTTGGTTTGCAGAAAGAGAGAAATAATGAATTGCTTTATTTATATCTCTTGCAGCATATCTATCATTATAATAAATTACGCCAAGATTAAATTGTGCATCTGAATCATTTTGATTTGCAGAAAGTGTGAAATAATGAATTGCTTTATTTATATCTACTGTAACATATTCTCCTTCTGAATAAATTAAGCCAAGATTAAATTGTGCTCTTGAATCATTTTGATTTGCTGCAAGTGTGAAATAATGAATTGCTTTATTTATATCTACTGTAACATATTCTCCTTTTGAATAAATCAAGCCAAGATTAAATTGTGCTCTTGAATCATTTTGATTTGCTGCAAGTGTGCAATAATGAATTGCTTTATTTATATCTACTGTAACATATTCTCCTTCTGAATAAATTAAGCCAAGATTAAATTGTGCTCTTGAATCATTTTGATTTGCTGCAAGTGTGAAATAATGAATTGCTTTATTTATATCTCTTGTAACATATTCTCCTTTTGAATAAATTAAGCCAAGATTAAATTGTGCTCTTGAATCATTTTGATTTGCAGAAAGTGTGAAATAATGAATTGCTTTATTTATATCTACTGTAACATATTCTCCTTTTGAATAAATTAAGCCAAGATTAAATTGTGCATCCGAATCATTTTGATTTGCTGCAAGTGTGAAATAATGAATTGCTTTATTTATATCTCTTGTAAAATATTCTCTTTTTGAATAAATTAAGCCAAGATTAAATTGTGCTCTTGAATCATTTTGATTTGCAGAAAGTGTGAAATAATGAATTGCTTTATTTATATCTACTGTAACATATTCTCCTTCTGAATAAATTAAGCCAAGAATAAATTGTGCATCCGAATCATTTTGATTTGCTGCAAGTGTGAAATAATGAATTGCTTTATTTATATCTCTTGTAAAATATTCTCCTTTTGAATAAATTAAGCCAAGATTAAATTGTGCTCTTGAATCATTTTGATTTGCAGAAAGTGTGAAATAATGAATTGCTTTATTTATATCTACTGTAACATATTCTCCTTTTGAATAAATTAAGCCAAGATTAAATTGTGCATCTGAATCATTTTGATTTGCTGCAAGTGTGAAATAATGAATTGCTTTATTTATATCTACTGTAACATATTCTCCTTCTGAATAAATCAAGCCAAGATTAAATTGTGCATCCGAATCATTTTGATTTGCTGCAAGTGTGTAATAATGAATTGCTTTATTTATATCTCTTGTAACATATTCTCCTTTTGAATAAATTAAGCCAAGATTAAATTGTGCTCTTGAATCATTTTGATTTGCAGAAAGTGTGAAATAATGAATTGCTTTATTTATATCTACTGTAACATATTCTCCTTTTGAATAAATTAAGCCAAGATTAAATTGTGCATCCGAATCATTTTGATTTGCTGCAAGTGTGAAATAATGAATTGCTTTATTTATATCTCTTGTAAAATATTCTCCTTTTGAATAAATTACGCCAAGAATAAATTGTGCATCTGAATGATTTTGATTTGCTGCAAGTGTGAAATAATGAATTGCTTTATTTATATCTATTGTAACATATTCTCCTCCTGAATAAATTACGCCAAGATGAAATTGTGCATCTGAATGATTTTGATTTGCTGCAAGTGTGAAATAAAAAATTGCTTTATCTATACATTGTGATGTGAATTGAAATCTCTTCTGATATTTTTGTAAATAATGATATTCAGTTTTGTTATACTCATTGTTACATGAAATATTGCCATAATAGAATAATGATGCAAGTATAAAGTGTGCATTGGTATTCCGATATTCTGCAATCAAAAACAAATAAAAAGTGAATTTATCATTTTCAAAATTAATTTTCGTGAGATTATCATCAATTCTAAATATAATAGAGTAAAATTCAATATAAAATGTGTTAATTAATTGCAAAAGTCTTGGTCGTTCTTCTTCTTTTAAACTAGTGCACTTCGAAAATATTTGTTGAATTTTGATAAGTTCTTGGGAACAATTTTTTGAAAGGATAAATAAGATAACTTTTCCAAGCGAATAAATATCTGATTTATATGTGAATGCTTCTCCATTTAAAATTTCTTGTGCAATGTATCCTTCCATAAAATTGTCTGTCATATTCAAATTTGAGTTAGTTGATGATTTTTTGATCATCCGATCAAAGTCAATAAGATAAACTGTGCCGTTTTCATCAACAATTAAATTATTTGGCTTTAAGTCTCGATAAATAAATCCATGATTATGAAGATACAAAAGAATTATTAAGATTTCAAATATGATTTTCATGATGTCTTTCGTTGATTCCTTTGTAAAATCGATTTCGTCCAATGTTTTCCCTTCTAAATATTCAATAAATAAGCAATTGTATGATAAATACTTCGTAGTGCCAAAATATCTGGGATGAAGTGTATGCTTAATGCTGAGGTAATTTTCATGCTCTCGTTGAAACAACTTGTCTTCTTCTGGCGTTTTTAGAAACATCTTCATCAAGCAAATTTCTTCTTTTTCAATCAAATATGCAAAATAAATTGATGATGAACTACCTCGATTATAAAGATGAAGTTCAATGAATTCATCGCTCTTTATTTCTTTATCTTCAACACCACTTTCACAATAATCATAAAAATGAATAATTCTGTCATATTTCGAATTCAAAAAGCCAATTGAAATCATATAAAAAGAAACACTTTTTCGAATGACATCCCACGTGAACTTGATGTCTTTGATGGTTTTAGGATTTATATTTGAAAAATCAAGCTCAAATTTGGTTAAAAATGGAGGAGCCAATTTTTCAATGAGTAAATGATCGTTATCTTCTGAAAATCGAAAATGAATTCTTTGATTCCCGAACTGTTCAATCTTCTTTTTGACATTTTCTGATGTACAATAGATAATTGATTCCGAGTTAAACTCGAATAATGACAAAAACAATGAAAAGTCGGTTGGTTGGATTAATAATATTATATAATCAAAGCAAACAATAAAAAAATCCGAAATATCGCATTTATTTTGTGAGTTAATATACTCATCGATGACAATAATATTGAATTTATTTTTTCTTTGAAAATTGTGTATCGACGTTTGAAAACTTTCTGAAAATAAATCAAATTTAAACTTTTGAATAACTTTATTCAAGCGAGGATTGCAAATATGTAATAGTTTTCTATCAAAAATGCTTTGAATCTTCTGAAGATACATAAATAAAAATTTTGAGATTTGCTTTCAATTAAATGTAACCATTTTTTTTTTTTAAAAAAAACATTTTATATTGAATACGATTAAAAGATGAAACATTCACATTTTGGGAATGAACAATCAAAAAAAAGGAAATCTCTAGTTGAATCGTTATCTCCAATGCTATTTAATCTTTCAATTATTTAATGTACTTTAAATTTAGATTGAATAATAAATGCAAGAAGTGTCACTATTTGCACTGTATTGGCCATTTAATCATGTTTGAAATTATATTATATAAGAATAATAGTTTTAATTGATATTAATATTTTTATTGAATGCTATTAAAGAGTATTGACAAATTGGCAGCAATTAGATAAATGTGAATTATCTTCCAGTTAAGATATTTTAGCAATAACAGTGATTTTTTTTCTGGAAAATTTTGAATGAATAATTGTAAAATAATAAAACACAAGATATTTTAAAAATATTAGAATTTGTAATAAACTTTTGCACAAAATCGTTCAATCTGAAATTACATCTTTCTACCACTTTCAGAAAAATTGTGTTTTTTTTATAAAAAAAAAAAAAAAAAAAAAATTGAATAAACAAATTGAAAAATAGATAAGAAATACTTGTATCTTTATTTAGCAGTGTTTAAGAATTTCATCAGAAACATTAAGAAGAGTTTGTGAAGCATGACCGATTGTTTCCTTAAGATATTTGGTGTTGTCTGCGACTTGTTGTTTAACCTTGGCAGGGTCGATTGACATGATCTTTTCGAAATGCTCCTTTGTGATATCGCTGCCAGTCCAGTCGAGATCTTCGTAGTGTGGGATAAGTCCGAGTGGGCTTTCGTGTGCCTTAGCTGAGCCATCAACGCGTCCGACCATCCAAGCGAGAACGCGAGCATTCTCACGATATCCTGGCCACATGAATTTTCCGTTCTCCTTACGGAACCAATTAACGTGGAAAACGTGTGGAAGCTTGCAGTGATATTTGGAATCCATGTCGAGGTAGTGGTTGAAGTAATCTCCCATATGATATCCGCAGAATGGAAGCATAGCGAATGGATCACGACGAAGGGCACCAACTTGACCTTCTGCTGCTGCTGTTTGTTCTGAACCAACTGTAGCGCCCATGTAAACACCATGAGCCCAGTTACGAGCTTCATAAACAAGTGGAATGTCGTTCATACGACGTCCACCATAGACAAAGATGGAAACTGGAACGCCATCTGGATTCTCCCAGTCTGGGTCAATGCATGGGCAGTTGCATGCTGGGGCTGTGAAACGGCTGTTTGGATGTGATGATGGACGTCCGCATCCTGGGGTCCAATCAAGTCCGTTCCAGTCGATAAGGTGATCAGGTGGTTCCTTAGTCATTCCCTCCCACCAGATGTCACCATCATCTGTTAATGCAACATTTGTGAAGATTGTATTCTTGGCACATGATAAGAGAGCGTTTGGATTTGTTTCCATAGCTGTTCCTGGAGCCACACCGAAGAATCCATTTTCTGGGTTGATAGCACGGAGTTCTCCTTGCTTGTTTGGTTTGATCCATGCGATATCATCACCAACTGTCGTAACTTGCCAGCCTTCCTTTTGAAGAGCATCAGGTGGGATGATCATTGCGAAGTTTGTTTTACCGCAGGCACTTGGGAAGGCTGCTGTAGCAAAATACTTCTTACCTTTTGGATCTTTAACGCCAAGGATCAGCATGTGTTCTGCGAGCCATCCTTCATCCTTACCCATCTTTGAAGCAATACGAAGAGCGAAGCATTTCTTTCCGAGAAGGGCGTTACCACCATATCCTGATCCGAATGAGATAATTTCTCTTGTTTCTGGGAAGTGGGTGATGTAAGTGTTTTCTGGATTGCATGGCCAAGCAACATCTTCAACGCCAGCCTTAAGTGGCATACCAACTGAGTGAACGCATGGAACGAAATCGCCATGTTCGCCGATGCATTTGAGAACCTTTGGAGAAACACGGGTCATGATTCTCATGTTAACAACGACATAAGGTGAGTCTGTAATTTCGATACCGTTCTTTCCGATTGTTGATCCAATTGGACCCATTGAGAATGGGATGATGTACATTGTACGGCCTTCCATGCATCCGTCAAAGAGTTTTTCAAGAATTCCTTTCATTTCAGCTGGTGCTTTCCAGTGGTTTGTTGGTCCGGCATCTTCTTCTTTTTCTGAGCAGATGAAAGTCTTGGATTCAACACGTGCAACATCGCGTTTATCTGAGCGGAATAAGTAGCAGCCTGGGCGTTTTTGTTCGTTCAATTTGATAGCCATCTTTTTGTCAACCATCATTTTGAAAAGCTCATCTGTTTCTTTTTGTGATCCATCGCACCAATGAACATTCTTTGGCTTGCAAAGGTCGGTGTACTTCTTAACGAAGGCAAGAAGTTTTTGGTTCTTTGTGTGTTCAGACATCTAAATAAAAGTGATGTAATAATTTATTTGAAAGATTCAAAATCAAAATTTTGAGTTGTTATATTATTTAAAGATGGAAATTTTTGATAAGTTTATTCAATTATAAACACTCAAATTTCAATATTAATTGAAAAATTCAAATAATATATGTTCGAATAGTTGAAAAAGTTTTACTGATGAGTTAATTAAATTGAATAAATTGAATATATATGAGTAAAAAAATTGTGAATTTTATTTCAATTTTTTTTTAGAAAAGATTATTTTGTGAATAAAAGTCAAATGACCATTACTTAATAACAACGATAAAAATGTTGGTAAAAAACATTAATAGTATTTTGTTAAACATTTATAATAAAATAATGAAAAATACATTTAAGGGACCACTATCAAATTCTATGTTAAAAATTCTATGAGTTATCACAAAATTAATTGACTTAAAAAAAATTATTTCTTGAGTATTTTTGCTATATTTTGGTATATATAAATTGTATAAATTACATATCATTTATTTCTATTCTTCTTTTAAGCCTATTCCCTTTTTTCAATAAAAATTTAAAAGTTGAAAGGAGTAAAAATTTTACAAAAATGATCGGAATGGTGAAATTTTAAAGTTTTAAACTTTTTCCGAGAAAACAACTATTGAATTTTCTTTTCTATGAGTTTTCTCAATATTGAAATGTTTACAAAAAAATATGATAGTGGTCCCTTAAATAGTAAAAATATTTTTTTAGCAAATCCAAAATCAAAAATGGTTTAAATAAAAACTACAAGTTTTGAAATATATAAGTCATAATTTATTTCAATTTTTTAATATGTTATTTAAATCCTTTTCATTTTTAATTATATGTTAAATAAATATAAAATTTTTAATAAAGTATCGATATAAATAGTATTTAATTCAATTTAACAAAAATTGAATAAAACTATTTTAATTGAAGTTGAAAGTAATCATTTTAAGATACACCAACAAATCTTGTTTTAACAAATTAAGTATATAGCTGCACAATAATGATTTTTATGAGTTATTTTCTAAATCCTTTGGAAACCGCAATTTAAGATTTTCAAAAGTTATTTGATAATGTGAAGATGAGAAAATATACAGCCATATTATGAAATATGCAGGTATTAAGAAATATTTGGTAGGTTTAGTATGCGTTTTATCTGATTAGTAAACTATTATTACAAAATACTTTTCAAACATTTAAAATAAGGATTAGTCAGAATAAAACAAATATTTGTTATGATATACATTTTTTCAACAAATTAATGTAATTAGCAGAAATAAATGGATTAAAAAAAACAAAAACATTTATTTAGTTTTTGGATTTTACTTTGATAAAATTCATTATACTTTTCTTATTAAAAATATCTTTAGTATAAAATATTAAATTGAAATAAGCAGGGTCTCATAGCTCAGTCGGTAGAGCGTTGTGCTGATAACGCAAAGGTCTAGGGTTCGAGTCCCTGTGGGACCATTTTTTATTTTCTCTTGACTAAAAGATGCTTTTTTTTTTGCATTTCAAAGAAAACATTTATATATATATATATATATATATATATATATATATAAATCACCTATTTGGTGCTGAGAGAGGTCTCAATAAAAATAATTTAAAAATATACCTGTCTCCACTTACTAATTGCTATTTCTGAGTACGTTTAAAAAATTATATCGTAATCCAAAAAAATACTTAAATACTAATAACTCATTAAAAAATACTAATAACTGATATAGATTATATTTATATATAAAGTAAATATCTTAAATAAAATTGCGAAAAATCAAGCTTTTAGAAATAATCAATATAAATATGAATTTTTTTTAAATTAAATCAATCTTCCATAAATTTCAAATGAATTAATTGCAAAGTAATTAGAGCCATGCCAGCTTGGTGAAACAGCACGCATTCTAATATATCTGAATTCAACAAATTGTTGATTACTCAAACTGAATGTATAAATCAAACTTTTTCCGTTCAAACGAGAACAATTATTTTGCCTATCAAGAATTGTCCATGATTCATTATCAATTGAACCTTCGATTACCCAACTTTTCGGGTGAATGAAATTTGAATCAATATCTCTTGATCGAATTGTGTAATTTGTAGGTATTACACGCTTTTCTTTGAAATCAAAGCTAATCCAGCTATTTGGTAAATTTTTAGATTCATAACATTTGTAAAGATCATCAAACAAAACAACATTTTTGGGCTGACACCAATCGGCATTATCACTATAACAAGAAGAAGCTGTTATATCAACTTCGGCTTCAATTTTATCACTCGATTTTCTCTTAAGGAAATTAAAAATACCATTGAATGGATTTTGATCGTCCAATGAAAATTGAATACCTGGTAATGGCTTCTCTTTATATCGTCTTTTCTTTGAAGTTCTTTCTTCTTCTTTCGATTTGATTCTTTGCTCGAGTCGTGATGAAATTTTCATCCAAATTGAAGCCGTCATTTTATTAAAATCATAAATTTCAACAAAATCACTGATTGTATTTGAAGAGACATTCAAAAAGTGGACAGATTCATATAAAATAGAATATTGACCATCAATCGAGTAAAGATCATTCACAAATGACATTAATTGATCTTCTGAATATAATTGAATTTTTGAATGGTTTACAATTGCAATAAGCATGTTAATGTCAAGTTTTAAAAATTCTTTTTTATGGGTTTCACAAAGTTCATAGAAATGTTGTGCTATGAATTCAATTTCTTCTGAAATACTTTTTGAATAAAAAGTGTCATATTTTCTATGGTTTTCAATTAACTTAAAAACATTATCAATTGTGATTTCTGCCGGAACTATTTGGTCAAGAAATTCTATGCATTTGCTGCCAAGTACGTTAATAACTTCAATGATAAATGGGAATTCTTCTTCTGGAATCTGGACTTCATTGAATTTGATTAGATTGAGGATATGCGCAAAATTGCCATGATTACGAGTATTCATCTCAAAAACATCAAAAGTTGGATCATTTGAATGAATTTTACAAATATTAGGAGATAGAAGATCTGATATTAATTTACATGTTCTGAATTCTTCACCATTGATTATAAATACAAAGTCATTACTGTATGATTGAAAGGGAACGTTAATAATGCTCGATGGCATCAGCTTCATCTTGCTCGTTTGGCTCATATTTCAAATGATGAGAAATGAAAAAAACGAAAGAAAATTTCAGAATATCATTCAAAAAATTGAAAGTATTCAGAAA
This sequence comes from Tritrichomonas musculus, assembly GCA_039105265.1. Lineage (NCBI taxonomy): Eukaryota > Parabasalia > Tritrichomonadida > Tritrichomonadidae > Tritrichomonas > Tritrichomonas musculus. The sequence goes on from JAPFFF010000013.1 coordinate 1,278,251, forward strand.
AAGATTCATAAATTTATAATGACAAATATACATATTGTCAAATATTTATTATGTAAAATAAATTTTCATTTCATATAAATAATTTATTTTATAAATTACAAAATAAAAAAACATATATTTATTAAGATATCATATCGGGAGAAATAAGTATTCAAAATAGTTTTAATTTCATTGTCTTATTTTCATTCTTTTAGTTAATTTATATAAAGCCTGTTTTGGGTGATCAGAACCATGAGATAGATGATTATGAAAATAGAAAAAAAAAAAAAAAAAAAAAAAAAAAAGAATCAAATACAAAATTATTTCTTTTTGTTTATTTGTCAATATTTATCAATTCATATTGTCTTGATCCTAGGCCTAATCTATTGGCTTCTTCACAAATATGAATAGCATGTAAATCAGTCATTCTTTTAACTAAAGCTGCTTTTCCTTTATCAGTCGAATTCATGACTGCATCATTGGAGCATTGATCGAGAGCAACTGGATCAAGAGATGCATTTCAGCTTCACCTTCTTCATCCAAAAGGTCGCATGGCGCAAATGCTTTGAATCCATGATCTTGCAATGTTTGCCAGTGATCTTTAACAGTGTTCCTTTTATTGGAAATCCAGGAACTTTGCTCACTAAATTCTTAATTAAACTAGGAACTAAATAGTAATGACTGCCTGGTTCTCCACTTCGTAATTAAATTAGGAACACCAAGACAGCCATAAATACGAAGTAAGAGGCCTTATTAAGGTATTCATTCAATTTTGTAGTATTCAAAAAGTGACAACGAAAATACATATTTTGCGAAATATATCATTATAAATTTTAATTTTTTTTATTAAATATTCATAAAATTAATAATATCATTATATAATATATTTAAATTATTGTATATCTTGCTAAAAGTAGAGATAATTTCATAAATAATCACTCAGCTAATCTTTTCAACCTGAGTTAAAATTTGAAAAATTGGCCATATTTTTTGATTTTAAAAAGATTTATTTTAAAAAATCAAAAATTCCGACGCTGGGGACTTTATTTTGGATAGATTTTTTCTTTGAATACTTTACATATTTTTACTTTTCAGAAATCTTTATTTTCTCACAATTTTACAATTGTTTATATCTTACAATCTCACAATTATTTCTTAAAAAAATGCTCAATATTCTGAAGCATATAATAATTTCATAGAATTGATCTCAATTTTCTGATGATTCAAATATTTCATAAAAAATAAATTCAATTTAATAAATTAACTAAAAAATATATCTTATATTTTAAATTGGATTTTCCTCATATTTGCTATAATATTTATACAAAACATCATTTTTTTTCTAAACTTATCAAATTGTAAAATTTTCATTCAAAAAGAAAAATTAGTTTATTTTTATATCATACGTCAATTTTACCATTATATTTAGTAAATAAATTTTTTATCATCATATATTTTATTATATTATAATATGATAAAATATACTGCTTTTGTTCAACCTTAATATGGTCTGAAGTAAGCTTTATGGTGTGATTTCTTTTGTGAAATAAACTTTAGATTTGCTCATTTATAAAAAGTGAAATAAAATGACAATGCCACTCATCCAAAAAGAATCGTATTTTTTTAAGAGTTTCCCTTTCAAAAAAATATCATATCTAATAATTATAAAAGTATACTTTTCTTTAGTATAAAATATATAATTGAAATAAGCAAGGTCTCATAGCTCAGTCGGTAGAGCGTTGTGCTGATAACGCAAAGGTCTAGGGTTCGAGTCCCTGTGGGACCATTTTTTATTTTCTCTTTACTAAAAGATACTTTTTTTTATTTGGCATTTCAAAGAAAACATTAATCAATTATACAAATAAATTATTATATCTTAATTGTTTATTTAATTACTTCTTATTTTGATTTTTATTTAATTAAATAAAAGATACATATATTTTTGAAATATTATAAATTGAGTCTACCCTCTCCCAACAATTCGTAACTTTTTTGAATACTTTTCAGAATTTTTTGATTTTTTAAAACGAAAATATAAGAAAGGTATTCTCCCATTATATTGCTTCTTTCTCTCAATTTTCTGAGGCCTCTCAATTTTGAAAGAAATTTATAAATCAATTCATTTATTATTAATATTATTCATTTAAATGCATTGGTATTAATATAACTATATTCAAAAATATATTAATATAATTGGTATTAATGTAAAATAAAACTTTTTGAAAACTTTACAAATATGACTTTTATTTTATTTTATGCTGCCTCTGGAGATTCATCAATAGATGGACCAATAATCGAAGATAATGCAAAAGTAAAAACAATTATTGGTGATAATTTTGGTAGACATTCAACTTCAAATAAATTATCACGCATCTTTCTTGTAATAAACATTATTTTTCCTTGAGAATTTACCATAGCAGAATTTTTGCTAGATTGAATGGGCCTTTTACGATGCAAACCAGTCAAATTAAGTGAATATTTTCCTGTATTAGAGTTATATTTTGGTTCTTTTGGCGACCATTGAAGAGTTTGACCGTTATGTTCGAAAGAAACGCTCATTGAAGTTACTCCTGATTTTGGGAATTTAACGTATTTCAGCTGTATTTTTTGACCATCTGCAATAATCGTATTTGCCATTTGATCTTGGACAATCTTGGCACAATGATTATCTTTCTGGGACTTAATATGAATTTCTGAACCTTTACCAATTATAACTTCAGCTCCTTTCTTCTTTGCTGAGAAAAATGTTTCTCCATTTCGAGACATAGTATAACGGTTGCATTTCATCTTTCGACGGTCAACAGCAATTTCATAAATAATTGTTGAATATTTTGTTTTTTGTGGTTCTGCTGGTTTTTCTTGTTCTTCATCATCAACGTCGAATTGAACATCAATTGAACTTGCAGCTTTCATAATAGGAAGTTCAACCATCATGTATTGCTCATCATCATCGTATTTGTTGTTTGGTATGAAAAATGATCGATCAATGTTTTGCTGTATATATTTTACGCCAGTTGAACATATTTGATCAGCTTGAAACATTTTTGCTATATCGCAAACTTCTTTCATTTCAGAATTTTGTACATCTGTTTGAAGTCCTTGAGCTAATTTAAGGAAGTTTTCGACGTTTCTTGCACTGAACTTGTCATATAATATTGTTAATTGAGCTTTATTTGCAGAACTTCCAAAAGGCTGGACAAGTTGAGCGAATCTTCTTGAAGAATTAAACAATTTACTTGGATTGATCATAAAACGGTGATCTCCATAATACACAGGAAAAGTTTGATCGCTCATCGAAAGTTGGAAATATCAGCCGATGTAACTTTTTACTGATTCTTTTGAATTATTTCTATTAAAATTTAATATATTTTATTTCAATTTTTTTTTATGATACTCAAAATTTTGTTCACTTGTAAAGAAATTTGTTATACCTTTCAATCATAATTTCTCTAATTTTTTAGCGATAACGATTTTTTTTTATGCTCGATTTTTATTAATTTTTCAATTCTACAACATAAATAACATATTTCAACCATTCGTTTAAAAAACTTTATATTTTGAAAGAAAATCAATAGTTTTTAAACGAAATAAAATGATAGAAACTTTTTAATTAAATTATTACCATTTATCCATTCAATATTTTCATTCATATAAACCATTGAAACCAAAAAGGAGGTATAGTTTGACGATAAACCGGTCGACATCACGAAAAACTGGTCGACATCATCAACTTTTTCATTAAACTCATAGAAATACTCGGAATACATTTCTATAATGCTTATTTAAAAACCGGTAGACATTATAAAATTTTAAAAATTTTTTGGAACTTTTTAAAAAGATATTTGAGTTATATTTGAGAGCCTTTTCAATATCATTTTTCATTCAATTTTGAACATCTTTATGAAATATTTGAGTGCGATTTTATGAAAAAGTTTACGATGTCGACCGGTTTTTCTGATGTTTACTTGTTTATCGTCTTACAGTATAGTAAAAAAATATGAAATCGTCAAAAAATACTAAAAAAGTTGGAAAATACACTTTTTCAAAGAAATAAGGCCAAATTTGCTTGGCTAATTCTTTTTATCGTCATTTGAAAAAATGGATTTTCGAACTTTTTCGTAAAATTCAAAAAGCTGGAAAAGCTACTTTTTCAAATGACGATAAAACAATATTTACTCAAAAAAATTGAGTGTTTATTATGAAAAAGCTTGTTTTCCAACTTTTTGAATAATATTTTTACGTTTTCATATTTTTTTACTATACTGTACTATAGTATCATATTTTTCGTAAACCATTCATTATTGATAAAACTCATAGAATTGAAGTTTAATACACTATGAAAAAGTTAAATGACCTTAGTATTTGTCCTTAACGATCTTTTATTAAAGCTTTAATAACCAAAAATAGTTTTTATCTCAAATAAAAGGAAAAAAATTTACAATATGTAATTCTTACTTGCTTGATTCTGTAAATATTTACAATACGAAATCTATTGAAAATTGAATATATAAGTTTCTGAAATAATTGAAAAAATTGAATTGTTTTTTTCTTAAATGTTATTAATAGTAATTCTATCTGTATTATCATTTTTTCTAAAAGATAAATCAATACTACATCAAAAAAATCAATTTGATATTGTAGTTAGTCAAAATCGTAAGATTTCCTTACTCAAAACTAATAAATGTCTAAGTCACAATTCTGATAATCAGAAAAATTGGTATTACATTAACTTTTATCAGTGTAATTTATCAAAAATTTCTCAATACATACCAATCAATCCTACAGATATGATAACAAAAAATACATTTATTCTTTTTCTTTCTACAGATCAATTATTAATGATTTCGAATATTTCTTTCGCCAAAAAATTTGAACCTAATGATAAATATTCAGACTCAATTGAAAAATTAGCCCAATCAAAATATTTATTAATTATTGGCTCACAAAACTTTGTATTAGAACAAAACTCTAAACTTTTTACCATATATTCCAAAATAGACAGCTATTCTTATCTTATTAAGCCATCAAAAAGTACAAATTACAACAATCGATATTTAATTCGAACATTATCAGAAAATCCCTTAATAAGGACCATATCCATATACAACAAACCAGTATTAAAAAACAGTATATATGCTGGATACACTCAAAGAAACACTCGCAACATCAACAAAGATGCAAAAACAGGACTTTATTATACTGAACGATATTTGAATGCAAAAGGATTGACCGGAGAAGGTCAAATCGTGACGGTTGTCGACACTCCCATTGATTTTCAGCACTCAATGTTTTATGATCCAAATTCGACCTTTGAGGTGAAAAAACCGCTAAATCATCGGAAATTTGTGTACTATCATTTTGAAGGGACGGTTGATGAATTGAGAGCAAAAATTCTGAACAAGGAGCACGGAACCCATGTAGCTGGGACGATAGCTGGTGAAAGTATCTGTGGTGACGGTTATGAGATAATGAATGGGAACGCTCCGAAGAGCAAATTAATATATTTCAAATTAAACTCATATTCAAATGACATGTTAATTGAAAAAATGGCAGAATTCGGGTCACGGATATCGTCAAATAGCTGGGACTACATGGGCTATGACGACGAAGGGAACTATGCGTTTTCTCTCCTTGCTTTGAATAATCCTGACATTGCATTCATCTTCTCAGCAGGCAACGAATACCAGGGAGGAAACTTCACCGTGGATGATCCTTCTGGATCGAAGAACATTCTTGCTGTTGGAGCGATTGACGACTTCTTTGAAGAAGTGAGGAAGATGAGATTCCAGAGCAAGAAAGATGCGTCCTTTTACATAGATGGAGAAGAAATCCAAATGTACGATCCTTTCTACACAGGAGTACTTGGAACTGATGTCAATAAAAGTGACATTGTTATCGTTAACGTTGAAGAAGTTGGTGATTGTGAACTTTTTGAGATTGACCGACTCTTCCTGATATACGCATCAACCAGAGAAAAGGCTGCCTGGGTCAAAAAGTGCTATGTTTACCCGTCAAAAGGAGTCCTTCTCTCGGTGGAAGTTGAAAAAGTTCAAGCATTCCTTGAGCATTCAAAAAGTTCACTTGTAACCGCTTTTGATATTACACAAATAAATAATTCAAAGCCAGTCAATCACGCTTACTTCTCTTCGGGCGGTCCTGCTAATAAAGGCATCATAAAGCCAGATGTGATGGCTCCAGGAAGAAGGATTTTCAGCGCAAAGTCGATCAAGAACACAACCGAGTTCCACGGATGCGCTGACAATGTGTCGAGTTGTGTGAGTATTAAAGAAGGAACTTCACAAGCAGCACCAAACGTGGCAGGAGCAGCAGCTCTAATCAGCCAGTACTTCATGGGTGGCTTCTGGAAGTATCCTTCGGTCACACTTGATGGTCCAACATTGCGTGCTTTGCTCATCAATTCATGCGTCCATCCACAACGATCAAAGACACCTGACATTCTCTTCGGCCATGGGGTCATTGACCTCTCAACCCTTCTTCCTTTTGATGGCGAGTTTGGCCTCCAAATCACCAACAGAAACGGAAACAATTCAATTGGTCAGAACGGTCACAAAGTTGCATTTTTAAACGTACTCACAAAGAAGAAAGACCTCCAAATAACTCTCTCTTATCTTGACACTGTCCTCTACGCAAGCTCGTCAATTCCTATCGTTCACAACCTCGATCTGGTTGTCACATCACCGTCTGGCAAAGAGTTCAAAGGAGACAACATTGAAGGCGGCGATTCTCAGCATCTTTCAACCAACGAAAAAGTCATCATTGACAAGGACGAGCTTGAAACTGGAAACTACACAATACACATCTACACTGGCTCTTTCATTGACTCAGAAATCAACAGCAAGACACAAAATTTCAGCGTGGTTGCAACTGGTGGAATTGAGAGCGGTTATTTGAATTTCAATGAGGCTGAAAATTGCGGTTATGACAAGTGTGATGATGCCATTCCACTTCACAAAAAGTGCGACAATAATTCAATAGGACCAATTTGCCAGGGCCAAATAAGCACTCAAAAAATTGATAACTTTACACTAACTCTCAGAGCACATGAAATTAAAAGAATCAGCATAAATCCGAAGAATTTTTTGTACACGCTGAATACAATTAAAAAGATATCAGTTGTCGCTTTGAACATGTCAGAGTATTCATCAGTTTGGATTGACAAAAAGTGTCGCTTTGAACTCGGTGAATTTGAGTCAATGATTGGAAAGTTTTCAGACGATTCTGAATTGAATGCTGACGTTGGATACAAGAGCAGCACAATGTGCATTGCAATCTTCAACAATAACTATGAAGAAGCTACTTTCAGTGTCTCGGTGACTCGCAATAATCGCATCTACTATTACTACATCGCAGCTGGATGCGTGGCTGCAGTCCTTTTGATCATCATCATCATTGTGGTGGTGGTGAAATCAAGAAGAAGCCGAGAGAGAAACGGTTTTACAGAAATCAAATCTCTCAATTAATTAATGATATTAAATAAATAATTTTATATATTATATGAAATTGGCTCTTTTTTTTTTTAAAGTTACAAATAAACTATTCAATTTTTTTTGAATGGATAGGTACAAATTTTTTTTTTTATTTTTATTTTAATTATAAATAATTAATAAATGAGTGTTATTGACTTAAATGTTCTTAATATGAATGATGAAGGTATGATAAAACACAAATTATCAAAACTGATTGAAATGAAAAATTATTGAAGAAACTATTTAGTATAAATGAGACAGCCAAAATGATGAACCTAAAGGAATTATATAAGCTATTTAAAATTGATGGATATCGTTTTACGAGAAATCATAATAGAACCATCTTCCAAGTTAACTATTATATAAAGAAACATAAAGAAACAAAGAAGATGCAGTATATAAAGGAGTTGCCAGATTTGGCAAAAGTAATGACATCTACAGTTATTATGTAATGATTCATTAAAGAAGTATCATATATTCGTGAAAAAATGTCTACATAATACCTGAAACTGTTGAAAAGATTTTTTGAATATTGAAGGCCCAAAGTCCATGGCTCAGAGAGCCTTGATGATACTAAAAAGTAATTGATTTTATTTAATAATGTTTAATATTAATTATTTTCATTGATAATATAATTCATGAATTATTAAATGATGTTAAAAGTAAATGATTTTATTTAATAGTGTTTAAGTCAATAACACTCATTTGTTAATTATTTATAATAAAAATAAAAAATTTAACATTATTTTACAATATTTTTTCACATCACATATCAAAATTTTATCATTTTATTGAAAAAGTGAACTCATAAATGGGAACTTCACATATAATTAAAATTTGAAGGATTCTATAAAGCAGGCTTTCCTTCAATTCTGACCTTCAGAAATGAATCATTTTTGAACGATAGAAATCTTGCCTGCATTCTTCACATATATATACTACTTAGACTTTAAAAAAACTATTTATCAAATGTTTCAAGTATTCCAAGAGTTTCAGGCTTTATTAGTAAATAAATCCATAAAAGTGATGAACATTTATTTAAACAATATCGTGGGTGATTTTTCTTTTTATTTTTTTTCTGAAAAAATGATTCAGAATTATTATTAAATCACTCCAAAACAAAACAATTCTCATACATGAATGCATAAATTCAACATCCGAATACAAATTCGGTAATGATTTTTTCTTAATGTGTTTTGACAACTCTTTGATTATAATTAATGAAAACATTCTACCAGCTACTAATTATGTCTTCTCCAAAACCTTCATAAAATACTGCTGATATATCTTTGATTCTTGGGTATTTTGGAACATCTTTTTTGTTTGCATTTTCGAGGTCTGACAATAGAACAGCTCTAAGGCTAAAATCATATAAGAATTCTCTGTTTCGAAATAATTCATAATAATATTCCAAATTTGATTTTTCAAACAATTCATATTCGTAAATTATTTGAATTACTCGTGTTGACAATTTGCTAGATTCTTCAGTTCTTTGTTGAATTTCTTGCTGAATCAAAGTCACATCAAATCCAAATTGTTTCATCACCACAATGCTTAATAAATAAAGCGATTGATCAAATATATTCGATGATCTTATAAGTAGTTCAATGGATTTGTTGATGTCTTGATCATCATAGATGTAAATGTGTGCCAAGTTGTACATCGACAAAATATCGTTTTTTTGGCGAATTGCTTCTTCGAAGTACACTATTGCGTTTCCTGTTCGGCCTTCGGTTTTACCGTATCCGTGCCTGTATATCACGCCGAGGTTGTTTTTAGCGAATTCAATGTTGAATGAAGATGCTTCTTTGTAGTAATGTACGGCTTCTTCGATGTCCCGCTCGACACTTTTTCCCTCATGAAGCAAAAATCCATACGTAAAATTAGCTGGTCTATTTCCATTCTTCGATGCAAGCATGATGTAATAACGGCCTTTTTTAACATTGTGTTGAATTCCTGAACAAGTGTAATAAATCAAGCCGAGATAGAATTGCGCATCTGCATGACTCTGATTTGCAGCAAGCGAATAATAATGAATTGCTTTGTTGATGTCTCGTGTGACATATTTGCCTTCGTAATAAATCAAACCGAGATTGGATTGTGCACTTGAATAGTTTTCAAATGAATATTTGACAAACATTTAACATAAAATAGATAAATCAACGTACTTATATTTGGCCTTTCTTCTTCTTTTTCATTTAAACATAATTGACAAATTGAATTAATGTCAGATATATAATTATCTTCTTGAATTTCATCATTTAATATATGATTAATTACTTGTCCTAATGAATAAATATCTGATTTGTATGTTTTATGCGTTTCTGGAGCTGCAAATGAACTGTAAAAATCTTTTGTTTCGATATCATTTTCAGTTTCTGTTTCAGTTATTTCTTCATATTTGATTAAACGATCAAAATCAATTAATATTGCATCTTTGTTATGATTAATGATGATATTGTTTAATCTTAAATCTCTGTAAATGTATCCAAGCGAGTGAAGGTATCGAATTGTAAGGAGTAACTCAAAGATGATATCACACTTTTCCATTAAACTAAGAGATTTGTAATTATCAAGCGTTGTCTCTTCGATATATTCAATAAGAAGATGTTTATAATCTTTGTCTTCAATATAGCCATAATATTGAGGAATGAATGGGTATCGTTCTTCTTGGCTTTCAAAAAGAAGATAATTTGATCGTTCTCGTTCATTTAATTTATTAGATTCTGGTGCTGAATTTGGTTTTTTTAAGCAATTGCATGCAAACTTTTCTTTCAATTACATTTCTAAGGAAATTTTAAATGATAATTCGGCAGTAAATTCTTTACTTAATTATATTCAAGATTGCAAATTGGCTGCATATCATTTCTCAAATTTCAACCGCCCAGTAAACAAAAATGAAAATATTTTAATTCTCCTTCAGGCGAGAGAATTTCTTACTGTATTGTTTGCATAGAAGAAAAATGCTTCATTATTGAACAGACAGATACCAATTTAATTCAAATTATGTATTATCTCTTAGAAATATTATCATCCCTTATGAAATGGATTTTAATCGGATTTTTATTGATTGTGAGAATTGTTCAGGTACTTAAAATAATCCATTTTATTCATTTTTATTAAGATTTGTTATGTTCATTATATTAAAAATAAAGATTTTTGGCAGATTGTTGAATTAATGTAAATTTTTAAGCGTTATCGTTTTATAATTAATGTTTTATTTTTAAATAACTATTTTATATTTATTATTAAACAATTATGTATCATTTATCATAAAAATATTCGCAATAATTATAAATTATTGCTTATAAACTGATTGAGAAGAAACTCAGAAAAAAAATTTCAATGGAATTCTGTTGATTATTTTCATTATTTTTTCTCATTGAATTTTGAGAGGAGAAAACTTAAAATCAAAATAACTATTTGATAATAATTATAAAAGATATGATTGCCTAGTATAAAATATTTTATAAATAAATAAAAATCAAACTATGTCTTCGGAGCAAGGATATTTCAAATATAAAAAAAATCATAAATATATGATTTTTATTTTTTTGTAATATTGCTTTTAAAATCATATAAATAGTAAATTATATACTTTTTCATTATATATAAACTATAAAATAAATTAAAAATACATTATTATGGAAATTATAGATGTTTCAAATCACCACTTTTTGAGAGGTAAAACGCCGCGTCGAATGATTTTATATTATTCAAAAGTTCATTTCTTATCAAAAAGAATATTATGCGATTTATGAAAATATAGGATTGATAAAAATAAAAAAAATATAAAATATAATATATTATATAATAAATATATTAAAATCTAAAATTATAATCAGAATATCCAATTTTAATAATGATAATAAAAGATAATTTTTTTTTTTATGATTTTATTTGAAATATTATAATTTTTTTTTGAGAGCCAAATGTTCAATCTTATTTAGGCTGGTTAATAAAATTTGTGTAAGCTCTGAGAATTTTCACAAATTTTGAATTATCTTAACAAATTTGAGAGTTAAACTTTTTTAGAGGAATCTTATGAAATATTGAAACTTTTTTAGAGGAATCTTTTTATTTTTTGAAAGGAGATCTAATATATTCAAAATTCTAATAATAAATAATTATAAGCATTTAATAATTTATTAAATTGTTATTATATTATTAAATGAAAATAAATATATATTTAATTATTGAATTTATCAATAATTTAGCAAGATATAAATATTTGATATTTTTTCTTTCAATTCAATTTTGAGAAACAAAATTTGTATTAACTCATAGAAATACCCATCCTAATCTTATTTAATAAATTTTATACAACTATCAACTTTTTCTTTCAATAGAAAAAAATTAGTTTGAATTCTGGTAGTAAATGATTGGGAACTGTTCCTTACTTTTCTTAAACATTCTCAGTTTTTCAAACTCACCAGTTATCGCAAATAATCCAAATACTTTATCACTAACGTTCAAATTTCAGCATATCACAGCAAAAAACATTTTCAGCAATTTTTTTTACCTAAATAGTATAAATTCGAAGCAAAATTGGCTTTCAATTCAGCAATCCATATTTTCTAATTCATTAAACTCTGCAATATTTTTGGATTTTGATGGAAATTATACGAATTCAAGCCAAATATACACAGAACAGCAAGTATTAAATGAACCCGGTCGATGGTATGTTACTCTAAGTAATTGTTGTTTCAGCCGATGTACCTCTACTTCAGCACATCCCTATGGCGGTGCCATTGTAAATTTAATTACCTATAGTCTTCTTACTTTGACCAGTTGTATATTCACAAACTGTCATACAGACGCCTACGGCGGAGCCATCATGTCAGATGGCCAAAACTCCGTAATACAATCCACAATATTTGCCGGATGTCAAGCCGAGTTCGGAATGGCACTTTACTTCACAAGATTCAGAGCAGAGATCTACAACGTCCAAACCCTCTCCCTCGACCAAGTCTCCTTCGCCGGCAACAGCGGCAAGTACTGCGTGAACGACATCAACGCGAGCCAGGTCAACTGCGTGAACGCGAACTTCACAGACAACGTCGCGCAAGCGCACATCCCGGCGAGCTCGCAGATGCAGAGCTGCTGCGTCTTCCCCTTCCTCGCGCCGTCGTGGAACGAGAACTTCAAGTTCGTCAACATGCTCCGCAACAGGTGCGACGTCCTGGTCGACTTCAACGAGAAGCCGAACAGCTTTATCGTCTACCTGAACATCATACAGAACGAAGTCCGCAACTACTTCTTCCACTTCGACATCATGGTCTTCGGCGGTTACGAGGCAGAAGAGATACATGTGCAAAACGCAAACTTTTTCAATAACAAGGCGGCAGACGGAACATCAAAAATATCAGTAGCAAACCCCACAACGCAAGTGACGTTCTACCTCGAGAACTGCGTGTTCGACGGCGCAGAGAGCGACGTCAATGATGCGATGAACATGCACGTCGTCAGCGGCGGGAGATTCTTGGCGACCATCGGGCCCGGTGTGACGCACCCAATGGGCGCGTTCGTGTCGCCGAGCATATGCAAGGTGGAGATCGTCTCCGGTGCGGATTCGAGCGTGTTCACTGAATCGAAAGCTTTTTCTGAGTCATTGAAATTCACAAAAAGTGAGATTTATTCAAAATCATCAATGTTCACTTCATCTGGCAGATTTTCACCTTTATCTCACTTTTCTCCATCTTCAAAGTTCACTTCATCACTTCACTTCACCTCTTCATCTCCTTTCACTTCATCATCTGAGTTTTCGCCTTCAAGTGGTCAAAAGATGCATGCCAGTCCTTCTTCGCCTTTCACTCCATCTGATCACTTCACTCCTTCTCGCTCTTTCAGCCCCGCTCGTACCAGAGTCCCCGATCCCCAGGACATCTTCAACAGGGCGGACATCTACGGGAGAAGGAAGGACTTGTTCACGAAGGAGGAGCTGAAGAAGGCGGCCGCTCCTGCGTCGATCTCGATCGTCCTGATCATCGTCGCGGTCGTCATGACGATCTACTACCTGAACAGGCGCATCAAGCAGCTGCGGAACCAGGGCTGCGTGCCGGAATTCGACACGTCGTTCAGCGACGATGCGGAGACGGAGACGGACACGGACTACTCGTACTCGTACTACACGTACGAGTCTTACTACGCGTACTCTGGCTCGTATCAGTCTGAACGAGAGTTTTATGAAGCCGCGGAGTCTGAGTATTCCAGCTTCTCAAGTGATTTTGATTATAAGTCCAACGTTAATGAGTAATATCAATGAATATTTTTATTGTTGTTTTTTAATGTAAAAGAAATTAAACAAAAAATCTAGTTTTTTTTTTTTTTTTTTTTTTTTTTTTTTTTTTTTTTGGAGATATTTTTTGCCCAAATCTCTTTTGACCTCAACGGTTAAGGTCAATTTTGACCCTGGATCGTACTTCAGAAAAAAATAGGCGAGAACTTTTTTGCACTTTTGTGAAAAATACCATCAGCAGCAGGTTTACCTTTTCCTGGACGTGTAATCTATATCAAGTTCTCCAGTTGTAGAACAATATTTTTTTTAGCTATAATATATTTCAACACCATTTGGTTGCACACAATGCGCATCAAGATCATTTTCATCCCAAAAGTTTATATATTCAAAAAAATTAATGTAGCTATCTGAAAGTATCCATTTTGGACAATTTTTGAAAATATTCAAAAAAAATCTGTTTAATTCTCACTTTTTTTATAAAAACTGGTCTTTAGCTTTATTGGTCAAGTTTTAAGTTCATTTTTATTTATGAATCAAGTATTTGACTACATAGATAGTACCATATTTTTTGAACATAAACAAATAGATGTAGGCCCTTTTAGCCGCACAATATTAGCTTCCTATAAAGAAACATCAGAAAAGTTTTCACAAAGTAAAATCACTATTCAACAAGAAGAAGCTATTACAAAGTTTAAAGACATATGTGAAATGCTTTTTAAAATGCAATATCTATATTCAAAAAGTAAAAATATTCTTCTGCAGGGATATTCTCGGTCTAGATCTTGAATGCTGATCAGAGATTTCACAACTTAAGCTTCAGGTTTGCAATTTCAATTTCAACATTGCGATAAAAGACTATATATTTTCATAGACAAAATCATAGAACAAAGAACTCTATATTTTGGTTTTGGTAATATAATATTGATTATTAATAATAAAAAAAAAAAAACTAGAGTTCAATAAACTGTCGTTTATTTATTCAATTTTGGTATGAATAGAATTGAGAAATGCTTGAGACTTCTTATGACCTTGGTTTGCTGCATTTATAAAGTAATTGAATGCGACAATAGCATTTCGCTCAACATATTTTCCTTCATAATAAATTTTACCAAGAATAAAAAGTGCTTCCACGTTATTTTGATTTGCCGACAATGTAAAATAATGAATTGCTTTATTGATATCTTTTTGAATGAAGTTTCCATCATAATAAATCAAACCAAGATTAAATTGTGCAAATTGGTCATTTTGATTAGCTGCAAGTGAAAAAAAATTAATTGCTTCATTAATGTTTTGATGACCAAATTTCTTATCAAGATAAATGTTTCCAAGATTAAATTGTGCTTTCACATAGTTTTGTTTTGCAGCAAGAGAGTAATAATAAATAGATTTATCAATGTCATTGTGTTCAAGATAGAGAGAGCCAAGATTATATTGAGCATGAATACTATTTTGCTTTGATGCAAGTGAATAATAATTAACGGCTTGTTGAAAATCAAAATTTGAATATATAATTCCAAGAAGAAATTGTGCTTCTGAAAATCCTTGATTGGCTGCCAACGAAAAATAATGAATTGATTTGTTTATATCTTGTTTTATATATTTACCTTCATAATAAATCATTCCAAGATTGAATTGTGATTTGATATCATTTCCATTTGCTGCCAACGAAAAATAATGAATTGCCTTGTTTATATCTATTTCAACATCTTTTCCTTCATAATAAATCATTCCAAGATTGAATTGTGATTTGATATCATTTCCATTTGCTGCCAATGTAAAATAATGAATTGCCTTGTTTATATCTTGTTTTATATATTTACCTTCATAATAAATCATTCCAAGATTGAATTGTGATTTGATATCATTTCCATTTGCTGCCAACGAAAAATAATGAATTGCCTTGTTTATATCTATTTCAACATCTTTTCCTTCATAATAAATCATTCCAAGATTGAATTGTGATTTGATATCATTTCCATTTGCTGCCAATGTAAAATAATGAATTGCCTTGTTTATATCTTGTTTTATATATTTACCTTCATAATAAATCATTCCAAGATTGAATTGTGATTTGATATCATTTCCATTTGCTGCCAACGAAAAATAATGAATTGCCTTGTTTATATCTTGCTTTATATATTTACCTTCATAATAAATCATTCCAAGATTGAATTGTGATTTGATATCATTTCCATTTGCTGCCAACGAAAAATAATGAATTGCCTTGTTTATATCTATTTCAACATCTTTTCCTTCATAATAAATCATTCCAAGATTGAATTGTGATTTGATATCATTTCCATTTGCTGCCAATGTAAAATAATGAATTGCCTTGTTTATATCTTGTTTTATATATTTACCTTCATAATAAATCATTCCGAGATTGTATTGTTCCTCAATATATTTTTGATTTTTCTCAATTTCATTTTCTCTGTTTAAAATAGACTCAATTCTTTGATTGAAATAATCAGCAAATATGTCAATATCTAGAAGTGAATGATACTGAAGATAAAACACTGAAATTATATGTTTTATTGTTGGACGTTCTTCTGGTTTTGTTTTTATACATTTTTTATAAATATCTTCCAAAACAGTAAGGCCATCAAAATTTATGTTTTCTTTTTGATCTATTCCTCTTGAATATTCACCATTCATTATATAAATTATTAACTTTCCAAGCATGTAAATATCACTTTCATATGAATAGTTGTCGGTATCTTCAAGAAAAGGTGAGTTAAAAATCATTGTTTTATCATAATTTTCATCATGACAATATTCGTAGCTGACTAATCGATCAAAATCGATGAAAAAAGCATTTCTTGTATCATCAATGATAATATCAGATGGAGACATTATCCTAATAACTAATTGATTACTGTGAATATACTCAATAAAATGCATCAGCTCATAAATGATTTTCAATTTCTCTTTTATTTGAAGATTATTAATATCTATTTTATATAATGATATTCCATTGATGTATTCTATGAATATCGATTGATGTCTTTTCTTATCAGATATTCCATAAAATTGGGGGATCAAAGGATGATTGAGAATCAAATAATTTTTCAATTCTCGATTATATAATTTTGGACTGTTATCAATAAACATTTTGTTAACAAGAAATACTTCTTTTTTAATATGATAAATTAAATGACAATAACTTGAACTTCGACACTCAATTAAGCCTAAATTAATATATTCATCTTCATTGAATACGTTATTTGCATTATTATTATTGTTTTGTCGTGGATAATATTTTTTGATATTATTCTTATATGCATAAATTTTTAGTGAAGGAATAATCATATCCCAAAAATCATTATTATCTGATTTTGTAATGTTTGGCATGATAGAGTCAGGATGGTGCAATTTGAGTTTAATTTCATGATAATCAATTCGGATTAATGAGTCAAAAATTTCTTTGGATTTTTTAATAAAGCATATATTTAAATCTAGAATACTAGAAAAGAATGGATGATATTGCATTATTAATGCTTGATTAAAAATAATAATTGTTTTTGTTTGGAGTGCTATAATAAAGTAACCTTCCATTGTATTTCCATTTGTAACTTCGCAATGAGTTATTATAACAAATTTGGTTTCTTTGAGCATTTTGTAAACTTTTCCATATTTCGGGAAGTTAGAAGGTTGTGGATCTAGGTAAAATTCACATTTTTTAATAGATCTTGAAAAGCATTCTTTTATAAAAAGGAGATCATCATTATTCATGTTTCTAATAATCTGGAATTCAAATATTAAAATCAGACTTCAACTTTTTCAATGTTTGCCAAATAAATTGAATATAAATTTTAATATGGCCATTTATACTTTCAATATATTTTCTAGAATGTTTGAAAGATAAAATCTTAAAATAAAAAATCGATCAACCAAAAATTCCATTTAAAAAACAAAAATAAAGTAAAAATTCATATAATGCCATTTTTTTGGGAAAAAAAAAAATAAGATCAATAAGAATATTTTATGATCCTGTCTTTTCAAATTGATTATTTTTGTTTTTTATTATTTTATTTTTTCAATAAGTTGGCAAGCGCATTGTATATAATCTTCATTTAGATTAAGAGCAAGCTGAGCATTCGGCTCTTCATCGAAATCTTCAGCTGCTTTTTCAGTGCTATATTTAATAGATTGTCTATGCTCATAGAAATTTATCATGAATGTTGCAAAACACAGCATCACTAAGAAACCGATTTTTAAGAAACTTGCAACAGGAAGACCTTCGACAATTCCGCATGCAAACATAGATTTGAAACCAATATTTTAACCTTCGAACAAGTGACCTATTGCTTCTCCACAATTAGAGAAGTCAAGAAGATGCTGGTATATATAGAACCATTATTTTTAATTGATCAATTTGCTTTTCAACTTGTTTTTGAAGGAATGAAATAACAGCACCACAAAATTTTTCAATTTCATGATTAATGACTAATTGTGCAACCGTTTTAACCGTTTTGACAACAAGTTCTTTTGTGAAAGAAACAAACCTTTCACTTTCATAGGGGCTTCTTTTTTAAATTTGATTAAACTTTTTGGAAACAAATTCATAATTTTATCTTCATATTTATCTTTAATTATGTAATGCTGATATTTCATTCAAATCTTAAAAATTACTAAAACAGGAATATTTTTTTTATGCAATTTTATCACTTCAGATGCAATTTCCAAATTTCGTTCATTAATATCATGACATAAAATCATTGGATATTCAATTCGAAGGTTTGGTTTCTTTTAATAATTCTTTATCATAACGATTTCCTATCGTTCCAGTTAAACCGACAACATCTCCATGCAATTTAACAAAAATTGGATGAGAAACATATAAATAATTCATTGAAACATCTTTAATGAATTGGTTCTCTTCGTTATTATTAAACATTTCTTTGATGGCAATGAATTGCTGAACAAATCCACTGAATTCTTTATTGGGCTCTAAAACGCCTTTATAATCATAATCAAAAGGAACAATTTCTTTTAATGTAATAGTTTTTCTTTAAAATTTGTTTTTTGAAATAACTTTTTCGCTTTTTGTTTTTGATCTTTTTTTGCTCTTTCGATGTATTTAATTATCATCAAAATCGTCTTTTTCTTTCTTTTTTTTAGGAATTCCTAAAGACTTTCAAAATTTACAAAAGTTGAAAATATAATGTTTGCCTTATTATCTGATATTCTCATTATCATTGATTCCGTAGACAGAGAAATTCATATTTGATGAATTATTGAACAACTATTTATGAAAGAATTCTTTGGGAAAATAATTTGGACTGAAAGTAAATTCATTATTGTTATCTATTCCATCTTTTCCATTTTCATTATTATTGCCATCTATATTCGTGCCATTTTTCTCTATGTCTTCTTTTTTTGTGCCATTTTTTTTTGTGCCATCTTTTTTTTTTTTTGTGCCATTTTTATTTTTGTGCCATTTTTTTTTGTGCCATCTTTTTTTTTTTTTTGTGCCATTTTTATTTTTGTGCCATCTTTTTTTGTGCCATCTTTTTTTGTGCCATCTTTTTTTGTGCCATCTTTTTTTGTGCCATCTTTTTTTGTGCCATTTTTAAAGTCGAATTCAAAAAGCTTGGGACAACTTCTCAATTAAATTCTGATAAAAGTGAAAAACACAATCTTCTTTTCAATTAATTTTTTTTCTTTATTTATTGAGTTATATTCACTAAAATTCCAATCAATAATGAAAAAATGTTTCCAATACGAGCCAAAACATATATTACTGAACTTTCAATTTACAGCACAATACTTAAAAATCGATGATCATCAACTATTATGTAAATTCATGATCAAAAATAGTATTTGAGCAAGGGTTTACAAAAGAAATTCTATTTTAATGTCATTGCAGGCTTTACAATGCGTTTTCTAGTGAATTTGTGAATATATCAATGATAATTTTCACCAAAGATTAGGTAAATTGTATTTTTTTGAGGATTTTTTCCTTACAAAATATGGATTAATGATAGATACAACAATAACCATATGCAAAAATATATGTTTTTATATAAAAATGATACTTTTTTTCAATATATCTCACAAAAAAAATCATTCATGCTGGGACAAAATTGAATACTTTTCAGTATATATTTAAAAAGTTTGTCCCCAGCTTTTTGAATTCGACTTTATTTGTGCCATTTTTATTTGTGCCATCTTTTTTTGTGCCATCTTTTTTTGTGCCATCTTTTTTTGTGCCATCTTTTTTTGTGCCATCTTTATTTGTGCCATCTTTTTTTGTGCCATCTTTTTTTGTGCCATCTTTTTTTGTGCCATCTTTTTTTGTGCCATCTTTTTTTGTGCCATCTTTTTTTGTGCCACTTTTATTTGTGCCATTTTTATTTTGATTTTCATCTTCTTGATTATCCAGAAACGATAAATCTAGTGGAAGTTCGTTATAAAGAAGAAGAACATCAGATTTTAATCCAAGATTTTTGAAAATTCATAGGATTCATGATAATATCTGTTTGCTAATGTTATATTTGATGATGCTATATGAACATTTTTTTTATTAATACAAAAAGTGATGCAATAAGACAAATAATGCATGATTTTCCTTCACCAGTTTCAACTTGATAAATAACTCCCGAATTAAAATTATTTTTTCTTAAGGGTGTAGTTTATTTTTCAATATCTCAGCATCTACTTTATGCTAAAAAGTTTTGTTCATATATTTATGATTAGTATCACTTATATATTATTTTTTTGTTTTGCAAAAATTAGTTTTTTAGAAAATGTTAATAACACAATATCTAATCACTTCTTTTTTTAAAATTCGAATATGAGTTAAAAATTAAAATATTTAGATCATAATTTTATAAATACTCTTATTTTCCCAGTTCATTCTATATCAGGTCCGATGATCTATTCCATTTTAAATTTGAATGAAAAGATATTCAATCGTAAAAAAACTCGAATAATAGAGATATTGCTTATTCCATCCGTAACTTTTTATTCTATAGCATAGATATTATATGGCTTAATTTTAATTGGAAAATATTTCGAATTGAATGACTACATACATTTTGAAATTTCTATACATTTTCGAGTGATTTCAAAATGTATGTAGTCACTCAATTTGAAACAAATTAATTCTTTCTAACTTGAATCTGATGTAATAAATAGAGACATAAAAAGTTACGGATGGAATAAGAAATATCTCTATTATTCGAGATTTTTTGCAATTGAACAAAATTGTTTAGAAAAAAAAGAAATATATCTCCTGAACATTTTAAGAAAAAATGAAAAAAACATGTTCATATATAAAATTATAATATAAATATTTTATTTTTTTACTCATATTCTAATTTTAAAAAAAAAGTAATTAGATATTGTGATATCAACATATCCTATAAAACGAATTTTAACACAACAAAAAATAATATATAAGTGATACTGATTATAAATATATGAACAAAACTTTTTGGCATAAAGTAGATGTTGAGATATTGAAAATAAACTACACCCTTAAAAATATTTTGCATGCTTCAAAAGCAGTGAAAATTTTGTTTCTTATGCATACTAAACCTTGCATTCTTTTTAATTTCATGCTTTGAATAAGCGTAAGAAACGTATGTCAAAAATTTGAGTATTTTATTATCTTTAAAGAAAACAAACAAATTTTTTTTTTAAATTCGTCATTTTTTTCAAATTTAGAAAATTGACCTTCAAGAATTCGATCAACAGAGTTCAACGTTTCTTCATGTGTTTTTGTTAATAATAATGTGTCATCAACATATGAGCCAATTTTGATTAAATGGAGATCATCGAAATCAACATCGAAACAAAATCAGTTCTACTTTCTTCATCATTGAATAAAACTTCAACTCTTTTATTATTCCAATTCACGAAGTCATCATACAACATATATGCCGTTTTAAACCCAGAAACTTTTGCTGGTGTGAAATCTGCATCCTCATCCTCGCTGTTATAAAGGGGAACATTTGGCATTCTCACAAAAATCAAATCAGAATTAAATCCATTTTTACAGTACACAAAATGATTTGATTGAATTAAGTTAAAATCTGTTTTAATTGAATCGAACACTGGCAATGAAAATAAAAACGGATGAAAGAATGACTTTCTTTTCAATTTTTAAAATTTATTAACAGCTTTTTCAGAGATGTCATTGAAAAATTGTGTGTACAAATAAAATTGACAAGAAAACTTATCAATGCTCCTTTTCAAAGAAGAAAAAAAAAAATTACAAATGATACGTGAAATGTTCGTCATCTTTATAAACATCTAAAACAAAGTGAATCTCAGCAAGTTGGTGCCATTCAAGGTCATCAAACGCCCAACCGGAAACAATTCTTTGAATATTCAAACCGGTGTAAACAAGAACGATAGAAAAACCGCAGGCTGTCATTAAATCCATCTCAATTGAAAGTGTACTAAAATTCTCTTTATGTTTTATTGGATCTATATAGTGAACAACCAAAATAGCCACTTTTGTGCTCGTTAGATAAATATATGATCGTATTTTAATCTCAAATATTTCATAAAAAAGAATGTATTTTTTGATTTTAATCTTAAAATAAACATCAATACATTCCATTATTTATTTATAGATATAAAAAAATCACAAATACCAATTATAAAAAAAGAAAAATCAGTTTGAGATCTCGAGATCTCGAGATCTCGGTAATTGATATCAAGTTTACAATTATTTTCATATCACATTTCATATCTAATATCTTGATAATCGATAATCTCGATATCAGATTTTTAAACTGATAATCGAGTATCAGATGAAAAAAGTGACGTTTTTGATATCGATTCTCAAAATAACAAGTCTATGTAGAAGTTATAAGGATTTGTTTTATCAAAATAATTTTCTTAACGAAAGATATGTAGATATGTAAAGAGAGATTCTAAATTTTTAATTTAATTCCTTATTAAATTCATAAATTATCCATGCATAATTTAATGATGAGACATATCTTATTGAGTATTTTTTTTTTCTAAATTTTGATAAAAATTGAATAAATTCAAAAAGTAGGATTGTTAATGTAAAAAAATAAAAAATTATTCAAAAAGTTATCAACTTTTTACTTTTGATAATATTACATTTAGATTGAGAGCAAAGAACTATAATTTTTATACTTATATATATTAATATTGTGAAAATATTTTAATTTAATAATAATAATTTTTAATTATAATACAAAATATTTTATAAATTTATAAAATGGGTTTTAATAAAAATAAAAATTTAATGAGATAAATGTAATATTCTTTTATTACAAATTGTAAATTTAAAAAAATGATCTGCTTTTTCTTCAGCATAGCTGTAGCTACTGGTGATTTTTATACTTGGTATTTTTCCCCCAATGGAAACATGTCTAACCAAGGAACTGAAGAAAGTCCATATGAAATGAATGTTGATGAAATAAATCGAAAAATGAAAAGAATAGGTTCAAATGCAAATTATCGATTTGTATTAATGGAAGGAGATTATCATATACCAGGAACTTATGGATTAACATTTAGTAAGTTAACTGGCAATGCACATTCGGTTCATATTATAAGTCAAGAAGGCAAAAGAGTTCGCTTTATAGGAGGCCAAAAAATTACAAATTGGACACAATCAACTCTTTATCCACATTTATGGACCACAACATTAGATATTCAAATATCGCAATTATTTGTAAATGACAAAAGAGCCTCCTGTTCACGAGTTCCCAAAAACCACAAAAAAGCACGAACACTTTATTTTACCAAGTATGATGATGAAAAAAATTCAAGCTATGAGATTCGAAAATATTGGGTTCAGCATGATTGTATCAATTTACTCTCCAAATTGCCAACTGATGAGCTTAAAAAGGCAAGAATCACTGATTTTCATGGAGGTCGTTGGAATCGAGATTCCATTGACCGAATTGACACCAAAAATGACATAATTTACACACGAGTTCTCAAATCAAGCATTCCAAACTTTGGAGTTTATCCGATTAAGAGAGATGACATGTATTTTATTGACAATTTATTTTGTGCCTTAACGAATCCCGGCGAATGGTATCAATTTCCAAATGGAACTCTTTATTATTATCCAACGAAAGATGATTCAAGCATGAACGACATTGAAGCGTACTTTTCGGACCAAGGAATGGGAATCCACACGGCGCAGAAGGACAACATATTGATAGAGAACATTGAAATATACTACATGAACAGTCATGCCATCTACAATTCAATGGCCTCGAATGTCACAGTTCGAAATGTCACAGTGAAACATTGCATGAATGGTTTTTCGACGAACGGACAAGATGGTCTTATTGAAAATTCACTTTTTGAGGACATTGGCGGTTATGGTGGAAGATTTCATTCAACTAAAAACGTAACTTTAAGGAATTGCATCTTTAGGAGATTGAACAGAGAATCATACGACCAAGGAGGTCTTTATGTTGCAGTGAACAATTACAACCTCTCAATTTTGAATAACGACATTTCAGGCTCTTATTCAGCGCCAATCATTGTTAGTGGCAGATCCAGCTATGTGATGGATGTTATTCAAAACGTGACGATCAAAGATAACCACATCCATCATTCCGGTCTAAATGTGATGGATGATTTTGGCGGCGTTCAAGGACTTGCGATTCCAAATGGCTGCATTGTTGACCACAACTGGATTCACGACATGAATGCAGCGAAATCAATTGGAAACGGGCTCTTCTTTGGCACAGGAGCAGCGGGCGTTATAATGAAGAACAACCTCGTTCATGACATTTCGCATGATGCTCTTAAAATGGATCACGGAGTCAACATCACATTGCACAACAACATCCTTGCTTATGCAAATTACATGATGACTTGGACGAGGTACGTCGCAGACACATTCACATTCCACATTGACAACAACATATTCGATTCGCAGAGAGTCTACGTAATGACAGGCCCTTGGGCAAATGAGGAATCGAAGTACTACATAAACAAGAACATTTATTGGCATCAAAACGACACTTCAAAATTGACTTGGGTTTACAAAACATTTGATAAATGGCAAGAATTGGGAAACGATTTGAATAGCTATGTAACTGATCCTTTGTTTGTTGATTCTTCAAAGAGAAACTTCAATTTCAAATCAAAGGATGCTGCTAATAAAATCGGATTCAAACCGTTCAGCATGACTTTTGGAGTTATCGGCGATGAATGGCGTAAAAACGCAGCTGATTTCAAACAAGAAGAGCCATATGGAACTCCAATAAGTTCTCCAGTTAAAGGAAGCTATATGTTCGAAGACAGCGAAGATGAATGCATCATGAAAATGGTAACCGAATTCAGTAAGGCCCAAATCTCGACCGACAAAGTTTATAATGGCAAAAAGTCGCTCAAATTGGAATCTACTGGCGGCATAAAAATTGATAAAGATAGGCCAAATGTAAAAACTACTCTGAATTGGAATGAAGGCCTTGGAGAGTTCTCTCTGGTGCTATTCATGGAAGATAAAAGTTGGGTGCATTTCGGTCTCGATTTTGATAACAAATTTGTGCTCAAAAATGGAACTGTTACTTTCGGTAAAACCGAAATTGGCCAGTTTCCTTATGGAAAATGGTTCCAATTGAAAGTTTTGGCTGGTTACGGTGAAAATAACAACGGAACAATTAAAATTGCAATCGATGAAAAAGAATCTGTTGAAGTCAATTCAACTTATAAAAGATCTACAGAAGCTTTATTAGAAGTTGTCAATTCGACAACGAATGTTTATGTTGATAATTTGAATGCAAAACTTGATTGCAAAGCTCTCGATTACTTTGATAGTTTTGCTTCAGACAGCGGCAATGATGATGATGATGATAACAATAATGATGGAAATAATAACTCAAAGAATAAAAATAAAAAGACAACCATTATAATCGTTGTTGTGGTAATTGTTGTCGTGGCCGCTGTCGTTGGTATTGTGGTATTCTTTATATTAAGGAAAAGAAAGAGAAGCAACGTTGATTCCGACATGCTTGAAGAGTAAAAATTTAGTTCGTTATTATTTTATTTATGTATTTTGAATGATAAAATTAAGATTATGGCGTTAAAAATGATTCAATAAAAGCCGAAAAAATATCAATATTATCTTTTTTTGTGCAACCTATATTATTTTTTTCAAAAAATTGTGATGAAGTGCATTTAGAGAATGATTTGATCCATACTGTTTTTTTTTTATTCATTTTACTTGTTATGATGAAACCTTTTTTATAAATATTATTGATAAAAATAATAATATGTTTAATTTATTTCTTTTATGGATTTTTTTATTGAAATAAAAACAAAACAATGTTTTATCAGTATTTTTTTAAATTTATTTATTGAGATATTTAATTTTTTAATTTTTAATTGAAATATTGTAAAATTTTTAACTTTTTGTGTTAATATTTTTTTAAGCACGCCACTTTTTGAATTATAACTATTTAAAAAGTTGATATTGAAATTGCCAATATTTTTAAATAAGAAAATGGATTTTGAAGGTGCTTTTTTTGATACCAATGATTATTAGCCAACAGAAAAAAAGATTGGTGAAGGTGCATTTGGGAAGGTATATATTGTTGAAAATGAGAGCACCAATGAGCAGTATGCAGCCAAGATCATTAATAGTAAAGGTGAACTCAACGGGCGCGAGCAAATGACGCTTTTAAGAGAATCACTCATACTTCATAAATTGAAGCATCCAGCTATAGTGAAATTTATCGGAATTAATTTACATTCTTTTGATAATCCAGATAAGCTCGAACCAACAATTATTACCGAATATGTATCGCACGGATCGCTAAAAGAGATACTTAAAAAAGAGCAAAATAGCATTGCTGACTCCAAATGGACTCCCACCAAAAAATACATATGTTTACTTGGAATTGCTGATGCCATGCGCTACCTTCATCAGCATGGAATTGTTCACAGAGACCTAAAACCAGAAAACGTTCTTGTTGATGAAAATTACTATCCTCGAGTATGTGATTTTGGATTATCTCGATGTTTTTCATTTATCCTCTCAAAATCAGTTCAATTATCGATGACAGGTAAAATTGGTACCCCTCTTTATATGGCCCCAGAATTAATGATGGATGAAGACAAATATGGCCCAGGAATTGATGTTTACTCTTTTGCTATTCTTGCTTATGAAATCGTTTCGGGAAAAGAGCCTTTCTCTACTCGTGGCAAGCCAATCAAACTCGTTGATTTGGGTAATAAAGTGATGTCTGGTGGACGACCTGAATTTACAGAAGGAGTCACTGAAAAAATGAAAGATTTAATCACTCAGTGCTGGAGCCAAGATTACAAAGATCGTCCTTCTTTCGATGAAATTTTCAAGAAGCTTTCAACTGATTTTTCTTATCTCGATGAAGATGTTGAAGAAGATGAAATTCAAGAATACCTTGAAACACTGAAAGAAGAAACCGAATTGATTCCTCCTTTACCAACAATCGAAGAAATGCAGCAAATTAGGAATAAAAATGAAGAGCTGGAAAGTTTACTAAAAAAAATCACTGATGAAAATGCTCAACTAAAGAAAGTTAACAGAAAAGTAAGTCATGATATCAAAAATTTAACAACGGAAAACACTCAATTAAAGAAAGATAATGAAAAAATAAGCAATGATAATGAAAAGTTAACAAAGGAAAACACTCAATTAAAGAAAGATAATGAAAAAATAAGCAACGATAATGAAAAGTTAAAAGGAAAACAAACAATTAAAGAAAGATAATGAAAAAATAAGCAACGATAATGAAAAGTTAAAAGGAAAACAAACAATTAAAGAAAGATAATGAAAAAATAAGCAATGATAATGAAAAGTTAACAAAGGAAAACACTCAATTAAAGAAAGATAATGAAAAAATAAGCAACGATAATGAAAAGTTAACAAAGGAAAACACGCAATTAAAGAAAGATAATGAAAAAATAAGCAACGATAATGAAAAGTTAACAAAGGAAAACACTCAATTAAAGAAAGATAATGAAAAAATAAGCAACGATAATGAAAAGTTAACAAAGGAAAATGCACAATTAAAGAAAGATAATAAAAAAGCAAATAATGATGATAAAAAGCTAACAGAAAAAGAGCATAAAGATAAAAAGAAGAAGCATGTTCATGACACTCCAAAGATCAGTAAAATTCCGAAAGTGAGCCCATCAGCAACAACTGAAATCAAATATAAGCAAACTTTAATAATTGATAACGGTTCTGGCTGTATTAGATCAGGTTTTGCAAGTAATGAATTACCTAAATCTATTTTTCCAACAATTGTAGGAAGAACTAAAAATGCCTGTGCTGCTTCTTATTCAAATGACATATATGTTGGTAATGAAGCATGTTCCAAAGCAGATGCTCTTGTTCTTAAACGTCCAATTGAACGTGGAATAATCACCAATTGGGATGATATAGAAAAAATATGGCATCATGCATTTTATAATGAACTTCATGTTGATCCATCTGAGCATCCTGTTTTGTTAACAGAAGCTCCATTGAATCCCAAACAGAATCGTGAAAAAATGATTCAAATAATGTTTGAAACATTCAATGTTCCTTCTTTTTATGTTATAAATCAAGCTGTTCTTTCACTTTATTCCACTGGAAGGACAATTGGAATTGTGCTAAATTCTGGTTATGATATCACTCATGCTGTTCCAATTAATAATTATATAATTCCTCATGCAACAACGAGTATCCCTTTGGCTGGTAATGAGTTAACAATTTGGCTTCAGGAAATATTAAAAGAACGTGGTTACACCTTCAAAACTTCATCCGAAAAAGAAATCGTAGTTGATATTAAAGAAAAGCATGGCTATGTTGTCTTAGATTATATAAGTGAATTACAAAAAGCAAGATCATCATCTAAATATGATGTTTTTTATACTTTACCCAATAAAACAGGCATAACAATAGGTGATGAACTTTTCCGCTGCCCTGAATTGTTATTTAAACCGTTATTAAACGGTTATGAATTTGATGGAATTGACAAAATTTTGTTTGATTCAATCATGAAATGCGACATCAATGTTCGTAAAGACATGTATTCAAACATAGTTCTATCTGGTGGAACCACAATGTTTGAAGGTCTGGAAGAGAGAATTGAAAAAGAAATGATGAATATGGCTCCTCCAGCCATGAGAGTTAAAGTGCGCGCGCCTCCTGAAAGAAAGCATGCTGCTTTTATAGGTGGTTCAATACTCGCTTCACTGACTACATTCCATCAGATGATGGTCACTAATGATGAATACAATGATGTAGGTCCTGCAATTGTTCATCAAAAATGCCATTAATTTCTCTAGCTAAATAACCTTTATTTTATTATTTTTTGTATTTACACGCTAACTTTCACTTCATTGTTAAACTCATTGTTGAATGTAAATGTTTTTAATTAATAAGCAAGAAAAGAGGCATTCTTTAATTTTCCCCAAATCTTAAGTTTTATTTTATAAAATGGGAATCAAGAAAGGAAACGCCGAATCGATGTACAAATGCGCTAAACTTTTGACTAAAAATCATTTAGGTGTCCCCTTTCTCTACTTTAAAATGGCTGCTAGCAAAGGATACAAAGATGCTATCTGTAAATTTGCAAAAATATGCAAATATGATTCCTATCTTCTTCAACTTTATAAAGATGAATTAATTCATGTTTTTAAATTAGCAATCGAAAATGGAAACAAAGTAGCAATGTATGATTATGGTAAATTAT